>CM076401.1:32010659-33348159 GCA_038363315.1 Mugilogobius chulae | reverse complement strand
TCATCTGTGCAGTCCTTTGTCCCATCACATCGCCACTCACTGTTGATGCATTGGCCATTGTTGCATTGAAACTGCCCACTGCTACATGCTCCTGTAAAACAAAAATAGTCTTTTAACCCTTACCACTCTCTTTACCATTCTTCAGAAATTTCAAACTAACCCAGATATTCCCAACAAATGACAACAAGCAAATGTCATGGCACAGGGATTGGATCTAAATATGTCAAATAATTTCGGTATGTAGTTTGAATACAATGCTTTAATTTCCTAATTATTGTGACAGACCAGGAATATAACAATACAAGACATTTAATTGATTTAAATTGGAATGTGTGGATTTTTACTGCAATTCCTGCAACTACATGATTAAGTGTTTATGTGGCTTGCAGGGTCGATTGAGCTGACCTTTTGAGCCACTCCAATCAGGCAGGAGGCTACGTCCATCCGGACCAGAACTTTACACCACAAGAACAGTTTCTTTCCCTCTGCTGTTGGTCCAACGAACACTCTGTAAAACATGCGACTATGTCGAACTCCTGCACAGATCAAATTGTCACTTTGTTAGCCATGTTATTACCACAAGCCACTTTATGAATCATGTTAATATAATCTTTGCTATTTGCACCGACAGATAGCACTATTTTTCTGATTATTGTGTATATTTGCCAAATTTTAATTGGCTGTTTTACGCAGTATACTTATTTTTTGCATGCTCCTATACGTTTTGTTATATATTTCTAAAATATTTTTGTTATTGTTGATATTTTTATTGTCACCTCACCAGTGTTATATGTTGCACATTAGCATTGAAGCAGTTTCTACTTTGTGAATTCTGTAGTATTTTTTTTTCTGATTCTGAAATCTGAGGTTAACTAATGTGTTTTTTTAATTTTTTAATTGTCACAGATTGTAACTGATCAGCAAACGAGTCAGAAGATCCAATAGTGACAGCCATGAAACCGTCCACAGCTTCCAAACAACAGTTTATTCTCACCACAGGTGACAGCTCAGGAACAGGAAAGGTTATTCTGGCCTCACCAGACACCCACAACGCCAAACAACTCATTTTCACTGCAACAGACGGTCTGATGCCAGGAAGAATACAGGTACTTTGTTTTGTTTTTTTACATCTTAATATGCTAGGGCATACCATACTAGTTTTGTGTGTGTGTTCATTTGTGATTTTTAGATTGTGACAGATCCGGTATCGATGGAACGATTGCTTGGCCAGTCGGCAGATTTGAGTCGTGCCAACCAGTGGAATACTGTGTTGTGTGTGGAGACAAAGCATCAGGTACAGCACGTGTGTGTGTTAGCGTGTATTCATCACTTTGTGAGGACCAAAAGTTGTATACACACTCACTTTCTTGGGACCTGCCTTCCTTATGGGGACAAAAAGCAGGTCCCATGATGTAAATCCTACATTATGAATCAGCACATGGTTTAAGTTCAAATAAGGTTAAGGTTAGGATTAGGGTGAGGGTTGGGTTAAGTTTAGGCAAGTAGCCACTAAGGTTAAGGTTAGGGTAAGGGTCCATGAAAATGTATTTATTTTTTAGAGCCCAAAATCATCCCAACAATAGTCGTCGCTCAGGACTTCCCAAAATTGTTAATTTAGCAAACATCAATGGTAGAAAATAAAACAATTGGTCAAAACCAAACAGCAATCAGATTGATCATGTACTTTATGTCAAAGCAGATTACTAGTAATCAAGCAAATAATAATTGTCCCAGAGCATTCCCTGTCCTTAAAAAAAGAAAACTTCGACGGACAGGCTACAGATGTGACTGAGGGGGATCTATTTGTAGATCTAGAATTTAAGTCAGAGCCAGAGTCCATTAGCAGAGGGAAACAACTTGTCTAGCAGGACGGTCAGGACCAGGAAAGGGAGGTGGGGCAGGTGTCCCACCTCCCCATAGGGATCTGGAGGGGTCCAGATCCCTAGTATTAGTGGGCATTGTAACTCCCCAATCGGAGTCAGTGCCGAATTGGGAGTCAAAATTTGATGTGCGCCCAGAAGCATCTGTGCAGACGCATAATAGTTACTGTGTGACTACGGCAACATCTACGAGGACAAACAACGTAGAATATGCTATATTTATCATTTACAGCGGCATGAAAAAGTATGTGAACCTTTTGAAATTTCTTACATTTCTGCTTAAAATCACCATCAAATGTTATCTGATCTTTGTCAAAATCACACAGATTAAAAAACAGTGTCTGCTTTAACTAAAACCACCCAAACATTTATAGGTTTTCATATTTTAATGAGGATAATAGGCAAACATTGACAGAAGGAGAAAAAAAAGTAAGTGAACCCTTACATTCAATATCTGGTTACACCCCCTTTGGCAGCAATAACTTCTACCAGACACTTCCTGTGTTGCAGATCAGTCTGGCACATCGATCTGATCAATTTTGGACCATTCTTCTTAAAAATTGCTGCAGTTCAGTCAGATTCTGGGATGTTGTGCATAAATTGCTGTTTTGAGTCATGCCACAGCATCTCAAGTCAGGACTTTGACTTGGCCACTCCAGAACGTGTATTTGGTTCTTCTGAAACCATTCTCAAGTTGATTTACTATTGTGTTTTGGATCATTGTCTTGTTGCAGCTTCCATTCCTCTTTAAGCTTCGACTGTCTGACAGACAGCCTCAACTTTCTTGTAAAACATCTGATAAACTTTTGAATTCATTTTTCCACTACTGATTACAAGTTGTCCAGGCCCTGAGGAAGCAAAACAGGCCTAAACTATAATTTTCCCTCCACCAGGCTTCACGGTGGGGATGGGGCGTTGATGTTGGTGAGCTGTTTAATTTTTCCTCTAAACATGACGTTGTGTGTTTTTCCCAATAATTCAATTTTAGTTTCATCAGTCCACAAAATATTTTGCCAGAAGTTCTGTGGAGTCTCTAGGTGACTTTTGCAACTTTAATTGTGCAGCAATGTTTTTTTTAGACAGTAGTGGCTTCCTCTATGGAGTCCTCTGATGAACACAATTCTAGACTGTTGTTTTACATGTAGTCAGTGTATGCACAGAGATACTGGACTGTGCCAGTACTTTCTGTAAGTCTTTAGCAGACACTCTAGGGTTCTTTTTGACTTCTCTGAGTATTTTGCGCTGAACTTTGGGCGTTATTTTTGTTGAAAGGCCACTCCTCAGGAATGAAGAAACAGTGCCAAGCTTTCTCCATTTGTACATAATTTTGTAGACTAATGAACATCCAGACTTTAAGAGATGGTTTTGTAACCTTTTCCAGCTTTATACAAATCTACAATTCTAGATTGCAGGTCTTCAGACAGCTGCCTTGAGCGAGCCATGGTAAACAACAGACATTGCTTCACATCAAGACACAGTGCTTACCAGGAGTGTCTTTTATAGTGGGCGGGGCAGCTTTAAGCCATTCCTCGTGATTGGACACACTCGACTTAAATTGTTTGGTAAAATTCGGAAATATTTGCTCTTAAAGTCTCCTTAGGCAGAAGGTTCACTTACTTTTTCTTTCCCCCTTTGTCAATGTTTGCATGTTATCCTCATTAAAAAATGAAAACCTATAAATGTTTGGGTGGTTTTAGTTAAAGCAGACACTGTTTTTTCATTGGTGTGATTTTGACAAAGATCAGATAACATTTGATGGTGATTTTAAGCAGAAATGTGAGAAATTTCAAAAGGTTCACATACCTTTTCATGCCGCTGTACTTTTTAAATGTGCTTATTTTAGGTCACATATGAGCGTCTGTGAAAACACAATGTTTAACTGTTAATAAACTTAAGCAAACAGCTCAGAGCAGTGAATTTTCGAGGTCACCAACGTTAGTGTTAAATTAATGTTTTTTATGAGTGTAGAAAGTACGAGATTTTACGAAAATTTACAAAAATAAACGTTATTAAACTTTCTTACTGGACGTTTTTTAATCTCATATGAGGCAATCTAAGGTTACAACTGACAAATAACGTTTTTATCCGTTTCTGGCCGTTTAAACAATGAAAATATAGTCAAGCTAACAACTAGCATGATTGACTCCAATTCGGTACTGACTCCGATTGGGGAGTGACAGGCATCAATGGTTCGGTCCTTGTCACTGGAACAGCAGTATCTGAAACGGTTGGGGACAACTTGTGAATAGCAAAGAACAGACTAGAGATGAGCTGTAGTTCAGTATTCTTTACAGGAAAAGCACGAGAAGTGAGAGGATAGTGCTCAAGTTGCCATACAGTATATTTGCTTCTAAGGCAGCCTGACTAGAACTGTGGTTTTAGTTTCTGTTCATAACTGGCCTGACCATAAGCTAATTCAGAGAGGAACCTTTTAAGCCTAATCTTAATGAGAAATACAGTATGATGCATTATTTGTGACGTTTTATCCTTCCTGAGCTACTCCACTTCCGATCCCAGGCACCAGAACCAATATGAAAGCGTAATGAAGCACACATGACAGTCAAGTGTTTAGATTGCGTATAGATTCTGACACTTCAGTAGAATTTTCAGTTGTTACACCATTTCAAATTTTAAAATGCTAATTATTACTGAAGATCATGTTTATTAAAACCCATTTTGAAACTAAGGTGGGCTGGGCTGTTAATCAAAAAATCTAGTCATTGCAATCCAGTCATGTCAAATTGTCAATTATTTAGGTGTACGTTTTGAATTAGGAGCTCCACAGTTATTCCTCTGTCAGTAAAAAAAATTGGTTTGGAAACTATGGGATAATCTTGGCTGTCAAAGTTCAAAATCAGTGGTAGGGGCAGGGCTGTAGGGTTATAGGGCTTGGTAATAGATGATAGGTTATATTTCATTTGTTGATTGACCATGATTTTGGACTAATTGTATATTCATTTCAATATGTTTTTCAGTTTTGTTTTTGTATAAGCCTCTACAATTGCCCGAAGTTTAGAGAATTACTTTATGATTGTGAAAATACTGAATCTCAATTAAATATCAGTATGGTTAATTGTGCAACCCTAGTTGACAATAAAGAACACACAATATTAAGTTAATTTGACACTCTTATTCAAAATACTATACCAGGTGTAGTTTTATTTGTGTGATTTTTACTTATTTTTATTTTACCAGGGCGTCACTATGGAGCTGTGAGCTGTGAGGGCTGTAAGGGCTTTTTTAAGCGCAGCGTTCGAAAGAACTTGACCTATAGCTGTCGCAGTAAACAAGACTGTGTCATAAACAAGCACCATCGCAACCGCTGTCAGTTCTGCCGGCTAAGAAAATGTCTTAAAAATGGGGATGAAGACAGAGTGATGTTAAAATAAATTTGAGTCAGACTTTATCTTTATATTTTACTTTATTTGTTAATTTATCTCAATAGATGTCCGTTCCAATCTTACAGCTGCCAGAGTGAAAGAAAACCTATTGAACTCTCACCCAGAGAGAAACATGGCACTGTGCAGCCTCCACACACAAAATCTACATTCGAAAGGATCTGAATAGTCCACTCATTGCTTCACCAACTTTTATTTCTGACACTGAAACTGATGGCTCTAGTTTGTGGAAATCAAATGGCTAGGTTTGTTTCAATCTATGATAATCAGCCAGTTTTTGCATGAATTGCTTTATTACAGATCCAGTCTGATTGACCAAGGTATGCTGGTGAACATTCAGCAGCCTGTTATTCAAGCTGATGGCACTCTACTACTTGCAACTGACCCAAAGGTTAGAAAATTTGAGCAAATTTACCTATGCTCACTGTAGCATAATCAATGATATTAAGCCATTTTATTTTTGTTTGGTGTTCAGTTAGAATCTGGACAAGGGAACTTAGGAACATTAGCCAATGTAGTCACATCATTGGCAAACCTTAGTGATTCGCTAAAAGAAAACCTGAACAATGGTGATACCTCTGACAGCCAAAATGAAGAGCAATCCACTAATGATATTACACGGTTAGTTAATTGAGATTACATTTTTGCATTTCATTAATTAAGTCATAATCTATAACTCCTGTTTGTCCTTTACAGTGCCTTTGATACCCTGGCCAAAGTCTTGCATCCAGATGAAGCAGAAATTGGACATACTTTGGAAGGCAAACTTTCCGGCGGAACTATACAACTGATTGGCCGTGACCAGGAGACTCCTATTATTGAGGTGGAGGGACCGTTGCTTACAGACAACCACGTTGGTTTTAAAGTATGTAAATATTGATGTACAAACTGCTCACGTCATACAATACTGTTTACAGTGGTTTTGTTCAAAATATTTGTAGCTGACGATGCCCAGTCCTATGCCTGAATATCTGAATGTACATTACATCTGTGAGTCTGCGTCAAGGCTTCTCTTTCTCTCAATGCACTGGGCTCGATCAAATCCCCGCATTCTCAGCTCTGGGGTAGGACATTCACACAAATTTCTTTTTGTGTTTGCATTGTTTTACTATTCTGTATTGAACAGTCATGAGGCCAACACAAGTCTGGTCAGGGCGTGCTGGGAATGAGCTGTTCACTCTGGGTCTGGCTCCAGTGTGCTCACATTATGAACTTGTCCACGATTCTCTCAGCCATCATTAACCACCTCCAGGATGGTACGAACCACAGACCCAAACGTACAAACCAACATAATTTGGTTCTGCCTTGTTGTCTTGTTGTTTCATCATGTGTTTTTTATGTCTCAGATAAGCTTTCTGGAGAGAGAGTAAAGCAGGTCATGGAGCACATCTGGAAGTTTCAAGAGTTCTGTAACAGCATGACCAGATTGGACACCGACAGTTATGAATATGCCTATTTAAAGGCCATAGTACTCTTCAGCCCTGGTAAATCTTTTTTAGAGTTGATTGAAATATATCCTTTTTAATGCGGAGTAAAACCTGACAAAAAAAATTCAGAGTCTTTGTTATTTTTACACCAGTTGTAGCTGTTTGTATTGTATTGTGGTTTAGATCACCCAGGTGTGGACAGTTGTGGACAGATTGAAAAATACCAGGAAAAAGCTTTGATGGAGCTGCAGGACTATGTGCAGAAGACGTATCCAGATGATACATATCGGTACTTGACTACATTAAGCTTCTGTCAGTTAAAGCTCAAGTATGAAACATAATGAATGTTGTTTTCAGGTTAACTCGCATCCTCACACGCCTCCCATCTCTGCGTCTCATGAATCCAAGCATCACAGAGGAGCTGTTCTTTACCGGATTAATTGGTAACGTTTCCATAGACAGCATCATTCCATACATTCTGAAAATGGAGACCGCAGAGTATAACAGCCAAGACTCTGATCCCACTGACTGAGCAAAGCATTTAATTTCAGGTATTTATAGATTGTAAAATGGTTTATTGGTGAGTTCACAATTCAATGTCCTTATGCCCTTAAATTCAAGATGTGCAAAAATAAACAAACAAAAAAAATCCCAATAATATTCTTAAAATCGTATAAATGCAAAGAAAAATGAAACCTATTTCCTTTTAAGACAATGGGTGCACACCTGAACTTCTTACTTTACAGTAGAATTACTGTATGTGGGAAAAATATTGTAAAACATTTATGAAAATGTATTATTAGAGATGCTATACACACATTTTTGCTTTTAAACAAAACTATTTAATTTTTTTTATTTTTTTTTGGCATTTTTTTTTTTTTTACAGCAGTTCGCATTTTGCTCACTTACCTAATGCTTTGTGAGCCATGGTGATTGTTATACCTACTATATCTATATCTAGAATTTCTTTCAATCTGGATGTTTTTATTGCTCATCATAAGCACATTTAAAAGAGCTCAGAGTCTATAGATCTGATGTTAAATTCTATAGGTAAAGCAATATCATCTCTTTGAAAAAAGATGATTGTAGACCTTCCACCAACTATCTTACACTGGAGAATTCAGCAAAATTCTAATTTTTTAGTATGCTAACCGCAGTTAGCGAATGAAAAAACAGATACAAGCAAAGTTTTTGGATTGTAGTGAACTAGTGATCTATTATTAGACGTAGACAGGACATTTCAAGGAAACTTTCACCCAAATGTTTACCGTGACATATCTGTGTTTGGGCAAAACTGATTTTATGTTTTCTTAATAAAAATCTGTTATAGCTCTTTTAATACCAAACCATTTAACCATTTATGGTTCATGCCATGAGATATAATGTCACTCTATGTGCAAACAAAGCATTTACAATGTGAAATGATCAACATTCGTTTTTTTTATTATTTATTGCCCTTGGCCGGGAAAAATGTGGACTTTTCACAAAACCTAACTGCCTTATACGTTGGTTTTACTGATCTCACTCTCAAGACTCTTTTCCTGTTAGCTAAATTGTATTTTTGGGCTGGGCTTTTGTTTTGTTTTTTATAGTGTCCATATTTATCTGATGTGCAATCACTTTATCATTTTCCCCCAAAGACAATCACTTGTTTTCTTTTGTGGCTTCATAATGCATTTTCGTCAATTTATATCTTTTGTACTGATTGTAATTATTGTATAGCATTGTTTAGTTTATATGATTTTCATAATCTTAAAAGATTTGGATATGGTACATGTAGCGAGGCTACTGTTTTGTAAAATGCTTTTTGTATCTGCTAAGTNACGGATTAAAAGTGGAGCAAAACAAGAGAGAAATGTGTATTTAGCAAAACATGGAACCATTAAAATGCGGTGAATCTGTGCCAGGTAAAAGTACTGTGTAAATTTGTCTCACCGCAGGTCTGTCCAGCTGTTGAGTTGCTCTCATCTGTTCCTTCTGGACAGTCTGGTTTGCCATCACACACTTATCCACAGGGATACACACTGTCGAACCAGGACAGCCCCACTCTCCAGGGTAACAGTCTCTTGAGTTACTGTCTAAAATCCACATTGTTGGAAAACATTTTTGCATTGTTGATTCTCACAATATAATAAACACTTAAATATGAACCACCACACTACAAGATGACATAAATGTGCTTTATGTGAATAAGTAAATTAAAAAGGTGTGTGAACTGAACTGAGTTAGTCAAAAGGCTCTGGAGACCTATAGCAGAAAAAATGCCACTAGAGCAATACTGCATCATCAGAATATTGAACATTACTCACCACAGCCTTTTTCATCACTGTAGTCTCCACAGTCATTTGAAATGGTCACAAACCCATCTCTGAGGGATGCACTGCCGCTGGAGCATGTGAACTGATTTCCGCTGCATGTTTCGTACACTAAAGCACCAAAGCAAATTATAACAGTACAAAACTAATGTGATATACCATTCAAGGGTCAGCTTCCTACTAACCACAGCCATGTTCATCACTGTTATCCCCGCAATCATCCCAGTGGTCACAGACGAAAGCTAGTGGGACACAGTAACCATTTGCACACTCAAACTGGTGGTTGGGACAGTGAGCGTTTGCTGAAAGAAGCAAAGCAGTTGGTTAGAGTTGGGGTAACTAACTTTTTTTTTTACTTAAAAATTAGCAAATTTTATGCTTTCCACTAAAAATCATATAATAAATGCAGGACTTGGTGAGAAAATGACCACTGAGTATAGTCTGAATTGAATAATAAAGAGTTTTAGTTTAGAGTCAAATGCAGCTCTGTAATTGGCCGTGCTTGGATGTCCTCTCCAGTTTCACTTTGTTGTTTGCAAAAAGAAGTTTATAAGCCATTTTAACAACCAAAATGAATACATGTCAATATTAACCAATGTGTGTCGAAGGATTTATGAAAGGAAGTTGTCAGATTTAAAACCAATTATTTTTTTTTGCAGTGTGAAAATCAGCTACTCCACCTTTAATATAAAACTAAAGTGATTATGCTTTTTCAGAACTTGTTTTATACTTTGACACTAACATTGGCAGTGTGATAAATACTTTTAGTTGCACAACAGCTGAAATAACGGCGCTCAGAGGCGGTTGAAAGGCTAAAGTTCTCATTAAAGAGAAATGCAAATTTTTCTTCAATGCCAAAGCTGCAAACACATTATTTTTCTTAGGGTTTTTTCCCTCGTTGATTAAAAATGTAGCATACTTTATTTATTTATCTATTTATTCATTTGTTTATTATTATTATTATTATTATATTATTATATTTATTTATTTATTATTTTTCTTACTGGCAGTTCGTTCGTCGGAGCCGTCCCTGCAGTCCTGAAGGCCGTTACAGTGCTGAGAGTTGTTGTAACAGGCTCCGTTGACACAGGTCTTTTCAGTGCAGCGTGGATAGTCTGGAAAAAGCCAAGCACGCGTATTTCGGATTGATACATTTATGAGGATGTAAGTTTTAGCCTTTCCTAAACCAATCCTACTCACTGCAGTTGTTTTCATCGGAGTTATCCACACAGTCCTTCACGTGGTCGCATCTGTATTTGGCGGGAACACACTGGCCTTCCTGACACGTGAACTGGTCCGAGCTGCACGTGCGTCACCTGGAATCGTTTGGGTAAGCTAGCTGAGCGAGGTCACAAAATGTTGCCAATATTCATGTTATGTGAGAAAAATAATCAAGTAGCCATGTGTGCTCATAAGGATCAATTCTCAGTAGATTCCAAGGATACACTGTAAAACCAATTGATCAAAAATGTAGCCTACTTGGGTTTCAGGGTGACAACACAACATTTATTAAAATAAGCGACTTTGAGTGTCTTGAAAAGCGGTATATAAATAAAATGTATTATTATTATTAGAAAATAGGCTACAGCTACTAGGCCTATATATATATAAAAAAGGAAACATACAAATTTTCTTTAAAATGAGAAAATGGATTTGCCTTTGGTAACTTAAATCATGTAGGCCTGTAATAATAATTTTAAAAAATGTTTGAAATATGCAAGTTATTTTTAATATTAGCAATTCATGTTTATGTATAATATTTTTTATCATTTTTTATAACTTCAGCAACAACAAAAGATGCAGTTCATGACAAATGTTAGTTAAACATTTCTAGTCGATTGATGTAGAATAGTATTGAAGTTGTCGTGCTCTATCATTGAGATGTAATATTTGCGTACCACATGTTCTCTGCTCATCAGATCCATCAACGCAGTCAGGTTCCCCATCACAGACGAACCCACTGGAGATGCACTCTCCGCTGGTCACACATTTGAACTCCTGAGGGGTGCACGCTGGTGGAGCTAAACAACATTGACGAGTTTTAAGGTGTGTATTTTTCTTTGTTAGACGATTACCCTATTGTGCCTCTTATATTTACTGTTCCCCACGCATATTGTCGAAGGCACTTGATAATTAGTCATACTCACGGCAGTTCAATTCGTCTGAGTCATCTGTGCAGTCCTTTGTCCCATCACATCGCCACTCACTGTTGATGCATTGGCCATTGTTGCATTGAAACTGCCCACTGCTACATGCTCCTGTAAAACAAAAATAGTCTTTTAACCCTTACCACTCTCTTTACCATTCTTCAGAAATTTCAAACTAACCCAGATATTCCCAACAAATGACAACAAGCAAATGTCATGGCACAGGGATTGGATCTAAATATGTCAAATAATTTCGGTATGTAGTTTGAATACAATGCTTTAATTTCCTAATTATTGTGACAGACCAGGAATATAACAATACAAGACATTTAATTGATTTTAAATTGGAATGTGTGGATTTTTACTGCAATTCCTGCAACTACATGATAAGTGTTTATGATGGCTGTGGACTCCTTCTGAACCAAGCAGCATGTGACAAAACCTGTAAATTTGCTCCTAGATTGGACCCTGTCATGTGAACTTGGAGTCATTAAATTTCATTCCCATTCTCTCTTTCTCAATTTAGATAGATGAAATAAGCTTTTGCAAGCTATGGTTGCATATTACGAGAAGAATTATATTCCAGTTGCCAAATCAAACTCCATTTACATTGCACATTTTAAACATGTTCAGGATGATTAACCTTTGAAAGATTATTGAAATATGAAGTGTTAAATTCCCCACCGCACACTCCACATAAGTTGAACATTTAATTTAATTGTTTGGAAGCTTAAATGAAATGCAGTTCATTTGGAAGCACTAGATACTGTAGACTTGCTATAGAGCAGTCGATAATATTAATAAATTATTATTAACACAAATAAATGTATATAACGGTTGCATATATTTATAATGCTATCATATTAACTGCCCACTTACCTTGTGTGATGTGAGTTTTTTGTAGTATTAGTAGCAGAGGCAGAAGATAGAGAGCCTTTAGCCCCATGTTGTGCTGATGAGGCCCCAGCAGCAGAGCACTGTCTAAGGTCTGCTCATGCACTGTCACTGAGCCAGAGGATGTACAGCTGTCTAACCGCCTTGACCAGTAGCATCACATGGAACTACGTAGTTTTTTATGACATCCCTCGTTGACATAAACTTTAACTAAGATTAACTTTTATAAGCGTCCATGTTGTCTTCATCAGCAAGAAAAATGTCAATTGTGGGAATAGTGACCAATGTCTGCTGTGTTAT
Source organism: Mugilogobius chulae (assembly GCA_038363315.1). NCBI lineage: Eukaryota > Metazoa > Chordata > Actinopteri > Gobiiformes > Gobiidae > Mugilogobius > Mugilogobius chulae. Next base: position 33,335,798 of record CM076401.1, on the reverse strand, counting down.
GGAAGCTCAAAGTCACTACGGATATAGTTTAGAAATATCGTTGTTAAACATTAATGTGAATTATTGCAGTCATAATGAAGTACAGTACATAAAACAGTCATTTAAAAATATATATTATTTCAAGCAAGTATGAGATGCAAACGTGTCACCTTTTCAAGATTATTAATTTTATCAAGCAAGTTTATATAAGAAATGTTTTTTGGATCAGTTCGATTTGGTTTGCAATATATGATTTAATAATAGGCTACACTAAGTTCAAATTTTAAACTTGTTCAGGTCAAATGACAAAACAAGCAAATTATTTCTGTTAACAGACAAACTAGAAATAATTACTTGTGTTTTGGAACATGTTTGCACAAATTTAAACTTCAGGAAAAACAGTTTTTATGCAGAAAACTGCACAATATTTTGCCGTATCTGAGGAAAATTATAATTGTGCCTGTAAGAATTAGATTTTATTTTTGATTAATTGTGCAGCGCTAGTTCACATGACATTCTATAGGCCTACAAAGTTAATACAGATGGAGAGCAATTGTTTATGTAATGTTGTTAATCTCAATGGAAACTACCAGAATTAAAAAAAAAAACTTTTAGATTGGCCTAATTGATGGCAAAGTACAATGTAAGGAAAAACTGGCTCTTTCCCCACCATCTTGGTTAGTGATGATTGTGTGTATTTGTACAGTTTCACTAAAATAAGTGTTTAGCAATTAGCAAAAATACTTAAATGCTGGTCTAATGTATAGTTTCACATAACAGCAGGTCTGGTGAATTGATGTACTGTAATCTGTATTAATAATATAAAAAAAAAAAAAAAAAAAAAAAAAAAAAAAAAAAAAAAAAAAAAAAAAAAAAAAAAAAAATTACGTATTAATTATTAATTATTGTGTAAGTACACTGAAATGCTTACTATTCAACTAATTATTTTACATTAATTACAGCCATACTTAGTAGTTCATTATATCAAAGACAAATTGTGCATTTAAATTATAGGGGAAAATTAGAGATTAAATGCAGTTAAATATATGTAGTATTTTAAGTGCTAAAACAAGCTTTCATCTCTATTTGGGACTGCACCGGTGTACATTTGATTAAAGTTTTATATTTTAAAAAGTACTTGCGTATTTTGAGCTGTGTAATCATCTGCGCTGTATTCAGTATGTGCTTTTTGCTCTATAATATAATGATTATCTCATGAACCAATGCGCCCCAGGGTGGTTCTCTCTCTCTAAAATACGACATATTAAAAAACACAGTGTTGTTTTTCTATACTGAAGAAAACACAAAACAAATGAATATAGTCATGTTTATTTAGAAGACCATTACCATTATTATATATAAAAGCTATTAAGAAATAGATATGCAAAATAATACACCATTTACAAGAGAGCTTATATGATTTCCTTTAAACCGTAAATAAACAAATGCAAAATGACATAAAAATAATGACAAAAAACAAGAATAAGTTTCTCATAACATCGGTTTATCAATCGTGCTACTCTCGTGCACACTCATAAAATACATCTTCCAATTAATGCAATAGAATGAAGCCCTGCAAAGAGTAATTTAGTAGCGTTTTCCATCGAAGTATGGGTTGCTGTTTCCCTGACTGGAAGCATATGGGTTGACTTGAGGTCGTCCGTACGGGTTGTTCTGCGGTTTCATCGGGCGGCTGTAGGGGTTTGTGTCTTCATAATCATCAAGCCGACGCTGCAAAAAGAGCAAAGTAAATAGTTTTTTGGGTTGTAAAAACGTTGTGCTGATTGTACTCTGGGCCTGGGATGTCACCTTTGGAACCCTTAACCACCAAAGTAGCAATTCTACACCAAATCGTTCTTTGCCCCCCCCCCCTCATCTCGGTATAAAATGATCTCAGTTTGGACTATGCAAGCTAAAGTTTAATGTGTCTATATTTACTGGATTGTATTTCAGATGTAAAACTCCAGCGCCCAACTGGTCTGCTTGATTGAGTTGTTTAAAATAGAACGTTAAATACACACTTTGAGAGGCTTTTTTTCTTACTTAAAAATTAGCTTAGCTATGAGTCTTTAATTACATCAGCGGTGGTAGAGGGCAGTTCAACAGTCATTGGAGTAACAAATTATGATTTTTGCAAGCACATTTTTGTAGAACACGCACTTTTTAGATTACTAATTTGACCATTTGTAATTGCTTGAAGAACAAGCAAAGACATCATAGCAAAGTCAATCAAAGAAATGAAGTAAAAAGACTGACACCTATTTTCAAAATGTGACAGGAGCCAGATTAAAACAGTTCGAAGACCGCATATGGCCCCCAGGCTTCAGTTTGAGATAATAATGTATTGGTTAAAGTAATGCTTTTTTTTAGATTCAGAGCTTCTTATTGTATGCAATATCTATACTGCATTAACTTGCATACATTTTCTACCACTTGGGTCACAGATGTCTGAAGTTTATACAAGTGACTTTGGGCCTTAGGCGGATGAACAGTGGCCAACTTGTCGCAGGGTTAGAGACAGACAACCACAAGGGGAAATTCACAGTGATGCGCAATTAACTTAAAGATGTATGTTTTTTTGGAGGTGGGAGAAAGCTGGAGCACCCACACTAACATGGGCAGAACATGCAAACTCCACCCACAGAGATTGTGAGACGATATGGCTCAACCTGGGAGTCGAATCCACAAAGTCTTTGGGAAGCCAGAGCACTAACCACTCTGTTTCAGGCATTAACTTCTACAAACAATTACTGAGAGTGACAAATTTGAATAATAGATAGAAAGGTACGTTTGATTTTTTTTTTTGCCTAACATCTGACATTAAAACAACATAAAATTCTACAATGTGAACAAACCTATTGAGATAAAAACATGTAAAGTCTAGGCTGAGCGTTGCTTACAGAGTTTCGTCCAGCAGGAATAAGGTTTTGTCGGCTGTTACTTGGCACCATCTCCAAATTACTGCGATCCCAGCCTTCGTTAGTTGTTGCTCGTGGAATCCTTGGCACGACGTTGCCCCCAAACCCTGGCCTTGCAGCGGCTGGAGCGGCCTGAACCGGTGTGGGTCGTGGTGCTGCAGAACCATTGCTAACCTGAGGGGTCTTTACAGGGGCAGGGTTCGGATAGGGTTTAGCGTAATCATTTGCTTTCCCCTTTTTGGATTTCTTCTTTGTCCTTTGGAGAGAAGAACGAACAATTGTAATCTAGAACTAAACGGAAATAGTATTTTTTTGAGTGCTACGTACGTTATAGCCACTACTGGTAGAAGGACTATTGCGACAAGCAGAAGACAACCAAGAACAGAGCCAACTATCACAAGAATCAACTGGAAATCTAAAAATATATACACAGAAAATTATGGTTAGTTTTGATTGTTTCTACTTTGTATTTATTTATAATTACATGTTGTTGACATTATCAGGTTGCATGTGAAATTTTGGAATATTTTGAATCTGAAACTTACCGTCCTCACAGTTGAAACCCGAGTAGCCAAAATCACATCTAAAAAATATATAATTATCGAATATTACACAGAAATCTTAATTCTCAACATTTAATATACAGTTAATTGTCTTTTACTTACGGTTCACAAATACCATTGACTGGTTTGTGATTTTTTTGACAAGCTAAAAAGAACAAAAATATATGTGTTACTGAGATTTCAGGGCCAGTGCGTTGTTTATTGTGACATAGACTTACCAACACAGATGCGATTACTAAAGTCTGTTGGGATATATCCATTATTGCATTTACAGGTGAATGTTCCAGCATCCTTTTGTTCCTCACATGTAGCAGTGGCATCACAAGTTTTACTGTCACATAATGTTGTTCCTGTGAGACAAACAGATGTCCTATAGTGAATTAAATAATCTATGATACTAAAGAAAGTAATAAAGGTATTCAATCGTTTTTACCTGTAAAAGTCCCTACTTTCGCTTCCTCGACAGTATTGATAACATCTGCAAGTTTTACCTCAGTATTACTGTCAAAGTTTATATCCACAGTAGCGGTGATTCCTGCTCTTGTGTTTTTTTCTTTTGTTTGGCTACACATACACACACAATCATCATTTTAAATATCATGATCAGCTTAAAAAAACGGAATTATTTAGAAATGTCCCCAACCTGAGTTTTGTCACGACAGAGTTTTGATACTTCTCTCCATACTTTACTTTAAAAGTTTTTTCCAACTATTTGAAAAGAAAATATTGTAATACATGGTTAAGTGACTGGAACGCCAGATCATTCTTGAGTGCAGAGGAATACATTTAACAATACTATAAAGGCAAAATAATTATTAGTTTAACTACAATTAGTAGTGCTTTTATGTAACATTTTGGTTGCAAGTTCTATATTGGTGAACAGGATTGTCTAAGTTTGTGTGTAGTGTTTGTATTGTTTACCTCTGTAACAATTTTGTCTGCAACTGTTTGAAATTCTGTTGTTGTTGGGTCATTCATTTTGTTGTCCCATGTTTCTGTTCCCGTGTAGCCTATCTCCCCGGGAAAAACTTTGCCTAAAATATAAAACAAGTTAGGATTGTGGTTGATAGTTTTGCTGACGTTGGTTAAATTAAATACTTACCACCAACACATTGCTTTATAGTGTAATCATAGTAGTCTCCAGGCAGACACAAGCATACAAACGTTCTATCTGCTCTTTCCTCACAAGTGCTTCCTCTGCCACACGGATTGGACGCGCAAACACCTGTATGACAACAGAAGAAATGAGCTCAGATAGACAACATAAGGCTCAGTAGTTTCTAAATATGCCTTGATGATAATGATAAAACAAAATCAGAAAAATTGTGTAGTTAAAAGTTACATTTAATCAGTTATGTCCTGTACATTGAAAGTACATTTTTCAAAGCTTCTCAGAATAGCTTTTGGATTGCATACTTTTTCTCTTACTCCTAATTGTAACAGTACTATTGAGTAACAGTAGTACTAAGTAGATGTATTTTTCTTCCTCTATATGATCAGTATAAATGATAGGACATTTGTAGTTCTGGGTCTGATCCTTCAAAAAAGATACATTATAAGTCCTTGTTCTAATTTTTGTGGTAAATTAGTTTGAAAATACCACATTTTGGCTTAATTTATTGTTCTGGCCTCAGAAGTGTTTATGACAGGCTGAACTACTCATTTCACTAAAACTAAGTTAAAATTACTGTATATTTAAGACAAATTTCATCTCAGTTTAGACATAGACTTGAACTTGACACATCTAGAACACACTCATTTGGCTATAGTTATGTTTACAGAGTCACATAAAAATGTTTCTAATAAAAAAGGTAGAATTGGAATATTGTAAAAACCTGCCATACAACACTGAATCAGATGCTACAACGCTGAAAATTATTGGCAGCAATGAACGTCCAACTTTGCATTTTGAAAGAAATTAAAACTAACTAAAACTTGAAATTAAAGTTATAGGTTTTCCCTTATAGATTTTTTCCTTAAAGGAGAGCTTAAAAAAATCGAATTGCAATTTTTCTTAGTAATGTGAGGTTTGATTTACGTTTCATGTTAGTAATAGAATTCTGTTCAAAGTCCAGTAGAATTAACAAAATTAAATATGTTAATGAACTGAGAAACTGACAAAATAATATTTATTATGCAGAAAATCATAGGATATTTTGAGATTCATGAACAAAATAATGATTCTCAAAAAACTGCAGCTTTTGCGATTTGCTTGCGTGAATTGAACTTGCGATTTAGATTCAAGATAAAATTATTTGTGCAGTCCTAATATCAAGCTGTTGGACATATTGATCAAGCAACAATTCTTGAATGAATCAGACTCAGTTAAATAGATATGATAGCAAAGATTAGATTCTTTTTAACTGCAACAAATAGCAGATTTAAATGACTTGTTTTTATTATTGGACAATGTCGACATGACTTGGGTTGCAATACAAAATGTCTTCCCTTTTCTATAGATCCATATTGGTGCTGATTGATTATGAAAAGTTTTGTGTTGATCCTGACAGCAGCTCTGACTGTGGCAGATGTAAACAAAACAGAAACTAAAAATACATTTAAATGTTCTTTACATCTCCATTTTATTCATACATTAAAGCATTGCGACACGTGCACTACAATACGATACGATACAGTAAATTGTGTCACAGTATTTCGCAAAACAATATATTGTCCCAGCTCTCCAAAAACATATTATTTTGAAGTTATTTAACTTTTACTTAGTTTTTAAAAAGTGTCTTCTCTACCTACCTACCTGAAAATAATACAAAATTTATAGGGGTTATTCTGATTTAGACTGAGTTTGATTACTTATTTTCCTGGTTAGAGTTAAGGTTTAGTCCCAATTTGTGTAAATGTGAATACAGTCACTAGTCTGCATCACAAACATAATCAGTTTTACAAGCCTGGGACAAATGAGTCAGATGGAAGCTTCACATTAGGAATTCTCAAATATTTTTTTCATTTATAAACAAATCATCTAGTCTTTTTTCTGGTCGACAGATTCTTAAACTAACTAACTAGCTAACTAACTAACTAACTAACTAATAAATAACCTACAGTACAAACCTCCATAAACTAGGATTGAGATAACACAGAAAAACCTTGTAATTATGGTTTTATTCAAAGGCAAGATCTAGCCAAAGAACATCTTTGGATTTGTAATAAAAAATGAGTATTAACTAAAACTATTATTACATACATTTTCTACTAGTATTTTTTATAATTGGCTTTTTAGTTATGCCAGTTGTAAACAGTAAATCCTGATCAACGAGAACAGCAATAAAAATGTATTTCTGCTCTCATCACTGTGACAATCTGCTTTTCCGATGAAATAGTCATATCTTGATGATTCACTTTTTTATATATACATATACTGCCGCTTGATGTCGCAGCAGACCTTTTTGCCCTGCTATCAACCCTCCTCTGTACCTCTCAGCTGAAATGAACCAATCACACTGAAGATGCGTTATTTAATTCTTGAGCGTGAGCCAAAATGTAAGACTTTTTAAGACCTTTTTAATACCACAGAACTTAAGACGTATTTGCGACTTATGACTTTAGTACTTCTTAAAATTATTTTATGTTTTGCTACAATTATGAAAAATCTAATGAATTCACAAAAAAGAAGTTGTATTATATTATTGAGAATTTTACTCAGAATCTTCCAACAAAGCTGCAGCAGTGAGAAATAATGTACACTGGGAAACCTGACAGAAATCGCTTCATTAAAAACGTAAGACCTGTGCAAACATTTTGAAATTCTACAATGGCAAATTTAAGACTTTTTAAGGCCTTAAGTTCAAACTTTCTATTTAAGTATTCTTTAGACTTTATATAACGTAAAAACCCTGAAATAACTAAACAAATAACATTTAAACATTCAATTTGTTCAAAAGTTCATTTGTAAAACATATTCTTGAGACTGAACCAAACGACTGAAATTATGTCTATGAACTGACAAAATAAAACATTTTACATTCCATCCGCATTACTTAAACTACTGTATGTTGGTAACTAAACTTGCCTTTTATTTACCCAAAAGTATGCATCTGTATCAGAAAATGGCATTGAACCTTGAAAATAAACAGTAGCACCTGATTTGGGGATAAATACCTGGTTGTGCTGTTGTTGCTGGGTTTGTAGTGGTTACTGCGCCTGTGGTTCCTGTGCCCACTGCTTCCGTGGTTGCCGTGCCAGGTCCTGTGGTTTGGTCTGGGGCCTTGGTTGTGGTTGGGTCTGGAGCTGGGGTTGTGGTTGGGGCTGGGGTCGTGGTTGGGGCTGGGGTTGTGGTTGGGGCCGGGGTCGTGGTTGGGATGGGGTCGTGGTGGTGACAGCTCCACCCCCCTCTCTGGGTGAAAGGGTTGTTTGTGAAAAAGCTAGAAGCATAAAGAGTTGCAAAATTAATGTTTTATACTTGCATAGGCTGACTAGATGTACTTATTTACCCGGGTCAGTCCCTATTTTGAGCCTAAAACCATTGACATATCCCGGTTTCATATCCCTTCGATACTCCGCAGTAATAAATATGAACACTTATTTATTGAACACATTTACCCAAAGCATATTATTGCTAGTTTATTATTTTCAACCTCCATCTGAATGTGCCGCATTTTGAAAATCTGGTCACCCTTTAGTTTCTTATGCAGTACAGTGTTACTGGAATCGAACTGAGCAAATTATCTGGATTTAGACTGATACATTGAAACAAAAATACGGCAGTTTAATTGATTCTAATAGTGAGGACATCATCAGCAGTCAAGGAACAAGGAGTAGCATAAGACCTGGCCCATCCAGCAGGTCAAATATTAACCTATCCATGTCCTAGTAAACAACAAAGATCATTGTTACCAAAGTAAGTTCAACAGACCAGATAAAACTAATACTCATAACTAATAATAAAAAATAGTGCATTTCAGTGACATTTTGCCCAATAGAAAAATAAACAACTGTAAACAACATTAAACCTAATTTAAATATCAGTTGAATTTCAAACTGGGTCTTCTGAGTTGGTTTCGGGGTTTCCAGCCTGAAAAGTCAATAAACCCTTTTTTGTATACAACTTTTACTCTACTGTAAATATATATAAATTAAAACAATGATCTTCCGTGTGTGTGAAATAAAGTTATTTAAATTAACGTCAACAATGCCTTAAAAAGTTTACTTACCCCCAACCACAAAAAGCAGGTAGACTAGGAGTTTCAGTGCCATTAAGGAAGATATTTGAATTTTTTAGGAAGAAGTGACAAGTGGTACCTCACAAACTTAAAATGATGATTGAGGTATTGTCTTGCATTTGGCAGTTTTAATCATTAGCCACTCCTCACAAGGCGGCACCTGGAGCTCGAAGTTCAGAGGTCACAAAGGCGTGGTCCTTCAATATTTCCTTGTAAATAAATCCATGACGTTTTTGAACCACATTGGTCCAATTTAATTAAGATTTCATTGTAGGTCACTGGCTTAAATGATATAATTGAAAGATACAGTGTGTCATAACAGGATTCAGTGTATTGCTGTGTTTCAATGATGGTAAACAATAAAACAAAGTGAACCATTATAAGACACTAAAGCAATGATCTAGGCCAAAGTATCGCTTTATGGCTCTACCCCTCCCAGACTGTTAAACCTTGAGGCGGTTGACACAGACACACTTCCTCATTGATGTACACAACTTTTTAACCAAAATAAGGTCCAAAAATATTTCAGTGCAAATAATATTGTACAGCAACACAACAGCTCAAACAGCATAGTCTATAATGTAACTAGAACACTATTCTACTGTAAAACTGTTCTGGAAATAAAACAACTTCACAAGTCTACAAGTTACATCAGGAATCATAAAGCAATGTTATCTGCAAACTTTGATCCCATTCAATTTATTTAAAAAAATGTCGTAGATAAAGCTAGAAATGATGACATGAAACCAAGCTATTTTTAAACTGATTAGGGGGAAAAAACGCCATTGAATGTACACAGTGTACAAATATGAAAGACTCACGTGTGATTTCAAGGCAAAAACACTTAGTTTGTGTTTGTGACTATAGCCAGCTTTTTATATTTTACTTATTATTGGATTTTTAACCCTAGTACTTGTACTGTAATATAGGCTGCTCTCAAAGGCCTGAAGAAGACTTTCAGGTCTCAGTGGAACTTTCTTACTGATTAAAGGTCAATACATAAGACATGAATTTATTGATTATCATTGAGATTTCATGACATGTTTGTGAAGAATTAATGCCTGAATTCATGGTGAATTCAGGATGTGTGTCATGCATTAGTTCACCACAAATCATCAAGAACAATCACAAATACACCATATTGTGAATTCAAATGGTTTCATCAATGAAATCAATCATTAATTAGACCAATAATTAATAATGAACTAACTTGGAAATCATGTTACTTACCCATAACTTTAAACTACTATAAATCCAAGGAATTCACATGTTCTAAAGATATTTGGTGTTACTGTTGAAAATCACACTTTATCAAATAATTTCTGTTTCATAAAGAAATAAGATTTTTAATAGTTTTGACAAATTCTGCTTGTCTTGATAAAGACAAGCAGAACTAGAATAGTTGTACCTGCCTATTTGGGTTATAAATGTGCCGTTTCTATTCTTAAACAATAACTCTATAAAGAAAGCCTTGACTTTTTACTTAAAAACCAAAAACAGAAGCTCAAATGCAGCTCAAAGGACTAAATAATTCATCAGTAATTCATCATAGTTCATCATAAGTTCTTCACAACATAGTTTTACTATAAGGCTAGATTATGTTTTGCTTGAATTTTTGAAATTCATGGTGACTCATGATGTTCATGCATAATGAATTACTATTTGTGAATTCATGTTTATAACCTGTGGTGAACTATTGCATAACACATTCTGAATTCACCATGAATTCAGGCATTAATTATGATGAATTTAGAGAGGAGAAGAGAGAGAGAGAGAGAAGAGAAGAGAGGAGTTTAAATTTCATGGGAAAACATCATGGAAATACTGGATTTTTATTTCTTCCCTCCAAATGCTGTTCATAAATGTTGCTATGTCGCTACCTTTATCTCAAGGGTTTTATGAGCATCGGCGCATGGCGTGTCAACATGTGGCTGGAAGTCCAAAGTCACTTGGAGTTATGGCCATCTTAATCCCACCCATTGTTCCTGGCAATATTCTCAAAGAGAACTTTAACATTGAAAATAAAACAAATCTGTTGGTAACTAAACATTAGGTTATATTTCAGTAAAAACATCTTTTATTTTTTTCTACCAAAACACATTTAAAAAAGAATCATGTTTGGATTTTTTATGACCGTGCCAAATGTGCCATTTAAGCAGCAATAGGTAACATATTACAAGGAAATCTGACATTAAATTTAGATTTATAGCTGACTAAAGCAACCAAAGGTTCAATCTCGGTGTGTATTTTTTAGATCCACAAAAAAAAGTATGTAAACAGTGTAGTTGTGATTTCTGAAGTTCTTACGTTTCTTCTGCTTTGGCCCAGAGAAGAGACTTTTTTATAGACAGACGACATTTTATTTAATTGTTCATTTTGCAATTGCTTTGGTTATTTTGACATGTGTTCTCATAGGAAAATGTATCCTCTGTATTTGATCTTTCTTTCAATCCCATCTTCACATCCTCCTGCTAGCCTTGGTCAGTATTACTGGAGGATTTTACCAATTAGACTGCACCACCACAAAGTATTTTCCTTAACAAATTAACAACAGTAATTAGTCAGTTTTAGCTCTTCAATCAAAGTACACCACAACATATTTTGTAACAAAAATTTTATTGGCTTCTCTATCGTTCATCTTCTCAATAACAAGAAAAACCTGGAAATCATATCACATGGGGGAGTCTAAAACAGAAGGAGGAAACTTCTGCTACAAAATTTGGTATTGAGACAAGAAGTCAGAAAAAGCCATACAAAATATCTTAATCATGCATACTGGAGAAACTCAACTTTGAGATGCATTTTTAGTGTTTTTTGTATTTTTGTAAACAATATCCTTCTAGAGATCATACAAAAACACATTATGGCAATAAAAAAGGGATAAGAAAAAATAGTTATGTTCTATGAGGCATCTAGATGCAACACTGCTTAGCGTCAACTTTTTTTTTTTTTTTTTACATTAAAACAAATAATACGTTTGCGGAGTTGTTGCTCTATAGACGTAAACACAAGCCGTGTTTAAGATATCATACAATATGTCAAACCTATACTACAAATATGTCCACTACATACATGAAATGTGTGTCCCTGCTTCTTGGCTTTAATGATATGAGGTATATTAAGGTCAATCGTATCATTTTTTTTCTCTTTGAAAAGCATAGTGTCATTGCGAAGTGGCTGGTCAGTCTTTGTTCCCTGTGATCTAAGCAACTTCAAAGTCTCTCTGGTGCTAACAGACATGAGCCCGAGAAGTTTGAAGAAACGCTAACGGGACATTTACTAAATTAAACATCAACCCTGGCTGCCTGGGTTAGCGAGGCTTCAGCCATGGAAGACAAAAAGGCCATTTATTATTGAGAAAAGGATTACATTTTGAGGAGGGGAAATGCACAAGTTACTGAAGTAGCTACTAGTTGCGAGAAAAATGAAGAGAGGAGGGAAATAACAGTGTTCAGGTCCGGTGATTATTTGCCAAAATTGTCTGCTACAGAGATCTGTTAGGGTTAAGGAAATAAATAAAGAGATTTGAGTGTATGCATCCAACATAAACCCGGATTCATGGTCAACAAGTGAACCAGCATGGCAGCCTGTCTCCTAGAAAAACACAAGAGGTACTTACAAAGAGGTACTTCTCAAATATTGTAACAAAATTCTGGCAAATTAACTTTACAACCTGACAAAAAATAAAATCCTCCCAAATACCCACCCTCTAAACCACTGAAATCAACATACAATTAAATGCCCGAGATCATGTCGAGACGCCCACTATCAACACCCTTTAGCGCAATGCCCAAGATCCCCACCCTCCCAAGACCCTCCCACTCCACCCGAAACCCATTCACAGTTTTTTTCCTTTTAAAATAAGCATAATAATCCTGTGTGCTAATTGTTCGTTCACGTCATTTCCAATAATGATTTGTTATGTTATTAAAAAGTGCTTGTTTGAGGCCTTTGACAAAAAGCAACAGCAAAAAGTTACACGTTTGTCCATAAAATAAGGACAACAGATGTACAGTTTAAGGTTTGGGGACTATTGCATGTTCAGTTAATGAATGTTATTAGCGAGTGGTTGCGTGCAATTCTTAATGATGGCACACCACAGTATTTCAACTACGCGCTAAGAATTCAAATTACAAGTTTCAGTATGTAAAAATAGCCCTCAAAATTAAAACAAAGGTTTTCACTATGACAACAGTACCATAATCTTGACCATACGAACAACTGAAAGTGAACAATCTTGTAATTTGACCTGGCAAATTCAAAAAGCAACACACACACACACACAGAAAAAAAAATCAAAGCTTTGTAGTCAAAGTACACATGTAAAAAATGTGCTAATTGCATCTCAATACAAAGTCTTATTACACAAATTTGCCTTTTTCCTGAGTTAATACGTAACAGACAATATATACTTTTTGCCATTTGACTTCTAGGGCTTTCCCTGCCAAAAGTGTTATTACTGAGATAAACATTATTAACAATGGCATTGTGATTGGTAAAACACAAGGGTTCAGAAAACAAACTCAAGTCATAGCTACCCTCTAATGTTTTAAATTAAATTTTAAGTCTACGGTTTACGATTATATCAAAATCACAAATCCTAAAAATTAGATGACTAAATACATGATAAAAATGAGATTTTTCTTAAAAATTGCATTTGAGGCCATAAAAGACCCTCCCTGGTCATGCTATTTAACATTTAATGGCAGTGTTTAAAAGAAATGCTACAAAAACAGAATGACACCAGGCTCACACTGCCTCCAGTCCAAATCCAGATCCGGGTCCATCTGGGTGTGGTGGCTACTCACACTGAGACCGGATTATGCATGTGTATGTACAGATTCTGCCGGCACTGCGATACCACAAGTTTATCGGGTTCATGCTCAACTTGGGAGTTTATGTGATCACTGACCACATGTGTAAGAAATACTGGTAAACAAGGAACACATGCGTCAAGTTTTGGGCTTACTTCATGTTTGTTTCATTTTCTGTTCATTTTCTGACTTTTTGCCATACAAGCATGCAATGTTTGTTTACATTCTATGTGTTGCACAATTGTGTATATGTCTATAATTTTTACGTATTTGTCTTATTAGTAGTTTTTTTTAAAAATTTTATTTTTGAAAACCTCCAACACAATTCACCACTTCACTTGCTTGGTTTCCTGTCTTGTTTTCACAACTTCACAAAAAAGAGCTCCAGAGCGCTCCAGTGGTTTGGAAAAAATTTCCTTCCAACGGAAAAGATCTAGACGACCCGAGTGCATCTGCGCGGCTTGTCGGACCGGACGGATTGCCGTGTGAGAGCCTCTTATTACTTTTTAAAAAATGAGAAGTCGCCAGACCGAGTATGAACTGGATGCAATATGAGCCTGGTGTGATGGTTAAGGGGCCATGTGGAAAGTAACAGGACCCTGGCTGGACCTTGCTTGACCCTTATCTGAAACTTTGGCTTGTCTGGGTTTTTGATCCTGTACTGACTGGCTCGCTTACATCAGCTAGCAAACTGCTGTACCCTGAGAATTCTGGAGTCCGTATTCGAGAATCCACCTCTGTGCTTGGGTCACTCCCATAGCTCAGAGGGGTTCGGCGCCCTGACTTGAACTGTGATCCAAATGCCTGGGCAAAGTTCTCTATCTGGTAGGTTGTTTCCTTTGGGGCGTTGAGTGGGGATAACTCTGGGAAGCCGGAGCCATTGGTGGGTGCAGTGCTGGCTCCCGTCTTGGCTGTCTGGCCCTTGGTGCTCTCTGCAGAGGCAGTTAGGTCTTGTGGAGGGAGGCTGAAGGCTCCAGGGGAGTGCTGCTTGTCCAGCTGATCAGTCAGCTCCTGAGACGGTGTTAGCTGCTGGTGGCTACTAGAGTCCAGGCTGAGGTGATAGTTGTCCTGGGACGACAGCATTGCGTAATGAGATTTGGAGGAGGATGAGGAAGAAGCGGAGGACGGGGCAATAGTAAGCGGTGAGGACACAGCAGCAGGATAGCAGTCCAGAGGGGATGTGGTGTATATGTGCTTGTCTGAAAAAAGTGGCCCTGTAGGACTGGAGCTGCTGGATAACAAGGGAAAAGGCCCTGAAGAGCCCAAGCTGGGAAATGGCCCACTGTGGCTGGTGCGCTCCAGGGCCTGCAAGAGGAACTTTGAGTACTCACTCATCACCGCTGTCTTATCGCCTCCATTTGCCACATCATCCTCCAGCTCAGGAGTCACTGGGGCAGCTGGCTGAAGATCGACATGATGAGGATGGTCCGACAGGTCGAATGTCACGTCATGATGGTGTGCTGCTTCAGACTTATGGCTATAATGATCTAACAGGCTCTGCAGGACCTCATCTGGAATACCGGACTTGTCATGCTTGAGCTCTAAAGGAGAGTCCAACATGGCCAATGTGGGCTCAGAACCCAGAGAACCCTGGATAACACTACCTGCCTGGGATGTCATGTGCAATGTTCCTGCTCCGTAGTCACTGTTGACCGCATGGAGGTAACGCCTCTTTTTAACAAACTGCATTGCATCATCATAGTTGCTGGTGGTGGTGGGGCCCTGCTTGGTACCCCCTGTTACTTGTAGCAGGTCTATATTATCGAGACCTGAGCCCTCCACTTGATCCATGGTTACAGCCTTCTGGTCCAACAATTTCTGTCCCTCAGTGCTGTCTTCCAGGGAAAGTAGACCTTTATCCTGGCTTTTCCGACCAGCTTTTTTAAACACCAGTTTAGGAGTGCGGCCATGCATGGCAACAGAGTCAGAGGGGTGATCCATGCTAAAGTCCTGCAAGCCAATGCCATCAGAAGAAGCTCCAGCCACAGATGCTGAAGCATTCTTCTTTCTTTTTCGCTCACCCACCTCCCCGTTTTTGGACTTGGGCCTCTTACGTCCAGAGGTGGTAGCGTTTCCCTGAGTGAGTGAATAGCTGCCCTGGCCTAGTTCAGCCTCGCTGAGCTCCAGCATGTTTGGGTCTAAGCCCTTTTTTATGGCTTCTCCACAAGTCCGTTTGTGCTTCAGTAATCGGTCTGTTCTGGAAAAAAACTGGATCACAATAATAAATGTGTTATTTTTTGACAAATAGCAAAGAAAACAAATTAATGCAAAGCAAAAAAAAAGTCTTACTTGTTGGCAAGTGTCACATCGATATGGCTTTTCGCCGCTATGTGTCCTTTTATGCCGCTCCATGTGGTACTTCTGGATAAAGCGCATGTTGCACTGATCACAGCTAAAGGGTTTTTCACCTGTAAAAACAGGAACGTTTTATTTTTATGTATTAATGGTTTAATCGGAGAGAAATAGGATCTCATAGACATTGTAGCGCAGAGGTATCTAAACTTTTAGTTAAGTTGTTGTAATGTTGGATGTAAAAAAGTTAAATGGTTACATTTAGAAGATGTTAAATTGAGGCCTAGCATCAGTATAGTAAAATAGATATTTTTACAAATACATTTTGAAAATGCGTTACGTATTGTTCATGAGGTTCGAGGGGCAACAAAAGTTGGTCTGAGTACACTTTCCAGAATGAAAATTAGAACTTTTGAAAACTTTTTTAAAATCTTAGATATTAAACTTTAAGACAATGCGCATGTTTAAAAGCATTTTTGTGTACAGTCAGACTGTAAACGTGTCATTTTATTAGCCAAATCAACAGTAGGACAGACGAGCCTCTCAAGCAGAGCTCTGTGTGAAATATCTGTGACATCTGGCATCATTTTATAACTGCCAGTAACTAACATATCCAGCCAGATGGATTATCTTGCGATATTTTAGGGCTGGGAGATATGGCAAAAAAATATCACGATTTTCCTGGAGACAGATCACGATTTTGATTTTATCACAATTTCTTGTAGACTATTGTCTTTTGTTTTGGGGTAAATACAATCATCTGCTTTTTTCTGAAAGTTCCTATTTTACTGTGATTGGTTAAATCCGACTGTCACTCATTAACTATTAAAAACAGACGCCCAAATTCATTATAAAGGAACAAACTTGGCAACTCTGAGGCTAAAAGAAGTAGGTTGGAAATAATTGTCTGTATTTTTACAAACAGATGCATAAAATAGAGAAATGGGAAATCACGATTTGACGATTTCACCAAAAAAGCACATTGTCACAACAGTGAGCTCATGATTCGATTTTTGATCACGATATTGCCTAGCCCTACGAAATTTAAGAATTCACAAACACAAGACATTCCATCTGTCCTTCCAGCAGCCAGACTAGTTTAGAGTAATGATGGGCCAAACGAGTCAACGCGTCAACCCATATATGGAGCACTAGAAGTGGCGCGTGTGCCGAGCAGTGTCAACATGTGTGCCACTTTAAAAAATGTCAGGAAAGAGCATCGGGAAAGATGACCCTGTGCTGCAGTGAGCGGCCAAAAATTATTAGGGCTTTTAAATGTGCGGCTTGACAGAGCCATAAGCAACTAAATAATTAATCACGAGCAAATATTTAACAGCAATAGGTTGAAAGTCGAAATAAGTTTGGTCACAAATTAAGCAGCTATTGGCTCATTCGCACCTGGATAACATCATCTCATGTGTAGCTCAACTGGGAAAGAGGGTGTTGCACTGTGTAAAAGGTCGCGGGATCGAATCTCATGATAGTGAATTAAGTTTGTTTTTTTCTCTCTTATTTCATTTGAGCGTGTAGAGGCAAAAAAAACACGTTTGTGTATGTCTGTAAAGGGAAACGTTTCGTATGGTTGTGCAAAGTAAAAGGTGTCTTCTCTTAGTAATATGTTTCACCAGGTGTAACTTAACGGCACGTCTCTGATTGAGCCAAATGTTTTACCCTGACTGCAGTGCATTTATCAAACCACTTGATGGTACTAGAATGCACCAACACGGGGTTTACACTGGTGGACGACCCAGTTTGGGAAATGGGTTACATACATGTTGACTAGGGCTGGGTATTGCCAAGAGCCTTCCGATACAATACGTATCCCGATACAGAGGTCACGATACGATATGTATCCCGATACACGTATATGCTGATATAATTTCCTCAAGATGTCACGTGTCAAGTGTCAAATGCAGAGAAATTGTATTTTCAAACTACTCTTTATGTTAAGCACAAGTGTCCTACAAATAAGCCATTGTTCAGCTCAATAGTTTGAACCTTAAAGCTGCTGTCCAGGTTCATAAGTGTAAATTATATGAGTTTAGGTATCCTGATACGTATCCCGATACACCTCCCTGTAACGATACGCGTATTGCCAATGAGCTTGTCACGATTTATCCCCGTATCGATACATTGAGTACAGCCCTAATGTTGACTAGTTTAGAGTCCAACCGAGCAGGGGGGTTGGATGCAATCACGACAGGAAGTACTGCCTGTATCAAACAAAACAAATATGGCAGCTCTCGTGGATGTAGGTGTTTCTGCTGCCATTGATTTGGCTTTAGCAGAAAATAAGTATTTTCTTTTTGAAAGAAGAGCAGAAAGGTGTGTGACACTTGTTTTTTCCCATGTTGACATGGATACACCATTTCGATTTGTTGCTGTGATTGGTTAAGCACAAATAAGGTAGGCAACACACCCAATCAGCTTGATGCATTGCATTAAACGTCCCACCTTTTCCCAAACACTTTCAGCGAGTAAAGTTTCAGATGGATACTGTGGAAGAGCTCAAATTGGAGTTCGACACATATCCATTTGGCTACTGCTGCAATGCACAACTCGTCCTGTACATGGACTGCAAAGTGGGTTTGGTTCGAGAGACGGGTTTCTTACGAAGAGCCTTGTACAGTACCTGCAGTCCACTGCGGCTCGCAAGTCATGCAGATTCACGTGGATTCTTGCAAGAACGCTCATATAATGACTTGAAAGCCGTATCAGACTGCTGCAAACTACGGGAAAAGTAGACTATCTACAACTTTTGGACGTGTGCTCACACTGCTCCGAGGTCTTTTTACAGTGTTTAGCCAGGACAAACAGCAAACAATTGATGCTAATGCTAAGTCTTTCGAGCAATAAATAGTTTTTATCACAGGTAATACAGCGGTTTGTCACAGGATCAAGTTGGCGCCTAGTGAGGAACATTAGTTCATGTTTTTGTCTGCTTTTCGCCTGAGCCAGTGTCTTCTCTTGTCCAATCATTGTCCCTAAAGGGTAGACCACAGGAAGGTCCACTCCAGAGATTAAGTCTTATGGGACACGCACCGGACTTGCACTCAGTATGCAACAGGGGTAAAGCTTCACATTAGTCTGAGCACAACACATTTTCACGATTTTTATCAAGATCACATTGTCTAAACTGTCATTGTTAGTAATGTGTTCATATAGGGCTCTATCAAATATTTTACTCACAAACTAAAAATAACAACAAATGCACAAATTATGCAAACTACACTCATTAAAAGCACACTCGAGCAATAAAAAAGGTTACTAATGATATAAATTTAAGGAATATTGTTGTTCATGGCTTTATTTAATGATTAGAATAAACACCAAAACCTAATTTTATGCTTGGTGTCATTAGTTAGTAGTACTGTTTCTTTCCTGCTGTAATGGCAGCTATGACATATTTAGTCTTGCAGATGCAGAAGCTCTCGATAAAGTAATTTATTTTATTTATAGGCCTGTCAAGATAAATGAATAACGCTTTGTCAAAACTCATTCAATAATATAGTGTCATATGCCTAATTAATACATTGTAATGTGTTTAAATTAGGAAAACAATCACAAAGAAGTGATTAATGAGAATGTATTAATTGCATAATTTAATTTTAAATCAACTGCTGGCAATATTGTAATAACAATAAATAAATTCAGCCAAATGTCTTTACATTACACCTACTAAAAATTATGTCATGCGTATAGTATAAAAGAAAGGGTACTTTCTTCAACCATTTCTGAAGAACAGAATAAAAAACATACCACTGTGGATCTTCTCATGTCGTTGGAGCAGGTACTTCTGAATGAAGCTCATGTTACACTGACTGCACCGGAAAGGCCTCTCACCTGAGCAGTTAGACAATAAATATCTGAGTGTACCACTACTACATATACAGTTATGCAAATTCATATTTCAAAGAATATACTGATAGTATTTTTCAAATTAATTTTATAATTGAATGTGAGAGTTCAAGATCAAAAGCTTTGTTCAGAATTCCCAGCAGAAAGGTGACTAACTTATCCAGCAAACCATGAGTAATCTCTGAATCATGCTTAGCTCATGCCTGATTCTCCTTTGAGGCCAACATCTCCAAAATAATTACAAAAGAATCTATAGAAGACTTAATTAAATTTAATTGACCTTTATATAACCAGGAAAAAGACTTGATACAAAAAGAAATGTAATTGAAAAAATAAATACAAAAGCTCACCTGTATGTATAAGAACATGTCTGCGCAAGTGATAAGAGCTGCGGAAAGCAGCATTACAGTGCTCACAGATATGTGGTTTAGAGTTTGGTGACAGACATACTCCATCTGCATCTAGCATCATTGCCTACATTGAGCATTGAATGCACAGTGTTAATATACAACGATAAGCAAGATGTAAATGTATCTAAACCCTTATATTAACTAACCTTGGTAGGATCGCTGCGCTTTCTTCGAGGTTTGCATTGGCCATCTCCATTGCTTCTTCGTCCTCTTCTGGTAGAGGAATCTTTTGGCTCTTTACCTGTTCTTCCTGGCATCTATAGACATTGGCAATGTATTATTAAAAGCAGACATAGGAAAAGAAAAAAATACATATTTTGCAGGTTTCTATGGAGCACGCACATTTACCAGGCTCAAATCATGAAGAAGCAAGTTCTGGTGATTTTGGTGATGATTGCTGTAGGACATTTCTGACATATCAACACTCTTTCCCGCGCCTCCTCCAGTACAGTTGACAGGCACTCCTCCACTCCCACTATAGAGGGGCATGCGATAATCAAGCTCACTTATTCGTTCTTGCTTAATGCCCATGCTGTGAAGGAAGCCCCCTGAATTGCTAGCAGCATTTTCCTGATTATCTGGTGGCGAGTCCCGTTCCTTTTTCAAAATCATTTCTTGTGGAAGTTCGTTCATAACTGGTTGGGATGCCAGTCTAGTAAAGCTGGTGACAGGAGGCAAGTGGCTGAACATAAGCATGCCTGGTGCAAAATTGGGGTCCATTCCACCGTTGCGCAAAAACTCATTGCCTATTTTGTCTTGGATAATACTCATGGTGGTGATTGGAACTTCAGACAGGAAACAGCTGACAGCTCTACAAGGAAATCCCTGGAGTTGTTATCCTAAAGACAGAACACAAAATGAATGATCAGAATTGGATGCTGAACTGTGTTTTTGTTGTTGTTGCAAGGCACAGTATAGCATTGGTTCTAAATCTGGTGTTGGGATCCCCGCGGGATCACAAAATGATTTCTGGGAGTTCCCAGACATATTTATTAATACACAAGGTGAAGCACCTTTCAATGCACTGCACTGTCTATTTCTATTTGTTGGCCTATCAAATGAATAGGCTTATATTCTTAAAATAAAAAGAAACAACCAAGAATACTTTTCCAAAAGCATTTTTGTGGGGTCGTGTTTGCCCACAGTTGTTACTTAATTTTACTCATGATGACAATCTCAATTTTGGCCATAGTGTAATGAGAAACATTAGTTCATTAGATGCTATATAATTGCACAATCTACAGAAAGGAGAGGCCAGCATGATTTTAACTGATGGCAAAAATACATCTAAATTTAAATCAGAACATTTTCTTCACACATGCAACATAACAGAAAATCTCTTAAATTAGATACAACCTTACTCATCTTTTACATCAAGATGACAGCAATTTCTCGTAAGAGCCATGTAATAAATCTCGCGCATGAGTAACGTAAGAATTTAATCTGCTCAGGAACAAAACAACTTGGTTGTGGCACTGGAAGATCTTTTGTGATGCATAATAGTTAGCAGGCTAGTTAGCTCACCGCTTAGCCAGGATGAGAACCATTTAAAGGGAATTTGCACATTTTCTTACAAACCAATTACATACCAGCTGACAGGGCCAAATAAATATTAATAAACACAATGAATGACATTAAAATGACGTAAATACACTAAATTATAAGGAAAATTGTAAAGCACAATATGAATTTCGAGCTAAAATGTGTTTTATGCAGTTAGCTAAAAAGGGCTAACGCTAAATGAAGATTTGCATGGATGGGTAAACAACTAAACGTATGTAGATGTGCAAAAAAAAAAAACAACCCCAACAACATTAAATTGAATTAGCAATTAAATGGAAGACTAAGTTACCTTTTTGTCTAATTGCCGAGCTTTGATGACGCTCGTGAAATAAATCTGTCTGCAATGCAAAGCACTGCTCCTGGCGCTCTATTTATTGATAGCTAACTTTAGCGGCGACAACAACCGGATAAATCTTACCAAGACAACACCAAAACTATTTCCGACAAACGTGGCCCTTAATTGCCTCAATACGGCTGCCCAAGCTTCATACAACAGCATGAGTTTAGAAGGTGTTGTGTGATAACAAGTCTGGGCCATGAGCTAGCGTTAGCTTAAAAGCTATAACCCATCTAAACCCGCATTAGGTGTTTGTAACTCTCGATCCGATAAAATCCTTCCACAATACCAGTTTTTACTTCTTAGATTTTGACTAAAAGGTGGTGTTGACGAAATACTAACATTTGGTTTAATAAACTTCGGTTTAAAATACTTTTCGCATCAATTCGAAAGGCAGACACTTGCCCGATTTAAGCAAGACCATTTAATTTAATAAGAACATTATTTGCTCTTAATACTTAGATCTCAAAAAACAATATGAAGAACAGACTATTTATATTAAAAACAAGATATGTCGCTTTGAAGACGATTTCCCACAGTAGGGTTTATTGTTATTATTTTGATGATTGTTAGAGAATTGTTTACGTTTGTTGGGCTACTTTTATCTCCCAAACTATTTTATACATTTTGCAAGTTGAAACCAGTGTAATTACAAAAACTAAATATGATTTGACCGTGGATACCTAATGTAGCATAACACTGGCCCATGCATGAGAAACAATGATGCTGGGCTCGAGTGCATCTGCGTCGAGCAGACAATCCCTTCGCCTCTATGTTAACAATATCTTGTTCTAGATGCAATATAAAATGTTATGGGCATGTACTTACCTACACATGACCGCAGTTCGGTCAAATAGTTCATAAATCCCGTTCGTATCCACTGATTTTGGGTTTTATTGCCAAAACATTGTTCTCCGGCGGCGGCTGCTTTCTTCCATCTTGTCCTGGCGCGGGGAATTATGGGAGTTTGCAGCGGACGGGTCGTGAGAGGAGACAGGAGAGAAACACAGGCGCTCACTTGTGAGAGGTGCATAATACTACTCCTTTACAAAACTCACAAAGCTTACTTCTGGTTTGACTATTATATAATATTGGACACCGGTACCTGTTCGTGTTGAGCCCCTAATACACAATCACTTTCTGTTTATTCTTTTTCATTCACAATTGTTACACGTGTTCAGACACAACAGTAACTCACCGATGAGTTACAAATGCAAAATCAGCTTTTACCATTTTACTATATATATATATATATTAATATATATATATATATTATAATATATATATAATATATATATATATATATATATATAAAAAAAAAAAAAAAAAAAAAAAAAAAAAAAAAAAAAAAAAAAAAAATATAAATATATATTTTTATAATATATAAAAAAAAAAAAAACCAATAGGGGGGGGGGGGGGGGGGGGGGGGGGGGGGGGGGGGGGGGGGGGTATATAAACTATATATAAAAAAAAATATAAATTTAAAAATGTATCCCCAACTAATTAAAAAAAAAAAAAAAAATAATATATATATATATAAACTCCTATTCAGGAGTAAAAATTGCTTCTTCATTTAAAGTACAACTGGACTTGTCTGTGTTAGATACTATTCTCAGAATGTACTGTTCAGAAAATTCTCCATATTTGAGGATTTGAGGTGTCATAGGTACTGTTTGACTTGTTTGTAGCATTTCTGCACCATTGGCATTTCATTCCGTCATTCGTTTATTTATTTTTTTGATTGATTTACTTATTTGCTCATTTACTTACTTATGCACAGTGAACTCAATTCTTGATGTGGGAACACATGACTGTTGTGTGCTTGGAACAGTTTTTAAAGTTCTAATACATAAGAAGTCAGTACATAAATAAGGGTACTCAAAAGTATGAAATGCTGGTCTGCTGGTAGTTCCTAGTCTCTAAAAGTACACAGTAACTTTAGTTACCAAGCACCTTCGCTATGAAATCAGCTCCCTGCTCATGTTAAAGAAGCTGGCACAATTTCTACATTTAAAATCAGGCTTAAAACGTTCCTCTTCGAAATACCTTATGGTCAGGCCATTTAGAAACAGAATCTAACTCTAAGCAAGCACAACAATTGTTCATAATAAAACTGTACTGCATTTAGAGCCTGCATAAACGGACATGAATGTATTCAGTGTCTGTTTACACAAGCTCAACACTCAATTATAATAAAACATTTTGCGCTTAGAGCCTGCAACAGCAGGGCATAAGTGTATTATCGGTGTGTTTCTATTCAATAGAGCTGAATAGAAAACAACGCTAATAATACATTTTAAAAAACCTTTATATAAATAGGCCTATGTAATGAATCATGTAATGAGTCATTATTATTGACTGATTATTATTACTGTTATTGCCGAGTTTAGGTTGTGTATATCTTATATCTTGTGTACATCTGTCTTATCTTGTGTACGAATTGTGCAATACATATAAACAACTAAAGTTTATATGTATAGCACGCATTTTCTGATTTTCCAATGCGTTTTTTTTTTTTTTTTTTTTTTTTTTTTGCTAAATCAAGAATCATGTGAAGATAATGGCTGTTGCAATATTAGGCTATACAAATAAATGGAATTGAATAGAAAACAACGCTAATAATACATTCAGTGTCATTTATGTAAACATGCAGTTATTATTTTTATGATTATTATGATTATTCTTACTATTAATATTATTATCGCTTTCCTGAACTGCAGAGGCATTGGGTTATGATTGAAAAAAGTGCAGAGTTTTTTTTTTGGTTTTTTTTCCTATAATTTATACGTTGAACCCACGTCGTGGTCGTTTACAAAAAATGTCACTAGAGGGAGCCAAACAACCACAATTACATATCAGTGAGTTTGATTTTGACGTGTTTTATTCAGGTATAGCAGGACTTTTGAAACCTATTGGTCATACAGATAAGAAAATATAAAAGGTAATAAAAATGAACCAAATGAAAAGCAAGACACTTTCGTCATTTCTCTCCATTGTTTTCACTCTAGTGCTTTTTATTGCTTTCCTTATTGGCCGCAAGCTGTAAGACCTCCCCTTTGCGTTCACCCCACGAGCATCCCACTCTAGTAAAGAGTGTGCCACTGCAGTCACTACGATCTTTAAATTGAAGTGGACCCGAGCGCCGTCCTACAACTGAGGTAGCAAAGACCTTTTTCACACGTTTATTAGATTCATCTACATGAGCCTGTATGACACAAGAACCTCGCACAGGTGAAAAAGGTATACTTATCACTTTGGAAAAATCTTTCTCTGAACTTTGGCAGAGGACTCTGGACGGGATTACGCTTTGCGTAGGTTCTCCACAGGACCTTTGCAACATGCGAGCGCGCGCACTGCAAGGTGATGGTTTTGTGCGCCAAACTTACGCAAAGAAGCTGACAACAAACAAAGGACCACATAATGTCTGCAATACGCAGAAAATTCGGAGAGGACTACCAGGTGGTTAACACCAATCGGGGGATGACTTTTTCAGCGCCAGTGAAAAGGAAGAGACAACGTTTTGTAGAGAAGAACGGCCGCTGTAATGTGCAGCACGGTAACCTTGGAGGAGAGACCAGCCGGTACATCTCTGATCTGTTTACCACACTGGTGGACCTAAAGTGGCGCTGGAACCTGCTCATTTTTATTCTCACCTACACTGTGGCATGGCTGGTCATGGCATCCATGTGGTGGGTGATCGCGTACATCCGCGGGGACCTGAGCCACGGCGGCCACGACCCGTCCTACACCCCGTGCGTCGCGAACGTGTATAACTTTCCCTCTGCCTTTCTGTTCTTTATTGAGACAGAGGCCACCATAGGTTATGGCTACCGATATATTACCGAGAAGTGCCCAGAGGGCATCATTTTGTTTCTCTTCCAGTCGCTCCTCGGCTCCATCGTGGATGCGTTCCTCATCGGCTGCATGTTCATCAAGATGTCCCAACCCAAAAAGCGCGCGGAGACACTCATGTTCAGCCAGGACGCAGTGATCTCACAGCGGGACGGCAAGTTGTGCCTCATGTTCCGAGTGGGCAACTTGAGGAACAGTCACATGGTTTCTGCACAGATTAGATGCAAACTCATAAAGGTATGTTACTGGCACCGTGCAAAATAAAAAGATATATAGTGACACTGCCCAAACTCTCAAGCAGCTCATGGCCACAAATGATTTTTCCATTTTCTTAGACATTGTGAGTACAAATAGGTTTAAATAGGCTACACTTTCCACACAAAAAAGCAAATTAGCCTACTGAAATCAAGTCATAATCAGGTCTATAAATTGTGTTGGGATATTGAACTGTGGTTCAATAGTATATGATATTTTTTCCCTTTAACATTAATTTACCTCTATTATTTCCATCTTTACACCTGACTTCAGTCCCCAAGGACCACTAAACATTGATCGATTTGATGAATAAGAGACATTTATGTCTGAACCCTCCAGCAGGTTTTACAGCGCCTGCTCTGCCAGAAGCTGAGCGTGTTCACTGTGAAAACCAAAGGGTCAACAACAGTCACAGTCAGCAGAAGAACAGTGTCTGTGCTGTGAGCCAAGCTCCGCAAACATAAAACTCACATTTGCCAACAATAGTGCAAGTATAATTTAAGTAATTACTGCAATACTTTGTCATTTTGTGATGTTATGGAATAGGCTACATATCTTAGCATACAATAGTTATTAAACTAAAGATTTTTGTAACTGGTGCATTCTTTGATTGATATTTTTACTGGGTAAGATCATTACTCTCATACTGCCTGTATAAGGACGTATGTAAATGTTCAGGTTTATTTTATGCACCATTCACAACATATTTATCTAAAAAATGCTAATTGGCTTTTTTATATAGCAACAAGAGACTGTGTGCAGGACTCACTCACTGTACTTTTTGTTTAAATTCAACATGGCTTGGCAGGACAAACTAGCCTGATAGTATTAGATATTTGATCCTTTTTGTATGTGGATTTTCCTTCTGACTGTTAGGATAAGCTGGTCTGATGTGGAGTTTGTTGTGACAGTTGGGGTCGGTGCTGCTCTTGTCGCCTCCACAGTAGTGTGACAATTTTGAGTGACAGTGTACTTTGTGGAGCTGCGGGAACACCAGAACAACTTCTCAGTATGTTAACATCACCACAGCAAACAGGTTACTTCATACATGCATACATATTGATAGTTACTGATGTGTGATATGACAGCTTTGAAAAGCTGCAGAAGTGTAGTATTTACCACTTTTATAGTCATACCAGATCTGTGTTTTGTTAATATGCTCCTTTCTAGTTATTAATAAACATAGGTAACAACTAACTTTAGATATTAATTTCCTGGCTGACCATTTCAGTCGGTTGAAAAAAAAGTCTATTTATTCCTATCATGTCAAGCTTATTTTATACTTGAGAGATCTTTTTCTCTGTTGTACAAAGAGTGGCACGTCTAGCATAGAGGTACAGCTCAAGGTCACTGTCAGGCTGGTCCACAAAGCTGACCGCTGAAATGAGGCATGCTGCAGTAAATCCTAATGACGACGCTGTGTAAAAGCATGGGGACAAGCTAACCACAGTTGTCCAGGATGTCACTGGCAGTAAATTCCCACAAAACATGGAAACGCCAACAGGAAAGTGAGGTCAAAATGGAATGGAAGGGAGATAATCAAAGTAATGGAAGTTTTCAATAAAAGAAACTTGATTACAATTTGCAAATACATGTTCAAGTGGAAAAAAGGGGATTTGCTGATTAATCGGTCAATTATGTCTTGGTCAACCAACATTTTAGTTAGTCCACTATTTATGTTATTAGGAATTAACTTATTATGTATCATAACAAAAAAGAGAGGGCTTGACACGCTGATCTCCACTGATCACTGAGATACTTAGAATTTTGTGGTTTTAGGGCTTTTGCAAGCAACCATAATAATCAGTCTATATTAATAATGGGACTTAAAAACAATGGTGTTAACAGGTTAAAAGCAGTGGAAAAAATTAAAACAAGAAAGAGAAACAAACAAAATAGTCAACAACAACAAAAAAACTCTTGGTTAAAAGCAAAAAAACTAAACAAAACAAAAAATGTGGTTTTAAAAGAGACATAAAAACCTTTAGCGACTCAGCCAAAGGCAGAGCATTCTATTCCATTCCAGTCCAATACAATTTTGAATGCAATTAGCCAGTGCAAATTGATTTGTGCAAATTGATCTGGGAAATATGATTACGGTTCAGACAGATCTGACATATCTACATAGATAAAACAAAAATCCATGCTTCATAAGGGAGGGTGTTTCAAAAAACAAAAGGGGGCTGAGAATAGACCCCTGAGGACATCAAATTAACTGAGGTGGACTTTGCGTCATCGATCTAAAAAACGCAGAAACTTGTGTCAGATAAGTAAGATCGCAACCACCACAGAGCTAAGCGCCTTGGGCGCTAAGCGCCTTGGACTCCAATACAATGACCCAGAATTGTTTAGTCGATTACAACTATATAAAAATACAAGATAAAATTAAGAAGTGAAGTCACTCGACTCGATTAGGGTTTGCAAATGTTTTCACTGTATAACCTTTTATTGAAATAAAAAAAGTGTTTTTTTCCATTAAATTATTGATACAGTGGTCATATTTACAAGTTTTTGGTGCCATTTCATTACACACTCCAGAACTAAAGCAGAGTAACTGTTGTGTCTGAGAACAATGTGACTAATCTGGCAGGACATTCCCTACATCTGCAATGCTTATAAATATCAAACTGCCCTTGCTCATCCATAAATATTGAATTAGGTGTCGTTAAAAAACAACTGTGTGGAGTGGAGTGCAATGTCCTCCCAGAGTCCTGGCAGAATGTTATAGTAAACAAAGCATCATGTTTGCATTTGGAGTGATTGTAGATAGCTAACCTCTATTTGGCAATTGACACAAGAAGACAGGAGGAAACGCCAGGGTGCTGCTCATCACTGTCATGGGTGGAGGGGGGTGGTCTCAACGGGACAGCCCACAGCAGGATACTGGCGATAAGAAGACAGGAGGCAATGGAGATTCTGGTAAGAAAGGCAAGAAAGAAGACATGTCAGCGCAATTCAGTAGAAACTGTTGTATTGTCAAAGTTTGAACGACAGGCAGAGGAGATGTGGGAGGGGGAGACAAAAGAGAGACACCAGTGTTCAGGATGTAGTTGAGAAATCACAAGTAGTGATGTCAAGTCAGCGTGTGTAGGTTTTTTTTATGATGTCATGCTTTATTTGAGCTGTGTACTCAGATGTTTGCTTCAAGAAAATTACAGATGTAAGGAGATGTTTAAATTTACATATAAATGTTTTTTCATGGGTTAATTGCAAAATACTGTATGTTGGCATATTAATATTGTGTAGTATTATTCAACAGGCGTTCATCTATTGCCTGTGCTGGTTTTAAGAGGAATAAAAATATCTAACCTGTTTTAAAAGGTAGGAGGAGAAAGTACAGATATTTCTTGAAAAATGTAAGTAGTAAAAAGTCATTTTTATTTTTTTTTTACTCAAGTAAAAGACAGATACTAAAAGTAAGTACAGTACTTGAGTAAAAAATACTTAGTTACTTGTTACTTGAATTTTATCATAGATTTTGTAATTGGAAACTCAAAAGTACTTCTCTTGATAAAGAATGTTGCTGATGTACAGCATTGTACAGATGGAATTCAGCTACTACCAGCATCACAGCAAGAGTCACGCAACAAAGAGAATGCATGCAGGATGGGGTTGATAGAGCGTAAACAGCAAGGTGTTTACATGACCAGTAAAATCAGAATATGCTAAAAAAAAAAAAACAGACTTTACCTACTCCAGTTTACTCCAACCAGGAGAGTAAACCAATCAACTTGAAGACAGGACCAGAGCGTTACTCTGCAGTATCAGGGCCACAACTGGCTGATCCAGGCTGTATTTTGTTGAGTTCTGTAGACGGCTTCTTCTGAAGCATGTAAACATAGGACTTGTTCAATTTCAGGAGTGTGTGCATTGTTTAACCAGATTTTTTTGTTCTAAATTTCTTCACCTTCACATTTGTCCAGTTGTAGATCGATTGTTTACATGAACGATTCATGACGCGTCAGTCAGGGTTAACATGCACTTAGACGGTCAGTTTAAATTGGAAAAATTTAAATGTAACCGTTTTTCCTTGCCTCAGTGTTGTTGGGACAGGCCGGTATAAGTAGCTTCTGGGTTACTGGAGGTGTGGCTAGGGAGGTGAGTGAGGCTTAATTGGTTTTATTCTGCTCCTATGCATGTTTTGCTTAAAGGCTTGACTTAGATATCCAGAAAAGATTCCTTCATAAACATGTTAAAAATCATATTTTATTGCCCCTTTGAATCTACTGAAAGTAAAGGAGAAAGTACAGACACCCACTCTGAGATGTACTATATGTAGTAAGCGTCCACTGTAAAAATCATTTAGTTTCCATCACTGGTTCTGTTAGCTCTATTTTCAGCTTTGTCACTTTGATTATCTGTTCCCACTATTCACTTGCACTTTATACTCGATCTCTTGCAATACAATGCACAGTTGAGTGATCACAATATACAGTGCTTGCGAAGTATCCAACCCCTTGACTTTTTACATTTTCTTATTATGAACAAAGTCAAACATATTTCACTGAAACTTTGTGTGAAAGACCAACACTAAGTTGCACACAATTGTGAAGTGGAAGGACAGTCATACATGATCTATTTTTTTTTTACAAATTAAAACCTGAAAAGTAGGCGTGCAAAATTATCCAACCCCATCTTTTCTGAGTGCAACACATTGCTTTTAGAGGCTTTAGAAGGTTCCAATGTTGACCTAACAAATAATAGAGTCCACCTGTGTGTAATCCACCCTCAGTATTAATGTAGCTGTTCTGTAAAAACCTCAGAGGTTTGTTTGAGAGCATTGGGGAGCGGTCAGCACCATGAAGTCCAAAGAACACACCACACAGGTCAGGGATAAAGCTGTGGAGAAGTAAAAAAGCAGGATTAGGTTATAAAACGATTTCCAAGGCTCTAAGCATCTCACAGAGCACTGTTTACACCATCATCCATAAATGGAAGGTGTATGGCACAACTGCAAATCTACCAAGACCAGGCCGTACACTTAAACTTACAGTTTGAACAAGGAGAGAACTGGTCAGAGATGTAGCCAAGAGGTCCCCGGTGACTCTGGAGGAACTGCAAAAATCTACAACTCAGGTTGGGGAATCTGTCAAAGGTAGAAATTTTAGTTCTGCACTACACTAATCTGGCCTTTATGGAAGAAAGCCATTGCTGAAAGAAAGCCATAAGAAATCATGTTTTCACTTTGCCAAATGCCATGTGGGGGACACAGTAACCATGTGGAGGAAGATGCTCTGGTCATATGAGACCAAAATTGAACTTTTTGGCCAAAATGCAAAACGCTATGTGTGGCAGAAACCTAACCCTGCTCATGACTCTGAATGCACCAACCACACAATCAAAATACAAGTGCCAGTATTATTTCTGCACATGCTTTTCTTCAGCAGGGACAGGGAATATGGTCAGAGTTGATGGAAAGATGGATGGAGCCAAATACAGGGCAATATTGGAAGAAAACTTATTGGAGTCTGAAAACACTTGAGACTGGGGCGGAGGTTTATCTTTCAACAGGACAACGACCCCAAACATAAAGCAAGGCTACATTGGAATGGTTTAAAACAAAACATATTCATGTCTTAGAATGGCTCAGACAAAGCCAGCCCTAAATCCAATCGAGAATCTGTGGCAAGATCTGAAAACTGCTGTTCACAAACACACTCCATCTAATCTGACTGAGCTGGAGCTATTATGCAAAGAAGAATGGGCACAAATTACAGTCTCAAGATGTGGAAAGCTGGTAGAAACATACCCAAAGAGACTTGGAGCTGTAATTGCAGCAAAAGGCGGTTCCAGAAAATATTGACTCAGAGGGGTTGGATAATTTGCACGCCTACTTTTCAGCTTTTAATTTGTAAAAAAAAAAAAGTAGATCATGTATGACTGTCCTTCCACTTCACAATTGTGTGCAACTTAGTGTTGGTCTTTCACACAAAGTTTCAGTGAAATATGTTTGATTTTTGTGGTCATAATAAGAGAAAATGTAGAAAAGTTCAAGGGGGTTGGATACTTTCGCAAGGCACTGTAGATAGGATAATTAGTAGCTAATTTTACACATTTTCTTTGTACAGACTGTATGTTTTTTAGTCACAGCCCAGATATTGAAACTGGATAAAAAGTACTTGTACAAGAGGCCTTTCATCTCATGTCTGTTTGCATGTCTCTAAAAGGAGCTGGTCTCATGGGGGAAAGGTGTATCTCAGGTGGTCCGCTAAATGAAGCACCCTCCATCAGGTTCTCTTCCAAAGGCCATTAATTTCCCCTTGTGGCCTTCAGTGTTTAGCAGGTCTAAGCCGGCGCTCAAAGCTTTCACCTTGTTAAAACCATTCACCATCAAAAGAGTCCTCTTTCCTTTGGTGAGCAGGATTTTTTCTGCAGCTCTGTTGTATAAGATTGTATGAATAGTATCTAAATTTACTTCTCACTATTATATATTTTGAGCGCCAAATGTGTATGGTAACCAAGGTGATAATAAAAAGGCTTGTATCACTGCTTAGAATACCGCTGTCAAAAGTATCAAAAAGATACATACTTCTCAACTAATGCTGGTATTGAATTCACACTTACAGTTAAAATTTGACCTTTCCCAAATAGTTTAACTTTATTTCAGCTAAGACCACATCAAAGCATAAGAGTAGGGTGATCAGATTTTCAAAGCTCAAAACCGGGACACTATCATTTAGCCCAAAACCGACACATTTCCAGAGAGAAAAAAAAGTTTTAAATTGTGTCAAAAAAATTTTTGTTCCTGTTATATGAAATGTATTATTGCATAACACTGTTAGAACTAATATTAAGGTGGCCAAGCTATAAACAAGGAGAAAAAAAATAAATGATAACAATAATAGTATGAATATGAATAACCGAAAAAAAACTAAACTATTACACAAACACTGAAATACTTACATTAACAGGAGCTTATTTTCACTTAGTATTTTAAGTTGGAGTGCACCTTTTTATGAAGATTGGGTTTGTCATGAAACCTTGCATAAACTCTGAACAGCTATCATGAAAGTTCACCCGTGTAATTTCAGCTTTTTAATTTGTTTATCCTGCCATCGCTGCTATGGTAACTGTTGTGATTGACATGCACATTGTCCAAAGAGATCACGTTTAGCACCACGCACCGCTCTCACTGACCTGTGCAGCTTTGGCTTATAAAAAATAGTTGTTTTGTATTCTCAGCAACGCTCTGAAAACACATGTAGATTTTGCCTTTGTAAAAATCGGGACACACGGGACAGCGCATGTGCAAAAGCGGGACAAAACTATAGTTTTGGGGGACACGGGACGCACGTCTCGAAATCGGGACAGTCCCGGGTAAATCGGGACGTCTGGTCACCCTAATAAAGCGTCTACTATAAGTGTGTGTTAAAATGTCTAAATCAGGGGTGTACAAACTTTTTTCACAGTGGGCCGTATTTTGAAACGTATATGGAGTGCCGGCCGTAAATAATACATGGCTATGAAGTGAATAATTCAAAGTTTTCCATTTGACCTAATTTTAATGAATTTTAACTGTGATAGAAGAATAGTTAAGTTTGACAATAAAAACAACACTTTTTGTAATTAAAAAAAAATCATCCAAGGGCTGCATTTGGCCCCGGGGCCGCAGTTTGGACTAGGTTGATCTAAATGTATTATTTAATAGAGGCCTGGGCATATGACTAAATCAGACTGTGAGTTTATCTGCACAAACATAGGCTCTTTTCAGCTACTTAGAGGACACACCTGTTTCACAGAACTAAAAACTTTCTATAATAGTGAGTCAAATGCTTAACCTCGAGATCGACCAATATGTTTTTTTCTTTGGCCTCTGCCAATACTGATATTTAAAAACTTTTGTCTGCTGATGCTGATATCAATGGCAGATTTTCAAGGCTGATATCTCAGGCAGATTTTATTTTTTTGGTTTTAAAAGCATTGCTGGGGTGAGGTAGTATAACCAAAAGACCTTCAACCTTAACTATTATTCACCAAGGTACATGTCTCTTTCACACAAAGTAATGACGCGATTGTATTTTGACCATCATTTCATATTGTCATAAAAAATACTCATTTTGTTCACAACAACAAGCACTTATTAAAGTTTGTGCTGCAGCCAAAGTCCTAGAACAAGAAAAACTTAGACATGTTAATGATTCTCCCCAAACCAACTCAGCTGATCACTGTGAGTGCAAACAACTACCTGATCAGATAACGGCCAAAACTGAGGTTGATAGCTGATACAAAAAAAAAAAGGGGTCGCGGGTGACTGGAGCCTATCCCAGTGACTTTGGGCCTTAGGCGGGGAACACCCTGGACAGTGGCCAACTCGTCGCAGGGTTAGACAGACAACCATTCACTCTCTCATTCACTCAAGGGGAATTTACAGTGATGCCCAATTAACCTAAACATACATGTTTTTGGAAGTGGGAGGAAACCGGAGTACCCGGAGAAAACCCACGGTGACACGGGGAGAACTCCACCCAGAGAGATCGTGAGATGTTGATATGGTCCGACCCGGGAGTCGAACCCACAACCTCCTGTTGGGAAGCCAGAGCTCTAACCACTCTGCTACCGTGCACCCCGATATATATATATATATATATATATATATTATATATATAATATATATATATATATATATATATATATATATATATATATAATATATATATATATATATATATTATATATATATATATATATATATATATCGGCTGCTTGATATATCGGTCTATCCCTTACTTAAACCACTATTCTGAGAGTATGTGGTATGAGTGTTACCATGGATATCATTAGTTGGAAGGTTGTGGGTTAGACTTACTGGTTTTCAACTCTTTCAGGAAGCTAGCATAGGGCCTCTGAAATAGCCTTGTGATCTAACTTTTAATTGTTCCCATTGTAAATGAATGTGAACTTGGGGATGCTACTAGGGCCTTCTTCCACACCCAACATTTGCACTTTTCCGCTATAGCTCTGTATCGATAAGATGGAAACCTTAGTTTTAGACTACATATTTAAAAAGTGAACGTTGAATCTTGAAAAATTATCTTTTCAACAAAATATTAAAAAATACTTAAGCTACTGAATAAATAGAGTGAAAGTCTGCCCACAGTTGTTAGAATAAACTAGTGAGATGAAAACAAGCTTGAACAACAAATATATTAGCGAGGCAATTACCTTTTTGTGAAGTTTTGTGGTTTATTCCCTAGTTAGACCCCTCCACAACTGTGTTGCTGATATATGCGCCGCTCATCCACTTTGGAGTAAGAATAAATGACAAATATATATATCAATCGTACATTACCTGTCATTTCATAGTTCAGGCAATATGATTTTTTGTCGGGGAACCTCATCATTGCGGGCTGGGGATCTGTGGGTGCAGGCGGTCTTACAGTGAAATGTCACACCCTTAGGTCCTCCACTTCTCTGTGAATACAAATGACAGTCTGCTTGCCATCTGTGGTCTGGGCGCTTTCCTGGTTCCTCACTAACTCTCAGCCGGGGAACAAGTCTGCACCAAAGCGAATATTTCAGCGCAAGTCTTCAGCAGCCTCTATCCCAGCGCAGGTAATAAGTTAGATCCACAAGGGACACTGCGCTTAATTAGCTTTTTATTTGTCAGTGAAATGTGGGGAACTGTTTGACTTCAGCCTTTAGAACTTGTTATCGATTCATTTTATCCGGAGCCTACAGAGACACTTGCCTTCTCTTAAAAGTCACCCTTTCAGGAAGCCTAAATGGACGCTGCCACTAGAAAATAATATGCTTGAAATCCAGACTTCGCTGTTTGTTAAAAGTGGATGTTTTCTTGACATTTGTAGCGGCATCAAAGTATAAAAAAGCCTTTGTTTACTGGCTTTGTAGTGCTAAAAGGAGGAACTAATTTGCTGACATAAAACAGAGCTTGACAAGTTTAACAAAAGCGTAATTAATCGACATAATCTGCACTAATTTTAGTTGATTCTACAAAACATAAATAATAGAAACAATGTTCTTTACACTATTGAATGTGTTTTCTCTTTCATTACATTGTAGAAATGTCAAGATTTCTACAGATTTCTTAATTCTATAGAAGCAGGTCTATAGAAACTAGGAATGGGTAATTTGTCGGTTCCAGTTTTGGCAGCAGTTTTAAAAAAGGCTAATTTTAGTGTGAATATTTTATATTACAAATAAAAAAAAACATTTTTTTTTTTTTTTACAATAACGAAAAGTAAACTTGTGATTTGGAGCCGTATTATGGATTAAAAAAATTTAGAATCGGCATCAGCAAATATTGGTTTGTGACTGCAGGAGATCAAATAACACATAACACTTAAGATCCCTTAACATTTTGGAAAGAAATTTCTGTCTTTCAGTCTACTAAAAAAAAGTCATTATTACAATATACAGTATATTAAAACAAAAGCATCTAAATGTTTTATCACATTACATTTTTTTCAACCAAAGTTTGTTTTTATAAAATTAGTGACAAACCTGAGACAAGAATGACAAAAAAACCCAAAAGATTTCACATTGTTGTATGGTAATTATAATTGTGAAGAATCTAAATCCTGATTTTTTTGTCTTGCTACAATCGTAACTCTAGAATTTGATATTGTGACATCCTTATTACTTCTTTATTTTCATTTATCACCTGAATGTTTTTTACTAGTTTAAATTAGTTGCAATTACTTTTACTTATGGTCATTAACAAACTCCAGTTACAGTATGTCTCAAATAACTCACTCTTATGGTAGTTTTACATTATTAAAGACAGTAGCAAACAAATACACACACTATATGTTGCTTCATGGGTGACAGTGAATATTATCGTATCTTGTCATGTTATCCAAAGATGAGGTGGAGTGAGAACTGCTGATGCTGACACGGGAGAGATAGGGTGGTAGAGCGCTAAATGCTGAGCTTGTGTTAGTGCAAATGAAGGTGGGTCCAATGCAAAGGTGATGAATTTAGAATAAGAGAGTAGGGATGAGGCAGGACAATATTTTGACTAATAAGTTGACGTATTTTACGTAAAACTACATAAATAATTTATAGTGTCATCTTACTGTATCAAGCAGCAGATACCATTCGTCTAGAGCAGACAGATTTTTTCTGTGATGGTTTAATTCTGGGTACTAAGACTATTTCGTTCTATTTTAGTCCTCCTGGTTTAATCTCTAGAACTTGTTTGGTCCTGGTTTAGACCTAGTTTAACACAGGGATATTCCAGGTTCAGCTTTGGTTAGTATAGTCTTGGTCAGTGTAATACTTATTCTAATATTATGTAATATTATTCTTGTTCAGCACTGTTATGTAGTTTATTAGAGCAGTACAAATCTATAAAAAGTATAAATTGTGTTCTTATAATTACTGAAATTGAGATCTAGTCCTGTGAACATTTGATACAATCCCAAAATGTGGTAACGTAGAGTGCAACTACATAGCCCAGAGGTCATGGTCCTTGGACAAAAATTGGCCCTCAGGAAAATTAAGTTGATAAGCACTGATCTAGCAGCCCAGTCTCCAGAGAAAACCTAGATTTACAACAAAATGACAATAAACACAACTATTTACACAATTAAGGGATAGGGGTTGGTAACGATTTTTTCTAAGCACTCAAGGTTCTGTTGTAGGACATTGCAGGATTATTCTAACATGAATAAATCACTCAATCAGTCAATGTACCTTTGAGTACAATAAGCAGTATATAGAGTTGATTTTGTGTATTATGTCCATCATATTACTCCTTCTGGAACTGTTACTTTTACCAAAAATAAGTAATCAAAATTGGAATTTTACACTATGTCTTGCTTGTGAACCATCCATTGAATTCCAGCCTTACAACACGAACAGATGCAATGTTGAAATAGTGATGGAGTGGACAAGATGAGGTATAAATCAAGTGATAAATGGATTTCTCGATGCTCAATTTGCTGATTATGGTTGAAGCTGAAATACATCTTTCTTCTCTGTCCAATCAACCACGTTTCTCCTGAGAGATTTCAAGCCACTCTTTCCCAGCTAAACCTCTACACCTCCAGCTCTTTTTAGGTCAAAACATGTCTAGTTGCCAAAGAAAATTGCTTTTTCTTGAACCCATTTCTTATAACCCTCAAAATCATATATTGCATTTGGATTACACCAGAAAAAAAACATAAGAACAACCAGCATATGTGTTGAGTTTAAAAACACCCTGGAGACATCTGAGTTATCTGATGGCTCATAGAAATGCTGTTGCTTTGAAAAGAAGATCCTACACATTTGTTCCGCACAAGAACATAATGACTTGGGATTTCTTTAGGTACTTGCAGGCAAAGCATCTTAGTATTACAATTCTTGTCACGTTCCACTTTCCTCAAAGCTAGGACTATAATGTGGGGTCAAAGCATCAGGCTAAAGTGTTGTCATGTCTCTTTGCAGTCCCGGCAGACCCCAGAGGGTGAATTCCTGCCTCTGGATCAGTGTGAATTGGATGTGGGTTTTGGGACAGGGGCAGACCAGCTCTTCCTCGTGTCTCCGCTGACGATATGCCACGAGATCAACACCAAGAGCCCGTTTTTTGACCTGTCCCAGCGCTCTCTCATGAATGAACAGTTTGAGATTGTGGTGATCCTGGAAGGCATCGTCGAGACCACTGGTGTGTATAAGCTGATCAATAGATTATTCAATACGAATGAGCAGTGAAAAGTGTAACTAGTATAAAGGATTGAAGTATGAACAGAGTTTATTATTGGTACAAGTGAATCAATGTGTAAATCCATGTTAGGTTTCTTTTCCAATCAAAAGAGATTCCCGTGAGATTCTTTCCAAGATTGTGTTAGCTGAGGCAAATATTAGGAATTCTTGATTGAAGGAAGTCTGAAATAATAAAGGCTTAGCAAGGTTGGCTTTAATCAAGCTGCATTACAGCAAGATTAGGGGGTTGTATCCTCATTTTCCACAAATTGAAAGCAGCATATCTGGAAAAATAGCAAGAGGCTTCACACATCAATGTGATGCGAGTGTGTTGGATAAAGTGGGAACAGCCCAGTACTTTGAGACAAAAGGATCGTGTACTTCAACAAACCATGCAAAGGTATTTAGTGTGCAACACTTCAACCATGAGGTCTTCTTCAGGCAAATATCTTGCACACCGTAAATACCTTTGCATGGTTAGACGATGTGCGGGATCCTTTTGGCTCTAAGAAACTAACATATCTAAAATAAATAATTTTAACAATCACCAATACACAAATTTACTATTTGTGTGTGTGTGTGAAGATGATTCTCCCCCCAAAATTTGCAATGACTTAATATAAAAAAAAAAGTACTTACTATTTGAGGGTTTTTTATCAAATAATTTATTCCTTTCAGTTACTTTTCAAAGGGGTATTTCTAATTAAAATAATTTTAAACACTTAATTTTATTTTTTATCTTTATTTCCTCATATCCTTGAGATATTAAACATTTAACTGCATAATCATATTTCAAGATATTATGCAGCAAAAAATATCACCCAATAACATAATCTTATCAATTATTAACTGTAAAATCTTTTGGGACATTATTGAAGAAAGACTTATACAACCAAAAGTGTTAATTTTAAAAGATAATGCTAAAAAAGGAATTATACAGGTTTGCAATTGCATTCAAATTAGAATGACACATTATTAACTTTTCAACAAATCTCCAGCAATCTCCTTTTTTTTTCCTTTGATGAACTACTGATCACTTCAGCTGACTGATGAACATGACAGTCAAGCTACACTTTTGACCCAAACAACAAACAATCAGACTAAATAATCCAAGAATGGATTTTGGGTGTGAAGGACAATGCTCTACCACTGAGCCATTGTTTGTTGATGGTGTAAAGACGTCACCATAAAAACTATGTATGACACTGCAAGTACAATATGTGAGACTACCTCTAATGTGCACAGTTGACATATCATGCGCTGCAATTTTTAAAAATCATCAGGAAAAATGACATGAGGAAATAAAGTTTCGTTTCTGCTGTTAAATATTTAAAGACCATGAAATTAAAGTGGTCAAAATTTGTTTAGTTTATAAAGAACATTATTATGCATTATGACAATATTGGCAGTAGTACTAGGGGTTTATGCTCAGGTGTATTCAACTGGAGGGATAAAGGGTAGAAGTTTCCCCAGGGCCCAAGGCAGGTAGATGCCTCAAAAGTCATATTTTTATTGCAGTAAAATTATATCTCTGTGTTAACCCTGTAATGAGTTGGCCACTGGCCAATGTGTGTTCCTGCCTAAAACCCAGGAACACACATTGGCCAGTGTAAGTTAATGGGATAGGCTCCAGCTACTTACGAACCCACACAGGAACAAGCAAAAAAAGAATGAATAAACATGACTAATGCATTTGTCCTGTTCTTGGACTATAGGTATGACCTGTCAGGCCAGGACGTCCTACACTGAAGATGAGGTTTTGTGGGGTCATCGTTTCCTCCCGGTCATGTCCCTAGAGGAGGGCTTCTTCAGAGTGGACTATTCCCAGTTCCACAACACTTTTGAGGTCCCCACTCCCCCATACAGTGTCAAAGAGCAAGAAGAGAAATCCTCCATCACATCCCCCAACCCTCTGCCTGTGGCACCCACGCCTCCTTCACCTTTACTGGGCAACAACAGCGGGCGCATCCCTGGGCGCAAGGAAAGGCTCTTGTCAGCTGACTATGCAGATCACGTAGAGGAACAAGCCACCAGGATACCCCCAAAACTCCAGCGAATGAGCTCAACGAAAGAAGAGCAGCTCTGGATCGGGTTAAAGACGGGTTCAGCGCTGCCAGGGGGTAAAGCCTCCAGCACTGGGGACTTACCTCTCAGTATTCAGAGGCTGAGATCCAGCTCCATCCCAGTGGTGAGACACGGACATTTGGAGGAGCAGGTGCAGCTGTTAGCTTTAGACGGAGAAGCAGATGAGATGGAGGTGGAAAGAGATAGACTGGTATCACCCGGCATCAGCACCATCACACAGATGCAAGCGCCATTCGGAGTAGCCGGCCCGAGGACAACCTGCCCCCCAAACTGCGCAGGATGAACGCAGACCGCTAACTTGTGCTGCTGTTTGGGGGCACATGAAAATGTTATTAAAAAGTTGGGACACTGTGTGGAATGTGCATTTTTGGGTTTATATTCAAAAGTGTTTTATTCACAAGTCTAAGGGAAACTTGCCATACATATAAGATAACAAATAAGATATTACTAGGGCAAGGCAATATGGCTTACAGTTTTTATTACAATATAAAAGAGAGCGTTTGTAATAACGATACATTTGATGATCTGCCTAATGTAAATGAAGGATGGCTTTTATAATATTTGTACGTACTAACTTTAGGCAATTTAAGTTGAAGCTGTAAGTTCTGCTTCGACTGCTCAAGCCATATTTCTTTCTTTATTAGTATTTTAACTTGTGCAGGGCCTCCACAGTCTTTAGACAAACTTTGTGTCTGCTGTCGTCACAACTAAGAGGAATATGAAGTGCACAATAGTCTAATCTTCAGCTCTTTTCACACGTTTGTATATCACTATACGTATATGGTATACAATATGATATTGCCCAGCCCTAGTAATACGAATATAACCATAGATTTCCACACTAGCTCTAGTCCTCCATTTGAGTGTGACATCACATTCAGTGACAAATAGAAGCTGCATGCAATTTGCACATTTAATAAAGCAACAGTATCATTTATAGATTATAAAAACAACTCCAGGTGATGAAACACTGAAAAATGAGCTTGTCTCAAATGTTTTCATCATCACAAACTAAAGAAAAACAGCTTGAGGATTATTTCAAAACCATTTAAATTCATTTGCCAACATTTCAGTTTGATTGGCTCATGAAATTTGTTTTTCAGGGAGAGTATTAGGTGCAATGAGTGTGATATGGATTACTGAAATGAAAATCTTGTGGACCACGAACATTACCTGAAGCTAGTCTTTGAATTAATTCACTTTCACCTAAAGCAGGTATTATGTGCCAGTTAACAAAATGTTTATATTTTTGGTTGATGATGATAATGATTATATGTATTTTGTATTTACTGTTCTCATTTCACACAGTGGCTCAAGTTTTTATTTTTTGTAATTGGCGCGACAAGACTCCTACTTGAATCAGGCGTAACGGGCATTTACCAAGGACTACTGTGTTTTAGATTTCTACAGAACACTTTGACCTTTACTTAGCAGCGCTCAGTTCAGTTGCTACTATTAGAAGGGCAACACTAATAAGCCATTCATCCGCTCATACTGTGAGTCATTTTTGATAGACCACCATCTGTGCCCGCTCTACGGACTCCTCACACTTTCTCTCCCTATCGCTTATTCTGCATTAAATATTTCTTAAAATTTGAATATTTTGTAAAGCACCAAAGTGTTAATAGCAAATGTGTCAAACAAGATTGTATGAGGCATAAGATTATGATCATACAAAGATGTATTCACTAGGACTGTGACTAACAAGTTTTGAAAATTTGGTAATTTGTGCATTTGTGAACACAAAAGATGATGGCGCTTTTCTCTCTTCTGGGTTTAAGGAAAAACATAATTTCTCAGCTTCTTCCGCTGTTGTGACACTTCAGCCAATCAGCTTTGCCACATTGTTCCAGGTTTTCATTAACAATATCCAGGTTATAAATGTGTAGAACTCAAACATGATACACATATTCGTCAAAAATTTCCACTAGGAATATTTGAAAAATTCTAATATTAATAAACATTGTAGGTTTTATTATTATTTTTAAACTATTCCTTTTAAGATTAACAATAATAAACTTAAAATTACATTTATAAAATCCGTATGACGTGCAGACAAACTGA
This sequence comes from Mugilogobius chulae, assembly GCA_038363315.1. NCBI lineage: Eukaryota > Metazoa > Chordata > Actinopteri > Gobiiformes > Gobiidae > Mugilogobius > Mugilogobius chulae. The sequence continues at coordinate 33,292,986 of CM076401.1, read as the reverse complement.
AAACTGTCTACATTTTTGTTTAAAAATATTACTGTATATGCATGTGTTTTAGATTCAGTATAATCCAAAGAATAATTATGATTATCAAATATAAATAAAGGCGTCAATTGGGTGATTAAATGTTGGTGCTCTTACATACACTATAGCCTAACCTCCAGCTAAATTCTAACAATTTTCAATTTGACTTCAGCTCCTAAGAAAATATTTCTCACAAACTGCCTAATTCCATCATGAAGAGATAACCTCCTACTACAGAAGTGGTCATAATGTTATGCCTATAGCTGTTGAAATGACACAAGATTTGAGCATCTTGTACCACATTTCTTAATTTAACGTTGAATTTCTTTTGACGTTTTACTATTTGGTGCATATGCTTGTTATCTGCATGGATGAGTGTTCCACTAAGGAGTGATACAAATGTAAAGAATCTATTCAGGACTGCAGGGATGCTTACATCAGGGACAAGTATTACTTCTTCAAAGAATTCTTCAGACTGCTATAAAAATAAATGCTTTGAAATCAAGGACGAATCCACTCTCTTTCTGGAATTGAAAATGAAATGTTTTCGTAAGCCTGGAGTGTATATTGATATTTATTTGCCGAGAAAAAAAGAGGGTTAAGGGCAGGTCAAAGAACATACAGGAAATAGAAGAGGTAAGTTCAGCATCAAAGGGAAAATTGTGCCTCAAGCTAAGTTAATGTGTACAAACAGCTATTCTATTTAGGAAGTTTTAAAAGTGTAAAACTAAATGTGAAAATGAATTATTCACGGAGATTTAGATCACTAGAAGTACAAAGTGATTCAGTTCAGAAAATTACTCAAGTATCAAGAATAAAAAATGTATTGGAAAAACTGGAGTAAGTAAAGGTCCTATTTTGCGCTTTTTTTTTTTTTTTATGTTTTTTTATCAAAACATACTGGAACTTGTTTTTTGTTTCATTCATATCAATTTTACTGGCACCAATCCAGCATATTCAGTTTGCATTCTTCTACTCAAACTAAACACTCCTTGTGATGCCATTAAGTGAAAATAGATATTCCACCATACCGGCCATACGTTGGATCAGTGCTTTACCCCCCAACATGGCCGAGCTCGAGTCCAATGGTGCACTGCACATCGTCGTTGGACTTTGCAGAGGTGGTCCCAAGTCGTGATCAGTGACGAAAAAAGGTTCCAGTGCTTCACAGCAGATGGTCGAGATCGAGTGTACAGGAGACATTGGAAGAAACCCAGCAGCAGCTGAGGACGGCATTGGTGGAAGAATGAGTATATTTCCACAGGATCAACTCGACACTACTGCCGATCCATTAAGTGACGAATAACCGCTGTCCAGGGCCAACAGGGGTCACAGAACTATTGACAGTCTGATGAAATTCCTGTCACTTTTGTTTTGGGGTTGCTCTATTGTTTGGTGGTGTTATTGGACTCAAATGTGTAAATGCTGCAAGAGTTGGCCTGAGGATTAGAAATGGATGTAGGGTTCATATAAAACAGGCGGATCTCAAAATATATATATTTTTGTTTGTTTGTGTTTTTTGTGTTTTTCTCAGCAATTTTTAGGTGAGATTAAAAATAGATTAATTAAATACAGATCATAATTAATTAATCTAGTTGCTCATGCTCCGTTCTCCTGATGTTGCCATTGCTTGGTATTGCCACATCCATCACCACAGCTTTCCTCTGCTCTTTATCCACTACCACGATGTCTGGTTGGTTCGGCATTACCATTCTGTCAGTCTGTATCTGGAAGTCCCACAGGATCTTGGCTCGGTCATTCTCTACCACCTTCAGAGGTGTTTCCCACTTAGATCTTGGGGTTTCCAGTCCGTACTCCGCACAGATGTTCCTGTATACTATGCCAGTCACTTGGTTGTGTCGTTCCGTGTACACTTTCCTTGCCAGCATCTTACACCTGCAGTTATGTGCTGGACCGTCTCAGGGGCCTCTTAGCACAACCTACACCTTGGGTCTTGTCTGATGTGTTAGATCTGGGCCTCTATGGCTCTGGTGCACAAGGCCTGCTCCTGTGCAGCCAGGATGAGCGCCTCTGTGCTGTCCTTCAGTCCAGCCCTTTCAAGCCATTGGTAGGATTTCTTGAGATCAGCCACTTCAGTTATGTTCCGATGGTACATCCCATGTAGGGGCTTGTCCTCCCATGATGGTTCCTCCTCCAGCACCTCATCCTCTGTTCTCCACTGTCTGAGACATTCACTGAGCACACCATCTGTTGGGGCCTTGTCCTTGATGTACTTATGGATCTTGGATGTTTCATCCTGGATAGTGGCTCTCACGCTCACAAATCCCAGGCCTCCTTCCTTATGGCCAGCGTACAGTCTCACCATGCATGGCGAGGAGCTTGTGGTCTCTTTCTTTGGTTATCTTATTATTCCTGTAGGGTATCTGATCACTGGCAGCTGTTTATTGCCCGGAACTTGTTCTTGCCATTGAGCTGGCTTCTTAGGACTTGCCTTACTCGTTGAAGGTATTTGGCTGTTGCCGTTTTCCTTGTTGCCTGTTCAAGGTTGCCATTTGCCTGTAGTATTCCAAGGTACTTGTCACTGTCCTCAATGTCTGCTATTGTTCCGTCTGGGAGTAAGACCCCTTCTGTGTGGATTACCTCCCCTCTTTTATCACCACCCTACTACATTTCTCAAGCCCGAATGACATCCCAATGTCAGAGCTGTAGATCCTGGTGGTGTGGATCAGTGAGTCGATGTCTCGCTCGCTCGTAGCATACAGCTTGATGTCATCCATGTAGAGGAGGTGACTTATGGTGGCCCCGTTTCTGAGTCGGTCTCTGTAGCCAGTCGTGTTGATTATTTGGTTGAGGGGGTTCAGGGGGGGGGGGCTTTTTGTGGAAATGCTGTTAATTTAGCTGTATTTTTTCACTATTTCTCCCTATTAAGAATGTACCAAAATATGTGTTTAACTTTCTATTTCTACTGAATTGGGTAGTTGTCTTTTCACCTCCAGAAAGTTACATAGTGCACCTTTAAGGTTCTTCTGGTGCATTATTGAGTAAAAAGACTCAATTGAGGCTAAAATAGCACTTAACAATACAACTGTTATTTATGACATTACAAGGTGGAACAAAGCCTTTTCAACTTTGGAGACGTTCAGATGTCCTAACAATTCAAGCATTACTTAAAAACAAATTAAACAAAATCCAACTTTGTGGATGTTTTTGATTGGATAACATTCACAGGAGTAAATTCTGCGTAACATGGGACCTGTAAAGATCTAATGTAATTATTGTCATTTGCATCATAGCATACATTTTCACAATTGCATTATTTATAGACTCAATCTGCCTCCATTGCCCGAGATGAGTTTCTAGAATACATAACTTCAACAATCGCAGTGCATCCAAGCCACATAAGAAAAGCCTTATTTGATTATCTAACTTGTTGACAGTCAGTAAATGAGCTCTGTCCAACTTAAGATAAAATTAACTCAGACAAATGGTAGTTAGAGGGATAAACCACAGACCATTCTTCACTTAGACCTAATGTTGTATAATGACAAACTCCGCTGCACTGCTTGTTTCTTGCTCATTAAATTGTACTGCGCAAATGGATTAGTCTAATTTTCACTTTAGACACACTTCCTTGCCTAGAAGGGTCATTACTGTATGTTCATAAAGTAGATTCACTCTAAATCTATACATATAAGCCTCTTGCAACAAATATATTCACTTAATGACACAGTATTTGCATTAACAATGACACTTTAACTAAATGTGAAAAGTATTGGACAAACTTAAGCCAGGATTGTGAATTCAAAGGCTGATGTGTTTATTATCCATCTAAATAAGCTATATGACGTATTAGCATGCTTTATATAAGCCCCCACATTTACCTTGCAGCTCTGTCATCTTAGTCGCTCAATGAGCTCTCATAAATCTTAACAGCAAGGGAATAGGCGGATAAGAAGTTGAGTTGAAAAGGTTTTTTGTAATGAATACCATTCTGAAAAGAGGGAAAAGGGTTATATAGGGTAAATAAAGTATATGCACTGATTCTAATTAAAAGCTCTATTTACTTCCACATTTAGCCCACATCACTGTTTTTTGTGCATTTCAAAGGAAAACAGAAATGCACACATTTTTAATTTAGATGCATTGCTGTTACATTGGTGTATAATAGTATTTTTATGAACAGTATTCAATGTTTTTTGGGCAAATTAATCAACAGGAAAAGATTCTGTCACTTATTTACAACGCACTCAATTACCAGAGGCAATCTGGTAAAGTTATTCTCCCAAAGTTGTCTCCAAGCTGTTTTTTGAGTTGAGTTAATCGTTTTATAGCAAATTTCCCCTTGAAAAAAACAAAAAAAAAAAACAAACAAAAAAAAAGAACAATGTACAACAATATACCATAACAATTATACATATAATTATATAATTCCCAAGCAACTTGAAGAAAAGTAAGGTCATCTGAACCTCTAGAAAACTTACTAAAATAAGTCAATACAAATTAAGGTTATTTATTTATTTTTCTTCAGAATGTTTTGTTTTTGTCAAAAATAGGCAATTCATAATGATAACTTAGGCTATTCCTTAAAATTTGATATAGGAAATGACATAATCATAATGAGCCACCAAGCTGTTATAGTCCTTTGGCCCTTGCTAAAAATGTATAATGGTTTAGAACTATTTGGACAATGTTTAGTTCTGAATCTTTATTTAGATTTTGATTTGGTTGAGGCTCGACACCAAAGATGAACATAACATAACATCTGTCAAATCAAACATTTAATGAAGTTCCAGTGCAATTATATGATTCAATTTGAAAATATTTAAGTCTAGATCCTGCTGTTCCTGGTGTCACAAATAAAAATGACACAGCTATTTTTAAGGTTGAATCTTGTTATAACATTCATTCTTCCTAAGAACACAGCTGGAGTTTTGTCTGTGGAGGTAGAAATCTCCTCCCTAAACTTTAAAAAACAGATTTACAATGTCATAGGTAAGCCACATCTCTACAATCTTCTACACTGGTTTTAAATCCATAATGATCCAGACTCACTCACAGGCAAGATCAGTTAAATTATTCCCTTCAACTCAGTTCTTGTCATGGAAAACATCTTTATTTCACTGCTCCAAAGTAAGGAAGGATCTTAGCAAATTTGCTTTTCAGTTTAAAGCCTCCCATGACTGGAATAGCCTTCCTGACACAATTTGTTCTATTTCTTCCTTACAAATGTATCAAAATGTTCTTATGCGTCATTTGCAAAATGTTTGTCTTTGTTTTTTGACTTGTTTCATTAACGCTAAGCTTTTATTGTTTTTTGTTTGTGTGTTCTTCTTGCTTTTGTAGGGGTGAAGAGTTATGAGAGCTTTGTGATGTGAAGACAAGAGCCATAAAAGTAATCCATAGCTGTCCTTGAGGTATATGCTTCCTTCAGCACACAAAAAATACATATATCAATAAATCAATAAGATTGCCTTGGGGTTCAGCTGAAGCAAAAATCACGTTTCAAATATATTTTGGATACCAATCAAATCATATGAGAATCCTTCCTAAAAAAATAATAATAATAATAAAGTCATCAGTTACATTTTAAAGCACCTGCTACATTTACCCCTGATTAAACCCAAAATGTACATTTAGGCCACCGTAGGGGAATTGTAGGTGTGCAGACTGTGCTTCTGCATATTTGTCTGTGCATAAAAAACAGCAGCACCATCGCATCGCACTCACACATTGACCAGATGCTCATCCATAGTCAATGAGCAGAAAACGCCTTGCTTCTCTTCAGAACAGCACTATTAGCCCTGCTCGGCAAATGATCCCTGTAAAATGAGTGGTTTTCAGACCTTGATGTACTGAAATCTCCGCTAACACATACACTTAACTTAAACAGCCTGTGTGAATAATTACAGCCGGAGTTTTCTAAGCAGATTCATTAAAAAAAATGCATACAATATTTATTTCAAGAGAAAAATAAAGCATAAATGGTCAAATATAAATAATTCTTTTGATCACATGCGGACAAGGTTCTCTGACAGGAGCGCCTGCAGGCTGGCTCAGGGCAGAAGCAGCAAACAGAGCTTACAATCACTTTTCTCTTCTCTTCTTTTACACAATGTCTGAGGTTTTTTCACACAGAATATTCAACTATTCATACACTTCACATGGTTAACTAAAAGCATTACAAGTACATTTTAGTCTAACAAAAACAGGAACATCTCAGAAACATTTCTTCTTATATTTATATTCTGTTATTGTCAGTTTCAATTCTATTCTAAATACTTCCTCCATAATTTATTTCTCCTGTGTACAAAAATCTCTTCTGTAAAGTACGCATATTATTAACAGAATATAGAAACAAAAAACAGAAGGAGCTTAAGGACAAGCTCTGGGGTAAAACAAAATTGTCAAGCTGTGTGATATTTGTAAACATGTAAGTGTATTTTACTACAAAGACGTGCCACATAAAAAGGTACTTATTTCATATTTTTTATAAAAACTAACCTAAATCTTACCTATTTGACCCATCTTGTCATCATATTGCTTACTTTTTGACTTGCACCTCTTTTAAATTCCATTGTCAAGATCTGTTGCCAATGTACAACTTGTCTACATTAAGTCTATACTTAAGCAACGACTAAACAATAACTTTTTAGATCTCAATAGTTCGCCTGTCTTAAACAAAAATAATATATTGAACAATGCAAGTACCAGTATTGCTTGCCCGATGTCCACCAACAACAAACAAACAAACAGAAACTATCACTAGTGCTTCATACAAAAATAGATAGAGTTGTGTTTGAAAATTGTTAAAAAGTTTGAATCCAGGGGATTTTCAAAGGGCATAAGCTCCTCCTTCAAACCCCTCTACACACTGATGTAAGAATACAGATGCTGAGGCTGCATTCCTGCTCTGTTCCCAGGCGCGCTCAACAGCAAGTTTGCATCCATGCACAAAGCCATAGGTAAGTAATTGCCTTTGTCCCGGGCAAATTCAAAATCCCAGGGCCTACAGGAGTGCAGGAAAAGCTATCCCCATGCAGATTCCCATTGCCGAGACCACCAGAACGGGCATCAACTTTGTGACACGCTTTTTAATTTCAGATAGAATAGAAGATAGAACTAATACGACATGTGTCAGAATACAAAAGAATAAAGGCTTAATGATTTTTTAACAGAAAAAGAAAAACCTAGAACAAGAACATGTAGAAGGCCGGATAATCACAGAATTGGCCGTATTGTTTAGCTTTTACAGTTTAGAAAAAAGTAGTAATTATGTGTCAATTTATAGATTTGAGATTCCAATCATTTAAATTTTAAAGCAAAAAAAAATATTCTAAATGACAAGATTATTGTATCACTGATTTTTTTCTTCCCTGATGGCTCAGTCGTATTCAAGTTGACAATGGCAGGATTCATAGGGCTCACACTGATGCTTATAGGGTACAAATATTGAGTTTCAGTAGTTACAGAGCTGAATGTGTCAAACTATGTGGTTTTTGACCCTCGCATGCTCTTTAAATACTGTTTAAATGAATAGAACAAGTTCCTGCTCGTTAATGTTAATGGAGTGTGTTTGGCAAAATAGAATTGACTTTTTGTCTGTGTCTGATTGTTAGGACATTAAGCATTTATCACTGGCTTTGAATTTTACAAACTGCACTCTTGAGGAAGTTAGTCCATTATTGAATAAATATAATTATTTTTAATAGCTTGTTGCGTTTGATATTCAGTCAATTTCATTACTTATGCCTCCTTTCCACCAGTACCTGCTCGGCTCAGCTCAACTCTACTCAGCTCTATGCTACCCCCATTTGAGAACATGGAAATGCCCTGAGAGCATTTCCAAGTGGCACTGACTGGGGCTGTGTAAAACTGTTATGGATGCAGGAGGAAACCAAAGCACATAAAACATGGTGCTACAACTGCAGCCAGTAAAGCACAGAATCAAGATCAGACACAGCGGCAGGGCACAAACATTAGAACATGATACATACTTTTGCTCACCTCTCCATCTACCATTTTATCCATTTGCAACCAGTATCACTCTATACTAAACTTCATGTGAAGTTTTTTTTGAAGCTTTCTACATATTTAAAAGACTTATTATTAACATCTGCCCTACTGAACCACATTTTACAAATAATAACACAGTTGAGGCTCTAGGCAATATTTGGATCATTTTGAGCACTTTGGTGTTCTGAATTACTTTACTATAAACAGAAACATTTATTAGCATAACTTTTATCTTGTACCAGCGTCTTTTCTGTAGGACTAGCTCTCTTTGCTGTCAGATGATCTCGACTTCTGTAAGAATCTACTCTGAGCCTGCAGTCTTTGACTCTTGCTTAATAATTCCTTCATTTTCTGTAGTGTGTAGCATGTTTATGTGGGCACACAGCGATACATTGTCACTGTCACGTTTAGTATATACTTGGCTTGCTTTGACCCTAGGGAGAAGAAGGCACTAAAAATTACCTGGACCCAATAGTTTTGAATGCCTTTCTCCTCTCTCTCTCTCTCTCTCTCTCTCTTTCTCTCTCTCCACACTGAACTGCATACTGACAGTGAGTCTGCCTGTCATTGTCGCACATGAGCTGTGTAACAGGCAGCTACATTATACTTGTAAATAAAAAAATTGAATTGTAAAATGTGCTATAAGCCAATGCAGCTCATGTTTGAATACATTTGAAAAAATAAATGTCTCCACTCACAGAACACATTGTGAGCGAAGACATGTTTAGTTAATAAGACCTTTTTATGCAAAGCCAGTACATGAGGTAGCCACATCTACGTTAATTTATAGGAAAATGAAAACAAGATGGAGCTCTTTAGTTGTGCTCATGTTTAGAAGTATCAAGCTGAAGGTAGAACAAGCTTATTATGAGAATAAGATTCAGCAGCTGTTTGTCTCTTTCAGTGTCAGTCTGTCTGAATACGCAATACAATTCTGGTCATGAAAAATAAGTTTAATTTAAACAATTTATTTCTGAGAAGAAACATCAAGTCATCTCAAGAGAAGTCCCGAGTCACTGACACAACTTGCAAGTAAATCTATTTTATAGTACACTTTTTTAGGTACACAAAGCACTTCACATCAACCACCTACCAGTGTACAAGACAATGTGATGTTTCCCAGGGATAAAATGACAATTTACTTAAACCATTCCATTGTGGCACCTGATGTTCCAGGAGTCTACCATCCAAATAGTAACCAAACCCAATCCTGCCTAGCTTCTGAGATCAGACGAGATAATGTCAAGCAGCTATGACAAACAGGTCAGCTTTACATCACACATCCAAAGTTGCGCTCCACTTGCAGTCTGCAGTCAATATAAATGTTGGTCTCATGTAAAATCAAACATTTTGACGTGTATGAGCAGGTAATAATATTATGCCTGATAGGTGTATTATTCACCGAGAGGACAGAACAATCAAATCACACAAAGCATAATGAAGTCTTTTGTAGGATGTTAACATTGTATTCATATCTGTGCATCTCTCGCTGTGACGGCAGGGCTGGATGCTGTTTTGGTTGTCAGGTAGCTGTTCCCGCCACGACCCTGATTGAAATCTTCCTCGAGTTAACGCACAACATGTGTCAGCCTTATTACCAACGCTGTCACTCCATTACACACATCTCATTACATACGCCGTTCCCTGCATTCTAATTCCTTACCATTTTCCCTCAAATCTCTGTGAATTTACCACTCAGTGAACATTAGCAGCTGATGCACCTCGGGAACTCTCCGTGGTGCTGAATGAGTAATTGTCTTCTCCGTTTTAAATGGAGGGAAGCGTTGAATTGTTTAAGACTTGGCTGATGCTTAAGCGAAGCGACAGAATCATTTATGGTCTGGGACGGCGCTACATGACGTAAAATTCATGAACATCTAGTGAAAAACGCGTGTCTGTTTGATGAATATTTGATCAATTACTCAATTAGTGAAAGGCATTGCTGTTAAACGCTGGTGGTCTTGTCGGAGAATGTAAAGCATGAGTTGAATTTTTTAGGTGTCTTGTTACATGGTTCACTAGTTTCGGATCTTTAAAGGAACTAACAATGACGAGAAGGAAAGCAGTGAAAACATTTCTATTGACAAAGAAGATCACATTAAACCTTTTATGAGCCAAGCAAAACTTTTTAAGGTCATGAAACAGAAGAACTTGAACAGACTGATGTCAAGGCAACTCTGAGATGACTTATTGCAATACATAGTGTATTCTAAGGTGGTAGCTGATTTTCACATTCCAAACGATTTTGGAGAAACTGCAGTGAATCACCAAGCTCAGCCAATCTGAATGCTGCTTTGGGTCTTGATGGAAACGGAAATTCTTCATTTTTCAATTCAGACGGTACACAGTGGTCTAATTTTTTTCACAAAGACTGCATTTATCATTATTTTTTTAGTGGAAAGCACGATTTACTTATTTACAACTAAAAAAGTTAGCTACCCTAACTTTAAGTTTCATCAATGAGATAGGTACCTTGTAAGAGGTAACACATTGTAAGTTTTTCATGTGACCTATATGGCTAGTAGACTCAGTTAAGTACCATTGCCTTGCTTATCGATCACTTGACTTGTTTCAACCATGTATGGTGAGTGTCATCATTTATAAACCATTTGTTGTATGGATGATAAAACAATATCTATTAGGTCTCTTATGCCCCCAAGCACAGTCACTGCTTTAAACAATATAGATACATTAAAATCTCTTTACGAGAATCACTAAAAGGATAACAAGTTGTTATAGTTGCTTAATATGACCATGAGATATTTCTCATAAAATTGCCTTATAACATAATTGGCTAATGCCCAAAGCTAGCATGTGAAGTGATGATTTGAGATTGTACTCTGTTACAAGCTATTATCTAATTTTCTAGTTGTCGGATTAATGTAAATTTGTCGATAAGTGGTGAATTTTCTAGTACTCCACTATCTATAAGTTTGTGCTCACAATACACGTCTTTGAGTAAATTAAGTATATAATCTTATAGGGTCTTAGTTAGTGGTTAGATACAAAAAAAATTAGGAGTCACACTAAAGTCTTTGTCTAGGATGTTCGCACTAATAAAGTGCAATATCTATATACGTGTGCTCACCATATTAAATCAGTGAATATAGTCTGAACTAATCGTTTTTATACGTTTGCGCTGTCGCTTGTAGGGTGTCCATCATGAATAGTATTTTGACTCGTGTCTGTTATTATATATATAAAAGGGTGGCTCAAGTTGTGGACAGTTAAGTCTCATACACCAAACAATAACAAGCTATTATCAATGTTCGAGATGTTTTCATCTTTGGTCATGAGATGTTTCGTAGGAGTACATCGTGATTTTGCTTGTAAGTAGAAACATACTTCCAAATGAGGCCACAAAGCAATCTAAATATTTCATTTTACTGAAAAACAAGAAAAAAAACCACATTACTCAACGACAATAAAGCATACGCTAAAACTTTACAATATTAAGACACCTAGAAGCTATTGCTATAACTTTAACACAGACGCATAATAAAAACTTACATATTAGACATTGACAGGTTATGTATTTGATGGTATATTTGATTCACTGTTGTCATTATAACTGGGCTAATCAATTAATTGAACTCATCAACTGCTTTAGATGACATGCTTAGGTATGACGTCTACGACACATTTGAACTAGTAGATTAAAGGGATTGAATCAGATGTTTGTTATGTAACTCGCCCACTAGTCTTTTCTCACATACTCGCCAGCCTTTGTATATACTCGCCTAAGTTATGAGAATGTCATTTTATTCTCTCGTGTCTCTACTTAGACATTCGCTTGGTCCTAATACTCTTACAGTAGTAATAATGCCGTTGGCTGAATTACACTTTGAGTAATCTCTTCAAAGAGAGCAATGACAGTATTTGGCTAAATCTTGTCAGTTTCTCTGTAACAGTCTAGGTATGAAATTTCATGATCAATTAATTACTCAAGGCTAGTAAAATTTGCATATTTATCTGGGATACATATTATAATGCATATAACACCTGCTGTGACTTGTCTACTGTCATCCTTAGGAATACTTTAATTGAACTAAAAATAACAGGGTTATGTTTACAATAATTGATGACACTAAACTAGATACAGCTAAATCATTGTCGTGCTTTTTGTTTCCATAAATGAAAAAATAGAAAGGCATTAAATGTTGTTGTAGAACTTAACTAGAATTATATTCGCATATCTTCAAGCAAAATGTGAGGAGGCCTTTGTAGACCGTAACTAACATCATATCCCTATTCAGTCAGAATCAACAACTTCCAGAGTCTTGACAATACTTCTGGGATGCTTTGGCCTTTGAAACTTTTAAATTCCAACTCTTATCTTCCAGCTTCGACTGACATGATAGGATAAAGCAAAATACAATTTAGCTAAAGCTAATCAATTGTAAATGCCAAAAGGATTGTTACTGACCTGGACAGTTTGATGAAGTTCATAGAAGATCATGCACTCTCAGAATTAAGAACTATATTAGTTGGTTAGTTCTCACAATAGTTATGTGAGACTCTTTATCTGCTCATGGAAGCTCATTTAGCTTACACGCAGTCTACACGCTAATCGTATGTTCTTTGATGGTGCTATAGAATAATTTTCAAGTATTCACCTTAATTAATCATGCCAACTCGAAAGTGCTATGAAGCGTCACCTATCTTTAGTTTGGAAACTAAATGACAAAGTAATTAATAGTGCAGCGGACTATTGCTTAAAAAACTGATTCAGCCTGTAGATTCTAATCTAATGATTTTTGTGAAAATGAGTACAATCTCAATTCAACATCTTCCACAATTGACTATGTTTCACGTAACACCACCTTTTAAAAACTTGACATTAACAAAAGAACATTGCTACAACTTAAATACCCGCCCTTTTTTATAAAATTAAAATCATTTTTACACCCAGCCAACGTCGAGTCCACATGGGGATAATAGTGGTGTGACTGCGGGATTTGGTTGTGGATCGTTTTTTAAATCGGAAAAGGGATTTGATTCTATAGAACTTAATATTTAGTTCTAAAACTGCAGGCAACCTTCTCCGACATCTAAATCCCATTATGATCCTATATACTCAGTAGAGCCAATGTGTCAATAGACTCTGGTCACCTATAAATCCACAGCTGTTGTCGTGGTAACTGAATATATAAAGAAGCTTTATATTCGATGTATATAAATGTTAAATTTAATATGACTGAAGTACTTTTGAATATTCCTGGTGACAACCATAACCCATTTGAAGATTGAGTCGCGTTGGATGATGGGTCCATACTATTGCTGTCCTACCCTCCCTAATAAGGGCGGTATGTTGGTATAGACACCCACATTGATGTTCAAGTGTCAATGAGGTAGTCAACCCAGTATGATTAAAAAAACTGATAGATCTTCTCGCTATTTTTGGCTGTTGCCACTTTCCGTGATATTATTGATATTCAAGTTAATCTAGTTAATTTTAATTCAAGCGATAAAAATTCGCAGATTATTATAATATAGTACGTGGAGTATCAGGAAGATGGGTTCTACAAACCACTTAATCACAAGAATTTAAAAAAGCGACAATATTGTGAAGAATTGACGAAAGAGCGATCGAAAAATATGTTAGTACAAAGAAAAATCTCATATTTTGATTATTTGGTAATACTATACTTTTGATGTATGATATTTAGGATTAACTAATAGATCCTAAAGTTTGTAACCATAGGAGTAAGAGTCCCTGAACAGTGCTGCCAGACTAATAAGATGATAGATGACGATTTTAATATGGAAATTAGATTTAATTTTCGTGAGTAGGCTAGAGTTTGTAAAAGCATGGCTTTGAGTAACTCGAATTGCGGGGCGAGGAGCAGACTTTATTCTCTAGCATTGAAGGTGGACATACAGTATTGTGGTTACAACACAGTACTCTAAGTGCTAGAAGCAACAATCATCGTGCTTTTGTACAAAGTGATCGTACTATTCGATGCGCTCACTTTCATGGATAGTAGCATGGCTGTTTACGTTCTGATTATAGGGCTTACAAATAATAGTTTATGAACCCAATTCCCAAAATACACATAGTGTTCGAAGCAACACAATAACCTCTACTGGAGCGCATTTTCTGTCTTAATATCTCACTGTATTTTTCTACCATCTTATGTATTTGCGCTCACTCAAAGTATTTTTAAACCGGCACGCCTCAATAAAAAAATGATAAGTCCGACATTAAGTTCACAATAATTCACTAAAGCATAATACACCCAACTTCCAACTTTGCGTTCCTTTTACTGGGATTACTCTATGTACTCCATCTTTTTTGTGCATGATTGTCAGATAAAGAGTTTTACGCATTCTCTCGAACAACTTTTTAACTTTAGGCAAAATATTTGAGTACTATATATTGTCCTTCGTCTCTAACATGTTGAAGCTGTACTTTTCCCGCTCTCCTTGCGTTTGTTGACGTCGTCCTTATTACAAGATGCTGGAGTTTCTTAGAGAAGAGTGAGGACTTTGGTTTCATTTAATGCAAAATTGTAATGAAATATCGTGACTTATTCTTTGTGCAAATACTCGCATGACCATGGGACAACACACCTGAATGGCAATTGTAGTAAGCTATTCATGTGAATTTAAAATGACTTAACAGTTTACACTTGTGGTGTACCATCACTTCAGAAGCCAGCGCATTTCACTTATCTACTGTAGGGACGTGGACAGTTATACTCAGAATCTTGGCCACTATTAAAAATATTAGAGGAGCAAAGTAACCATCTAACATCAAGTAAATAACTTTATATAAAAGGAGAAATAGTAATAACATGAGCAATATTCTTAGATCGATAGTTAACTCGCACAGCAGTATAAAGGTAAGAGGCATGTGACAACGCAGAGTATAGTGTATTGGGTAGTTTCTCTCTCATAAGGAGTGCACGTCATATAGCGATCATCTGCTTACTAGGTCCTTTAAAAAGTTATCAAGAGAATTCAATTCGTATCAAAGTGCTGATGCTCCCAAAGATCATGCAAGCGCAGATAAGAGCCATCAGATTGCTCTACGTTGGTAGCATTGTGAAGCTGTATATTATTGATCGTATTTGGTGTAGATAGTAAGACCAGACCAGCGCAGTTCTTTGTGCTACTATTCTTATTACGTCCTTTCAAGTACATTAACATCTGTAGCAGTATTTATAGAGTTATTACTCAGACCCTGTTCAAAACAGATTTCAATGCTTATTCTATAAGAAACACTTCTATGGTACAATTAAAACAAGCTGTTATCTTCGGACAAACATATTGATCTTTGTTTCTTAAAAACTAAAAATGCTTGTATCAGATCGTATTTGTCTATGAGGAAAAACTGTGCTTCGTTCCTGCTACACTATCTACTAACTAAGTGTAATAGACGAGTAAAAGCTATGCATGCAGGGCTTGAGGTACAAGTGATATCCATCATAACCGGTACCAGCCAGGATGAATATGAGAAGCCTACATACGCTAATAACGCTAATTGTTTACTAGTTCTAACCTACTGCCATACAGCTTATTACTATCATCACAAATCAGCTGCAGTAACGTGGGAGTACCGGGTGACTCACCTGGTAGTTCTATCCACTGCCCGAAACTTTCACGGGTCGACCTATCTCTTGGTTTTATTGTAAACAAAGCAGCTTTAGTGACGCGGCTTTGTTTAATCTGCCATTAGCCGTGGGCAGAAGTGACAGCAGACAGAGCCAAAGTGACAGCAGACAGAGCCCATAGGGTGAAACATGAACAACATGTATTCTTTTGTTTTTTCCAACTCAAGGAATGAAAATTGGATCATCTAGATAATAAATGTATATTTTAAACTCTGGTCTGAAGGGCCCAGAGGCTGTTACATGGATTAACATTATTCACCAATTTGACCATTCAAGACACTGATTGCGCTGTATTGTACATTATTCATTCACCCCAGACATGGTATCCGTAGGCTACTAATGTAGTCACAGCCGCCCTGGGATAGACTCATGAAGGTGAGCTTGTCAAACTGCACAATTGGCCGCTCTTACCACCAGCAATCATTCATTGACTAGGCAAGGTGAGTGAAGTCTCTGGCTTAAGAACATAACAGCACTCTGTAATTCTTAATACTTACTAGGCTCAACCCAGTAAGTTTTCCATGACTTTAGGTATTAATATAAACTGATACGAAAATACAGCTTCAGTTTTTGTGTGTTTTTGCAAAAATTCATACTCAATTTATTAGTGAGCAGCAATTTCTCGTTAGCAAAATCTTAAAGACACTAAGACACTATTGAAAATACCTAAAAGACTGTTACTTTGTCTTAATATTTATTCAGGAGAAAATTAGTTTGCTGTTTACCTCTAATAATGTTCCTTTTGTTCATTAAAATCCCAGAAAGTGCATTTGTTTATGTTGTTAGCATTTCGCTTGTTCTGCTAGCATACTGATAACACAGTTTGACCTTAAAATTTGTGCTTCTAAACACATTGTGGTGAATAATTTGGAGGAATGCATTAGATAAGTGAGCAAAACATGGATTAGTGAAAAGTTGAAAGTTTGTTTGCATTGTTAAGATGGCAAAGTACATAAAACAACTACAAAAACGCATAAAACAAAACAAAGATGAGCTTAAATGACTCATCAATATGCAAACAAAACAGCGACTATTTTTGTTCGTCTAAAAGACTTCCATGGACACTACATATGTGGGCTGGAGCTTTTACTGTATCAAAGCTAATCAACTAACACAGTCCTGTACTTTATTACTGTGGCCATGGTTTCCCAATCAATTCACTGATGTTCCAATCAATTAGCTCGGCATTATTTACCCTGCAGTCCCCAGAGACATTCACTCAGACAAGACCAATTCATGCGCTCTCATCCACACACTGCGGACTAATGGAGGCTTGCTTAGCTACTTATTAGAGGTCAGTGATTATAGATATACGGTGATAGTGTGCCAGAGATATTATAGAGGCAATACTAAAAACAACATGTGATGGATATAGAGCAGTGCTTCTTCTAAAAGTTATTTAGATTGTTTTTTGCACCACTATTAGAGTTTAAAGGGTAAAGAAGCTAGCAAGCTGTGTGTTAACTTGTGTCCAAAACAAAAAAAACAACACAATTTAAACATTAATTTCCAGTGTTGTCTGTGTAAAGAACTCTTTTTGTTATTAGTTCAATGATTTGCTTGTACGTCAAAGTACAAAGACGTGTCCTTGTCTGGTCAGCCCTGGACGACATATTTCCTATACAAAGTTTGGATATGATGGCAGAGAAAGCATGACCAAGTATGTATCAATCTACAAGACAGGAGAAAATAATAATATACAAGAGGATTAGTGACCAAAAACATAGACATGACTGAAAAATGTTGACCAATGAAATCTTCTGTTTTCATACATAACGTAAATAATTGGTAAGTATCAGGGCTTAATCAATCGTGGCGTTTGGTCGACCATAATTTGTATTAGTCGATCACTTCTTTTATTTACATTTTAAGGATTTATATTGAACAACAATGAAAAAGGGGTGAATCAGCTGTACCATTTGAACCGAATCACTGCAGCCTTCTTAGAAATAAGTACTGTTTTCTATTTTTTCTGGATAAATTGTTTTGCATGAACACCGTTGCATTTTTAGTCTTTTAAAGCACAGACTGGGTCAGATCAATAAAATGCCTTTTAATTTTATGAGCTTTTGCCACACCCCCTTTTTAGTAGATTAACCAGGACACGTCTTTAGTCGACAAGTTTATGTAGACACAGCCCACATAAATAGACTGCACAGAAGAGCAGTGTTCACCTGAGTTACAATCAAACCATCGACAGGTGGGCCAGTGGATCTCATTGCACAATCAAAGATGATTATGTTGAAAGTGTGAAAGTGTGATTCTAACTACCGATGTTCAAATAAGACATTGAGCACAAATGAGATACTGCTGTAAATTGTCCAAATCTGAAATCTGTCATTTGAAAATTAATTTGTGGAAAAGATTTATTATATGACCATAACATATACTACCGAAAATGTAAGTGTTCACTCTGTAATCTATTCACATCTATTGACTATCTGAGGTCCCTTAGTGGTGAGGGTGAACATGCAAGTCAGGCTACTTAAAGGTTTATTAGGCCTTGTTAATCCATTAGCTACCTCCAAATAAAAGAAATTAAGCTCTTTCCTTCAGCAAAATGAGCATGTGCCCTGTAAAGACGTTTATACTTAGCCTATCTATGATCATGACTTGCATTACACTGTAGATTAGTTGTCATAATTATTCATGCCATAATAAATGTCACCAAAGCAACTGTGATTAAGAATTATGCGTATTTAAACAGAATCCATTCATCACTAACAAGAAAAAAAAGTTTGTCCTTGATTTCGATTCAGCTCTGCAGCAGCGGTCAGTGTCAGTCTATTACGGGGACTTAATAAAACCTAGAGGACACTTTACCGCGTTGTCCTATGAGAGATTTGCGGACCTGATGTCGGACTGCCTCCTACTGTTAAAAAAGGTCAAGTGGACGCAGTATCTCGTGCCAAGATTTGATGAAATCTGAGTCCGTGCCAAAATCTAGTGCAGTTGTTTCAGAAGCTCTATTTTAGATTATGAGTCAAGGGACACAGTCATTGGGTTTCAATTTCAATGGTGGGTGTGAACATTAGCTGTTATTTATTCTGAATATATGCGGCAAAGTTCACAATCATAGACATATATTGTACTTAATACACTTTATCTACTTTATCATGTACTGTACTATACTTTTCTCAATTGCTTTGACACACTTGTCCAGTCTAAAAGTCAATTTGTAAAACAGCTAACACAGAATCCCAAACAGAGCTTCAGCTTTTTAAAAATACATTTCGGCTCAAGTTAAATGTAGTTTTATATTCAAAACAGTTACATTTTCCTCACACATTCTTCAGGTGTTCTTATGTGTTTTATTGTTCATTTGACTTTACAGCTCTAAAGCTTTAGTCCTGGTCACAACATAGACCAACGTAAGTGTAATCGTTTGTGCATGATACTTTCAATCTTTCTAATTCGTAATGAACTGAGCGTGTTTTGTCTAGTCATAAAAATACAAATTATTAGTCAGATTGCAAAATAGCTTGACCAGTGTTTTCCAGAAATGACATGATATTTCATCTTAAATTCTGCCAATTTTTGTCTAACCAAGCATGCCAAATGGATTTATTGAGCTGCAGCGTCGTTTAGGTGAAAACCAAAGATGTAGCAGCCAAGTGAGCCAAAAACAAACATGGCGTACAGACTTACTTTTTAAGGCCTATGTTAACAGAACTACAAACTGTTTGGGCTTTTAAACAACGTGCACATAGAAGCGCTTTGTGCATTTGTGATGGGAGAGATGTCTGTGTATTCTCTCAACTGAGTTTAACAAAAATATGACTTCTCAGATTCTCCTGCTGTTTGACTTCTGCATGAGTTTTCTTTTTTAATGCACAGAACTCAATTCAAACAGCCAAACAAATCAATCTGACGTGTTTCAGTTATTTATGTGACCTGCTTTATTCAACCTTGTTTCGACCTGTTTTTTATTCTACATTTTAGCTTTGATTTGGTGAAAGTGCAAACGTACCTTAAACCACAAACAAAAAGTGAGTTAGAAGATGTTTTGCATGCAGGTTGAAATAAACCTATACTGCAACACTTCATAAGAGATCAGATAACATGTATTTGTCGCAGAATATCTTGTTATTTTGTTTAGGGGAGAGCGGGGGTGGTTGTCACACTTTTTACTTTGATTTGAATTTCTCAAAAACAGCAAACCTCACATGAACCATTTTAACAACAGAGAAAAGCTCAAAGTCTTGTGTAACTAATGAATCCACCTGCTGTTCTCTATCTTATTCTGATGATCAAAGAAGTTATTGATCATTAAATGTTAATTGTTGACCTGTGACAACCAACCCCAAGTCAGGGTTGGTTGTCACACCTCATGGGGTTGGTTGTCACAATGTTTTGTCAATGGGAGACCGATGACAATTGTGTCTTGTCTTTGGTTTAATTTTTTGATGTCTGATTTCATTTTGATTCAAGAATGTTTTACATTTTCTGAATCAGGAGACGTTAAATTACAAGAAAAAGGCAATTGGAATTTTAAAAAATGCATTTTTGTCAAGATTCCAATGATAATGTAAAAATATATTTGTAATGTGATTTAGTGATGAGTAACTTTTGAACAGAATAAGCTACATGCAACCATTAGATTTATTTTTAGTTGAAACTTTACACTCATTTCCTGCTTTGAATTGAAAGATTTAAAATACAGTATTTTTGAGAAAATATGGCTTTTGTAAAAGTGTGACAACCAACCCCGCTCTGGCTGTGCTGCTGTTCTAGATATAATCATATGTGACAACCAACCCCCAAAAAATGTGACAACCAACCCCGACTGGAATTTTTTTACTCTCACCTCAGCTTTCTTGACATTTTTAAACCCAGCTCAGAAAAAATTGTCCTAATTGTCACCCTGACTCCCCTCTTTGTAAAGTCAGTAGTTTTAAGCTAACCAATTTGTGAAAAAAGAAACCCAATCTGAAATTATTTGCTATAAATTTTTTTGATGTCGTCTTATCACAGTCTTAAACAATTTTTTTTTTTTTTTTAGCGAGTGCATTTTGGTTCATTTAATGAACATTTTAGTCTGACTTTTTTCAAATGCATCATTCACAAGCTGAGATACAGTGATTGTGCAACCTACCCGTCTGACAACTAACCCCACTCTCCCCTACATTGTTTTGGTTTTTTTAAAATAGCCTAATGTCTTTTTTAAATATATTTAGTAACAATCGGCAAGACTCAAAATCAATGAAAAACAACTTAGAAAAATGACTATTAACTTCCTATTCAAAGCTGCAGAACTGATAAACTCATTTATACTTGGAAAGTGACAAGGCAGTTTTGAACCATAAATGCTTTCCTTGGATCATGCATCACCTGCAGAACAATACAAGATTACTCAAACACGCAGAATTCAATCATAATACAATTTGATTAAGTATCGACTAAAAACTCAGAAAAGTTGATTTTACATAGGTCCCCTTCAGTATGGTGAATGTGTGTGTAAATGAACTGAATAACTGTGAATAAACAATTTCTTCATGATGACTTAAGTCTTGCTACACATTTTTTTTTAGAGTTACAGCTAGAATTTATTGCCTCTGCAGTGAAATTTGTCCTCTCTTCAATTTATGCATTCTTCAATGTCAATTTGAGGCAAGCAGCTATCAGAAAATGGGGAAAGCACATAACTTATCTTAAAAGCAATTGATTATATGACTTTGTTGCTGCAAACACAAGAAATTTACATAAAACAGTTTGGGAAAACAATTCTATTTCGTATCTATCTCGATGCCTTAAAGCTGACATTTAGTTTTAATGCGCAGCTACAGCTTATCATCAGCTTTCATAGCGTTCTTCGCTCTAATTTACTTTGGGGAAACATCAGATTTGGCTCAACCGAATCGGTCCCATGACAAATCAATATCTCACTAAAAGTTACTTTGTTTGATTTCCGCTGTGACCCTTTGAACCACTGCCAACAAGAAAGCTGGGGTGTGAAATGTTTTGCCGAAAGCCACTGGAGTAAAACTTTGCTCCGAAATAAGTGCTTAATTATACAAGTCTCTAGGGCCATTGAAGCACTGTATCAAGTTTGATAAAGTGGAAAAGTGGCAGTACGTAACTTCAGATAGAAGAGAGTAATCACTGTTGATTTATGAGGACGTCAAATGCCCAGCCAACCAAAGGTCATGAGTAAAAGGGATTTGCAGTCAACTTATTTAAAGCAAAAGCAATGGGCATTACTCGCAGTGAAAAATGTACCAAAGAGTTTTATCTGTACCACTATACCACAGAATTTGAGGCCACATATTTTTTTTTCACAAGTTTGGCCTCAATAAATGTGACGTGAAATCCCTGACAGCTTTGACAACGCAATTTCTAAACCACAGAGACAAAGAGAAGGTTCGAATGGCTGCATCAAAAGAGACATCCACTACGGCGACAAGAAGATTAACTTTTTCCCAGAGTACGTCGTTTTCTCCCACATACGTGACATTCTCAAGACTTTGACATGGGTTTGTTTTTACGACAATGCTGTTGGTGACATACTAAGGTAACAAAAAAAAAAAAACACGGAATCAAAAACCATGGAACAATCTCAAATCCAAAACAGACTGAAATGAAGATGAACTGCAAGCTGCTGATGATCCGACATGGGACACTTACAATGCCTCAGACAATGAGAAACATAAAAAAAATTAAAAATAAGAAGTAGTACTAATAAGAGCTAAAACAATTTGATGTAAATGTTGTTTTTTTATGTAATGCAAAGAGTTTAGGTTAGTCACTACAAGAAATCACCAGATTAAATTTGCTATTATAGATATTTTATGGCAAAGGAAAGGTTATTAGTAGGAAAGACCATATGACTGCATGGTAGAAAGATTACTAATTTTTACTATGGCACAAAATTCTAGAAATTATCAAATGAATAAAAAAAGGATGTACCGTATATCTTTTTCTACCTACATTGTTCTCACAAGAAACTGCCATTTACACGACTGACATTTGTGACCCACATTACAAGACTGACTGTCCCTGTGGTGTTATTACTATAAGTCAGGATGTGTTTTGACAATGTTATGACAAGACTCAACCCATTTCAACAACACAATGACAGATAAATGGCTATGCATTTACACTATTGTTTGGACTAACAGTGTCACCATAGTTTTTGAGTTATCAAAATTCACAATAAAGCACATTTTATTTCATATACATTTAATATTTATAATTAAAGAAAGTAGTACACTTAGGAACTCGTATATCAAGTCAGGTGCTACATTAAAGCTGATGAAAAATACATGTTTTGCACTCTGTTTACTGTACGTAGAATAACTACTGATACATACTTAATAAAGTCGTACACAAAACATATGTACATGCTCAGATTTTGCATTTCTATTCAGCTGTGTCAAGTTTTTGCTTCCTTTAACCTATTTTTTATTCTTTAATCTAATTTGTTGCTCAATATTTAAATTGTAGTCAATCAGATCATTAACATACATAAATAATTTAAATAAACCAAATAGTATGTATAAAAGCTTGGCTGTCATAATGTATATTGTTAATGCTACGACAGTGTTATGGCTCAGGACTGTAGTATAAATCATGGCAGAAAGGACCAAACCACGTCACTTTATGTAGATAAAACCTACACATTTTTAGAGAAGTAGAAATGCAAGAAAAATGGGTCCAATTTGCTCCCTTCATGCACAAGTGGCACTCGAATTGTGCGCTTAACCCAAAATAACAGAAAATGTGGTGAACTGGCTCAACCTCAGTGCTGCTGAAACAGTGTGGAGGCTGATCACGTTCATTTTCATTTTCACACAAATTCTGCTGGAGCTCTTTAAGCCAATCTTGTGTTCACTTCCTCCACAACCTTGGCTCCATCATTTGGAAACTTTTTAAGATTGATTATTTGATTAGATTACTTCTTGATTTAATTTTCACTGAAAATGCCAGGAAATTGCCTCAGTTCTGAAACTTGTTTGACGCCATCACGGATTCTACTGTCAAAAGAGCACAAATGGAAGTTAAAAGACAGGGTTCAAAAAGGCACACACAAAAAAAGTGTAAGCCTTTTTTTTTCTACATTCAAGGTATAAGCTTCTATTTGGTGCTTTTACAAAAACAACAACATTTTCTTTTATGAATGACTGAAACCTCGGTGAATAGCATTTTTGTGTCTAGGTGAATACACTGGTCATGTTTTCAGAAAAGCTTGGAAATGTTTGCAGAATTCAATCAATCAATATTAGATTCTTAATAATAACAGAGGTCTGCATCTTCATTTTAGGTTCATCAGGTAGAAAAAAAAATACTTCCTACAGCACTTAGTATGTTAACTCCTTAATAAAGAAAGAGAAAAAATAAGTAAGGGGAACTAACCCAGAGGTTGACCAACCGGATGCAGTCGCCTATGTAAGGCCATTGTTAGCCATACTTACAGCCTATTGAAGCTGTATGTTTAGGTTCATGCCGATGCAATAACTTATGCATAATACTATAGGCCTTACAAAATGTGGACTAAACTCATCGCCGATTACGTGTGATAAAACATATATCTATTGTGTTATTTTAAGTATACCTTGAACTGTTAAAAAACACAATCTTACAATAGTAAATCAACATTACAGTGAAAAACCATTGATGTGACGGTAAATAAACAGCCACACAGCTCAGAGTCTAACTTGCTGTGTCTCTATAGAACGTGCAGTAGGAGTTTTGCTTCTGACTTTCTGCTGCACAGATAAGCTATTTTCATTTGACTTTTGAATTAAGGCAGAATCACTCAAAAAGATCAACACTGGACGATAAATAAAAAAAAAAAAAAATCGAAAATTTGCATAGGTGTCGATCGATATTAGGTAAACACAATAAGTTACATTCATATTCTAGAATTCGATGGTGGCATAATTTCAGTTGGTGGGTAAAGGCAGTTCTTCTAATTAATAACATTGTACTTTGCCCTGAAATTGCATCTAAAAAATATACAGTTCTAGTTTTAAATGTTGTGACTTCACATTTGTGATATATATAAAAAAAACTGCATTTAAAGAATAATCATTATAGCTTTAGGAAGTAGAATGATGTGCATTCATAAGTGTTTTTTAGAGAATAAGTGTTGCTCTTTATATTTTTCTGATTGAGACGATACTACTGTTTTATATTAAATGGTCTGTATTTTGTGAATTTATAGAAATGTGCTTGCAATAATGAGAATTTGCAACACCGATGATGGTGGTAGGGCCCCTGTGCCACTTCTGAAAAAGTAACAGCCCACAGATGATCTACATAAATAAGAATCAAAGACACATGAATAAGCTCAAGGAAAGAAATTGGTTTCAGAAATTGTAGTACATTTAATGACGCACGGCATAATATTTACCTTGGGACATCTGTAAACTTGAAATGATCCCATGACATTCACAAAGGGAGGCCTGCAATTTGCTTGTTTTTACAGACTTTATTCCAGAAAAGGCGGCAGATACGTATAGATTTATGACAACAACCTTTTGCTTCATTCATGACTTTATCCTTTCTTGTGGTTTCGGTTTGTTTTCTCATGAATTAATCTACTTTTACCTGAGCTGCAGCAGCATAAATGTGGCTTCTCATCACGTTGTTGCATTGGTCTATCAGAATCACCCCCACAAGACCAGATTTCTAATGAAACAGCTTTTAATCCATTTATGGTGATACAGTCCCTCCATCCAAGCATTCACCAAACATCCATCTTCTTGGCCTTTGTTCCCACGACATGGTTAATTTTTTTGCTTTTTTAATTGTGGAAAAACAACATTTGCATTGTTACAATCTGAAGGTATCATAGGCCGCACAGACATTATTAATAATTTATTTACAGTACACAGACATTCGCATTCACACAGCATTAGAACAACATGAGGACGTCTGAGTTTGGTGAATTTAAGTCGGTAAAAATCGTGGGAATCTTTTTACAGACATGGATGATTCGCACAGGATTAGAAAGTCAGATGACGTCCGGAATTATAACAATTTACATGAGGTCCTGTGGTAAATATTATGCCGTACAAACAGGACAAATGTTGAAAATGGACACAACATTCGCAGTTTGATTCTCCCGTTCACCTGGTTTTTGATTGGTTTCCTCCCAGTAGTTAGTTAATGGCATCACTGTAA
The DNA here is from genome assembly GCA_038363315.1 of Mugilogobius chulae. Classification (NCBI taxonomy): domain Eukaryota; kingdom Metazoa; phylum Chordata; class Actinopteri; order Gobiiformes; family Gobiidae; genus Mugilogobius; species Mugilogobius chulae. The sequence continues at coordinate 33,267,253 of CM076401.1, read as the reverse complement.
ATTCCTAGTGAGTGAATAAGAGTGAATGTTGTCTGTCTACCTGGAAGTGTGTGTTGCCTAGCCAATTCAGGATAGTCCAGTACCCCACCACGAAGCGAGAAATAACGCAGTTTATTGTTTTTATAGTTTCAGTCGCTTATAAAGTTATCTAATTTGTCATCGGATTCCAACATAGCAGAGAAACAGGTATTTGCTGATCATACAAATGTCACTCCCAGAATAATTGGAAATCAGTATAAATTATGCAGTGTGGCGTTGTTAGACACACTGTCCATTCAACTAAGATGATCATATTTTATGTGTACATCTGCCATTTCCAGTCACATTTCACACTACCCTGAAGCTGCCAGTCTCAATTTATTAAAAAAACAAACTAATTGTCTTGGGAAATGTGGTGTTTCTTGCCTGCGGTGCATTCGTCTTGGCTGACCTTCTCTAGTGGCTCACGTCAGCAGATCTCTGGTAAAGTCTGAAGGTGAGAAATCCCCCGGTTTACAAAAGTTACACCAGTGAAAGGCCATGATCGCTGTGCTCCGGGTCTCAGGACACTGTGGCAGTCCAGTTTTCAGATCCCCGCTAGACCAGAGGACGCTGTAGCTGCATACTAAAGTTGCATTTGCTAGATCTTCTGACATTCACAATGTTTGTTTTTCTGCTTGTATAAAGGAACATAAAACAAGTTAGGGATTATTAATTATCTGACTCAAAGTTGTATTTTGAGCGTTTTCTGCATATTTGAGTAATCCTGTATTGCCTTGTGTAAAGAAAATTCCAGTTTTACTTTCTCCTTCTCCTTGCCAACATCCTTGTACTTAGTCATATTAATAAAAAATAGTTTTATAGTAATTCTTCAGACAAGGTTTATGCCGATTTCAGCAATGTTTGTTTTAATGTCTGTTTAATGCTAAATTTGATGATTTTTTAATGTCATAATCATTTCAAAACCTGACATTTACACATTAAAAGGTTAAACATACTCACTTTAGAGGAAATTAAAAGCAGAGAATGTGTTTTGAGTCCAATCATTTGCTTTGCCATTTAGATTATTTTGTTTATTTAAAAAGTCAAATTAAAATGTTGCTGGGATGGTTGCAGAAAAAGAAATGGTCACAATTTCTGACACACTACAGCTGTACGGCCTGATTGTCATTGCCTGGGATCCAGAACCCACACCCACAAACTGCGAAGAGTGGGCCTGGTCACCACGCCCCCTGTCTGCGTTTCAGATCAAACCTACATCATACCGGGCAATCTATTGTAATTCGTGACGAGATCAGACAAAGAAGTTGATTGGTCGTCTGTCATTTACACCAAAATCTAACTTCACTCATCTCACATTAAAATCGTTTTTTTGCTTTGCTCATTGATTCTGCAGAAATCCGCGATGTTTTTCAGTTCCACGTGATTTTTCTTCATGTCTTTTTTTCGTCGGAAGCAGCCATGTTGGATTTCACACGGCAGAAGATGCGGTCTATGATTGGCTAATTAATCTGTCAATCACAGCTAAAAAAATTTGAAAGAGGGACAAGGTGGCCAGACGATATATTTTTATATGTCTTCTGGGTTTTAAGATGTTAAGAATTAAAATTAGTGCTTGTTAATACATTTAACAAGCATGTTTCACTGAAAAGTCACCATGAAAAGTTTTTAGTTTAGTTAACAGGAAATCAACAGATCAGTGTTTCTTCCCAGTGCTTTGAGACGAAACACTGGAAAGAAACCAATACCAGTGTTTCTTCTCAAAGCACAGTTAACTTGTTAGAAAAAGTGTCATATAGTGTTATGTAACTGTTATTTATTGTACAAGAAACAACTTAAATTAATGTGAATAGAATTTCAAACACATTCTAGGTCAATATCAGATGGTTACTAATCTCCACACATCCAATTAGACACAAGCAAGATAATAATTGAACTGATTGGGAGCAATACCCAATCCAGCAAAATGTCATAAATCACTTTGGACATCTGCCATCTGAGTGTGCAAGTAGTTTTTTTTCTATTTTGAACCCTAAATTAACATCTACATTATTCAAGCACGAGCACAAAAGTTTCTAGCAGGAAAAGAGCTAATTAAAGTACCATCAATACTCTCTAACTGATCAAAGCAATTGATTAGAAATAGTGACGTTCTGTAAAGCTCAATGCAGTGGCACTGGGTGTCTTGACAAGGCTGAATCACAATAAATAGTACAAGAAGAAAAACAAGCAAAAACTCATCCCACTCACAAACTTCTGGCACATATTTGTTTTTCCAAAGGCCTCAAAGTGATGTCTGAATTTGCTGAGCTGCTGTGAGAAAACTGTGAAGATATGAAAAATGGTGTGAAAGGGGAATGTTGTTTAAAAATGCATAGGCCATTAAACTAGAACAGTCTCTTTGTATTTTGAGTCGGAAACATTTGTGCTGTCTTATTATTTCTGCTTGAGGTTAGAGCTGCTGGCGTCGCTCGAGCCCATTGAGAGATAACAAGAGTGCACTCAAGTGAATCGACGCAGCAACAGAAATTCAGCTGACACCGGTTTTGTCCTATTGAATTCAATGGGTGAAATATACACCAGTCATGCATAACATTATGATCATATACAGGGACAAATACAGTTCCAGACTTAAACATTTCAGATAATGTTGTCAATGTTGATATTAATTGGCTGCTTCACAATTTCTGATTCAATCAACTTTTAATCAAATTCCTAGTCTTAGTGTGTGTAGATTTGAAAAGGCACAGTATTTGCTCAAAATTGAGAAGCACAATGAAACAGTTTCCAGCAGTCAAGTAAAGAAATACTGAAATTATGGGAACGGTCAGAATTCAACTCGAGATACTACAGGCAAACCTCTTTATACATACTTATAAGAATGTCGTAATTTCTTCAAATGCATTATCCAGTCAACATGGGCAAGCTCATACAACATTACAGTCTTGGACTGAACAAGATTTCAAAGACACACAAATACCGCAAGGCCAATTCTCGGTCACAAACAAAATACAATGTCCATACTTGGCTCTGTTCTATCCCATCAAGGATATCAACAAAATTATTCTTAATGGGAACCTGTTATGTAAAATCCACTTTCTGAGTTGTAACCATGTTCTAACAATGTTCTCTCATCATTAGATTACTGAAACTTATATTCAAACTGATCTTGCATTGTTCTGCAGCTGATGATTGAGTGCTCAGAAAATGTCTGTTTTCACCTACCACCTATCCTCGCCCACTTTCTTGTATTTTCTTGTGTTTACTCCAAAAATGTTTAAATTGTCACACAGTCACTTTACAGCATTAAAAACAAGTAATTTATAATGTACTGCTGCAAAAGTTAGGGTTTACTATGAAGAGGCGGGCTTATCAGTCCTGTAGTTTAAACAGAAAGTCAAATAGGACGTCAATGGACCTGTTTCTATTTCTAAGCCTTTTTAGGTCAATTTTGCGTTTGACAATGAACTAAATGTACTGGAAATTACTGACTTATGTCAAGTAAAAAAAAACAAACAATAGATTTTATGTTTATTATAATAAACAACTGGAAGAGTTTGATATGACTAGCTTTAAATTTAAAATGTTAAATTACTGCCCTAACTTAGCTCATGTAGATATTATTATTTGTGTGCACATATGAAGAGATATTCTTTGTTCACTTTGCCTGGGAGTCAGTGGTAATAATGCTTGGCCTGATGAAGTTTGGCTACATCAGTGTCACTAGGGACCAGTGCCAATAAGTCACTACTCAGCCTGAGACTGATAATGTTGATTGCAGAGAGCTCGCCCATCCAATAGAGCTGACAATACTGAGGAGTAAATGTCTTAGTACAGCGAGGACCATAGAGACAGCCCATAGCCTGCAGCCACATCCACATCATGCATGTTTAAATGGGTTTAAGTCCTCCAGCTATATTATTCAACTTGTGGGAGATGACCTCAAAACGTGAGCGTAATAAGATCAGTTATTAAGAAGCTCAAGTGAAAATTAAATCCAAGTACTCCACGCTTTTTCTATTTAATGGAAATTTGAAGTCGTTTGGCCTCGTGTTAGATTAACTTATGTAAATGCCCATTGTAAAAAAGGCAGAGCAGCATTGTTTCCAGCGCTCTAAACTTTCTATCCAGCCAACATCCATATTTTAGAGAAAAGCATTTTATAAAATAAGGTCTAATTATCTCCCTGCTAGAGTCGAGAGTTATTGACCTGATTTTATCAACACAAACACAACAGTATTAAACAATGTGAGGGGCTGTTAAAGTGCTTACTTGCGCTTCAGCAAAATATTGTGCTGTTAACAAGTCACTTTTTGTTTGTCTTTCTGACTAAACCCAAACACTGAAAACAGCTGTGAATGTTAGTTCAACCAGAATTGCTGCAATCCAGAAAATGGTTTTGCTGCCATAGCATGCTCTTAGGAAGAAGCAGGTTCCCAGGGACAATTTTGTAAAACATTTTGATTTGCTTTTAGCTGAGAAAGTCAAAACAATTTTACCGAACGTGATGGAAAGTATAGATTGCAGTGTTTTCAAACAAGACCCGAAAGGAGGCCACACAAAATTATTGGCTATTTGTGTCTCTTTTCGGATCAAAGGTATTTTTATCCTCAGTTTGAAGAAAATAGTTTATTGTTGACATGTAGTATCACAAAATCTATTTAAAGGTACTGGAGGAACTGTTCTTTTGCTTGACTTTTAACTTTAAACATGCATCTGTGGTTTAGGTTACTACAGCCATTTACGTTGTCCAAAATTATCTTCAAAAAATTTGTTAATGAATTATAATTAGTCTGGTAGCACCATGTTTATCAATAAAGAGATTTAGCTGATACTAGGGCTGGGCGATATGGACAAAAACGTATATCTTGATATATTTTGTTCATATCTCCATAAACGACACATACCTTGATATCTTTGAAATTACATTTTTTAAGAGAAAAAGTTTCTTCTAAGCCTACAGTTTGCTAATTAGAAAGTAGAAATGTAAATTTTCATTGAATTCATTTTAGTTGTGCCTTTCTAGTTTTGTTAAGTTTATAATTTGAGTATTGCAACAAACAAAACAAAAAAAAAAAAAACTGAACTGATCTTATCCTTCTCTTTGTCACTTTTCTCAGTAACTATAACTGCTTTTCATCAGTTTTAGGAGCTCTTTTTCACCAGTGGTATAAAATCTCGATATGGCCAAATTCATATCTTGTCCAGTACATATATCGATATACGATATATATCGATATATATCGATATATCGCCCAGCCCTAGCAGATTCTAAAGTCTAGCTGTGCTCTCCATCTCAAAAACTGATTGTGAAAATTCTACTAAAAATGTTATGCACAGCACACCATTAAAGGCCTAAACCTAACACTTAAAAAGACCCATCTAACAATGACCATACTTTCCTGAATAGAGTAATTATTATTCCAATGGAGTTTTTCTATTTAAAGTTGACTGAAATGTTGGCAGAAAACCAGCCCGCTGGATTGACTGAATGGACTCTGTTGCATACTGTTTATTTACAATATAAAGGGATAAAAAAGAGGTCCAGTTAAGAGTCTCATCAAGCCGCGAGCTTTTTCAAATGTAACTATTCATAAGCAGCGGATGTGCAGTGAATGTATAATAAATGCTAATTCAATCTGAGATCAGACGTCAAGATAATTATTCAAATAACACATCCAACTCTTTGACCTTTACTTCGTTAAATTAATCTGATATCACTTTACAGTTTAATCTTTTATGTAATTTCTTCCATAAATCACAATCCGTTATATGATGGCTACAGTATATGGATGTTGGGTTGAATCAGAGCACCATATTGCAAGGATTTACTTTGAAGTCAACATTGTAGTTTATGCCCACAGGAGCGTAACAGTTGGCCGCGCTCTCCAAGTCGAAATCTTCAGTGATTAATTAAGCAAACCAATCAAGCTGTGTCTTCTGTAAAATGAATATTCTGGGGAGGTGTTGGCCCAGGTGCCTACAGCAGAAAAGCATGTAGTCGTGTATATGTTAGGACGCTAAAGCTGCCCTGCCATTATGTATGTTTTTCTACTTCTTCACTCATGCGAAGCACACAGCTAGTCTCGGGGGTCGCTCCTGTCGACAACAGCTCAACCATGCACGCATAAAACATACCGCTTTTCCTCTCAGGCTAGGCAGTCACTTCAACCGTCACAGCGCACACACATGAAGAGTTTTACAGTAGGTACACACACCTGATCTCTTTCTTTGAGCACTCGCGTTTCGCCCCGAGGTTGTACCGATGAATGAAACATGAATTCTCTCTCCCATCTCATTGTCTTTGCTTCATACTTTGCGTGTCCTTGTTTATTTTTCATATGGCAATCTCTCTACTGCCTGTTTAGAGCTAAATGAAGGTTAGAGATCAGCTGACCTTAACCCGCAGTATCTCATTAGTGAAGTTTGGTCAGGGGCAGCCGTAATGTCCGGACTAAACGGGCATGACGGTAGCTTTAATCTTCAGTGTGCAGCACCTTGTTATGGATGTGAGCGCAGCTATTATAACACTGCTTGTTAATAATGTAGCAGGTGCACTGGAGCTCACATACTGATCAGAGTCTCTACAGAACCGGGAACTAGCTGAAGACTGTATTGTTTTTGGCAGACTAACAAGCTTATGTGCCTTGGTAGGTTTGTGCAAGGCGTTTTTGTATCAGAGCGCTAGAACAAAGAGGAGAAGGTTTAAAAAGGTAAATGTTCCGTATTAAAAGTATTTGTTTTATGGTACTTTATGAGCTATTCTGTTGCCAAGTAATTTCCCAGATGGAACAATAAAGTTTAAGTATATTTATGAGCCTGTACTTGTTTGTTTTTTCTTCTTGTTGAGTACAATTTATTTATGTTCCAGACGGTACACATAATATAAAAGCTAAATTTATGTTAGTTGTCTTCATCATTGCGCTTGTAATGGCCAAAAACAAGCTTGGGATGACTTAAAAAGTTAACAATGTCTCAGAGTCTAAAATGAATTAGAACAGGTAAAAGATAAAAATCAATTAGTATTGGCAGCAATAACCTCTGTTGGTAATGCCAAATTCAAACAGGTACTTTAAGGCACAGTTTGTGGGGCCATTCTTTGGTTGATCCGAAATAGACAACGGTGCAGGGCTGGTCTAGCAGACTGCATGTGTGCCTCCACTTAAACTAGAAGTTGTTGACAGTGCTGCATGTGAGTAGAGGTGGTGGTAATGGGGCTGTGGCTGAGAGTTTTTGTGCTTCGGTACTGGCTTTTGAGATTTCATTTTTTGGGTCCTTATATTTTGTATTTAATTTTGTACCAGTATGTTATTTGCTAAAACAATGTACATACATATATGCTAAAAAGGTTAACTCTAGACCAAGAAAATAGGTTTGAGCTGCCCAGAAATGCATTAGATCTGAATCAGGGTAGTTCTGAGAAAGTTTATTTTTTATTTTTTTGAGCACTGCTTTTAACTTGAAGTTCACAGTGTAAAGGACAGCAAAAGGGAAAATACATCCAACTGTGAGTGGGTGAGGTTTTGCTCTATTTTGAGTAGTTAATGGCTTGTGGGAGCTGGATAATGTACCTAAGTACATGTTGTTTCTAGCTGCATTTATATTTGAGCTACAAAGATATACTGTATGTTGGGATAACCAAGCCTTTAGTTCTTTTTCACAGAGGTGTGTCAGAAAAAACACCAGGTTTTAGTGATTATTTATTATTAGACCACATGAGAACAGATCTTACTGCAAAACTAGTAGGCATGGTTGATACGCTGAAGCTACAATTAGCCTTTGATATTAAAAGTTTTATCACAGGTTTTTTGTTGGCACTGGTAATATTTACATAGACAGTAAAAATCAAAATAAAATATTTGGATGTGGTTTACTAACCTAAGTCTGACCAGAATTCTAGAACCAAAACACCTTATGGCATATATTTTAGTTATTTTGTTGAGCAATACAAAAAAATAATGCTAATGATAATCAGACTCAAATCAAGCGTGACTGTTTACATGTCTTTTCAATACAATACATTTTTGATGTGCATTTAGAAAACACAGAATTTAGAAGAAATGTGTGAACATCGCCACAATCGAGCAGTAAATACTATGGACTTCCTCAGACAAATATCAGCATCAGCTGAAAGAAAATGATTCAAACTATTCCCATAGAGTACAGAACATCTTCAGAATTTATATCTGGAGCAGCAAATGCACTTCAAGCTTATTTTCTTGTTTGGTGAGTTGCCACTGAATGAATACTATTGTAGTTTACAACTGTTACATAGCTCAAAAACCACAGTAAATACTGTATGTCAAATCATTTTCACACCCATCACACTCTCATGACCCATTGTCATGTGCTTTGTCGTTATGGAGATTTATGGGTAATTTCTACTGTCTTTTAATTTGTCACTCATCTCAGTATGTCAATAATACAGTATGTTACCTTTTGCCCTTTGCTACCCGCCCTCTGTCACAAGTATTTACTAATCATCTTCAAGCTGTTAATGATCTGCTTTATGAATGATTTGCCGTGATGGATGGTTTTTCTATTTTTAAATCCGTTCTGACAGATGACTGCTGTGAAAAATCTTTACTGTCAACAGGACACCATTTATCATTAACTAGTTACCATCATGAGCTGTCGAGGTTGTATTAACCAATTACTAGCTCTTTAGCCACTCGTAGCATTACAACCTGTTCTTTTACAAAATCACACAAGATTCTAATGACAAAATTCATCATTCATTTTGTATTTTTCCTAAAAAACTTAAAAAGGACAATGAATCTCTATCAAACGATGTCGAACATTGAGTAGGTTATTTGCAGTTCATTTTATTTTTAACAATTGAAAATTCTCACGTTACTTGTGAGTTCACTTTCACCTGTCAAGACTCACTCTATTGACAGTCAAGCTTAATACTAGGGCTGCATAATTACCAGTAATCAAAATCAAAACAAAATTGCAATTTCAATAGATGCAATTATCAAATCACAAACACTGCAATCATCAGTTCCTTCACAAACAGCTAATTTGATTGCATAAAAACTGTTAATCCTATAGATTAAATTTGCTTTTTTAATAATTATAGTTCATGATGTCAGTGCTCCAAAACATGATTCAAATGTGAACTCTGAACAGATATTTTCAAGGCACAGGTGAAATACTAAAACGTTGAGGTGTTGACGGATAAATTGGCTCCTTTTTTCAAATAAATTTAGCAGAAAGAGTTTTAAGGAGTTTTTTTTAATCACAACTGGATTCAGCAAAAGTTTGATTTGTCTTCATGTTACACTGTTGTTACACATCGACCAATCAGCTTTAAATATTTGTCCCTCTTTTCCATCCAAAACCTCTCCAGGGGCACATGTAAGTAGAACTTATTTCGGAATGCTACATCAGTCTGGTGTGAGCCAGGTTAGAAAGAGCACAACACAAAGCCAAAAGGTTGAACAAAGTGTGAATGTGTTGTGCAGTGACAGTGATTGTCTAATGCTCTCCTTGGCGCTTACCTCTGCTGACCTCCACCGGGGGTGCTGTTGCTTTTGGACTCCCACTGGCAATTATTCATCATCAATCCAGTCACTCCACTTCCAGTTATGAGAGCGGCTTATCCACGCCAACACAAGCAAACTCCTGCGAGGCAACACACTGTAAGCACATGAACAGTTAACCTAATTACTTCCACAGACAAACACACAAGTCACTACTGTGTACCGGAAAACACAGAGGTAATAATATGCTTTTCACAAATTACAACAAGCATGGGATGGGTTCACAAATGCTACAATGAAAACAGTGGTAATTTCACTTTCAAGCCCTCCTTGTCGATTTGCAATTAGATAAGCGCGTTTGGATGGACCACTTGGCACCCACACACTTCCATTTTATAACAAGGCCCGCTATGACCAAACTCGATCAAGCACGGCCCCTAGTTCCTCTTCAGAACATACAGTCACATCCCACTCGCCTACTCCACACCAGCGTTCATTTCCCTGCCTGTCACACAGAGGCTAACCCTAATGGAAGCGCCCCCCTCCACTGGAGCCATTAAATGTGTTGTGCTTGTACTCATTTTGTTACTGTGAACTCTGGAATTGCCTCATGAAAAAGTTTTCCGATAATGGATGTAAAGTCAACGTGAGGAAGTTGAGTGAAAGACATTTGTTTGTGCAGGAGTTCATTTGACTCACAAAAACATAGCCATACAGCACAATAGGAAAAAAATCTTTCACTTTTATTGACTTGCAACAACTGCCAATTAAATATTTATTTCTTTTCACTATACAAAAAAGTGGAATCTCAATATCTAAGCAACTAAAGACTTGAATAGACCTTGAAAAGAAAAGACAGAATTAATATGATGTGATGTTTTTAATACTTTTTGGATCAATGGAACATATATAGGCATGAATACCTCACTCTTCCTAGAGCAGAGCTAGCCAAGGTCCGGGGGGTCAAAACAGGCCCTCCACCAATTAAATGCGACCCACAACCCATCTTCCATAACTTGTACTAATTCTGTTACCAAATGTCATTAGCATTTTATTTTTACACAAAAATCTAAAACAGCAGTAGTTACTTTCTAATACAAAAGGTGGCTTGTCGTGCAAAATTGAAATTTCAGGTTTAATAGCCAGTCATGGGGCAGTAACATTACCAGTACAAGCATCTTTTTTCTGACAAAATCAATAATATGCAGAAAAAGAAAAACTTATTATTGAACAAAAGGTTTTTATTGGTCATAATACTGTATGAAACAAAAAAGCTTAGTAATCCTGATACTCACACGACACATTTTATAGACCAGAAGTTAAATTAGTCATCTGTATTTTCTATAAGAGAGAAGACAATCGAGGTTGATCAAAATTACGGGGAAAAATGTATCTATTTTTGTTTTCTCTAAGACATTGTCACACACACGTACATGTTTTGTCTCTTTTCAGCTCACGTTTTATGTGTTAAGTGTTAAGGTTATCTAATAAAACTATTATTGTAATTAAAGTTTGTGACAGGCCCAACTAATAGCATTAAACCTGTGTTTTGCAATAATAGAAGTAATAAAAAAAAGTAATAAAATGTACTGGACACAATTTTCTCTGAACCCTAGTGGAATGCAATTGGATTCAATAAGTGGAAAATGTGCCATTGCTTGAGGTGATAGTGCTTAATTGCAGCTTGGAACATGGTAAGTAAATCTTTCTTTTTATCTGCTGGTCTCCTATTCACCCTTAGAAAACATTTATTTTGTATTTATGCCATTTTCTTTTCCTCAAAATACTCAATCAAAATGATACATCAATCTACACTGACCTAAGCTTCTAAGTCATAGTAATAACGTTTCTAAGAGGATGGGTGCACAGGGACAAAGTCAACTGTAGAAAACACATAACCTCCTGCTGAACCCATCCAACCTGCAGCTTCTTACAGTAAATCTCATTTGATTGCAACTGGTAACCTTGAAAATCTAATTGGTGTAACAGGTGCACCCACACAAATAGAAAGAGCAGCTAGACCAAGGCACAACGCATCAGTGTAAGATCAGGTATGTTCATTTAGAAATCATTTACATGTTGTTGCAAAGAGAAACACTCTTTCTAGTCCAATTATGTATCCAGGAGAAAGAATTAATTGTCCTTTGCAGTTTAGAGGGCAGATAAAGCAGCTACCTCCTCATTAGTCTTATAAAGGTAATTAATTATACCTATAGGTTAAGAGACTGATTGAGTTAGTTAAGATTCTGCTTGTATTATTACATTATGGACTTAAACAAGGAGCAGTGATTACACAGAAATAACTTGATTGCATGGCTTTTGATTTGGTTGCATTCATGTCAAATAATAATACGCTGTCCCTTATTACAGACACTTTTGAAGTCTGAAATACTACATATTTTATGATTCAAAAAGTTATCCAGGGTGAATGTTTTTTCACACTTGTAGTCTTAAACTAGGAAACTTCCTTACATAGAAAGAGAGCTGTACCATAAATAGAAAAATCAAGATTGAGATCAAATCGAATTGCCAATTATTTGGTGATGGCCTTAAAATAAAAAGATCAAAAACCAAACCTTTGTCAGTTAAAATGTGTTGTTTGGAGCAAAAGTCAAACTTTGAGTCAGAATATTGAATCGTGATTAAATCTTTTCTCAGCTCGTCCAGCTCTACATAGAAATAACAAAATTGCTTGTTTTTTTCCCTCAATATTAATGTAAAAAATTTCACTAAGTTGAGTTGCACAAGTGTGTTTTGGATTTGATTCTTAGTCTAATCTAAAATCAGATTGGATAAACCTGACTATCAGCAATATAATCTTCCTTGAACAGTCTCTAGAGAAGCAATTGGGTCACTTAAAGCGTAAGCGGTTCCCAACCTGGGAGTGGGCCTGACATGGCAGAGCATTGTCTGGTCAGAGAGTCGTTTTTAAGTACTTGTAAGTCCAACCTCCTTCATAAAAAGCCCAAATACTGACTGGAAAGGGTCATAGGTATAGCACCACAACTGCTGCTTTTCTGTCAAAAATAAATGCTTTTTAATTATAATTTTGATCATAATATTGCTTTGAAAGTTTGGAGTGCAACAAGTCTCCAGTTCAAGCAGAGGAAGTTTTGAGCAAAAAAGATTAGGAACCACTGACCTAGCAGAACAAGATTAAGAAGCTAAAATAAAAATAATGAAACTATTTATTAAAAAAGGCAATTGAGAACATGTATACCTGGCTGATGTCGTAAAAATCCCAAACAGGCCACATTAGTCAACAGGTATTTTTGTTTCGTCGTTCCAAAGCATTCTCAGCGTTTTCTTTGCTTGACAGTTCCAAGCAGTGAAAGGCTGACCTATCCAAAAGGTGTTAAACATTCTTGGAGTTAAGTGCCCCTGCTACGGCCTTGTCCCTGGATGCACTTGCTTGCATTGTGCTCGCTATAGGTGCAAATGATTCTGTTCTGTCAGCAGCAAAAGCAACCTTTGTGAAAGGTTGTAGCTCCGCTCTGCTCTGATGGATACAGTCAAAGTAATAAGCACTTTTCCCTAAAGGTATTCACTGCATATTTGTTCATTAAGATTAATCTGAAAGTGTTTTTGGACAGTGAATGAGTGTGTGAGTCGAAGGGCACCTTGGGGCTGGATGGAGGCCTGCTGCCCTTCCAGCCGCTGACAGAGCCATTTGTCAAATAAGAAAAGCCAAGAATTTAGTGCACCGCTGTCTCCTCCTCGCATTTAACCCTTTGCTGCCCTAAAGCTGTGTCCACCGGGATCTACACTGACGGCATTAGCATCAGATAAAGTTAGATGGCGACGTACAGCCCGATACGGAGACAGCTTTTATTTAATTAGCAGGAGACAGGAAGAAGGGCTGAGTGACATCATTTCAATGCCGCTGAAAGCCATTAGAAGAAACAAACTGTCATGGCCAGTATTTGAAGCTAATGAAGAGTTCTATCATGGAAGTTGAAGAAGTCATGTTTATTATTTAATCTAGCTGAAAAAAAAACATCTTTTCTGTCCACAAATGTGCTAACTGTATGTGTGCACAATATTTAAAGTCAAAATTTGTCGTAATTCTGCAAAAATAAGTAGTTAGTTGGTTTGCGCAGCCATGTTTCCTTCGGTTTTGAATGTGTGCTTCTGTCTGAATGACATCCATCCAAACCTTGTAAAACCCAAGATTGGAAAGTTTGGTGTTTATAAGTGCTGAAAGCCGATCAAAAAAAAACAAAAAAACAAAAAACATTTAAGAAAACAGATGTTGTAGTTATAATGTTCCCTATAAGTTAGAGGCAGTAGTTTAAAGATAACAACTTTGGGTGTAGATTGGACAATTTAATTGTTTTCATATGAAAGTTTTTCTTTAATTAAAAGTAAAAGTTGCAACAAAATATGCTGTTTCCATGAGGTTTTAAATGACAAACTTTTCAGATGTCTCCAATTATGTTCAGACTACTTTAGAAGTACATTTTCATATTTCCCACAAATGTAAGTGTTTGAAGTTGAAACACAGATCTCTCAAGTATAACAATTGAAATATTCTTCTGCTATAAATCTTATTAAAAACACACACACATAAAAATTACACAACTGAAGCACATACAGCTATCTACATCCTCATTGCCTCCATATGGCTCCCACATTCTGCCTCTGTCACTATGGTACGGAGCAACTGTGGATGAACTGTCAGCACTTTGTCACACTTCACACATACAGAAACATGTGAACACAGCCCACGTACACGCCGCGTGCATCTGACTACGACCATACAGGCAGGCAGGCAGCAGCATTATGTAAAAGCAGGCAAGCAGCAGGTTTGTGAAGCAGGGTACTTCAGGTCATGTGAAAAAGACTTTTTAAATGTTGCTTAAAGTCACATTGAATAGCTTTAATGGCTTATAATTGCAAATCCAAGATATTTACAGACCTCATATACCTAGAAAAAAAAAAAATCAATAGACCTATAACAAATTAATGCTCGAAGCCCTACACATAACAATAAAAACATTCTGTTTTGCTTCAGCACAGATATATTGTCAAAGCATCTATTATGACAAAAATAAGCTGTATCTAATAACATTTTGCTACCCGAAACCTTTTATTTTTGTTATTTTTGTTGAAAGCATGCACAGTTGTCATTAGTTTTACATGTTCTGGTCTCTAAAGTTGCATTTTTATGACTAATAAGTTACAGTAATATGATATCGCGATTGTTGTTTGAAGATATCCAAAAATAGAATATTGAGTATATTGTTAATGTGAAAAAATGCTGCAAAACAAGCTGCTTGACAATGCAAACGAAGAAAGTTACATTTCAATTGTGATATTTTAGTTAATTATTCACTCATATGGGTCTTCACTGGCCAAAATTTGTTTCAGTTTGACTTTTTATACATGACAATCTTTTTAGCTGTATTTTTTTTGTCATTTTGGCGTTGTGAGTGCAATTTGGCTCAGATGTTTGGTCAGTCATTGAAACACGTATTAGGTCGACTACAGCCTTGTTAGTTTGATTTTTACACTTCAAATAATAACTTTATGTTTCTGTTGGTTTGACATATTGTCAGAATATCGTAATTGAAATATGCCAAATGTTGAGGTATCTACTTTTATCTATATCGCCCAGCCCTACTATGATGGACGATGACATTTATGTTAGTTATCAGAAACTGTAAAAACAACCTTGACAAACATGTGACGTGATATATGTGATGTCCATGCACCAAGCGTGGTCCTGCTGCTTCACTGACAGCTCTCACGGACACCTGCTCCCCATGGCTCTGCTCTGATCCAACCTCAGGAGAGCAGCCTAGCCTACCCACAGTGCACCTCTCTCACACAGCAGCGCCCAGCCAAGCAACGCTCCAACACTTCACTGAACATTTCACCTGCTGTCTGTCATGCCTTTCTGACTCCCATGTGCACGCTCCACTCTGCCCGCTGCGATGTTGCTTATTGAAGAAGTGAACTCCACTCAGAAACATTTTGTATCTGTAGATGTATGCCATATGATCATATGGAGTCTGATAGACAGAGATGAGTCACTTCAGGACAGGCACATTGCATTTATTTGCAGATAATGAGATATAATGATGATTTGACAGGTTTATCTAATGCATATCCATAATGAACAGAAAAAAAGAATGTATCAAGATAAAAAACAGCATTTAAATAAATCAAAATTCAAGACTATGCAAGGTCATTTGTTAAGATGCCAGTCAGCCAAGCCCACAGTAGAATGTTGAAAACAAAATACAACTGCTAAACCATTCATGCAAATGCTTGAGATCTAAGATAAAATTACAACTACTGCACAAAACCAAATCTACTCTGCAAAAATGTGTCAAAGATAACATGTACCGATGACTTGACACAGCTTTGTTTTGCACGTAAAGCAACCTGTAATATCTGTAATATCCCCACGGCACACACTGTATAAAGCTTTAAGAAAGCTGCAAGAAACTTTGCCTAGGACTGCTTGATTATGATGAAAATAATAATCACAATTATCTAAATTATAATAGACATCACAAATATCAATAAACTGCAATACTGTTCTCCAAAATCTCCTCCTTATCCCTCAGTGTATCCAATTTAAAGTTCTCCTCATCACCTTGAAAGCCCTCCATAACCTTGCCCCACCCTATCTCACAGACCTGCATCACAGCTACACTCTAACCTCCTGCTCCTCCCCTGCAGGACCAAGCTCAGAACCTGGGGCGACAGAGCCTTCTTCATTTCTGCCCCCACCCTCTGGAACATGCTACCTCAACAACTCAGAGACTCACTCAGTACTTCAAAGAAAAATCTCAAGACCCATCAGTTCAAATCTGTTTTTAAGGTTTAATTAAGGTTTTACTAACCATTCTTATACTTGGTACATTTGTTTATCTGTCTGTCTGTAAAGCATCTTTGAGAATAAAATGAAAAAAAAAAAGTACTCTACAATTGTAAATGAAGGAGATCTATGAGTGCTTACAAACACATTAACACAGATCTGCAAATGTGAATACAACTTTACAGTGTAGCATCACTTGATGTGAGATTTTCCATCACTCATCGCTACTCTAAATGATCACAACAACATAAAAGATTAGGCCTTTTTTCAGTGAATGAAACCGCTGCGTGGCTCGCTCCTTCTGACCCAAAGGTCACGGTGAGACGGATTGGAGGCACACACTGTAAATGCACCCAGGAAATCACCAGGGAGGAAGCACTACAGCAGCAAAACGCTTCAGCTCATGACCTCCTGTTGAGAGGTTGTGCTGTGTGGATTATTCCACAAACATGTCACAGAACACAGGTGCTGTTACAGGAAACAGGCTCTGGTGACTGCACAGGGAGACTATTTGATGTTTAATAAAGTCCCCAGGTAGAAAAAGCGGATAATGGTCTGTGGTCAGGAGGGGGATAAAATAATACAGTAAATAAATTGGAAGTATAGGACCAGTCAAGGGTTCGACTAAAATTGAGTTTTCTACAGGGTTGAAGCAGAGCTGTGTCAAATTTAGGGTTAGTTTATATAGTTTATTTTAGCCCACAGGGAAATTTGCTCAGAATGATCCTTCAACATGAGCCAGTGGAGTCTGTTGTACGTCTGCTGAATGTGAGCTGTTCAGGAGCACTAAAGGAAGACTAGTCTACAGATTTTAGTTTATACAGAAAAAATCTGTTTTTAGCAATGGTGAAATTCAACCACCCATTTATATATACTGAAAGAAATATTGCAGTCGAACATAAACTGAGCTCAGTAGAACCTTGGACCTACATAAAAAAATAAGTGACATTTATTACAAATTTAAGTATTAGTAATTGAAAATATGTTCAAATTCAAATATAAGTAAGTGAAAATGTTATTCCCTCATTTGTTGTTTGGCTATTGTCTATTCCTGACTGATTCAAGGCTTTCAGCTGCAGTGAAAACAAATGTGACAGCTTGTAAAAAAGAAAAATACTCTTCGATCTCCATTATGATCACCGCAGTTCAAAAACATTTTTATAAGATTTCACTCATTGTGTTTACTCCATCAATAATGCAATTTAACTTCTCTGTTGTTGTTGTTGTTGTGTGTCACTGTTTCACAAATTTGCTTTGATTTTTTTTCCTGCCTGAATAAAGTAATTTATTTTATAAGCGTTTCATGCTTACCTTTTCTTCCTAAAGCTACACTGGCATTACTGCGACATTTGCATAGACACGAAAGCCACACTGAGTGAAGTTCAGTGGAGCAAATAAACACAAGGTTTGGGGAGGACAGGGACAGACACAGCTTTGATCTGCTGAAACGAAGCTAATCTAATGCCTGAAAAGGACAGAAATTAATTTTACTGTGTCAGATAAGTGACATTGCCCCATGCCATTTTATTCAATGAGTAAACAAATTACATATTCACAAATGCCCTTTTTCAAACATTATTGGTAATCCGGTTTGTGTTTTAGACTATTTGCATGCTTTTTTACTTCACATAAAAGAAGAAAATGTGTTTATTTCTGACTATGTTTTGAGCTCTACATACAGTATATTACTAACTACCATAAAACCACTTACTCTAGTAGTCAACATCAACCTTTTTTATTACTATAATTTGTTTATTGATCAATTTCTACTGTACACTAACAGTTTATGGTCACTGAAGATTTCGAAACTAAGGATGTTAACAAATTAAGTGTTTGAATAAAATATTTATTTTGACTGTTTGTTTAAAAAAATGATGAAAGGAATAATAGATTAATACACAGTAGCCAGTGCACTACACAGCTAATTGCACACAAGTCAGTTGGCTTGTTTGATTTTAAAATGCTAACTTTGTACCAACATGCTAACTTCTTGCTCAGTCCATTTCTATGGGGTTATCACAATGTTTAGGGATGCACCAATCCGATACTGGGATCAGATATGGTGCCGATCTAGGAAATTTTGCTGGATCGGGTATCGGCTCCATGATATCGGTTCAGCCATATCATTTTTTGGCATTTAATTGGCATAATGAGATAAATCTATTGGCTGGTGTTGATCAAGAACGTCTCATATTATTGGACATTTTATTCTGATAAGTTGTTAAGTTGTGGCTTGCCCTATACATAACAGTTACATGACAAATATGACCAAATGTCTCATGTTTTAGTAAGAGAGAAAGGCAATTTCAGTTTGTACATGGTATAGGTAGATACTTAAGGCCAAAGTATCGGAATCAGTATCGGAACTGAAAAAGCTGGATCGGTGCATCCCTAACAATGTTAGTCTGAAATTAATAAATATATAAGTTTAGATCATGAACAGTGCGTTGTGACATCTTACAAAATACTTTACAAATCAGGGGAATATCAACAAAGGCCGCTTGTGATTAATTAAGTGGTGTGTTTGTCTGTCAATGCTAATGCTAAAGTTTAGCTATTTAGAAATCAATAGCTTAATTGACGCGTCTTCTTTACACAAAAATTGACTGTATATTCCATCTATCATATGCATTTATCTTAGTGACATGTGACTGGAGGTGAACCAATGCAAGGGTGGGCTGGTCAGTTAGCAAACAGGCTACTGACACCAGCATTCATCACCATTATCCTCTCATTGTGAAGGCTGCTCTTTTATTCTCATCCTGACGGCAACTCAAACCTCCAATTAAGCTGCTGAGGCGAGGACAGAACCTTCAAAACAGTTGGAATACATTTATCACAAGTCCAAATTATTTCTAATAAAATGCAATTATGCAAAACAGAATATACTCCTAATTTCCTATTCAATATTTTATCAAAATGGATTAGGATAAAGATTAAGAGCAATTCATAGCAACAGATGGCAGCTATAATTGGGAATTAAACAGAAAATGTGAAATCTTTTAAGAAGCTGTAAAGCATACGGACTTAAGAGCTCAAACTTATTCAGAGTTTCTGAGTTAGAAGAAAAGTGCGTCATTATGTTGGAAAAATATTGTTTATTTGTACTGCAATAAACATAATGTTCAATTTATAACTTCTTAAAGGAGATCACCAGCAGCACTAAAGTTTGTGTTTAAATGTAAGCACGTTTATGTAAGTGCATTAGATCTGGCAACCTTAGTGTCTCACAATCTGTTACACAATACATGACTTGCAATATAAAAAATGCAGATATGTATGAGATAATACTTAGAACCTGCCCACAGCCACTGTTTAAAACAGCTGGCAAACTGAGCAGTGTTGGAGGACTACAAGTGAGAGTGAGGTGCAGAATGTGTAGATGCGTAGAAGGGCAGTGTGATTGGCCAGGCAAATTCATGCAGCAGGTGTTTTGTAATCAGACCCACTGGGCTGTAATCAGTGTAGTCCAAGATGATGTCACATACTGTACAAACTACAATGTCATTGGCCACTGAAAACACACAGATTTAGGCTACTTTGACAAAGCTGAAAAATAATTCAGAATAATCTACCATAGGAAACATTTACATTTTACAACAGTATTTGTTTGTTAAACCACCACTAGATTTGAGCAATTAATCAAAAAAAATTGAGAGATCAAGATACAGTCATCAGCATTGAATCGTCAATTATTTGGTTGGAGGTTTTGAAGTGAAAGATCAACAACCTATCTTTTGTCAGTAAATACAAAAACATAGTTTGGAACAGAGATAAAACAATATATTATATATGATATACTGTATATTACTGATGCATATTTTTCCTATTAAATGTAACGTATTGAACCTTTTTTTCAATTTGTGTTCATAAAAGCCATTTTTAATAAACTAAAATGAATAAAACCATTATTATTTTTTTCCCCATTTTGCCCAGCCCTAATCACCACCTGAGCAACCCTGGAATTAAATCTAATATATGTCATTGGAACAGTCAATTTGTCAAAGGTAATGGGTCTCTTCACTAATAGAAATCACCATACAGCAAAGGTTGTGAAATTACCTTTCAGATAAAGTGCAATGGTACAGTTATATTTGGAAAAACTGGCCTCATTTGATCATAATATATTGACTTTTTTTTATTTTTTAGCACACCGTATTGGTAGTTGCAGTAATAGCTGCGGCACAATTAGTAGGTGAGGTACATTTAAACATCCAAAAGAGTAAGAAATCTGGTTAATTAGCTTTAAAGTTGAAATTTGTTCATAACCAGTTCAAATATGTAATGCTTCCTACCCACACATCCATTTACTTAAGCCTGGCTATTATCTGGCGTCTGTACCTTCAATTACACCCTTGTCTTCATCCTATTAAGCTAATCGATCGCGGCTAAAGCTATTATGTTAAAGTGCACTGGGGTGTAACTACTATAAAAAATGCATGATCAATTCCCATTTAAAAACACAGACACCAGCACTTGGGTTATAGAAGAGACATTTTACTCAAGGGGTAGCCTGACTTTTTGAGTGTTTATGAAAGAAATTATAAAGCCATGCGAAATGTACAGTATGTATTGATAAATGATATATCGTGGTGCCACTTGCTCAGCAAATGTGGTGGAAATTTGAATGAAGATTGTGAGCAAAAAGCGTTACAAGAAGAAGTAAAGCGCAGCAAATGGAAGCAATTTCACAGCATCTGCCTATGAGAATGAGCTAGTGTAGAGCCACAGGGGGCTACATATACCTCAGAAATAAATGATTTTTGAAGAACAGAGTCTCATACACACTTGGGGAAATAAGTAATTTAGGGGACAATATGAAAGGCTGAGAACAAAGCGAGAGAAGAAAGCATTTAGTTGGCAAACAACACATTGTAGGATTTATTACAGATACATGTAATATCCTCTCTTCTCTGCTGAGAGGAGGTGGGAGCCATTCTAACAATTTCTAAGTAAAAGGATCGCTCAATGGGAAATAATAACACAGTCAACCACAAGCAACGGAAAGCCTTTATGCCATCACAGAGAAAGACAGTGCATTCTTTTGTTTTAACTGATTTTCTTTGAAAAGCAATTAAACTTTTCACTGACTTTGGCTGACTTTTTGTTTTTTATACTTCAGTCTGGAAAGCTTTTGGTGGAGATTGGCAGTCAGGTCTCCAACATCTTTTCCCAGCCATTTATATTCTCGGTTATTTTTTATCATAGTCTTACATCGATCAAATTGCAGCTTGAGAAGAAAAACAAAACAATATTCCATAAATAAACACATAAGATTACAGGAAGCAGTTATTCATTCATCTGTGTCATTATTCCATCTTAGTTTTTTTGTTTGATTGTTTATGTTTCAACATGATAGTTTTTAGTTTTCAGAGCTGAACGCGCTGAGGAAAAATAAAATCAAGATTTGTGATTAAATTTTAACCTTTACAAAGATAAAATAAAAATGGCTTTAATGAAAAGAAACAATGTTTCATTGATTTTTTTTTTTTTTTTAAAGAAATATATCTCTACATTTTGCCCCAAAGTTTGATCTTTGCTCCATACCACAATTTTACTGACAAACGATTGGTTGTTGATCTTTTGATTGATAACCTCCAAACAATTAACAATTCCACATGACCAGCTCTAAATCTTGAAACAAAATAAATGACCTATACCGATGTCGCACACGTCCAACCAAAAAGCAACTAGGCAAAAAACTAAATTATAATCATGTTCACTACACTTTACCGAAAATCTGTTCCATGTGCACTTTAGGCATTGAATAATTGGGACTCTGATTGAAAAATGCACTAACTGAAAAGTTAAAAGATTGGTTTAAAAGACATGACTGGAAAAGTGTTGTGTTAATATTCTCAACCATGTAGATCAACTTTTTGTAATCTATAGCAGCCTGACCAAATGATTTCAGTTTAGTATCTCTGAAACACAAGGCTGAGCTTGTACTCAAATCTATACTCATGTTTTTTTTTTTTTAAATCAGAGAGATATATCACTTCGGGATTCCACAAATGAATAATCCTAGTGATGGTGTGACTACATAAAATTATGATTTGGGTTGTGGAGTAAAACTACAGTTCTTAACCTAGAGGAACATGCTGTGTCCATGGTCTTACATAGCATCCTGCAGGAGAGAGACTGCCTTTAAAAGAACCAAGCTTTACATGACAAAAAAAAACAAAATACAATGCATTATCTACAATAAACCAATACAATAGTCAAGACATGAATATACATAAATAAATTCATGGATATTCCTGCAGGGAGGTCAAGGCAATACACTGAAAATTATGACTATGTTTTTATTGTAGCTTCATGCTGCATTTCTAAACCAAAGAAACATCTAGGAACTGGACGTGACGATATCAACACTACAACAGTAACTACAACTTACATCCAATTTCTGCAGATATAAAATTGTCAGTAAGTGATCAAAGTGAACAGAGCAAATGCTATGACAGACACAAGCTGTAATTCAGTTTCCTCTTCTTCCACAAAGGTCGTCTCAAATCAAAGTGTGGACAAGCCCATTTAGCCGCACTAAAGAATCAATGGGCTTAGCCGGGATTAGGCGGACACTATAAAAGCACTCTGCGAGACAGTGAGAAGAACAGCCAAACAGGGTTAGCTTAAACTCTGTCATCCTATGTTTCAGTTACAAAGAAAGTCAAGTCAAGTCATAGACAAAAGTAGGTGGCATCCATACTAAGATATCTTTTTTTTTTGTGTTTTAAATCTTAATACAGTAATCTGACAATAAATAACATTTCTGTCCTTGTTTAGAAGATAAAACGCGCCAACACTGTTTTCTTATTAATAATTGCTGCGTTATAAATTTTTACTTCACCTCTAAGCACCACTGTTGTTGGTACAATCAAAGAGCAGTGTTATCAAGCAAAGAACATCTGAGAAAGTCTAGAGGGGTGTACTTGAAAGATGGAATTTTGGTCTTTCTTCTGTTAGAGTTGGTACATATAAAAGGTCTTATTAACTGACAAATCTCTCCAAACAATACAATAATCATAGTAGAAACTTAAGAACTTGATCAAGTGAACATTTATATTTTCTACTGAAAAGACAAAGATGAATATTTTAAATTTATCTTGATGATCAGAGAACAGCTGCCACTTTTATCATACACAAAGACTAGGGCAGGGAGATGTGGCATACTATTATATAATAGATAATACTTGCAATACTGATATCATTTATCTACGGTATATGTTTTATTTCTGTCATTAGTAGTATTCTAACCTCTGCAGAGCCTGTTCAAAGACAGCTTAGCCCAGGGGTGTCGAACTCATTTTGATAAAGGACCACACTGTCATCGGGGTTGTCCTTGAAGAGCTGGTTGTAGTCAAAATTAACCTTACTAATCTTTGACATACTACTTGTATTCGATTATTGGTTAAATAAAGGTCAATTAAAATAAAATTTAAGTTTCAGACAAATTATTTCATAAGGTTAAGACAGCCAGATTACTCCTGGTACTAATATACGAACAATTAAAGTAAATATTATAAGACCTTAAGGGCCGCTTGAAACGAGGTGGAGCATGAGGAAAGCATGGGGAAACAGTGGCTTACTATTCATAGGCCTGTTTCAAATGGGAAATATACACAATTCATCATCAAGTCTATAAATGACATATTTCAGCTCTTCTGAAAAGAACAAACACAAATATTTGGGATATCACACTTTCATAGCGTATTTTCAGACCAAAAACTAAAAGTGTTTATAATGGAAGTCAAGGGGGAAAAACAGCAAAACGGAACAAGAGGGAGAAAAAGCAACAAACTACTTCTGCACAAAAACTACAAAATCATCACAGTCAAAGTTGGGACTGAATTTTCACATGTCCAAGCCTGTAATAAAAGATCCAAACAAATCCAGTTTAGATTCACATTTTATATATTTTGTGTTACATTTTCACTACCTGTGGGAATCTGTTTTTTAAGTCTGTAAAAATTAATTTTCATATGTGGTATTTTTAGTCAGAACAGAAGTGGATTAACAAATTTAAACAAAACGAAAAATAAATAAACTACCATATTTTCACAGCTGTCAAAAAAAACAAAAAAAACAAAAGGTTGCTAACATGAGATAAGGAACTTTTTTCTGGACACAATGGTTAAAATGGTTCTAAATCAGCAACACATGGACAACTAATTCACATGTTGTTAATATATTCAAAGAGGAGACTTTTGGGGTGGGGGGTAAATAAATTACATATATTTTCAAACCACCGTGCTACTATGCAGTGAACCATACCTTAAAACTTGATCACTTGTAAGTAACAGGTCTTCACTTTGGCTACGTTGATTAAACTTATTTCCAAAGTTGTGAGGCGACTTGTGTTAATAATGTCCTGCTTTTTGTCACACCTCTGCTCTGTAGAAGTTGATTCTTCAACTATGTGGCTACCCAAGCCCCCATGTAGCTTCACAGTGCCACCTAGAGTATTGGCAAGTGCATTGTTTAATAGTACTACTAGCTTGGAGCTGAAGTCAGTGAAGCACATAAAAAGTAAAGAAAACTAGTTATAGGCAAGTACGAATGAATAACTGGAAACACATGTTTTCTATTTACTTTTAAGTCTTAATTACTCTTAAAATCTTAATTTAAAAATAATGTTTTAAAAATCCATTACTAAAGTCTAAATGCACATACAACAAGATAAAGTAGACAACTTAGCAGGAGCACCATGCTAAATGGCCGGTTGAAAGCACTTGTCTGAAGGTTACAGCAGCAGTTAGCAAGTCATAGAGAGGCGACAAACACCCAACAGCAAATACTATGATGCACATCTGGTTCGTTTTTCTCTATGTCCTGGCAAAGTCATGAAATCGAAGAGCTCACAGATGTCATCTTAATAAGAATCTATATCATATAAAGAACAAAAAGACAAAACAAAAATGATGCATTTTCTATGTAAATCAAATAATAAATAAGATCCACAATAAGATCAATCTTAACATTTGACTACGAACATAATCTCACTGTGTTGATAGCTACATTTAAATGGTCATTAGCAAGTCATTTCAACAGTTACATCAGATGTATAAAAAATAACTGTATTGTGTTTCCAATCAATATTCCAATTCACATTTAAGCTGGTGTCTTAGTTGTTATATTTCAAAAAAAGAAAAAAAAAAAAACAAAAAAAAAAAAAAAAAAAAAAAAAAAAAAAAAAAAAAAAAAAAAAAAAAAAAAAAAAAAAAAAAAAAAAAAAAAAAATTGTGGTAAAAAAAAAAAAAAAAAAAAAAAAAAAAAAAAAAAAAAGTGAATATTTTCTATTTTACATACATTTCAGTTGTAGCCCACATGTAACATTAACATAAAATGCCAGTGAAGTAGTCTGCCTGTCTCATCTAATTTACATATTAACTGGAACATAAGCAGTGACTGTGTGTTACTAAAGGTACTTTATACTTTTCCAATTGTTCATGTTTAATGAATACAGCCTTTTTTTTTAAAGACTGCCTACACGACCACTGGGCAGCAACTTTGTTTAATTACTATCAGAATAACAGTTTTAGGAAACACATTTTTTTAAGGCAAAGCAACTCCATTGTTTCTGTCTAGAGGAAAAATTTCATAATTAGTTTTGGTGAAGTTAATTAAAAACTTTTCCCCTGCAAAAAAAAAAACAAAACAAAAAAAACAAAACAATTGCCTGGTTTCCATTATAATTCTTACCAATAAACTTCTGTGTTAAAGATTCAGGAATGTTAACAATCAAGTTTTCTTTTCCCCCGGGGCAACAATTCCTTGAAGTCCTGAAGGAGATGTGGTGATTCCAGTCAGATGTGAGATAATGGACTGAGTAAACAGGCTAATGTTGTGTATGTTAATGTGGAGGTGCATTAGTCAGACAGCAGGTGCACTGACCTATTTGACTCCAGAATGAGCAGCACCTTCACTGAACACTCACCAGGCGACATTTTAGAAAGATGATCTACTTTTCCCGTGACGTTTTTAGCAGAGCTTATTCAAACCCTTTTGTATCTACAGATTATGTATTTAGGAGACTTTTCTGAAGCTCTGAACCTGACTTTGGAACTTTAAGCATTAGGCAATATCCAAAGGTTTCATTGTAATTCCACATCCACTTCATGTTGACTAAATATATGTTGCTTAATAGTAAAGAATATTCATCTTCCAAGTTTTTTTTGTTTTTTTTAAGATAGTAGACTCAGTCTTTTTCACCAAAGAGTATATGGTAAACAGATACATTTGAGATAAAATTACACTGCTGTGTACTGTCTAGATTGAGTTAAAACTTGTTTTATTTCACTTTCAAAGCTGAAAGCAGAGCTCTGATGAGCTGTGCTTAGGTGGTCCCTTCCAGTTTTACTTTTCTGCCTGTAAAAGACACTTTCAACCAAAAATAAATGTATGTGGATATTCAATATATGTACTCAAAGGTTTTCAAGAGCTAGATACTGTAGTTGTAAAGATTAAAGCACACACTTGATGTGACTGGATGTGGAACTTCCGTTTTATGCCACACTGTGGAATGTAGTAGCCAATGAATCATTTCATTAGAAATGACACCTGCTTTTGGCTTTAAGAATACATTTTGTGGAAATGCTAATCTGAGTAAAGACACAATTTTTCGACAGGTTTTTGGATGATCCAAAACATTGATTTAAGTTATTTTTTGGCTAAAAAGTTACACAGTGGGCCTTTAAAGTGAGGTTAAACAGAGTCTTACGCTGCTCACAACTGAACTCCAAACAGGCTCACAAAAGTGTGAGTTGCCCGGAGGCCTTCTAAAGGACGACCAGTGTGTGTAACGTTACGTTTACATCTGCTGAGGCTGTGCAGCACAAGTTTAGCCTTTGCTTTACAGAAGCACATAGGCCCATGTGTGTATTTTCTCTATAACTGAAAATGAGAAAAAAAAAAAAACCTGATGTAAGTTTGCACCTGCAACCCTTGAACCACGCGTCACTTGCTTATCCATCTGAGTCAAAAGACTGATGATGTCACTGCATAGCAAGTGACCACTTTCCAACTTTTGTGCAACTAACAGATTTCAAACGTTATGACACTTTCTGGGTCAATATCACCCATAATTAGTCTCATTGTGGTCCAATTAAGGACACAAACATGATCTCATGGGACCCAGCATCGAATTGGTGCATCACTACTAAGAAATATAATTTAAGTCTTGGAACGTGAAAAAAGTAGGAAGAAATTGTTAAGGAATCAAGTCATTGTGATTTTAAATAATTTAAATGTATTTATCAAAATTAAACAAACCTTGCCTGAAGTCAAATGTCTTCTGAACAACATCAACCACAGATGCAGTGAAGGTAGTTTTAAGTCATTAGTAAGTACAGTGATCTTCTGAGTCAATCACTTACAAAACATACATATTTATTTAAAAACTTGTCTAACCTAAGTCACTCTGGCTATAGTTCTTCCCCCGCATTTCTCGAAAGTGAATGCAATCTATTCGCAAACCCAAGGTCAAGTAAAAAGCTTTTTCAAATAAATCAGGTCAGATGAAATGCATGCACCTCTTTGGAGTACGGCCTAAGCCCCATCTGTGTGTGGCGGTGGGAGAGTTGATGGTCAGGGCAGGTCTAAATGCTTCTCCTCCCTCCTTACATCAGATGGATGCGGCAGCAGCAGGACCAGGATAAACAGGCTGTGCTGATGGATGGGCCAGCGTGGAGCATCTTTCAATCAATCTGTCATCCAAACATCCTCAGCTCATCTGCAGGAAGCAAGACTTATGTCAGAGTCGATATGCGCTAGTCACTGTCACCAACATGTATGTGGGTCTGAGCAGGGATACGTGGAAACAGGAAAGGCAATCAGGCCAGAGTGGGAAATGGAAGAAAAGAAAAATATTTGTTCTGTGACAAAGATATTGAGTCCGATTGAATTAGTTTAGAATCTATTCAGCAAAGAAGTATAGCTTGCAAAGGATACAATACAACTAATGTATCACTTTTTTTTTTTTTTTTTTTTTGATGGATTAAAGACCTACTGTGTTTTATCTATGTATTTAGTTCTAAAATGCCTTACAAATATATTCAGGTCAGTTTTTTCTGTTGTTGTTAAGTCCCACCATTTTAACTTTTTATTTTTAGTAAGTGTCTACATGACAATTTTGAACTCTGCATTTGCATTTGACAGCAAATAAACTATTCTTCAAACTCCAGTCTCGTGTGTCTAATTAAAGTAATAAAGTATCTTATCAATCAGATTACAATACACTTTATGGTAAAAGCAGTATATTTTTTGTCATGTTTACACATGACAAAAAACGATGAGTTCCGGAATGAGAGGTACAAATGTTTAAATTGAAAATAAGTTTGTTTTTCTAAGCCAGTCTGTCTGTTCGCTGATCTCTTGTTGTTGCTGAAGTTAAGCGTCACCATCTGCTGCATGGAAATACCCGCTGACACGACACATCACACAATATATTGCTTTTTAGCGGTCGGTGGAGCAGTTCTCCTAATCCACAACATGACGTCCAGCGCTGTTTAATATTACTTTTTTAAATGCCTCAAGGAGTCAAATCTTAAACTTCAACTTCTGTCTTGAACTTCAAAAGCCTCTTAAGCCAAATGGCAAAATTTGCTTCAAAATCCATATTACACTTTGCACAGAGACTTTGCTTGTCTTATAGAGAAAAAAAATATTTGATTAATGGTAATTATTACCATTAGATTAGATTTAAGCCATGCATGTTGACGTGCATGACTTAAATCTAATGTGAAATACATGTTTTCAAACAGAACAAAAGACTTTGTTAGTTTTAATTGTCAAAAATAGAGATAGGTGATATTTTATTAGTATTTTGGCACTAGTTAAAAAGGCATGTCTAGAGTCTGACTGGCATGGTCGCCATGTGTAAGGGAAGCGAGACCAGAGTCAGGAGTTAATAAAAACAGTGTGGGCCTGCCAGATGGGGCCAGTGCTGGTGCAAATACAAGGGCTGAGGAGCTGGCGTGGGGACACTGAAACTCAATGAACACACTGTTTGAGAGAGACTTATCTCCCAAGTGCAGGTTTGCGCAAAAACAATGCAGCTCCACAAGTAGACTGCTAATCCAGAGCAGCAACAACCAAGCATCACCTGGAGTCGTCTGTGCGTAGACTGCTGAAAAAGTGCCTCCCTGTGCTTGAACCATACTGACAGACAGTTGCTTCTTAACTCTGGAAGTTTCCCAGTGAAGGCCGCCACAAAACCTAGTCAAGGCAGAAGAAACACTGGTACTGACATGTTCACCTACAGTGTCATTATTGCGGCAGAAGGAAATAACACTTGAACTCTTTATATCACATCCCCAACAACAAGAGAAGACAGATTACTGAACAGAAAATTTATGAAGTGCTAAGAACAGACCACGACGTCTAAACCCCAAAAGGCTGCTTATATAAAAATTACACAATCAATAAACACCAACATTTCATATATATCCAGGCTCAAGTCTCTAACATTTGATTGCACCGCTGTCACCATAAGTGTCTAAACATAACACTAGTTTATTGACAGCAGCCAGTAAATGGAGCATGAGTCAGCTACTAGTAAATGCCTTGACACTTCCATTACCGCTGCATGTATCTGTGGGAAGCCATCTTGTCAATTTTATAACCTCTTATTAACTCTTCTAAATTATATATAGCTTAATTTAGTGCCTCCACAGCCTGGTAAATAATGAAATGCTTTTATTAAGAGCTTTTGTGCAAGGCATTAGCAGTTTACCATGATTTATTAACACTACCAATTGTCATTACTTCTTCTATCGTCTACAGTGGCTCTGTAACAAATGGGAGCAATATAAAGATTTCTCTCTTTGACTTTGTCTTGTTCTTCCCAGTGTTAATGAACTGAGCAGCACCAAAGCACTAAACATGCAGGGATCCGATATTGTGGACGTATACTGTTGTCATTTGGACTGACAAGGGGATTACATCAAATTAAAATATAACCCAGTGGAGGATTTACCTTGATTCTTTAGAGACTAGTCGATTCATTCTGAATAGATCAATAGCGCAATACAGTGACCCACTGATTAGTACAGTTAGTAAAGGTCTCAAAAGGATTTAAGCAATGCATTCCAGAAGGAACAGCGTAAAACTAATTAAAAATATAAATTAAAAGTAATTGAGGCACACTGCCAAGGTTTTTAAGGCTATTTACAATTTTATTATAAATTCTTAAGTTGTCCTTGACTTGAATATTATTAATACTATTATGTTTTTCTTGTCTTGTGCTTAAAGCAACATTTTCATGGTTATCTGAGACATAGATCAAACCAAAGATCCAAACCCACAACCTGCCTATTTCCATGGAAATGTATTGCTGAAATTGTCTTCAGTAGGGGCTTTCACACTGTTTGAACCTATTTCATTTTCTTTTTTCTTTTTTAATCTGTAGACAAAGAAGTTTAATAAAAATGTATGAACAAAACATGTTGCTGGAAAATTGTATTTTATTACTTGTTTGAATTTGAGACGTCTTTGTAATAAATAAGTCTTATTACTATCTATTTTAGAGTGTGTATAAAAATATACATATATATTCTGCTGATTTGAAATCAGTGAATCGATCCATTCACTTTTTATATACAGCAAAAAATGTAGTTAGTGTATATATGTTAACTGAGTTTTCTGAGCAGGACCACCTCTCCGCCCTTCTCCACGCCACACCTCTACTTCACTGTGAGCCTTCTTGTCCCAGCTCTTGCTTCTGTCTCAGTTTGACTCACTTTGACCCACTTATCCTCCAATACTTCACAATATTCTTTCAAGCATCTAGTTTAAAGCAAGAGGGGGGGCTGAATCGGCCAGGCAGATCGCTGAGATGGAAACCTCACACTGAGTCTCACCGCCTGGCCATCGTTTATCATCATCAAACTTCAGTCTCCATCTCATTCAATAAAGAACGTATCTATCATATATCTGCTTGGTGTGTTCTTTGCTTTTGAAACTACATTTAAACAACAATAATTTTAGCTAAAAACAGTATCAATTATTCTTGGCCTGAAGAAAGTCTACATTTAGCATAAAAAATATACTCAGTCAATTTTCAGATATCTTGAAAACAATGTTCACAAAATTGTCTAAAATTGTATATAACCCCAGCGTACCTCTACCTAAATAATTACTTAGTTTACCCTTAAATGTCTTCCATATCCATTTTAATTGCATTTTCCCACCTTGCTTAAATTGATGAGAACCCCTGACACATCTTCTTAATTGATCCGCATTGAGAGCTAATCCTGGTTGGCCTGGGAAATAAAAAAAATCATGGCTAAAGCAAAGCAGGCTAATCTGGGCGTGAAGCCAGAGAGAGGCGCGCTGATTAACAACATTATCACCTTGCTTCTTTTATTCCAAGTGCTCCAGCCGCGCACAATCCCTCACACGCACATCGAAGGTTGCCGACGCCTATTTCAGTTCAATATCAGCAGCTGCTTTCAAACCCAGCTAACAATGAGAATCTCAAGGCCTCGTATTTCCCACACAAAACAACATACCGCTTTTGTTTCTCTCCAGACAGTGCTGCTTTGCTTCTTTGTGAAGATCTAAAAGACTTGTGCGATGTTTTTCTTTGCGGCTCAGATTCTGTTCCTCACTGAAAAAATGAAGGTCCTAAAAAGATACACACTTATTGATTATTTCTACAGTATGTGGCGCGATCAATTGTGTGTGAAAATGTCTCCAAAAGATGTTTTTAAAGAGGTTTTTCTATGTTTTTTTCTTTTCATGTACTGCAGCTTTTGTGAGTTTTGGGTCTCAGCAGGAAAATGGCGGTTTCAGCGGGGTCTTTTGGGACTGAAATTAAAAGGCAAAACTCAGGAGGCTGCGTTTACACTGCAGGGTACGTCAGTAAAATATGTGTTTTCCTTATATTTCAAATAGAGACTTTGGTTACACCCCACCATCATAATAATGTGGTAGCAATACGTAGGAAAGTGCAGGAAAAATTGCTCATACAAAGTAATTTAGTGCTCTAGAAAGGTTGTGTAGGCAGAACACCTCTAAGGAAACATCAAAACCTGTATAATTTGGTATAAACATAAGATCTTTTTACATTTATTGTGCGGACAAACATTCAAATCTTTCTCACAATTGCAAAAACAACTTTTACAAACACAAAATGATATAATTGGGTACTTTAGATTAGATTTGAGATTATAAAACATGCATAGTAGAATGTTGTTTGTAGGGTACCAACGAGCACAGAAGCATATTTTGTTTGAAAATGAAACCACCAAGAAAAAACTAATGTCTATAATGTATAAAAATCTATACTGGAGAATTTGTGTGATAATATTTTAATAACTCCATTAAGGACAATTTCTAATAACGATAAGTCAATATTTTGGAGACAGACCAAAAATAAGAACTTGAGAAAATGATTATTGAAGACACAGACTTGAAAAAGCGCTACATGCTACGTGGTTCTTTTGATAATGGCTCAATATTCCTATATTAGAAAGTTGCAAAAGTCATGTCCACCAACTATAACCCAAAGTACTAAAACATTGAAACACATTTAGTTGACGAAAATTTGACTGCCCATCTCCAACCTAAACTCTTTCCCATGACGCTGGTCTTGTGTGTTAAGTATCTTTAGGTGTTTTCACATATGAAAGTACCAAGAACTAGTCCCCACATTCTTCCAGCCCCTGTTTAGCCAGTGGAACTACCCTGCCCGGCTGCCCCATGTCTGTGTTCACACAGCAAGAGTTTCTGAAAGTGGGTCCAACTGGCTTTAATTTAGTATCTGTAAAGTCTGGAGCATTTAAATAAGTGATTACATGATGTTAGGAAAACAAAAGTTGTCTTTTTAGAACATAAAACTGTGATCTTCAAGACCCAAAAACATCACTGAAATTTACAAAAAACAAAATCACTGGTATTATTGTATTCCTAGTAATAGACTACAATTTACAAATTACATAAATATATTTTGGAGGTTACTGCTTTAAAATATTTTTTTTTCTTAAGGCTAAGGACATTTATATAAATGTGAGAATGTATAAAAAAATGTTTTCAAAGAAAGTGTTGTAAATGTGCTTGCCACCAAAAGATTCCTGGTCTGACTGAAAGTACTAGAAAGTCCCTAAGTGTGGCCTCGGTCCATAGTTCCTGCTCTGTGTGAACGTTCCTAAAAAGGAGACTAAAAAAAAAAAAAAGTAAAAAAAAAAAAAAAAAAAAGCCTTTTGAATAATCTTAGCTTTGTACCTGCATATCACATCAGCTCTTCGTACTGATTTATTTATTTTATTTTGTTTGAGTCTAACCTGAGCAGCTAAACAGCTTGTTGTAGTAGCTGTCTGTGATTCTGCATCCTTGGCAATAAAGTAAAAAAAAAAACACATGAGACCAAGAGTGATTTGTTGAAGCTCAAACCTGGTGTCTTGGAGGGCAAAGGTAATTTAAGTTCATTTTGTCAGCACTGTAGGAGCTGGAGCCAAAAATCTAGAAGCTGCTGATCTATAAGACTTTTTCACACACCATCAGGGAGTTATCCGTCAATTGTCTGAAAAGGAAAAAAAATAGCAGCATAAACGTCAGACTGATGCAAGATTACAGAGAGGTAAGTCAATAGAACAATTTGTACAGCCAAGGTCCACGCTCTGTCCAAGGCTTCAGCATTCAAGACTTTGTAATACTCAAACAAATAGATGAAGGGCTTTTTTTGTAACATAAGAAAAGGCAAATGTCCAGAGACTTTAAAAGAACAAATTATGCAAAATACACTAGAATGAGGTTTCAAGTTGTTAGGCAATTCCTCATCATTCGCTTAATCAGAGTTGTATTTTGATTAGTTAAAGCTCGTTTGACTAATCTTTTATTGATTGGATACTGAGGCTTAAGTACTCTGAAAATTTCATCTACCCCTTTTATGCACCCACATCTCTGTACCATTATTGCACATGTGTCAAGCTCAAGGCCCGGGGGCCAAATGCGGCCCTGCACCTCATTTCATGTGGCCCTCAAGGTCTTAAGGTTTACTTTCATTTTATAGTAGTGCCAGGACTTATTGTTTGACATTTTTCAGACTAATGCAGATGTATATTCAGCAATTGCCACTTCAATAAATACACATTAATCAAATACAACTATTAATTTGTAGTATGTCATTAAATTGTAGCATGTGAATAGTAGGGTTCATTTTAGTTACAACCGGCCCTTCGAGGACAACCCCAATGCCAATGTGGTCCTCTGTCAAAATATTTACAACATAATAACTTTGGTGCAAGAAAAGACAAGAAAATGTAATAACATTTATCATTACCAGAGAAGTGCTTCATTTCAACATGTATGTACAGGACAACCTACTTAACGTTTCATGTCCATTTGAAGCGTAGAAATAATGTTTCTTTAGCCTTAAAATGAAAAACAAATTAAATATTAAAAGATTCCTGGAGCATAAAACATCCATAATCTGCTGCCTCTACAACATCACGTCGTTCTAAAAAAAGTTTTAATTAGGTTTACTTCATAAAAAATTACTTACACGAGAGTTATGCGCAGTTGTTTAAAAACCCTCCAGGCCTTTCTTTTTCCACTTCAAACTTCCTGATCAAAGTTTTGCAGCATTTCTCTCCAGTTCCTTTTTAACGCACACATTTTGGTGAGTTATTGCCAATGATAATCACCTCTGTGCTTTTGTTTCACTGGCAAAGGAATAAAGTGCATTGTGGGTCTGTGCGGGAGGCCACCTGAGCCACGCGTACGCCACGTGCTCGCAGGTGACGTTAGATAAACTACACACACGTTTCAATCTGTGAAAAAAAAGTAATAATAATAATGAGTTTTAATTTACAATTTTTATCCACAGTAATTCGTTTTTATCTACAATAAATGTCGATTTATATTATATTATTGCATTCAGTTGTTGGTTATGACTTTATTTATTTGTTTATTGATAATTTTTGACTCCTTAAGTGGCAATAAAAATGAACAGAAGATACCCCCTGGTGGTTTATTGATGACAATGCAGGTCATAAAGAGATTATAATTATCAAACTAAAGAAAATCATTATGCTAAGTATGAACATATTTCCATAGTTTTCCATGGTAAACATAGATACTGCTTTGTCTACCTACTCCCACAGGGACTTAAATGAGTCTTATAAGAGATGACAACATCATGACCATGAAGTCATGTCAGTCTGTATTTGAGGAGGTGCAGACAGTTTTGGAATAAACGGTGACAGGGTCTCAGTGACACAGCAGAGACACAGTGACATGTCAAACCCAGGTGATAATACAACCTTCATTCAGAGATTGGTTGTGACTCTTCTGTGCTGCTATTCCTCTGACATGGAGCTGTTAGGTTCTGAGGGCTATAAAAGAAAAAAAAAAAAAAAGATCCTCTTATCTATAAAGTAATAGACTCCATTTAAAACAGATACTGACAAAGCTTATTTGGAATTTCATAAATAAGAGAGACTTAATGAGTATGATTGTAAAGGTTGCTTGGAATATACGTATATACACAAACACACATTTACATTTAGGTGTTACGACTAAACTACACTTTTCCTACGGTTTTCTACGATTTTTAATGAACTGTAAACTATGGAAAAATAAAATAAAATATGGAAAAAAAGTGATATCTTCTTCATGGAGAAAAGGTGAATATAAGACCTTGAACACTAAATAGATTAAACTATACTTTTCAGGGGTAAACATCTTCCTGTGCTTCAGGACTAAACTCTGGCTGTAGTTTGTAGCGTGCAAAGCTTTGACGTGCTGGTGCCATAAAAAGAAGTTCACAATTTATGTTTTCAAATCTTTTTTATTGCCAAAGACCTTGCACAGTTCCCCTGCCACCACAAATGTTCGCTTTCATGTGTGAATAAAAGCAAAACTGGTAGTCCACTCCACATGCAGAAGTCCTGTTTTACAAAGCGACACTGTTGGGCAAAATGAGTTTGTGATTACAAGGCAAAGACATGTTTTGTAAGGACAGTTGGTTGTGAGGTGGCCATAAAGGCAGGCAAAGTCCCTCCAGTCATAATACTTTATAAATGCTAATAAGTGTTTACATTCACATAGAAAATACTTTACACAACTGACTTTGGTCCCACTCAACCAGATAAGAGTCAGGCACTATTTAGTACCAAATATTGACATAAAATAAAACATATTTAAATGTAAAAAGAATAATAGAAAGACTGTAGTTCATGTAGAAAACACAATTGTTGTTGTTAATGCGTACTGTTGTATTGGCTGAAACACCCACTCCCAAATACAATGATATACAAAGACAAAAGCATTCATTCAAAGTATGGTACATATATAACAAGGAGAACTTAGTTAGAAGACAACAATCCATTAATGATATAATTGCACATAATTAAAAAGTGAAAGTTTGAGCAAAGTGACAATAAAATGGCTTTCATTAGTCAAACAGAAATTATTAAAATACAAATGTACATTTTTACAATAAAAAAAAAGAAATACTTTTTTGTATTTTTAAAAACAAAAAATTGAAAAACTTTTTAAAAAAGGTTTTTGCTTTTCTTTAGATTCTTTTGTTTCCAGTTTGGCAGCGCATTGAACTCTACTCGACTCATTCCCAAAAGTGTCTGAAACATAACAGTGACTCAACATGAACAACTAAGCCTTCATAAAAGGTGCAAACATAGTTGTAAATGTGCCTATTGTCTTACCTTAAAGTCCTCATCAGACAGGTAATCCTCCAGGCGCATAGGGTCCACTCCCTCTGGTAAAGGCTTCCTGGTCAGCTCCTCGATGGAGTACTGCTCTTTACTCAGCTTAGCCAGTGCTCTTTGACCAGGATCACTTTGTTCTTATGGCTCTGATTCTGCACAAACACAACATCAGCTGAATGCATTAAACCCTACAATTAATAACAAGACTAGGCTAATTTCTAGAATTAAAATAAAAAATACCTTTAAGGCAATATTCTCTCCTTCTCCCAATATGGGAAAATATTTGTGAATGTGAGGGCTCACATCCTGCAAGGACTAATAGGCCTGAGGGGGGCGTCGTGGATTCTTTTCTAAAAAATAAGAACCAATCTCAAGTTAACCTCTGAAGCATTTTATGTTATATTGATGGAGCCTGTGTTTCTAGTGTTTTATGCATCATATCTGACCTTTGCAATACTGTAGCACAGTCTCCATGGCGCACTTCCGCTCATGGTCCCAGCGGATTTTAGCAGAGCCTGTGCACCCGGTGTCGTCTGGCTGCCAACCCTGCCACAGGTACACCTCCATGCGATTGTCCAACAGGAACAGGGCTAGATAAAACAACAGGAGTTGCTATAAAACTAAGGTGAAGTCATAAACAAAATACAAAACGTTTGTATTGTATTTGGCTAACCCTTCCTCTGCCTTGTTAAGGTCAAGCTGTGGGGAGCTGCAGAGATAGAGCAACTACTTAAAGAAAACAATAATAATTAATAAATGGATCCCCTTGAAGATATTAAGAACTTTGTAAGTATTATGAACAATTACGACAAACTGATTATGTTAGGCTGCATTCACTGTATCCCCACAATAACAACAGGTCCTAGGACAGTCAACTACAAGACAAACCCAAATACATGGCAGAGCACTGCTGCTGTGATGACTTGGCGGGTCCTTGACAGTGGTCTGCCTTTTTGTGACTGGACCTCGAGACAGCTGTCAGAGCGCATTATTGAGTTTACTCTGATGCGGTGTCAAAGAGCAGAATGAAATACAAGCCAGAAAGCTGGCATTAAGTCATCGCATTTATCTGCCAGTATAAGGAGGGATTGTGGATAAGGATTGAAGCAGTCACCTATAGAATCAATGATGTCCTCATCACTGTCTTATCTCCTATCTGTGTGTAAAGGCAGATACTTTCTGTGTGTAAAGGCAGATACTTTGTCGGAGTAGCGATGCTGAGAAAGAACAACAAAGCTTCTACCCGCAAATGCCTCCTGAACAAACTTGGGAAAATTCCTAAAGTGAAATGTACAAAATGTTGAGCAAGTTCATCATGTGGTACAGACAGCGCATGAGACAAAAACAGCAGAAGGAGCTGATGACCGCTCCTCAACTGTTGGATGGGTGCAACCTCTGTGACATTCTCGCCCACAATCCATGCCGAGGGGTCTGAGAGAAACTCATGAGCACTGACCATGGCAGACATATCCAATCATAGAGTTCTTGGGAAGATTCATGCAGTTACAATGCTATAATTATTATCTTTTTACTTGTTCACACCATCTTTAACCAATGTTGTGTGAGTCCTTTTGTATTTTACTTCACATTTTTGTAAATATTATTGTAGTTGAGATAAAGCAATTGTAGTTTTTTAAAATAAATTATACAACAAGTGTCTAAAGCTTTTGTGATTTGGAAAGATCAATGAAATCCTGATTTGTTACCTGGCTGTTGTGCAGAGTAGAGGTTCTCCTGTAGGAAAGGCATGGCCATCACTCCCTCTGAAACCCGGGCCGGGTACAGCACTTCTTTACCCTCAAATGCCCCAGAACTGGCACTGAGCCGAAACAGACGAGGAGTGTAGTTGTACTTTCCTGGATCTGGACAAAATACAAAACATATTCCTTAATATTTAAGACTAAACTATGATTTTAAACATTTTACATGGATTTGAATGTACCTTGAAGCATACAGTCGTAGGCCTTTTTGTCTTGTGATCCAAGAGCTTTCCAAAACTCAACAGTTTCACTTCCTTCATCAATTCTTCTACTTTTAAACTACTCACTCCTAATCCGCAGGTTTTCTGTATTACAAAAATAAATAATTAAAATAAAACTCAGTTAAAGCAAGAATTTAGTGTAGGTCTTTTTTTTAAGCAAAACAATATGAATAAAAAAAGGAAGGGCTCAAAAAAATGTTAAGGTAACAAATGATTTGTCACATTTCTTTTAAAGATGCACTATATCCACTACATTAGATTTTTGGTGGAGGCCTGCAGTTACAGTTTCTAGGTAGAGATTAGTTTGCTTTGGTGACAGAATGTTACCACAGTATGACTTTAAACTTCTATCTCTATAGAATATCAGGCCAAGTTATAAGTCAGATCTGTGGAGAGGTGCGCACTGAAGCAAAGCACATTATTATAAAGTATTTTTGAGCAATACAACCACTCAAAGTGTATTACATTCAAACGTTTTGAATGCTATACTAAAGAACATTCTAGGCCAAGCATCACCATGGAGGGACAGAATTCTCAACCAGCTACATTACACTAGTTCAGTACACGATTTTTCAATAACATTAGTCACTTTTCTCCATCCTTACCCCTGCACCAGCTTGTCCACTGCCCTTTTGGCCACCAGTTTGGCTCCGCTATGAGCCTTGCAACCATGCCACAGGAAGAGCTGGTTCTTTGGGCACTGAGCAGGACCAGGCTGGCTCTGGAGCGCAGGCTGGACGGGCCACAGTTCACCTCCAGCAGAGTCGCCTCCGATTCTACCTCCCCACGCACACAGAACAACCTCCATCCCTCTGGAGACATGTATTGATGAGATAAGTATGTACGGTGAATGATTTACTGTCAGGTTATTAACTTATATTTCACCTGTCCTTGCCGTGTCTCTGCTTCCTTTGTGGATGATCAAACCTCCTGGAACAGCTGAAGGAAGCAAGGCGGCTCTTTCCCCTGACTCACCAGCATCTATGCAGAAAATAAATTTACATATTTAATCAGCACTAAATATGAGGAATCAGCATTTCAATTTATGCAGCTACAATCTTGTAACAGCCTGAAGAAGATGTTAGACAAGCTCTGCATTCAAAACTAAGCTAAAACTGTTCTGTACATAGTATGCTTGGAAACATTTAATTTGCACTCTAGTAAAAGTAAAGTTCAAATGATTTTTCATATGTCTATTTGTTTGTGATAATAATCTATCTTTTCTTTGCACTTAGGGTATAACTGTGGTCTACAAAAAATGTGTGTTGCCTAAAAATATATTTTAAAAAGTAGATTACCACGATGAGCGCTAACATAATAAATATAAAGGTGGAAATGTCGCGCCTCTTTTTGAAAAACAAAAATAAAATTAACCATTGTTAAAAATAATAATATATAAATTAATCTAATATAAATGATTTAAATCTTTATACATTGTCTAAATCATTACATTTTTATTTCTCTATTTTACTTCTTTTATTGTTACAGAATAGGAAAAAAAATGTAATGTATTTTCCTCCCAAATCCAAATGACGCTCACCTGCGCCCCCCTGTGGCTCCCCAGCTCCACTGTCATTAGCGCCGAAGTCCCTTTCTCATTAGCGCTGGAGTTTCTGCCCTGCCAGAAGAAGCAGGCGGTTCTCTCTCTGCCGGACATCCCAGCGCTCAGCTCCCCGGCTTCTGCCGCTTCCCCACTGCCACAAAACGATACAAAAACAAACTCTTATCCAATATCCTGTGACTGTTTATCACCACAGATTGATTTTTACACTTCAGCTGGGTGCCATTACTGTTGAAACCCACCAAGAGTCGTCATTGAGTACTTCCAGCGTATGATATAAGCGTCTTCTTCGTGTAACTGTCCCAAACTGTCCTCAGGCAGTTCCTCCTCACTGTGCTCTTTAATGTGCCAGGACTCCACAGCCACAGTGGCCAGCTCCGCCTGTCTGCCGTCCTCTGTCCTCACGATGCCATGTCCCCTGTGGACGTCCACTCCCTCCAAGACAGTCTTCACCGGGTCGGCCTCGTTGTCTAACAGGGTTTTAGCGTCGCAAGGCTGCAGCTCAGTGTCAGCGAATGTGGGACGAGCGATAGAGTGGACTGGGCTCTGAAAGGCAAATATAAGAACGATCTAAGTTAGTGATGGGAACTAGATCCATATCAGTAGGGGTATACGTCATAATGAATTATTGGTGTCAACATATTTTAGGGAAGGTTCCACAAACTATGTATATATATATTTTTTACCAACAGCTTAAAAGATTCAAAATTAAAATACGAGTCATTTAAGATAAAAATATGACTGCAAGTTTACATAATCAAGCCACAAATTATTCCAAAAATAAATACAATTTGTTACCTTAAAGTAAAAAGTATATTGTTATACTGTGGTCTTTTCTGTAAATTCTAAAACAAAATGTAAAAAAAAAGGAAAAAATCCGAGGCACCTTGATTACCACGTTAAAAGTTTTGTTAACAATGGGCTTGTATACAGTATAGTATACATTTTTGTTGACCCACTGAAGCACTCATCTCCTTCACACAATTTTTTTTTTACCACAGAAGAAGGCAAACATCAAATATCACTATGTGCTCAGAAATTCCATATTAACTCATTTCTATTGCAGGTACAAGCAAGTTTTTCCTCGATAACAATTATTACTCGTAAAAGTTATAAAAACTGTGTGACGAAGCCTAAAGTAAAGCCACTGCTAGAGTGACTTAAAAATGAATCTCAGACGAAGCTATTAAATTGTATGTTAACATAAATGATTTGATCAATATAAATGTATAAATATGATACTTCATTAGGAAAAAATAGGTTGACATGTGTGAGACACTTTTACCTCTACAATAAATCTTGAAAGTAGAAAACATAAAGCACAAAATGGGTAAAAAGATTTTTGAGAATCTAATTGTGAGAGCATTTCGAAAAGATGATGACAATAATAGTGGTTCAGTATTTTTGTTGTTATCATATATATATAGTATATATGCATGTACGGTTTGACAATGTAAATGTGGTTTCTGCAGCAGTACTGTATATTTCATCTGTGTTTGACAAATGTTTACCTTGATTTCTTCTGCTGCTGCAGTCTCTTCTTTTTTCTTTTCCGCCCAGTCCAGGAATTTCTCTCTGAAGAGGCTGTCTCATTGTGCTCGAGAGGCGACCAAACAGGGCCCAGTTCGGACGTCCTTCCCCTGTCCTATAATAACAAGGGAAAAAGAATGAGATAAAAAGGACAATATCGGTAAATACATTTCATACAAACTGACTTAGAACAATATCTGTATGTCTGACTAAAATATTAATTGACTTGACCTAAGAGTTTATAAAATGCACCTTGATATGATTTATTAAAAAAAAAAAAATTCTATTAATGAACTATGAAAACAGATGCTACATTTGATTATATTTTTGATGAATAGGAAATTAAAATTTACTAATTATAAGAGAGTGGCAGGGGTCAAATAAGCTATGATGATATAAGACTTTTTAAAACAAAAAAGTCAATTATCCAAAGTCTGTTATTACTCCTTTAGTACAACTTTTCCCTTACATACAATTTCCTCATAAAATACAATGTAACTACTACACACAGCCACTAGGAGCTGCAATAACACAAGCCATCGGCCGTAGATAAGCTGAAACTGCACTTCACTCACTGTGGTACATCCTTATTTGTACACGACGGGTCCAGGGGTTCACTCTGCAGTTGGAATAGTCATAGCTGCCGCTGTACAGCTGTTTGCCCAACTTCACAGCCACTTTCCTGTCACCTAAGGACACGTCTTTTCCAGTCCAGACGTACACCTCACTCCCAAAATCAAACACCAACACCTGTATGGAGGAGATAATAAAAGACTTTCAGATGGATGACTATTTTCCATGAACTATAAAAGAAAACGTTTGTTCAGATGCAGCACAAGGAACAGCACAAGTAAGATTATAGTAGACACAAATTGGCTTAAGGGCATAAATGAATAGAAGATTGGCACTGGCAGTATAAATTCTTGTTTAGATACTGATAGACTGTATCCAGTATAACACGACAGCCTAATTTATCGATTTACACGTTTTTGATTTGTTTATTTCTTTATTTTTTACAGCAAGCATAGAATGATAACTCTAACTTTGTTCATAGGCAA
Source organism: Mugilogobius chulae (assembly GCA_038363315.1). Taxonomy (NCBI): domain Eukaryota; kingdom Metazoa; phylum Chordata; class Actinopteri; order Gobiiformes; family Gobiidae; genus Mugilogobius; species Mugilogobius chulae. The sequence continues at coordinate 33,224,161 of CM076401.1, read as the reverse complement.
GACTAATTCCCAACACCGGTTCCTTCTTTTCACAATCAGATTATAACTACAGTAAGTGCATTATGTTTTATGCTATTCCAAATAGTAGTGTATATATTTGATCACAATCCTATTTTCTTCAAAATCAAATTGAAAGGAGTGTCTTGTACTTTCTATTTATTGGCAAAAATCATAACTAAATCTAAAGCAAATAGTAAAGCAGACGATAACCTTGGTAAGGATAAGGGTGGGTAATAAATATCTGACATCTTATAACAACTTAAATGGATACTCAAAACATTTCACGTCTATCCAACAGAAATGATCTGAAGTTGAACTTATGATTTATTACAAAGGTGCACAAAAATCTACTTACAAACCTTATTCGAACACTTACAACATAACTTTTTCATTTTTGCTTTTACATTCTCTTACCTCTTTGGAGTCAAGTAAAGAGACACTTGGGATGGAGGCCCAAGCGTCCTCATGTGGCACCAGTTTGTCTCCCTGCAGTCTGTAAATGCCGTTTGAATCCACCACTCCGCTCTCATACAACTCGTCCTCTCTGGCTCTCCTGCTCCTGAGGCACATACACAAAAAACTGTAAGTACACCAGCTAATGTCGTTAGAACTGTGTTTATATATGTACCTCTGTATGTTTCTTTTCCTCCCAGTAAAGTCCAGAACTCTTTGGCCGACCTGCCGTCTGTGTTGATGCCTTCTTCCAGCAGTGTCACCTGAGGAGCTTTGCACCCGAGGTCCCTTTTGGCTTGAACAAATGATGCCATCTCAGAGGCCTGGTCAAAAGATATTATAACAGTGTCATTAAGTCATTATAGTCAAGTTCATTTGGGCAAGACTACTTTCTTTTTTCATTAAGGCACTGCCAACTTAGGCACTGGCAATAGGGCTATACGAGCCAACTTTTGTGTTTTTAAAACCGTTTTCCTTTAACAAGCCTTGGTGACAAGGTGACAGCATTCATTAAGAAGATTTGTGTTGTCACAGGACTAAAATGTCAAACTCAATTTTGTTACTTACAATTAGACTTAATGTTTATACAAAAATTAAAACAAAAGTGACAAACGTTTTTGTCATTTTGAAAAAAAAAAAAACTAAAAACTTTTTTATGATATATACAACACAAATTATTGCAATAATGTTACGATATGGTCTTAAAATAGTTCTGATATACTGTAACTCAAATTTTTAAGCCTCTAGTTGCAATACTTTTTTCAGTTATTGATTAGATGTGTATATATTTTTTGATAGAAAGTGTTTTAACTTTTTTAAACAATTACACAAATACACAGCAATATGGATAAAAATGTAAAAATAAAATTTGTGAAAACTTTCAAATATGGTTTAAAATCATACTGCAAGATGGTTATTGTCAACTTTTGAGAACAGAAACATTTAAATAACCTTTGCTTTTTCAATGACATTTGCAAATTCTCCGCTCCACATGAAACAGTGTTTTGGAGTGATCAGAAGATAGCAGTCTCCGCTGTTGAGAGAACGGGAAGTAGGCTCCACCAAGCGCACCTGGACATGCCTCCGACCTGTACACACACACACAAAAAAAACTTCAAAACTGTGTAGAGTTCTGAAGCTATCTTTTTCTCTGATGTGTCGATCTTCAGTCCTCACCTTTGATTCGAATGAGCATGAGTTTGTGGAAAGGCACTGCGCTGTTATTGGTCACCACCTCTGTAGATTTAACGCTGCGCAGGTTGACTTTACGGAAGTTTTCTTTACTGGCGAGACCGGCCAAGGCCACATCAGACAGGTTGGAGTGTTTTGCCACTGCAATAAATGTTAAATTATCATTATGAAGAGAAACTAATAAGACACACTTTTACACGCACTGCATTGAATTATAGTAGTAGTCATTTCCTTTAGTTGATAAGGACACGAAAGGTCATGCAGGAAGCTAAATATAGGAAGTTAACAGACAGCAATAAAAATGTTAATTTAAGTTATTTAAAATGCATACACTTAGTATTCGGTAAATATACAGCATTGTTATCCATTTTTTAAATTAAAATTGCAATAGAATTGATTCATGCACATATGAGGTAAACTAAACCAGTATAACCATTTCCATATGATCAAACATATGCTTCACAATAATAAAACAGTAGGCCTTATCAAAACAAAAGTCAAAAACACATTTTGCTGCTCACGCTCTACTTTTAGGAATATATATACATACTTCTCTCAACTTGAATCCTTTTGGTCTCCAGCGACGCCACGTTCAGCCTCTGCTCGGTGTAGCCTTGTCGGATGTCATTTCGAGCCGCCAACGTCTTGAGCGGGTTCCTAGAGGCCTTTTTCCTTCTGTTGGGGCGAACTGCACGCTTATGTTCAGCCACGGATGAAGTCAGCCTGAAATTAAAAACATATTCAAAATGTGTTGCGGTGATGTAACAAATGACACTTTTGTATGACACTTATACTCACATTGGTGTGTCGGCTGTGATCTCGCTGAAGGCCTCTTCTGTGACAATAACTGAGGATTCTTGCAGAGATGTGGGAGAGATGGGTTTGTAGAAGCTGCCAAACGTCTCGTCATCATCTAGAGTCATAATCTCTTTCTCTGTTTCAGCTGTGACTTCAACAGTAGATGGTTTGCTTTTGCCCACACCTGCAACATCCAGATAAAAGGAATGCAAAGTAAGACTATTCGTAATTGCAAAACAGGGAAAACAATATATGAACAATGGACAGTACCTTTGCTGTGGAGTTTATCGAGAAAGGATTCCAGTTTGTCGAGCCGCTTGTCTCCTTCGACGTTAATGTCACTTCTGGTTGAGATTTCTAAACAAGTGTGGATTTTAGGGAAAATAGCAGATTTTCAAGGGCTGTTGTGTAAAGTGAGTAATGATACCTTCATGTGGTTTCACAGGCGTGGCATTGGACTTTTTCAGCGAAATGAGCGGTGATTCTTGTTTATCTGTATCTGTCACCAAACCTATAAAAAACAATGGTATTAGCAATTGTCAGAGAGAATATTTTACTTTGCTTTATTTAACTAACAACTAGGACTGTCAATTGGACTTTTAATCACAATAATCACAACATTTTTCCTGAGTTAACTTGCATTATTTTACAGTGTATATTTTCGAAACCCCGTTTACTTATTAATTATAATTTAAATACCATATTTTGCTTTTATTCCTGTCTTTACGTGAAGGCTATATTATATATAACTTCAAGCTTTTCTCATTAATGTAGGAGCAAATTGAAGTAGAAAAAACACCTAATCTGATTAATATCAGAGAAAAATGGTTTTGCCTAAACAAAGGATCAATAAAATGGACTGTACTGCTAACAATGACAGACTGCGGTGAAGATCGTAGTACCTTTCTTGGCCATGCGTCCAGCTACTGTGAACTGCACAGAGTCGTTGGCTGCTCCTTTGCCTTTGTTTTTCCATTGCTCCTCTTTTTCTTTGAGGATCTTCATGCGGTCTGCCAGGGACATCTTTGGCTCTAGATCCGAATTTGACTTCTGCAATAATGATAAAACAACATCTTTAAATTAGAAGAAACTCATCATCTTCTTTTGCAAATACATTTTGGTATGAAGTTTATTCATTCATGAGCTGAGGTTTAGGTCTTAGAAAGAGAGATGAAAGCAAATATAAGTTATTGGAAAAAGAGCTAACAAAACTTTTAAAAAAGGGAAACAGAAAAGCGTTCTGTGTGAGGGAAACCATTGTGCACATTCTTGCAACAAACAAATGACTAGGTCTGTACAATCAGTCACATTGATGGAGGGACTTTTCGAAATTTTCTAATCTGCAGCATGACTCAAGCGCTCACAGATGTTGGCAACTATGAAGAGAAAAGGATTTTCAGTTAAAGTGTGAAGTGCAGATGGACTGTCAGCGTGGATTTACGGTAGACGCTGCTAAATCTTTTGAAAACGTTCAAACTTTTAGCATATGGCAAGATCAAAACAAAAACTTGAGTCGTTGTGACTGGAGTGTCACAGTTCATTGACAGAGAAAAGAGAAAATTAGGTTTGATCCTTGATTGAGTCAATAAACTCTACTGGAATTTCTGAAATAAAAATGGCAATTTTGAATTATTACTTCCAATGAATGTTTTGTTCAAAGTTGATTACTTTCATGAGAATGGTCAGTGCCAACAGAGAATAAAGGCCAGGTTTTTGTACTTTTGAAAGTCATGAAAGTTCATCCAATAAGTGATGAAGATTTATGAAAAGCAGTAAGATCCCGAATTACAATACACACGTCAAGTTTAGTTCTAAACACAACTGTGAGGTACAATCATAACTCACCTTACATCTAACATCTAAGAGAAACTGAACAAACCCACCTTTTCTTTTCCGAAATCAACCTTGCCACACTCAAATATTAGGCCAGCATGAAACAAAAGCCCTGTGTTAAATCACTCTGACATATATAAACACTGCAGTAAGCCTGGGTCTTTGAAGAGCGCTCTTGCTGGTTTCATAACACCATATTGCCATTCATTTTACTTGACACACCAAGATGTTTAACTGTAGATACATGATGCGGCTTTGGGCATTTCTCTGTGAGGGGAAATACCTCGACCTGAGTGGACCCTGGAGAGAGAGAGAGGGGCTTCCAACACCCACAGGAAGACATTTTTCTCAGCCCTGCCCGCTCACTGCAAAACCACTGACAGAGTTATCTACCAAATGTGGTCCAGGAGCAGACCGCACTGTACAGCTGCAACAAGACTGTCGACAGCTAGGATTTCTCAGCCAGAGGTAATCCTAAGGGATGATGGAGAAACTACCCAGGGCTTACAAAGACGACTGAGGCAAAAGCATTAAGAGGAAAAACTTACCTGGAGGAATAGAGGAGATAAGGAGGCAGGTAAAGAAATAAGGGAAGTCCGCAGGATAAGAACAAAGGAAACTAGGAAAGAGGAAAGGAAGGAAAGGAATTAATGAAAATAGGACAAAGCTCAGCGGGGTGAAGGTGGAGTTAAAGGGCAGCAGCTGGTGTAGGTTTAGACATGGAGAAATTAGAAGGCAAGGGTCATTTCAAGTTTGGTATAAACAGACAGGGACAGACTGGAATTGATGTTTACAAAGTGCTTAATGAAAAGAAGAATGTTCATTAGAAAGATCAAGGGGACATAAGCAAAAATCAACTTTAATGAGCTTTTGCAACAGTGTGACCTCATCATTGGCTTATTCGAAATTGTATTTTGTTTTTCTCTTGCATGCTTTAGTGATCCTGTGTTGTCCTGCACACTGAGGCTTGAGTGCTGAGAAAATTCTTGTTTGAATCTACCCCTATCCCCGCTCACATCCTGTACTTCTGGGGCATAGTTCTGCAGTTTTGAACGAGATTCCAATGAACCTCATTTTATAAAAAGCAATCTTTTAAATTAACATTGCAGTTTACAATAAATAAATTATGCACTGTTGATCACTTATGTCACAGTAATATCCTAAATAATTGAAAAAGCAAATGTGACTTCTTTACAGTAGGAGTACTACGGTATGTTTTAAGGACTACATGCAAATAAATCAAACACATGGATAATATTTTTCTACTTTTTGTACACAGTGACCCTGATTTGTCAAGCCAGGTGCAAAATTGAGGGTGCAAACTGACAACAAATAAATAAAAAAATAATAGATGTGTTATTTTTGAGCGTTTTGCAATCAATTTAATTTAGGAACAGTCACATGTAACATAATCAAAAAACAGATATCATCTCAAATTTTGTGTCTATGAAGAGAAAAACATCAACTGTGTCAAGTTTTTGCTCCCTCTAACTTATTTTGTACATGACCAAAGTCTTTAAAAGGCCTAACACAATTTGATTAATTGATTTACATAAAAATGACAACAATGTTCCACACAACACGTTTAAAAATAATTATTTGTCCAAGAGGCGATACTAACAGCTAGCTTGACACAGTGTAAACAATAATAACTTAAAACGTGACATGACTCCTGCGATCTGGAGTGGCCCCAGTGTCTCATTTTACAGCTCACTGGAGGTGTGGAGAAGAGCTCAGTGACTTAGCAGGAAACATCTGGATCTGTTTGCAGCTGACCGTGATGTGGACCAAGTATGCTAACATTCCCTGGCCTCTGTGGTCTGGGTTTGGACCGCTCCATGAGATAAAACAACAAACTGGTGGCTTCCATTACCAACAAGAGGAGGAAGTGTAACAGGAATACTAACATCCATACACAATCTAAATTTGAGACAGGACTTGGCTTTGGTTAAGTTTCTTAACTAACTAAAAAACTGATCAAGTACTACAGGCTTTTTGGCTTTCAATGTACTTTAATTTGCGGGTTAAAATGGGCATTACTGATAAGTAGAAACAAGGAAATGAGTAAAATAGAACTAATTTGTTCAACAACAACTACAAATAAAGTCACTTAACCAAGAAGCTGTGATCTACAACACAACATAGCACTAAATAGAAATGAGCAAATAGATACGATGATATCATAATATTGTTTTAAAATAAGCAAAATATGTACAAAATGTGTACCACTTTTAAATAAATATAGCTGAAAAAAAAATAGCTGATTAAGCATGTTGTGTCTGTTAAATGATTTCAAACAAGAACAGTAAAGGGATTTTTTATTTTGTCGCTTATAGTTATTTCACATTTGACAGATACTTCAGGATAGGGCTGTGGAAGTAATCAAATGTCAATTATGATTAATGCCATAATCGACACGAAAAATGCACTAATCGATAATCTAATTATTACCACAATTCTTAAGTTCACTCTATGCACATATTTGTCTTTCTTTGAGTGGTTTCACGTTACAAAGAATATATGTTCAGCAAACAATTTTTATGAGACGTTATCTACTTTCATTTTAACAGTTCATTCTCCTAAGCTGTACTGATGCTCTGCCTACTCTCTAAACTAATAATCATCTGAATAATCAGGATTTCAATTATGTTCAAGTAATCAAGATTATTATTTTATCTAAAACTGAGCAGCCCTACTTCGTATGAACAGGACAGGTTTTAGCACATTTTTATTGAATTGTCAAAACTAATTTGGATTATTGTTCTCCTATAATCCCAAAAGAGACATACATTTTTGTCGACTCATACCCTATGATCAGATGTTCCCATACAAGACTTTCCAAGCCATTGGTCCATTGCATGAGGTCATTTCTCATAGTGCGCTGCAGAAGCAACCACAGTCAGTTGAAGATCCACTTCTGCCATGTCTTAAGACATAGCTAATCTTTATAGACTGTGTGTTGATTTATGTTTATCATTTAAGACCGCACACATTTAAAATGACATTAGTCAAAGAGTCAGCTCAATGCTCCTATTATGATTTTTCCAGACAAAGTTGGATGAATCACGAGTTGCAAGCCAAAAATTCCCCAACAGCCTCAGTGGGCAAATGATGGCCATAAACAAACATGTCATCAGTGTAAGTCCTGTCTTTCACATTAGTTTAAGACTTTGACTCTAGAGTTGTGCAATTCATTCAATGTTAATAGTCATCAAACTTTTATCAATTACAAAAGCAACATAAACTGCTGTAATTGAGTAAATGCAATAAAACAAAAATGGTTTAAAATAACCTATTCTTCCTGCTTTGCTCACTTTTGACAGTGGATACCATTAAATTTGGCAAATAATTGTAACTATAACTAGGTTTTAAGTAATAAAGATTGCTTCTTAAAAAGCTCGGAAAAGTTAGGTTCTTAAAATAAACATTAATATTCATTTTCATGTTTTTGTCATGTTTGCAAAAGTGTGGAAAATTGCACTACAAATTGACCAACCTAGATATTTAGCTGATGCTGTACAAGAACAATGAGGAATTGAGAACTTTTTATCGGAAACAGCGAGTCAAATCCAACAAAGCGTGACAGCATTAGGTCAAAATCCAGGATATGTTTGGCCACGGTGTAAGCTTTGTTTTTCCAAGACAAAAAGGCGTGACCATCCTTCTCCTAAGCTCCGGATCACTTGCTTTGGCATTGATGCCCAAATGAACTTCACCTAAAATCCCTGCTAACCTCTCCCCTCCTGGCAGCAGCTACGGGAAATAAGCTGACTCCACACAGGAAAATGTGTCCAAAGCCAAAATCTCTTTTCCCCCTCAGTAAACCTTTACAGAGAAGCCTCAAAACCCTGGGCAATTCTTTCATTACGGCCATTTATACTGAAAAATCCACATTGCCCATTTAAAAACACTCTTACCTTTTTCTTCCAGGCATTTTCAGCATCTTGAAGTTGGTTGAAGCGATCAGCCAGTGACGTCTGGATGACCTCAGAAGGTCTGTTTCTTCTAATTCTGTCTTCGTTTCATTCTCTCCTTTAAACTCCGACAGCCTAGCAGAGGATTCAGATAAGGTTCAGATAAGGATTTCGGTGGCTTTCAAAGAATTGTGATGGTCAAAAAGAACGAGATAAGCGATTTAACCGCCACATTCTAAGATAAGTAGCTATTATAATGTTAAGTGAAAAAAGCCCTGTGCTTTTATGCAAATCCCCCTTTAGACTACTCACAAAGGCATACATGCAAAAAAAAAAAAAGTCTATCTACACATACAATTTTCCATTTTCCTTTGCAATAAAAATATTTTTGCATAGTTTTACTATGCTTTTTAGCTTATTAAGTTCAGTTAAAATAAATCAGAGACTTAACCTAACTTAGCCAGGACTAAACAACCAACATTATTAAAAATAAAGTAATTACTTTCAACAGCACATTGAGTGTCAGCTTGAAAAGTTCATGTTGTTGCGCTGTATTTATTTTTTGTGGCGATGCAACAAGATCTTGATTAACATTGTACACACATCACAGCAGAAAATAATCTTATGAGATTGCTTTTGGTTTAGACACACACAGAAAAAAAATATGTGGTGAGTTACACATTTTGAGAAATTATAGTTCCAAAAGCAGTGCTATAAATGGTAAAATATTTTATACAAAAGAATTCAACATTTTTTAACACATTTTGTAAAATAATAGCAATTTGCAATATTTTACTATAATCTTATCTTGGTTTTGTAGATCTCAACTTGTGAAAATTGTATCTCGTCACTCTCCTACTGTTGCATGAGTAATTATAGCTTATTTATAGTAGGACATAACTTTCATTATTATTTGAATCTTAACTTTTTTCCTTTTTTGTGCAATCCTTTTTCTCATTCTGGACATTGTGGCTCTTGCTAGTATTAAGTATTCAAGTGTATATACTGACTTTTGTTTGATTTTGGGTCCCATGCTTCCATCCAAGCTGCTCTCCAGTTCGTCCACGTCTCTGAAATGGATGAAGACTTCTCCAGACTCTCGTCAGGGGAAGGACTGCGCATCTCCTCGAAACTGCCTCCACTACTGCTGCCTCCTCGGTCCTGTCTGCTCATGTCGCCTTCGTCTGTGACATCCTCATTAATGGACTCATCTTCGCCGTAATCCTCCTCTTCCTCGTGTACATCTTCTTCAAACTCCTCCTCATCGTCCAGCTCGTACTCATCGGCGTATTCCTCGCTCACGGTTTGGCTCAGGGCGATGCTGCTCTGTCTCGCCAACGCTGGATCTGCTGCAGAAGATTCGCTGTGGTCCGAATCAACACTGGTGGAGCGGCTTTTCTTTAGGATGCCCTTAATGCCCGCGGTTCGGAGTCCTGGCGTTGTAAGGAAATGTGCTGGGGTTGAGTCGAGGGGGAGGTGGGGGGAGATGGGTCTTGTGTTTTTGTGGTCTCTGAAGGCTGCTGTAATGAAAGGAGAATCATATCAAGATCATTTTCAAGGTTAAAAATGCTTTATGTTTAGAGATTTTCTGTTCTGTCTTTAAGTATGCTCTGTAATACCTTTGGCTTTAACAGTTCATGTTTTAGAAATGCTAACAGCAGTAGGAATGAGCCATAGCCACTAAAAACATTATGGGGAGCATCTCAGAATACACCTGCAGTAGAAAACACTAAGGACAGTATGTAGAACTGGGTGATTTATAAAAAAAAAATATAAAAAATAACTTAAAAAGTTTTATGTACAATATCAAGTATTAGTACTCGCATGTTTTACTGTTATAGGAAAAAAAAGCACATTCTTGCGCTGTTACTGCCACCCCAATGGGCTGAAAAATCTGTCGATTAAAATGTTATCTATTATTGAGCAGAGTTTTCCACAGGTTTATACAGAGACTATGGTGGTACAAGTTATCCGTGTTGACTGCATTTATTGAAGACATATTTTGGAGTATAAAAGTAACATATTGCTCTACTGATCAAAACACACTGCTTGAATTGTTAAACAATTAATTTAATTACAATGCTGCAAGCATAAAGTACCATTATGTCATCACCAATTTATTACTAGCTTCTTTTTTAGACTATGCGGGCCTGATTGAGATTAAGCAAAGTTACGACTGTATCTAACAATTTTGGACACAACCCTATTGTGATTGACTTAACAATTGATGTACCAGTTTGTGGGGAAAAATGAAACTAAAAATGAAAGTGATTTCTGAGGTTTAGAAGTTTCTCCAAATTGATTTTTAATTGTCATCGTAAGTGCTCATAGTAAAGTGAAAGAGATGTTTTTATGGCTGGCCCTGGGACAAACTGGATAAGTTGCAACCTGCCCTGGGCCGATCACCTTTTCGTTAAGCTTGTAGTTACTAATACCCTTGTTTACGTGCATTCAAAAAGTTTCCACATTAACATTAGCGGCACCACATGTTTATTGCTCCTCCTAAAGCTTAAACCTCCAAAACACTACAACTACACATCCAAACAGTGGCGTTCCCTGAAAGCCAGTCATTAAGACAAAGGTAGATTACGACATATAGTATTCTACACACACCAAGACAGACCATAATAACACATGTAACCGGAGCTGGTCGTCTGTGTTCAATATGTTGTTTCTTCTCTGACACAGCTGTGCCTGGAACTCCGCCAAGTGCCTTACTGTCCGGCCAAAGGTCACGAGAGGGAGTGTTCATTTGAAAGGAACATAAAGGGAAGGTTCGACTGAGAGGAAAAGTGCAATGCTAACCGCTGGTCAGACGTAATGAAACCCAGCAGCGTAGAAATCTTCTGTCAAAACTACAGCCATTCAATTCATAAAATAACAGATTATCTTGTTTCATACAGATTTAGATGATCTTATCTTTGTGGAATGGCAGCTTTCCAGTGCCCACAAATGACATATTAAATACATAAAACCGTGTTCAAAACAAGACTAAGTTGAATCTGGGCAATGTTCCAAGGCAGAATTAGCTTTAGGATGATAATTATATATGGTCATGACAACAATGAATATTTATGCGCAGAATTATCTAAAACACATGTAAGGGCTGAGTACATTAGGAGCACTGACCTCTTCCTCCTCAGCTGTGGTGCTCACAGGGTGATCGTTCTCAGAGGGATCATCTTTAGTCTCACTCTCTTCTTCTGTGGATTTGCTTCTGTCCATTGTAAAGTTCCTAAGATACATTACACCAAGACAGCAATCACTGCAGCGTTCATATTATAACAATGTTCATCTACAAAGTACTCACAACAATACATGCAAAATGTAAATGCGTAATTTATCTAAGTGAGATCACAACATTCTTCGGATCAACAATGTTTTAATTCAAATGGAGAGCAGCTTAAATTAAATGCTGTAAAAAAAAGACGTTAATGTTCTAGTCAGATTAAAAAATTGTAAAATGACTGCTATAATGATTTAGACCAAAGCACAATATTATGAGGAAAAAGTGTCTTTTGCCCACTATTCGGTAGTATGACATCATCACATTCTAACTAGAATATGAACACAATCTATAATGGCAATTGGATAATTTATTTATAAGTACATCACTCTGCAGTACTCTGAGCTTTTACTTGTAATTCAAGAAGAGATACATTTATGCTTTTGTCATTTTCAAAAGTATTATAGTTGTTCCCTATTGATTTCTATTTTTATTGTGAATCTTTCAAATTGGAATCGTGACCTAAGACAACAACAACAAAATAAAAACAGGTTTGATGGCATTGGGTGGAAAACTATAGCACCGACTTCAACCTATCCTGTATGGGACGTCACCATAAATGTCATCACAGCAGCAGAGTAAGAACAGTAAAAGGGCGTGTATAGAGGGTATGGGAAAGTAGGGTTTTCTGAACGATGGTGTCTTGATGGTAAGTAAATAAAGATTACTCAAACATGAATTAGTCTAAATACAACAAGAGTAAATAGGAAAGGCAAATGATAATGTTCTTAAAAGTTCATTTTGTTTGTTTTTTTATCAACTTGAATTTAAAGAAAATATTATGTACATTTTTTCACCTTTGGAATTTCTTGGTTTAGAAATACAGCAATTATGGCTTAGTTATGCTTTGGCACTGTTTTATTTTTTTTTTTTTTTTTTTAAGGCTAATATGATCTTGTTAAAACTATACCAACTCTTTTTACTGGAAGTACATTATAAAACAAACAATTCCATAGAAGTTTATGACACATTCCCTCATATTCAGCCTAGCTACAACAACTATGTGCTATAGAAAGACTTGACTGAGGCACTTAAAGGAAACTTCACCAGTGCATCACGATTAACTCCTCTACACAGTAATTATCAGTCAGAATCAATCACTACTCTGACCTTTGGAAGGGATGTCCTCTCCTTTTCTTTCTACTTGCTCGTTGCATGATTCAGTCTTCACATATTGTCTGTTTTAGGTTATTTATTTGTCCAACTGCATCACCTCCTGGTCTGCTCTCTCTCAAATCCTTTATATCTATTGTTTATATATGTTACGTATACAATTTAACTCAAACCTGATTGCCTTCTCTAGCATCTCCCTTTCACTATTGCTTAGATCTGTTTTACATTTTCATATATTTATGGAGACTTGCTGTGTCCAAACATGTGCACTACTGAGTGTGTGGCTCTGCAGGTTCATCTGGTTTATTTCTGGAGCTGTTTACATCATTAGGCAGACATCATTTGGGCTGTAATTACGTCTATGCTGCTTTTTACTTCAAGGAAAAGTTACTCAACTAAGCTCTTGGTAAGTTTGCGTAAAAAGGAGTGCCAAGTCTAAATGTACTAATAAAACTACCACGCTAACTATAATAACATGGTGAGTTGCTTTTGAATTAGCACAAATAGCGTTTAAACAGTTGAGAACTTGTTTTCGGTCAGTGTGGAGTTTTGTCTCACCTGGTAGAGTCGTCTTCTGTGCTGTTTCTGGTGCGATAACGGTTCAGTCGCTCACTGGTGACATGTTCAATCTTCTCCTCATCCTACGGACAGAAAGAAAGCAAAAGGAAAGCATGCTTCACTCTTTCACTCTGCAGCTGTAAAAGGCATTGATGCATGAACTAAATCAAAGTATTAAGCTCCTCCCTTCTTTACCTGAGCAAAACTGTTAACTCTTTCATGAATAATAGTTTAAGATAGAGTAAGTACAGAAATTATATAGCTTTGGGGAAGAAAACTAACAATATAGTTTGTTCCCCAAAACAAGCTGTAGAGAAGGTTTTGATTGTGATTGATGCTCAAAATCATGATTAGTTCATAGTTTTACAACAGCACTTTATCACTCTATTGATTAAAATTGAATTGTGATCTCAAATTTTTTCACAATTCCGCTATTTTCATTATATTGTCGTACCATGATGATTCACTATTTTTGCAGCTGTCTGTGGTTAAACCACTCTTTCTTCTGGTGGTTAGCCCCTGTAAAAGCTCTGAGTGAGCTGGATTAATAGTCAAGTGTGAACTTTCAGAAGAGGCAGATGGCTTTATTTACTCATTGTAGAAAAATACTAAATTGTGATAAAGTCAAAATTGTGATCCAGCTCCAAGAAATTCATATTAAGTTTTTTTTTAGTAAAGGAGAATATAATTGCTAATCATATTTCAGGCTTTGAGAAATCTTCTTACATTTCCAAAACACTCTTTTATTTTAGTTTGGGTTCTCAGTTTATTTGACACATTATTTCATTTGCTGGTCCTCATTGTATCTCTTTTGCAAACTTGGCATTGGCATACATTTATAGCTAATGTTTTGGTCTCAGAGAATCCAATCCTCATGAATGACAGACAGCTAAGGTTCAAGGTTAAACCTAATACACCATATCAAAAGAAAATTCCTCACCAGTGCCAAATTCAAAGGCAAACTCCCCAGTGTTTCTTGTTTCAAACCAGCTGCACAGAAGGTAAACACGAACTTCACTTGATGTAAATATCTTTCCACAAAACCTCTCTAATGAGATGTTCAGCGTCAAAAAGCAAATTGTATTTGACCACAAATTACTTTCCACCTTTGCAATCGTAAAAGTGGTTGAAAAAGTGATGAATTTTCCACTTATGATGACTCTATCCCTCAACTGTTGTTTTTCTCCCATACATCTGGAAGCAGAGTTTACTCACTCGAATGCAAAAGTAAATTTATGCCTCTACATTTTGGGGAGCAGACATGCTGTCATAAAGTCACTCTTGCTTGACCTCTCAGCTGGAGACTCTGCCTCACTGGGTTTTATCAGACTCAGAGGAGGAACAGCTGATAAGTGAATGCAACCACAGCACTCTGTAATACACTGCTCGTTACTTTTAAGTGGAACGCCTTCGAGACAAGAGCGGAGACAAAGACCAGGCCGGGCCTGAAAAGCCAAAAAATGTGTAACTAATGTAAGTGTATGATAGGATCTTTGTGGGAGCGCAATTTCCAGCAGGTCACAGTGACTCTGCCATCTGCGTTCACTTGGTTAGGCTTAACTCAGCTTTGCGTCGTGAGAGGTCTGATTTCAGTAATGACAAGCATAATTAAGTCCAGAATTTTACCTTTATATTTTTACAGTTTATATTATAACAACAAACAATGGTCATTAAAAGTCAATTGAAGGCTAAGGGACAAAAATATAACTTGAACATTAGAACAAGACATTAAATGAGGCTGCAAAAAATAATCATCAACTAACTAATTAGTGATTATTTGTCAGGATTCTACATTAGGACATTATCAGCCAAATACGGTTGGAATTTGGCATATAATACTGTATAATGAAGATGTCTTTGCTAAACAAACTTTGTAAAGTTCAATAATGTACGATTATTATTTTCAATAGTTTATACAATCGACTTCTATCCATAATGATGCACGCTAAAGTAAAATATCACATTTATTATGAAATTGTAGGAAAAAAGTCAGACCTCAAGTGTTTTGTGTGGAATTTCCCTCTGTATAAAAATACACCGATTTGTTGCATTGAGTCAATAACAATTTATTACATGCATACTCACTGTGAGTGAGGTCGACTCTCCACGTATTAACTATCTGGACCTAATTCTCTCTGTTTATTTATGTAGAAATAAACATATTTAATACAATATATTCTAGTCAAATCAATCACATATCCAGGAAGGCAAACAAATTGCAGATCCTACACCAGAAAAGTAAAAATTTGCACATTTGAGTTAAGCTTACTAGTCCTGATTAGTTGATTCAATGTTGCTGCCCTAAAACAAATATTGCAAACTACTACAATTAAAACTTTCTGACTCAACTTTCATTTACCAGGCTTGGGAGCAGCACACTTCTGTACATTGTCACTCTTTGAACCCCGCCTCAGCCTACTGGACTGTCCTGTAGTTCACTCAGATATTCTCAAGCCTATGCATTCCTCTCTGGAACCTGAGCAGCCTGGGAATGCTTTGTTTTAAGTGTGTATCTCCCAAAGGAACAGTGACAATATTATTTTCAATTTCCGAGAAGAGCTTCCTTGAGACGTCTCTCTATTCATCCACGGCCTTAAGACCTTGAAGTGAATGAAGTCATAACTTTGGCAAAGTGTGCAGCCAGGTGTGGATCAGCACAGTTCAATTTGTTATTAATGGTCCAATCTTACAAATAGAGATTATAGAAGAAAACCAGGTGTGCACCACTGGGAGGAAATTATTGGCAAAAATCAGACGAAATACGAGGAAATACATTTTTTTACGCATTCCAATTTGTCTCTATTGGGATGATTGGATTTGGACAAAAATGTGGGACACTGTAAACCGAAGACAGAAGGCTGGACAAACTGGAAAGCATCACAGCTCACTCCATAAGATAAACAGCAGCAGAAGCAGACCATGTACCATACCTTAAAAAGAGAAGAGCTGGATATAACTGTCCTCTTGGCCGCATCAGCTGTCTCATCTAAAAAGAACACACACACAGAAAAAGAACAAAAATTCAACACAAATACACAACAGTAATAGATTGTAAATAATTTGATATTAGATCCTGACCAGACAAGCCATGAGAGCTACATACTTTTTCTAAACTGTAAAAAGAGATGCAACTGCTGATAAATCATGAAAGGTGCACTGTGTAACTTTCTAGAGGTGAAAAGTCAACACACTATTCACTAGAATTAGACTTAGAATTACAGCTGAAACCATACTTTGGGACTTTCTGAATCAGTTTAAATACCTTTTATGCCATAAAATAAATTACAGCTAGTAACCACTCCTCTATAGAAACAAACAGGAGAAGGGTCTCCTCCAGGCAAATAACAATCCATCATACAAGCCTGTTCAAAGTAAAGATGCAGATTTTATTATTTATTTAGTGCAACAAAGAAATGTAACTGACATAAACAGACTATTGATTAGAGATCGACCAATATTGGGTTTTTCTTTGGCCAATGACGATATTTCGATGCCGATATCAATGGCCGATTTTCAAGGCCGGTTGTCCTATATCAGTTTTAAAAACATAGCTGGAGTGAACTAGTTAACAAAAAAAATCTGTACGTGAGTCTCTTTCACACAATGTGATTATGTTCGTATTTTGGCCCAAGAGACAATGATATTATAACGTTATGAAGGACAACAAGCACTTACTAAAGCTTATGCTGCCGCCAAAGTCGTAGAAAAAAACAAAAAAACTTAAAGACATGATCAATGTGAGTGCAGCTTTTCCACAGAGGAAAAGCCCAAACAAGCACCTTAACAGATTTCACCGAAAATTGAAATAGCCGATATACAAAAATCTAAATATTGGCCCAAAATATCGGCCAGATGATATAACAGTATATCTCTACTTTTGTAGTGTATTTTGGTCAAAAGTGACACAGTGCACCTTCAATGATCTGTATCAAAAGATACATTTAACTTAACTTCTGGTGCAGTATAAACATACACATTTATTGTAGTTTTAACATAACTTATTGATTTATTAAGAAGAGTATATTACAGCACAGTTCAGATGTTTGATGGTGACATTCAAGAATGATTTCCTGTGTCTAGTATAAAGTCTGGAAGTGGGTAATTTCCCACAGTGCTGTTGGGCATGGCTCACATGCACATCCATCTGTGAATTGTGTCAAAACAATTATGACAAAAAGGAAAAAGAGAAACAAACACAAAAGACAAAAAGCTCTGGCCTAATTTAAGGTGAATGGAAAAAATGAAAAGAAAAACATTTCTGAATGCTCTATGGAAATCTGAGAGAAAATGTCTTCACGTTTGAGTGACATAATGTGATAGTCAGAATCAGATATGTTCCCAGTCCCAGACCCTGCTGCATTTGAACCACATGTAATACAGGCTGACTCTCCAGAATCTCAAGCTCCATGGCAATATTCCATATAAAACTCCCAACTCTCAAGTAGACAAACTCTTGACAAGTCAAGTGGAGGTTTCCCTTTTGGACTGAAACAGCTGTATATCAAAAACAAAATGTTTAACAAGGCAGTTTTGGAAACCCTCACAAGAGTGAACTGATAAAAGACATTGGTACAGAAGGAAAAACAGAAACATACTATGCTCTGAAAAATAACTACAGAAATCAAAAACAGCACAATCATACATCATCATACTGTAACTTTATATGTAGTGGGTTGAAAGATCATTTGTGAGAAAATATAAAACTTCAAATAATCACAAATAAAAATAGACTATTTTTCTTCAGTAATTACTTTTCTGTGATGAAATTAATAAAACAGCCCTAGATTATTATCTTTTTATTAAAGCCATATATTTAAACTGCAGAATTTAATCAACAGACTTAGGACATTATTTATCAAACATTTACTCATGTGCAAACACACAAGACACAACTGACAATTTTGACTCGTACAGACACTAAAAAAATAAATTTGAGGTGGTTTGTGAAGGACGTTATATGTGCTCGCTTATAAAGCAGTTTGCACTTCCAATGCAACACCTTGATTGACAAACGAGGCCCTAATGGCAAGAATTAGCCTTTAGTTAACATACTTAATAGACTTAAATAAGTACTTTTGTGAGTTCACTGTCAAAACAAAACCAGATCTAAAAACCTAATCATTTTAACATGACAAAAGCAAACTATTAAATTTAACGGCACTCCCGTAGAGCTGTAAGTACTTAACTCATTCCTATTGTCTAAATCAGCTTTTATTGCTCCAGTGATAGGACGACGAAAGAAGCCAAAGCAGCCCCCCTTTAGGAAAACAAAAGAACCCACAAATTTAACTTTAGTGACATGTCCCTGCACTGTTCCCATGTTGATTTATGACTCAGCGCTCCCCTGCTGTTGTTCACATGATGAAACACTGGAGAGAACTAAAGCCAACTGATTCCACTCACAGGACTTTTTCACTTTTGACCCTAGTCCAATTTTTACATAATTATCGTCTGGTGCCAAAATAAAAGCCCAGGGAAAAAGAGAACAAAGCAGGCTAAATATTCAGAAGGTGCACTACTTTACTTATCGGGCAGAAAGTTCACCACCGCCCACAGTTAATGCTAGTAGATACATGCAGTGCCACTGTAAACTGTCAAATAACAACAGCACTACGAAACAACTGTTTGATGGATGGTTTCACAACCAGGGGTACAGGGACCTCTAGGGACTTGAGCAGCTGAATTTATATTTGAATATGTGAATATGTGAGGTGTTCTTCAAAAGCACCTGTAGATGACATTTTTGGGGGTAATCTAAGAGTGAGATAGAGCTTAGGTCATACTCCAGACAAAAACAGTTGGGAACCACTGTTTTAAAGGCCCAATTTTTAGTATTCTTTTGATGAAGTGATTAGTACGAGTCAGGTGAATACAAGATTTTTGCAAAATTCTGGGGTACACTAAATTTACATTAATATTTGTTTTGAATATGCTTTGACTGTCTTAAAATATGACAGGTATCTGCAGCTCTGGTCAAGTGAAATTCAAGACCTTTTCAAGACTTTTTTAATGCCATTTCAGTAAAATTTAATGCTAACATCGCGGGATCGCGGGCAAAAAAAAAGAAAGAAACCAACAACACACAAGAGGTTTTTAGCTATTAATAATGTAAAATGAGGATATTTACATTTTTTAGTAATATAATGTATTACTAAAAAATGTAAAAACTATATATAATTTTTGTTGTTTTTTAATTTAAAAACTAAAATTATAGTCATCAATTATTATAGCTTATTAAGCTATAATTATTAAAGTATCTAAAATCAGATGCTTAAAAACATACTGTATGTATGTCTCCTGATGTTCAAATTACATATTTGTTAAAACAAGTAACAATACAAGAAAAAAAAAACTTTTTTGAGAACTCTCTAGAGCAGGGTGTCCAAAGTGGGGCCCGGGGCCAAATTCCCGCCAGATGGTTCAATTTGGCCCGCGAAGGGTTATTCATGTTTGTTAGGACTAACTATTTGATTCAGTTTTGTGTTGAAAAGACTGTCAAATGACAAAATTCATGTTGAATCTCTTAAAACATGTTCATAAAAGATATTTTAATCTTCATCTTATCTCAAAATGTTTTTTTAAATGCCGAACAAAATTATGTTTGGCCTTGGAACTCTTCAATGCAATACATTTTGGCCCGTGAAGAAAAAAATCTGCAAATTTGGCCCACCAAGGAAAAAAGTTTGGGCACCCCTGCTCTAGAGCTTAGTCAGAACTATAGTAACAGCACTGGGTTTAATGAAAAAAAAAGTGCTATTATTTTATGTTGAAAGTCTCTATATTGTTTTTCATCTTGAGCTAAAAAGAATTTCTATCTTATGATATTATATTAAGGTTTCTCTACCTTAAATATATTTAAGGTAGAGAAACTTGTGAATTTCTCTACCTTAAATATATTTTTTCTAACAACACTTTGTTGATTCAAAATACGTATTATACAATAAGAACCAGGTAAAGTTAGGAGGAAATATTTGATCAAACTTAAATCAACATTACTCTACATTTAAAAAGAGGCAGCAGTTTCAAAACAGCAGAGATAGTCTCTGGAGTCTGAAGTGTCCTGCAGAGACTCCCACACTGGTCTCATCCTGATCCAGGTCTATGACCAGACTCAGTGTCCTGCAGAGTCTCCCACACTGGTCTCATCCTGATCCAGGTCTATGACCAGACTCAGTGTCCTGCAGAGTCTCCCACACTGATCTAATCCTGATCCAGGTCTATGACCAGCCTGTCAGTGCATGCACGTTATCTCTATAGTTCATAAAAACAGCACACTTTTCTGTCGACGGAGAAAGTCTCACTACGACAGACGTTTCATGCTTTGTGTAGCTACGTAATGTCACGTTTATTGTGTATTTGGATGTACAACCATAGTCATAGGATTTAGATTCAGTTGCTCTAAAGTGTGGACAGCGACAGAGAGACGCAGTGTACAGTACCGTCGTCCGTGATCACACGACCCTCATCCCTCTGATCAGAACTTTCACTACTTTCCTCACAGACAGCGCTTCTCGTGCATTCACACCAATTCTCGAGGTCGGACTGGTGACGTTTTTTTTTTTTTTTTTGCCGACGACGCGAAGGGGAAAACATCAACTTGCTGAACGTAAAAATGCTTGCCAGATGCTCAAATACTAAAGTTTGGAAACTGTAAACAACCACAGTGCGGTGGTGAGTGAAAGTTTACATTTAAAGTTACTTTACGTTGTTGTTTTACGTTGTTTTCCCCTTTGGCGTTGCCACAACACGATGACGCTAGTCCGACCCCGAGAATACCTCTTTCCCATCGCAATCACTCTCAACCTGTCGTGACAGCTCACCCCGCACTCTCCCCCGTGTCCCGCGATGTCTTACCTGTTACCTCCAGATTTCCACGTGTCCCAACTCCTTCGCATCGTCTCTTTGTAAAACACCGGCCTCTGAATCCATGCGAAAGTTAAAAACAAGCGAGTTTGTTTGATGGCAGGAGAAGTTGTGGCACTATTTGCGCAGGCGCTGATGTAAGCTGCTGTTGTTTTAGCACACAGCGTGTCCACCTCTCCGTTTAGTCCGTTATACTTCCAGGGTTTGGCCTCCTGTGCTGCTTCCCGAATTGTTAGCTGACCGCTCCGTTCCAAAAGCAGGTTAATCGACATCACCGTTCAGTTTGTTACGTCTGTTTTAGTGAGTTTTGGTTTTGGATCAGGCGCAGCCGTTTCTATCGCAACCAGCACCGCTGATGCGCTTTACTGCAGTCGTAAATTGACTGTCGCAAAGACGCTCAAACTTGCGCGAGTCGGTGCGAGTTTGTAAATTATAAAACATAAACCTACACGAAAGCATGTTCCGAAAAGAATATAAGCAAATATAAGAAACGATAAAATTTAAGACCATTAGAGTTAAAAAAATAATGCTTCTGTGTGAAATTCAATGCTTTTAAGGCCTTGAAAAGGGCATTATTAAATTCAATACCTTTTCAATGCTTTTAAGACCCCGCGGATACCCTGTATGATTTGCCGATGGAGCAAGCACAAAAAAAATAAGTTTTACTTAAAAAAAAGAGAGGAAAAGCATTTTCTCACTTGAGAAAAAGAAAAATATCTTCAGAAATAAAAAAAAACAACTTGCTTGTTCTATTGACAAAATTGTCTACATTAGCTTATTATTTATGTATTTTAAGTGCAACTTTGCTTAAGAACATTCTGGAGTTATATAGATCCATAAACACCACCGAAACACAGAATGTACACAATAGGTTGTTTTCACATGACATCACAACAGTGAGGTGGAGGGCAGCTGAAATGAATATTGTTTAAATGCAGTTTATTTTTGTAAAAGATTAATAGATCTACAATACATTGTTATTAATAGAAAAAAATACTTCTTGTCTTCCACCTGGCTTATTCACCTTATATCGCCCCGCCCATTTTTCTTGGCAGTTCACTTCCCGTTTTAGCTCCAGTTAGCTTATAGATTTCAGTCGCTTAGTTTATTTTAACTGTTGTTACATCTGTTTGAGATCGTAACACAAAACAGACAAGTAAGCATGTTAGCTACCTTAACAGAGCTAAACAGGAAGTATGCTGCCAAGAAACCCTTTTTCCATTGCTGTTCAGTTTCAGATTTTTATAAGCTCACACCATGTTTTGAAACTTATATAAAGACCAGTTAACAATTCTTTAATTACTAAAATAGTTGATGACAATTAGTTCGGGCAAACAACAATAGGTTGCGTTCACATGGCATTACAACATTCTAGAATTATTATAGTTTAAAATTGAATTTTTCTATGATTTGCAGAAAGAAATAGGGAAAGTCTACTCTACAAGAATGACACATTTTTTTCCAGAGCAGACAAAATGATTTTGGCATTTACCCCAGAACCAGCTTTACTAATGATGGACTGTGCAAAGTTCTTTTTTTCTAATTTGTTCTGCACATTTTTACATTCCCACCAGGGCACAAGCAATATTTGTAATGATTTTGATTGCGACATTTGGAAACCTGGCAAAATATGTCCATGTTATGTGTCCTGAAGCTGGGAACACAATTGCAGTGAAGTCTAAATGACGGAAGATGTGCCACTGCCAAGTTTGTAAACGGTCCTTCTTACAATCCTAATGAGGCATAAGCATAAAGTACATGAGTAATGTGAGTGATGTCATGTATCCCACAGCGTCCTGACATGCCATTTGACAAAAGCTTCCTCTTCGAAGTCGACAAAGTACTTGCACTTGTGCGGTGAGATACAAGACTCCTTTAGGCACAATGAGAGTGTTCAGTACACTATGTGGCTGTTTACGTTTGGAAGATAATGGAGCGAGTATACAGCCAGAGAGAGGCCTAAAGCAGCAGCACTTATCAAACAGACAGGAAGAGCCATGTGACTCCACTGTATTATGAATGATGCCCAATGCGAATAATGTTCGTATGGTTCAAATGGTTCATATCTAAATGAAGATGAATCTGTGCTATGCGTACCCTTTAGCTTTACTTGGAGTTGGTGCAGCGGCTCTTATCTTTCTGCTTTATAAATTATACCACAGGAACACGTGCTGCATGTGATAGAAAAAAGAATAATATTGTGCAACAAATTGGCGGTATTTTTCTATGCCTCATAAAGTAGACAATGTTGACAAAAATGCACAATGAGATATAGAGATAAGGCAGTGACAGATCTGTCAGATGCACTGAAAAAGCTACTCACAAACATCTTCACGGTATAAACATTTTTTGTTCTGTTAATATATTTTGATTCTTATTATCGCTTCTCATTAACGGTGTCTCGTTATAGGTAGTCAGACAATATTATGTCACTTCAAGAAAAATGTGCTAAAACACATCTCTATGCAGATATAAATAGGTCCATTAAATCCCCCCAATTCTTTATATACAAAGTAAACTGCAACAAAAAGCTGATTTTTACTGGTGGAAAGGCACAAGTAATACAGACAAGTGGGTGGGGAAATCTGGTAGATGAAAACTGCATAGATGGAGATCTCTATAAATTGAACTTTGTAAGAAATTCAGACTATATATTATAACATTTTTTCAACTGCATACATTTTCAACAACATTCACACTGTTATCTGATACTGTTGTTACTGTGCGTTTTGGTAAGATGTCTGGCTGATGCTAATATCCAATAAAAAGTTGTGAATTCTTAAAACACATTCTTGTAACTAAGTTCCACACAGATAAAGCTCATTATTCTCAAACCTGTATGACAACATAAAACGCCTGGAGTGAGTGAGGTAGAATGTACAGTTCAGTTTGTGACTAACGATGTTCCTTTTATATGAGCTGTAATATGGACTAAGGCTAATGGATCTAGAGACAGGAAGACACTGTTACACCAGACTATAACACAGACAGGACCCAGCTGGCACAGCAAGCCATCCACGTTAATTGGTTATTATTCTGACACCACCAGCCGAGGATTCAATGACCAAATTACAAAACAGAAGAACACAAAAAGTAATATTATTGTGTCTTTTTTAGGAAGTTGCATAGTATGGATCTAATTAAAACGTTCTTTTGCTGTGCATATGTTTTGCTGTCTGAGCCTCATAATTCTTGACCACAATGTGTTGATACTTTGAACCACTTTTTGTGCTAACATGCTAACCTAGACTAGTAGAATGCTAACAACATAAACAAAAGCACCTCCTGGATTTTTAAAGAATTAACCACATTATTAAATGTAGACGGGATACATCATTTAAATGTTCTCATTTAGTAGAGATGGGCGATATATTGGTATTAGTATCTGCAAATATCAAGTTTTCAACAATTTCTGTATCAGCCGATATATGATTCTTTAATGCAGATTTTTTTTTCTTGTTTGTGTGGTCATCTATCAGTCCCAATTTGTCCCATGTGCTATTTTGAACACCCCCTAGAGAGTAAAATAGAAATAAACAAACAATTAACCTCAAATATGACTGTAAAATTACACATTAATCCCACAGATTCGTCTATCCCAGATAGATCCATTCTGAGCTTTTTAAAATGCAAATATCAGTTTCAACAAATATGGGTATCAACCACATAAGCAGGAAGCAAAATATTGGATATTGGCTAAAACATAAATAAATAAGTACATTAAGAAAATCTTTATTTATAAGTTACGTTGTTTAAAATAAATCGGGTAGGGATGAAATGTGTAATATTGTAAATAAGTTTAGTCTTGTTTGTCTACTCTTTACAAACAATTAGACATTTAAAAAGTGAATAGTTTTTTTGTCTTTACTCACCCACAGTGTATTTGTATTCAAGCACACTGCCATGCCCTGGATTTTATTTGAATAGAAACATAATAGACATGATATTCTAATGTGCAGCCTCACTTTTGACATAGAAAGCAAAACAAAAGCTACAGACTACAAACACAATGAGTAATAGAAAATCCCTGGTCTATAAAGCAGGTAGGTGTTCTGACCTCACCGATGAGCTCAGTGTATTTTAACACTGAGTAACTGACAGTGCAGAGCAGAGGGGGATCAAACAGACAGAAAAGTGAAAGTGGAGAGTTTACACCTACCCTTTGGCTGGTCTTCTGAGTCCTCCGCTTCCCGCAGCCTGTGAGAGAGACACATGAGGTCATTCTTCAAAACACTCATAGCTCTTAGCATCAAATCATTACGTGCCGTCCTCCAAAGCACTTCAAGTTTACAAATATTACATAATCTGGTAAGCAGCCCTACCGCATCTCAACATGTGTCTCCTCCTCTGCCATGCTAACTGTGATATAACAAACCTAGGTCCAGCCTGTTCATGTCAATGTAATGGTGGCTCAATGTGGATGGAGAGAGCAGCTGCCCGTGGGGTAGAGCTGCTGAAGTAATGGGAGGAGAGAGAGAGAGAGAGAGAGAGAGAGAGAGAGAGAGAGAGAGAGAGAGAGAGAGAGAGAAGACGCTGATTTTAATACAATAGAGCATCACCGTGGACAGCTGGGAGGGGTCAAAGGTCAAAAACGAAGGGGAGAAGGGGACACAAATCCAAGCTTGACCAAATAAAAACACAAATGATAAAAAACAAAACAAAACAAATAATATTAAAAGTATATTTCTTCTAGGTAGGGATGCACAATTAATCAAAATGAAAATGATATTGTAATGTTAATGGACACAATTAGCAAATGGCAAAGGCTGAAATACTTAAAAACCTCTTGTCTTATTCTGATAAAACAGTCTTAGATCTGTTAGAACATGGTTTCAAATAGATCTAGATCTTTTATTAGTTTGTCAGTTCATATTTTAGATTCTTTTGTTAACACGCTGGGAATCTGCAGAGAAATAGGACTAAGATATCATTTTGCTCACACAATTGAACTTGCCCAATATTACTAATGCTGCATTCATGTTCATGGAAACTGTATCAGAAAGAAGAAAATCTAAATTGATTGGATTCTTATTTTTTCTATATTGCTAAGCCCTAATCTGACTTCATAAAGCAACATCGTCAACAAATATTTGCATAACTTTACTTTAATTATCTTTGCTAATTCACTGGAAAGATATGTAAAAATCCTTAGTGTTGTAATAGTTCTTTCATGTAGAGAAGTCATTCTATTTATTGCAGATAATTTCATTATCCATAAATTTAGCAAATTGATCAACACTTCTGCACGTGTTTCTGGTTTTCATTTTGTTTTCCATTCTGACTAGAATTTTTTTTTTTCCACATGTTTTTTTTCACAGATTACATGAATAAAAGCAGCTAATCTGTAATACATATGAACTGTTTTCACAATCCAAACTTACATTGGTGGAATTACACTTAATGGTGTAGCCTACTGTGCAACCTTTTGGCCTAAAATAGACTTGAAAAAAGCATTTGACATTTTGATTCCTTTGTTGCACTAAATAGAATATATAATAAAAATCTATGTCTATAGTTTGAACAGGCTTGCATAACTACAATGTGAACTATTATTTGACCTGAAGGAGGGCCCGTTCACAGTTGTTTCTATAAAAAAGTGATTAGTGAGGCTGTAGTTTTTCACATTATCACGTCAAATGTATTAAAGAGGCTACTTTTCTGAGTTTTTAACCATGTTACAGCAGTGTTCTCTCATTATTAGTTTACTCATTCTTGTATAATCCAGCAGCTGATGCTCCAGTGCTCAAAAAATCCTTGTCTTCACCTACCAAATATCCTCGCCCACTTGTTTGTATTTACTTGTGATAACTCAAATTCAGATTCAGAGTGAATTCAGAATGTATGTAAATTTTACAATAAAAGGGCAGGGTTTATCAATTCTGCATTTTTAAACAGGATGGACCTACTTTTTCTAAGTTGCTTTAAATCATTTTTGTGTTTACAATAAACAAATATGAATCTTTGATCTGCATATGCCATAGTTTCTTCCTAAATATACAGAAAAATCACAGTAGGTCTCCTTTTAGACCATTCAGTACGTCCCAAGTAATGTTTTACCTTTCTAACTCTAATGAATTGTGTAGTTGATTTTTACCTCTAGAAAGTTACACAGAGCACTTTTAAATAAATATATGACACTATATGCTTCCTGGTGAATAGCATTTTATAGGTAGCCCTTTCGTAACAACCATTTTCTCAAGTGTATTTTGGTCTTGGGCTTGGTCACTGGGCACTGTTTAGTCTGTTTTGGCCATACTGGCTCACTAGACTCTTGCTCAGTGGTGGTAAATGCCACAAGTCGTAAAATCTTAGACAAAATATTTATTGAGTGTGAATAGCCTTTATCCTGAGAGTAGTCTGTAGTGTATTTAATGGAAAATCCCCAATTTAAATGAAGGTGCAACATTAGCATGAGAGTTATGCAATATGTTGGACATGTGCTAACCATTGTTCTGCCTGGCATCAAAGTCAAAGAACATTTTTTTGGCAATCACGTCCGACAATGCCACCTAGTTTTCATTTAGAAACACCGCAGCAGCAGCCTGCGTATGAAACCACATGGCTCAGTGACACTTCATCAAACTCCACCCACACCAATGACAGAGGCAGAGCTAGGCCATGTACTGATATAAAACAAAGACACAGCTCTAGAGTTCACCAAAAGAGCGCTGTTACGACAAGAGAGAAGCCATAAACTAGAGAGTAAGCTTTCTTTTATCATAATGAAATTACACTGTGCAAATGAACTTAGGAAATAGAGGCAACACAGACCCAGCAGACAGGATGTAGTCATGGCTTACGTGTGGTTAGAAGATTAAAAAGTGCTACCTCTAATTTGCGAGCTCAACACGAGCCTTTGTATGACAGCTGTATGAATTTGTGACACTGAGCCAGGTAAACAGTAATTACCAAAACCCACCTTTTTAACCCACATCCGAGCCACGTCTTGACAAGAGAAAAAAAAAAGTCAGACAATGAATAGAATGTGTACTTTAGTTTATGTTGCAGAGGAAATAAAAGTAACTACAATAGTTACAGTATTTTTTTTCTATTTCTTCTAATGTGTGTAGTTATGTGTTATAAATTTATTATCGTGGTATCAAATTTTATTTTTCCCGAGTGATTCAGCTCTTTAATGTTGTAGGTTACAATTCATGTTGGCAGGGTTGCTTAGTGTCAGGAATGTCGCTATTCAATAGTCATTCACACAAGCGAAGGATTCCCGCCTGCTGCATACAGCTTACCTTCTTGATTGACAGTTTTCATTATCATACAAACAACTGTGTTTCCCCAGTCTATTTTAGTCACAAGAACACCCACAGATGACATGAAGAAAACACATGAGTCAGTAGTTTCATCTTCAGAAGATATTTGGTGAATTTTAAAACGATCACCTGTAAAATCATTTTGGTTTCACTGTTTCTTCTTGAAGTCTAGTTTTGTGACAGCATAGCAGGACAGTGACGCACAGCAATCATCACGCACTTCTGACAAGATTAGAAGCTATCGTAACAAACATTCCAGACACTGCATCAACTTGACAGCCTGCTTTTTACAAGCACATGCAACCTTCCTACACTGACTGTGCCATCTTGTGCTTTTAAAAAGATAAAAAAGAATTTAACGTTTGTTTTTGTGCAAGATAATAACCTCAGACTCGCGCTCAATACAAGTGAGTGACAGTATCTGGAAAGCTATCACTTAGAAATAATTATCTTCTAATTTCATTTAACACTTGGTATGAAGTCCTAGCAGATTTCAAATAATTGCAATGTTTGTAGCACCACGTTAACCTCTGTACACCCACCTCCCTCTTTCCCTCAGGCTTGTTTGTCAAGAACAGGCATGTCTGGCTATGTCCAAATAGGAGAAAAAAGAAAAAAACTTGATACTACCAAAACAATCCCTGGCAATACATGTGCAACATCACTAGAAACGGAGAAAACTTGATTATAAAGATTAGTCCAAAAGTTTTGCAAGTCACCCTTAGAACTTAAAGTTAAGCATTGACTCTTTGACTGAACCAAAACAGCTTACGTGTTATCACAACAGAGCATATCTTCAGGGCAAAATAAATGGGACTTTGCACACATGGCCAATTTAGGGAATGTCAGAGGT
The DNA here is from genome assembly GCA_038363315.1 of Mugilogobius chulae. Lineage (NCBI taxonomy): Eukaryota > Metazoa > Chordata > Actinopteri > Gobiiformes > Gobiidae > Mugilogobius > Mugilogobius chulae. The sequence goes on along the minus strand of CM076401.1, from coordinate 33,195,034 downwards.
AGTGTTTACAGCAAACTGTGAAAAAGTCAGTAAATGTGCACCGAACGAGCAGGAAGGCAGCCAACTATTCCACGTAGCTGTCAGATTATAAAGTGCGCACCAGCTGAGGCATCTGCTACTTTTTGAAGTGAAAATGGGCAGTTATGAAATATCAAAAGGTGCTAAAACATGCATTTAGGACATTCTTTCATGTGTTATGCAACAAGTCCAGGATGTATTTTACTTTAGACCTCAAGTTACTGCTGCAGGTAAAAACTCTGCAAAAGTCAAATGAAAACTCACTATCCGATAATACTTTTGATGCCATAATAATTGAAAACAATCTCTAGATCAGCAGATTTCTTAGGCATTTTTAAATCTTTCTGTCAGCTATCTTTTTAATAATGTGAACTCCAAACAGAATCTGACCCACAAAACTTACATTTCAAATAATTTTAATATTGTCAGTGGTCTAAAATAAATGAAAATGCCTGACTAAATGAATTGAACAGCCGTCACAATATACAGTAAGTGTTTTCACTTCCATTCTATATGCAAGGAGGCCCACTCTGCCAACAGCACCCATCATCCAGCTTATCACAAGATTTTTTTTTATTGAAATTTTAGCTTCATGCAATAAATGTCCTGATATGCAAAACATGATTCATAGCATTTAACTGCTTTTAATTAAATTAACCAATTATTAACAATATTTATAAATCTGCAATAAAACAGCCTATATTTTTTTTCCAATAGCACATAGACAAGGCCAAATCAGCGCTGCTAAGCCAGTACACAAAGGGGGAACACTGATGCAGATTTTTCCCAAATTGTGCAGTATTAACTAATGACCAGGTAGACCTGTATTCTACCCGCAAGCCTAATGTTAAATAAAAATTAGAAATGCCTCAAGCATAAAATTTAGAAATGAAGAACTTATTAGACCCCCTCGAAAACAAGATGGCCCATCTCAAGGGGCATTCCATAAACAAATTGAAATTAATTTTGCAACTACAAGAATAACACTTTGTTTATTACGATCACTTACTGGATGTCATGGTCAGTCCTGCCAATGACTACGACCAACAGATGGCTAGTGTTGTTGCGGATTCAGATGACCAACAACCATTGAAATTCCTGTTTGAATGTTTACCTGAGAATTCTGAGTGCTTCTAGTCTGGGCAAGTTTCCTGTACTTTTATGACTGACTCATTGTTCAGCTTACACAATGGACATAAGTGGTCTTTTGTTTCAAATGTACATCACAGTGGATGAACTCACCTTGAAGACATTTTTATTGCTGAGGAAGACACAATTTCTGTTTTCTTCTCCACATGATGACTCGACGTGTCATCATTTCTTGCCATGAGCTCTGAAGCTTTATTCGCTCTCCTGCTGTAAGTTTGTTCTGTAACGTCGTCATTGCTACTTGGCTTTCTTTCAGTTTCTGATGCTCAGCCGCTTTCTTGTCCCGTCGCACATATCTGGACGTGAAATCTTCTGTGTTGCCATAGAGTTTGGCCAATTCTTTTCTCCGCTCTTCTTTGTAGCGGGCGATTCGTTCAGCCTTGGTCTCCAGGGAAGAGCTCTGCAAGGTGTCTATTCCATCCATTTATGCAGCACAAATTTCAGAGTCGATGTTAAAAACTTGTCGTAGATCCTCTCTGACAGCAGTGTCTCACTCCATCCAAGTCATCCCAGCGCTGCAAATCAAAGCAAAGATATCATTAGTCGGTCACATTTGGAGAGTTTAGTTTCAAAATGACAGCCTGCCAGGAATGCTTTGGATCTCGGGCTCTTTACAGCAGCGGTGATGGAAGTATCACATACAATTTTAAGAAAAGTAGATTGGCATGGAATTTGAGTGAAAGTCTTCTACCCATTTATTTGAGCATAAATTTGAATAATGTTTCCTAAATGTTTCATTAATAATAGGGACTTCAGTTGTGTTCAGAATAGATGAGAGCTTTTGTGTTGCCATTTACAGAACTATTAACTAAGTATCAAAGAGGTGAGAGATACTGTATATTGAAAAAAAATTGTTTGGACAAACTTGGTTTTCAAGCAGCTGTCAAATGTATCAAATAGTAGTGAACAGAGTGGGTGATAGAGCAAAAAATATTCACAATTTCTTGCACAGATCACAATTTTGATTTATTATGATTTGTGTGCACGTTATTCCATTAGAAGTAAAAAGTAATTTCTTGTTCTGGAAGCTCACTCTTCTCTGAAAGAAGTAGGAAAATAACTGTTTATCTGAGAAGAAAACAGAGTTTAACACAGGCATAGTGAATCGTGGTTACAAAAGGCAGATAGTTACATGATGTCACAATATAATTTTTGCCCAGTTGTATTTTCATGTGTGCTTAAGCACATTTGAGATGGATTTCAACAACATAAACTGATATTTAAGCAATACAAGAGGCTAAGATGATTTCTTCTTGTAATTTAATTTTTATTGACATGGTAGCACTGCTTTTTGGACCAACAACTTCTCACAAACAGTACTTTACTGCCATCAACACATTTTTGTTTGAGCTGAAAGGGAAAAAAGATAAGTTTCCATATGTGTGCACAATCTTGTAGCAATTTTGTCACATGAGATCTTGTCCCATCTCAACTGATTATTATACTGTCACAAAGATAATCCCAAAAGACTGCACACTGTTGTATGGAATGCTTCAAATTACATAATACATTTTGACCGCAAGAAGATGGAGAACTACTGCTACAAATGAGTACTTTTACTTATACATTCCACTACTTCTCTGAGCTCTCCATCTCATACAGTATATTCACATCTGTATCCAAATTCCCGGTCCTGCCCCAGTAACACCTCCATCCACCCCCTCACCCCCCAGCGAGAATGACATCAGCCTGCTCAGGCGCTAAAGACAGCCAGACCACCACGCCGAGCCTCTCAAATAACCTCCAGTCCATCACTCGGGGCCAGCTGGGAAATAGGAGGACAATGAGTGAGAATGTGAGAAAGGCAAATGAAAACATGGTCTAATCCCACTTTATTCCTCTCCTAATGGGGCTTTGTGCGCGAGCTTATGACCTCTTAAACATCCCCTGTCGACTAACATGACTCACAATTTGCTACACAATGCTGGAAATACTCTTGGAAGTCGAAACAAGGTGAAATGATAGTGCGGTTTAGTCAACAATGAACGCTAGGAATGAAACACCTGTTAAAATAAACTTACACAATGAACAGCGCATGACTGACTATAATTGCAATGAGTGGTTGATTACAGAAGACAACTGGGTGTTTTGTTGCGCTGTGAAGAAACCGCACAAGTCGTTCTGGTTTACTTCAGTGGTTCTGCTCACTGTCAGAAGTAGTAGTACCGGCGTCACATTTTGAGACTCACTGGTATAGATGAGCTGACATCTGTAATAAAAGTTTCGGACTGGAATGACTGAGCAAGAACACAGAGTTTTTCCAAAGACATTTCTCATAGCAGAAAAATAAGTTGATGAATTCTCAATCTGCAAAACAACTACATAGTTAAATGACTGATTTTTATATCTAGGTAAGGATTTCTTAGTTCTTCTCCAATTTCACGAAAAGTAGGACATGATTTATATGCACAACGCGAGAAAGGAAAAAACATGAAGAGGGAAAATAGTTTTGGACTGACTTACATTACATTACGTTACATTTCTGCAGGACTGACACAATACAGTCTAAGGTCAAGTTAACACTGAGACAAACAAAGGTATTTCCCAAAAACAACCTGCATAAAATTGAAACTAGTTCAATAAACATGTAACTGATTTTAATGGAACTGTGACACTAAAAAACTACCAAATTACCAGAAGAAACAAAGAAAGTGGAGTTATTTGCAAATGTAATTGAAAACTAATGGCAGCCACACATGCAAACACACCCAACAAACACAAACTCTAGCGGTATTATTATTTTTTTCTCTGTGTTATATGTGGCTACAGATGCATAATTGACTCAGTAGATGACTCAAACAATTACAGTTACTTGGAATATGTTAGGTGTGGCATCTTGTAACTTGTGGTTATATTTAGCTGTTTCAGTCTAATTTTAAACAAAGTATAATGTAACCCAGAAATAGGCTACTCATCATATTTTACTTTACATTTGATGGGTTTATTGCAGTTGTGTGTCCCATAATTACGTGTGTTTAAATAAAGATCAAAGAGGAGGTCAAGGTGAAGCTAAAACACACTGGTTAATAGATGGAGAAATGAGCTGACTCTCTGACTGGCTTTGTAATGACGACAAGCTTGAACAAATCTTGAACGCTCCCTTCTGACCCCTGACCACCTGCTGGCCTGGAAATATCTGGCGCCAAATTGATACTCCTGGCTCATGTAAAAAGCACTTCTGAAATATGACTCAGGAAATCGGTGCAAAAGTCTGTCTTCACCTTCACTGCTTCCACCTAAATCAACAGAGAAGAGAAAAACTGAACAGGGGCCAAGACAGTCCCTTGTGGAACTTTAAATGGCAAAGGTGTAAAACCTGCTGACCATAAGTGGTTAAGAATGTCGAAAAGGATGATTTATTTATCTATTTAAAGTAGGATGTCCCGATCCGATCACGTGATCGGAAATCGCCCCGATCTCGTGGTTTCAGACTCGATCGGAATCGGACGCTATCTCCGATCAGGACTCGAAATATTTATTCTCATTACTTACTTTAACATCATATCTAGTTACCGTGGCACAGTGACCCTCAAACAGTAGCAGCGCGTAACTGCAGCAGCACGTCATATACGGCGTCATACGCGCAGGAGTCGCTCATAATGGAATCAAGTTTGATTTGGTTCTAACAATTTACAGCAGCGGTGTGAGACGCTCGTCTGACGGCCGCCAATACGCTACACGTCCCTCAATAGATCAGACTTCTATTATTATTATCAGCGTCAACGGCGCGTCTCCCGGACTTTTCAGCAGGAAAAACACAAGAAAAAGCAGCGCAGAGACAAAATAAAGTTCCGATGCTCTTTCAAAACACGTCAACTACAAAGATTACAACCATTAAAACAACATGTACCGTGCCCAGAAGCTCCGTGAACGACCGTAAACATCGCAAACTTTCCGACTTCAAACACAAACTTTAAATTACGTCCTTACGAGGCTCTTTTCTCCACAAATATGAGTCGAACTGCTTTAAACCGCACATTATTTTACAGCTGAACTTGTAACGAACGTGTTTGTGAAAACAGCGTTGTTCCTTCTGTTCAGAATCGCTTTATATGAGCCGTTTAGTCCTACCTGGGTCTATTTTCTTTCTTTGGCTTCTCTCCAGCGGCTGCTCGGTGCTGCGCGTGCATGTTTGAGTGCTAAGGCGCGTGCACGTGTGTGAGAGAGAGCGAGAGGTTGCCTGAATCCTACACTATTAAATGCGGGACGAGGTGAAAAATAGAAGAAAAATTAAGATTCTTAGTACAACGTGAAGTAGGCAAAGAGATGTTGGTTTTCATCAAGAAAAACGTAATTTTCTGTAAAATGAAAGCTGGAGATTGCAGTGCAGTTCCTAAAAACACATTACTTGCCTTACTTGAAAACACTGTGGCACTTTTGTTTTCTTATGCCTGCTGGATATTTTAAGTTGATGCTGTTTTTTCATGTTAGACCTTTTTAATTTAATATTTAGTGTTGCACTGCAAGTGAAGAATTTATGTATTATTTGATTGTTCAAGCTACGTCACAGAAGTCAAATGTTAGTGCTAAATGTTAAAAAGGTAAACAAAATTAAAAATTAAAGTCATCTGGGTTTGTTTACTTTAACACTTAATGTTTTATAAAAGTATCGGATCGGGACTCGGTATCGGCAGATCATCAAAATCAAATGACTCGGACTCGGACTCGGGGCCAAAAAAACCTGATCGGACATCCCTAATTTAAAGCAGTGTCCAGGGTTGTGCAATTAATCAACTTTCAATTTCAGTTACGATTACTGCAGTAAATGTATTGTGTAAAATTGTGTAATCGAGTAATCGTGATTATTGAGCATGTTTATAAAGTTCCTTGACATGAAAAATAGGTAGTTTCTTTACAATGGTAGAACACATTTATGTTTATTTCTGTGAGATCTGTCGCATACTTCATTTATCTCTTCACTCTCTACATTTAAGGGACACTAAAACTCTGGAGTCTTTCTAAGCCAGAGGTGTCCAAACTTTTTTATTGAAACATAGACTAAATTGAGGGTCAATCCGGACCAACTTAAAGTGGATATGCAATAAAAACTTCAACTTAAAATCAGATACAAGACATTGTTGGGGTTAATACCACCATAGTACACTGTCAATTATAGCCTTTAAAGTGGTAGATTTCACAGTGTCAGTGTACAGTGCATTGCTTTTTGCTGTTGAAATTCTTGAGAGGGTCTGAGGGCCGCATTTGGTCCCTGGGCCGCAGTTTAGACATGCTTGCTCTAAGCAAATATTCATTTGACTAATCCTAATTTAAATTATGATTTATTTAAATAATTGTGATTGTTATTTTCATCATAAACAATCAGCCCCTATTAAAAGTTAGATATTTTTTCTCAGTTTGTGTAAAATTAATATCTTTATATTGCTTTGAAAATGTTCTTTTGAACATTAACCTTTAGTGAAATACCTGTCACTCAGACCTATTCAGCCTAATGCCTGAGGCACAGATCAAGGTGTACTTATCCACCCACCAGGCCAGATCAGGTCTTACAAACTTATCCCCCCCTGCACTAGCTTAAACCTGGTCGTTCTAGTTAATTTTATTTTTATTTGTAGGAACTGTAAGATACACATATTAAAAAAAACAAAAGCATGTTTGTTTGAGCACACATTTAATAATTTGAACCATGTAAAACTAATCATGCAAAACAAATGCTGATGTTTTTCCAACTTACTCATAATTCATTCTTGGCCATAGTGTGAAAAAATCAATTGTTATCACTAAACAAAAGTCACACTCTGAATGAAAATATGCTATGATCATAAAGATTCACTTCAGGGTTAACATTTATCATTTTCCGACAGTTGTTTTTGAGATGCTCAAGGAAGATGCAAAGCCAAAACAGATTGAGATGAGTTACAAGTTCAGACTTCTTACTTTCTTCACAAGAACCAACATGATTGTCACTTTGAAATATTTCCTTATGAAGGCAAAAGCCCCCTGAGGTTACAACATGTTGATTTCACGACTTACATAATTCTCTTACCTATAAAAGGAGAGCTCGTATGAATGCTGAAGCTGGTCCACGGTGCACCAGAACATTCAGCTGCTTTGTTTGGAAGCTGCCTCGCTTTATTTTAAGCAACCAAAGGGGGACGACGTGAGTCATAGGTTAGAAATCATCACTGCTATCAGCAATGTGAACTCATGCTTGAATATTGTTTAGCACCCGCCAGTGTGGATTTACCTATTTAAGGCTCTTTCTGCACCGAACGAATGGGAGGAAATACAAAGCCCAGTCCCAGCCATTTGAACTTGATGAAAGTTAGAATATATTTTGCTTTTTATTACTTTGGTGTACCTTAATTGTTTTTAATGAAAACTTTTAAATATCACAACCTCATCTGAGTTTTTTGTGCAGCATGTTGACAGGAGAGTAGTGTAGTCTGAGGAAGAATCTTTCAAATCTGAGGAATAATCTTTCCAATGAGTAATTTAAGTATATAAACAAAATATTACTATTAAATATAATAATTATATATTATATAATATTTGTTGGTTCAATACTTGCTCAAGTCGTTTTTCGCCACCACGTTTTTCTGTTTTTTTTGTTTTGTTTTCTGTTTTTTTGTTTGAAAAATAATGTGACCAGTTTCAAAGCAACAAACAGGAATATCAACTGTCAATATCCAGAGAATACAAATTTACTTTTGACAGCACAAAAAGACAATATAGGCAACTAAAAATGGAGCTGAAGAAGGAATGAGACATTCAGTAAATTATTTCCAATCCAACCTGGCACAAATGTATATGATGTGAAAAATAATAGATTTTAATAGATGGTTATAAAGCAAACTGTAGCTTATAATAGCACGCTTTGGGGCCCACTTTTCCCCCAGTTACACGACCATGGGGATACACTGAAAATCCTGTATTTAGTTCCGCTCTATTATTCCGCATTTCCAGTCTCGTTGGCTCTTTTTCCTTACACGATATCTGCTCCTTCAGGGCTTGTAAACAAACAGCGACCTCCATTTCCAATTGCTGGAGTCACTTCCCTGACCTCTGCATGTCCGTGGGGAGATGTCCTTGGCTGTAAGAGGAAGATCTGTCTCAACAAAAGCCAACTGTGTGGCTTCCGCACTATGACCCACATCCTCTGCCCATTTGAGCCCCAATTATCAGGAAATCTTACTCGTGCATGCAGCCAATTCCAAATTTCCTTCAGATAAAAGCAGAGTGGATTAATTTACATAGCTTTAATAAGCGTACATCCTTGTTATGTCCATTACACAAAGCCCATTTGTTAGTAAAATTAAGAGGAAGGAAGCCATAGCGCTATCTACAATATGCAACCCCCGCCTAAACATAGCAATGCAGGTATGTTCTGGCTGAAAGCAAAAGAAACCAGGTAAGTCTTGTGCACATAAACATTATGTAAAGATAAGCTCGAGACAGAATTCTTCATGAACTTTGTCAAGTCTGTGTGAGATGGGTTTACAAGTCCACACAAGGAGTACAGACAAAGAATGCAGACTACACCCTGCTAGTAAAACCCAATGGACTTAAATGGGATACAAGACCCTAAAACTCCCTGTAGTTAGCCTGAAATGATCAAAAGTTAGAAAGGTTAAGGATATGTCATGCTGGAAATGAGAGAGCAAACATACAGTATTTATAGTGGATAATAAAAGCATGATTAACCCAATTATACGACAATAAATCAACAATTTTCCTACTATAATTATTAGCCATTTTAGCTGCCTTGGAAGATAATAACATGCTGGTATGAAAGATTGCTACGTCAAAGTAAAAAATAAATAAATAATAGTTTTTTTGTAGCCATTTTAGTCACAAAAATAAGTTATTTATTTGTCCTTTAACTAACCCAATGTTACCCAACTAGTCCCAATGAGATTCAGAATATCTTTTTTAGTGAGTCCAGGGGAAGGGAGGTGCTACTGGACATGTTATTATTGTTAGGGGAAACTGAAACATCCAGAGAAAACATACGCAGACACAGGAAGAACTTGCAAACTCAACACAAAAAGGCTCTGAGTCGCCTGAAAGTCGATCTCACTAACCGCTGTGCCACCATGTCGCCTTAACTTCTACTAATAATGCAATGTGCTTATTAAGCCACATAAACTTTACTGAAAAATAACAATAACAGGCAATTTATGTATTTATTTATTTTATTTTATAAATACTGTGACCAGCCTGTTTGTAAGACATATATCATAAAATATTAATCTAGGAATGCCAAAATGGTAAGATTTAACAGACTTTCCATGTTTAGGTATTGTTGTAAATGTACACTAATTTTGTTATCCAAAGACGGTACCATTGTTTTGAAGTCTCTCCGACCAAAACACATTATCTGTTTACAGGAAGAGCTGCGTTTGAGAGGAGCTAAGACATCTTGTTTTCACTAGACACACCAAATTAGAACCACACTTGCAATTGAACCTAAACTGGCTCCCGATGTGGTGAAAATTCGGTAAATTCCAGACTAACGATCCTTGAATTGAAATTTTTCTGAATGTGACAAGCTGAGATTTATGCACAAGACATTTAAGCTTGTATTTATTGCCCGCAGCACATATCAAATAACATGGCTTAACAGGAAACATGTTCAAATAAAGTTTTCCTACAGGACGGCAAATCAGTGCAGAAGGTCTACGACTGTTTATTAGAACTGAAAATGACTTTAACAGTATTATTCCTAAGCAAACCCTTCAATAAGACAGGAGTATAGTTCAAAATGACAAACATTCTTCCCGACAGAAAAGGGTGGAGACTGGAAAGTTTGCTTCAGTGAGAAAGCCAGGTGCCAAAGCATGGGCAGCAAAGGCACAAGCAAAACAAACCAACTACACTATTTTACCAGCGCTGAAGAGGTTGAGAAGATTCTTCACTCAGCAATGTGTTGCACTGATTCAAGTGAACGGTTACTGCGAAAGAGCAAAAAATACTTAAACCTGTATAGAGATTCACTTGAACAAGCACTGCAAAAAGAAAACCAAATGGGATAGACTTTGCGTTCTGATCACAGTAGAAGAGCTAGGCAGGGTTTTCATGTTTTGTCTAAAATGTTAATCTAGAGCTGCAAGTTTGTTGGAAACAAATAAAATTGTTATTTGAATATAATTTGAATGGAATTTGAATAGAACATATAGATCGTAAAAATTACGATTCTTTCACAAGCATCACAAATGTCTTGTTCTGTTGTGAGGTCCATTTTTGTTCATTCTTTTTATTCTCCCTAGTTTTGAATCTAAAATGTGAACTCTGAACAGAATTCAATTGTTAAAACATGAATCACACACACAAAAAAAATCACAATTAGATATTGTTTTTCAAAAGTGCAGCATTGTGGTATTGAAAACACTTTAGAGTAGGGATGTAAAGCAAATCTCATGATACAAAAAATTGTATTATTATTATTTCATTATAATTTTTTTTTTATCGATATGAAGCTCACAATAAGATACAGTATTTATCACAATATTGCATTACAAAGTACAATATTTATATTATGCTAACAATAATAAACATCAAAGCCATATTTTCTTGACATTCTTTTTATCATTTAATGCAGGGGTGTCAAGCTCATTTTGACATAGGCCACATTGCATCTTGGTTTCCTCAAGGCCGTTGTAGCTAAAATTAACCTGATCATACTACAAATGATAGTAGTATTTGATTATTGTATATTTATTTAATGCAATTGCTGAATTTACTTCTCGTTAGTCTGAAAAATGACTTATACTCCTTAAGATTTACAGTTTTCATAGTTAAGACCAATTACTTCTAGCACTATATCAATTAATAAACCTTATAAACCTTGAGGCCATTGGGTGGAGGGCCGCATCTGGCCCCGCCTTGAGTTGACACATATGATTTAATGATTCTTTTTCTGGGTGCAAATTCATGGCTTCTCTCACAATATAGGCCAAGTCTTGTTTCTTTGTTTGTTTATTAAAATATTTACAGTTTTGTTTTTTTTACATTTTTGCATTACGTGTTTTAATGTTTTGAACTATTGTTTGAATCAAAGTCATGCTGTTTTATATAGTCAGGTGATGAACACAATATTGTGACAATTTTGGTATTGCGATATCATAATATCATCAATATCAAGACCAACATTGTGGTATTTGCAATGATAGTAGAATTTTTGTTTAAATTGTCAAATTGTAAATGTGTCCTTTCTCTATGACAGATCTTCCTTCCAAAATGTAAAGCGACTTCTTCCCACTTGTTTTGTAAAGTTTTGGATATACCATATGTAGTAAAACAAACACATTACAACTAAAAGCCCTGCTGTAACTCCAGAGCTATCTTTAATCAGTTCAGTGCGTCCATACCACACATTGCACTGCTTTTGATTAGCAAGCTACTGAGTCCCCTGCTCCACTCCTGTTATCCATATGTAGCATGTTTGCTTGCATAAGTGTGTCTGACAGAGGCCAGATCATGTGACCAAGCAGTGTGAGCAGATATGAGAGCAGTTCACAACCCTCAGCCTAATCCAATAACTCCATAGTGTTCACTAGGCTCAAGTCTTTACAAATGCTGTATTAACCAATGCTGTATGCGAAGAAAGCGAAGAGGCGGCATCCTGGTTAAACCTCCCTTACAACAATCAACCACACGCTGAGCAACCAATGTGCGTCTCATTAAAAAGCAATCTTTCTCCTGCTCAAGCGATTTAGGGGCCGTGTCTGTGAGAAATGTAAGAATGAAGCTTTAGACGCAACTGTATCGCACTACAGATCTTGACAAAACGGGGCCTCAGCTAATAGTGGGCATCAAAGACGATCGGTTGTGACAGGAATGTTTGTCTAACATGGAGCGAGCACTTTCCTCACATGACTAGACTGAAGCTTTGATGGAGAAGCAAGTGATGACAGAACAAAGCTTAAAGGAAAAGACGTGAAGGTTAGTAACATAGTGCTATGTCCTCTGGAAGTTATTTTGCCCCCTTTTTATCTAATCTCAAGTGAATAATCAACAAAAGGGCAGCTTGTTCTGTTGGTTTCACACAAGCTAGTCACCTTGAGTTATGTTATTCTGTCTGGAACAAAATCTGTAATCATTTAATGTCTTAATATATGTTTAATTATTGCCTGTAATTGCCTTAACATTTTGCAGACAAGTAGAAAACTGTTCAAAATTTAAATGTTCAGAAATTGAATTAATTTAAAACACTATATTTCATTTTACATTAGATATCTCTCTCTTTTCACACATTAAAATATAGATTTTCAATTTGATTTACTTTATTTGTTGACTTAAACTTTGCTACTCATGTCATACACTAGTTCTGCTTCTTTCTATAATCTCATTTAAAAGATGTTTTTCTAAATTGTTACTTACTATGGCAACGGTAATCGTGTTTCATTATTCTGAAACCCATAAAATTGCAAAGCTATTCCAATTGTGTGTTCACCATTGTTTAATTTGACCACAAACTTTGAACAATAAAAAATGTTTGATCTAAATGTATCCATAACGAATAAGTAAAGTTCTCTTCTTGTTGTAATGTGCAATAGAAGGAGGATGGGAAACAGAAAAAATGGGGCACTACAAAAGAAGACTTGAGGAAGAAATGCATAGGTCAGTGGGGAAGAAAGAGGGGAGCGGGTTGAAGAACAGTGTCCTTTGTTGGGATGGAAGTGCTGGCTTTGTGGGCCATGTGTCTCCAGGGTGCCAGGGGGGCCGGCCTGGTGCTACAGGGGGGCTAATCCAACTCCTCGCTGCCCCAGACACAGACTCACACAAATCCCTTTTACCAGAAGTCCTGCTGACTCCAACCACTCACCGTAATGCAGTTGACATAAAGGCCTCCGGGTGCTCATAGAATACAGTCTGCACTACACTGTAAAAGCTGTACTAACCAGCTGGGGCGGGGCCAACCATTGTAGTCAATCCGTACAACTTCCTTTTTCACAAAACTCAATCAGGGTTTAACACAGTGGAGCATGTTTTCTATTTTTTTCTTGGACTTACAGGCTAGTCTTTGTCCGCACTTCCTGCTTTCTGTTTACCAAATTCAAAAGGCGCTGTTAAAATATGACGTATGGGATGTCAAACAAGCAAACATGCGACTGAAAGGACTTGATGACCAGAAATGCTGTGATCCAAAGAGTGTATAAATGGGAAGGGTGGAGTTAGAGGGTTTTTATCTCGCTCTTGGATCATACGCACACAAGAGGAGTCCTTTAAACAAGCTAATGTAGGCCAGTAACACCCACACAGCCTCTTTTTATTGGACAGATGTGCAGAGGTAGCTACGGTTAAAGCACTTCACCTCGCACCAATTACCAGCCTCTGCAACAACAGTGTAGGCACAACAAAGCAACGCCTCATTACAAACAGTTGAAGTATGCCACAGAGCCTATGGAGTTATATGGGAAACGAACAGCATTGTTGATTCAGGCAAGTAAAACTACTACCCATGTCATTCCAGACCTTTCAAAAGTACAGTTGGTTTTAAGTTATTTTCTTTAACCAACATTTAGCATAGTGTGTGTTCAATTCTATGTGGCTATTAGATAGTATGATCAGCTAAAACAAATGACAAATTGATGTAAATATGGAACAAAATCATACTGATACTAGTTTGAAAACAAATAAAGACTTCTTAATGCAGAACTAAGCAACTTCAGCAGAAGTGATCCCTAAAGCTCATAGCATCTCAGAACTTATAAAACTTTGTGTAAAATTCCTACGAAAAGCAAAAACACTAACGTCCATAAACTTGAACAAACTTTATAATTTCTCATCTCTGTCAGCACAGATCTTTCAGGCTCATCTCTGAAATCTCAGAAGGACAAAGTTAAGTATTTTTGGATGGGACTGCTCATTTCTTCATCAAGTTATATTTTTTTAAATCACAAATTAGTCTAACCTAATGATTTTATATTTTTATCATTTTTGAGTATGATTAGTATTGAGATCAAAGAAGAATCGTGTCGGGTCGGGATGTGGGCAGGATCTACAAAACTGCATGTGCTGTATTTGCAGTTGTAGGCAACCGAGAGAGTCGTTTCAAACGCCCTCAAAAAATAGCCATCACAGCGACTTACAGACTCACTAACAAGGTAAGAATCCTACTAGATTGTTCTTTAAATGTTTTATTTAAATGAAACATTCTGGCAAAAAAGTGTCTGCTGTTTCTATAAATATTTTATTTCTGAGCCTGGAATAATCTACTGTATAGGAATTATTAATTACAGGTGTTTACCATGCCTGTTTTATCGTCAAAATTCTCTATCTCCATGGAAACACATGCCATGCTGTGGAACGTAGGCCAAACATAAAATCTCCATAGAGTCTAGAGAAGGTGGTAGATGCATAGTGCATATTTAAGCACTTGCACTGTGCCTATAAATTATGCTCTGTGGACAAACTTGCCTTGATGATATGTGTCAAGTTGTAAAGTTGTTGAAAGCATTCTTCAGTTGTACAACAAGTACTTCTGACTCGTATTTCCAGTCTGAATGGGATTTTCTGCTTGTCAACCCTTTAAGATGAGCTATGTGCAGAACAGCGATGTGCAGAGCATACTGAGGGGTCTGTCTGTCTGCTGGGTTTTCCTCCCTGTTGGATCGGAGCGGTCCAGTGTGCAGGGCAGACACCATCTGGACATCTGGAATGCTACAGGGCACAAGGGGGGGTGCAATATGGAGGGGGAGGGTTATGGCTCTGTGATGGACCATTACTGATAGATAGTAGTAAACACCAGACTTCTAAAAGCACTGGAGGAAATAGCAGAAATAGACTAAAATTACTAAAACAACAATGAAAACAAAACACAAAACAATAGGGTTTAATAAAAGTAACCAAAGGGGATAACATGCATATAGAAATGTTGATTTTTTTTTTTTTTCAGTCATATACCAGCACTGTAAATCTGTTGTTGTGACAGGCCTAAACTCAATCACATATAAACATTTAATTTCCATTAAGCGTTTTGTTCTATGCTTTAATATGACCATAATAACGACACGCTTTCTTGAATTTTGTGCTCACTATTACACTATATTATCTTATCAAAGCATACTTTCAGTTATGGTCCAAAAATGGGGTTAAACATAGGATGAAGTGGGAGTTTCGGACTGCTGCTCCACATGGAAAATCTCATGCTTAGTCCAAACCATATAAAAGTCCCGAGTGCAACCATATGCTGACGTGCCATATTTCACTGGTAAACGCTGTCATTACCGTTGGGCTGTATAGAGACAGGGACTATATCCAGCCAGTGCAGTGGTGTCAAATCTGGAAGGGCTCCACTCTCGCTGCAATCTGTGTGTATAAATATGTCCTGGAGGAGATAAGTCAGAGTGCTCATCCCTGTGGGCTTACTATTGCACACTTAGTCATATTCGCTTGACTTTAGATAAATATTTGAACTGGAAGTCTCCTTGGCTGTGCGCAGGACACCAGACCTGACAGAGATGAGAACTGTATTTTACCTCCTCCTGGAAAACCATTTTCTAGCTTTAATAATAAATACTTCAGAGTTTGTATATTCTTCTTCTTCCTCAATCTAGTATATTATAGCATTTAGGCTATTATTAATTTGTTGATAATAGTCGTTAATTAGGTTTTTAGAGTAGATTTCACCATAAATCTTTACTGTCACGAGCCACTGAGTCCTGCACTGTTACTCTAGCATTGCTAAATCCTGACTTTTGGCTTGTCTTGTCCAATAAATGAAAAGTTAGACTGAAATAGCCAGCTGCCAAACTGCAAAATAAAGAAAAAAATAATAATAATAATTTAATAAATTGTGACAATTTAATGATTTTTTTTTATTGTTTGTAAATGACACACAAATGCATTGTCAAATCTGTGACATACATAATTAAAAGCATGTTAGGAACTTTCATTCTCTCACTTTCTTTTTGCAGCAAAGTTGATCTGATCTGGCCTACAAATCCTATACGAGATAAATATGCCTACAAAATGTCTATTCATTCAACTGAAACCAGCTTTGCAGTCATTTGTAAAGGCACATGGCATGTTGACAAGTTGATTTAGAGTAATAAATGAATTTGAGTTGATGCCTGCCTCAGAACAAGCCTCTGCAGCAGCAGCAGGCAGCAGCCACAGCCTGCCCTGTGGGGAGTGTTGTAACCAGATCCTGCAGGGACAACTCGACACGCTCATGCCCTGACTAGAGATGTTCAGATGATTGTCAATATTAAACGTAATACCATACATGGTAAGAATGTGTTTTCATTGTGTTTTCCTGTTTCCTTGCTCCTTATATGTTTCTAAAATGTTGTAATATGAAAAAAAAAAAAAAGAGTAAATAAAAAATACAACAAGACTCTACCAGTTTGAACAGCATGTGGACTCATGGTCTGCACATTAGTCTAGGTCAGTGGTTATCGTTGTCTTTCATCATCATACACAATGCCCTCATAGGTGATGTGAATGTGCTTTCCTGTTCAGCTGTTGACACACTGGCTGACACACTGATGACTTATCAGGGCATGCACCAGGATTTTTTTTTTTTACAGTGTAGTTGCTCAACTCCAGCTGGCCTGTTGTGACACACACCAGGAAGATGCCTCAAAGTGGGAAAATAACAGTCTGGCAACGCGCATAAATACTATAGCCTTTGGACATGAAGAGTGAATAGCTCCATTCAGTCCAAAACAAGTGCTGTAGTAATTTAATATAGAGCTTGGTTTATGACTTGGGACTAGCCAAAGTGAACCAGACTATGCCCTTGAAATATAACATTTGTAACAGAAATGATGACAATGACTAATAGGCTAGATTTAACTATAAAACATAAACTTGCTTGATCAGTACAGTGATCATTAAACCCTTGAAGCAATGCAACTCTCACTAAAAAACATGTTATTATCAAGCTATCTAAATTTGGTGATGGTGGATCTGCCACTGATGTTTCTGAATATGACATTACTTTTTCATCAATGGATCTAAATAGGAAACAAGCCCGCTTATAGTGAGAATATATGTTTCCAATGTAAGTTTGAGGAAAAAACACTTGTAATTCAATCAGTGAACCATAAGTTTGTGCCATAGTGTGTAACAACTGCAAAGCAAACACATCATCATAGAGACAAGAAGGTTGGGTTTCCTTTTTCAGTTATTTCCTTAGTTAAATAAGTGAAAAATGTAATTAACTTTTAAATATTGTGTTATATTGTACATCTCCTCTCTATAAGTCTCGATGCAAAGATTGTCCAAATGCAAAGGTCTCTCACTTGCAGCTCATGAGCTACCAGTAGCTTTCCACCCTGGCAGTAACTTTGGAATCCTACATATTATGTATTATTACTATTACACTTCAAATTGTAATATTTGTTGAATGCATTCTTCATATTTAAAGGCACAATCTTCAAATGCCTGCCCTGTAGATCACTGTAGTACTTTTTAGAGCAAAATTAAGTATTTCTGTAAAATATTTCCATAAGTCTAGTTCAGTGATTCCCAAAGTGGGGTCCGGGGCCCCTGGGGGGCCTCAGGAGCTCTGCAGGGCGGGGGGCTCCAGAGGTTGTCCACACAATAGAGTATGACAGAAACTGAGTTTTTAAACTAACTTTGTATCCTCCTTAGTTTGATTAACTTTTACTATTTTAAATCCAAACAATCCAAGTCTACAGTCATTATCATCTTACTGTTTTCGTATCTTAATCTGAGAGGAAATACATTCTACATTATTTTGTGTGAAAAATTACCAGGGGGGCCTCGAACAAACCTCGGACCAATAAGGGGGCCGCGACTCTGAAAAGTTTGGGAAGGGCTGGTCTAGTTAATAAAGCAGACTTGAGGACTGTCATCATAGCACTGGTTAATGCTGGGGATGCATCGCTCCAGCTTTTTCGGTTCAGATACTGATCCTGATACTTTGGCTTTAAGTATCTGCCATTACCTGATATCAACCAATACAAGTGTAAGGACAGAATAGCTTTTTTGTTTTTCTTATCAAAACAGGAAATTTAGTCATACGTATGCAAGTCACAACTTAACAACTTGATCTAAATAAAATATCAAACATCATGAGATCTTCAGGATCAACATCAGCCGGTAAATTAATCTCATTATGTTTAATTTAAATGCACATTCAGGCTGAATCTTTATCATGGAGCCGATACCAAATCCAGCAAGATTTCCTGGCTCGGCTCTGATATCCAATCTCATTATCGAATCGTGCATCCCTATTAAATGCACCTTTCTGAATAACTCACTAGTCTCCTCTGTTTTTATATCTTCTACTACATGTGTGTCAAACAAATTTTCACCAAGGGTCATACTGGCATCATGGTTGTCATAAAATGGCTGGTGATTACTGTAATAAATCTTATACTCTTTGATAAATTGCAACTAAAAGTTTCTTAATTTGAGTTAGAATATTTAGAAGTTAAAAATACTGCATATACAACTGCATAGTCTATAAAATTAAATATTCTTTCAATTTCAGACAAATCACTTAATTAGGTTAAGACACAAACATTGATCCTTCTGGTAATATAGGATTAAAATAAATCTTATAACACCTTGAGGGCCACATTAAATTATGTAGGCCTTGTGTTTGACACGTGTGTTCTACTACAACTCTTTTGCTGTCAAGCAAGCATAAGCAAGTAATGCTGTAAGTCACTGTTAATCACAAAGCCAGTGTACATAACCTAGGTGCTTTACAAGTATTTGCATTGCAGGGACAGTCTGACAGTCAAACTTTGATTCCAGCTCCAGTAGGTCTTAACGCACTTGCTGCCTAACCAAATGTCACTAACAAAAACAGTAACAGCCTAATCAGCAGTTGTTTCTTTTTTACACACAATTTTGTTTTCACAGGTGGTTTTCACACAGGGGCAATCCCAGCTGCTCTTTCTCCTGCCACTGTTTACAGAAAGTCAGCCTGCTCAGTATTGCCTGTTGAAATGGGCAAGGTTTCTCTGGTCCAATTTGTCAAGACCTAAGAAATAACACTAAACTATATGTGACACATTATTGCTCACAATAACATTTCAATGAGCTGCAACATCAGTAATGCAACATCAGCACGTTATCTGTTGGTTAATAAAGGAAATTTCACAATTGAATGCAATAATGTTTCGACATGGTTCATTACGCAGCCATTTGCATTAGTTTTCAGCTTTACCGGTACAACAGGTGATCATTTACGTGCTCTGAAACTCGCATGTTGACAAAAGTCTGAGACTTGATGCTATCTAAACAATGCATTATATTACGCTGTCATTACGCGTCAGTAACACTTTAATGCGTAAATGCTTAGTGGCTTACCTGAAATCGTTGTGAATACGCTTGCAAAATGAAGATGAGGCACAATGTTGTCAACGATTAAAGCGAATATGAAGAAAGAAGAAGCTTTCAAAGTTTGCGGTTATGCGAACGTGACTGCTGCAAAAGAGGAGCTAAAGCCGGAGACGTGCGTAAAGCCGCTAATGTTGGCACCAAAAACGGTCCAAAACGATCTGTTTCTTTGCCAAAATGTCTTGTCTGCAGTGCTGAGTGTCCGATGAGGGTTTAGGGAGGCACGGGTCAGCGTTTTGCCCGGGTACAGCAGCAGCAGGCGGACTGTAGGCTGATCCTGGAGCTTCAAACTTAAAATGCCCCTCCGCCCCTGATTGGCCCGCGCTAGAAACGAGAAGCGCCCTGCTGCCTTCACGTGCGTCTGGTAAAGAGGCATATCTGTGTTTTGGGGTCAAAGACTACGGAAACTCAGACAGTTATAATCATGGTTTTAATCCAATTATTTTTACACTCATCAACTCTCCTGTAGTACATCTGTATGTTTTACTTTAGGATGAAGTTAACTTGGATGTGTAACTGCTAGTAACTTGTGAATAGTTCACTTTTGATTAATGTTATACTTATTTAGAATATTACAAAATATGGTGGGGGTAAAAATCTTCTGATTATGTCAAGCCATAGTATGCAACTACGGAAGCTCAGTACTGCCAATCTCTACTTTATTTTTTTCCCAGCTGTATCACGAAATTTCGTGATAACTATCAGGTAATTACGTGATAGTATCACGTAATTACGTGATAGTATCACGTAATTACGTGATAGTTATCACGAAATTTCGTGATAGTATCACGTAATTACGTGATAGTTATCACGAAATTTCGTGATAGTATCACGTAATTACGTAAAAAAAAAAAAAAAATTTTTTTTTTTTTTTTTTAGTGATACCAAAAATGTAAAAAAAAAAAAAAAAAAAAAAAAACAACTTTTTTTTTTTTTTGGTATCACGTAATTACGTGATAGTATCACGTTATTTCGTGATAGTATCACGTTATTACGTGATAGTATCACGTTATTACGTGATAGTATCACGTAATTACGTGATACCAAAAATTTAAAAAAAAAAATATATATATATATATATATTTTTTTTTGTATCAGGTAATTACGTGATAGTATCACGTAATTACGTGATAGTATCACGTAATTACGTGATAGTTATCACGAAATTTCGTGATACAGCTGGGAAAAAAATAAAGTAGAGATTGACAGTACTGAGCTTCCGTATGCAACAAACTAATC
The DNA here is from genome assembly GCA_038363315.1 of Mugilogobius chulae. Taxonomy (NCBI): domain Eukaryota; kingdom Metazoa; phylum Chordata; class Actinopteri; order Gobiiformes; family Gobiidae; genus Mugilogobius; species Mugilogobius chulae. Next base: position 33,174,343 of record CM076401.1, on the reverse strand, counting down.
ACTGATTAGACAGTCTTTCCAACAAACCATTACACCCACGTTAATATTACACTTCCATTACACCTCGCTCTCGTGCCCTCTACGGAACAATATGCAGCAATACAAACAGAGTACAGTATACTACAGCGCCTTATTTCTCATAAATTTAAAGTTGGGTTAACTAGCTTTTTAAGTTGTAAATTAGTACATTTTGTGTTTTCTGCTAAAACGTACATAATACATTGAGTACCTTGTGAAAAAATTAGGCCACTGAGTACTGTCTGAACTGAATAATAGAGAATTTTAGTTCTAAAGAGGAGACAAATGCAGTGCTCTGATTGGCTGAGCTTGGGTGGCCCTCTTCAGTTTCACTTTGTTATTTGTAAGTAGACGTTTATAAGCCATAATTAAAAAAAATAAAAAATAAAAATAAAAAAATATAAGCCATAATTACAACCAAAATTAATTCATGCCAATTTTAACCATGTGTCAAAGGATTTGCGAGAAGAAGTTTAAAACCTAATTGTGTTTGCAGTGTGAAAATCAGCAACCCCATCTTTAAGAATGGGAGTAATGCCAAAAATCTTCAGCTATACATAAAAATATACAAAACACCACACAATATTTTTGTTTATATGATGTATAAATTCTTAGCTGCAAACCAATTCTACCTGTGTGTACAAATACATTTATAAAAACCCCTCATTGAAATATAAAGTTAAGCCACGTTCAACCTTTTTTTATGATTTGTAACTTTTACACCTTAGGGTACTGTGGAATAGAAGTATTTCAAAATGTATTGACCTATATTGTGGTAAGGAATCAGAGCACTCAGAGGAAACATATGCAGACACGAGGAGAACATGCAAACTCCACATAGAAAAGCCCAGTCACTTGTGAATCAAACCCAGGACCTTCTTGCTATGAGACCTGCACCACTGTAAAAGTGACAGGGATGCATCGAAACTACATAAGAGACAAAAATAAGGAAAAATAAAAGCTTTCTGTTTTAGTCACTGTCTGACTGAATAGTTACACGGTGGATATTTAATTGTGCAAAGTCTGGCCATGTCTGAGCAAAACCCAATCTCTAGCCCCACCTGCAGTTTGAACATAGTCATTACACAACATTATACACATTTCTTTGCACCTTTTGTGAGCTCTGCCGCTAATCTTGCATGTTAAGCAACCGTGGGATATTAAAGAGGAAAACATCATGCTGGAGATGTAATTTAATTGGATGCATGTGTGTTCTCATGGGGACAAGAATGAAAGAATGATTAATGACTTTCTTCTGATAAGATTTATGTGTTGTTTTTTTAATTTAAATGAATAATATGGATGAATATATATAGAGTGACATATATATAATTATGTGTCATTAAAACACTGTTAAATGATGAGCTCAGTCAACACAAAACCCAAAGCTCTCCACTCACACTGTACATAAAAAACCTGATTGATTTGTGTTAACTTGTTTTTGTCATCAGAAACAATTTATCTCTGTCATAGAAGAAAATGTTGAATTAATGTCATAAAACAATGAATTGTCAGAGCATACAGTTTTATTTCTTCAATCTATTTTGTGGTTTCGACCTCATTTGGCTCTTAAATTGCTTGCAATAAAAATTCTCTGCTATGACAGTTGATCTCTTCATCTCAAGGACAATTTAGCTGGGTAATACAAAGCCCACCTGTAAATGATGAATACAGATTAGGCTGTAGAAATGCTGGTAAAACATGTTGGTTATAGTATTGTAGTGATGCTTACCTTGTCTGGGTTTATGGTGGGGCACTGCCAGTTGTACAGGTAGATGTTCATTCTTTTGTTACTCATGTTGAATTTCAGATTTTCCAAAAAACTTTGGTTGTCCATAAAGTCTAAAGCCGTGAAGACATCAAAACCTTTCTGTTTAAATAAAAGAACAATGTTCAAGTAACTTACAGGCTGTTTTTGATATACATGGTGAAAAGGAACAGGACCTAAGATTATGTTTTTACATCTTATAAACATGGCTATATGTCCCTCGAATAACATCAATTTTAACCAACTAATGTTGATTTTTATTAACTAGATGACAGCAAAAGACAAATATCCAAAAGGGGTTTAGGTTGCAAATACCCTTGAAGATGAAATATTTTTGAGTGGATAAGAAGATTAAAAAGATGCAGCTTGAGAAATCATTTACAAAAACTTTTGTTCCATAAAAAGGTATTTTTGCACATTTCTAAAGTCATTTTGGAGGTCTTCTCCCAGCACATGGCAGACTTAGCAGCTTGTGTATAGTATGAAATCGGTTAATTTGATTACTAAATTAGTTGACGATTTTTACAATTCTGGATTTTTAATTGTTTTTTGCAATTAATTTAGTAACTTGTTGCAGTCCAACATCCAATCAGTCATTCCTTTTGGGTTGGTAATTTCAATGCTGACATCGGCATAGGCAACAACATAAATAGTTTTTATTATAGATTAGTAACAAAACTACAACTGACATGCAAGCTTGTTATATGTCTTTTTTTTTTTTTTTCCTGTCTCGCTCTTTATCTTTTTGAGTGAGTGCATCTTTACTAAGTAAATTTAGCTAAAATCTTTGATAGATTTGATTTGATAGCTTTCATTTTCCAGGAAACCAATAAGTCAAAATTGACTAAATTGTGTCTTAGTTATTATGTATTAATTTAGACAGCAATTCACTCTCTCATTTGTTCACAAGAGGAAATTTACAGTGATTTAGGTACAATTAACCTAAAATGCATGTTTTTGGAGGTGAGAGGAAACCAGAGTATCCAGAGTAAACCACAGCGACACAGGAAGAACATGCAAACTCCACCCAAGAGATCATCAAATGTTGACTTGGCTTGACCTGGAAGTCCAACCCATGATCTCCTTGTTGGGAATCCAGAGCTTCTGTGGTATTGTGCAACTGAAGTGATACTAACCACTCTGCTACCATACATCCATGACCTAATTACTTCTAAAGTGCAGCAAGTTGAAAATCCTATTTAAAAATGGAAACTACTTTATGAATAACAACCTACGGCTATACATCTGATTAAAATCATAGTCCTGGTCCAACTGCCTTATCTTTCAGTGAGCCAAAGTCAGACCTCGGGAAAGTCATAATAATAGTTTAAACATAGCGAGTAACTTACAGCTTTGGCCAGCACCAGTGCATCCTCCATGAGCTGCAGGTCTGCAGAGGAGCTTACATAGAACAGGAGCTGGGCCTCTCTCAGCTCTGTGTGCAGAGGGTTATTCAGGACCTTAGAGGTCAGACTGTAAAAACTAAACGCTCCCGTCAGACTTCCATCTTCACCCTGTGTACAAAAGACATAAGTGTCAATAGCTTTTTCTCTCTCTTTATCGTGTGTAGGTGGCACATTATCACTGACCTGGGCCACGTAGGAGTAGACCAGTCTGTTTCTAGGAAGCAACCAGTGTTCAAGTTGCTGAACAGAAAAGTTGGAGCTGAGATCAAACTTGGACTTATTGGATTGGAGCAGAGAGTGAATCGATGTCATGTCTGCTGTGGTCATTGGACGCAGGCCTTGTGGTGTTGTTTCCTGGAGGAGTGTGTAAATTAAAAACATATAAACACTGGTTATTGATGTAAAATATTTGTTTAGTCTATTTTTGTATTTGAACAGAACTACCATAGAAAATATACAGCATAACAATTAGTGGTAAGAGAGAAATTTTGCAACTGAAGTGGTACAATTTAGTCTCACAATGAGAGTGGCTGTTTATGTTCACAACACAAATCTGATCATCATGATTTATGTTGTTATTGAAATATAATAGTTACGTCTGTTTTGAACTATCTTATTTCAGTCAATTATTTGTCAGGTCATGTTTACCCAAAGAAAGTTTGGGCATTTTCTTTATCATATACATTAAAGAAAATACAATAAAATAAAAAGTGCTATCAGCTTATTTCTGGCTGTGTAAATGTACCCAGGCAAGTGCTAAAGCATTACTCTGCCCGATCTTTACACTGTTCTCCTATAGAGGCAGTAGTAACTCACATCTGGCAGCTTGTTGAGTTTGATTGCTCTCTGCACAGAGATGTTCTGTCTCACTGCAGGATGATTCAACTCCTTCAACTTTCGAGGGTTCAGGGGACGATGCCAGTACCTTAACAAACAGGAGCAAAGCAATATGTTCACATGTCACATACTAGAAGTGCTCCTTAATAACGTATGGTTTTAATATGAACTGTGATTACATACTTGCAGGTGCTCAGGGGATGGGCAGCACTACGTCAGTTGTGTAGAGCGCCTGTAGGAGCCCTGTTGGCTCACTCTTCTGGAGAGCTCTCGGATCAGAACCGGTGTCATCCTCTTCCTACGCAGCTTTTTATGGACACACAAGAGTCGCACCTGCACCATCTTTATATCCCTAAAAAACATGTCACTTTTAGTGAGTGGAATGAAAAAGCAACAAAATAACAATGAGGAATGGGCCAAATTATACAAAAAACACATTTTAAAGGTGTTCCTATTATATTTAATATTCAAAGATAGCGCTGATCAAAGTGTATGCTCATACAGTATCTGCAGCCTGTTCGTTCATAAGTATGGATTTCTCCTTCACTGTAGATCTTCTCAGGTTTCTCTTTTTCAACACAGTTGTTCCTTTTCGATAACTTGTGCTCTGGAACAGATATCCATTCAATGTTCTTTTTTTTTTTTTGACCATTATGAATCCCTGTGAGAAAACTTTTAACTTCTCTATTAATGAAATATTAGGTTTTGTTCTGATTATAAAAATGCATTTTTGTTGTTGTTGTAATGTTAAAAGAGAATGGTTAGTCACTAATAATCGCCAGATTGAAAAAAACATAGATTTGCCTTTTTAATATTTAATGTCAAAGTACAATGTTGTTAATATATAATATATGTTCAAGAAAAGTGCTTCTTAAACTGCTGTATTTGAACTGCTTGAATGTTAGGATCCACTGTTCCATCCAGAATGTTAATTGAAGAGCATACATGTACATTGAATAACATTTAGCCACTGGATTCAAGGTTTCTCAGTTTTGCATGTTCTTGTGTGGTCGGCTGATTATTGTGAGCTACTCACCTGTCATAAATCTCACATCTATAGGAACTGCAGCAATGAAGCCCACTAGCTTCTTATTGGAATTTACTCTCACACCACAGTGCCACTCGGACAGCCACTGTGGACTCTGCAAAGCCCTTAGAACAGAAAAACACAACATTTTTAAAGCAAGTCTGGATTCTTCTTTCTGAGAGCACATTATAAAATCAATTGTTACTGCTTGCATAATTGTTCAATGATGTCTTTTCTAATGCAAATGATTCTTGCTGGGCCAATTTCCTCCATTCAACAGAATTACACAATAAAGGAGACATATTATGCTAAATCAACTATAATGAGATCTTAACCTCTCACAAACGTGTTTCCTCATCATTGTTTTACTCAAAGTTATATTTCAATTGGTTCTTGTAAGTTTGAGTAATCCTGTAATTGTAACTGAGTCTATATATATTAAATTATGCTGACAAATTTAGCGTTCTTAAAAGTAATAAAAATAAAATAAATTAACTTTTAGGAGACAGCTTATCAACGCCTTCGTTTAAAGTTAATGGATTTATTTCTATTATTAGATAACATTGCAGCTTACAATGAGCCTGGATTTGCAAAAGTAGCAAACATTTACCATTTGAGATACTCCTCGTGAAGTCTATTCTCACCGTATTGTCATCCTCCTCTGTGAAGTTTTCATTCAAAAGTGTACAGAGTTCTTTCAGCTAAAAACAGCATTGGACATGGCTTAGAATGATTTGTATTTCTGTTTTGGTGCATAAAGCATTTTCACAAAGCCAGCCTAAAACCGAATGTGCCTCCAGCTACAATGAAACGGCCAATTATCCTGAGTAAGACTTTGATAGATGTGATTTTATGCCTCACCACTGCAGCGCTGGTGAGGTCCAGAGTGTCCCATGAAAAGCCTTGGGGCAGAGAATAGGGTTCTGTCCGGACACTGAGCTCTCCTTCTGCTATTGGACCGTGACTTGTAACAGCGTCACCTACGGATGCATAAAAACAAGAAAACAGCGTTGTTATTTATCACCTGTGTGCCGTTAAACGTAAGCTAGACATTTGGAAGTTAAAGAAAGTAGTTTTACCAAGTTTGGGGACAGGCTGTGTGTCCCAGAAGTCATATTGATGTTTCTTTGCTTGCTCCAACGTCCTGGGCTGAGTTGGACCGAAATTAAAGAGGTGGAATGCCCTTTGGAGTTCTTGCTGCTTCTCTTCTGGCAATGCATCCAGCTTTTGGCGTTGAAATATAGTTAAAAAGTGTGCTATAACATAAACAGAGAAAGCTCAATTTAAAACCCCAACCATGGCAAATGGGTCTCCAGGGCCCAGGGGTCTCCAGTTATCCTCCCTCTTCTTGGGTTTCTTGGTCTTTTTAGTAGCGGCGCTCTCATCTGGTGTCTGCTGCTTTTCACTGCGAAACATCAATCACACAGACAGAGAAAATAGACTTTCATCGGCGAAGTTAAGAGACAAGTGCACTTACTCTTTGGAACCCGTCATTGTTGGGGGCTTGTAGATGGACTGACTTATTTTGTGATACAGTTGTGGCTTTTGCGTCTTATCTGGCGTCAGGCAGCGAGGGGAGGGGAGAGTCACCAAACCCTGCTCCCGCCCTGTCAAAACGACAGATAACCCAAAGCAGAGTGATTCATTAGGCTAAACACCAAACTCTTTTTTTTTAGGAGAGATAGTTGGAAAAATATTCTTATGACTGTGGTATGCTAATAATGGTCCTGATAAAATTTTGTAAAAGGCTTTTCTGTTTATTATGAATTTTATCTCACTGGTATAAATAAATAGTTGATTTTGATTTGTTGTTGTTGCTGTTGTTGCTGTTTTTGTGTATATTTGTGTATAAAATGTATCTTACATTACCTTGGCAGGAAAGTTCAGAAAGACTGCAACAAGTTAGTAACATCCTGGCTTCTTATCATCGCATATGGCCCATTTTCAACTCCTGTTAACAGGCCACCAAAGTAAAACTTCACTTTAAATAACCTGACTTCATTCTCTGTGATACTGTAGTTTGACTATTGAAATTTACAACAGAACAAAGATATATGTGTCCTATATTCATTTCCAACCAAGGATTCTCATGGATCTCCAGAGACTCGTATAAAAGAGGTCAGAACTGGATTGTGTGAATTTTAATGAAGGGATGGCATGTTAATTGCATCTATAAAGATATTTATAATCAGTCAGTATTGTTCTAGAATATTTTTTTTTTAAAAGGGATAAAGAGATTCTTAAAACAGAATCGAATTGTTTAATTCTAGTGGGTCAATTCAATTCTGACTTCAATTCTCATGTCCCTCCATGGCTCTGTGTTGGCACTTGGGGGCAATTTGATTCCTGTTTTGATTTTTGGGCCACAATAGGTGGGTTTCACATTTTAGAATTCTTGGCAGTTATGAGCCAGGTGGAGGGCAAGAGGTAGTTTTTCCCATTAATAACATTGGACTTTGCCATGGAATAATTCAAAAAATATTTTGTAATTTAAAAAGAGGCGATTTCTAGGATGACTAGACCCATTACTCAATTGCACTCCAAAAATAAACTGCATTTAAGCTATATTAATTTAGCTGCCCTCCACCTCATTGAAATAACACTGGCCAGTAGAATGTTGTGATGTCACATGAAACCCACCTATTCTGATATATTTTTGATTTTGTTAAGCCTCATGAGAACTTTTTCTGCAACATAACTTTTATGTTGCAGAAAAACAATGCCTAAAACAGTTCATATTTCAGTCATTCGTTGGTCAATTTTTCATAAACAAAATCACTTCAAAGAAATATAACAACAACAACCCTGTTTCTTAATCCCTGTAACAACGAAGGAATCAACCCTTCTAATCTGCACCAAAATGACAAAACAGAAACACATGAAGTATATCACCCATGTTTCTCGCTTTCACTATATTGTCACCCAATGCTGCAAGTAAAACATTCTTAATTTGTATTTGGCAGCACCTGCTTTTCTATTTGAGCTTTTTTTCTTATGCATCGTTGCTATACTAGTTTTCTAATTCAGTGCTGTGGAAAATAAAAAGTCGAAGAATAAATGGACTCCAGTCTTTTGACTAAAACACTGTTGTGGTTTGGTGCTGCGCCACACCACATTCAGCTCTGCCAGATGTTTTAATGACCTCAAGGCTCTAACTTCTACTTTTAATCGTGATGTTGTATAAAGCAAATACTTCTTCTCTTTTAGTGCTGAACTTTACGTCGAGAAAACAACAAGTTCACTTCCTTTGATGATTTGACCGCATGCATTCCTCTATATTTGCAAAAGCTATTTTTTATGTCGTCCTTTTACAGCCCACCTGTGACAACACCCACATGGTGCATCCTCTTGAGTATAACTGGGAGAAGGTTGTCTGTTTTCCCAGTGGACTTGAATGTGACTAAACTCGGTGCAGCGACATTGAACTAATACATCTGTGCCAATTCCGCTTCTAAAAATGGCCCGCTGCGCTTTGATCTACGCCTTTATAAATGAAAAGTACATGTGAAAGAGTGGCCCCTGTTTGGGAGATTTAACATTAAGCGCCTGGAGCTATTTTGGTGACGTTGTTAAGCTTGTCTTCCACTGCCACGAAAACTAACAGCACAAGAAGAGGCTGGCTGAAAAGATGACAAGATGAAGACGGGATGAACATGTTTTGTTACTGTGCAGACTAATTGCTCTGTGTCAGCTGTATGTAGCGGGCCCCAAGGGAATAGTAGGAGAAAAATTCACGCTAGAAAAGCAGATATTAAAGTTACCTGACAGACAGCAAGAAAGATTCCTCAAGGTTTTGTGTTGCCAGGTCCTGACTTCAACATCACAGCAAGGAGAAGATCAAAATATAGTGTCTACAAAGAACAAGACAGTTTCCTTTCATGTATGTTTTTATATTTGATACTGAGACAATATAGAGGTTTAAGTTCTTTCTGTGCATTTCCTGATCAGTCACGAGGTTTAGAGACGTGACATCACCTTCCAAACCTTCCTTTTTTTCAAGCCACATTTGTTTGCTACTAACTGAATTTGCTTCTCTTCTCTTGAAAGTTCTGCTGTCTATAATATTTCAGTCAATGCCATAATTTGAATGTCCTCCTACCTCAAGCTTTCTCTTGCAATGCATAAAGTAAACAACACAGCATATTCATAACAAATGGTATTTTTTTTAGCATTGACAACTTTCATGGCAAACTTAAAAATGATAAATTGTCACTATAGTATACCAGTGTGAGTGTTGGTAAAGGGAAGAGCATCTGACTCAGAAAAGTTGAGGTTTTGTCATCTTTTTTCTATGTAAAACTTAACAACATAACAATACAAAAAGATGAATATTTGTCCGTTTAGTGGTGACATTACTTTGACTTTGGCAATCGTTTTCTGAAGGCAAAACTAACCTGGAACAATACAAAGAGCAAGTTTAAGGTTATAGTTTAGTTTAGTTTAGTTTATTCTTCCATGTGTCAATGTCTTAACAATACATAGTCATTATTGAACAAAAGATCATCCATACACTGTTGAATAGGAGCATGATGATAGACCAAGTCTTATTGAGCATGCTCTTCACTTAACAGCGAGGAGAGAGAGAGAAGAGAAGAAAGAGAGAGAGAGAGAGAAGAGAGAGAGAAAGAGAGAGAGAGAAGAGAGAGAGAGAAGTGAGGAGAGAGGAGAGAGAAGAGAAGAAAGAGAGAGAGAGAAAGAGAGGGAGAATGAGAGAGGAGAGAGAAGAGAAGAGAGAGAGCACGAGAGGAGAGAGAAAGAGAGAGAAAGAAGACAGAGAAATAGAGAGAAGAAAGAGAAAGAGAAGAGAGAGAAAGAGAGGGAGAGCAAGAGGAGAGAAAGAGAGAGCAAGAAGAGAGAGAGAAGAGAAGAAAGAGAGATAGAAAGGGAAAGAAGAGCGCGAGGAGAGAAAGAGAGAAAGAAAAGAAAGAAAGAAGAAAGAAGAGAAGACAGAGTAGTAGAGAGAGGAGAGAATTAGAGAGAAGAGCGAAAGAAAGCGAAAGAGAAGAGAGAGGAGAGTGAGAAGAGAGAAAGAAAAAGAGAAGAAAGAAAGAGAGAGAGAAAAAGAATAAAATGTCAAACATTATGAGACATTCTGGATCAACATCAGCCTATAAATCAGACTCATTATTCCAATTAAACACAACTAGGATAACGGCTGAACCGTAATCATGGAGCCGATACTCGATCCAGCAAAATTTCCTGGATCGGCACCGATATTCGATCCCAGTATCGGATCAGTGCATCTCTAACTTTAAGTCACCTAACAATAAGAATTTATGCCAAGAGGACCCATAAAGGAGGCAAGTCTACATGATGTGACAGTGTATATGCAGATTTTAGTCCCTCCAATGCGTTGAACATCCATCTGTGCACATACACACTATCTCTTGTCAATACCAATCCACTTTACAATTCAAAGCGATATAGACAATTATAACAAGAACTATGCATTCCATTCTATACCAGATGTGTGAAGTACACAGCCATAATTGGTCTCTCTCCTCTCCTTTCACCACATGCTTTCAATTCCACATCTACAATTACCCAAAAGTAAATTAGTGCCTGATTGGTGCTCACCATAGAAACAAGTGTCATCTGTTAAGATCAGGCCTCTTTGTGTTCATTGTGGCCAAATCCAATTATGTGAAGTACAAAATGCAGCGCGGGCTCCATTACAACCTACCTAATCAAGATTTGGAAGGGAATTTGTCATTAAAAGACGTGCTTAATAGCTCATCCTGGTATTAGCAGGTTGTGAACAAGGTGGAGAGTTAGAGGCTACATTTATGCTGATGCATTACGTTTATAGACCGCATTAAAGTTGAAGTTATAGTTCTGTTTTGTCATGCCCAGAGCCTTTGCCTGTCCCTTTTTATTACAAAGAAATCATCCACAGCCTTTCGATATTTGAAAATCTTCCTAAATCTGCATTAGCCCATATTTTAGTATATAATATGTTTTTTTTTTTGTAGATTTTGTGCTTTTTGCCTACCACAGTTATTCTAAAACTTAAAACTGTCCTTGATGCCAGGCATGCATGCAACAATTTCTCGAAAGTCTGTAGTTACTTTCTACTATCACTGTTTCAAAATGGAACTAAAGACAACAACGTTTTGCTGATAAATGTAAATAGTATCTAAATAGCATTTTCTCCTGCCTGAGCCATTTGTAGAGATTTTCAGTGGTGTTTTGTGGAATGGTCAATGCAATTGCTATTATATTGTCATAGAATATTGTTGTGACTTTCAGGTTGCAAACACCTGGGCATATCTGTCTGTCTAGCCTATTACAATGCTCTTTATACCTCAAGACAAACTTTACACTTAGGAAAACAAAACGAAGAACAAACAAAGGTCAAAAAGTGGTGCATCATTGCTATCTAGTGAAAATTCTAACCAGGAAAGTAACAAAACAATGACCTAGTAAGAATCGATACAACTACATTAAATTAGGTTATCTTAGAACTCTAGGTTTATGCTTACCACCTGCAGATTTCTAGCCTATCTCTCTCTCTCTCTCCAATATTTCTGTACTGTCAAGTTTACCAGCTCTACTGAAATGTGGTTATGGGAAGATTTGGTAGTTTTGGTGCTTGAAAGACATTAATGCATGCTCCCCCCATATATTTACTTTTCAATAAAAATAGGACATTTAGTAGCTATGTAACCGTAAGTTACATTTTTATAGGCTACATTGTAAAACACAAAGTTAATATAAAAACGACATGTAGATTTAGCTTGCACTTGTTAGAATGTGACTGAAACCTACAATTTTGAATCCTACATCATGTTTTACCTAAATTCAGACAAGTGAGTGATGTTTAGTTGAAAGACAACATCAATCAATCAAAACCAACATTGACTAATATTGAGAAACCACTGGCTACAAACGTGTACTTTATAAAAAAAAAAATGTTAGCCAGTAGAATTAGAACTGGAATCACTAGAATCAAATTAATTTCAAGGCTTTAAAGTCTGGAAAAGTTCAAGATGGCCGCAGATTCTAAACTCAAAGACCAGAGAATCTTTACCTGGTTTGGGTGGATTTGCTGATTGCTTTGTTTGATAGTCTGCATCCAGCTGTAAAACAAAGAGTAATTAAATTAAAGTGCAGTTTGGAATAAAATAATGACTGACATAAATACAAATGTTTTATTAGCACGAATCTGCCGGTGGATTGCAGGATTAGCTTGTCCTCAGCAGTAGATGGCGCACTCGCTCCTGCAGTGTTGCCGCGCGCGCCTCATGATGGAGCAAAAACAGCAGATGTGCTAAAGAAACTCTGGCTCTGTACACACCGCATGTGTCGGGCATGTGAGGATAAAGCCAAGGAAGCCTATGACACCGAGAAGAAGCGCCATCTCTTTTCTGTAAATAGATCTGTAATGCTCTGCTATCTCCGAGAATGAGATGTGCCTGGTTCTACTTGTCTCCCATCTCTGTTGTTGAGAATTGGATGAATGTGCAACAATCTCCGTATCTGCCCTCGTGTTGCTGACTGTCGTGTTCTGTTTCAGACTGGCTGTCTCCTCTCATCCTCCAGCGCTTTATCTCGTTCAATTCTTCAGTCTGAGAAGAGCCACTGTCAAGTAAGATCTCCCAATGTACCACGGTGTAGTCTACATTTTAAACAACCTCTGGATTTATTAGATTGTTAAGTCTAATCTTGTTTGTTCACCCTCGTAAACATTTAAAGTAAGTGAGGGAAACTTTGGATAAGTTCTAAAGGAGACTTATTAAAATATAATGGATGTATCAATAATTTCATGTTATTCATTGTAAAATACAAGTCTAAAACCAGTCCCCAATGATTGTAATCTAGCTCTACCAGATAAATTCACATTATCTCTTCTGTCTGAAGAAATCAAATAGGCACTGGCAGACCAATCACGATGCAGCATTATGGCTTCGGTGGAAACACACATTTTTTCAGTTCCTGGTACTTTTTTTTTTATTATTATTTGTAAGTTCCAGACCCCATATTAGGAGTGTTCACACAGAGCAGGAACTATAGACTGGGGCCACACTCTAAGGACTTTTTTTTTTTCCCAGTCAGACCAGGAACCTTTTGGTGACACAAGCACATTTACAATGCTAACCTTGTTTGGAAACATGTTTTATATATTCTCATATTTAGATAAACTTATCCTGAAGAAAAAATATTTAAAGTTAATTATTTGGTACATCATATTCAGACTTTACAAATGCTAATGCTAAAGCCAGTTAGAGCAACAGTTGCTGTGTGAAGTGAACACACACGAGGACAGGGGACAGGGTAGTTCCTCTGATTAAACACTTTCATGTGTGAAAATGCCTAATCAATGAAGCTCTACAGTGGAAGATCGCCCTAGTTCTGGAGGTAAATTCCTCATTGTAAAGTGCCATAGGCTTTTCAAAAAAATCAAATATTATTATTAAATCACATTCCTGAGCTGTGGGACTGCCAACATTACACTTCTTTAAAAGCAGTTTATGGAAAACCAACAAGTAAGTAAAAGTAATCTTTATTTGTACAGCGCATTTCACAGACACAGAGTCTCAAACGCTTCACAGTGAGATGAACCCCTCCCCTCTCCACTCAGTGACAGTAAGCTGCCCTGGGGCAACTCAGCAGAGGCGATTCACCTAACACCTGGCGCCTCAACCTCCGACTATCACCAAGTGTTCCCTAACATGCATGTTATCAGTGAGGAATATTTTTGACCTAACTTTTTAATATTTTGTAATGGATAATCACGTCAACGCCTACTAGGCACGACGTCATCTCAACGATGGACCAAAAAAAAAAAAAAAAAGAGTTAAAGACATATTCAAACATAACAATTTTTTTTCTTTTTTCAAAACCCCTATGGAGATTTAACATGGTTGTCGTTACTTGTTGAAGCAAGAAGTTGATGGTCGCTGGTTGAGCTCCTTTAATTGAAAGAGTAATACCAGTTGCCTTTGGAGTAGCTCAAATATTACCTAATAATTGTGACTTCGAATACGTATTCTTAAATTTCAAATGTTTACATGGCTGTACAACGGTTCTCATCATGACAGTCTCTTAAGCACATGAATCTGACCTTCACTAACTTTTGAATTAAACAACAGCTTCGAATCCTGACACCTCCTACCTTAAAAGCATAGCGTCTCCGTCTTTTGCATTTCTGGCAGTGGAAAGCGGTCTTGTTGATACTTTGCCCATAACATAAGTGCGTGACCAGCTTGAGTCACAACCTGTCCTGAATTAGATGCAGAAACACAGCCACGGATCTCATTCACAGGCTAGATTGATGAGAGCGCTGGGCACATAGTATTTATTCATCTGGTAGAATTAGACCCGGCTCGGAGTTTCAGAGGAATAATCACCATCTTTTCAGCGTATTCAGGAAGTGGCTTTGATGCTGCCAACAAAGTGATAACTATAAGCATGTGCGATTTCTGATTGGACAGCACATTCTATAATAATACAGTGTAGGAGTTTTATTGTAACCGAGCTTTGTTTAGGCCTAATGAGAATGTTTGTGTCACATCTTCCTTTTTTTATCTATTCAAATACTGTTGAAATGAAGCATTTTTTGTGCCTGGTTGTAGTCATGGAGATTATGTGACGAAAACATTTTGGCCTATTTTTGCCTATGATCCCAGCGAATCATTATGCGTTTTTGGGCATTGTGTTTTGCACATTTGATCAAAAACAACAACAACAACAAAACAAACTACTACACACATAATGACAAAGACCACGCCAAATAAAATGATAATAATTTCTTTTTGAAGTGAGATTGATACGGATGTTACATGTATTCTCATTGAAGAACAATAGTGGACAATGAGACTCACTAGGAATGTGAAAAGGAAGCAGAGTCAAAGATGACAAAAATGAATAAGAAGCTAGTGGAAAAATCAAAAAACGGCAGTAACATATGAGTTACCATCTTAACACCATTTCACAAACGGGTGTAAATGATACATTAAAATTCTTTAAATAAACAATCTTTCTGTTGACATGACCAGATTACCAAGTAGAGATAATTCCTAGCACTAGTATGGGAAAAAACTAGGGATAGAAAATCGATCGAAACATCGAAATTCGATCGAAGTTCGCAGAAATCGAATCGAAAGGTCAGAATCGATCAGTTTTTCATGCACTGACTTACACACACACTCTGTATTTGTATAATACACACAATAATACAAAAATAGTCACAATGTTTGAAGAAACAAAGCCTGAACTTGTGCCAGACCTGACTGAATGTGCTTTATTATGTTGAGTTAACAAGTGATGGTTAACGACTCTAAATAAGGACACTAAATATGACTGTTTACTGTTTGAATGTTGACAAAAAACACTAGTTTCAAAGCTCTAATAACAGTGGCTTTGTGTTAAATGTCATGTATTATGGTTTATTTTGTGTCTTAAGATAAAAAAAAAGTGAATATAGATAAACTAACAAATCGAAAATCGTGGCTACAAAATCGAAAACTGAATCGAATCGTGACTTAAGTGAATTGTCCCATCCTAGAAAAACATCTATACAAATGAGACATCAGACTTATTTTTGACAAATAATAACATTTGATTACATCTTCATGTTAAATGATTGTTAAACGAGGATAGTTTTTTATGATTACTGAGGGATTCTGTTTAGAACTTAGATACCTTCTGTTCATTTTTTCTTCACTACTTAAGCTTTCCTGTAAAGTATGTAATATATAATACAATCATGCACATTAAACTAAACATTATAAGAAAAAATGAAAACTTTCACATGAAGTTAATTAAAGAACTGTTCAGTTGACTTCTGTTAAACGATGGCACTAATTTCTGCTTTCCCTTTGCAGTATGTCTGTGTAACGTCATCAAAGTAAAGTGCTGGACTACACTGCCAGACCAAGACCATGCTGCTGGACAAAGACCAGCCTGATGACGCACTTGCATGGATAAAGCTTACGGTATGGAACATGATTGTTTTCTGTTGAAGCCAAAAGGCTTTGTGATAGTGCCGAGTATTGTGTCTGTAGTAGCATGATTTAGAAAAACATAAAATACAAACATAAAAGTAAGTACAGAGAAGTGGGCGTAAATGGGAATTCTGGAGCAATAGTGTCTTGAATGCAGAAGAATTAAGATTACTCAAACATGTATTAATCCTTCAACTTGAATTTCAATTTTCAGTGAATAATGAGAAGGGAAAACCATTATAACATGGTATTGTTAAAGATAAAGTAGCTCAGACTCACAACATAATTTTAATCTTATTTAAAAGTATAGCACACACTGTAAACTTCATAAACATTAACAAAAATGTATTAATTCAGATCTATATTTATGCATCTCAGTACATCAAAAGGCAGCAATAACTTTGGGCTAGTTGATTATTTGGTGACTTTTTGTGACTTTGCTGCGAAAGTATGCAAATCATTTAACAGAAGTGAGCTAACAAAGTTAGATTTTTCTGTTCAAGGACTTTTAGAAAATTGGGAAAATGAAACGGTGATTGTGCAATATGGTTTATAGCTGCCCCAATCTACAGTTGTTTTTGAAGTGATAATGAAAAAATTTATTTCGGTAAACAATGCAAAACGAATACAAATCACAGACCGCTCAAAAGGATAAGTTGAAGCAAAAGCGTAAACAGGCATTTGGTGTTTTGCTGAAATATTTTGGCAAAGAAAATATAATGAGAATAGTTTGAGAACAGAAAACAAGATGTAATTAAACACATACAGTAAGTTTTAGAATTTTATTAATCTATATTTACAACTATTTTCTTCAAAAACTAGTCACTTTGTAATCAAGTAATCAAAATTTTATTATCTAGTAGTATAGTCTTCTTTGCCAAAATAACTCACTCCACAGGCCAGATCGTTTGCCCAATAAGAGAATCTTTTTATATAGAAGCAGTCACACATAAACGCTTAAATCTTGGCCTGTATACTATTTGCATGAACCATCCAAAAGAACGCAGGAGAATGCTACATTGCTTGCACTTCCAAATGGAGCAAATTTAGTGGAAAAATATCTGCAGTTAACAAAATGTAGTGAGTTTCTTGAGCATCCAGCAGCAGAGCAGTGCAGAATATTCATCAGACCTAAATTACCCATCGTTAATCAGCTCCAATCTGGCTCTGCATTTGGAGCCTGCATCACTAATACTCTATACATTACACTTGTTCCCTACAGAAGAGAACGATGATGCACACAAAAGCTTTGGAATAGGGATGGCTTGAATATCTGATTCTTATCTTGCAGTTATGTCCAATAACTAAGAACCAAGAGCTTGTACCTGATTGTATGTGCATGAATTTAGCACAAATTTGCTTCAACACATACATATATTGCATCTAATTACAGAGAACTTAAAGTTGTAAATTTCAACTAAACATTCCTGGCTTCTGTAAGTTTTGAAAAGAACTTAGAAACTAAGTTCTGTGAAAAATTACTTGACTTGAAAGTTGTTAGGAATGTGAGGAATATGCTATGGGTTGCTTAAACTAGTTCTTTGCAATCTTTAAATTTGCATTTAAACCAGAGTAACTTCTATAATTTGTAATAAAACAAGAATGCATTTTCTCTCATATAACATAGCTGGTTATACATAACTAATATATGGATTTTGTTATTGATAGATTAAATTTGGCTGGATTGGGTATTGATCACTTGATAGAGATTGACAGCCCGATTTTGCCCCTTTGTCTTAGCCGGTCTTAGCCTTGGTCTTAAGTATTCCTCTGTTGGCCACTAGTGGTTCTCTCCAGCTCTATACACTGTCAGTATAGAAGGTGTGGGTCCAGCCAGATGTGGGGGTGCAGTTTTTTTCATTGAACCTGACACATGCTCACGCCTGTGACAAGTGAGCAGCTGCTTTAGGATTACAGTCAAAAGAGAACTGTAGCAGCAGCTTCAGTTTGAAAAAAAAAACTGCAATAATAGAAATCTATTTGGTGAAAGTCTATTTACTTGACAGACTTGATCAACTTTGTCTAAAAATGAGGCCAACATTTTTTAACGTGTTGACACATAAAAAATGATTTAAAAAATACATGATGGCCTCTTTGACCTTTCCATAGCATTCACACTGACCCATGTTCACTCTCACATCTGATTATCTTTTTATTAAGTCAACAAGCTTTATGTAAAAGAAAAGACACATTTTTAGACAAGTTGTTAAAGTCTGTCAAGTACATAGACTTTCACCAAATAGATTTCTATTATTACAGTTTTTTTCCAAACTGAAGCTGCTGCTACAGTTCTCTTTTGACTGTAATCCTAAAGCAGCTGCTCACTTGTCACTGGCGTGAGCATGTGTCAGGTTCAATGAAAAAACTGCACCCCTCACATCTGGCTGGACCCACACTTCTACGCTGACAGTGTATAGAGCTTGGAGAGAGCCACTAGTGGCCAACAGAGGAATACTTAAGACCAAGGCTAAGACCGGTAAGACAAAAGGACAAGATCGGGCTGACAGTCTGCAAGGCGTCATATTTGGGAGTGTGGCCTGCTGTGGGTGAAAGTCATGGTTAAACTCCAGTGGAGTCTTTTACCTCTTTTAAGACGTTTTCTGGCAAATAAAGTGTATTTTTAGCACACATTATTCAAGTCGAGTCAGAACAAAGTTTAAATAGCGGTGTTGATGTGGCATTAGGTCATAAAAGTAAACAGAAAGTTCTGTAGGTGTGAAAATTGAAAAAAAAATTGCATTGTTGGATATATTTACATAGGTCTAGTTGGACAATTGGAATACTTTATTGTCTCCATTTGAAACAATATATTTCCTTAAGTCCACATTTGCTGTTGTAGTTGTTGAGCAGTGAGTGATACAGCTGTTGTTCTGATGCTCTTTCATGTTATGTTTCTTTTTTATTTTTTTCACACTAACTAGTTTTTCAGTCTCTACCCCGGTATTGATTATTATCAGTTGCATGGTTAATCCCTTCATTCTCTTTTCTTTAACTTCCTTGATCTTGAAAACCAGATATGCTCTGTATAACCTATGTCTGATTTACTCACATGATATTAAACTAAATATTAAGGAATGGTAATGTTGTCAAAAGTCTCCTGGGATCTGGAAGCTGAAATCAAGGAATTGTTATTATTTGACTTGCCTAAGCTAATTTAGCGTTTAAGTGAATCCTTATGTCATAAACTGGTTTGGGCTTACGCCAAATGTTTAAAGTCTACAACCACAACCAAGAATCCTCATTTCAGCTTGTTTTAGCTGTGTTTATACAAAGCATATCATGCAAAGAGAAATCTGCCCAGAACAGCTGTCACCTCCTCTTCAAGACTTTGTTCTTTTATCTGTCACATTTTGTCTCGTCTTCGCTTACCTGTTATTAAGCTCTTCTGTTCTCCAGCGAAAAGACAAATTTGTTTAAAAGCGCCGTTTGATTTGTGTAATATTCAAATCATTTGGTGACCCAGCTCCGCAGCACTTCTGTGTAAAACTATAAAAGTGAGGAGTTGAAGGCAGTTGTCAGTCTCACAGCCGCCCTAGGGTCAGACACAGAAATCTGCTCAAGTTCAGGAAATGCTCGCTACCCTTTGGGATGCGATTTCATCCAAATTTCATCACGAAAAACAAGATAGAGCAAAGATGTAGTGCTCCCATGTAACCTTTATAAACCATTATTGCAATCTATGTGGATTTAGAACGTTCTACATTTGCTCAATACAACCTCCTTCTATTTAAGTTGATGTAATTTCCTAAAATAATCTTTGGACTTTTGCTGGATTTATTGTGAAGAATAACTCTCTACGCATTATTCTTAAATCAGGTCAGGATTACATTTTTATCATTTTGCTCATGCTTTTATAATAGTACAATAAAACAACATGTCAAACTTCTAATCCTAAATTCATAGATTTTAGTGCCCTGCAGACACTCCTGCACTCATCAATTGTAAACGGACAAGAACACATTCAGAATATTTTCTTTGCTGTAAATATTGTTGTTACCATTCAGCTCTTTTATGGTAGAACAATCAATGATACATTTAGGCATTTCACCACAAAATGTATTGGATCCCAAAATAAAGACTAAACTAAAGTAAACTGCAGTATTTATATAAAATGGTTTTCATGAACTTAACTTTATTGTTGCAATGATGACTGTAGACGGAAACTTTCTAAGCGCTCATGGCTAGAATCCAGGACAATATATTACTCAAACATGCACGAATCAAAGAAAATATATCAAACAAACACCAATATGACATATTAAAATGAAAAAGCACATTTTGTATAATGTCAACATCACACTCAGAAAGTCAGTATTTTCAGTTTCAAAGATAAAGAAAACCAAACAAACACAAACAAAAAAAAAAAAACTGGGTCATCATACTTTTCGTTGTTTCCTCCACAGATTTAAACAAGCAGAGGCACTATTGTTGGGTTTAGATGATATCACCATTATGATGTCCTAAATTCAGAATGATTAGAGTATATGAAGTTCCGGGGTCCACACGCTATTATAGAGGAATTATTGATCAACGTCACTTTCCGCTCTACTGCACTTGCCCTCTGCAGAAAGAGATGCTGTTCATCTAGTTGGCTGGGGAAACTTCTTTGATTAAAGTAACAAAACGGAACGTGAGCTTGCTATGTTTTGGATCAGGTCTGAACTGATCTGACACTCTCTGACTCCTGAAGTTTGTTTTTTTCGCTGTTTTTTCACTCAGCTAAATGTAACATGTGTGAGTCGTAGGGTGGAATGTCATTCAAATTGTTGAGCAGCATAACTTTTGTTTTCGCACAGTGATAAGCTCGACAGCGCTGCCTTGTTGCTACAGCTTGGTCAAAAAGCAGCAGCTCTTTCTTATTTACTCCAAAATACAAAAGTAGTCAGTAGGAAACGCTGGCTTTTGCACTTCATCTGAGACATCTTCACTTTTATTATCTAAAAACAAATATATATTATATACAGCACCACAGCATTTTGAGGGCTGCTGTAGTCCTTGTTGATTTAGTGAGAATGTATTTTAGGCTAAACACCTAAACCTCTTAATGAAGGTTTTTGATGTGATGTTCTCTCATAAAAGTAAGCAGACTTCAGTAGATGTGAACATGCGACAGGCGGTCATGGGCTGTTTGATCACTTCATTCTTCTCTATGTTCATATCTAGTTGGCACAATGTTTATATCGTGTGGTCTGTGGTTATAGATGGTGAACAATGATTGATGAAGCTGTTGTTTTTTATTAATATAAATAGACTTCATCCCCCCACGGGCTTCATTAGTGGGCGTTCCCTCAGATGATGATCTACTATATGCTCCCTTCACGTTCTAGAAAAGCAGAAGGCAGAAAACTGCAGCTGAACAATTTACATTTTACATTTCTTATGATATTTCCTCTTCACAAACATACTTGTTTTGTTTCATTCACAGTTGGTCAGTACAAAACTCCAGCTTGTTTAGACAGTGTTCCTCACTTGAACTGAAAACACTGCTCCAGCTTGGGATGTCTGCTTGTGGGAATAAAAGCGATGTAAACAGTCTAAAAAGCAGACTTTCTCTGACTTGTGTAAATAAAACAAAACACAACTGCAGGTATGTTTTTGATGAGGTAACAACATTGTAACATGGCAAAAAATGTTGCGTGATGTACGATTTTGACATGTTACTGATTGTGTGATACCATATGAACTAAACCTATAGAAGCAAAAGTATAATGACAATTGAATTATCCCCAGTGTAAGTAGAAAGAAACAGTAGCTATACATCAGTGCACATTCTGATGCAGTATGCAAAAACCTCTGTACTAGCCTCTTCCAAACTTTTCCACTCTTGTAATTAATTGAACTTCATGCCTCTAAAACATGCAAAGTCATTATTGTTTTTGCCAAAGCACCATTTCTTTCTTTCATGTTTTATCAGTGTTTCTGTCCTTCCCAGCCCCTTGTCAGTTGTGAACTCCACAGACTTCTTCTCTTTAAGGTGTGTCCCTCATGCGCTGATTCGCACTGATCCACAGTTTGATTTGGTTGTGATTGCCGCGCTCTTCAGTGGGACTCCTGGCAATAACAAACACAACAGACGGCAGAATAGGCAGATGAGCTGAATAAATAACGGGACCTGCGGGTTTGATGAAGTCTGGGAAATTGGTAAAAGTGGAGTTGTGTTATTGGAAGTGCAACTGACTAAACTCTGCATTTGGAAAGTGCAAAACAATAATGGTGCGATTTGGCTTTGTGTAATCCATTGTACACTATAGGAAGGCATAGCAGTTATATTCCTTTGCTAATTAACAGTTGAATGTATAATTTCTGTCCCACGCAGGTGCTGCAAATTGCATAAATAGCAGCGTTTGTTGTTGAACAGGAAACAACAGTCCTGCTGTGAACAAACCAATTTAGTGAAAACTAAACTTTAGGTTAATGAGACTACAGTAAAGCAGACAGTGTCACTTTCTAGTGTAAAGTAGGGCTAATAATAATAAGAAACCATTGGATTTAAAAGAGCACATTAACATTATGGATGATTTATTCATCCCATTCTCGATGGTGGTAAGCTTCGATCAAAGAAATTCTTGGTCGACTAAAGACTTGTCCCATAAACTGATTAGTTTGACTAAAAAGGGGCGTTGCAAAATTCTGCTGAAAATATCTTCTGATCTGGCCATTTGTCTGACCCAAACTGCTCGAAAAAAAAAAAAAATCTTGGAATTATGGCAAAAACAACAATTTATACAGTAACTGAATAAGAAACAATGTATTTATTAAAAAAACATGTAGAAATATTCAGCTAATTCTATTCAGCTAACTTTTTGGTTCTGTTTAATATACATATATCCTTATTTCCTTATCTAAATGAAATAATTAGTTTCTTAATACAAATTTGAGTTGACCAAAGCTCCATCGTCTGATTCATCAACTAAACAACTAAAGATCTACAACAGTAATGTAAAGAGAATGAATCATGGATTATTACAGGAAAACAGTAGTTTGTCAGTGAACTTTACAGAGATCCATGGTTAGCCCTATTAGTTTGAGAACCATTTTATATGTTCAGTATTTGCTTAGCAGTCTGAAATCGCGTTTACATAAAGTTGACATAGAATATTATAAACTGTCTCGAAGTTGCTCAGACCACTTTTCTCACACACTGTATCACTTTTTCCATGTCTCTGAATCTTCATGCTCAATGTGTAGACATTGGACCAGACCACTCATTTGAATGTAATGTGGGATTATAATGTATAGGAAAGTGGGACTTTCATTTTATTTGCAATGGAAACACATTAGCACCTTTTGTTTATTGTAATATTTACATTATGTTTCTTTATTTGTGCTGTAAATGTATATGAAAAACTAAACATTACACATAAATGAAAAGAACAAAATCAGTTCATGGTCTGAAGTAGACACAAGCTCACTCTGGTCTTACCTATCATTATGTTCAGAAACCAACATTTTATTGCTTTTAAAGCCAATTTAAAAAAAACATTGTGTTGTGGTCAGTAATGCATGTCAATAACAAAAAGCAATTTCCCCTTCAAGGTTGACTGTTACGTCATTGCAGAACCATGGCAACACACATGTACACATTTTGATTTGTTCCCACATGTTACAGCAGTGCATAGGTCAGGTATCATGGCATGCACATACAGACATATAACAGAGACTTGAGTCACTATTTTGACTCAAGTGACTTGGCTTGATAAAATGGATTAGGACTTGACACAACTCTGTGAAACAACTTGATGCTTCTTCCCAAAAAATAAAGAGTGTAATTTTACAACAAACTGGATCATGTCCCCCTCACCTCTTTCTTTTTGAACAGTAGTTAGTTTTGTATAATTTACTAAAAATAATGCACAAAGCTGCACACTGTAATTTGACATAAAAACATGAAACTGACTTGGACTCATGTGGCTCCAACTGGGGACTTGATTCCGAGTTGTCTCTCTTTGTCTTGACTTGGACTTGAAGCCAAAGACTTGAGACTTATTGAGACTTGCAAAACAAGTCCACCTCTCATTAATAAAGACATTCAAGGCTATAGTTCTTTAGTGACGTCTTTGTCACCCAAAAATGTATTAGTAGACTTATTCTTTTATTTAGATGATAAGGTTTTATAATAAACGGCAACAAAAGCACTAAATTAGTTAAAGATTTGGGACCAAATCATGGGTCTAATTTGCCTTTTGTTTTCTGTAGACATTTGTTTTGCACTTGGCTCCATTGGCTTTTTAGTGTTTTCGAAAATAGTTTAGGTTCCTTAAATGGTCAGAGCAAAAAAATAAATAAAAATTTGTTTCCGAGCTTTAGCTATGCTCCCTTTTTAGTTGGCCAAACGGTCAGTGAGACGTGTCTTTAGTCAACCAAGAATTTCTTTGGTCGACTCCAGCCTTAACTTTTGCATTTACATACAGTTTCTAACAAACAGAGGGCAAGGACAAAGAAAGAAGAGATCAGAAGTGTGCATGTTTACAACACTTTAACAAAGAAAGTTATCAAAGCTACCATTAGGATGGCCCATTACTGTATATTTTTAGGTCTGGCTTTGCACATTTTTACAAAAGATGTGTTACACATAAAATCCAGCTCAAGTTCACACGCTTGTTCCAGAGCCCCATTTAAAGCAACAATTCTGAAAAGCAAAAAGTACAAATGCATATTGCTCATTAAAATGTTGTTTAAACCACACATCAAGTTTCACACAACAAAAAATCCTCAAATCTTCACATCGTCATCGCTGGTGACTAGATAAAAGACATAAAACTGCGCTGGAGACGCTCTTTAATGAGTGGTGCATGCAAGTGTGTGTGAGCATCATACAGATTAGCCCTGATCCTTTTCATAAACCACAAATCAATATGGCTGTCAGACGGGCAGACAGACAGTTCCGCTTCAAAACACCCCCACATCTCTGCATTCTCTCCACACCGCGCCGGCCTGACACACGCCGGAGACAACAGCAGCCAAAGGTTTAAGTGTCAGGAGCAGACAGACAGGCGGACGGACACAGCTCAACCTCATTCACCACACAAAGAGCCAAGAACAGGAGCGGAACACTGCTTGACTTCTATAACCAGATATGCTTTTGAAAATAACCTTTGTTGACTGCAGCCAGAAAAGAAGAAGAGCTTGTGAGAAGTAGTAGAAGGTCGCAACTGGGAAGCAATCAGAGCCAAATCAAGCCAGCATCATAATTAGATTCAGACAGAAAATCTAATCATCAGTTTTATTGTGGATAATTGTTAGCTTTTGTGGTCAAAAACGTAGCAATGATAAGTTGTGATCTTTCACTGCTGTCCAAAGTAAGGTCTGTGATGAATGTTGCTGAAGCATGCATTATTTGGAACTTTGATTGCGAAAAGTCTATATGCAATTTTCTGTGACACTTTTGACATCACAAAATACGTAGTCTATGGTCTGCAGTTATTGCCATTCTGAATGAGTTGCAAGCATTCACAAAAGCAGGCAGAGTTATGGCTCTTTTTCTAAAGTGTGAATATATATGAGTAATGACAGTCCATCAAAGAAAATAGAATATAAAGGCACGCATAGTCATCTGTAATGTTCTTTTTATGTTCTTTTGTGTGCTGCTTTTAGTAAATGGTGTGGTTCTCTGAAAGGAAATGTATGAAATCATAAGCACTGCATGCGGTACAAATCATGTTCGAAACAATGGCACTCTTTTGAGACTGGGTGATGTGGCAAAAATAGATCATATTTTGTGTTTTTTTTTTTTTTTGTGACATTGTTTAAAGTAACCTAATAATTTTCTGAAACACAAAGTATACAGTTTTAATTAGTTTCACTTAACACAAATACATTTATGACAGGGGATTGGTCGTAGACGTTTGAATTAAAAAGATTCAAGCACATCCTTCATGAGTGGGTCCAAACTTTTTTAACTGCACGAGAATGGCACCAGGGTCAGTCTAAAACTTTTTCTAAATAGGTTTTGTTTTAATAATATTGTACTTCGCCATGAAAATTTCAAAAGAATTATTTAACAATTTTAATATTTAGCCATTTCTGAGATGACTAGGCCCATAACCTTCTGCATTATAAAAATAAACTGGATTTAAATCTTTTTAGCTGCCCACCGCCTCATTGAAATAACATCGGCCTCAAAATGCTGTGATGTCACTTGAACAGTACCTATTTGATGCAATTTTGAGAACACTTCAACAAAATATTTATTAACTAGGCTGGATTCTGTGGCGCCAAGGTACAAAAAGTCTTTATGGACCCTTAATACATACCTATTTATCAAGCATTTGCTCATGTACAAAATAGATAACAACACTAAAAGAGGAGCATAAACCTGACACAACTGACATTTATGTCTCACACAGCCAATAATACAAAGCATAATTTGAGGTTGAGAATTTCAGTATGTCTATTTTCAATAGTAAATACATTTTGTGCAATACGCTCATAAATAACATGATAGATTTTTTCCAGTTGATGCTTGCAGTTTAGTACGTGGATTGGTAATTGAAGTCATTGGTGTTCATATTTATTTTTAATTTTAACAGCCTGTGTTTTTTACATCAGAAATAGTGCTTATTGTTAATAGTGCTTATTGTTAATAGTGCTAGTGCTTATTTGATTCAAATGTTATGCATAATTGTATTTTTGTGAGAAGAACATCTATATCACAAGCATATTCTTAGTGCATCTTACAATTTTGGAAAATATAGATTTTTTTGTACCCTGGAAAAATGTACTCTTTCACCCCAGACTGACACTTTTAGAAATTACCAAACCTGGACAAAAATGTGATTTGTATTTCAGCTCAATTCAAATTATAGACAATCAGATGTCCAAGGTTCTACAAGACCTCTGCGGTAATTATACATAGATAATCTATCATAACAGCCAAATTGATCTTAAACATGTCCATAAAATGTGACCTATTTCAGTTGTTAAAGTTTTTAAAAATGTGTTGTACTTGGATAATCATTTACCATTGTATATTTATCACAACAGGCCATTGGGATTGTTTTGTTTACTTCACTCACCACTGACTATTAGCCAAATCACAGCTTATCTACACAGAACAAGAGGGCCAAGCATTTACAACCACTCTCCCTGATGTATACAACAAATGTGGTTTGAGCTGAAAACTGTAATCAACCGCAGTCGCAGTGGCAAGTCTTCATTAAGTGTCGGGAACGTGCAACCGTATGACCAATGACCGGAATTCGGAAGTGACAAAGTAAAGAAACACTGTTGAAAAGAACATGTGAAAATTGTCAAATTAAAATATATGTTCTGTGACAACTTAACTGCTGTTTTGATTCCCACGTTGTCCAGTGGTCCAAGCATTTCTTTCACACTCTGACATCTCAGTAAACTTCTGCTATGTAATATTTTAAATGTGCTTTAAATCTTTAACCTATAAAACACAACAAATACAGCTATTACATTTAATTTTTTTTGCTTTTCTTATTTTTTTTCTCACTTAACCAATGCTGTCTGAGCTTCTTAATTTTTCACCACGATTAGTTTAGATGCACTTTTCTGTACCAAATGCCAGTGTGTTGAGTTGTTAGCATAATAACAGCAGCTAGCTCATCCTCTAAAACAACGACAAGTACTCTTTATGGGTTTTAGGGGGAAAAATTGTCTTTCATTAGACGTAGATACTGAGAGACACGGCAGACTCATTTAGATCCGTTCTGGTGATGAAAATGTATTTAATGAGGTAACGTTTAGTTGCAGTGTTCCGTCTTCCGTCTGGTATTGATACATTTCAAAAGGAAAATGCTTGTCTTACAATTTTTATAAATGCCACTGATTTACATTTAGTTTCTCTTTCATAGCAAAAAAGTGTACGTTTTGCAATGTAAAACGGACTTTAATTAATTTTTTATTCATTATCAGCAAAGTTTTGCAAAACTTAATATTACAAAACTGAAATTGCATTGCTTTTCGTAGCGGCCCTATTTATCATCAAATTGTGTGTGAAGAAATTGCATTACTTTATTACTTTGTTCCTTCTTTGACTGTAGAAAGTTAAACAGATTTTCATGTTTGTTTACCAAGTTTTACACTGGTTTTGATGAAGTCTAATGTTACTGATTCACTTCTTTTCTCATGGCGACAGTGTTTTGTTCCCACACAAAAGCCGCTTCACAGTGAGAGTTGGGGATTGTGGAAAGGCAGCCTTGAGTTTGTGCAAGATTTGCTCCTCCGAGGCTGCGGCCGCTGCATTCAGCAGCAGATTATATGGAGGAGCAGGACAACAGGATGAGACAGCATGTGGCTCTGTAAGCTCCACACACATCAGCCACAATTCAGTTTATTCACAGTCACTCAAGACGGTTGAGTCAAGCCAAAGCCCTCCTGTCTGCTCACAACTGCATTATTATCTCAGTACAGAAACACTGTATGGAGTGACTCTGTGCAAAGCTACATATGGGGTGCATAGTAGCAGATTGGTTAGAGCTCTGGCTTACCATTCACGGTTTTATAGTTGAACCTACCAACATCTCAGCTTCTCTCTGGTTGGCGTTTGCATGTTCTCCCCCTGGTTATGGTAGGTTCTTTCAGAGTATTCCCACTTTCTCCCACCTCCAAAATATGCATATTTAGGTTAATTGGCAACACTGAAAATTTTCCTTTGTGAATGAGTGAGACAGAATAATTATCTGTATCAGCCATTTGCCACCTCAAACGGGAACAAGTGGAAGAAAATAAATAAAATATCTACATATTACAGTAACATATGTTCAGGGGACCTCACAACATATGCGCTTAGAGACTTAATGAAAAAAAAAAAAAGAAGGAAAGAAAACAATAAGGTTACAAGAAAATATAAACTTTGCAAAATGTCTATATGTCAGTGAGTGGACACATCTTTTAGACACTTTTTAATATTGTGGAAGATCTTAAAATCTTGCTGTGCTTTAGAAAGTGTAGCCTTTATTCAGCATTGTGATTCTTTTCAATTGAGGGGACTTTTAGCTTGTAGAGCCATTCTCTAACAAATAATCAACTTTTTTCTTTTTTTTGTTACAAATATTCCCCATTGAGTTATTGAGTTGTGTTTCATAATGTTTACTTTATAGTTTGAAGCATTGTGTTCAAGACCTTCATGATATTTTGATTCAAATCACTCAATTGCAGTTTTTTAAGTCTCCATGATCAAACTTAAACTAAACACAAAAATATATTATTGTCTGTTGAACTGTATATTGTGAATATAGTTTTGCCGACTGTTCGGAGTCATATTTTGTCAAAGTTTCTTGTTAAAATAGTTACAAACTGACTGTGTCTAACTGCAAAGGCCTAGGTCATTTCTAGTGTCGTTATAATTGCATATAGAATTGCCACACAACTGATCACAAACGCCTACTGTCATATCAATCACACAGCTCTTCCCCTCTCTCAGACCCATCTTTCAACTTCTCCTAATGCTTTTCCAGCAGCCAACTCTGTTTAAAATGTGGTTGAAGTTTAGGGTGTTAGTTTCTCTTTAAAACATATTTTTGGAGTGTTTGAAGCATGTGTCTGCCTTCTCTGCTGCCTAATGATAGGAAGTCTGCCTTGCAACTTGGCCTAACAGTCTGTGCATTGACCCGAACTCTCTTTGGAAACCCCGGATCTTTTAGAGTTTTTTTTGTATTTGGTGGTGTAATTAAAAATGTACAGTATATTTGCTTTAGTAGCTTAAAAAATATAAAATAACTTGAAACACAGAAAGTTAGTTACTTGAGAAATGCCAGTGTCCTTGTCGCTCAGTTCTTCATTGCACGCACAGTCAAATAAATTACAATGAAACACTTACTGAGAAGGCACACATCAGCAATAAACGTGCTTCCTTTGCGTTCAGTTGAGTGGATCAGAATTTGTCCTGGAGCATGCATTTTGGCTGCTTTCATATGATTAAGTTGACAGAAACTTGTTTTTCATTTGTTACTTACTTTTTTGGATGTCTGCTTTTTCCTTACTTTTTGGAAGTGGCTTACTTCTGTAAAATGTTTGGCTGCTCTCTCCATCATGAATATAAACCTTCAGCTCAAATGAGCTTGTTTCTGTTGGGGTGACCTGTGCGCTAATGTCTCCCCAAAGACTGCTTAAAGAATGGTTATGTCCATGTGCCTCAGTTGGGAATCACTGCTGTGTCTAGAACCAAAAACATTTTGCTACAGTTTTTTCTGTCTCTTCACACACTGTACACAATGTTTAAAAGTCCTGCATTATGCACAATTAATGTATGAGTCATGTTTAATGCAATGCAAAGCTGTTTTGTTTCATTCACACAGGTTTGAGAAATCCTGCATAACATACACCCTCAAAGCTCAAGTAGCACATTGTGTTGTACTACCAATCAGGTGAGACAGGCAAAACCTTTTTTTTTTTTTTTCTGTATCTTGTCATTTTGCCCTCATGTAGAAATGACACGTTTGTCTGCTCCTAAATATGTGTTATCATTTCATTCACTTCACATTTACGGTGGAGTCATGAACTGAACACGATTTTAAATGTTTTTACAGAACGATTTGATTATAACTAAGATTGAGTATAAAGAAATTACAACAAAACTGAATGTTTTTGCAAATTTTCAGACAGAACTAATTTGCTCACAAACAAAGATATTCTAATTCTTCTTTTGAAAAGATTTGTATATTTTATTAACTTGACTCTCATCAGATTAAAATGTGTTGAACTCCAATTTGAGTTCTTCCACATTATCCTTGTAGAACTTCCCCCTCTGAAAAGCTGAGACACTTGATGAAATACTTTGAGCTGATTGGGTGACATGTCAACTACCGCCTGCCTCAGTTTGTGCATTCCCAATCACAGCGACAAATCAAAAAAGGCTTATTCAATGTTGCACTAGAACAACAAGTGTCACACATGGACACCTCTCTGCTCTTTTTCAAATAGCAAATACTCTATTTCTCCTAAAACAGAATCAATAACAGCAGAACCACGTACATCCATGGTAGCTGCCATCTTTGTTTTGCTTGATTCAGGCGCTACTTGCTGCCATTTTTGTTAAAGCAGAGTGTAATATAGGCCTTTTAACGTTTTAATCCACAATACACAAAATCTATGACTTTGCTCAAACAAAAATGTGATTAAATTATTTTTTCTTGGCAAGCGCTTTTATATTTTAACCAAAAAGATGAAAAGAAAATCAAACCCCAGCCTTCTACATATTACTGAGTTCTGCTGTTTGCATACTGAAAACATTTCATTTGCAGAGATTCTAGCAAACAGTATTCATTTGCCAGAATTAACTAAATGTGTTTGATTTATGACTTGTAACGAACACAAATGAAACTAATCCAACTGTTGTAACTTGTATGTGATCGTTCCCTCTACTTGGTGCAGAAAGCTTTTTCACTAAACTGTGTTAAAGTGAGCTGTCCCGCTAAAATAAAATATGTGAATGACTCCAACTTTTGGTCATGAATTTCAAATGTGAGAGTGCGGCTGTCAGTGCAGAAAAAGCAGTCAGGCACAGCTCATTCTTGCTGTCTTTAGTCCTTCCAACTCACACTTGCAAAAAATGCCCATAGATTTACCCAAGCTTAAAAAGAAAATCTAACCATGTTTATGTCCCAGAGACCAACTCATTCGCTTCTTAAAACTTTTATACCAGACCTTACTTTGAATTCTATTTCTGCTTTCATTTCTCAGTTTATCTTTTGTTGTTCGTTCTGTTGTCTGTGTTGTGTTGGACTCTCTGTTGTGCCGGTTTTGTTAAGTGAGGCCGACTGTATTTTGCAACACATTCTATTCTCCTCAGCCTGGATTCACACATGCACAATGCTATAGATTTTACATCGGTGGTGGCCGAACTCGATATCTGCAGATGGGTCCCCTGGCTCTGGTCTGAGGCTGTGGCCGCTCACTGCTCCTGACAGGTCTCCCCAGGCCAGTGTCTTTGAAGGACAGGTCAAAGGAGTCAAATAGAGAGAATAAATAAAGAATACCTTAACCATTATCAAGTAGTTGCCAAATGTGGATTGTATTTACTCTCATTTATGCAATATTGACTTTTCAAATCTTCTGCACAGTTCTAAAGTTGGGGAAACAATTTTTTGTTGTTGCAAATGAGCAAACTTTTTGTTTTCCACTAAAAGGTCTGTGATAAATGCAGCACTTTGTGAAAGAATGAGACCACTGTTCACTATCTGAACTGAATAAAAAATAATTTTAGTTCTCGTCAGGAGCCAAAAGCAGCGCTCTGATTGGCTGAGCTTGGGAGGTCATTTCCAGTTTCATTTTGTTGTTTGTAAAAGGACGTTTATTAACCGTAAATGCAACCAAAATGAATACATGTCGGTTCTGTCCATGATTTAGGAAAGAAAGTTGTCAGATTTAAAACATAAATCATGTTCGAAGTGTTAAAATGAGCTACTCCACCTTTGTCCATAAATCATCCAGAGTTGCTTTGTGCATTTCTGTAGCATTAGTCTATTAGATAAGACCGATGTGATTGTTTCCTTTTTGCAGCCAGGCGCTGGTCTTCTAAGTAAGGAGAGTTGTTTATGCCCATTATAGTCTGCATTCAAACACAATGGACTGTCTGGTCAGACAAGCTTTTCAATGTTTTAGATAGAGAAGATATATATTTTTCAAAAACATCTTGTGAGTGAAGAAATACAGTATAAGTTTTGGGGGAAAATTAAAACTGAATTGTATTGTTTTGTTTGAGTTGACTTTCTGTTGGAAAAGCTTGAATAATATCAGAAAATTATTGCTTAAAATTTCCACCATGGTTTGCCAGGTACTGACAGCTATAATTACATCATTATAATACCAATATAAAAAAGAACTGAACAAGAAATTAGAAACTAGAAACAATGTTTTAAACAGAAAAAACAGTTGCTATAATATTGAACAAAAGAAACAGAACTAAAAAGTAAAATAAAGTTTCATAATTTCTTTGTGACTTTTCGATCTGTGGTGTTTGGTAACACTCAAAAGCATATCTTTAGTTCTCACTGATTACAGCGGCCTATAAAAACAGCTTACCCGTTCACAATGCACTCAGCGCTGATGTGGCCGTTCTGCCCCAGGACCTCTCAAATGGACACGCTGATTGAAAACAAATAAAAAGACTTGGCCCTAAAGGAGCAAAACTAGGACACATTTAACTGAGTCAGAGCTGAAGGCATCTCTATGTGTAGTTTTATTTTTGTATGAGAACAGTTGTCTTTGTCATTTACAACAAAGACAGAAAGATATGTTCATTTTCATATCTTGTTTTGGTTCTAGTTACATTGATGTTGGTTACTAAAAGGCACTAAATTTGCTTAAGATCAGTAAAATTCCAACACAGCTATATTGTCAAAAAATCTATTCAGGTGAAAATTAGTTCACGTTGTTTATCCACTTCAATTTAGAAAGTTTGCTTGTATATGCTGTTAGCATTTGACTAACTGCTGTTAGCATACCAACACAACAGAACTCCTTTTTCCTTCTAAATGTTGTGAAAATGCTTTAAAACACATCACAGTCTATATATTTAAAGCAGAATTCTGAAGGACAATGCATTTCAACTTACAGAACACTTCACAGATGTCTTGTAGTTTGGCAAACAATAAACAAATAAAGGTATTTAAGGATATTTTTTTGCTTTGTGCTCATTCAGTAACATATATTCACTGCTTTCTTTTGCTATTTTACTTTTAGGGAAAATGGTATGTGTGTCATTTGGCCAGAATAAAGCAGACAGATGGAAAGATTTAGATACAAGTGGGAAGCACCATTTCCTCTCTGCCAACCGCCATTTACTGGTCCTTAAGCTAGGCATTTAACCCCATTTACCCAGCATGCACTCCTGTAGATGAGGACTTCACAGTGCGTTTGAATGACAATGGCGTTGTTGTTCTTGCGCTATAGGAGATCCAAACAGGCTTTTAACAGTACCTTCATTTCTTGGATTTTCTCTTATGTCTCTGTGATAACTTCCATTTGCAAATACAAGGCTTCAACAAAATTGGCAAGATCTTTTTAGTCAATCCCCACCACTTTCCACTCTACTGCGCATGTTGCCTGCAGAAAAATACGCTGTCTGTCTAGTTTTCACCTTATTCCGCCCCGCCCACTTTTCTTGTCAGTGCACTTCCTGTTTAGCTCTATTAAGAATGTACAATTCAGTTGCTGGGTTTACGTTAACTGTTGTTATATCTCTCATAAGATTGCCCAGAGACAAGCAACCATGTTAGCTCCCTGAACATGACTAAACAGGAAGTGAGATGCCAAGAAAAGTGGGCAGAGCAAAATAAGGTCACTATGGAAAGAAAATATAGTAAATAAAAACATTTGTGAGTTGCTACGTAAGTGTGTTTGTAGAAACTTTTTTCTTGCCTTTTGTTGACTACAATATTTTGTTTATATCAGTCCATGAGAAATATGTTTAAAACTTGTCTTTAGCTTGTTAGTTGAGTGAAATATAAAATGTGAAATGTTTGTAAAAATATCCACACAAGTAGAAATATAATCTTTATATACTTATTTGAAAGGTAAAACAAGATATTTTATTTTTATTTCAAATAACCTATTTTATAGCTTTTCTTACTTAAAAATAAACAATATAACTTTGAGTAAACTACAGCAGTGTTATAACAAGGTTAAAAATGTTTCAAGTTCAGTTTGTATACTGTACTCACCTGTTTCTCATACCTCATAGCTGTTTTCACGCATTTTTTTTCTTTTCAAAGTTATAAGAAAACAAAAACATATACTAAGTCACTATTAGGTTCTTTGAGATGAGTGATGAGAAGATGGTTTACTTTCAGAAGGGTAGTTAGTGAGGAATGTGTTAGAAGTTACAACTTCTATATTTCACGGTCTCAGAAATTAGGTACTGCTTAAAAAAAAAAGACAATTTCGAATTCCGTTTCTTTTCAGCTTTTGTTTTTTGCCCTTTAGACTTTATAGAACAGTACATACAGCATGGGGAAAGTACAATTTGGCAAATTGTCAGAGCCGGAAATGTAGGCAGTATGACATTTTCAATTTTCAGTGGCAAAATGATTAAAACCGAAACCAAAAAATCTACCTTTTTCCTGCAAAAGCTATAACTGAACCTTGTACTTCCTACAGGTAAATTACTTTTCTATTCTTCTATGTAATTGTGCTGTGAGGGAACTTACTATTATTGCCATTTTTCAAGAAAACATTGTTCTCCTAAGAAACCCAGGCACTGCACATACCATTTAGCTCAAATGACGAAAGTATTTTAATGTCCTTGGTGAAGCTAGAACATATCTTTATTATTTGTGCCCAGGGACACAGCGTCTTTCTAATATTACACCTATATTCTGCACAAGAAAATCTCAAATTGCTTAGCACGGCCCTGTCTTATCAAGCCACTCCACTTCCCCATAGCTACTTCGAGTCTATATTGAAAAGTAATAACGTGTTCCATTGTGCTGCTTTGAGGCCTGGGCCTGCTAATCACTTGTGCTTTTATCTTTAAGGTGTGCAGGCCTGTCTGTCAAATCTACAACGGTGGCACAGATGATGGTTCGTAATAGCGTGTATAAAAAGGCTCTTTCTGTAACAACTTCACCCTATTATAGTAGTGTCTTTTCCTCTCATTGTGGGATTCAGACTGAAGGCATGCCTGGCTTTGAGGAAGTAAGGAAGACCATGGTCATTTTGGATTATCTTATCTGTTATGTTTATAAAGTGGTGATTGGATTAGCTAGAACCCAGTATCTTACAATGAGGTAAGTTTTGTTAATTTTGTAAACAATAACATGCCTTACATATAACATAGAAATTATGGCTATGGTTATTTACATAATTTCATTTTAGAACTGTAGGTCAGATAAATATGACATATGTTCAAATTGCAGTCCTATTTAAAAGATCTGGTCTATTTATCTGATTAGTGCTCTGTATGAAAGTATGAAATACACTTGAATTAGAGATTTTCTGCTATGAAAGTAAATATTGTAGAATCTGGGATGTTTACATGTGTATCATGTTTATTCATTAACTTGTCTACACTAAACAAAGCTAATATTGTGTCAGATGTCTTTTTCAACATCGAAACAAGGCTAAGCCAAGAAACAATGGTTCCTTTCTCTTAATGCCCACACATTTATTATAAAAACACTGGAAGCAAGGTGGAGGTAACAGGAGTATTATTAACCTTTATTTAACCTGGAGGCCAGTTGA
This sequence comes from Mugilogobius chulae, assembly GCA_038363315.1. Lineage (NCBI taxonomy): Eukaryota > Metazoa > Chordata > Actinopteri > Gobiiformes > Gobiidae > Mugilogobius > Mugilogobius chulae. Next base: position 33,138,193 of record CM076401.1, on the reverse strand, counting down.
AAGTCGTGTTCTCTTTTTACAATGACCCTCTGAAACGTACAGACAATGAAAACAAAATGAAAAATATAAGACAATACAAAAATACTAAACTATATATATATATATATATTATATATATATATATATATATATATATATATATATATATATTATATATATATATATATATATATATATATATATATATATATATATATATCTCAAGTAAAATAGAACTTAATGCTTGGATACATGACTTTTTAAGTTATTAAGCTTTGTATTTTCTACCAAAATGTATTAGCATAAGCAGCATATTGTGACAAAATCAGACCACTGTGTACTGTCATACTGTTTATATTCTACATTTTATTTCTCTTCAAGAGCCAAATGCAGTTCTCTGATTGGCTGCGCTTGAGTGCTACTAAGTGCCTTGTCATCTGCATAAAAATTAACAAAGTTCTGAGGTGAGATGGCAAGGTTGATAATAACAATAAAAAAAGGATAGGACCAAAAATAGTTCCCTGAGTTACCCCTTTTGTTAATTTAAGAAATGACAAATTGCCTATTTATTACTATTGCTTGATTTCTTTCAGAATAGAATAGCTTTATTGTCCACCAAGGTGGAAATTCTCCTTTGGCTCACCGCCACATAAAAACGGCACACAATTACACACAATAAATAGTAACAACAAAAACATAAATTATAAGAAAGTTCATTTCTGTCGCTGACACTTTCCACCTCCATTTAACAAATCCACAGCACATGGGACAAAAGATTCTTATAGATAGACTTTGTGGCCAGTGGGACCCTGTAGCGCCTCCCTGAGTGCAGGAGCTCAAACTGCGGGTTCAAACTGTTCAACAGTTTATCTAACAACAAGGTGTGATCTGCAGTGTCAGGCTTAGTGCAGGACAGCGTTCTTTTTCATTCAAAGCACAAACAAAGTAATTAACCACCTTACGTAGTAGTGCTACTGTGTCGTGGTCTGAAGCCTGACTGATACATTTGAATTTATGAGAACTTTGACTGTGGACATTGACTCAGCCAATGTACAACAATACATTAGCCATTGTCCAGGTGTATGCAGAGGTATTTATTACAACCAATCACCTGAAATAGATGTCAATCACTCACAGCCAATGGGCCGCTGCTGTTTAGTGGAGTCAGTTTGCCGGCTCGTCACATGATCACTGGAGCAGTCATGTGATCTGTTGAGTCAAAGGAGGAGAGGAGGGGTGATTGACAACTGGAGTCAAGAGTGGTTCCAGTCCATTAGGATGCTACTGTGAGAGGAGAAGAGTATAAGGATGATTATTATTAAATGAGCATAAAAAAACATTATTATGAAAGCTAATGTACACTTCGCCAATTACAGAATATCAAGGACTAATTAAGATACACACATAAAAGCATAAGGACAAACACTGGTGTATGCTATTCAGTCACCTGTTAGTCCTATTTCAGACATTAGTGAAACAATGTCTTTTCATCATTAAATTCGCTTTCATGTATGCCATCTGTTACAAACAGGGCAATAGTCAGTATTTTAATCTCATTCCAAAGTGTTCCCACAGCCACAGACCCTGTACATTTGTGTATCACACTGTACTGCCAAATACAACCACCTGGTGAGCTCCGGCAGGCGTTTTACACAAAGGATATTTTTGCGAGGCTTTTCTCTATGTATTTTGGCCTTCTGTACAAGTGCAAATGCCTCAGATAAAACAAAATGTGCTATTTCGAAAACATCTTTCAAATGGAGGGTCTTTGGCAACTCTGATGTTTTCCTAAGCACACTGGGGTATTGACGCTCAAGCAGCCAAGGAAGCATCCAATAATAATGTTCTCTCTCTGAAATAAAAAGCAGAATTAACTGAGCATAAGACATATTTTTTATATATTGTAAAGGAAAATGTACGTTGCTGCTGATCGTAGTCTAAAACAAATTTAAAGCTATTCTATGTGACTTTCACAATATGACATTAAACACATTTATATCCACAGACAAACAGATGACTCCTCAAAGCCAAGTGCATAGGTAAGATCTGTGGAGAGGCCTTCACTAGCGATGGGAGAATCAATGCTAAAGTAACGCTATGTCAATGCTGAGTCAAATTTTGGCACACTGGAGCAGTTTTACCCACCATTAAACCCAGGACATATGGCCTGAGTGTAGATTCTCATATTGTTTCATTTTTACAAATGAGTTGTGATTGGTCTGGATTTTCAGCAGTCGTCTTTAACTTAAAGGGACTATAGCCTACTTGATTTTTTTACAACAAAGAAACTTAAAAACTATTTCCCCCTAGCACTGTATCTTGCTGCTAACAGCCGGGAAAAAACATTAAAAGACATCATGATGAAAAATTCTGAAGCTCAGATTGCATTAGCTAAGTGAGCAAATCATGTAGAATGAAGTAAGAAGCTTAAATTAATTGTTTCTGTTTGTTTACATATTTAAAGATGCCAAAATCACTTATTGTCTGGCAAAAGTCTTTTCCAATGGATTTTCAAAATTTGTGAAAGTCACAAATAGGCCTATCATGAGAATTTACTTTGTAAAGCAAGGCTAGTTTATACTAAAGTTCATGTACTGGCTTTTAGCAAACGAAAGTATTGACAAATTTACTAAAATCATGACCATCCTTTATTAAGAGTCCACACTATACAAATAAAAAATTAGTACTTCTTCCCTCACAATTAATCTCTCAATCCACATATAATTGGCAGTTTTACAAATCTTAAACCCCAAGTAAGTAGCTCAATCCAAGAGTATGGTAAACGACATCAGTAACAGCCAGTCTTTTCAGAAACAAGCCGTTGTGCGAGTTCCCCTATTGGAGAGCACAGAAGTGTTCATTTGTGTGAAGTGGGAGCCTATGGAGGCCTTTAGTGTCCACTGCACAGTGTATGGAGCAGAGTGCTTTGACTGCAGAGGGTAAGGGCTGTGTGAAGGGCACCCACAAAGAGGCCCTTTGGGGGGTGTCACTCATGTGTCACTGAGTAGGACTTCAGGGAGGGAGGGGCAGGACCGGGGGCAAACAGAACTGTTACGCTGCTGCACTTGATGAGATTTTTACTGTAAAAAGGGACATTTCTCAAGCTTTAAAACATACCAATCTTAACTTACATCTTGTCCTTTCTTACAATGTCATGTTCTAATGATCTGACTCCTTATATGTATTAAAAAGTAGGATTGATTAATTTAAGAGTTAAAACTGATTTATGGAACTAATTATACAAATACCCATTTAAAATATATCATAAATATTCTATTTTTTTTTTTTTATTTTTTTTTTTTTTTTTTTTTTAATGAAATGATTCAGATCCTTGTTAAAAATACTTACTCTAATGCATATTTTTATATTAGTAATTACTGAATGCATTTTGATGACAAAAAAAACAAAATAAAAAATTTGGATTATGCTCGACAAATATAGAAATGTTGACTGCACAATAGTTCTTTCTGATATAGGCCTATACTTTACCACAATTCAAATCACCCATTTTTTTAAACTCATGATTTCAAACACACAGAACCATGTAGAAAATTATATCAGTGATGAAAGCTAAAATAAAGGGCTTCACTAATGGAACTCGCTAATTGGTCCATATGTTTGTTCCACTCATATTATTGGCTAAAATTAAATTGCAATTCAATTGTCCAGACAGCAAACACCCAACAACAAACATGCATTTAGTTGTACTGACGCATTTATTGTGAAAATGATGTCTTCACTGCAATAGTCTGAGGAGAGCATTTTGGACGTGATATAAGTATTTTAGCAGGAACTCCCTGTGTGTGTAACCTGTAGATCGAGTCACGACCTCACTTATAAATATATGGAGATTTGACCGGAGAGGCTCCCAGGTGGAAAGATCATCTAAATATTACATTCAAATGTTGCATATTAAGTTCAAACTCAGTGGAAATCAGATATTCAGCGAAGAGTGCACTCCAGGCTCTTAACAATTTCAGTTTCATTAGTGACTTAAATTATCACACAACTGAAAGTGTGAATAGGTGTAGTAAATGAATTCCATATATTGGTTAATTACAACAAGTATTAGACCTGGAAATAGTCATGTGGCTTATGCCTTATGAAAATCCTTCAAAATAAGGAGTTAATTAAATTAAAGTCACAGTCTATATCACAATTCTTTTTTGTAATATTAACAGATTTTTTTTTTTTTTTTTTGTTTCATTCTTTCTTTATTGTTCATGTCCTGTATATGGATTATAGGTATGATGTCATGATTTACAAACAGGAAGTGAACATTTAAATCTGAAAATGGCTAAACCAGTATCATGTCAAAGTGGTCAACTTATCGAGATGGGCTTTGTTCACTTGGTTTTGTGACATTTTAGCAAAATTAATTTGGCTAAGTTTGGGCCTAAGTTTACGTTTGGGCAAGGCTGAGTTTGCATCGAGAATTTAAAATGATTTAACAAGAACACAACTATTTTGACAAAGTGGCTCATCTTGATACAACACTAAGATAAAACTCTTGTTTATTTGATCACTTTTCTCACAACATCATACTGAGAAGCACTGTCCAAATTGTCATACACACTGTCATACACCAAATAATAATTGTAATAATTTTGTTTTTATGTATGATTTCTAACTACTTTAATTTTTTTTAAAAAGTTGTCTGTAGTAGTTTGAAAAATATTTCTGGAGGTCTCCTGATATTTGAAAACTTAAAAGTGATATCTTAAGCAAGGGTTGAATATTTTAAAAGCAGTGTTAGATTTATATTTGCTGTCCTTAATCTAGGTTTACAACTTCAGAATAAATTCAAGATAAAGACTTGGGCTGGGCGAAATGGACAAAAATGTATATCTCGATATAGATTAGATACCAGATTGTAGCTGGTACAAGCATCTGTAATTGTACATTGTCCTTAATAAACATTACCTTATTTTTATATATCTCGATACATGATACATACTGTATCTTGATATCTTTGAAATTACATTTCTAAAGTGATTTTTTGCTTTTAGTCTGCTGATTAGAAAGTAGGAATCTAACTTTACATCGAATAATACAATTTTGGTTATATCTTTAGTTGAGTTAAACCAAATAAAACAAAATTGTATGCATACCACAAGTTTATAATTTGATTTTTATAGCAAATAGAAAATATCACTGATCTTCTCATTCTCTTTGACACTTTTCTCTGTATCTCTTACTGAATTTCATGTTTTATTAGCACTTTTTACCCAGGATAAAAATATCTCAATATATACGATATGGAAAAATGCATGTCTTGTTTCTTAAATATCACGATATACGATCGATATTTTGCCCAGCCCTACATTACACTTTGCGGGGAACCTCCATTTTGTGTTTGGGGCAGCGAATGCCAACAGTTGTTTTTTGGGAGGATTGAGAACTGTTGAGAACCTGTTCACATATCTATAATTGAGTGCTAATCCAAAACATGCGGGCTTATGTACATTTAGCTTAAATTGGGTCCTAATAAGTCATTTTGTAAGCAGCTTATTCCTGCGGTCGACATATTACACACTTAACAATCCCACTTACATATATGACCTCCCTCCTGATAACATTAGCTCTGCACGCCTAAATCCATTTTGATTGACTTCTCAAAGGTCACGATTGGACCTGTAATGAGCTGATGCTATCTTTACCTTCTGCCACATCAGCACTCGCCACCAGACACGGGCCACGTTGTTATTAAAAGCTTCTGATTAAGCACAATAAAAAAGAGGGACCCGATCGTAAGTGCGTGAAATCTATAATTAATTTTTATCTATGACGAGCAGACGCTGACCCCATGGCGTGGAAAACTGTCGGAAAACGGGGTTAAGTAGATTCTGAGGGCAAACCGCAGTGTCCCCGTTCAACACCGCGTGAGCTATGTGTGTGTTTGTAGCTATGCATCACCACATCGCACCATAGACTGTAATTAGCTGTCACACGTGAAGCTAATATAGTAAAAAATGGCCTCGGCTAACCCATTACTTCTGATCTGACAACATTTATATGAGAGAATTACGTTAGTGCCGACGTTAAGGCAGCGGGGGAAGGATTTTTTCCGGCAAAAAAAGTGTAAACAGATGAAATGTTAAAGGAGGAGGAGAGACGCAGAGATGGGAATTACCTGATGATGTGTTTACTAGGAAAAACAGCGGGAGGTGTATGAGTTAAATATGATCAAGGTTTGATTTAATTTGTTCCACGCTGACTGCCATGTCAGCGTAGAGAAATGGAAAATAAATTAGACACTACGTTGTAGGATTTTCTATTAATCTGCTGTTGTTACAAATGGACTTATTTTCCATTGCATGTTCACATTCGCTACGACCACAAACTTATAATGTTCAAAATGTACTTTTATTTTTCAGGATGGCAGTTTAGTTGTGTTCATGTGACATAACATTCTTTAGAACAGTAATATTTAACTTAGACAGAGGGACAGCTAGAATGAATATTGTTTAAAGTTCTATATTATGCATAATTAACTCCAGTGAGATTATAGCTCTAGTATTGTTGCTTCTTCATCAAAAACATATCTGTATTTATGTATTATTTTAGTTAAAATTCTGCTTTTAAGTCTGTATACCTCTCCAAAACACAAAATGCGCTGTTTGACCTTGTGATGTCATTAAGTAGGAGTTATAAATTTAGTTATATATTTTAGCCCCAGTTGTGCTAATATTTATTTTTGAATACCCTAGATTCTATACTATACTATAATACTAAATACTACATACTATAATACTAAAATAATTTTAGTATTATATTATAGTATTTTATTTCTAAATGTAAGAACTTTGACACCAAATCATTGATTTATTCTGTATTTCTAAAAATAAATACAGTTTTTTTATTTATTTTCTGTACAAACTGTTGTTTTGCATGAACTCCAAGCGCAGATTGGGTCAAATCAATAAGATACCTTTTAGTTTCAGAGCTTTAACCTTACCACCTTTTTAGTCAATTAATTTTTTCGATGGAACAAGTCTTCCAAGAATTTCTTTGGTAGACTACTGTGGAGATCAAAAACCATGTCAATATACAATGAACAAAATATACAACTATGGTGTACGTACGATACAGTGCAATTCTAAGAACCTGGGAAAAGCATAATATGGTGAATTTGAAATTAACTAGTTCTGTTTAGAAAAAATGCATCTTATCTGGTTGCAATGTGCTGTAACCTGCTTCTGTTTCTATTCTCCACAATCCCATACCTGTCTTACTCAAAGACTATTATTTTGGAAACTATGCTGTGTCTACAACTAGGCTTGTCTCTCCACAGTCCTGACTGGTAACATTTAAATAAAAGGAAAAAAATCTCAAAGGCAGAACCTGTGCAGGAAAATGTGCTTAAAGACTTATAAATTGTAATGGACTGTGTGATTACCGTAGAAAGCCTGTGCTTCTAGTCAATTTACAAGTATAAAATGTCACTTTAAAACTTGCTAAATGACTGCAATGCATAAAAAAGAATTTCCAACTGAACGTGTTTGAAATTCATTCCATGAACGCACATAGAATCGCTGTCATTTGGTTTAAGTGGAATGTTTACTTTGTGAGAAACGAGGGGTATCTCGAGATAATTATGCAACCCAGAGGTGCAATAGGCAACGCAATAATTTCATTTCTATTTGAAAAGTGTCCTCGCACAACAAAACAAACAAAGGTATTTGCTCAGATATTATTATACTGCACTGTCACTTTCCCGATGAAGACACGAGAGCCCTGTCTTTACTACTGGCACTGTATTGACCACTGCGTCTCTATCTACTCCATCTACTCTGTCAAACTTTGAACCAGCTCCTTGTCCATAGCAATGTCAGACTGACCAGATAACAGTGTGGATCTGCTCTTCACATCAAATTGTTGTCCTCAGCTTCCCCTTCTAATTGATTTTCATTCACTCTATTCATTTCTACAGTCCTCTGTGTAACAACTCACATCAACAAATCCCTTTTACAGCAACAGCAACTAACCTCTATCTACTTTTAATAAGCTTTGGAAATCAGTTTGCCAGTCCCTTGGGGAACAGCTGTATTATGCAACATCCCAACACTTAGTTAGGCATTTATAACTTTAGTGATTTTTTTATTATAGACTAATGTAATGTAAGCAACCAATCACCATACATCAAGTTTCAAGAACATGTTGCCACTGATTGCTTTGGTCTGAACGTACATGCCAATCACAAGTTTTATTATAGTGTCTAAAAGCAATGTGAAAGCAACTTTACTAAGCTGCTGTTTCATTATTAGCTTACTTGCATTGTCCTGTAACCTGCAAAATTCTTGATTTCACCTATCATTATCCTTGACCACATTTCTGTATTTTTTTTGTGTCACATGTAGGGTTCAAATTTTTTTTGTAGCTGGACTTCAAACATGAAAAGCCGTATGATTTTTAATAGTATGTATTCATGTTATAGCTAAGTACCTGAAAAATGCATTATTTGTTGTATAAAAATGGAAGCTGTCTAAAGAGATGCTTATGCGAACTCTAGTGTAAAGTTCCCAACAAAGAATTTTAAATCAAGAGCAACAAATTAGCATGGAGATCCAGTATCCTGATTAGTTTGCATTCTTGCCTTGTGTTAGCGATGTTATGATGCACAGATAGTACATCTCATTGTGCTACCAAGGGTTTTCTTTGGCATAGGCACATCATTCACACATTAGTCACTTGGATAGATTCAGTTCTATTACCTCTGCACAAAGTTGAATGAATTCTGCAGTGAATAACATCGAGCTCTGATTCAGCAGGTTCTACAACCAAATGCACACCAAGTTCTGCTCCCGTGTAGAATAAAGCCATTCCTATTACTTTGAAAGGCTACCTCTGACCAACTTTAATAAATAGTTTGGAACTCTCATAGTGAGTTCCCATATCATACGGCGCAAGGTCAAGATTAGTCTCCGAAGTGAAACTCCCGACTGAGCAGTGGACGCAGCTCTGAGGCTGGGCAGCAGTTCAAAGCCTGCTTTAAAAGTGATCAATAGCATTTTTAAATGAATCCTAAACCACAAGCTGCAGTCGCACAGTGACGCGCCTCGCTGTAACTTCTCATAAAGTGTGCTATGAAGCAAGTGGATAGAGACAGAGGAGGATTTATTAGTAACCATTAAGATGGAGCCAATGAATTGTGCCACATTAACTGAACTCAAGTTTTAGTTGGCAACAAGTTCATTAGTATTTTGGGACTTACATTTATGACACATTTTACAACTTGAACATAATTTGCTTTGATTTTATGATTTTGAGCAATTTCTTAACTCCAGTGGTCAATAATTAAATGTTTTATTGTGTTGTGTTTTTGTTTTTCTCCCCATAAAGTGCTTTTTTTCTCAGCAGAAGGATAAGCTTCTGTCATATAAATGTACACACTGTGTAGTTTAATCGCTCACCACTGGGGATGCCTACTCTGAGATGTAAAAGTTACCAATTTTACTTGTCTATTTATGGCCAGGGGATTGTGCTGGGTTGGGCTTGATTCAGCGAGTTTAACACTAGTATTTTGCTTAGTAACATGTCGATTTGATCTAATCTAAGCTTGTCTTTTAGGCGCTGCTATTGGTCTGGGGATTGCGTTAAGTGGCTATGCTGTCAGCGACTGTAGTCCCTAATGGTCTGCAAACGGCATGTTGTTATTTATCGTTACGTGCAGGTTTGGGACAAGATGTCGAAGGTGGTTGGTCACAAACATTTATCGATTGTAAGATCTTCTGTCCCAGCTCAAGCGTAGTCATCAGCTCGGATTTACCGCTGCTGTCTTGTAATCCCTGAAATGGTCCTGCTGTAACTTTTAATGAACTGTGTCAGTATGAACTCAAGATGAGAACATTTATGGACCACGGCGGGAAACTGTAAGCTTAAATCAGGTCTTGAAATAGTCTCAACCCATCTGACTGGCCCAACTATATAAGAAATCAGCTTTCTTATAACGATCAACAAAAATAATAACATATAAAAGGTGTGATTTAAATTCGAATTATAATAAAACATCCAGGTGAGATTACATGCATAGTTCACCTTTGATAATTGCTGTAATGGCTTGTTTTGCTTAGTAATCCCCCTGAAAAAAGCCTTGTAGAAAATCAAAGCACATAATTACCAGCTCAGAAGTTTTCCCTGTCTCCCGGTTGTGCAGCGCCTGGATGCTCTGGGCCTCGCTAAATTCTTTCTTTTGGCTGAACTTTAATTAAGACAACATGGATTTAGCGTCCTCTTGTGACATCACCCAGGGGACCAATTCTACCTCATTTGCCTCCCGTAGATCTTCAGAACCAAACAAAAAAACGTGCCCCAATCAGATTCGGTACATGGGATTTGAATAAATTGGCCATAGCCTATTGATTTTAACCCAAACACTGGAGGACAATAAGTTGCTCAAGCCAATTTGTGTTGCGTTTTGGCAAGACACAGCTCAGCCTTATCTCGTACTTCCTTTGTAAGTTTTGTTACAACTTTTGCGAGCGGTAAACAAAGCACTTTTTTACACAGACAGACAGCTGTGTGATTTATTAATAATACAAAAGCTTTGGATTAATTGAATACATAGGGTTTGGGCCGCCAGAGACACTGGCGCGGCACACATTATGGGAGAGAAACGCAGCTCGGAGCATGTCTTTGATCGTGGCCTACACTGGTGCTTCAAAGCCACAAAGAGGGAATTTAATTTAACATTTAAGAAAACACTTAAACACATCAGTCCAAGTCTTACCTGAGCTGACCTGTGCTCCTGACGTTCAAACTCTTACTGCGTTCAATGGGATATTCTCTAAGCCGCGCTGGGTGGATGAGTTTATGTTATTGAAAGAAAAAAAAAAAACAAGCCAATTAGAGCGATGGAGGCGGGAGAAAGGGAGAAAAGAATGAGGACATCACAAGCTTGAGCCAGAAAAACACAAACAAATGCACATCTGCTACTATGGAATCGTTCAGGCCTTTGAAGGAAAGCACTTTTATTTACAACTTTGAAGTGCTAACAACGCAAAACAAGGAAAATAGGAGTTAATATCTCTCTCGAAAGTTTCAAAAGAGGTTTTATAAAACGTTTTGGTAAATTAAAAGAGATGAATGGGGATATGTGAGTAAGTTTAAGTGGCCGCTGTTTCTCAAATGAGGCGATTTATGTTGGTAGCGAGATGAATGGAACTTTAGATTGCATTTTGTCATTTAGAAAGACTATATTCTTCAGCAAATGATTAGATTTATTAGCATTTGTTTGCATGCTGTTGAGCAATAGGACAAACAATAATCAGGTTTTTGTTCTTCTGCAGGATAACTGACTTTTAGTCCAATTTAAAACAGACAAAAACAACAGTATGTAGCGCCTGAATCAAAACAAAGATGGCATCTCCCATGGATGCACATGTTTCTGCTGCTATTGATTCTGTTTTAGCAGAAAGAAAGCCTATTTTCATTTTGAAAGAAGAGAGGTGTCAGTGTGTGGCACATTGGATACACCAGGACGATTCATTACTGTGATTGGTTAAGCACAAATAAGAAGAATAAGGCCACACACACATGCTGTTCGAATATTTCAATGGACGTTCTACCTTTTCCCAAATGCTTTCTGCGAGTGAAGTTCCAGATGGATAATGTGGAAGAACTCCGATCGGAGTTCAACTCATGTCCATCTGGAACCAGGTTACCTGATTATATTTTGAGTAAAAACAACTCTCAATCAAGTTTATACCACAAAACTTGTTAAAAATCATTATCTTGCTGCAAATACAATTTTAGATAGAACACAAAAATAGATCTGGGCCTAAGTAATTTGAGGCCCATTCGAGGAAAAATAAAAATCATTTTGACCCTGTGAGGAAAAGGAGGAAGTTTGGGGATCCCTGCTTTATTGTAACAGTAATGGAGGTGTCTGGAATTGCATCTCAAAAATCTTTGCACATGTGGATAAGTCTGCAGTGTGTGTGTGTATTGTCCTATTCCTGCCATATGTAACTGTAAAGTATTATAAAGACATACGCAGACTATAGAAGAGACGTTAAAATGCACATGGGAAAAAGATTAGTCATGTCTTTTCATTTTAAATCAGCGGAGATGAAAACAACAAGCTAACCCAAACTTCGATATGTTCAGTATGTGACTTTTTCAGTTCTGATGCCATTATAGATACATTGGCACTGAGTACCTGCCAGTACATACAGTATATCGACTGACAGAGACTGAAATGGTGCGCAAAGACTTTATAGAATACAGAAAAAAATAAAATCATATACTTGACTGTTTCTTCTGAAAATCAGTTTTATAGAAATATATTGACAAAGTATCTATTCTGGTAAAACTGAGTTTTGAGTGTCTTGTTTATCTCTAATAATAGAGCATTTTCTACCCTAAAAATGTCTATATTCATGTTTTGGCACCTCACTTGCATCCATTTGGATATCTGGCTCATGACTGCATATTTACATAATACTGCCACAGAATATGTTATATCCCAGATGAATACATTTGGAACGTAAGTCTGAAATCTTCTGAACCGTGCTATTGATTTTAAAACGCAAATATGGGTATCAGCAAATAACAGTCACTGGCCACAGCAAGAGGCCGACTATAGGATATCAGCATTGACCAAAAAAAAAATATCCATATCAACCCATCCCTAGCCTTATCTTTGACTGAAGTTAATCTGCTCCACCTCGATCTGTCTGTCATCTGTTTATCCAACACAGTATCACGAGAACGCATACATATACCACAACACATAAATAGTGTATGATGAGCACAATTTAACTTTTTTTGTTGCCTATCTTATGCCCTATATATTGCACGATATGTTAAAACGTAAAATAAGCAGAATATTTCATGCCGTAAAATAGTTTACTTTATCGAGATTTGCCCAAAAAATATCGAGTTATTCATTTTTGTCAATATCGCCCAGCCCTACTTGTGAGATTGGGTTGTTATTTGACACCGCTTTCCATCTCCAATTGCATTAAAACCAAACCAAGCACAATGTAAAGACGTTTCCCAACAGCACTGAAGGATGGGTCAAATGCAGAGAATGAAGTTCAGAGAGATCTGTTTATCTATTGTTTATCTATCTAACCTATCTATCTATGAAACAAACCAGGCAAAGCCATCTCCATGGGACAAGTTATGGTCTCTCCGTCTGAAAAGTGACAAAGTTCACGTTTGGACATTATTTCTTACCAGTCCATTCATTCAGCGCTCTTAACAATGGCTACACAATGACCCATATCACGATGTCTCACTACGGCCCCACATCCAAACTCCTCTGGGGAACTTTTAGCGGCTTCTCAGTGAGATAGGAGCTCTGTGTGTGTAAGTGAAGGTGATTCCTCTGGGAGCGTACAGTAGCAGTGTCAGCAGGGACGCGTGGTGAGCCAGTCCATCCGTCAAACTCGACAACGCAATCTCTGCTCACTGTCTATCTCTATCTGCCACCAACGACTCCAAGCACCAAGGCTATTGTAATGTTACTCTCCAGAGACCTTTTAGAGGGCAAAGGCGTCTTTATTTGTCAACTCTTGCTAAAAATGTATCATATACCAATTCCAACAGAAAATGTCTGATTGGCTTCTAAGCAGCGAAGTGGGGCTATTATTTTATCCAAAAGAGAACAAACCAAAATGGAAAATGTCTCAAATGAGTATTAAAGTAGGTCAAGTACATGAAGAAGTTATCAAATCTGGGTTAAAAGGATCTGGAAATAATAATAGAATCTGAACTTTTCAAATGTACAAATTATGCAAGACTATTTTTGAGCTTTTTCTAACATTGCTTCATCTTCAAAAATATATTGGACTTGATTTAACTTAATGTGCGCTAATTTGATTAGTACTCTACCAAAATAGCTCATTGCATCAAAATATACTGCATTTACAAATTCAGAAGCTCCAGTAGATTGCAACTTGTAAAACATTGTCCTATAGAACACAATGCAAAAACATTTGCTCATGTTCAGCTCCGTCTGCAGCTCTGCTTTTATACTTTTTTTTAGAAAAAGCTTTTTAATTGTTAAATTCGACTTGCTCTATTCCACCCTGGCACTCTGTTTGGTGAAAGCAACCACATGTTTGTCATGTGTGGAGAATCACTTCTGTGAATGATCAGAAAGCTTTACCACTATCTAGATGTTGGCTCAAATGGAGCCATCTTCCTGCTTTTTCATTTCTGATGATACCCAATATTAACCATGTAGGCACTAGAGCTGTAGTCGACCAAATAAATTCTTGGTCACAAAAGGTTCCATCGACCGATTAAGCGACTAAAATAGGGCCGTGACAAAAGCTCAGCAACTAAAAAGTATTACATTAATATGACCCATGCTGTGCTTAAAAAAAACTTTGGAGTTCACGCAAATACAGCCATTTATATAGAAAATGATTAAGAAACAGTGTATTTATTTATTGGATTGATTCGATCAAAAATCTTCAGCTGATTTATCTGTTTTTGTTCCTGTTCAATATAAACCCTAATAACCACAATAAAATAATTGATTGACAAAAAAAAAGTTGGACTAAACGACTAAAGGACAGCAGCCCCGGTAAGCCTCTTTTCCTCTCGTCTGTAATCCTACTGCAGCCATTGGCCATCCTTACTTGTCAAAGCCTGATCCCGTCAGATCTCAGAAGCTTAGCAAGTTAGGGCCTGGTAGTACTTAGATGGGAGACCTCTGCAACACCAGGTGCCACAGTGGGACGACAAGAGTCGATTGTCATTGTGTCCTTGGGCAAGACACTTAACCCATACTAGACTGTAAAGCACTTTGAGTGCCTGGAAAGGTAGAAAAGCGCCATATAAATAGACCATTTACCTTTAGATAGACCACAGTTCTTATTGAGGAAAATGCTATAAAGACTTTTTTGTAGACACGCTTTTACAGTTGAGGTGTCAAAGCAGGTTCTCAAGCACAGGTTTAATAGACAACAACAAATAATGCATAACAGTACTCGTGCAAACATTTTGAGTACCACTTTCATAACTGACCTTATAATATCTCTCCTTCACTTGCAATAATCAGTCTTACATCAGCATGCCCTTATAACTCCCATCTGAAAATGTGCGTTTGGCTTGGTACTTTGTTTTTTACACAGAAGACAATGAGGCGCTCTGAATGTGAACGTCCTTTCTACTGAGAGACAAGGACTTGAAAAACGGCTGACCTTTTTGGATGAGCGCTCGTGACGTAAAGTGTTGTTTTATTAGTTGACCAATAACTGCAAAAAGAAGCGGAGTGGGTATTAGGAAAGGTCCAAAATTAACATTGGACGTGTGCCAAGGAGGTCTATAAATAAATAAAACCTCTCACAGGGTGGCCTTTGAATTAGTTGGAGCTGCAGAGACTTTTCCATTCATTTTAATAAGAAAATTGTTTTATTTTACGCCCCAAATTAAAAATCTAAAAATATAGGAGAGAAAAATGTAAAGAGAATGAAGTATTTACATAATAGCAGTTATTTTAATATAAAACATGTATTACAGACTTTTCAGAACAACAACTTGTGGACTTTATCTGAGAAGCACTGACACGCCACGGTTGTGAAAATGTCAACTTTGTCTTGGGACATGAATGTGGGTAGACATAAAGTGCAGCTACTCCCTCTGCTAAAATCACTCAGCCAGCACAAAAGCCCAGAGCAAGAATTTGTGATAGAATTGTTTTATTTATTTTTTTTTTTACTTCTTTACGCATTTAGCCATATTCCCAGATGCAAATCTAATGTAATGCTATGAAATAAACAAGCTTAAAGTGGGGTGCACAATAGCTCTGGCTTCCCAATAGGAGAGTGTTGGCTCTGAATCAAATCTCACAGTCTCTCTGGGTGGAGTTTGCATGTTCTGCCCATGTTGCTGTGGATTCTCTCTGGGTACTCTGGCTTCCTTCCATCACCAAAAACAGTCATGTAATTGGCATCACTTTAAATTTACAGGATGCACCGATAACCTGGATCGATATCGGTGATCCAGACTTTGTATCGGTCGCCCATGATATCGTTCCCGTATCTAGTTTGTGTTTAATTGACATGATTTTTCAGCTGTTTGTCCATTTCAGTATGATTTTATTCGATTAAGTGTTAGTTGTGACTGATAAAAAAAAAAAAAAAAAAATGAAAGATTAGAAAAAAAAAATCCCACGAACTAGGCAAAGAAAGAAATCATCATATGAAAAAAAAACAAAAAACAAGTGAATCAATGCAAGGAATGATTGTTTCTGTCTTATCTGTGATGAGTTGGTCAGTGTTGAGGTGTTCCCCCGCCTAAGGCCCAAAGTCAGGGGATAGGCTCCAGTCACTTGTGACACCAAAAGGAAACAAGGTCAGAAAAGAATGAATTAATTGAAAAATGTAGCTGAGCGGAATTAAAAGCAAATTGTCTGAGCAAAAGACAATGACAACTAAAGTCAAGCCTGATTTGATTACTAAAACTGTATACATTTTTAAAACCATAAAGGAGCTTCATCAATTACAATTTTCAGTATGAAAAAGTAACACTGAGTTCAATTGCAAAAGCAGACATTTTAAAGATGTGTAGTTTTTTAGAATAAATGAAAAGAATGTTAAGTGGATTTTACTAGGAAATACAGTTTTGATTGCAGTAAATTATGTTTTGCTTTTGAAAATCTTTACAAATTTGTAACCCATTGATGGCTTTATAAAATGGCAATTATGTGTTATTGCAAATCAACGTTTCAAATAAAAGACGACTTTTTATTATGTATTCATAAAGAAACAAAATTGATGAAAATGTAAGATTACATTTTCATTTGATTAGATTTGGTTATATTTGTAAGTTGTACTCTACAGACAAACTTGTCCCACCCAGGTCGTACAGAAGTGAGCCGCTGTACAGACCAGGTTGCCTGAGCTAGCCATGCATGCCCCACAGCTGACACTTGTTCATGTTACAGAGAAACACAGTCACTGGCTACACTGTCCTACATCACTTCACTACACAATTCATGCTTTGGGAAGCAATGTCCACATATGTCATTCAAAACTTCAACACAAGTGTACTTCAACTGTACTGACAAAAGTTCACCCAAAAAGACACTCACAAACATAATCCATTTTTCAAACCCTCTATGAACACTGGAAGTAAGGAAATCGAGAAAGGTGTACGAGTTATTTACAAGTTCAGCAAAATGTGAAGTCGATGGTCAAGTCATTGGACAAATAAATTATGAATAATAAGGTTAATTTATGCTTGTGATCAAGTGAGGAAAAGCCCAGGGAAAGTGGTTTTCATTGTGTCATCAGAGGTTGGTAGAGGATCCACAAATTGTACCGAAGGCAAGACAAGAACTCGTTACTTCAAAGTGTTATTTCTTATTGCTGAAACAATGCAGATAAGTGCGTCGGAATAATGTGGAGGTTCTCCTCAAGGACAAAGGACAAAATGATGAGTAGATGTGACTGGAAATGTACAAACATGATATAAAAAGCGCACAGATGCAGTCATAAGATGTTCGAGGCACTTTGTTACCTCAAAAGTTCTTTATTATAACAAGGACAGAAAACCTACTCAGTGTCCTTTTCCTTTTGATGATGATTATGATCATAATGACAATGATCATGATGATCATGATGATCATGATGATGATTTAATCATATAGGCTCATTTTCATAGGCTGATGTCTTCCAAAGTGCTTCTCACAGCAGTGTGGTCAGAGTTAAAACACAGACAACAACAAAAGACATCCCCTCTGAAACAACACAACTTTACAACAGTGAGTTGTACCAGTGTCTAGATAGTTCAGAACTGGTTTCAGTGAGTTAGACATCCATCAAGCTTCTGATGATAATGTTCTCTCAGTCATTAGGTCGTCTGATGAATCTGTAAAGGGATGCCTGGAAAGTTTCATTCCCTGTTGATACAGCAGGTGACTTGCACCTTGCTATGTTGGTCTTTTAATAAAATGAGTATAAATTCACTCTTTTGTAGTTTGACCAAAGGTGTACTGTATGTAAAGAAGTACAGTAAGCTTTGAAACGTCGGTTTTTCACTTCAACTGCACAAGCACTAAACCTGCATGTAAGTGTGTTTGCCTGTACATACACCTCTGAGCTAATGTTGAAGACTATGCAAAGCAGTTTGTGAAAAAATTAGACCACTGACTGTCTGACCTGAATAAGAAAGAATTTTAGTTCTAATCAGGAGCTGAAAGCTGCGCCCATGTGGCTGTGCTTGGGTGATCTTCTCAGTTTCACTTTACTGTTGTAAGAAAGCAAATGAATTATTAACATAATTGCAGCAAAAAATGATTACATGTTGACATGTGTCGAGGGATTTATGAGAGGCAGTTGTCAAATTTAAGACCTAAATATGTTTGCAGTGCATAAAGTGAAATGACTTTAACTTGCTTTTCCTTGTAGTCTTTTTTTTCAATGCCAAAAGAAAAATAAATAAATATGAACATAAAATCTAGATCCCTGACACTTAAACCAAAGGGGCTTCCACCACATTATTTTCTCCGTCCAGGTCCATTTTCCACTTTGCTCATATGTCACTCGGCGTAATATCGTGTACTGCCCTCTGAAAGGCCAACAGCAGCGAGGTCAAAGTTCAAGCTGATCGAGCGCTATGTGGAGTGTGAGCCTCACGCCTGAGTGCTGCTCTATCTGCACTGCAAATCTACACCAGAAACAGGCCTGTAAGACAAGGTGGACACATGGGTTATAGCTGTAATCCAACATGACGACAACTCTATTAAATCTGAGCTATTCGCCTCAATGGAAATGTACAAAATACCACGTGTAATAGACTAGAAGCACTTACAGTAGTAATGGTACTCTTATATCAGTAGATGAAATATTTTATGTAGCACAGCATTTTGCACATGTAATTGATCATAACCTCATATTAAACCTTCAATCACAGTTTAGTGAATCTTGTTTAATAAGTTGCTCCCATGTGAACCTCAAAAATTGTGTCTTCATGGGTAATTCTCCAAAATCTTCTGACTCATGAGCATTTATGTATTGCAACTGTGTCCCTGCATTAGCATCATTGCAAGCTGCGTTTATCTTCCCTTTTTAATTCTCGTTGCGGCCGTAAATAGTCAATTCATGTCTTAAAAAACACACACACTAAGATGCTTTTTATTTATCTTCATAGAGATGGTTAATGCCTAGAATGTTCCTCATCATGGCAATATGACGCCAACAGGTCCAGCCTCAGGTAAGATCTGTGGAGAGTCAACCCTGCTCACAAAAAGTATGCATGTGATAAATGATTTATATTGACTGGATGCAAAAAAGATACTGGCAAACATTTCACACTAAACAATGACATCTCAATGGAGACATACCATAAACCAGAAAAAGTTATAGTGCACCTTTAAGACATTAACTTGATCCCTACTTTTGTAAACAAGTATGTGTTTATGTCTTGCTCTTTCTGCTGCTCACATTATATGCTGATGGACTCAATAAAAGCAAGGACGCACTGAACAGCAGAAGTGCAAACACAAACTGCGGTGGTCACAGCCACTCGTCAAGGCCCTGAGTCAATTTTACACTTACTTAGCCCCATAATGAGAAGTCATGTTGACAACCCCCTCTGCAGCTCGAGGTGGGGGCATAGAATCACAAGCGGGGACGGGGGAAACCTTGTGGGGATTTCAAATCCAAATAATACAGTTGCAGATTGCTTATGTTATGCAAAATTGACTCCTGTGAGATTTTAGTCATAGAACAATGTTGTTGTCATCAAAAACAAAACTGCAGATTTGTGTTCTGTTTCAAAGCTTCAACCAATCCTGTTGTGATCTGCAGTGGTCAGAATACACTGTTTCACTTTATGATGTCTTTACATGGTAGTTTAGCCTTATTTCAACTAAACTACATCTGAAAAACACTAGAATAACATTAAGTTCTTTATACTTTCTACACAAAGTCTAGAGTATTTTTGATGCCCTGACAAGTTTGTACAAGGGTAAAACTGTGAATTTAGGAAAATTAATGACAATACAAGGTGTATTACTGTTTTTAGTTAAGAAGCAGAAACAGAGAAAACATATATTAAAATACAGTGTTTTAGACAAGAACAAAAAAAAATCAACAATTAGAGTAAGATTGACCCTTTAATGTTTATTTTATTTTTGTATTTATTTGTTGGTCAATAGAGTACTTTCTGGAGAGCACATTTAAAGTATAGTATATCACATAATATTAAAACAAGTTTGCCATGTCTAACATACAGCATATTGAAAAAAGGCATTAGGGTTAGGGTTAGTCATTTTAGACAATCTTTTTATAGACTGACTTTTACTTCTAGTGCCACATACCTTAAGGGTTGGAAGAATGCAAATGTAAGAGAACTGAGTTGGCAGTAGTTCTCTGTAATGGAGGACCTAATTGCGTCTTGATGTCAGTGTGCTGTTAGTGTCCTGTCGCTGCAGAAACAGGCCTCAGTTCATTAAAGCCAGCATCATGGTCCTTCTTTAAACAGGTCAGACAGGGCTGTGAGGCAGCCGCGGCTCCTGTCAACAAGCTCCTCAAGGGTCTGCCTACGGGAACAGTAATGACAGACAACACTTAAGCCTAAATTGCGCGTGTGTAGAGATTCAAATGAATGTCTTTGCATGCACAATTTATTCTCTACAAATACTATGGCCTAAACTGAGACAAGTATATACTGGATTGGTATTATGACTTTTTATTTATTTTTTAATCAAATAGCTTTATATTTCAAGATATTTTTCATAATTTATTTGTTTATACACATAAATGAATGTGAAATATGAATCATCCATTGGAAACGACTTGACATTGTGTATATACCGTAATTTCCAGAATATAAGCCACTACTTTTTCACAAGCTTTGAACTCTGGCTTATACAATAATGCAGCAAAATTATAGATTCTCATAGACTTACTTACTTACATTTTTCTTTGTTGGTGCGGCTTATATTCAGGTGCGCTCAATAGTGCGGAAATACGGTAATCTAAAAGTTATCTCACCTTATAGATGTATTGGAAAAGCAGTTATAGTTAAAATGAGACCACAGTATACTGTCTGCATTTAATTGTGGATCATTTATCTGTCTATGAAGCAGAAGTGCTATGTCTGCATACTATTTATATACTATATTGTAAAAACTGCTAGGATGCTAATAACTGAACTAAGCTACACATGTTAACTGTGGCAAAACGTCTAAAACGTTTAGCATTTTACAAGAAAAACAAGCACAATACCGTTATAGATGCACTGTGTAAGTTTTTTATCAATTTGCATGTTTTTTTTTTTTGTTGTTTTTTTTTTTTTTATATACAGTATGTATTAATTCGAACTAGGTTTGTAACTCTCCCAAACTGACTTTGTCTCTGTCAGTCATAGAGTCTCGTCTTGCTTGTTTTCATAAAAATGTTGTTGCTTTAGTTAATATTCCAAACTGTTCAGTGTTTCCCATTCATAGAAGAGACTATAGTGGCCTCCCATATAGTCTAGTTTTTGCCCCCATAGTCAAAACATAAATTGAACAATTTACTGGTAGTTCAAATGATAGTTTATGGTTGTGGGGTTACTGTATGCATATAAAAGTAGAATTTTTATTTTGTAATCAGTGCTTTTACATATGTAGAGGCAATCAATTACATTAGACCCCCAAAAATATACAAAAGATTGCTTGTGCCACCATAGTCTTAGTATAATCCTGTGGGAAACACTGCTGTTGCATAATTTTAAGGTCATTTTCCACATTCATAAAGTTACACAGTGTCATTTTAAGTCCTTTGTCATACCAAGCCGGTCTACATGACCTTACTGTGGTTAAGAAAGAATGACTGTAGTTCTGAAGTATCCTGGTGAAAAAAAGTTTGAAAAACAGAAGTGTAAAATAATGCTGGACATGCTGGAGGTCTGGATGTTTGAGGCCTGGAAAAGTTTATTTACAAGAAATACTCAAAACGTTACGCTAGTATATCCAAGTATGCCTATGCTTCCACACAAGGAGGTTTAAATACGGCTAAGGGCGAAGGAGATGGAGAGAAATGTGTAGCAGACATAGTTGACCATGGAAACTAATAACGTCAGTGAAGACCAAATTCTGTAACTCATTAAAATGGTGGCTTTGTCAAATTTCCAAATACTCTTGTCTGTTGGAAACAAAAGACAATTTTAGAAAAGTAACTTCACTACACTAGAGATTTCTGGACTCAAACTGTACAACAACAAAAGGACCAAGCTGGATTTCTCTTTCACCCCACTTTAATAAACTCAGGTCCACATGCAAGCTGTGCCTAATAAAACGGCCAGCTGTTGTGTGAGGTGCATCTTAGCAGCGGTGTTTTAGTACTTTTTCCCGCTCCATCATTTGTCTTGAACCGACTCCGTCCCAACAGAGCAGTGGAGTGTCGAGCTACTTTTAACTTAACGACTGCACATTTGTCAAACAGCCTGCCGGTGCTAACGTCGCTAAACACTATACAGGTGCACTGCTTCCCATCGCTGTCGACAACAACTACAAAGCACAGACTCTTATATACTTCTTAAGCCCGCTCTGCGACGAGAATTTAACCCAGATTGTCACGCTGTGGTATTATGTGTACGTATGACTAAAGCATGTTTGAAAAGATGTGGAGAGAGAGGAGAGATAGCGGCGCAGTGAACAGTGGATATCAAAAGAGTCGCTGAAGGCGCCAGGAGCAGTATTTTAGCTGAACAAAATGTGGGGGATGAATATGGCTGTGTGCTGCTACTTGTGGCTCTTCAAATTGTATACGGCTTTGACCTTGCACCGTAACGAACAGTTCCAAAGAAATAGTGCAGGATGGTAAGGGGCACAAAGCGAAACATTATTATTAAAGATATCCATTACTGTCTTGTGAAAAGTGATGTTGCATGAAGTGTATTTTTATATTGCATACTTGTATTAGCTCACCGTGGAGGAAACAGTGGAGGAAACAAACACTATATAAGTCATAAATAAATAAATAAGTTTGTGGATTGGGACCAAATGTATATTGGCATTGTTAGTTTTACAGACTTAAAGACATGAAAAACGGTTTATTTTTAGTTGCAGTATTCCTCACTCTTTTGCATGTTCTGAATGTCCTAATTCTATACTGTGATGAGATTCTAAGCATTTTTCTCAATTCAAAAGCCTATGTGAGTTAATGCCAATAAAAATAAAATAAAATTAACAACAGGCATACTAAGACCTTGTCCACACGAAGACAAAACGAGGATAGTTTTAAAAACGATCTGCGTAAAGATGGAGCTGCCTCAGGATTGATCACCATCCACATGAATTACTGAGCCTGAAGCCATGTCATGCCTGTATCTGACCAGAGTGTGGCTGACCAGAGTGTGGCGCTGTGACACTGACATACAAAATGAAGTAGAAATGTACAATAAAGTAAAAAAAAAAAAAAAGGTTTAATGTAAACCAATACTTAGCAGAGCAGAGAACTCTTTTTTAACTTCACAAACATTCTGAATGAACAACATGAATCTAAAACTTGCAGAAGAGACCCAGAAAGTAGATTTTTGGTTCAGAATCTTTGGAATATTTTGACATTTCAATACGGATTTAAGGAGATTGGAGATTATAAGGGATTTATTTTTATTTTTATTTTGTCTTCTGTGGTTTACGGTAAAATGAGACACAGATTTTCACAGTTAACATCATATAAAGGTCAGCACATTCTGCAAATGAGACGTGACTCTGGGGCAGTGATGTCATGAGGGAAAAAAAATAAATCAGATACAGCGTAACTGCGAAGATACTAAACCGGAGTTTTGGTCAATATAGGGGAAAAAAATGTGATTTTGTTGTGCACCTTTAAACCTTTCTCTGTCGTCCCTAGCTCTCACAAACCTAGTTTCACTTACATGGATTATTAGGCCGTTAAACTGTTAAAGCAGAACTAAGCTACTTCAGTGGTAATGCTTCCCCTACAGCTTTCTTGTGTAATTACTCAAGCCTACTGAATTGAAACTTTACATTATATATTTATTTTCTCATTTTTGCCTAACTCTAAGATAAAAATAAGGCACACATTTTACACTGCTAAATGAAAAAATTGCAGTAATTTGTAGCATTTGTAGCAGAAGGCAACTGAAAGGGCCAACACTTCTAATCTTCTAATGCCCCATAAATATAACCATCACGGTAACTTACAAAGACGTTTAACACGGCAAAAATGTTACTCCTTTAATAATCAAATGAAGACAATGTCTAGGTATTATTACTAATTATATTTTTCTTCTTCACAAAGGTCAGAATTATAATAAACTTTCTGGAAATTAAATCAAAATTGACTTGGATATACAGTATCAATGATTACCCCTCCTTAGACCTAAAACATTTGAAAATATCTATTCATACTGAGTGGACACACCTCACCAAATATCTGATGCTTGGTTTACAGGGGTTACATAAGTTTAATTACATACAGTGGAATATTTCAAAACCAAGGACTAACCGCTAAGAGAAAAGCAGGTGCCATGAACAATACAAGCCATTAGAAAAACTGAATAGTCACTACAGCTAAGTCTCACAATTATTCCAAAGAAAATGTCTGGAATATAATCATAAACCAAACCAAGCTGCACTGATTAATATTTTATGTCACATCTTATTCAAAAGGAGACAGCCGTTTTCAGAAACATTTGACTCCCACAGCAGACAACACTTGATTCCATGTTTTGGCACTTCTCTGTTTGTTTTGGTCTTGATTCTGCCAGTGTTTGCGGAGCATCAAAGTGAGCACAAGATCAAACATAGATCTTTGTCATTACCATGTGTCAATCACTGACTCAACTTTTAGGTCGCTCTTGAGTGCAAACACAACTTCACCATCATCTCCAACGCTCATCAACACTGACCTTCATTTCTCTGCACTAGAACTTTGAGTCCAAATGGAAAGAAAGTAATATTGTCAACAGAACATAGCCTAACTCGTCTAACAAAAAAGTCGAATTTGAAGCTCGATCAGGACGGCTTTCACAATCCATTATCATTTGTCACACTCTGTACAAATCTTCACAAAGTACGACTCCATTTAATACAGATGAATAGCCGTGCAGCCTTTTGTAATTAATTTGACTTAATTGTGTTATTGCGGCTGATTTTATGAAGTTATAACAGAAGCTTGAGAAGAAAAATGATGTTCCCATACTCATCACAAGCACAGATTACTTCAAAAATGAAGGTACAAAGTCTTGATTCCAGAGAACCAGTCGGACCAATGTTGGAATAACTGTGCATTCAGGACCCAGCTGTTTTATAGGTTTCAGTTAGCCAAAAAAAAACTTCCAACGCCTGATCATTAGAATTATGTGGCATTTATTTTGAGTAATACATATCTATATTAGAAATTGAGTTTAGCAAATACATGTTAATCTGTGCAAATGCTCTTGCCATTTGCACAGATCTCTTCTCCTTTCTTTAATCCCCCTGTTGCACTGTAATGCTTATTTTTATTGCATTTCCCCACATAATTTACAAAATTAACATTAAATAGGACCTGAAGCATGTGTACATTTACTGTTTGAGCGCCAAAGTAATTCTGTTTCAAGTGCAGCAACTGCAGACCCTCTCCAGACTCCAGGTTCTCTAATAAGCTTCAGTTACTTGGAAGACTCCAGACTAAAAAATACAGAGATATTTGGATTATCCAGATTTAAGTTACATTGTCATAGATTCTTGAATAAATAACCTTTAGAAGGACTAATACACACAACAGTCTACGATTACAAGTGCAAAATGTGTCCATGCTATTTGGGTGACTCAAATCAACTCCCTAATATCTATTGACCCTCTTAAATCAGAATCAGAATCAGAAAGAATTTTATTGCCATTGTCAGTGAACAAACAGAATTCACAGACTAGGAACTTGCTGCGGTGCTAATGTGCAACATATAACTCTAAAGGGACTATCCTATATTTTTTACAATAAAATATCTTAAAATCTAGCTCTCCACATATCTTGTAGGTGTAAATAAGTCCGCATTGTCCTGACTACATTTAATAGTGCCACGTTTGTTCACCAAACTGCACTACATTCATCTGTTGTTGTTAGCATTGTGGCTAACTGCTGCTAAAAAGCTGCTAAAAGCTTAAAATATATTATGGTGAACAATTCAGGGGCTCAGAATCTATTAGTTAAGTGAAAAAACATGTATACTACTGTAAGAAATTTTAACATTAATTATTTCTGTTTTATTGAATTTAAAGTTCCATATTTACACGTTGCATTTGGCTGAAAAACTGGTCTTCGTGGTGTGTGAGTAAATGTGTCAGCCAATCACCTCCTACTACTGTCATTAACCAATCAGCCCAGTCTTAAAAAATAGCATCTTTCTTTGCTTTATAATCGTGCATTTCTGCTAGACTCAGAAACTGCAGCCACTTGAGCAGCTTCAGCTCCTTTTCATCAGCACCTCCATCAGCGTTGAGCACAGAGCGGAGATACGCTCAAACACATGGATAATTTCATATGCACATTATGCTCTCGTCTCTTCTCGCTGAAATCTAAGTGAGTCAATATTAAATCTATTCATCACATCCACAACCTGAAAAGGTAGCAGTGAGTCAAATCTTTTAGACTATCTGCTTGCTTTCATGGTGTCCTTGGGCAAGATACTCTTCCTGCCTTTGTGAAGTGTGAATGTGGTGTTTGATGTGAGCCAGGCCGGGGGCAGCTGTGGTTTCTGTAGCCAATATCATCACTGTTAAAGCTGACACACTTGATTTTTGAAACCATGTAATGTGAAAGCATGTACTTAAATCTGTCTATCCAGTTATAGCTTTCACAAACCTTTCGGCACATCATTCTCATGCATACATATTTTGGCCACGGGCACAGTTTTAGAAGTGTTTTTTTTTTTTAGACAAAGAAATGAAACACGATGAAACACTTTGCGGGCCCAGTCCACTCTCATCCCAAATGTTTTTTCTATGTACTTAGTGTTTTACAAATCAGTACTAATCGAGGCCAAGACCTTTCCAAGACCACTGAGGGCCTGAGACTGAGACAAGACTTTCATAGGTCAGGACCGAGATGAAACCATATCAACTGCGGTTCATCAAGACCAAACCAAGACCTCCTTTGTAATTTTATACAATTATTAGTGTCTAAATCAGGGGAGCCCAAACAATTAACCTCAGCGGAACAAAATTAGTATTATTTTTCTTCCGAGGGACAATACGATTACATTTGTAGCGTGTCAAGGGCCAAACCTGAAAACCTTAAATTGTATTTGCTTTTGCACAATAAAACAGATTTCATGTTCTTTGACAATCCTTTCAGTTTAGAATGTAGTAAGATAGACATTCTTAAAAGGAACCCTGATAGTACTGGTCATGCTTATTGCAGACAAATACATAACTGCTTACTATTTCTATAAAATTGTCATTGTTTTGGAGCCACTGGGGGTGCCATACTGTCCAGATGCAATGCATTCTGGGTTGATAGTTAGTAGTTGCTTTTGGTTGTTGCCATGGTTGCTCCTGCGGTTCATCATCTTCCTGTCTTTGGCCACGCTCCGGCTCAAACTGACAAGGTTGAACCGAGGAATTCATGTTGCTTAGTTACCTGATACTGATATTTTGACGTCACAGCCAGGCCAAAATGGCAGCCTCCATGTAATTTTTTGAAACATGATTAAAATTTTTAAAAACTACAAATACTTCCAAATTATTTGTCCTGTATTTATATAAGGGATGATATTATAAGTGTTATTTTTAATAATCTCAGCAACTCTTCATGGGCCAAATTTGTGGGCACCACTGGTCTAAGTGATTGTGCAGTGCTTATTGTAAACTGTGCCAGGGACCGGTAACTGCGCTCCTGGTGCAACCTTAGCAGAGTGTGGTGGTTTGTCCAAGACAAGACCGAGCCCAAATGTACTTGAATCTGAGATGGCGGTCTAAAGACCAAAACCAACACTACCAGGTCTACGACTGAGCACAAATTTTCTATGAGAAGAATAAAATGTAACTTTAGTCTCAACCTAATTCACCTGTGCAATATTAATGCTGTCTAGTGAGAATATGCCATGCCTGTGACCTCAGATAAATTACAACAGAAGTGGTCACTATTTTCAGATTTGTGACAATATTGTTCACAAAACACTTGTAACTTAATACTTTATAAGCTTGTATAACAAAACAAAATTCTCAATGAGATAGATAATTATCTGTCTAGTTTACATGAGTGAAAACAAAGTAACTTTCTATAGCTGAATATTTATGTTGATGCTGTTGATGAAAAGAACCAGCTCATAAACAGACAATGCTTTCACACTGAGATGGAAACGTTCTTGACTTGTTCGACGGCAGACCTCCTGATGCGCCCGTTTGATCTGTAATTATTCACACAATTAGACAAGGACAAAGACGAGCGGCAGACTACAGAGCTGTCCTTCACTCCTGACAGAAAAACACAAAAGCTCTGTACGTCGCTAGAATAACTGCCGCTGATGATCGCTTTAAAGGCACTGTTGGCTTACAATAGGAAACAAATGACTTGATTGCCATTGACTTTCAGCAGGGGAGGAAACATGGTCATTTATTGCATTCAGCAAAGTAAATGGCGTGGTGTGTAGTCATATTTGAGCTGATTTTCCCTTTAAAGGCTAGGTGTGATTGTATTGTGCCATATGACAACTGGTCGGGCCTCGATCTGCACTTTCTAACTTTTGCACAGTCTAAACCTCACACAAATGGAACTTGAAATTCATTTTTAAGGAATCAAAAATCAAGAGTGATTGATATAAAGAGAATAATTAGGCATATCTACTCATCTGAGAGACTATATTTGTCAAAAAATGTTGTAAGGTCTTTATCCTTAAAGTTGCGGTAACAATTTTTGTTTTTTTTTCTTTTTTTTGAATTAGTAAACTTTGTGTTTTCAAATAAAAAGTATATGATTATTGTCGTACTATGTGAAACTGTATGAACTGAATAATGAAGAATTTTAGTTCTAATCAGGAACCAAATGCTGCGCTCTGATTGGCTGGGCTTGGGTGAGTAACTCTATTTTTACTGTGTTGTTAGTAAAACAACGTTTATTGACCATAATTGCAACCAATATGGATACATGTCAATATTAACCATGTGTCGAAGTATTTATAAGAGGAATATGTCAGATTTAAAACTTGTATTTGCAATGTGAAAATCAGCTACTCCACATTTAAGATTGAACTGATATCATATCAGGGATCAGTATATATGTTTTAAAAATCTCCAAACGTCCTTATTGCTGTGATTAAAAAGCAAATAATTAATCCATTCTCTACCACTTCTTTCTGTTAGGGGTCATGAGTTGCTTTATCCTATCCCAGTGACTTTGGATCTTAGGCAGGGTGGTCAACTCATCACAGGATCATAAACACAGACACAAACACACTTCACAAACAGAAATTTACACTGATGCCAATTAACCTACACATACATTTTTGGAGGCGGGAAGAAGCTAGAGTACTCTGAGTGAACCCAGTGAACGGCAACAAAGGGAAAACATGCAAACTCCACCCAGAGAGATGTTGACTTGGCTCGACCCGGGAATCGAACAATTAATCTCCTTATTTGGAAGCCAGAGCTCTAACCACTGTGCACCCTCCTAAAATGAATACGAGAAACACAATAATAAAATAGAATGAATCAGTGTTGGATGACAAGTATTGGCGCACATATTGATACTACTACTGAGCTGATACTTAGCTGATGTATTGGTGCATCATTTACAAAGAAACTAATTTTGATGTCAAAGCAATGGCCATTCACTTTAATTGAATTGAAAATAGCACTGATTGAAAATATATTGCGAAAATGCGAGAACACTGAACCCAAATATTTTGATGAATCCTAACAAAAATCTTCTTCAGTGTCACTATACCAATAAGAAGACCTACATGACGCCATTTCTGAAAAGGCTTCTACATAATCATTTTTCTCTTCAACTTGCGAAGCCTTTGATCCCAGACCTAAAGAAGATATTTTTCCAGCAGATAAACGTCTAAACGTGGCAGATAAGCCCCATGTGACAAATGGTCTTCACTGTGTTTGACAAAGAGAAATGGAGCTCGGCTTTAGTCCGGCTTTTCAGACCGTTTGATCACTGCTTTATTCTGATCATAATAGGCTTTTTCTCACTTAATAACTGACGTCTGAGAAGGATATAATAATATGTTCAACCTTTTTGTGTTATTTTCATGTAAGTACCTTTGATCATCTTTCAGAAAGGATTAGTTACAGTGTCTTTCATGGGTTTAAACTTAAATTAAATAATTATGTTTAATAAAAGCATATCAGACTATATTATCCCCATTTGAAGCACATTCACTTAGAGACTTGGGACTGATTTTCTGGAAGGTCAAGAAGAGACAACACACACTTTATTAGGAAGTGGTTTATTAATTTTATAGACAAAAACAAGAGAAATCATTTATTTTTTAATTTCAGTAGTAAACTGTAATTAACATTAAGTATATATTTGAATAATGTTAATTATTTTTGCTTTTTCTACATTTTTATGTAAGGAAAAAACTCTCTTGTTTTCCTTATCACATTTACTTATATATTTAAATGTGCAGATGCTAAAGTTGGAGTCAGTCAAACCCACTTTCAGCCACTGTCTCAGTCCGATGATAACGGTTCAGTCAATATCTTGGTTGTGCCCTTAATTGGACTTAATGGGACTTATTTTCTGGTTGATGTTGACCCAGAACATCTCAAAATGTCATTCATATAAGTAGATAATCTTTATTTGTATTGCTTTTTTCACAGACAGAGTCACAAAGCACTTCACAGTGAGATGAACCCTCCCCACTCAGTGACAGTAAGCTGCTCTGAGGCAGCTCAGCAGAGGCGATTCGCCTAAACACCTGTCGCCTCAACCTCCGACTATCACCAAGTGTTCCCTAACCTGCATGTTATTGGTTGGTGAGGAAACCGGAGTGCCCGGAGGAAACCACCCAGACACAGGGAAGAACATGCAAACTCCACACAGAAAGACCTTCTTGCTGTGAGGCCAGAGCCTGTTTGTGATTGTGGTTGATGCTTGGTTGTGGTTGGTGGTTGTAGTTGATGGTTGTGATTGTGGTTGGTGGTTGTGATTGGTGCTTTTTTTGTAGTTGGTGGTAGTAGTTGTCATTGGTAGTTGTAATTGGTTGGTTGTGGCAACTAATGTCCATAATTCAGTTGTTTTCTATAAAAAAAATAAACAAATACAATTTGGCTAAATGTTTTACAACTTTATAAAGGTTTGCAAATCAGTCTTTTAAAAAAACAAAAAACAAAAACAGATTCACAACCACATCTACAACAGACCACAACCCCAACAACCATCACAACTGCAGCAACAAAGTAAGGCTTTGCAGAGGTGCCCAAATCTTTTCTTAGATAGACTAAATTAATATTACATAGCAAGGGCAAAACCTACTTTTTTTAGTTCAGTTAAAACAATTTTTATTTTATATTTACTATCTTTCAGGGAGAATTGACTTGATAAGCCTTCTTTGAAAGAAACACAAAAAGTAATCAAATAGATACTCAAACAAAAAAAATACATGTAATTGTTTTTTAACTCTACATTTTAATCATACATTAAAGTATTGCAATACATGTGTTATGATACATACAATATGGCAAATTATATCATGATATTGTAAAATGTTGTTGTCCCAGACTCTTATAACTTTATACAAGTAAAATGATCAGCAACATAAAATATTTAAATTTAAACAGAAATGTAAAAAGTCACTTCATAACTTTTTTTGACACAGTAAAGAATTTATTGAGGTTTTTTTTTTTTTCTTTCTTTTTTGATGGACCTCCAGTGCACCTCTGAGAGACGGCCAGTGCTCAGACTTTGCGACTAAAACTTTTCAGTAAAGCCAGAACTGGTGAGGGGAGAAGGTCAGAGCCACCTTTACCTGGTCTGATCCGCCACCGAGCAACTCAGGAAGGCAAAATATGAGAAGATTTTGGCAGACAGTGTCCGCTTTCATCCAAAATACATACTGTATATTCAGCGGGTTCCTCAAGGACATTTTGGCTGGAGTTGGTGTACTTTTAATGCGCGCAGGGAGATTGGATGTAACCTTAACAGTAATAGGATGGGCTCACTAACAGCTAATCTGCTCTGCCACCTGAGAGAAGAAAGGGACGTATAGACAGAGATATATGATCGAGAGAAAGGGGTGGAAATAGGGCGGTGATGGGGCGCAGACGGGCGAGCGAGGGGTACGGGGAGAGAAAGGATGATAATAGCGGCAGGGGCAGCGGCAGAGACAAAGTGTGAGTGATGGTGAGCAGACAGTAAATACAAACTAAAGGGAGGGAGACACGGTGACAGATGGAGATGGATGAGGTGCAGAAAAAGGGGAAAACACAGGTGAAAAGTAACAAGCTACATCACCTTTAACAGCATGAAGTTTAAGGTACCTTTGAGTCAAATTTAGAATGAAAATGTACTGGTAAAATGGAAAGTGCTACAGAAAAGTATTGACAGCGCAAAAAGAAAGCAACATCAATATTGTTTTATGACTAAAATGTGCCTGTAAACATGTAAGTGTTTTCAACTGAGCAACTGAGTCATTTCCCTTGTGGATCAATAGTCCAAGTGGCAGGAAGTGGCAGCAGGGGAGAAGTACAAGTAGTAACAGCCCTTTTCTATGAGCGTGTGAGGATAATTGCACTATATAGAATCAGTAGTGTAGTAGTCAAGACCGCACTAATCGAGACCACAAAGTCCCAAGACCACTGAAGGCCGAGATTGCGATAAGACCGACACTTTGATAGGTCAAGACCACTGTCCTTTGAGACCAAATTAAGACCATCTATGTTTGTCTTTTATACAATTGACTTTGTGTACAGAATGTCAGTTGCTTTTTAGATTTAATGTAATTACTCAGTGCAGTTGTCTTTTTGTTTGAAATAACATCTGTACACAAACACTTCCTCCAATGCTTTCAATGAGTCATACATCAGCATAAAAAAAAAATCTTTAATAGAAGTGGTGAATGTTACAGAAAAAGTTAAAAACATATAAGACTATATAAGAATTGTTTAAAAAAACGGTCTGTTAAATAAGAAAAAGGTGTAAAAAAAGCATGAACAATCGAAGAACTGAAATCGTGCACACAGCTATCTGTAATAAAAATGAACAAAATGCTGTGAGTACAGATTTTGAATATAAAGAAGGGTCAGCTGATGTTCTGTGCACAGAGCCTATCATCACTGTCTACATGATCTGTGCAGTGCTTATTGCAAACTGTAGCTGGGACGGGTCAGTGTGCTCCTTGTGCAAGTTTAGCAGTGCGTGGTGGCAATGAAATGTGGTCTCGGTGTAGTAGTCCAAGACTGAGTCCAAGCACCCTTTAGACCAAGACAAGACCGAGTTCAAATGTGATTGAATCTGAGACAAGACCAAGACCCTAAAAAAGCAGTCTCGAGACCAGTCTCAAGACCAAGATCGGTCTTGAGTACTAACTAATGCACTAGGAATCAGCATAATCTCATGTCGTGTTATGACGAAAGATCATAATCAAGTGTATTAATACCAAAATGAAGTGTATAATTGTGTACTGATTGAGTTGGGAATGTTTGAGTTTGCATGTTCTCCCTGTGACTCCCAGTACCTCCTGTGTAGGGTTTGTTATTTTATATTTGCATATCTTCATTTATAACCAGTAAAGGAGACATAGTGTAAGTTTTTAATCATGCTGTATCAGTGTTGTCTCATCATTAATCTTCTTGGTTTCATTCATACATGTTTGAGTAATGTTGTACAAGCTAGCCTCGCCCACTCATTTATATTCCCTTGCGATTATCAAAAAAAAAAAACAAAAACTGAATTTGATAACCTGTAGGATTCAGCATTGATTGTTATGCAGCCAAAATGTATGTTGTAAGTCGATGAAAAACGGAATATCACTTCTGCCATTTTGAACAAGAAGAAAGCTGTTTTACATTGAACACAAGGCACAATTCTGACCAAATGATCCTATACAAACATGTCAAGATGTAAAAAGAGCAAGAAAAAACAATTGTATTTGTTCATCAGCTTTAAATTTCACGACATTTCTACTTTTTGTAGATCTGAACGGCTCGTACCCTGATTAGGAAACACTGCTCCATGTTTCTTTGCTTTCTGCTCACCAGTTGGTACGCCTCCTCAGAGAAATGTGCAGAAACCAACATGTTAATGTTGAGCTAGCCGCTAGGGTCAGCTTATAGCACAACAGAGTGAGCTAAAAACAAGATGCAAAACCTCTGAACGTTACTTTCACCTTGAGTTTTGTTCATATTTGAACACAAATGTGATCTAAAACTATTTTTGCATAGTCTTTTTTGTTCGTTTGCTATAAGTTTGACTTTGAGTGCCCTTTGGTTTCAATTTAGCCCTTCTAAATGTCTTTAGAAAGTTAAAGTTTGTGCCAAAGGGTGTTGAATAACTGCAGTGACTGTAAATATGCTTGGATCTAACAGACTATCCACAAAGTACAAACAGCCTTCACCTAACTCCCCATTAGATCTCCACAGAAAAGCACTTTTTCAATTCACTTTCAATGCTTTTTCATTAACTAGACTTGAACTCTTAGAACTCTTATTTGAACTATGCCTAACCTACAGAAATGTACCCGTGCGAGGCTGGATAAACAAATAAACAACACAGAGAGGTCACTTTCAGTCTGCAGTGTGACCTACTCTGTCTCTAAACGCTTGTCAGTGATTGGTGGAACATGCCCGGTGCTGTGGAGGGGCGGGGCTTATGTGTATATGTGTGTGTGTGTGTGTGTGGGCGAACGTTGAACCCCCTAACCCTTAATTCCATCAATGACAGATTCAGGTGTCCTTCCCGTTTCCCTTCCCGTGGCTCTCCGTCTCACTTAGTGCCAGCCCTGTCACACTTGCTCATTAGTCAGCTTGGCAGCTTGGACTGACGGCAGCGGCGGAGAGGACGGCGTCAGGAACACAGGCGGGGAATGTGGAATGTGTGTGAGAGGGAAAAGGGGATTAGGAACAAGGAGAGCACAAATGAGAAGACTGCGGATAGAGTTCAGAAGCGGGATAGAGGGATGTACTGGTCCCACGTGAGGTTTTCTGTGGTTGGTGTAGTGCATGTGAATAATGCGTCCGCAGCTTTAAGTTAAACGTGAAAGGCTGTGGTGTAATAGGCTTACAGTAACGTCGAAAATGATTTTGATTTACAGTTGTTCATGTGGAAATGAGCAACTGTCATAAAGTAATTTCCCTTGTGGATCAATAGTTGTGTTTGCAGCCGGAGTGGCAAATGTATTAACAACATTTGGATTGAAATAGAAGTCTCACGCAGTCGATAACATTTGTAATAGTAAAATTCAAGGCATGGTAAACAATCGGATGTGAAAATAAATGTTTAGAATCTTTTTGTTTCGGACGTAAAGATTCGCTAAGCTTTGTGGCCATGTGATGAATAACTTGCTGTTCTTGCTTTAATGAAGCGTCTTTTTGTGAATTGGTAACTGCAACATACAGAATAGAATAGTTAATCTACTCTTGCAATCTGGAAGAAACAGTACAAGCAGACAGCCTGTTAGCTGGCTAGCAAGTAGCTACCGTTACTCTCATAATGACAACGGTTTACAACAAAAACCTCCAAATGAGATTATCATGTGACCTCAATAAATTATTGCACCTTATTTATATGAAAACACTTCTTCAGCTTTAGATAGGGTCAGGTATTAAGTTAAAAAAAAAAAAAAGTTGACTAAATGATTAAGTCTTAATGTAGAAATACAGCATTAAATATAGCCTGAATGTAATAGGCAGTGTAAGCATCTGATTAATGACTAATCACGTGAAAAAAATGATGAACAAAAACATTTGTTTTGTTCTTTTAGAACACAGATACCTGTGGTTTCAAAAGGAGATTTAATATAAAAGTATTT
The DNA here is from genome assembly GCA_038363315.1 of Mugilogobius chulae. Lineage (NCBI taxonomy): Eukaryota > Metazoa > Chordata > Actinopteri > Gobiiformes > Gobiidae > Mugilogobius > Mugilogobius chulae. The sequence goes on along the minus strand of CM076401.1, from coordinate 33,102,337 downwards.
GTCATCACTTGTTCTGAGCATGCTTTGTCCTCTTCTGAGAGGATGACCTGAAAGTGTGACCTGTGACATGTAGGAGTGGAAGACAGATAAGCTATTTAATTATACTTTTCAGAAATGTGGAAAAATGTGAAAGATGTGTTTTTCCATTGTTGTGAGGTTCAAGGTTTCTGTTCAATTAGAGAATAAAAAACACCCACAAGTTATCAAGCCAGATAACCTTTGTGAAGAACTTACAGCTGTCAAGCAAGTAGTAATTACACTTAGTTCAATTTACAGGTTACACAGATTAGGATTGTTTCAAAGATGTTTGAATATTTGACAGCAACAATATAAAAATCTTGCATATTGCCTATGTAATGTCAGACTGAAGAAGATTCTAGGCAAAGAAATAATATCTCCATAGAGACAAAAAGACTGCAGACCCTCCATTAGAAACACATTTTTAGTGTGTATAAAAAGTATGTGTGTGTTGTTGTTTTTTTAAGATTCATTCTGTCAGAATTGGTAATGGACCTTAGTATTTAAATCAAGCTTGAAATACAAGTATGGATGTGTGACGACAGAAACATAATGTTCTCTCTTCTTCCATATACCAGAGCTCTGTCCTTGAGGAGACATGTGGAACAGACCGGCCCGTACCAAAGACACGCCAACTGTAATGTCATCCTGCTTCTGTGTCCATGACACATCCGCATCACAAGATATGCATGAGTCTACCTACTCACATGAAAAGATGCAGCTATTTTGTATACTGCAAACAATAGTTGTGACAGAAATATTCTATCCATGCGTGATCTCAACAAGGGGTCCTAGGAGCCCCCTTTAGACAGACTATAATAGCAAGTCTTTCTGACACGTATGAATGAGATTTCTACTCTTTCATATGGTGATGTGGCAGCACAGGTCACAGCCAATAGTGGGAAAGGATGGGAGGACACATACCATAACTGTGAAATGAGGAACTGCCTGTACCTGTCAGTCAACTCACAGGGATGACAAACCACAAAGCTGCTGAAAAATATGGAATATAACTGTACATTTTTTGTATTTTTGGCATGAGGAAAAACGAGTTGTCAGTCACACAAAGCAGGATTGCTGATATGACTAATCCCAGAGGCGGGTAGTACACTGGCTCACTTAGCTGAATACCTTTTAAAAGTCATTATTATTTTTTTTTATTTAGGCTTCAGTGGTCACACAGTGTTTTTGATATCATGTATAAGACTCAAATACCATGGATGCTGGTTACTCTTCCTACTGTGAGCACCATTAAGCTTTTCTGGTGGGTGTTCAGCTTGAGCAGTTGTCTCCATGGAGATTACTGCTTTGGCTGATTTGGTTCAAGTAAAGTTCGCAAGTTATACCACAGAGATAGTTCATTATCATCTTCACTCATCGACAGAGTAGACTAAAGCCTAAGTTTTAACAGGTCTTACTGTTTGATAGATCCGTGTTTAATGTTATACAATAAATGGATAAATTCAAGCTAGATCCATGAATCTGGATTTTCTCTATATCTTTGTTCATTTGTCTTCTGTTATTATGTTACAGAATAGAATTTGAACCAGCTTCATAGTTTGCCCCAGTCACCTCTTGATAAAAATTTTATTACCAAGTGAACATCATTCATCTTCACATGCAGAAAGCACCATTCACACAGACTTGTAAATATGAGCAATTCAAATCTTCAGTTTAATTAACCCCGCAAACAAATCCACCCACCAAATTCCCATAAAGAAGTTTTTGTGTTTGTTTGCAGGTTAGTGTAGGTGGAACATGATGGGGCTTTATCTGTTTACAGCCAGCTGAGGTCAAAGAGAAGCACTGCAGATAACAGAGAAGGCTACCTGTTGGCTATGATTACAAGTGAATACAAGGACAAGAGTGGGAGAAGGCCACTGCAGGGGTCTGAGGATTACCTTCTATACAGAGAAAACACAAATGTTCAATGACAAATATACAAGATGAAAGGAGTTACAGTGTCGTAGCTGGGTTAATTAGTGCTATTTCTCACCTTTTTTGTGATGGAGTTAGTGAAATATGTTCAGTCAGTATCCTGATCTGTAAATAAATGCCTTAAAAAGAACTAGTAGTTGTACATATTTATACAGACTTTTGAGGAAACTATGAAGAAATACCTTCATGAGGACTATGCCTAAAGGACAACTAGATGTTGTTTTCTTTCTTCAAACATGCTCCCTCACTTTGTAATCTCATGCACCAGAACCAATAGAAAGAGTGTAGTAAAGCACACATGACAGGCATGTGTTTCCCACATCAGAAATTGAGTTGGAGCTCTACCTGATCACTGAAAAGGAAATTTCACAAGGTAATCAATCAAATCAATCTGGCCTGATGTACAAGCTCTGCACAAATGCTCAAAACAAGTCTGGGTGATTTATGAACTAAAAACAGTATAGAAGATTTCAGAGTCTATCTATACATCACAGATCAGGCATCAGAATGGTGTTTTGAGGGGAACGAATGATATCTCACTGACAAAACTTCTGCAGTGTTTTTGATGAGAAGTAGAATAGAGTTTAGAATAGGAATAACACTTCAAAAAAGTCAATTTGTCTCCTTTAAGATCTTTTTAACTTCTTTTTATGATTCCATGATGGTAGAAAATAGTATATTTGGAGTTGTCTCATGTGGAAAACCCAACTTAGCACTTTCCAAGGAATCTATGCCTCACTTCTTTTCATATGTGGTACTGATATTTGTTATTTTGTTTCCCTAATTAAAGAAAACTAAACAGAAAATTAAAATCATAATCATGAAAAAGATTTTTGACTGGGGGGCAGGCAGTGAAAGAGTTAATGTCAGAACATTGCTAAACTTCCACACTAAATCTGTGATTTGTAGAAAAGACAACTTTTGACAGAAAATAGCTCAAAATAGTTCAACTCAGACTTGCACTTGCACACACAAGTTTTTCCAGAGATGAGACAGAACATGATCTGAGCCAAGAGAGACAAGACACTTGTAGAAGTTTGTGTTTTGTTTCTATGTTATAGTTTTAGAAGCTTTAGAATGACAACAAAACATGTATTTCTCTAATACAAACTGAACTTAAGAAAGTCCGTCTTTACTATATGAAATTGTGCATTATAATTCTATGAACAGATGGGACATGAATCTGCTAAAAAGAATAACTGTCTCTATAAACGCAGTCAAGCAGTTTGTGCTCACAAGCCCACAGAGACAAAGCATATTGTGACCACCACAGATGTATGCTTCGCTGCTGTTAGAGGTCAAGAAGTGTCCAGAACTAAATACAAAAAATGTTCTACATTCTTCTCAACTTACAACCAAATAAATGTATTTCATCATCATCTTTCTCAGTTTTTTTTTTGCAGGCAAGCTCACTCACAAAATTTTGCAATACATTTTTTCCACAGCAAAGAAAAGTTTCTTCCAATAGTTGTTGAAATTCAGTTTCCCGTTTTCGGTCACTAAAGAGGTCTTTCTGGTGCATGGCGAGGGAAGATAGTCCACCAAACCTTTGCCTCAGAAAATCACTTTGGAGAGCTGGGGATTGGCTTGTGGTCAAGGCTGGCAGTAGGTGTATCCAGACTGGGAATTTGGAGGGCAGTGGGAGAATTTCTGGTCTACACTCAATTATGGATATCCCCTCAAATAATGGATTTCAGAAATACAATTGCATTGCTACATCTCTGTGTGGACAGTGTGCATAATGCTGTCCTTCTTTGACCTCACTGTACTGTAGAGTATCAACAGGGCTAAATGAGGTCTAAAGTGAGATTGGAGTTTATCATTGATTAATTAGACTGAATGCCTTAGTCTTAGAGCAAGATTACACAAGTCTGTTAATCTGAAACATACTTCCCAATATTAGTAAGCATAGAATAAGCTATGTTGCATTAAGTACTGAGCTGGAGTCAGTGTGTAAATGTACTCAATACACTTGACCCTGATAACCCTCATGATGAGTACCTCACACCACCCTCATCAATAGACAGGGACTGACAAACGTGTAGATAAAACGCCAAATCAAACACTAACATTAAAACATTGTGGATAAATCTTATATTTGAGCAGTTGAAATTACAATATACACAATATCTAAAAATCAATGATGTAAAAACAAGTTTGCTTACTTTCAGGTTGAAAATTCTTGCACAACAAACCACCATCCATTTGTGCCCAAATGGCTACATAGCTGAATGCTAAAACTGAATTGTGGTCATTTATCAATGCTTAAAGTGAAACTAAACTCTAAAACACATTTTTAGTTGTCAAACTGTGTATATGGTGTTTAAAAGGCATTACCTACTGTTCTGAGTCATTTGTGGTGATTTTTGTGCACCTTGAGCAAACTGGCAAGCTTCAGGTCAGAACAGTCACAAACCTCTTGTGTCTCTCTGCAAAGGCCAGTGTCATTTCTGAGCTAAACTTTCACCTCAACCTCATCAGATCCCCGAAGTTAGCAAAACAGGGTCAGGTTAGTGCTCGGATGGGAGACCATGAAATACCAGCCACACTCATATGCCTGCAGCGCATTGCCATTATGTCCTTGGGCAAGACACTTCCTTGACCCTTGTACTTACTTTGATTGCCTTGAAATGTGAAAAACTGCTATATACTGTAGAAGCCACTTTAACAATGTTCACAAAATGGCAAATGGTTTCTGTTTATATAGCACTTTTCCACTTTTTAATCATTAAACACAAAAACAAAATTGAAGTAGCAGTGACAATATAAAGATACTATAAAGATTACTACACTTGATAATGATAACTGAGAAAGAGAAACAACAATAACAGGGTTAATATTAGGTTTCTTTTTAGAAGAATTTGTGTTTCTCCAAGAAGCTTATACACTAATAAAAAGAAACTCACCAAACTAATTTTTTTGTGGGGCAACAGATTTTAAGCCATATTTCAGGTGCCCATTCATGTGACCTTCTGTGATTTAATATAGACTTTGCACTCAACAGATAAATCATTTACTTTACACCTGAATTATCTGTTTGAGTGCAGATCTGATCATGTTACAATAAACAGGACAACAATTTGAAATGTTTACATTGTCTCAAATTTTATGAAGTTTAGAGGTAGCCTTTCTTATCTATAATAAAGACTATACTTGAACTCATTAATGTGCTTGAACGCCTTAGTATTTCACTCAGGCTGAATGTGGCTTCCAGTGCTGTGTCTCTGGTGTCCACAGGCAGCCCCCGAGCCGCTCCGGTGCACCTCAATGACACTCGCAGAAAAATTCAAGCATTTAGCCTTTTTGTGAACCCTCTCTGGATGAGAGATTTAAAGCGCTGACATTATGATGGCTTAAGCTGAAAAGTGGCCTGCTTTCACCTCGACAAAACAACCAAAGACTTAAGACTTATTGAAAAGTTTATAGAATAAAACACCAAAAACCGCCGGCTTTAAGGTTGGACGACACTTGTGTGAAAAATCTCTTCTATTGCCGATTGTTGAACCCAGTTTTTCTACATTAACATTCGTCTTTCTTATGGCGGCTGCGCACGAGTGAACTGGATGTTTTATGGTCGTACAATTTCATAATATAAGTCAGCAATTATTTTGGCTGTCGATAATGAAGTTATTGTTCCATGGGTGAGAGAAAGGCCCCGTCCAATTACGCTCCAAGGTCAGATCTTATTGATTTACCATTGGTCTGTTTGTGGAGGTCATTACAGACAGGCGTGCACTGATGATAATTTTGATTATGGATGGATAGCTCTGGTAATGTTATGAAGGAGGGGGGCTGAGCAGAGCAAAGTCATTCAAGAAGTAATTATTTTCTAGTGGCGCCTAAAGTCAATCAGGAAAAAAAAACAAAGCAGTGACATAAATATATTGTTGTTGTGTTGGAAACTTGAAGACCTGTTGTGTTTCTTCAGTGTATTTAGTAAGAAACAAATTTAAATTGTCTTCATTGTAAAACACAAAATTGATCTAAAATGACTTAGAAATATAGTCAAGCCACTTTCTGTTCAAACCTGCAGAACTTCATTGTTAAAAGTAAATAAAATTTTGATTGTATTCTTTATTTATATGTATTATTTATTTATTTATTTTAAGTATGATTTTATTTGAGTAATCACACATGCATAAGTATCAAGTATCAGCTGCAGAACTTTATTAGATTGTTCAAACATAAATGAATCAAGCCTCACCTATTTTTATCAGATGGATAAAAGGTGTTTATTTTTTGGGAAAATATGAACAAAAAAATATAGAATTTGAAAACTTCCACACAGCAGTTTTTAGAAGCCCAGACTATGTTAGAATTATTTTGTTTCTTTATAAAATTACAGTATGAAACCATAAACTCTATTTCCAAAAATGTATTTATATACAGTATATATATATATATATTTTTTTGTTTCAGCTTCTTTGATTCTGATTCTCTAATTTTTTTTATATATATAGATGGAGACCCTTGAAAATAATGTTGGTTTAGTTTTTTCATCTGTATTCTATGCTTTATATATATTTTTTTATTAGTGTTTTTATTTCTGTGCAGTTCTTTGGAAACAATTTTATTGTTGATAAAATGCGCTTTATAAGTAACGTGGATAGATTGATCGATGAAAGCGTTCAAAGCCATTCTGTTTGACTCTGAGGGCTACAAGATTGTTGGTTTAAACAGAAAGTTAAAAATCTAACAATCAATTGTTCCAGAGCATCTCCTATCCTGTACTGGAAAATTATCGAACAGGCTGTGGATGTGGCCAGAAAGCAATACAGTCCACTGAGGCAGACGGAAAGAGGCTCATCCAGCAGGACAGGGGCAAGAGAGGGAGATTGTCTGGGCAGGTCAAGAGGAGAAATGGGGTCCAGGTCATCAGAACAGAAGGTGAGAAGGGGTCTAGGTAATCTGGAGTGTGGCATTAGGAGTATTGATCCAGCCTTAGTCACTGGAGCAGAAATGTCACAAATGTTCAATCTGGTTATTTCTAGTGATAACTTTAGACCCATTTACTTTTTGCATTACAACAAAAACTGCATTTAAACTATGTTAACTTTAGCCTCCTTCCACATGTATAAGAAAATGTTGTGATGTCATGTGAAGAGAACCTTTACCTCTATTTAAAATCCTAAATATTTATTTTCAATGTGAAAAGGTCCATAGACAATCTTCAAATGATCAAGGATTTTTTTGCCCAAAACTATAATTATGAGGTTCCAAAAAATGAATAATATTAAAAAGAAAATGAGCAGAGCTTGGGATACAGGTCTCAATACCAGGCAAAACCTTTAATAAAGCTGGAAAAAACTAAGAATGAATCTGGTTTAAATGATGATGAAACATTATCAATCTATGAATGTCACTGATCACTACCAACATATAAAGGTTATATAATCAATTGATTGAAGAAAAGGGGCCTCTCTTTCTCTTTCTGTATTCACTTGATTATGAGGAGTAATTGTGAAAAGCATTGTGTCTGTGCGGCGGCTGCAGATCTCCAGGGCCTCCTCACTCATCGCGCTGGATGCTTCTCAATAAGAACCTTCATTAAAATGCCTCTGCGCAATTAACAAGCTTGTTAGATTTGGTAATCACTTAATCAGAGCATGGAGAAGATGTCACTCGTGGAATTTCAATCAGGACTTAGGACAAAAATAGACCCAAAATCTTCTTGTGTAGTAAAATTGTTCAACATCCTGGAACAGTAGAATACATTCTCTAATCAGTTATGATGAGGCTCAGATTTTGGATTTCATATGGAGTGGCAATGTAAAGTGTAAAGTTTACTTTGTGTATAGGTTCACAAGCACAGACAACATTTTTTTTAAACATTACTTTCATCATCATGGTTGCAAATTTTTTAAATATTTTTTTACTCAGTGGCATTGTATTCTGTTATCTGCATGACTAATTTGTTAATAATTAACTAGAGGGCAAAACCCTAGCGGGTCACTGGACATTGAACTTCAGTGTGCATGCATTGGAAAATCACAGACACTTCTCATTATGGGTATGTATTCCAAATGTAGCTGTGTACATCAATACATGAAAATAACTGATGTTGTTTTAGGAGACACCGCGTGGAGTGACCTGAGGGGCTCATTTTTCCTTCTGAGTCTCTTCCTGGTTTGTTTGGCTCCATCCTGTGACGGCGGAAACATCCTGGTGCATCCTCTAGACGGCAGTCACTGGATTAACATGAAGGTGCAGCTGGAGGAGTTGCACTCTCGAGGACATAAACTGACCATCATACGCTCCAGCAGCAGCTGGTACATAGACAAACAGTCTCATCTGTACTCTACCATCCACATCCCGTCAAAGGTCAAAATAAAAGACTTTTTAGGTGTTTTTTTAGAAAGACAGCTTCAGGTATGTATTACTCAGAACTGTGACGACAAATCTCCCAAAAGATCATGTTTCACAGTACTGTATGCACTGTTCACAGGGGCAAGTAGAAGGAGGAGCTGGTCTGGATTTCTTGACCTATGATTTGATCTCCCTTTTATTGAAGATCCATGAAATGTGGCGTGAAGACATCATTTACATTTTTAATAACCAACCACTTCTCAGAGAGTTGAAAGATGCTAAATATGATTTGATGCTCACAGATTCTGGAGGGGCAATAGGTGCGATCCTGGCCAAATACCTTAACCTACCTTTGGTGCTCAATGCCCGCTGGTTTCTTACTATGGATGGCCACTTTGCTCTTGCTCCGTCTCCTGTGTCCTATGTCCCGCTGACAGGCTCAGGATTCACAGATAAAATGAACTTTTTCCAGAGAGTTAAAAATGTATTTTACCTTGGTGTGCACTGGTTCATCAGCAATTGGTCTTTCAAGGCTACAATGCTATTTGTGAGAAATACGTTGAGGATGGATGTGATATCGCCTCACTTATGCAGGATGCAGACATTTGGTTGTTTAGGTCTGATTTTGTGTTTGATTTTCCTCGCCCCACAATGCCTAATGTCATCTACATCGGGGGGTATTCATGCAAACCATCTCAGCCTTTGCCTGCAGAGCTGGAGGACTTTGTGCAGAGTGCTGGAGAACATGGAGTCATCATTATGACTCTGGGAAGTGTTGTCAATGCTTTGCCCATTAAGCTAGCTAATGAAATAGCTAGCGTTTTCGCTACACTACCTCAGAAAGTAAGCACTTTATCCTAGTAAAAGTAACACAGACAATGCATGTTTTACATCTTCAGATTGAATTGTTTGCAGGTGATCTGGCGGCACTTGGGTGAGCGACCCTCTACTTTAGGCAACAATACTCTGATTGTGAACTGGATGCCACAGAAGGACCTTCTTGGACACCCTCAAACCAAAGTCTTTGTTGCCCATGGTGGGACCAACGGCATCCAGGAGGCCATCTACCACGGAGTGCCTGTTCTGGGCATCCCGCTCTTCTTTGATCAGTTTGACAACCTGCTGCGTGTGCAGGCCAGAGGGGCTGGCAAGATCCTCAGGCTCAGTGACCTGAATGGAGACCGTTTTGAGCAGGATCTCACTGAGCTGCTCCACCAGGGCCACTATAGGGACAGTATGGAAAGGCTGTCCCGTCTGCACAGGGACCAGCCCGTGTCCCCCATGGATCAGGCTGTGTTTTGGGTGGAGTATGTGATTCGAAACAAAGGAGCTCCTCACCTGCGCACTCAGGCCTATAAGATGCACTGGCTCTCCTACCACTCGGTGGACGTCCTGCTGCTGTTAATAACTGCTGTTTTTGGGACAGTCTTATGTGTAGTGGCTCTGCTCAGGCTTCTGTGCTGCAGGAACAGAAACAAGACAAAACAACAATGACCAGGAGCAACTCTTCCTTGCAAATCATGCTTGATTTTTTTCATTGTTTTTAATACCATTATGTCAGAGATTCTGCAGAATTATAAAACAGAATATATACTTTGTGTGTAACTTTGTAACATGAAGCATGAGAGAATGGGATCTTGGTGCTCAACTCAAGATAAAAAATGTTGTATAAATTAAACAATTGATGTAATAGAAGGAAATGTGTATAAAATGTCTTGCCTGAGGACACAACAACAACAGAATGTGAAAGCTGAAATCAAACAATAGACCTTCTGTTTATTGAGCAACCGATTTGGTCCAAAAAATATTCCAAAACACAGACACAGATTTTTCATTTTGTGCTTGCTAATTAAAATTCATCATGATGCCCTGAGTGTCAACAGTGTGCATCTCCAACAGAAAGTTTTAATTTAAAAGTAAAAAGAGACAGAGAAGAGCGAGGAGTGCCAAAGAATTGTCCTTGCAATGAAATTATCTTTGATGCTTTGGCTCAGCTCGCGTCGCACCCAACCGAACATCAATAATAGAAGACCATCAAATATTTACAAATCGAATGTCTAACTTCTGTCTACTACTAATTACCCTTGAGACGACGACTGCTCCGAAGCCTGTGCGTGCCACAGTGGGTCTGCTCCTCTCTAATTTTGGGCATTAAGCAGACAGGAAGTGAAGGATGCTGGGTAAATTACTAGCGATGCTTTCCCCTTGGCTTAATGTGAAAAGCTGCTGGCAGTTAATTTGTTTCTGTGAGTGACGTGAAAGAAAAGGCAAGCATGCTAACCAACAACAAGTGCAAAAGGTTATCTAAGGTTGATCTTTTCTGCCTTATCTGCCAAAAGTTATAAAATATAGAGGAAAGATTCAAAGTGATTCAAGCTTTCCTCAAATTTGAATGAACTGAGCCAAAGTAATCAACAAATCTTGAGTTTAGCTACTCCACAAACATCATACATAATCAAAATGATAACTATGACCATTTATTTCTGACAAAAATATAAGCAATGTGGTTTTTCTTTTCTGTATCAATTTTCCAGTCACATACCTGTACGTTTCCTTAAATATTGGATTAACTACTTTTATAATTTGACTGTCTGACCAGATAAAGCTTTGGGCCTCCCCTGCAATCTCTGGCATTGACATATACATGTAATATACTCTTTACTAGTTGCTACAAATTTGATCATTTGGCTAGCGATGCTATTGGAAAATCGAATGCTCCAGTACAAACAAATCAATGGAGAAGAAGTGAAAAAGCTTGTTTGTTGCTCATACTTACAAGAAGCACACAAAATCAATTCATTTAAAGTTTGTTAGCTCTACTTGTGTTTAAACTCTGTTAATTACAAGTGTTAATATATAAAATAAAACATTAAAGTTATGATTTTACTTCTTTTAAATGTGGCTGATGGGTTTGTACTGTGCATTTATAAGAACTGGAGATGACACTCACACTACCCCAGCAGTTTATTTTCTACTAAAATTATCTACATGTTTATATTATGAGATTCATTCACCCAATAGTAATTTGAACCAAAACACGCACCGTCCTGCCGTTGCTGTGTCCTTGGGCAAACCATCTCTCTCACCTTGCCTGTGTATGTATTAGAACATGAAATGAAGTTGAAACCACTCTTGTGCCAGGGTAGAAACACCTTGTAAATGCTTAGAAAGACCTAGAAACTCAATCAAATCACGCCGAGTCCTCGTGTTTAAAACTGCACTTTAAATGTACTTTTAATTTCAAAAGATGAGCATTGACCTGCAAATGCATTTAATTACAAAAGCGACAAAACATCTTCCCCAACATGGAAATAAAGCAGTTCCATTGATAATTTAGTTTCTTGATTAATCTTCAGAAATGAAAATGTTTCTGTCTGAACATTGGGCGTTAGAAAAAAGTGGCAATTTTGTTTTCATTCATTTCTAATTCAGAATTATTTGATTACTTTTGGAAATTAAAGGTACCACTGTGATAGTTTTGGAAAATAAACTGAGCACCCCTAAGCAAGGAATTTCTGGTACAAGGTTGTTCAATCCTGTGAATATAGAAAAGGAAGGTTTAGCCTAAAGAGAATCCAAACTGATAGTGAGAGCTGGCTCAGTACAGCGAGTGTCCCCATGAATCACTAAAACGGCCTGAAACAGCTGCAATACCAGTAACTGATCAGAGTGTGGCGCTGTCGCACTGACACAGAAAGTCACAAAATTAGACGAAGACATGACACTGAGCATGCACAGAAATGTTGTAAATGTAATCAGAAACTTACCAAAGATTTATTTCAAACAGTAAATATTCTGCGGGAAAACACCTAAAACCTACAGAAGAGATAAGGAAAGTGAATTCATAACTCAATTAGTTTGGAGCATTTATTTTTCTTTGTGTGTTGCAGTGAAGAGTGAGGATCCTGCTGTGAACATCATTCAATAAAGGTCAGACATTTTACAGACTAGACATAGCAGTGGGGCAGTGATGTGATAAAAAAAATAGTGTAGGGACATTAAACTGAGGTTTCAACATTTTTTTACTGTGGGACCTGATTTAAAAAATTTTGTTTACAAGCTCCTGAAATATAGCTATTTTGTCTGGATGATGTGTGGTTTAGGTATATATTTTGTTAAGACGCCTGAGCTTCACATTGCTTTGTGTGGGCTAAATCAGGGCTATTCAACTTTATTTTCTAGAGAGCCTGATTTTGCAGGAAGCACTGACCTCAGCACCACCAGTTTGGGCTGCAACAATAATTCACTTATTGTCAACTAAATAAATTACCATAATTGTTTTCTGAAAATTGTAATAAATGACAGAACTCCTGGAAGAGTTGTGGGCCAGATTTAATGGGTTGGAGGGCCTGATTTGCCCCCCAGGCCTTTGTTGAATAGCCCTGGTCTAAATAATTTACTTATCTCACCCAGTCTGCAAAGTGCAGTGGAGTTCATGCAAAAACAACAACTATACAGAAAGGGAAGGAATTAGACCGATGATTTGGTCCCAAATCTTCAACTGCTGTTCAATAGGCTGTAAATTCCTTTGATTTAATTGTCAAATATTTAGACAACCTCATGTCTGTGGCCATGGGGCCTAAGCAGTCCAGCTGCAGCGACACACACACACCTGGCTCATTCATGTGTTTCTTGGAAAGTGCCCATGCAAGCACAGTGTCCCCAAAAACACATGAATTAGTCGTGTTGTTATATACAGTATGCCACAAAGACAAAAGTAACAATAATACAATTTTGGTCAATAAGTGTCCATTTACCGACAATCTTGTCGACATATTACATCCACTGTAAATTCATACCTCAATGTTTGACTTAAAAACAGTACTTTTACTTTTGTACTTCATTACTTTCCACCACTGAAACCTGCAGTCCAGAAAGAATGATTCTCTACTTTTGATTTTACTTATTTTTTACTTTCATCATAAGAAAGCCCCTCACAAATTGCTGCTGAAGCTAATAATGATAAAAAAACTCAACCATTCACAAAGCCATATGCTCATATTTCTTTTTTCAAATGAAGAAAAGCCTGCCCAAATCTCCTCCAAACTGTGAACTCCGTCTGAAGCTAGATTAAACCTTGTCAACTCATTCCTTACATCTGAAAATAGCAGGTAACTCATCTCTGACAAAGATCACACGTGGAACAAACCAGTGTGCCACCAGCCTTTGTTGTCCTTATTATTGACAAATGTCTTTCTGCCTGTCTCGACTTGACAGTTGGGGGTCTGCGAGGTGCGCTTGTCCCATCTGCTTCCCCTCTTAGGTGTCCTGAATAATGATGTCGGATCATAGGACCGGAGCGATGGAAAGCTCTTTTAATCATGCCTTCGTCAGCGCTCCACAAAAGATGAGCAGCACCTCGGGCTAAGCACTCAGAAACGACAATCAAAGCGGCCTCTGCTCCTATGTCAGACATGTCGGTGTGAGTGGGCGCGCAGGAAGAAAGTTTAAACACAATAATGCCACTTAGGTCTCTGTGGAGGTGGACAACAACACTTAAGGCTATACAGTAATCGGTAAAGGGATGATGTGGTCATATACTCCAAACTTGCTTTTTCATGTCAGACACAACTTCAGCCACCCACCAGCAGATGAGTAACTTTTCAATACTTTTATGCTGTGCCTAATGCGGACCTATTACCATGGAGATTTCACACCACCAAGTCATACAGATCCGATCGCACGTAAATAAAGCTGTTTTTGTTTTTCAGTAATTGTTAAGTAACTAGCTCCATGGAGACCAGCAGTAAACCTAACGCTTATATGGCAGGTTGAAATTTAAGATTATTATATTAGAGATTTTATTATCATAATTTATAAATAATGACATCATACTTGTTAGCGACCATGTTCTAAATTGCCCCTAAACCAGAGTTGCCAAATCTACTTTATCGCTTGTGAATTTTGACCTTCGCTGGTTGCGTTTTTTTTAGGCTTGCTCCGGAGAGGCACTTTGACATCATAAACAAGAGGATTTTTTGCAGTTTTTCCCATTTTGATTCAAGAAAATGTACTCACTAATGACAGAAATATAGACTTTTAGCGTATTTTCATGCTTTAAATCCTTTATTAATAATCAAATACTGTTTAAAATACTTCAAAATCATTAACCTTTGTTCTGCTGTGACACATAATGTTTAAATATTTAATCACTTTTTTATTGAATGTCTGAAGTGACTTTTTTGGGCTTTTTTTTCAAAGGCTAGGTCGCTTGTTGCTCTCTGAAAATCTGGCAACCCTGCCCTAAGCTCCTCTAATTAAATTAATGGTTTTAAGCTTGAGATACAAAAATGCACACTCTAATTTAGCAAAAAAAAAAAAACATTTTTACCTGGTTAAATGTCTTGGTAAATCTACGTGATTGGTGGTTACAATTTTGGGGGCATTTGAAGCCTGCATCAGCTTTATCAGTTGACAGTTTTAAACATTAAAAAAAATCATGTGTTTACTTTAAGTTTGATCATATATTCACGCCAAAGTTGTAAAATCAGAAGTTGTGACGCCTGAACACGATCATCCACCAATCAGACTACTCTCCAATGGTGTTTTGGCATGTTCTCAACATCAGGGAGAAGAAGAAGACTGACCGGTTAAATGTTGTATGGGATATGATATAGATGACTATGAGCTCAAAGGGATCTATTAAAAAACCTTCACTGCAGTGCCAAATCACCGTCGTATGACGTGACATTGGCGGAATACAAAGACGCTCGTTGGGGTAGCAAAGATGCAGCTTAAGTGGAATCAACTACATATATATTTGACTAGTTCTGCTTTAAAAACTTCTAATCATGTTTGAACCAAGATCTGAATGTTTTGAAAAACCTATAAGTGCATTGGGAATTGTTCAGACAGTATTCTTTAAAGAGTAGCTTGACCATTTAATTTAGATTTTTTTTTTCAATTACAAAGTTCAAGAATTGGTTGAACTCAACAAATACAAAAAAGAACACCAAGGCGTCTAGGTAAGATAAGGACACTAAAAAAGCATTTATATACTAAATGACTTAAACCCAGTAGAAATAATTGACTTTTTTCTACCCTTAATGTGCAAATAACTTTTATTCATAATGCACTTAACCTACATATACACAGATATTACCATGGGTTTAAGCAGAATAGGCCCAACACACAATAACCTTTGCATTTCTATCAAAAATCCTTCAGATTCAGAACGTTTGAACATACACCTCCATATCTTTAACAGCCCCTTTTCCTATATATGCACCTCTAACTTCTATAAAATAAATGCTGCTTCTTGGCTCAGCCTCAACATGAATCCCTAAGTTCCCTTGGAGCTGACTTGCCGAGGATAATCCCCCAAACAAACACAGATAATCTTTCAGGCAAATAACATTATAATATGTTTACATTCGACTCAAAAAGCTGCATTTCAGAATAAAAAATAACAGCACCGAATCAAACCACGCAGATGAAAGCCCTACAAATTGTGCATAATCATTTCGTAAATACGCTGGCAAATGGTTGAGCTGCTACAAAAGTGACGGCCCGGCTTGTATGTTCAGATTAACTCTTTGACAAGCCTCTCTCAGACACGCGCACGCACTTACACACACGCAGACACACACACACTTTACAAGAGTCTTTAGTCTGCTACTTGATGCTCTCTGACTGGATCCTGCAGTCGTCTGAGACCCTCTGCAGCCTGATCCTGTGAGGATTATGACACACGACACAGGCATCACAGCTTTGAGGCACAAACACACAGCAGCACACAGTGAGAATGACCTTAGACGGATTCTTAGGGGGAATGGTACGTGGAATGTTTTATTGCCTAAATGTAAAGTTTATACCAGATCAATGCTGGAAGTAAGTAACAAAAAGATTATACGAAGTCACTGTGTCATTGATCCAAACCTGAAACCTTTCAAATCAATCTTTACATATCACGTGACCACTCTGAACAATCAAAGACTTCTCTACACCATAATCAGCAGATCGAAAGATCATAAAACTGTTTTTATGAAAACTGAGCTGAACTAGGCTGGTCAATAGTGTTCATTTGTTAACCACAATATTGATCTAAAACAACTTAGGGACAGAAACAATGACAGGTCCAATGACCTGTTTAAACTAAGCTCCACCTCTCCACAGTGACCTTTCACTGTAACAAGCTGCAGGCTGTTTGGATTTTAAAGGTGCATTGTGGAACTTTTTGACTAAAAACCGATGTGATCAATAGTTTTAGACATTAGATGTATTTGTATTCCTTACAATAAAGAAAAAGTGTGTTTTTATTTTGAGTTAGTTTGCATGAGGACAAAATGGAGAAATATTTGGCCTGGAAGAAGGCTTCCTTCTGTTTGTTTCCATGAAAAAGCTGTTCCTTTATTTTTTCTTTTCATATTGTGGCATAGCACACAATTCTCACTAATAACGAAATATATGGTTTTAACTAGTGATGCACCGATACAATACATGAAATTTTATTGGATTGGGTATCGATCCCAAGATATCGGTTTGGCCGATATTCTTGTTGTGCCCTTACTAAGACTACCTACTTGTTTTATAATGTTTGACATTTTATTCATATAAAGTTATTTGCATAATAAATTAATACCACTATACGACACATTTTCTAATTAGTTGATTGAGTTTCAACAATAAGAAAATACTTTTTTTCAGTTCTTACATTATCGGTCAATATTTTGTATTGGCAGACACTTAATGCCAAGACATTGAAATCGGTATCGCCTTTGAAAAAGCTGGATTGGTGCAGTTTAAACATTCTAAGCACAAGATGAGGGCGGGCCTAAGGGTAGGTGAAAACAGCACTCAAGAACAATACAGGATTAATCGAGCATACAAGAAACAATCAAAATAAAGCAGTGACTAAGCTAACATGACATTTTGCTAAGTTTATTTAAACTGATTTTGCACAAGATGCTCCTTTAAGTAAATAGTGTATTCCTGTTTACACTTCCACTTTGAGAATTCTGGCCACATTAAAATGACGAGATTTTTCACAATTTGTATCTATAAAAAAGATGCAAAAAACTAAAAAAGAGCATTTTCGAGTGAGTTTCCATCTTTCCTCAGCTGACAAAGCCCTGCAGATAAGAAAGTGCCCTATGGGAGAAGCCAGCATTCAAAGCCATGCACTGTGAATAAGGATGAGGATATTCATGTCCTCAGACCTTGTATTATGGGAAAGGGGTGTGACTAGACGCTTACTGCAAAACTGGCCCCTCTTTGTCAAATCCTATTAGAGAGAAGAAGTGATTCCAGGTCTAATCCGTCAGACCTGAGCTCCAGCACCTGACACACACCCAGATAGAGTGGCACAAATACAGATGGAGGGATGGAGACAGAGAGAGAGAGAGGGAGAGGAGGGTAAACGGATGAGAGGGAAAATACACTTCCTATATTGACAACATCAATTTAGACAATGCCTACTTCACAAACTGCTGCTCAGTATCAGAGCTGCTGCCTTGAAGAAAAAGACAAGCCATTTTGTAAAAACACAAGTAATGGTGGCTAGTTACTGCTGATGGACGGTGGTTACAGGCTGAAAGAGGAAGGATGTCTCCACTCTAGATCTTTGCCCTGCAGTTTGGACAAATGATAGTTTGGACAAACACAACTGAGAATTTCTCATCAACTTTTTGGTGAGTTTTTCCAATCTGAAATCTGAAGATATACATGGATCCAAACCTTTTGCCAGTGTTTTAATTTATCTGTATATTTGAATATATGTTACACGTTTTGAGTTGCCAGGTTTGCCAGATCTGGTAAAATTATGCTTAGAATAAAAAATAGTCTTTGGCACTTTGTGCATTCTTTCCAGGGTAGGCAAATGAGAACAAAACCAAAAATTCAGGTTTCCAGTTTTATTGGCAAAATCACAAAACAGAGAACAGAACAGAGTCTCAGCTGCAGTAGAGCTGGCACTCACACTGCCACACACACTTTCAGTGAAAACTAGAATTATTTATAGTGGTCAGTGTCTGTTGGCATTTGCACCTGACTGAAATCAGTCTTTTGAGTGAAAGATGGTATGTATGACAGACTTAAGTTTAAACATTTTCTAAGAACTTAGCTGTGTAGAATTACACTTATACACCTGAAACTTTAGACCATGTTTGTTACAAGCACTTACACAACAAAGGAGGTGGGCATGCTTATGAAGGATAGATAGGCATTTAGACTGGCCAGTGTGCTCAGACTCACATGTGTGGAAATAAATTAAAAACTCAAATAAAAACAGATAAAATTTCCTCACAGTACAAAGGACACATACGTATTATGAAATCTGCACCTGCTGTCCCGACCCAAACCCGCCTCGCAGTCAATGTACACCAGCGTCAACATTTTTGCTGTTCATTGGGTTCCTGCATTAGCATATCATGCTAAGAAGAATTCTAAATCTACTCTATGTTTCTATAAACATACAGTATATGCATTATAGTGCATTCCAGTCGTCCTCGGAGTTCCAAGGAGTGATGCTTTCTCTGAGTGTTGTGTGTTCCACTGGTCAAGTCAAATTACTTTTACAGTAATGAGCCTATCAAGTAAAAATAGCTTGGAAACTGCTCAAAACAACCCAAATACAGATTTCTTTATGTTAGTTTATCAACTCGGACATTGTTGTTACATTTACAGTTTGTAAAACATCGCAAGAGAGTGATCTTGTACTTTTGTTTAGCTACATTAGTTTTGTGTAGCCGTTAGCAACATTAGCATTGCAGCACATAACAGCAGGTTTATAACGGCAGAAGCGCATAAGCGGCGCAGGAGCAAAGTCACAGAGGCTATGAACTTTAGAAACAAAATAAAGAGAAAATAATAGCCATGATCAGCAGTGAACCTGTCAGAAGTTCTCTTTCTCAAAACACAGGGCGCTGCCACGTTCGATATTCTACCTCAAACGCTGAAAATCTCTCAGAGAATTCAAGAAGAAGATCGGAGATGTAGGGCTGTTCTGGTGGGAATTTACAAGTAAGAACTTGGAACATCCGAGCTCCGGGTACCACTTGAATGCACTATTATTACCATGTCTGTTTTGTTTTGTTTTAAAACACAAACTTTCAAAGTAAAAGTGCCCAAGAGCATGTTTAAGTGCTACACTGAAACATTTTTAACATGTTTACATTGGAACATTAAAGCATTATTGTAAAGTCTGTCTGCTAAAAGGAGCATTGTAAACAGAAATTTTAAACCACTGAGTCTAATCAGTAACATTACTTTCTTAATATCAGGCAAAGCTGCGCTCTGATGTTGCTTGTTTTTTCCAAGCCACGGCTGTGTTTTTACAGTAACTATTTGTTTTTCTTCATCTTTCGCTATGTCCAGTTAACATAAAAAGAATCATAAATAAAATAAAAGTTGTCTAAGTTCTTTTATAGGTCTACCTGAAGGAGCAAAGTAGGACAGTTTTGCTGTATTTAAATGCCTGTATTATAATCTTATTAGATACAACTCATCTAAATCTTTGTCAAGTGAAACCCACAGAGTCCCACTACGGAAACTTCAAATAAATCCACTGATTTCATCTCTGAAGCTGCAGACCTGAGAAAATAGGTTATTTGGGGATAAAACTGATCTAGATCTTCATTTGACCAAATTAATGCCCAATTAGACTGTCTTAAACCGACTGAGATGATAAGGAAGATAAGATGGATAATCTCCATTAGCACTTTTCCAGTCATAGATCTGGAGGCACTGCGGCGCTCACAGTCTGACAGACAATAGGAGCCGGCGGCACGGATCATTTCAGTCAAATTAATAATGTGCAAAGTAGATTGAAAAGGAGGATAACCAACACGCACATTTAGGATGGGAATTTAAGCTTTTGCCTAATTTTTCATGACTAGTAGGCTAAATGAGATAGGCCTTTGTCTTTCTGCTGTATTTAGCAATGAGCTTTGACACAGATTCAGCTCAATAAATTGCCGTTTATTCATTGTAAAACATATAACAATGCTTACATTCACCTTATTCTGTCCTGCCCACTTTTCTGTCCATGCACTGCGGTTGTGCTGCGTTTAGCTGCACATTAGCCATAATCAAACATCAAACCTTCTAATGATTATCAGTATACAGGGCATACGCTGAAAAAATAACTTTTCCGTGATACAATTTTGCTAATGATAAATTGAATTAAAGTCAGCTACATTTTTTCATATAAAGTTTAATTAAATAAAATGTTTACTTCCTCTCTGAAAAAAATCATACTGATTATACGGTATTTTATAATTATTAGTAATCATTATTTATGATTACTGTTTATCTCATTGTGGTTTTTTCTGTGATCTCCCAGCCAGGTATTGCCCAAACCAAACATGCAGGATCAGGGTTTGGCAGGCTAACACTCCCAGACTGTGTGTGGCGTTGCTTTCTGAAGAATGTGCAAAAAGTAGATCTTTGGATTTACACAATTTTTTGGTGTAAGTATTAAGAAATTAAAATACACACATTTAAATTTCAGGCAGTTGGTGTCATTATTAGTCAAATTATATAAGCGGATTTTAATAACAAGAAAGAAATGATTAAATTCTGATTTAAAAAAAAGATATGCTACCTTTAATACGGGCCCAAAATTATTATTTTTTTTCCAGTGTATACACATGCTGAAAGCTGAGGTCAGGCACAATTCAGTCACTGGGTTTATTTAATTAGCGTTATATCTTTGTTAGTCGTCTTGCAAAACAGATAAGCTAACATGTTAGCTAGCTTGTACAGAAAGGCCGTTGACGAAAATAGTGCCCGGAATAAGGTGTATAAACAGGTTCATTGACTTCCTGTTCAAAACTGCAGATAAGCCCCGCCTTCTTTGCAAAATTGAAATGCAACAAGCAGCAGAGTATAACATACTACACGTTTTGCTTGGAAGCAGATGTCTTTAAAGTAATCAGGAGTAAAAACTCACAAGTGGGTGGATAAAGTATAATGAGCATGAGCTGCAGGACAACATAAGGTTACTCAAACATGCATGAATCAGTCTAAATACAACTTTGATTAAACTAATAAAACATTGTTGCAACAATATTAAAATCTCACAAAAGTGGATTTTACATCACTTTACAGTAAACTTGTATATTCAGTATATAAATCAACTACATTTAATCTGAGTGACTGGGTTTAGTGACTCATCATTTCATCGGAACCACTTACTGCCCTAATGACTGCTTCTGTCTCTGCACTGACCTTTCTCTTTGCTCCACCCTTCACTATTCATTACCTGCTTTGGAATGGTCTCCCTGGTGATCACATCTTTACCATTGGAATGCAAGTTTAAAGAAGCACATGTGCACTGTGACATTAGGCAACAAGGATACAGCAAGAAGACATTTTCAGTCTTCGAGCAGATGCATTGATGATCAGAATATAGAACAGTGAAATAAAGCCAGTGTTTTTAGCCTCTGCAGAGCCTTCACAATCATTGTCAATGCATCATAAGACAGTAACATTTGTAATGGTCTAGAGTGTGGATTTTTTATTCGTAGTATTCTAAATAATAGTATAAATGATATAGTGTAAGCATTTCAGCCCTGATTTAAACACATCAACAATTTAAAGTTTTTAAGTCAACAATGTTTCAACTATGATTAAGCTTTCAGGCTAAATTAATATAGTATCATGTTCTTTCTGGCTCTAACTCTAATCTTGAAAAGTTGTGTTCAGCGATCCTCACATATAGGCTAGATCATAATGTATTGCGAGACTTGGATGAGGTGGAGTGCAAAACAAGACAACTGAAAGAAGCTAACAGAAAGGCTGTAAAGCACCGGGGACATGAGATTATGACTGATCTGTTTTAAAGGTCCTATACCTTAGAATGTTCATCTCATCAAAAACATCCCTAAGGTTGTGCTGACTTCCATTCACAAATGATTTAATGATTATGTTGTCTTTATTGGCAAAGCATAACTTTGTTCCACATGGACATTTTTAACTTCAACAGCTTTTAAGTGAGTTATTTGTTTTCCCCTATGTCTCATCGTGGATTTTTTTCCCACTTTTTGGCATTTTTCCTTTTTTATTTGTCCATCATTGCTGCAGTTTTGTTGCGTTTTCAATAATTTCTTGCTACAAACCTTAGTTTGAGTTATATTTTCAAAAAAACAAATCAGCTCGCAATTTTGCTACTCCCAGTCATGTAATTTACAAATGTGCTGTCTTTATGTTCTGTTTGTGCCTCTTTACGCCATCTTTTTTTTTCTTGACAGCTGTAAAATTATAGTAAATTATAGTTATAGTATTATTTATTTTACAAACTTTTTTTTTTTTTTTGCATAAATCTATTAAACTACTTCTTTTCAGCTCTTTTGAAAAGGAAAAAACACAAATGTTTGGGAAGTCACACTTTTATAGAGTTTTTTTCAGAGCCAAAACAAAAAAGTGTTTATAATGGAAGTCAATGGACAAAATGGCTCCAAAAACACAAAATCATCAAAGTCAAGTTGGGACTGTGATAAAAAGTCCAAACAAATCCAGTTTAGATTCACATTTTATTTGAAAAAATGGTCCGTTTTGTGTCACATTTTCACCACCTCTGGAAATCTGCTTTTGTATAAGTCTGTACAAATATTAAAACCTTCAAATTTTATTTAAATTTGGTATTTTTAGTCAGAACAGAAATGGATTAATTACGGCGCTCCATAGTACTCACGAAAAAAAAAAAAATTATCTCGTAATTACGAGATAAGATCTCGTAATTACGAGATAACTTTCTCGTAATTACAGATAGTTTTCTCGTAATTACGAGATAATTTTCTCGTAATTACGAGATAATTTAAATGGCTTTTCCCACATTCTGTATACCCACACGCTTCGTATAGGCTAAGCTAGTGACTTTATCCACAACGAGTAGTCTTTTCTGTGCTAGCTTGATGTTTCTAAATAGCTAAGATGTACTTGTGGATTTCGTTATGTTAAATTAAGTGCCTGTGGTCTTCACTGCAATGTTTACGGTCGACAAAAAGTATGAAAATAGCTAATAACGTGACTGTCAACTCACGCTACAGTTAGCATGCTATTATAAAGACAGCCAGTGTGTGGAGCTGTTCACCCACCAGAAAGAAGCTAGTGGTAATCGGCAGGTTTTTTAAATAAAACTCGATCTTCTTGACTGTTGACAGTCAGTCTCACTCATCCTTAGAAATGTGCGGCAGTTTTTCTGTGGCTCCAGCGTCTGGTTTTCAATTTATTTGGCCAAAAAGAAGAGAAATGCTGCACATTTGCTACACTTCCGCATGGATCACCCAGAGTGGGCGGGTACTGCAAAAATGCCCGTATGTTGCAAGTCTGTAGCAGCACTTCTCTCCTTTTTGGCCAAATAAATTGAAAACCAGACGCTGGAGCCAAAGAAAAACTGCCGCACATTTCTAAGGATGAGTGAGACTGACTGTCAACAGTCAAGAAGATCGAGTTTTATTTAAAAAACCTGCCGATTACCACTAGCTTCTTTCTGGTGGGTGAACAGCTCCACACACTGGCTGTCTTTATAATAGCATGCTAACTGTAGCGTGAGTTGACAGTCACGTTATTGGCTATTTTCATACTTTTTGTCGACCGTAAACATTGCAGTGAAGACCACAGGCACTTAATTTAACATAACGAAATCCACAAGTACATCTTAGCTATTTAGAAACATCAAGCTAGCACAGAAAAGACTACTCGTTGTGGATAAAGTCACTAGCTTAGCCTATACGAAGCGTGTGGGTATACAGAATGTGGGAAAAGCCATTTAAATTATCTCGTAATTACGAGAAAATGATCTCGTAATTACGAGAAAACTATCTCGTAATTACGAGAAAGTTATCTCGTAATTATGAGATCTTATCTCGTAATTACGAGATAAATATTTTTTTTTTCGTGAGTACTATGGAGCGCCGTAATTAATAGATTTAAGTAAAAAAAAAAGTTTTAATAATAAATGTTTTACTATAATTTTACAACTAAAAGCAAAATGGCGCTGACATGAGATTAGACACACGGGTTAAATAGTCTCCAATATTTTGTTGTTGCAATCAAGCAGATTCTAGGCAGGAACGATTCATCCTAGTAAAGGTGAGGGGTTAATAAACACGGGAGCACTTCCTGTAACACCATTTAATGACATCACAAGGTGAAACAGTATATTCTCAGACTGAAAGAAGAATCCACTGTTTTTGAAGAAGAAACAACAATATGGTAAATTAGAAAAGGGCCCTTTAACTAAACTGTAAAGTGCAATAATGCTACAGATCTTCAAATGTTCAGTCTGATGTTTAGTGAGAAATCCATGTTAAATAAAATGTGTTTTGTCTATAGATGTGCATATCAGATGGATAAGAAAAACACTGATCACCAAAATCCATTTTATCAGAGTTCTGCACATTTAATTTTAATTTTTTTAAATGCAAAAGCTAGATCACTCCTTTAGCACGGCTCCAATTCACTTGTCCAAACCGGGCGATGAATAAAAATGCTTTGGGCTGTGAGTGATGGCGAGGCCTATGAGCTTCTGTATAAAAAGTATCCATCATTTGTGTGGGGCCAGCATGTGCACCAGAAAAAAGGCAGTGACTGATGAACAGACTTGGGCTCCACTTAACATCATCGACGTGACCAGTGGGGAAAGAAATATTCGGAGAGGAAAGATGGATGTTTTCAGACGTGGGCCTAATTTTAAAAGGTCAGTGGTGGAAATTGTATATTAAAGGAGAATCTTTTATGATAAAGTGTTGTGATGGAGTAAATGAGGCAAAGTGATGGATGTTCTCAGTGAGGGGTGGGTCACATTTGGACCAGTTTGTCATCATATGGATATACTGTTTATATGGAGCTCATTACTCATTCATCAAGAGTAGGACAGGTACTGACTTATGGATGGACTTGTCATATTGATAGAATGTATGGAAATTAGAGGAGTTGCCTGTTCAGACAATTACAAGTTAAAGATCTGTTTTTTTAAAAAGATTGTAAAACTGAGATACAGGTGATCAAAATTATAAAAAATCAAGAGTTTTTTATGATCAGTGAAAGAGTTTAAGATAAGAAAATAGTGGAAAGGAATAATATAATAACATTTATATATTTGGATTGTAACATCATGTCATTTTACATGCAGTGTAATTCTTAAACTACCTTAAATAACCATATAAAACACAGCGTTTCCAGGATCATGCAGGACATATACATAGATGCAAATCCTAATGCACATTGATAAATAATATTTGAAGACTGAAGACATTTTGTTGTTGCAATAAAATAAAGCACACCACCATGATCCAAAGCAACAAATGCAACAGTCATATAAATAACAGTTTTATATTCCATTTTAAGATACTTACTTACTTACTTTGTAAGTGAGATCTAAATAAGTGGTACAATCCCAAGGCACTTAAAACTAGAAACAAACTCTTAACAACAAAGTTACCCGGATAAGTCACGGACTCTGAGAGATATTGTCCAAGAAACCATGTTCCTGCAGGAAAATGTTGGCTTGGTTTTGTCTGAAAAACCTTTTGGTTTTAAAAACACAAACATCTTTTTAAATCCAATAAACTTTCTCCTGTCTGACTATTCTTCAAGAAAAGAAATGACGATTGAACTGAAAGAATTATTTTTTATTGTTGCCAAAGATACAAACAGCCCCAAGGGGCAGAAGGTAAATCTGATTTCTCTTTTTCTCCCTAACACCCATAAGGTACAAAACTGTCTCACACATATCCTCTGTATGAGCTGTGAGCTACATCTACATCATGTGACCCACAGGCCACATTTACATCAGCACATTTGGGCTTATTGCACCACATAAAGTGGCTACTGTCAGACTGGATTTATGCACGGCACAGCACAAGTGTATTTACACTGTGCTTTGACCTATGCAGAGCACCCATATGGTAATGAAAAAGAGGATTTTTAACACTGAAAGGTTGGGCAACTACTGAAATACTGTAGTGGATTTAACCTTTAGGAGCTGAGAGGTCAAAAAACAGGAGAACATTTACTTGATGGTCAGATAAAAATGAAACATGTAAAAATTCTTACCTCCTCCTCGCCGGTCAATCTGTATTTTTTTGTGATTTCTCAAAATAATCACATTCTGAACATAACACATTTCAATTTTGTCATAGTGTCACTTTGTTTATTTTGTATTATCTGTTGTATTATTTGTTGTACAGCACTTTGGAGATCTTGTGTTGATTTACAAATAAATAGAATATTATTGATTAAGCTAAAAAAAAAAAAAAAAAAGAGTGCCATTTTTATTGTCATTTGCATGTACTTTGAACACCTTCAATCTTTTGTCATCTGACTGAAAACAAATGTTCCTAATATTGCTGCAGCTGGAAAACAAAAGTCATTCTTCTCGTGTTGTGTTCGTTTGCTGACAGACGGCTCACGCACACACTTCACTTCGTACTTGACTTGCAAGCTTATGACAACAATTTGATTTGTTATTGTTCTTTTTTGTTAAGTCTGACAGGTTTCATTTTTGCTTGACACCCCGCTTCAGGCAACGTATTTGGTGTCGCCACGAATTCGCCCGAGAATTCTTTTTGACATCTCAGCCACGTTTGAGCCGCGGCGGTAAAATATGTTTCAATTTGTGACTGTCGCTATCAAGGGTGCATCAGAGCCTGTCACAGCTGGGGCTTTCACAGTAACAGTGAATGAGCAGCTAATGTGTCCATTTGGGGCGGCGGTGAACGTATGACTGCGTAAAGAAAATACCACCAATGTGATACAGCTGGGTTAAGTAACAACAAACCTTTGCATAAACACAAAAGCTTTGTTGGAAAAATGCCGCCAGATGTAGCATGAGAATATAAATAAGATCAAGTCTGACCTTTTGTGAATATTAGACAGAAGAAATCTCTTTCTCTAACCCGTATGTAGTGTTAGAAAATAAAATACTTATATTGAACATTGCTTTGTTTTATAAAAATGATTTATTCTATACAAATACAAAAAAAGAAAAGTTTTAATTGAAATGTAATCAACATTTAGAGACAATCACACATCATCCTTTTTTCAAGCTGTGTAATGCTTTGCAATGTAATGTGCTATAGTATATTATTTTTTTTCAATAATATGTAACCAAAGCATTAGCGTTTTTTTTGTACAGACATCTGCAACTATGAAATCACTTTGGGTTGCCAGATAATAAAGCTACTTTGCTATAAGCCTAAAAAAAAAGCTTCTGATGAATCTGAGGTTAAGTAGTGCTCATCTTGCTTCCATTTTAGTTTTTTTTCATGCTTGGGTGGTAGCCAAGGGTTTAATCATTTGTGGAATTTTAATAAAATAATATTTAAATTAAACGATAAATTAACTGTAGTTGCAAATAGGAAATTAAAACCAAAAAGCCACTAACAGTTCCAACTTTTTTTTTAATAAGTAAGTAAACATTTATATATTGACCTTTTGCTCATGTTGTCACGCTCTTCGAAAGAACACCCACTTCATCATGATGAAGGGCAAAAGCACAGAAACCTGTTAGTTTCTAAGTTACTTTTATCGATTTCAATTGTAAAATGGCTGTATCTTGTGTGATTGGCTGCAACAGGAAGGAGGATGTAAGCTTAATGTAGCTTTTTATTATGAATGTGTGGCAGCAATAAATCGACAGAACTGGAATTCCTCTATGCTGCCACAGATTTGCTGTGAAGTTTTTAAGCTAAATCAATGCTAATGACAAAAAACCATTGAAAAAAAAAATGCAATGAATATCTGAAACAACCTGTATTACGTGTAACTAGCTCTGACCTCACATGATATACAGCCAAGTTACTGAAAACAAGACTCTTGACAGGTTTCAAATCTGCCCCAGTGTGAGACAAAGCACTGTACCACAGAATTGTACAAATCAGACAGGATTATTAAGTTGGCAAACATAGCGGAAGGAAGAGGGTATGGATCAGCTAGCATTGATTAGCTTTTCCAAATACCTTGCTTTGTGCGCCTAAAAACTAAATAGCCTAATAACTTTCATTGACAACGGCTTTGAACATGCACTATAGTAGTCATTGCTTTCTTTACAAAATGTTAAAATCGGTGAGAATTTGTCAGTTTTCAATAAAATTACAACAAAACAGGGTCAATTAGAAGTTTGTCTTAGCTGTCTTTGTAAAAGTTCTATATGCCGTTTCACAGTCTATATGCACATTGGTGATAATATTATACCCAGATCTGGGAAGTACTATGGCTTGCTCTTAGCTCCTCTCTCGCTCATCTGCCCCGCTTGCTCAGCCAGAGAGACCCTCCCATTTCCCTGCCCAACTCGTGATGTCGCCTTTTCAAACAGGCATCGGCTGTGCCTAAGCCACACCCTTCTTTTCAAAGGAATAGAGCTCCAAAACGCATGGATGAAAAAAATAAAATAAAATTTCAGGAATTATTTTGAGGTACACCTAACACTAATAGAACGTTAAAAGCTCATAAAAGTCGACTTTGCATAATATATGCTAGGGGTGGCAAACCTTCAAAGTTCTGAGTGGGGAGGGTTACTCTGTGAAGCACTTTGGAGGACATCAGTCTGTGTAAAATGTGCTATAAATAAAATCATTCATTTATTCATTTAAAGTGATGTTTACAGCTGTGGCTTTTGTCTGAATGTGACATAAAACAGAAGTTTACACACTGCCTGACTAAAGTGTGTGCAGCAGTGTTTTTTATGATCACACAGGACACTTCTGAGTCTGACTGACACTCCTATAAAGCCTACTTTCACAGGGGCGGAGCTAAGGGCATTGTGTGGCTCTTCAAGAATCACAGTTGTAACATTTGGCTCTTGGCCTCTGACCAGTTTGTCACCCCTGATATAAGCCTGAAAAGAGCCCACAGAGTCGGCCTCATGCAGTGACTATGGCAGAACATTCCGAGGCTTGGGATATCAAGTATTTACTTTATGCTTGCGTTCAGTACACAGTTGTTCAATTAATTTCTAACATTAGTAAGTTGTATAAACATTCATTTTGTTTCTCAGTAAACATTGAAGCATAAGACAAAGGAGGAAAAAAAGTTGAAATAAATAAAAGAAGTGGATCAAAAAGTTCCAAAAAGGGGCCAAGGCCGTTGCTGCACACAAGAGGCCAGGATCATGTTGTGGTCACATAACAGAACCTGGCACTTTCTCTGTTTCTTTTCTCCATTCAGCAGTTTAGCTCGTGTAGCTCTCCTTCACCCCAGCATCGCTTTTGTTGAGTCTTCTGTTTTGGCCACCGTAAGTTAAAATGATTTATGCTTTGCACCTCACGCTCATCATCAGCTTGGATGTTATGCATCTATTCATATTGGCTCATATCATTCATTATCCTCCACATATTCACCTTGTCTCTAGATTGAAATGCATTTGTCAGAAGGCGACAGATTAAACGTCATCTGAGTCCAAATTGCACTTAATTTATTTAATCACACCATATAATGGTTTTAAGAGAAATAACATCTGACCTTAAATATGTAAAAATCATCAGCAGTGGGCCACAGTAACCTTGACTGTATGAGAATAAGCTTTTCTTATTTCTGCTATGCGTGAATACAACTGATACAAACTACAATAAGTTAAAAAGATCTGATTTCCATTTCCTATCTTAATGCTGCGTCTGAGAATGTATTTACATACAGTGCCATCTCAGGGCCAAGATCATATGCGTTTTAACAAGAGGACGTTTTTCAATTACTCTCAGTGTGACCTGGGCTTCTCTTTTGGAGTCCGAGACACTGCCTACGTCCATATATACCACATCATTATCTGTAGAAATGTGTTAATGGAGAGAAAAGGGCCAATCTGCTGTGAAATAACGTCTTATCTGAAATCAAATGGACTAAGGCGATGTGATGAAGAGCTACAGGACAAAATGTGTTACCTTCAGCCGCTGTAAAAATGTAATGAAACACAGTCTGTCTGTAGGCTCTGTGGGATATTGGGAAATTACACCCATAAAAATCATAGAACGTGTGCTAAAGTCTTGGGATGATTGTAACAGATATGGCATAACTGTAGGATCTAAAGGTTTATGAGTGCAATAAATAATACATCCTCAAAGCAAAAATTGGAAAATGCAATTTTCCAATCCATTTACTGTAAATAAGTCTAGTTCAACGAAGCGTTAGAAAGCTATGTTGTTAAGTGATTGGATTTTGGTTGTCATGACACCATCACAGAAATCCTGCTTTTACTATATTATTTTTGTAGCATGAATTGTAATTGTACTCTAAGAACTTTTTGTAACCTTTTACCTCCTGCCCTGTCTGTGTCTCAAGATGAACCAGGAACTAGGGAGGCCAAGTGTGGACCAAAGATTATGACTGTTAACGCATGCTAACGTCACCAAATAGACTCTTTGCAAGGCGGGTATGGCTAGTTCCAGTCGGATTATACCAGTGGATAGTTGTTTCCGGTCAATTCATTCCCTCGGGAGGCTAGCTCAAAGGCCGTAAGCTAATTAAATATTTAATTGATAATCTTTAGCAGCACGCTCAGACCTTCACATACGAGGTAAATATTTCACCAGGGAAAACTCGTGTGTTCATAAAATGTTCCGTTCTGTCTCTGAAGCTAGTGCTAACCTGTATTTGATTTAATTATTATCGTTAAAGTAACTCTACAAACTGAACTAGCATTTTACAAAAACACTAGGCTAGGATGTAATGTATATATTTTTAATTGTTTGCTTTATATTTAAGCTACTTTATTTGTTAGCATTTAGCGATGTGCCAATATTACACACTTTTATAAACTCGCAGGCTTTCCCTGGTGAAGTATTTACCTCGTATGTGAAGCTTGCATCTCGGCAAATTCCCCATAAGGAATGAATGAAATAAGAAGGAAACTATCCACAGCATGAACCGGGCCCATTCTCCAAATGGAAGCACACAAAGTTGACAGGTTTTCTTTTGGCTTTATTAAGTAAGATTCATTTAGATTTTTTTTTGTTTCTTTAAGTAACTAAATTGTGTACTTAATATTATTAACCCTAACACTGTTTTAAATATTACCTAATACAAGTAGCCTATGGGTTCTCGCAATATATTTGTGACAAGATTCACTAAATCTTGAGAATCCATCCGAACAGACCCCCACTGTACCCCTAGATTGGACAAATCTACAACCTATTCAAGCAAAATTACAGTCTATTTTGCTTTTGAAACATGCACACGAGGGCAACATATACATTGTTAACTAGAAAAATATATGTCCTTTTTTCCTCCACAAAATTTAACAAATAATGTGATTTTTCGTCATCTTTTGCTGCAAAGTCAGGACTAAAACTCTGTATCCAAAACTTAAAAATCTATTGTTTCTCACCATATTTCCATACATTTTCTTGCTGACTCTTCTTAGATCTGACCTCACTCTCACCCTCTCCTTGTCCTCTGCCACAGGGTAAACAGGAGGACAACCTGAGCAGTGGGAACAAGCATCTGTAGTGTCCCGACTTTAACTCCGCTGACACTGATGGACACCGCCTGAAGTCATCTCCATGTTTGGGTACAACTGGTCTCACTCTGGAGCTTTAGGTTAGCATATATACTTTAGCAAAGTCACTGAACTGTTGCAGTGTGGCGGAAGTCTCTAAAAGTTTAGCTAAAAGTAAATAAAATGCACTAACTTTAGTTGAGTAAAACTTCATATGGATTGTATATGATGGAGTCTAATGATATTCCGAAGTTTTGACTGTCCCTTTTCATTTCCTCAGGCTTAGGAATGACATGTTGTTGTTGCAAAAAGCTACAACAATATGAAATAGGGAGAAAAAAAAACAAAAAACATCTGCATGCTCTAAGCTACACAAACTAGAGTCACCCTGTGGATACAATTAAAACAGGCCCTTTCAGAACAAAGCAGCAAAACAAGTGGAGACAAACACACAAAGTCATATAAAAAGAACACTGATGGATGTCACTTTCTTTCTTCTAGCTGTAGAATCAAACAGCTGGAGTTATGGATTGTATAAGTCAGGAATGTTTAAGGTCCAGCTCTCTGCTCTTGAACATTCTCTTCTACTTTAATAGCTCAATTTATGGAAGCACATAGCCAATACTTAAGGCTTCAAATCCTTCATAAAGGTACACTGTTTTGACAAAAAACTGACTTTTTTTTTATATGTTTTCTTGAAATAAAAACAATATAAAAATGTTTCTTTTTCTTTCATTTAGACTTGCATCTTTCTGAAATTTGCTTTCATTAGGCCTGAAGGAGAGCCATGGAAATGTAGTTGATTTGGCTAAAATAATGTATCTGCATGGTGAAGTACGGCTTTAAAGGTGTGGATTTTCACATTGCAAACATGATTTAGGTTCTAAATCTGACTAGTTCCTCTTATTAATTCTTCTACACATTGTTAATTTAGACATATTCATTCTTGGTTGCAATAAAAGTAAAGTGAAACTGGAGTCAACCACCCAAGCCAATCAGATTCAAACAGTTGTAAGTTAGGTACCTCGGCTTTACATTTAATTTTTTACCCTTAAAACATGAATACTGTTATGAATACTCAATCGATCAAACATGATGGCAGTCTGGACAATAGTTTACCACTGAGTAGAAGGAATAAATAATACAAAATGTGAAGTGCCTTTGGGTGTCATGAAAAGCACCATATAAATCCAATGCTCTAATATTTTTTGTGTGGGAGGTGTTCTGTCGTCCTGGTGTAAACTGGTGTTTTAAAAAAGCGTGCATTCAGTTTGGCTTATGTTACATAATGTAGTAGCCTCAAAGGTAAAAACTAGTTGTTTGACACAAAACAGAAGAAAAGATCAGTCTGAGAAGAGAGTTTAGTTCTTTAAAAGTAAATGTTTTATATTGTAAAAACTGTTCAGAGGACAATAAGTGACTGACCATGTAGAAAATTCAACGTAATGACTACAAAACTTTCTGTGAGTACTTACAATTATATTCTTTTTTCTTGGCTGATTTTTGTGTTGTTGTTGCCAACTACTATCATTCACAAACACACAAGAAAACAATTTATTTGAACAATTACAAACTTGTATTTGTCATAACCTCCCACTCCACTCATTTTCAGTTTTCATCTTTGTTTGGCAGATCAAAACTAAAATTTTGATAGAAATTGTTCAACCTTCAAATTCTTGTATTACTTTTGTAAACCGTTAAATTATTTTCATGTTTGGTTTTACAAACAGCGCATTCTTTAGAGCATTGTTTCAAGTGCTTTTATGCAACTAAGTGTTATTTCTTTCAATTGCTTTTCCTCGAACTTTTCAAAAAACACAATATGGGCTCTTAGTCTATTTGTATGAAACTATGTCGGCCAAAATTACACATTAATTGGCAATGGAAAACATGTAAGCTATGACTTTAGATCAAATATTTCTTCTTTCACTTGTTGGCCCAGTGAGACTGCTTGTTTACATTGTGATCATTGTGACCAAGATGACGTGTTGTGGGCTTGAGTGAAATGGCACATTGTTCCAATGTGATAAATATCTTTAGTATGATAACTTTAATTTATTTTTTGTTTTTTTAAAAGTCATGTGCTGGCTCAACAGAGCTGTCATCTTGGTCGATGGATCATTCATTTTTAGTCAGACAAAGATCAACAAACTTGCATGATTGGTTCCCAAAGTGGAGACTTTGAGTTGTGGGTCATTAAATGGTATTGAGCTCAACAGTGGAAGATCGCCCTTGGTTCTGGAAGTAAGTAGCCCCATTGTAAAGTCCCATAAAGATTAAAAAAAAATGTAACTATGAAGTACTTAAAGTCATATCGTAGGCCAGTCAGCTTTGGGTTAAGTCTAATCCACAGCGACGTTTTTTCAGTCTCAAAAGCACAAACTTAAAATGCTACAAAAAGTCATAAAGCTGCAGAAACCGATTTTAAACAAAAACTCCAGCTCTTATGCTCATGACACATGCATGATTAACATCGAGAATGTTTTCAAACTTTTACAAAAATGATTGGATAATGACTTCAATTTATGGATGATGACTTTGCTTTCTACATACACTTCCTCCAGCTCTTTTGGGGTGTTCCGAAAGTGTCTCCAAGCCCTGGAGCATATCCTGTGTTCCCCAGGCCTCCAGCTGATGGAACATGCCACCGTGGGGGCCACTGAAACAAATACTTGAGCCACTTCACCTGGCTCCTCTTGATGTGGAGGAGCAGCAGCTACTCCAAGTTCCTCAAGTGTGACTAAACTCTGCACCTTAACTTTAAGGGAGCATTGATCCTGTGGAGGAAACTCATTTTCCTTTTCAGCACTTAAATGACTACAGACGAGGGTTTTAAAATTACTTTACAATAAACTATCAAAATATACAGCCAAAGCCTGATTTTAAATGTTTTTTTTTCAACCCCAAATACCAGCCAGGGTTGGCTGTGCGAGGTATATTACACCATGTTGTACCTCGTCTTAAAGCTTAGTCCCTCCAGAATACAATCATTGCAACCAATTCACATTCAAAACAATATTTAGCGCAGTGTTGATATTTATCTGTGAAGAACTTCTGAGAAAAGTGCATGTCGTTGTCTGATTCGCCGGACTGTACTTGAATGCAGCACCAGAAGGACGCTTCTGTCTGTAAGTAAGCTCTGCACTAGCTCCTCTGACTGCAGCGCTAAATTTAAAGGTTCTAAAGTCAACTACTAACTCACTAACTTAAATAACTCCAAACAGATTACACCTGCAACAACCGGAAGGACATTTATTTCATCAAAAAGAGGGAGATTTTCATCAGATAAGGCACAAGACGATCTGCTGTCAACATGTTGGATTATTTGTTTGTTGAACTATTTTCTCGCTATGAATGGGCAATCGTTTGGAGTCAGGAGTACGAGAAATCTTATTTGTGAAGAACTGATCTGAGAAAAGTTTATCTTCGGTAAGTGTTGAAAATGTGTTCACAGTTTGAGTGTAGTTAGCGGTTAGCTTATGGTGCTATCACAACATTGCCTCATGTTCTTGTGACTGTAAAGTGGCTTTGTGGTGTTCACTGGACATACATTGAAATTAGCTATGAAAAAATTTTAATTGCGACTGCTTCTTGCATGCTAACGAGAATTTATGAACTCATTATACAAACAAACTTTCAGCCTTAAAATGAAAATGCAAAAAAAAAAAAAAAAAAGCATAAATAATCAAATTAAAATGAATTATTGTATGACTATATCGACACTCTCCAGCCTCCTAACCTCCTTTGTATCGGTACTTAAAATCCTTATTGACAATGTATTTAGACTAGAGTATTGAGTTATTAATACATGAGTTATTCATCAATCTATAGCTACTTTATAATTTACATTGGGTACAGTTAATTAGTGTGCTGTAAAAGAAATTCAAACTAAGTAAAAAAAATATTTAATTAGCCTAGTTTATCTATGTGTCTAGTGAGTTAATATTATTTGGCAGTATATTTTTTATGTGTTGAGTTCTTCATTCTTCCACCTGTCAATCATTCCTTGAAGTATTTTTAGCTGCTGTTTGCCATAGCCTCTCCTGTCTGCTGTCAGAAGCGGGGTATCATTTGTTTTGACAAGGTTAAAGTCGGGGATTAGCACTGCTCTTATTTCAGGTATAGCTCTTTCACAGTCCACGGAGCTCTCACAAGCATGACCACACTGTGTTTTGTGTCTGCATGAAGAGCAGCCCGATGGAAATTAAACTTGGTAACCCTGTCTCCTGGCAGCGCATTAGACTTTAATTCACCGTCAGTGTTGCATAAGCAGCTGCAGCTCTTAACACAAAGTGACAAATTGATTAAAAGTGTGAGTCTCCTGATTTGTATATATATAGGCTTATGCTATTCCGACAAAAGCATGAAGGATAATGGTGTGGTAAGTCTAAAGATGCTATAATGATCAATACAAGCCATATCTAACAAAAATGCGAATCTGTCAACAGTACATGCATTTCATAGACACAGTTCACACACGTCTGCTCATACTTTTCATTTTACTGTAGGGTATATGGTAAAGGTTCTTCTAACAATAATGACTTCATCTTCTCTGTGAGCAAAGTTGTTTTCTGCTTTCGACTGATCCTTCAGTGGAAAAGTCAAGAGGAGTGGATAAGTGCAGTGTTTAAGGGCCCTTGTCCAGAGCCTGGTCAGGAGTATCTCACACACTGAGAAAATCTGTGTGATGACTGACAAGAGTTATACAGTGTTAAAACAAAACTTTATCTTCAATTAATACAAGAAATCAACAGCATTATAAAGCAGTCTTGTTAGCATATTTCAGCTATACTGTATTACATTCTATTCTTATTCTATATATTACTGCATTTGTTATTCAGAATAAATTGAGTTTCGTTGAAATTCTACTTTTTTAAATGTTGGAAATATACTTATTATTTATACTTATTAATACATAGGTCATGTTCAAACTTTTTGTCCCAAGGGTCACTTTTGAATCATAGAATAAACAGAGTGCCAATTTGAGCCACACATGGACACACAGTGAAAATTGAAACAAGCACATTTAGAGCAAGTTGCATTGAGCTACAAAACATTTATTTATTTTATGTATTAAAGCTGCAACAAGTATCTAGTAAAATGCTAATTAGAGCTGTGCAGTATATTAAATTTTAGATAATATCTTAAATGTGGGTTTCGAGGAATCCAAAAATTGAGTATAGCGTTTATAGTTAAAATTGCCACAAAAAGAACCCTAAGAATAGAAAATAGAGAAAATGATGATAGTAACTTTCAACTTAAAATATAAATGTAATATGTCTGCACTTCTGTGAGTCATTTGTAAACATTTCACATTGTTCACGTGACATCCCAGTATTTCCCAGACCAATAATACTTCACACAGATGTTTGTAGCTCAAATAAATCTTGTTCAAAGTCAGTTTTTGTTGTAATACAAAAGTGATCGGGTCTAGTCACTAATGGAAATCACCAGATTGAAACAGTTTGAAATTATCTTTTAGAAATTTCATGACGAAGTACAGTGTCATTAATCAGAAATCTTGTTCACCCTCTAGATTCATGACATCATTGCTTTCTACAACTTGAGCGTAGCCGCTGATGTAATAATCGTCTGAATATCGTTATCGAGATATGCCCAAAAAATATCTAGATATTTATTTTTATCAATATCGCCCAGCCCTAATGCTAATATTTGTTAAAGAAAGTAGATTTTTATTGCTCTGCTTTGCTTATTTTATTTGGGCTAATACATCAGGTGATCCGAGGACCAACAGAAAGCGATCTGGCCGCAGTTTGAACATGCCTTTTGTAACTCAATTCACTTCTTCCTTTAGTACAATAAAAGCACATTACATTGTAGACGGGTTTTATTTGGTTTGTCTGACTTTAGGACAGGTACAGTTCTGGTAGTATTTGAAATCAGATTGTGGATTTGTTGATATGTTTAAAATGTCTTCCTATCCATGTTCAGCAAAAACCAAATGAAGCTCATTCTCTTTCCATCAGCAAAAAAATAAAGCCGTTTAGATGTCGACCATCTGCACATGTTCCAAATATCATTGCCTTTTATATATAAATAAATATGCTGTTAAAAAGACGCTCTCTACATAATATTATGCTGCTGCCTTCGAGTGCCGTTGAAAGTATTCTAATTTTTGTTCCGGCGCCGATGAATGATGAAATCAAACATCAAAAATATGAAAAGGGAGGCTGCAGCCGGTGTAGCTCCGTAAACGCCTCTTATGTTGAAAATGTCATCCATGACAAAGTGTTGCTCCTAGCTCCAGCGTTTATCACTCTTCACACTCTTTGCATAAGCTGCTTAATATTTATTACACGAGATGAGATGCCTATTGAAACACGATAAGAACTTTGCTTTGGAGGAAAATGTAGGTTTTCCTCAACACATTTTCTAGCCTAAATATGACTAAGGAGTGGGATTTGCTTAGAGTATTTGATTTATGTTATAATGTTTCCTAAATCATACATAGCTAGAATTGTATTATGTTACATCCACACATTTGAAATCACAAATCCTGCATATTTAGACTGTGTTCTTAATTTGAACTGAAACTATGCTGTTCTACCTTGTGATGTTTGGGTGGTTTCACAAAAAGCACTCCATTGTAGAGCTGTAGTCGACCAAAGAAATTCTTGGTCGACTAAAAACATGTCCCATCTACCGATTAATCGACTAAAAAGCAGGCTCTGAGTTTGAACATATACCGGTAAAATTAACAAGACAAATATTTGAACAGAATCTGATATTTCCTCCAAAGAAATGCAGACAAATTATGCAGAAAATGAAAAGGAAACTGTCTTTATATAAAAAGCCATTTCAGACCAGTGATTCTGTTGCTGTTAAATACAAAATCCCCATGATCTAAATAAAAGAATTAGTCGACTAAGAAAATTTTGGTCGATCGAGACTCCATCAACCAATGTTATCGACTAAAAACTACGGCCTAATCCATTGCGTATTAGGCTCCATACTGCTTTGCCACAATCATTATAATTTAGTTTCAGGCTTGAATTTGCTAATCTTTGAAGCTACAGTTATTGTTTTTAGCCTTTTTTAAACTGCGTCAATTCAAGGAGCACCAAAATATTAGACTTTCTTTGGAAATTTTAACTGAATAAATTACATATTTGTATTATGTAAAAAGCAACAATAAGGTTTTTATAGTGTAAAGTGAAGCTGTTCAACTGTTAACGTTATACCTCCACTTCATGACATCACCAGGTGGAATAGAGCATGATGAGCTTTGGAGATATAGACTTAAGAAGCAGAATTAGTCAAATGTTTGTAGATGAAACAAGTCACAACTTTGGGTATGTTTTTATGAGGTAGCGACAATCAAACATGCTTATTTTCACATTAAAAATTATATTACACAAACAAACATACGCGTGTACAAGAGAACTGAGTCCTTCAAATATTCCTGGTTAAAATGTAAAATGGATACTCCTCAAGAATAAGGTTCCCTAGCTAGAAAACAAAAACCATGCGTAGAATAAAAACGTGGGGCCTCATTTATCAAGCATTTGCTCAAGTGTAACATGTGACAGCTGGCATTTTTATCTTCCACACAAACACTGAATGCAGAGTTTGAGGTTGAGGTTATCTATCTTGTTTAATAAGTGTATGTGTTGGGTGTAAAACGTTCTAATAGCACACATTGTTTTTCTTCAGTTTAGTACCTGGATTGAAGTTGTTAAAATGCCGTCTAAAAACTGTCTGAGGAACTCTGTTTGATGATAAAGTGAAAGTTTTATATTGCCCATGGGACGAGCAAAAGTGTTTCGACACAGATATGTGAACACCTGCTGAGACAATTTAAAAATATAATTATAAAGTTGTCCAAGGAATGTTTAAGAGAGGAGAAGAAGAATATTAAGAGCACAGAAATGTCACGCAGGCATTTAGCATTTGATTGATGATTTGGAGTTGAAAGTTAGTGAAAGTACTTAAAGGTAGTGTAGTTTTTTTCTATACGTAAAGCACATGAAAACAAAATCAAACTGGATCTTGCAACAAACATGACTCAAACCTTTGTACAGCTAACATTATAAGTGAGAATGAGCAGGAATAAATAGCTATTTTAATGTAACACTGTCTTAAACTGCCTTAAGGTTTGGCCTAATAATAAACTTGATGTGCCTCTTCACAAGTTCAAGGAGGACATGTCTGAGTAATGATTGTCGTAAGAGATTATTTGTCGCATCAGTCGTCATTTCTGTGCTATTAGTGTGACTCTATTACAACTTTTTGTGAGATGTGTCACAAAGAACTTCACAAAAGCTAATCAGTGGAAGCAGTCAGTGCCAGGCTTCACCTTGTTCTTAAAGGTTGTACGTACTGATAGGTTTTTTCAAGGAAGGAAAAACGCAGCAAATGATGCCCAGTACTGCCTCTTCCACTGTTTACTAGACTTGGATTGACAAACTAACAGGCCAATAGAAAACGAGACAGCCTCATTTTCTATTGGCCAACAATCAAGGAGAGAAGTGCTGAAAAATTGTATCTACCTGCATAAACATACATGGATGGATTATTTCACCCAAAAGTGAGCAGGTGCATCGGCAAAAGTGCCCATATTTCACAAGCCTCTGTAAACTAAATATAAAATTGTGTCAAAATAATGAAAGTGTGTGATGTCTTTGTGTGACACAATGCGACTGTGAGACAAATAACTGTTGTAAATATGGATGGGGGGTACTGACAGAATCTTTTTACATATCTTGAATTTGATAGCCTATATTTCAGACCAAGCGGAAAATGTTCAGTCACGTTTATATGTTTTAGTTGAAGTTTAATGACTAAAGACCCTTTTGGACAACTTAAGACATGTGCTATCAATCAATCAGTCGACTGAAAGGTTCCATAGTGTCTCAGTGTTCTGACTAAACATTTGACCGAAACTGCCCTCACAAGACCACAAACTCAGTGGTTTACATGTTAAAGAAAAAATGCAGATAAACAAGATTTTCATGTAAAAAAACATCTGAATAAATTTGCAATTGACCTTTCGCCGAGCTCCGCCCCAAAACGGCTATTGTCCAATCAAACATCGTAGCAACCGTTGCTATGTAAATATGGTCCGTCAAATCTTGAGTTCCAAGCAAGATGGTGAAGCGATGCGCCTATGGTTTATGAAAAGCGGACTGCAGATACCCCGAAATATTGATCGGAGGAGTTGTGTTCTTTCCATTTCCAAAGCCGAAAACAACTGGAGCAGTGCCTACAATGGATTAAACAGTACGGGCGGCTCGGGGCAGCTCCTCTACCAGCGAAATATATGGAACAAATGTCTGCTCAAAGTAGGGCTGTGCCAAAATCGAAAGATCGAGAGATCGCGATCTCAACTTTGCTCGATCTCGATGATAAGGCTTGCGCATTAAGATCGACAAGTCCATCAGCCAATCACAATGCAGAAAATGCACGCGGCGCTGCCTGGTAGTTTTAGCCAATCACAACGCGGTAAATGCACGCGGTACAGAGTGGGAGTTGCCGCCCACTACAGCCTTTATTTTAAAGATAAAATGGTCATCGTTAATAAAATGCCTTTAACTTTACTTATAATGACGAGCCACACATTTTATCCGCGTCCGTGCGCGTCCTGAACCAGAGGCAAGCCTCCGGGATCCCCGCGTGTGTTTGAGGCAGCAGCCGGGGAGGCATGCACTGAGCACGGATCAAGCCAGCGTCAATCCCCGTGTGAGACGAGCCTGGGGCGCCGCGGGACCGCGCAGCCCACTTCAGCGCGAGGTTAGTGACAGAAAAGGCTCATACAGACGGCTTCACGCGTAAAGTGTTGTACCTGTGAGTCTCCCGCAGAAACACTCGTCTGTTCCGTTATTATCTCTGTGAGAGGCGCGCTTTCCCTCGTCTCTCTCTCTATTCTCTCCCTTTTCTCCACTTCATAAGCGGCGACGCACTTTCATTTACACGCACGAATTCTCTTCACTTCGTGAATTTGGCCGCTGTATTCACGCGTGAGTAAAGCATCTGTCTTGAGTTGAGAAAAAAAAGTATATCGCAGCACTTGTGCTCACTTCCCTGGAGCTGTCAGTCATCTGCGAACAGCGTCAGGCTCACGTGTAAGCGTGTATAAGTCTTGTTTACAGTCTGACTCTGAACGCACGGACTGACCGCAAAACGAACAAATAATTATAATTAAATAGCCTCCAGTAAATCATGTTATTTTTCTTTGACTGTTTATTTATTAGCCTTATTATTTATCAAGCTGACCTGGGACGTCTAGTCTATTCTTTCTGGTCAATTTTACCATTAAAATTAGGGGGACTTTCACCTATTAATAAATAATAGTGAAGCTTTTTTGAAAAGACATGTAGTTTATTTTTTTTTTTTTGTATAATATATAATTTGCATAATACTACCATTTTAGATTATTTTTATTAAAAAAATCGAATCGAAAATCGAGATCGAACGATATGAAGAAAAAATCGTGATCTATTTTTTTCCCAGATCGCCCAGCCCTAGCTCAAAGGTAAAACTAATGTTTAACTATAGCTACGGACTTGCTGTGTTGTTAGATATAGAGGCAAAAACACAAACTAGACTGAAGTTATACCATGACGAGGATATAACTGCAGAAGTTACGCTCTAAGCTGCTAAGTTTAGCGAGCCTCTTAGCTTTAGCTTAGCCAACACTAGTAGGTTTAGCTCGCTAACAACCCTCGTAAATGAACAATATTCTTGCAATAGAGAAAAATAGACCTTAACATATGAAAGTGAACTTACCCGGCAGTGCAAGAGCAGAACAAGGCTGTGCTTGTTGCATTTGAGGTAACGTTAAAAATCATGGGTTTCTCTGATTTAGCATGAATCCAGTAGCATTAGCCTCCATAGGAGTTATGTCCTGTCCGTTGCGTATTTTAATGTTTTGAATAAATCCTCCGCTGCACAGTGAACCCCTTTTGCCTCCATCTAGAGGATATCGCGGAAAATTTGCTTTAAAAAAGTCACTAACTTGAACAAGAGTTCTTCTTTCTGTCATTGAAGTCTATGGCACGCTGTCATATTTGACGGACGTAGCAACAGTAACTAAGAGGGGCGGGGCTCGGCGAAAGGTCAATTGCAACAACTTAGACACCAATGATTAACTGACTGAAACTACATTTTCTACACTTACTGCAACATTTACAATGCTGTCACTTTCTTCAATTATATCTTTAAGCAACTAATTTTTTATTATAATCAATATACTCGATATTCCATTTTTGCATATCATCAAAACAACTATCACAATAATATCTAAAGCTCAATATATTGCCCAGCTCTAGTTGAAAAATGTCTGTATGTGTGGCCTGCTCATTTTTCAACACATCTAAGCATCGCAGAAGATTTTAAATTCCTCTAGTGTACAGCTGACTTTAGTTTAATACAGTTCTCATCCAGACGCTCAAAGGTACTTTTTTCATTCATTCTTTTGTCTGTAACGACAAGCTATAGCTCCAGCAAAGTTCATCCATGTTTATCTGAAAGTCTAGCTGAAGCAATAGTATTTGACACAGCGGCTCTGGTGTGTACTCTGGTCCAGACAGAAGTCACAAGGACAGAGAAATCCAACTCATTTCTTTCAAAGCAAATAGTCTTAACGGTCCAGCTCTGAAATTTGCTGTGAATGAAATTACCAAATGCGTGTTGTTGTTTTTGTTGGATGTCTCTAGTCTGCATGTCCATTTTCAGTATCCAGCCTGTTTTCTATGAAGTGCTTCGTGTTCTTTTTGCTAATCCATGGAGAGCTGTTTTGTGCGTAGACTCTTGACTATGTTGTGTAAGCGGTCGATAGTAATAAAGCAGAATGTCTGAGCGCACTGACCCATGTTTAGCACACATAAGAGGTCAGCTCCATAACACACCATGGCAACTGTCCAA
This sequence comes from Mugilogobius chulae, assembly GCA_038363315.1. NCBI lineage: Eukaryota > Metazoa > Chordata > Actinopteri > Gobiiformes > Gobiidae > Mugilogobius > Mugilogobius chulae. The sequence continues at coordinate 33,058,821 of CM076401.1, read as the reverse complement.
AATTGTTTATTGCGGTAGCTTTTTCTTCAGGTGTATGATCTCACCAGTGACAACTTATTTTAAAATAGGAACAAAAATAAGCCAGTTAAGGCCAATGTTCTGTAATTATATCTCTTCTGTTTTCCTTCTAGACTTTCAAAAATGTAATATTAAGACAAGAGCTCATGGATCCAGCCTATTTTCTGAAAAACTCCTAACTAAAATCATCTAGAATTCAGACTGAAACTGTTTCTGAACTATTTAGAATGCAAACATTTGGCTTGACATTTTGTGAAGCTCGAGCTCTGTAGTTTCAGCATATGTGACTCTAATCATAAAGAAATACATTTTTGCTTTGATGTTTTTATTTTTGTTTTTGAAGGTTAGATAGCGCCACCTGACTTTATGTTAAAAAAAAAAAGCGTAATGTGTTTGTAGCTTGTTTGACCCTGGGCTCCAAATGCCCCATGCGGAAGGAGAGCGGTGCTGTTGCTGTACCACCTGCCGTACCACCTGCTGCAATGTAAATAAGCAATAACATACGACAACCGCGAAATCCAATTGAAAGAATCTGAAGCGTCGAAGCGACTCTGCTAACGGCGTCGGAAAACATGGTGCGTGTCCTCTGAGCTCCGTTTGTACTTTAATAATATGGATAATTTGCGATCACTGCTCCGGAGCTGGATTGTATGCTGTATGAGCTAGCTGCAACACTCACAAACAAGACTGCATAGAATAGATGATAATGTTCTCTTAAAAATTATTAAGTTTGAGCATTGGGTTTTTTTTGTTTTTTGTTTTTTTGCAAAGAAAGGTGAATGGATAAATAAATACACAAATAATGAGGTTTTATACGGTTTTCTGAAGTTTTATAGCTAGCTAGATAGATCAACAGTAAATGGCTAAATGACTTCTCTGCCTTTGTTCTGTCAGGTGCAGGTAGCTATCACAGAACAACACTCGAGGACCATCTTCATGTTGGTGTGCTGGGCTTGGACAGGACCTTAGCTGGAGCATGCGATGCTGCTGGAGGTGTTTCTCCCGAGTGATCGAAGGATGACATCCAAGTGGAGCAGGTAAACCGGATGTTTCAGTTGGAAATAAGGTCATTCCATCTGCTTTTTCATGAAATCGTCATATCTTGCTTACCCACAATCTTTACAAAGTCTCTATAACGGTGCTGTACGTTCAAGTCATAAAAGAAGTGAATTTTGGTTACTTTATCAATATATTCTTTATGACTCAAACATGGATTCTTAGCATATTTCATGCTTGAAAGTTGTTGTTAATGTTAGAAAGGTTTATTAAATATTCCGAAAATATTGTAGGTTGCTTGTTTTGGAATACAAAATGTATCGATTTTTTTATCTGCAATGTTTATTGAAGCTGAGGTGGCTTTTTGAAGATTTTTTTTAAAAGGCTTGACAAAATGAAAATAAAACGTTCTGAAAGAAAATGTATATGTTTTACCTCAGATACCAAAAAGGCCCTCTATATCTAAAACAAACTGAGGTAATAACAATCAATATATTTGTTTTTTGCATTTACTTTGCATTATGCATTACTTTCTCCTGCTGTATCTTTGGCCACAAGACCCCAATCGATCATTCACACACCAATTCATAAAGAGCAACAGATATACCACGAACATATCCTCTAAATATAACCAAGGCCAAGGTAAACATTGTGTTTTGTATTTAAACAGAAGCTGACAGTCAGTGCCTAGAATTTAAATCCAAAATGTAATAAATGTAAAATGCACTAATCTACACAAATAACAGTGTTGTATTTCAGCCTGATTAGTGCTTTTGTGTCGGGCTCATCGCAGGCTGCCAGTCTTTCAGGCCCACGTCTCATTCACTTAGCCTTATACTCCTAATTACTCCAAACCATGTGCTAGTGATTTATCGATCCGGAGATGTTTCCCGTACGCCACCTCTACACGGGGTAATGGACGGGTTACTGGGTTTTCAATGACTAGCCTGGTGAATTAACAAGAACACTAGGTTACTAAAAAGAAGGCCGCATCAAGGGTTTGTGTTGGAGGTCATACGCTGATTACTTATTGATCTGAACTCAAAGTCGGCCTTAATGTTCTCTCGTAACTGTTTAAGATGGCTTTTTGTGGACATATGCAGGGTGAAAAAACACATTTCATTCAGACCGGCACGGTCTAATGACAAAAGAAGGAAAGGCGGACAAAATAGCAGTTTGGAGTTGAGAAGGAGACACAGAGGGCTTTAACACAAGACCTATGCACCTTACTAAGACACGGTAATGATTGTGAAAGAGGAGTGAGAGTGATGCTGGTCTTCTTTCCAATCACCTTTTCTGCACAACCTACCAGTGTTTGTTGTTGTCATGTTTGAGCTTTGACAAAAGTTTAAGCACAAAATGAAAAAAACAAAAAAAAAAAAAAAACATATGCCTACCAAATTACCAAAATATACTTCAGATTTCCTATCTGAGAATTCCATCCATCAATTTCTCAAAAACAAGTAAATGCATAAATAAATAAAAAAATAAAAAATCATCAATCAGATTGAAAAAAAAAAGTGAGTTTTGTGTTTTGTTTGAGGCAAGACACAAGGATAGAGAAAAGTAACAAAATGAAACTATTATTTGGAAACTTCTCCAGTAGTTTATCACATACTCACTCATTTCACCTTAAATTTTGCATTTTTAGTGTGTTTTCTCTTTTTCTGTTTCTAGCTGTTTTGCACATGAGCAAATGCTTTTATGTCTAAAACTGCCAAATAGCGCATTTTTGCAGCCAAATCTGTAGCCAGATGTAAATGTATTGGTTAATTTTATAGACATATTAGTTACCAAAACTTTTTTTAAAGGGCTTGATGGTCAGATGGTGGTCAAGAGACAATTTTTCCTATTAATAACATTGTACATGCTATTCCAACAACAAAAACAAGAAAAAAAAAAATACATTTAAAAAATAATTTACCTGTATTATACTTGTATTCATTAGGCATGGTATTAAATATTATTGCCTGGCGAATGTGATGATGTCATCTGATTCTGAACACAACTTAAAGTCAGACAAATTTCTTTTTTTTAATTCTCTCTTTTTGTGGAATTTTTCTATAAACAAAATACTCAATATTTTATCTTTATCACCTGCTCCCAACCTGGCTTGAGGACCCACCAAGAAATCATGTGATAAGTTGGACAGTGAAATTTAGCTAAACAACACACACATACAACAGAATATTCAAATAAACAAATTAAGCTATATGTGTGCTTGGTTTGAGAACCAATGGTAATATGTATTTATTTAGTTAGTTAATCTGTGATGGAGGAAAAAATGGTATTAATGAGAGATCTTTATTTATTTAGATTTAAAACTAAATGTATCCTGATGATACTGATCTTTCCATTGTATTTTTGGCATTAGATTGTATGAAAATCACTTTTTGAACCTTCTATTATTTTTTTTTCCTAAAAATCAACTTATAGATACAACATGGAAAACAGTAATGGCTGTAATGACATAATCCATAGCTTCTCATTTCTTTTGAGGATGTGAAAGTTTTCCGTCTAAGTTGAAGGTAAAACATCTACTTTGACTTTTTAATGTGACACTTCTCATGTTAGTTTGTTTTCTGTCAAAACTCCCTCTTTGACTTTTGTGGCGTTTCAAAAACAAGGAAAGAGAGCGGTGACAGATATTGTGATTTCGTCAGTCAGCACAAGAAAGAGACGCTCCTCAGAGGAAACAAAACACTCATAAATAAATCATCTCCAAAGAGTAAACTTTGGACTGCGACTGAGTCAAAGTGAGGAGACCCGGCCCATCCTTTGACATGCACCACATCTAAAAATATAGTGTTTGGTCAGAGACTGGAGGAGCAATTATAAAGCATCTAAAAATATAATCTATAAATGTGCTTTGAAATAACAGTCAATGTCAAGCTTTGATGAAAGCTGCTTAGAAGTGAGGAGCCAGTTTGAACTCTGAGTACAAAAACAATCAATAATAATAATGATGAATGCAGCTGTTATTTTAGGCACTTCTTATTACTTATTGTTTTAAATCTCAAACTCCATTGTCTGTGTGGAAAAATAGACCTATATGTTGTTGATTTGCAACTTTCTTGTAACCGACGAAATTGTCTTTGGAGTGTGTTGACTAATATTCATTAATGTAATTCATATAAATGTGTTTTACTATTTTCTGTTAATGTTTGTGACAATATTATTAACTTTTGTATTCAAGAACTTGATCTAATATGTAAACATAGCAACGGAAAATCTGACAAATCTTCTGCAGAACTAACACAATCCACTGTCACATCAGCAGAGATTACATTAGAACTACAGAACAATCCACACTCCATTCAGAGCTTAAGACTCGACGAGGAAGCCCAGCCATGACGTAAGGAAAGACCTTCAAACACAACATGAGAGCTGCAGTCCACCAGCAGAGCTCACCTCTCCAAACAGACAGGACCGAATGAAGCTGATGGACCTGCAACGACAGCTCCAAGACCAGATGTTAGGAGCAGGATTAAACAGCTGGAGAATGATCTCCAGTGAAAACAGAAGGAGAACAAGGAGAACTTCCAGGAGAAGGAGTTGAGCTGACAGTTCCGAGAGCAACTCGCCATCAATCTTAAACAGAAGAGAAGACTGAAAGAGCTGCAGGAGGTGGTCCAGCGGAAAGAAGCCTTGGAAATGAAAGTAGTGGAGCTACAGAAAGAATGGATACACACTCATAGGAAAACTAGCAAGTGCAGGTGCTGAGCCAGCAGCTTCACAAGGTCCAAGAAACCAACAACAACTTCTCCACAACAACAAAATACTGAAGTGGAAAGTGAAGAACCTGGAGAATGTGCTCCAGCACAAAGAAAACAAATTACAGGAGCTACAGAAGAAGCTGACAGAAGCTAGAGAGTAAAGTGAGACCAGACAAAACCAGCTGAGGAAGGAGCAGGAGGAAATCAGGCTCTGCAAAGACAGCTCATGGTTCTGGAGTCTGCTCTCACTGAGCAGAAGACGACAGCTGAAGAAGCTAAAAACAAACTCCACACTGTAGAGTCTGCTGTCACTGAGAAGAAGAAGAGTCTAATAACAAGATGAATGAGCTCCAAGAGCTCCTAAGAGACTTGGAGACACAGAAGACAAATTGGAGAAATCTTCCTTTGCTCGTAATGCTCTGGTGGAGAGCACACATCACCAGAATAAACTGAAGGAGATGAACACAGCCCTGAGCCACAGTGAGGAGAAGAGAACATCTGCCCTCCTCAGATGTAAAGAGTTGGAGATGTCCCAACATCAGCTGCAGCAGACTAGAGCCATCATGGAGAACCTCCAAGTCGAGTTAAAAAAGAAAGAGAAAGAAGAGGAGGAGGAAGTGGTTTAAGTGGTGACAGTAATCCATCTTCTGCTCTAAACACATCATTGACCTGTGTCTGTGCATCGTGACTCAGACTCTACAGAAACAGTTGAGTTGAGGTGCAATATACACTGGTGTGTTGTTAATATCAAGCAAGCAAACAAACAATTGTTGATATACCTTGGGGAAGAAGCAGGTCTTATTGCACATCATTACATTACATTAGTATACCTACATTAGCTACATAACTACATGAAAATGAACTATTACGTGTTTCCTCTATAATACATAACCTTCACAGCTGATAAGACACATTTTCATCTCTTTATTGTCTGATATAGAAAGAAACTATAATAACAATCTGAATATGAAGACATCTTGAAAATCCTTAACCTATTGGATTATTTCAGTCAGTATTTTACATTCATTTCCACCCCACTAAAACCCTTTAAAATCCGATTACTTGTATTATCTCACCAAGAAACAACTCCAAAAACATGCTCAATAAAAGACAAAAACATTTTCTCACAACCTATTATTTGCAAAAGTTTTCATTCCCACATTTCCATTCAAACTAAAAGCGTCCTCTGCATGCTCTGGTTATTCCGCGGTCACACTATGCTCCGTGCGTAACCTACAATCCTGGCGTGGCTATTTCCCGTAGCATCAGGTGCACGAGAGGCTGTAGGCGCAGACTCCCAATCAGCCCCTCTCTGCTCTGTGTGTGGGCTCATAATTATCACTGTGTTTGAGCCGCCAGATGAAAAATGGAGAATTACAAATGAATGTGCGTTAGCGATTATACCTGGGGAAAAAGCTCGCCCGCGGTAACAGCTTTCTCTGCTTTAAGCCTCATTTACAAGCTGTTTGTGCAAATGAATGAGACTAAGTGGGAATTTGAATAACAAACTAAATGGCTTCCAGCGGGTTAACCATGATTGACACATCTTACATATGCTTGTGTAAAACCCTATTGTGTGAGTGGATTTCGTAGGCTTCGTGGCTGTAATGGACTGCTGAGATACTATGGATATTTACGAGATTCTTATCATTAGGAATGTTTATTTAGCAATATTAAGCTTATGGCAAATGCATTATAGATTGAGAACTCAAAAAGTGTCAGAGAGTCTAAGAAGGATGGAACAGCTTTTATAGGTACAGTCGGCAATGCATCATATACAGGGCCTTGTTAGGTTTTTTTTTTTTTTTTACAACTAATTCAGTTTAGTCACACTGAGCTTATATGGAGGTTGTTGCTGTGGCTTATATCAGAAAAGCTCTGTAGGTGTGCTACATGGATGCATTATATTATCTGGATTGGGCTCCGCCCCTCTTTCCTGATGCGAGTGGCGATCAGGCCGCTCCGCGGTACTGCAGCGGTTGGGCCAAGAAAAATTTCCCATAGACGTCAATGCATTTTTCGGCACTTCAAACTGCTATTGCTCCCGGACACGGCACCAACAGCTTTAACTAAGGTCTCATTTTGAAGTATTTTCTCTAGTTTCATACATAAATTTTCAATTTTTTCGATACCCCAAACGCTTAAACGGTGTTTAGCCTAGCTTACCGCTCTGCCCGCGCTCCTCCGCTCCCCCGCTCCTCACCGCTCTCCCCCGCTCAGCACCATCGCTCTGATTGGTCAGAACTGATCACGCTGTCACTTTTCTGACGTCACGGTAGTGGGAGGCGCTAGCCCGCATTCAGGAAAGAGCGCGGAAGAAAAAATCTTTTTCGGCATCAATGCGCCACTGAGCACAAGCCATTGAAAACAACGGGCCGCCATCTTGGACTCATCTTCCAGTTATAATTATACTTCCATGGTGTGCTAGCAAATCAAGCTTGCAGCTAGCATTAGCATTGTTGGACACCTAAAATTACATGTTTGGACTGTTAGACACAAATATATCTCCTTAATTCCACGTTTGCTGTTGTAGTTGTCAAGCAGTGAGTGATAAAGCTGTTGTTCTAAGGGCACTCTTCATGTTATGTTTCCCCCACAAAGGTCCGAAATGGGTCCGTTAGTGGCTGTTCCCTTTTGATGCTGAAACTTTGGGGAGTGTCAGTGTTGGAAACACTTGATTCCCATGCAGTTCCAAACTGTAGAAATAATGAACGATGTCTTATATGCCTGGCTTTACCCAAGGTTTAGATTATTTGCATAATCGCAAGAATCGGGCAACGAAGGTGAACGAATGCACTGTATGCTGAATACAAGTAACATTCATAAATGAACCAAACTTTATCTAATATGAGAACACCATTGTAATGTGTTAAAATGCATTGAAGTGGATTTGTGTTAAGGATGCTCAGCTAAATATTTGTAGTTAAGTTCCATAAAAAGAGTTTCTTGGGGCTGTTTTTGCATTCACATAAAATAAGTACAAAGAAAGTTCAAAAAGTATTTGAATTAAGTAAGAAGTGAAGTGATAAGAGCTGTTATTCACAGCTTTGTGTGATAAAAGTTTAAGTCTGAATAGAAACTCACTGTAGAATGGACACAGTATATTGCCAGACCTTGACTAAACTAAACTGTGTCAAACAAATCTTTTGCTTGTTCCATTATAATCTGTGTTTCCTTGTAGAAAGAAGTGCTTTAAATCAGAACACAACACATTACTAAACTTTATTCTCAAACATTTAGGAAAGAGCACAGTGAGTCAGTGTAGGACGTTTTGGGATGAGAATGTCTCTTTATCTTAGTGAGTTTCTTGTGGTTTTGTGTGTGGTCGTCATCTGACAGAACAGATATAGTCTGTCTCATTGTAGTAATTGTTGTCATTTTTGTCTCTTTGTTCTTGGGAAATGTGTTTGCAGATATGAGCCGATGTTTGGAGATGTAAACAAACACGTTGTCTTCAAATGTGTGCACATCTGTGGAGTTCAAACAAGTCTCTTTGTAACACATATTTACAGACAAATTCATTTTAGAAGCAAGGAATCCCTTTAGTGTCAAAGCCAGTACATTTTCTCCATGGTCAGGGTGATTGTCCTTTTACAGATCCAGCTCTTTCATCAGCTCATTTACTTTTAAATTAAAGTAAAGAAGCTGATGAAAGTTTGTCAATGCTCAGTCTCATCAGGTCTGGAGGTTAAGCAGGACTGGGACTGGTTAGTACTTGGATGGGCCGGTGGAAGACCTGGTGCCACAGTTGTGTCATCTCTGTAGTTTACCATTGTTAAGTTTTGAATGAAAGAATAATGACTAATAATGACTGCAGAATTTTAAAAGATAAATTAGGAAGAAATCAAATTATGTCAAGCAACCAAATATTGAGTATTGAAATAACATTTAATTTTGGTCTAGTTTGATCTTTTGGTGCTCTTGTCCTGAACATTTTTGAGAAGCCTGCTGTTGGGCTCCTCTTTAAATGTACAGAGCTGAAAAACTATCAGAGCAAAAGGCATGTTGGACAGAAGGAAGAACAGAAGAGAGATTTGAGTGTGCCACCGGTCTGCTGAGTTCAGCACGTGAAATAGACTTTATTTGATCTACTATGGATTTTCCTTCTTCTTTTCATTTGTGTCACTCTGTTCTGGGGCTCATACTCCATCTTTTGTCTTTTCAAATCTCTGTCTGACTAGTTTTGTTCCGGTGGGAAATCAAACAAGTTGAATAAGTTTGATATCACAACAAAGAAGAGGAGGGTCTCAGGGTCGTCAGAGTCCAGACAGACCCCTCGGTAACCATGACAACAAATCACTGTTGAACGAGAGCCAAAAAGGACAATTAAACATCACAAAAACTGAAAGAAGTTCTGGATGACAAAAACTGAACGGAATAATAAATAATAATAGTAAAAATACAAAGAGAAAGAACTACTCCCAAGTCAAGCTGCAGATGTCACAATATTAATCAGACAGAGAACATTGTGATAAAGAAAAATAACTTGTTCTTGTGAACAATGAAACCAAAAGCTGGTGGGTTCTTTTTCTAGTGTGGATGAGGGTGAAACATCAAATTAACTACAGAGTACAAATCTCTCTACAATTCCCTCTGACAAAGTAAAACATGAGAAAGTTTCCTGGACTAAAAAGACTGTGTATTTGCTTATTTCTCAACAATAAAAGTGCTTCTGAAAACATGCCAGAACTATTTTACATCTGTAAATCAAGCTACATGTACTGAAGTGTAGACAGCTCATATGATGTGCCAGCCTCCTGACAGAAAAAACTGTGACTTTTATCTTGACAACATGTAAATCTAAAATAGAGATGAACTGATAAGTGGGGCTTCATTTGTAAAAGCACAACTGGGATCTTTTTGATTAAATCAATCAACTATAAACAATCAAACTACATTTACTGAACTGTCACAGTACAGAACAACAGTACAGTTTTTATTATTTAGTGTAAAGCTTCCTATTCCCCTGTATTAAGGTTATATCCACCTTTCTCCTCTGATCCCAGCTCAATTTCTCTTCCACAGGTTATGAAATACAAACACACTTTTATTGCCGAGTCAAAATGACATCCCGGTGATAGAAAAGTTTATATCATTTAGACGCAATAATCATTACTTTTGTAGACTGATATACTGTAGATGCAAACCTGCAGGGCACACTTTTTGCCATGTCCATTTTTTATACATACAGTATATTTTTTCATACAGCAAATATATCTAACTACCATTCCATTAGCACACTTGTCTGTGTTTGAGCTGCACTTGGAAGCCCTCTTCACTTCCTGTTGTCATTCTCATGCAGCAGAATGGGTTTGTGGCGTCAGATGTGGAGTTGATCTTTTGTACGAAGCCGCTGGTCCCACATCCATCAGGCTGTTCTGTGAGGCATTAACAGGCCTCTCGTCTCTGCCTCTCCATCTCATTATGTGGCGTGTCACCTTAAGACAGACACAAATATTCACCACACACGGCTTTACCCAGACTATAATTATCACCCTGATAATTAGAGATGAATTTAAATGACAGATAGAATAGATAAGAGCGCTGACCTCTGCCTGAACTGTGGACATGAAAACAATATTGTAATACACAGGCACACATACTAAGCATCAGCACAGACACACTAGTTCTGCTTCTGTCGCTGCTTAGCTATATTCATAATTCAAAATAATAAAAGGTAACATACATATTTTCTGTCCAAGACCAACATTTAGCCTAATGCACAGCAGTTTGCAGATCACTTGAATATGATAAAATGAAGTTACATGCTGCAGCTTCTGCATCGGATTTCAAACTCTTCTTAACAAGTAACACAAAAGTGAATCTTTTGCCATCAGAGTGAGCTAAGTTATGACAATAAAAGCATTAGGCTTTGTCTAAACGAGATTCACATTTGGACAAACATTCGGACGGCAGATCAATCCATGTACCACCCCTGTTTCACTGTCTAGTTGGGGGTTTCTTCTCCCTAATTCCACTGTCATGGGCACTCTCAAAGCAAAATCCAAAATTGAATTATGGATGTTTTTCTCTATTTTTTTCTGTTTTCAATCTTAATTTTCATCAAAAAATTTGACTTAGCTTTAATATTGTACAACAAACATTCATTTTATATTTTTGAATGTTGTATTTCAAATCAAAAGATCAACTCTCAACCCAAAGAGTCATATAATGACTCACATGGCTTCTTCTAAGGAGATCTATTGTGATTTTTGAACATTTAGTAAGATACTATGGCATAAGTACATCAATAATTCACATTTTGTTCAATGCAAAACACAAAAATGATCTAAACAGCTTGGAAATAGAAACAGGTCTACTGCCTTCCTGTTCAAAACTGCCAAATTGATAAGCCCCACCTTCCCTGTAGAATTTGATTTTAATAGGCCACAGATTTAAAAATTACTTTTTTTGTAGTTAGAGTGTCTACATGATAATTTTGAACCTTAAATGTTTTACTGCCATCCAAATTTTTTGTAATCACAGGTAAATACAAACAAGTGGGTGGGGATAGGTGGTAGGTAAAGACATTGATTTTCTGAGCACTGGAGCATCAGCTGTAGGACAAACCAAGATTACTCCAACATGCATGAATCAATCTAAATACAACTATGAGTAAACTAATGAAGAGAGAACACTGCTTAAAAACTCAGAAAAAACACATTTACATTATAGGTCCCCTTTAAAGAATGAAAGGATGAAATGTTTTAGATGAAGACCACATGTAGATCTGACTTTTTTTTTTACAGTAAGCTCTATGTGAAAGAAGCAGAATGGACTAATAAAAACAAAGTTGTGGTTTTAAGAATTCGTGGAGTCACTTTGTCACTCCCCGAGCTGTTGTTTGAACTTGTTCTTTCATGTCGTCTGTTTGTCTACTGTTGAGTTCATAAAGTGACCGACACATTGTTTGCAGAAGGTGAATCAGTGACAGAGAAAATCCTAATCCTCTTCGACAGCCTCCTTCACAGGTGGGTCATTATGTAACAGATGGTGTTTGGAGACCACTCCCGCCACGCGCTCAGGGGTCTCTCCAAACAATACTACCTCAGGCCAAACAAAAACAACCCAAAACCCAATTGTCAGCCTTTGTCCTTGGCTGGCCGACTAAATGAATTAAACATTTGACAAAGAAAGCTCAACACCTCGGCCCTGCTGTCCTCAAGCGAACCCACTGTGATTTATAAGTTTGTCAGTGTCATTGAAGGCAGATGTTCGGACGAAAAATAACCTTTCTACAGCGCACTGAAGTAAATGAGAACAATGTTATGCATGCGTTGTGAAGGTTGAACTTTGGGCGCGTCTGATTTGCCTTCAGTTAAAAGGTCAGGGCTTTCTAGATTTCGCTGTAATGCAAAATGTCTGTGCGTGAACATTGTTTTCTGTCTATGCCGTTGTTTGGTGCAAAGTTAAGAGAATCCTCCATGTGAACGCTGCAGGTGGAAGTCAGGTTTAACAACAAAATGTAATGTTCGGTATTGGGCAAGTTCTTCCAAATTTGTCATTAGCTATGGCTACCTGCTACTATTTCCACTCATCTTTTCAGACAATGTGCACAGACCCAACACTGTGGGCCAAATTAGTATTTTCGCAGCAGGCCAGACAGCATATTAACAAACACGTGCAGACATCAGAACATAACAAGTATTTGCTCACTTAGTGGTGGACCACAGCCAGAGAGACGAGAGAAAGCAGATGACTATTCACTGTGGATTAAACTCCAAGTACACATTGTACTTTTGCTGTTGTCCATTTTAGATTCTATGTCATATTACCACAAAATAAAAAGATATCTTAAACCCAATCCCATAATATTTGTTCAGATGTTCTAGTTGGGCCTTTAACTGAATGCTTTAAGACAGTTATGTTTGACATGTCATTTACTCAAAGTTGTTCAGTTGTAACATAATGAAAGGCAGCTACTTAACACAATTTGATACATTTGCAAACGTTTTCTAAGAAGAAATAATGTAATTTTCAGTCTCTTCACTGTCAGTTTGGTTATTAGGTGAGATTTAGAGTTAAATTTATCAGAACTGTAAGCGTTTGATTGGTGTCTTCGTGCTGTTTTTATGAGATCTAAAAACAAAAGTTTGCATTGTGATGAGGAAGTTTTTGTACTATATCTTGATAACATCACAGCCACTGGAATAAGGTTAGCAAGGGGCATATCCAGAAAAAGCAGTAATGAGCCATATAGTTTCCTTCATCCTTATCTTCTTTCGTTGCCCATGTTCTTGTGAGTTATCTCCAAATGTCTTCCATTCAAGATCTAAATCCTGAGAACATGTTTGTGCTTCTTACCTCCTGGTTTCCTTGTACTTGGTAATGACAAATAAACATGCATACATGTTGTTTTACATTTTATTTAAAGCATAGCAAATCACAACGTGACATCATAAATATTCAGCATTTTGTCGTTGAGAGGGACTAGTGATTCATGAGCATTTCATACATAAAAATCCCTAAAAAGTATGTGTAAGGAAACAGTGAACTGCTGGTCCCAATACTGATCTAAAATTGTGCTACTTTTGGCTTCAGTTGATATTAATCTGCATTTTTTATTTTGCTCCAAATAAAAATATTTACAACGTTACTTTGGAACATTGTTAATGGCTAAAGATTAGTTTTTATGTCAAACTTTGGAATATTATAGAACAGTATCCATTATTTAAAAGTTAGACAGTTTTGGCGAGACGCAAACCCACACAGAGTAAAGATAAACATTCTTGCATTGTTTAAGTCCAACAAACATCCAAATAAAACTATAAATTGAACTATTCAGTTGTTACTGCAGCGGGAAATCGCTCTATACTATAGGCAAGAAAGCAATTTTTTCCATAGAGCGCAATGCAAACACAAACTGCTCTTGTTCTGCCAAAACAGCATCTACAGCCTAAAGATTATTTAGTTCTTACCTATTTTCACATCATAAACTTGTTTTCTGGTTGAAAAGTTTCTGTTCCGTATATAACAGCTTTTTAAGCTTTAGCTTCTTCGGCTACTGCTGCTCGCTCCATGACTCCTGCTCCGATTGGTCAGAACGGTTAGGCCTGAGCTTTCAACTTCATTCGGCTCCACTCGGCTCAAACTTGTCCCGTTGGTTGTGCAAAGAGTCATGAGGGGAGCGCAACTGCATGTCTGATAGCCTGTAGAGCATGTAGCAAAAGGCTAAAGCTAACGGCCAAGATAGCAATGAACGCCAGTGAGCATTAGCCATTGACGCGCAGCGGCCGCCATATTTGATCGCTGGGACTTGTTTTTTCTGCGTTAGTGTGCGTTCATGAGACAGGTGGGTGTTTCCTGTAGTATGATGGGGTTTGATGTGAAAATTGGAGTAATACAGTTTGTTCCTAAGTTTTGAATTTTGTGTTATCCGTAGTAGCTTTGAGGCTAGGCTACATGTTAAGCTAGTTTACGTAATTTTCAGTTATATATTTTCTGGTTCATTTGTGTTTTTTTTTTATCTTTGGCACTATGTTTAAATCAGTTAAGTTGTGAATTTGTGAGTGCAGTTTGGATGAATATGTTTATTATTTGTTAATAGCCATCAGTGGCTGCTTAGCCCATTAGTAGCAGAGGCTTCGACATATACAAATTATTCTCTCAGAAAAGTAAAAACTCATCCGGCCCAATCTTTCTGGAGAGTGTGCATTCTGACCGATGCACACTCACCAATTAACAGAACCTCTGACTTTCTGTTTTTCAAAGTAACATTTCACTGTAGTTTCCGTTTACATTTTAAGACCAAAGAACCCTTCTAACCCTTCATTTCTAACTCTGAGCCTTTTTAATCATAAGTACAGAGTTATCAGCGCAAATGGAAGATTTCTGAGCCTTCACCTTTCAAACACAGGCCATTACGGACTTACTCACACATGGATCAATCAAAACAAAACTCTGACTAAGCTAATGGTGAGAGCAAATCAGAAAAGGTTATAAAAGTCTTTTGGGCTTAATATTTCATCTTTACAGTAAAAAGCACACGAACAGACACTGGTCACATAATTTCTCTGAGTGGTTCACGAAATTATTTTTACTTCAAATTACATTCAAACCAAGCAGTGCTAGATGACTTTGTGTAGATTAGAATGAGAACGACTTAGGCTAAGGAGGCCACCATTTTCTATTCACCTTGCTCCTGCTTTGTGGGAAGAAAAATATCAATCAATATCTCATCTCAAGTGTGGTAACCCTTTAGTGCCTTGTTGACGCACATGGTCTGCCCACTTCATGAATTTTTTATGTCTGTTCAGTGGTGTCTATTTAGGAAAAATAAAAATACAGAATTATATCTCGGAAAAGTAGTCCTTCAAATCAAACGTGCTTGATAAAATTAATCTACACCTTTCAAACAGTTTGACATTTTCTGGGTTTAATCTGGTTTGTGTTTTTAATATATAATGATAAAGAAGACCAAAGACAGTCGGTGAAAACAACTTTTAATCCCACAACAAAGCTAAAAGAGATTATTTTTAAGTGTTTTGGAGCCAAGCACGAACAATCATTCCTCATACAAATAATTACAATAAATACAACTAAATGTACGCTATAGAAATCATGCAAAGTAGAGGATTAGTGCGAGCAGGAGCAAATTTTGGCTGAAGACCAGAGAGTGACTGTTTGCATTTGTGTTTATGTAGCTTAATCAAACTGTAGGATTGTGATTCCTTAGGCTTTTACACAGACTGAACGTAAGAGACCCCATGCTGCGGGGCTCAAACAGTCTTTATCAACAGATGCAAAAATATACCAAAAGGGTAGGCCTTAATATTTATGCAAATGTACTTGCAAATGTGACCTTGGATACATTCATCTTGATCTTTAGACCAGTATTGATAACCTGCATTGTGCATTAGAACTTAGAAAAAAATGCCTGAAAGTCATGTGTTTACCAAGTCAAAAAACAAGTTAGGACAAAAGGAAACTACAGTACACAAGTGAAATAATCAAATTCCCTAATGTTCTAAGGCTGCAGAAATGTTCAAAACAAGTCAGGATGATTTATAGACTGAAAAACAGAAGATCTCAAAGATCTACCTATGACATCACAGATCAGGGACATTCAGAACAGTGTTTTCAGAGTGGAAAGAATTGCATTTCTGCAGCCACAACTTAAGCTATGTTTTAATGTTTTTTGCACATTGCGTAGAAGATAGCAAAAATCCTACGCAAACCTTTATAAATGAGGTCCCTGATGTGAACAAGAACAGACATTAATCAAACATGCACAAATCAAATGAACTACGTTGAGAAATGATGAGTAAATACTATTAACCATTAACCTGGTTAAAGGCTCATAAATGCTGATAAATGTTGATTTCTGCGTGGTATCTCTCTTTGAAAGTCCTTCGGAGAATCATATGCACATACACACTTTTTCAATTGAACACATTACAGTAGTATATCTAAGCTAAATGATATGTTTTGGAACTATACCTGATGTTATTGCTGCAGGGTATTCAGCCAACCCCCTTCATAAAGCACTACTCTAAAAATAATGATTTATTTGCTTACTTATAGTCACAGTTTGTGCAGACTTTGTCAAAACACCGGAAACAAATAGGTAAGAACACGAAAGGCTATTGCATTGAGGGTAATGTACATGTGTTTAAATAGAAATAGACAAATATATTGAGTAGTATAATTATGGCCCAGCATACTATATTTAGAAAAGATTATATGCCATTTCTTAAAATTCTAAACAAAATACACAGATCAAACATGTACAAGTATAAACTCAGCAGAACATGTTGATTCTACTTTGACTTTCCCTTCTTCACATTTATTGTTTAGCTGTGCGTCTCGATTATCAGGAGGACTTGTTTCTTACTGTGTCAAGAGGTCAAAGTTCATGGTCATAAGCAGGAGATTTGAAGATTCAGTATTCATCTGGAGTGCGTCTGAAAGGCTTAAACCCAGGTGCTGTTTGAATGACTGACATAAAGACGGCAGGTACAACATCAAAGCATTATATATATTACCTCGGCATTGATTCTGAGCCATTAGTCTAATTACATAAGAGGAGCAGTGTGGAGGCTCTGTTTACAGTCAGCCCAGGGTATCTTCAGGTAACATCAAGTGCAACTAATGTGACACTGGTAGAGACTAAATAATATGTTTAGCCATAAGATTATGACAACTGGCAGAGAAAAACGCAGTGTGGACACATTGTATTAGATAACAACTTTTTTAAACACTAATTCATTTATCTTAGGTTTTGTTTTGTGCTGCCCTGGTTGGCTTCATGAAGATTATTTTGATTGAATGTTCCCCAGTACAGAATTCAACTTCATCTCATTATTGACTTAAAGTTTTGAAGTACAGCAGGAGTCTCCAACATTTTTTCCACAGGCATCTACTTTTCCAAAACAGAAATGTCAGTGAGCTACATCTTTTATCAAAAGATTTGAGTTCTAGGGTACAGTGATGTGTCTATGAAACACACTATCTACTGTATTTATTTAATTTATAATGGCATGTAATAATAAGATTTGAATACAGAAGTTCCTAGATCCTTTGGCTTGCTCACAGAAGAAGAAGTTTCCTTTTTTTCTTCTCTTGACAAGCTGCATGTGGCCGTTCTCCTCAGAGTTCTAGTCCAGTAGAATCGTCTTTTCTTCATTTTAAAGATAAAATATCTGCTCCAAACTTACTCAACAATGTTTATAGTTCAAGATGTTTTGCCTGTAATCCGTTTGAAAAGAAAACCGGCCTCCAGAAACAGCTGATCAGTAAACATGTGACCTTCGCAAGTGCTCATCCAATTCCACTATCTGCTGGTGAATCTGAGAAACTGTACCATGTATTTGACTGTAGACAAAATCAGCACTTGTATCAGGGAGCCTTCTATCGCCTTATATAATAAAAAGTCAATGACAGAAATATACGCCATTGGCAACGATTTGTCCGCACAAGTTAAGAGTTAAAAATGGTGCGTACACAAACCTCAAACAAAGAGAAAATAATTAGTGAAGAAGAATAGGAAGGAGCCTTGAGCAGGTTCGCTGAAATCTAACTGGTTAATAATAACTAGAATCAATCAGAAGAAGATTCATTATTGGTGAAAATAAACTATTAAAGGAGACCTACTTCTTACATGTATTCCCGTTAACTATGACTTACAGTATAATTTACAACAAATTTGCAGAGCTTTCATAAACTGAAAAATCTAGTTGTATAATAAAATGCCTTAATTGCATGTATTTTTCAGGTTAGCTCGCACGTCATGTTTTTCTCTTTAATACTGTACTGTATATGTCGATTTTATTTAACCTCTCCACTCACCTTCCAACAAAAAACTGAGATGTAGAGTGAGATCTTAATGTATTTCTCTCTGTGGGGGCAGACATTGCACCTATCAAAACAGAAATCATACGAAGGACACATTTCAACTGTGGGCTACATCAAGAGTATAGAGAAAATGTATGGGTCAAGCATTTGTGTGGTTGCAAGTTGTTTTTCTGGCTTCTGAAAGTCGGTGGTCAAAGTGTCCGAGACAGAACACCAAATAAAGCAGCTCTACACACGGAGTTCATTTCTGTTTTCAAGGTAATAACTTCTCCAACAGAGTAAAGCATTGAAAACAAGCTGCTAGTTGTCTATTCATCACTATGGCTGATTGCCAATAGGCTCTTTTGAACTTCTTTGCTATTGATTTTTGAGCCATTTGAGCCACCGTAACGCTAAAAGGAGACTGATGTGGAACACGAGAAGGTAAGAGGTGCTGCTTCTGGAGTGCAAATGGAACTAAAGCTTTTACTCTTTCACAACGACGACAGCGACAAGGCGTGTGTTCTTTTGATATGTTGTCTGTTTAGTGACGCCAGTGATTCTTCATGGAAATGCATTACAGTGTCCCAGGGTGGAAATAAGTCATGGGAAATACTTGTACTTGTTTTTCTTGAATTTTGTAATAAACAGAGATACCGTATAAGGTTGGACGATATTTCAATCTATACCGAAAATCGAGATATTTACTGGACAAGATATGAATTTGGCTATATCGTAAAGATTGTTTATAATGTAAATCATGGGTAAAAAGAGCTCATAAAAAGCAGAGTTACAGAGAAAAGAGAATGATAAGATTTTCTATTTGTTGTAAAGATGCATTATGTAACATTTTTGGGGAAGGTCCACTAATTGTCTCTATTGTTTGATAAAATAGCAAAATAAGATTAAGATATTCGATATGCATGGAGAAAATGCAGGTGAACACCAGCAAGATCAGGGGTCTCATTTATAAAATGTTGCGTGAAATTCCTACTGAATGTATGCGCAGGAACAAAACATAAACTCTGTAAACTGATGGTTCTCATCTGTCTCAGCACAGATTTTTGGATTGGATCATTTCTATGTCAAGTTGTCTTTGTATAAATCACAAACTGTGTGAAAGAACGTATACGGAACATTTTTTGCACGTACAAACCAAGCCTGGTGATCAAAGATGGCAGACAATGTGCGTCAATGACTTTGCTCACTGCCGTTCATTGCCATTATGGTCGTTAGCTTTAGCTTGTGTGGAGAGGTGACCACATAAATAATAAAATCCATGCTTTTCAGCGTATTTTTGGGCAATAAAACACCTGTTACTGAGTGGCTATATATTGTTAAAAGCAATACTTTGGAACATTTCGAGCAAAGCAATAACAACAAGTACAGTAGTTGGTTACATAGAAAACTTTTAAAAAGGAGCATTTTAAATCACTTTTTTAAAAATTGTTGGAAATGAGCAATTTTGTATTCTGTATTTTGTACTTGGAATCTGATTTTTTGGAATCATTGCAAGTAGGCAAGTGAACAGGGATAAGAGATAGGTAAAACCAAACATTTTCTTAGCAATAGCGCAGAAGCTGTAGGACAATACAAATTACTCAAACATGCATGAATCAATCCAAATACAACAAGCTCAAGTTTTAAACCATGTTCTAACTTTACTTCCTCATTAATAATACAGCAGTAGTTCTCAGAAAACACTGTTATAATTCCTCAGATGTGTGATCTTCTGCACTGCTTTACTTCCAGGTGCATTAGCATATCAGGCAAGATCACTTTGATTATTTCCTTTTGTATTTCCTTTGCAGCCAGTGGATGACTCAGTTCTGACTAAGAAGTATGACTGTCGTGTATGCTTAAGTTTTAAGACATAAGATGACAAAATAATGTTTCTCATGTTCTCAAGACAATAAGAAATCACTTGTACTTTGAATCTAATCACTGTATGTATCTAGGAACTCACTTTGAGTAGTTCTATCGCGTACTATTACCTTTTTTAGCCAGCTCACACACAGAAAACAAAGTATTTTCTTAATATGCTTTTCTGATCCTTAATTTCATGGAAAGAACATCTAATGATACAAAGTAAAATATTCATTCAATAATTATTCCCTTGTTTGCAAAGTTCAAACACAAATAATCCTGTACTTGTGTATTTATTTTTTTGCGTGTGTTTTCAAAACCGGACTATTATAATGAGTTTGGAATAAAAGTTTCACAAATTGGTTTGATTAATGATGAAACCGTTTTCTTTTTGCTCTAATTTTCATTCAATTAATTCAATATTCAACATCATAAATATTCAACGTCTTTTTGTTTTTCCTTTTAGGAGCGGTGCAGACGGCCTGATTTGACCCAACAGGGATTCAGAGGCTGCACAAGTATTCATGTTGTGCTCTGGAGGTGCGTGCTCTTTTGTTTCTATTTATGGTAAATCCTTTATGTACGCATCAAGCCCACCAACACAAGTCGCCTTTGTTCTGCTGCTTTTTTCATTCGTAAACACACCTCTGACCCTATAAAACTCTCTAGTGCCTTTTAAAGTCTAAACACTAGAATACTAACATGAGTATTTATGTCTCTTGTTCAGCTTCCTGCTTATCATTTCCTTAAACGGTTTGTCTTTATGTTGGATCCTTTTCTTTAACCTTTTATAGAGTGATACAAGGCAAAATACAAGACTTTCACTACGTTATCTGGTGCTTTTACAATTATTCTTGGTTAAATGATTGTCTTTGTAACACCATATAGCATATATCATTCTTTTATGTGTGCTTTCTGTGTTAAAATTCCCAACCAAATCAGATCAATGTATTTGTTCCAGAGGCAGCAAAAGGTAACTTAAATTGCTGAAGACTCTGTTCATTAAAACATGTAAACAGAATTTGATTTTAACAGATCAGAACTTCTATTTCAGTTTGACAAATAAAAATGCACGTTTTGAATGAATGCCTGAACTGCATGTTGTACAGAATTTGTGTGAAGAATCATTTTTGCATGAATCTGGCCATAGACTACAAATGAAAATGACAAATTCTTAATAGTAGAGATTGACCGATATGGTTTTTTCTTGGGCTGATAGATAGTCTTCCCAAAAAGAAAAAGTTCATTCTAAACTATTATTTAGTCTCATTGTTTGATGAATACAACATGTTTATGCACATTTTTCAAAACACAGCTAAATGGAGATATATAGCACAAACTGTATCATTTCTCTCCAAAACTATAACTTGGAGATCAGCTCATGACTGAGTGCAGCTCTACAGTGCAGATGACTGTTTAAACAACTGCCGGGTGAAATATCGGCCCAAAAGAAAAAAAAAAAAAATCCTAATTTACGTCATGGACAACTTGATTTTGCATACATAAAAGTAACAAACAGAAATATTTCATTTTAAACTTCTTACTTCAGTCTACATGATTGTCATTACTATGCTTCTGAGCTTCAGATTGTTCTATTATTTTAATGTTTTTTTCCAGCTGTTAGCAAGGAGGTGAGTGTCCATGCTAACAACAGTTAGCCACAATGCTAAAAACAACAAAAGAAATAGTTGGACACAAATGGGATTTTATTAGACATAGACAGGACTTTGCAAACTAATTTCCACTTGAATAGTTACATTAACAAGATATCATTGCTAGGGAGAAATTGTTTTTAAGTTATATTGTTGCAAAAAATCAAATATAGTCTCTTTAAAACTACAATGCACTTTGCTTACACTCTACATTGACTTCCTGTTTAAATCTGCAGAACTGATACACCCCCCTCCTTTATAGCGACATTTACTAAGAGCAGATTGTCTTTTAAATTAAAAGTTTTTAATTTTTGAAAAATAATTAACAACAAGAGTTGTTGAAAATTGATTCTGCATAATAATTACTAAGTAAGAATTACTACATGAAAGTGTTAAGTGAGCAATTACTTTTACATTTGTTATATTTAGAATGTACTCTATTAGCTTTAATGGCTGTTGTGTTAGTTTAGTCTTACATTGAATTAATCTCTCAAGTTGTCAGAATCGAAGAAACTGTCTTCTCCCAATCCCATACTTATATAGGTGTGTTAAGTTTATGTGTTGTTTTCAAAAAGATGGGGTAAATGAAAGATACCCTTTTTGTTGAACTAAACAATTCTACTTTTCTAGCCATTGTTGTTTGTTTATTAACCATAAATATAATTGTTGTTAGACGTGCAGAATAGTCTAGACATCTCTTTCTCTTTCTTCATAAAGCTTCTGTGTCATGACATTCAACAGACTGCGTACCATGTAACTCACAATCCTGAAGAGAATGCTGTTGTCTGCATTGTTCAAAGTAAACTCATCTACACACGGGCACATTAGGGAGCAAGTTATTTTTGAATTAATTGGCAATTCTATGTGAAGCTGCTTTGAGACACTCTGCATATCAGACTGGATCTCAAAGGTACAGCAGTCAACTTGGATAATTCCCAATAAAAGCGGAGCTAATGTCCCCGCGGCCGGCCTGCAGAGCTCTATATCCCTCACACATCCTGCTCCGCTGATCTTTTCTCTTTAATTAGAGCGGAGACGCTTCACAAGGACTGGGCTCAGCACCAAAATCTCTGCACTTCACTTAAACCTCTCCAATCAAATCAAAGTCTCTCAGGGTGACCTCATATGACCCCCTGGCCTTTTGCAATATGTGTTTTGGGGATTTTTGAGTCTAATCTTAACCCTTTATGTGACGGTAAATGTTTAATCCAAGTGAGAAAATGTATTTTTTCTTTTATACAAGACAGCAAAAGACTGACAAAAAGAATAATTATTGAAAATATGCTTCAGTGTCTCCCTCCCCCCAGAAATAGTCTTGAATACAACAGAAACTAATGGGGAAACTTACAATAAACAAATTAGTCACACAACTGAAACAATTTATCCATATTTTTTATTCTTTGAAACTCTTCATTCACACTAAAAAAGCCCTGCTGAAAGAACTTGTCTCTGCAATACACAGACATATATAAATCTCATTGTGTTACTCATGGGGTTCCCCAGGCCCGTCTTAGGCCCTTTCCTTTTCCAACGATTATTACAAAATAAATCTTAATCTTCAGTAAATACTAGTCATTCTCTTCACGATTCCAGTGCCTAACCAACTTCAATACGAGGATAGGTGGCCAACTTTTAAAAACATGCTTTCTCACTAGGTTCAGTCTGTTTAGAATGTACATTTAACATCTCACAACTGCATAAGTCACTGCAATGAGTTATAAATGCACTTTTCATGACTTCCAGAAGCTCAAGACAGTTTTGTTGTCAGGGGATTGCAAACAATAACTGATAACAGTGCATGTTCTGGTTTTGCGTTCAGAAAACACTTAGCAATGTGTTTGTAATCCTAATACAAAATCTTTTGCTCAACTAGGCCTACTGGGAAAAAAAGACAGTGTCATAAGCTAGAAAAATTAAACACTTGGAAGTAAAATGGAACATACTGTGACCTTTATGGATTAACTGAGAAAATTGCAAAATAATAAAAATGTAGGAGTCGTTCATGGGTGATGTCAGAGCATGATTTAGGTACATTTACCTATATTTTATTTAATTGTATTTACATGATTTGTCTTTATGATGAGGCAATTATGATGGGCTCAAAAGTGAACCCACAATAGCTTTTTTTTTTCTTTCTTTCTGCAGGTAGATGACATTCTTTACACCAAAACTAAACTTTTAAGAAGCTACAGATGCAGTATAATGTTGAGACTACAGAATTTTTTCCATTTTTTGTTCACACAAAGCACACTGACATGTAGAGGCTGGGAATTCAAATAGTTGCTTATCTTTAGACAAAAACTAAAATCTCAATCATTTAAATTCTTTATTATGCCTCAAGCTGCCTCCATTTTAGAATTTAGACAATTCTGATGGGACAGCATTTTAATGGGTCTGCTGATACTTGTTTTGTTTCACAGCACACTGTTTGTAGCTGCTATTTTCATGACTTAGAATATAACCAACCAAAATTGACTCACACTCACTATTCACGTACCCCACCTCCCCAGAAAAGGCTATAGGGCTAACCTGAAGAAAAACATTTTGACAATTTAAATTCCTCATCCAACGCAGGGCTTTAGGGTGACAGCCGCGACTCCGATCTTCAAAGTTCTCTTTCAATTCAACAGGACAAAGATGATCCGTGTGTTAATATGGCTGAGGAGCAAGCAGCACTTGAGCGGATTAGAACGGAAAGAGTAATAAAGAAAAAGATGCGATGGAGAGTGTAGGAAAAGGAGAAGTTGGAGCGAGAGAGAGAGACAGACGGGTGAGTGATTAGGAGCTGTGGAGACGCTGTGAGCTCGCTAATCTCAGCCTCCCAAAGGTACCTGACATTTCACTGCATCACGAGCTAGCACCGCGGTCAGGCCTGCCACAGCACAGGGAGCTAAGGGAGCTAATCAATATGACACAGGGATGGGAGGGATAGACACCAAACTTATTTCTTTGTTTGTCGGACAGTACAAGGGCATGAAGAAGACAAAAGTTTTATTTTTTTATTTTGTTCTGTTTGTGGGTTACTTTAAAAGATGCTGTACCAATTTTTTGCTTCCTTTAAAATGGAAGCAAACCAAAATGTTGCGTTTAAACCTTTTTAGTTCAGTTACATATTTTTCTCACATTTCTAAGCCTCGAAATTGGTCACCACTTTGATTTTAAGCTTTTTTCCACAGCTGTAAGGAGCAAGGCGAGTCAGTAGGCCAACAACAGTGCAACAGTACCACAATGCTAACAATAACAGACAACTGTATGGATTTTAGTGAACAAACAGTAAATTACTAGATGTAGATAGGACACTGGAGAGGAGAGAGAGAGAGGTAGGTACATGATTTAATGTTGGAGAAGCCCAGAGCAATCCAACTCAAGACACAGAGCGAACATGCAAACTCCATACAGAAACTCTATTGACCCTATTTTGTCCCGCCCACTTTTCAGTGTACTTCCTGTTTAGCTGCATTCAGCCTGTAGACTTCAGACGATGATTTTATTTTAACTGTCATGACATATGTTTGAAATTGCCCCACGATACAGACAGACGAACATGTAAACTACCGTAACAGAGCTAAACAGGAAGTGCAAATCCTAGAAAAGTGGGCGGGACAAAATAGGGTCAATACAGAAAGGCAAACTCAGTGTTTTAATTTAACTGTGGACTCAATTGTGATCATGATTAATTAATGATAAAGTAACAATGAGTCAAGGACTGTACCAAAGACATTCTTAGTCGATTGTTTAATCTACTAAAATGGGGGCGTAGCTAAAGCTCTGAAGCTAAAAATTATTTTTTTAATCTAACATTTATATCTTGACATCAACCTGAGGGACTGAAGACATATAATGCTTACATATTTACATGCAAATATTCATTAATATGTGTTGTCCCTTTATACAAAAAAAAAAAATAAAAATAATAAGAAATATATGATTCTATCTGTGCTCCAAAAGCAAAAAATGCAAAGATAAAGCGGAAACTATTTATTAACAACAGATTAGACAAGCATTTAGTCCATTCTTCAGCCAATTCAATTCACTTCTTCACTTATGCTTATTTGCTGTTGAAAATATATTCTTATATTCTAAAAAAAAAAACAACAATTAGTCGACTAATACAAATTTTGCTCACCTAAGACTCCATTGACCGATTTATTGACTAAAGACCTACTGCACTAAGAGAGTTCATGTTAGCAGTGTATCCCATGATGGTAAACACTAATTAACGTGTTTCATTTATGAGCTCAAATGGTGTTAAAGCATGATGCATGAATCATCATAAGACATTAAAAACGTGTGTTCATTCATGAATATTTCATCTTGAATTAATGGGTTAACTTATGATGAGTGCATACATACTCAGGATCAATTATTAAATGAATAAAGTGTTGCATCTTCTTCATGCGCTTCTGGAATTAGTATCTCTGTTAGCATTTAAGCATTTCAGTTTGCTGTGACTGAAGCAAAAAACTATGATTGGTTATTTCAGTGAAGCTTCTTATGCCAGCCTAATATACAGAGTCTGTAGTTTACACATGACTTATAAGTGTGATGATAAACCCATAAATTGTACCTCAGGCCTTTTCAAGTTGATTTTTCACTCTACAAAATGTGTTTAAAATAATGTAGGTCATGTTTTGCAAGGTGCTAATAAAAAAATAATATCTACAATGCTTCAAGTTTGAAACCTGCTTGAGATTTGGATCACAGTTGTGGGTCAAATCCATTTAAACGTACACACACTCATCCCAAAGCCTGCCTCCTACTGGGAAGTCCGTGCAGTTTGAAGTTCTGTGAGCCGAGTTGAAGGTGCTGACCTCATACTTCACAGTGCGCTGCCCCTCTCTGCGCTCCGGTGGTCTCGCTCCAATGAACAAGTCAAAGTCCCTCATCAGCAAAAAGCCCCGGTGTGCTCCCCCAGGTCAACAAATTGGCTTCCCCTTTCCCGACCACCGGCTTTTCATCCTAAAAGTAAAATAAATCCGTCATTTTAATCAGTCGATGGTCAGTTGTGACTTAACCTCCTGAGACCCCTGGTGTGCATTTTATTTTTATTGTTGATATTTGGAGTTGTCTACTAAGTATACTACCTAAACCAGGATTTTTGAACAGGAAGTAGTTTTTGCAAAAAACATGTCCTTGTATGAGGACAGTGGGTCTATCTTAACCTTCAGATACATTCTTTGCTCTTTGAGACCAGAAGGTTCTAATTAGTATAAATTCAAAATTTCAGCAGTAGTTTTCTCAAAAATTGTCCTCATATGAGGGTGGTCTTTATACAATGTATATAGTCAGACTCCATTGGTCAAAAATTATAAAACATTTAATTTGAAAATGTAAACATCAAAAATCATGCATAAAAGTTAACAGCTCTTTTTGGCAACCTTGCTATGACAATTTCATGTTAGGGTAACCCTAACCTGCATAAATGAAAAAAATTCTGTGTAAACCGTTATTTCATTTATTTTAATTATTGAAAAGGGATTAAAAGGTGTATAACAAATATTGTTAGAGTGGTAACTCGACCCCCCAGACCTCCAGCACTCTCCACATCTAGTATTTCTGGATTCTGGTTTTGTCTTTCTGTGTCATGCTCATCCTCATCTAGCTCTAACAATAAAAAACAGACATTATAATGCACTCAACAAATTGAAATAATAGAGCTAGAGTAAAAAACAGAATGGACTTTCACCCCGTGGATGTGTGCATGTCCTGAGACAGGACAGTGTGCAGAAGCTGACTGACAGGTATGAGATGATGATACATCAGAAATACATTTGTATTTGGTTACAGTCTATAATGAAAACACTGGTCCTGTCTTCATTCTCTGGGCTCAGTTAGAGTCACTACCTTGAGCTGCATCCAATTGCTCATGGCAGACAGCTCTGAGGTAGAGGACTTCTCAGCTGGGAAAGACTATGATAATGCTTTGATCAAGTTACTCATCCATGAGATCAGCATCTTGTGGAATAACTTCATCAAAGCAGGACATAGTCTTTCCCAGCTGAGAAGTCCTCTACCTCAGAGCTGTCTGCAATTATCATGAGCAATTGTTTCACCCTTGACAATGAAAGTTTTCCTGTGATGATAAATGTGAAAACAAAATAACATAAAATCTATAGTATATAGAGATGCGTGATCATAGAGGCTAGCTAAATCAATTAAAACTATGCTAATATACTATTTTTATTTTAATATACTGTTTACAACTGTCACCACATAAATAAGCATAGAATAACTACTTACAACTGTAATATCATTAAATATTTCAAAGTTTAGCTGACCATATAGTAGAATTAATAGCAGTATATAGTCCCAGTGTCCTCAAATGAGTGCTTCACTTTTACTGATGTCCCAGCCTGTTAGGACTACGAAAAAGTTTAAAACTTTAAACCCCATTTGAAGCTAGAGACAGTATTTTACACAAATACATTGGTTTCATTTAGAAAATTTTGATGGATTTTTTTCCTGGGTCATTTTTTTTCCGAGAAGTCTTACAGAGGATTTTGCTGACTTTGCCTCCACTTATTTTCTACTGACATTGGTGTAATTCTGTGATATTTCCACAAGATGGCGCGGGCACTGTCCCTAAATGAGGCCAACAGGTAAAAGATTCATAGGAATGAGTATGACTGTGCCAAGAGCATAAATGTAATGTCCTCATATGAGATCGCAGGGACTCAGGAGGTTAAATAACTTTGACCACGCTGAACTCCGGTGCACAAGCCTGGGGACTGAGCGCTGTTTTGTTCTGTGTCTATTAACCGTTAGAGGAAAGTGTCAGTGTTTTAAGGTGGTTCCGAGCGATGAATTCTGAGGCGGAGAGGCGACATTGCAACATTTTTTTCAAACATTGCTGTTGTAGATGCTCTGTCAGCATTTTGCCATTTCTACATTTGCATTCCTGCTAAAAAAGGAGCAATGAGGGACCATACACGGGCTTTAAAATACTGTATATATGCATTGAATAAAATATCAGTCTTATTCCCAGTTCTGCCTGTGTTGTGCATGGATAACTGCAAGTTATATTGCATTATATGAGTATTCATCAGTAAACCTCTTAAATACAATGTTCAAAATGCTATATTGAAGGGATTTGGACTTTTAACATACTTTAGAGATTATAGATGTTTTTAATTGAACAAAAAAGCACTAATTGCGCTGTAGCACTGCATACATTGTGCATTTAATATTAAACATGAGTAATAAATCAGTAGAAAAAAAAAGATTTATGGTGAATAGCTGAAATATTCTAATGAAATTAATTTAAAACATTGCTTGAAAATGTGAAACCACCCAATAAGTGTCACGCATCACACAGTAGGCTATCTAATTCAAAATAATAAATACACTGAACACACACATGATTAATATCGTTATCTTGTCTAAATCTGTTAGTGAGCATTTCTTCTTTGCCAAGATAATCCATCCACCTCAAAAGCGAGCATAGTAAAATATACAAATAAGCATAAATATTGCCGTGTGTCTGAAAACCGTGAAATTTTCAGTGTCAGCACAACACAATCCCGCAAATGTCGAGTGAGTTTGCAATGTCCAATGTTCGACGCATGATGGCAGAGTGGTTAGTGCTCTGGCTTCCCATTAATCACACTGTGGGTTCGATTCTGTGGTCGGATCAAATCAGCATAAATCTGCATTTGGTGATCTCTCTGGGTGGAGATTACATGTTAGATTAGCAATCCTGTGATTTATAAATATAGATTCATTTTAGCATGGCTTGGCTAATGTATAGTGCAGTTTTAGTTTTTGATAACTTTCTAACTAACTTCATCTTTCTTGTCTTCAGTCAGCGGGACATTATCACTTGTCCATCCTGTCTGACCTTGACATTACACCCAGGTTTCATCATGAATCCATTTTCGATTTAACACGAAGTCGTTGTGTGAGAAGGTGACCATTAAGTGATAGCTGAATTTAACCTCTTAACTTTCAAAGACTAAAGAAAGAGTGTTGAAGTTAATGGTTCCAGACCAGAAGACAGAAGAGTACAAAGTCAACAAAGCTAGTCAAGTTTAAATGTTTGCTTTAGCTTCACAAGACTTAATATAATTGCCAAGTTTCCAATCAATGCTCTGTGGATTCGGATGAATAATGTTTAAGAGCCTGTTTGTTTTTCAACTCGGCAATTCTTTCTTTATGCTTTGGCTTTTCCTGCTTCACTGAGCAGAAACAAAACATGCATTTACACTATTTACACAAAGTTAGCTGACATTATAACAGCTTGATAACAGGCTAAGGGGTACAAACAGCAAATTAATCTTTAAATTGTGAAAAGAACTGTTCTGAATGAGCAAACTGAACTGACCTATTCAAATGAGTTTATTAAAATAGAATTAGAATGTGTTCATACTCCTGATTCGGTTGTTTAGCATTTTGGATTTGGAAACAGTGAGTCTTTTATTGTAGTCAACTGAAATTGCAATTTAGGTTTCCAAATAAAGAATAAGCTATATATTTTTAAAGCCAGGCCTGACAGGTGTTTGGATTGAAAAAACAAAATCCTGTCTTATGTTCTTTAGCTCTCACAGTTGTCGTCATAACACTATCCTAACACGCGCCACATTACTCATTTGTGGCAGTGCCCTTTGCATAAATGTTAACAGCGTTTCCCATGAATATCAACTTTTATCTGGGTTTTAGAAAATGTGAATTGACTTTGCGCACTGGGATTTACAACTTATCAAAGACATTTTTGGGTGTTCATCATATTTTGTGAGAGCGTCAGAACAAAAGCAAATTTTTTCACTCTGTTTTTCTCCCCACTTGTTCCTGTTAAGCGTTGCGAGTGATTGGCTGCAGTGACTTTGGGCCGTAGGCAGGAAAACACCCTGGACAGTGGTCAACTTATTGCAAGGTTACAAACACAGACAGATCATTTACACTTAAATTCACTGACTAGGAGAATTGTGCAGTGTTGCAGATGGGAGGAATCAGAGTACTCAGAGTAGAGCTGGGTGATACTGACGATCAGTTTTTGACATATCCCGATAACGACAAAATTGACGATATTGTCAGTCCAGTATAAACAACAATCTGCTCGTCAAATTTGTTAGTACACTGGAAAAACGACCGTAACTGTGCCAATAAGCTTAAAATTGACTCGTAGTAGTGTTTTTTGTGATTTGAGAATGTTTTGACTTTTTGCAAGAGGTTTGCAAGTAGAGTAGTGTGTATTTTTCTGATTGTATGTAAAATTCAATCTTTAGGCTTGTTCCATTTGCAATATTAGTTCAAGCCAATACAAATCTACTCAAAATCTGCTACATACTAATTATTGTTATCCATTTATGTTTTTTCATGTTTAATTATCAGATGCATGTTTGTCAAATAGAGCAGTATACCCTTATTTCCTGTTTTGTGAAGAGCTTTGAGTTAGTGTACAAATTCTATTTCATTTTTATTGTAAAATAGCTTTTTTGTATCATGTTTTTACTCTGCGATAGACTCGATAATCAGTTTTTGCATATCTTAAACACAACATTCACTGTAGGCTATTATATTTATATATGTTGCACGGGTCTAACCCAGAGAGAACCCTGAAAATGACTCAAACATGCAAGCTCCGCCCAAAGTAAACATGAGATATTCCAAAACTGGATTCATACCTACATTTTCAATTTGGGAAACAAGTTCTCTAACCACGCTCCTACTGTGCATCCAACATGTTTTGACCATCTTATCAAAATCACATTGCTTAATTCATCAGTATCAGTAAACAATTTATGCACAGAGATTTAACTAAATATACAACGGTCCAAGCCCAGGATAATGCAGCTGTCATTGGGCGACCATTTCAGATTTACAAGTCTGAAGCCACATCCGTATACCTTAAAGTGAATCATAAATAACTCTTACAGCCCCGGTCCTTCAGGTCGTCACACATCCTGACTGACCACTTCTTATTCACCGCCCCAAGCCTGAAACTGTGAGTAAAAGTCTCTGCCATTCAATTTCCCACCTTCAGACCCGGGTAATGTGGTGCCTCCCAGCTAGACTGCTGCTGCACATGGCATCATTACATCGCCTTAGCTCCAGCTTTTTGAAGAAATCATACACTGCACCAGCATCAGGCATGTGCACTTACAAAACGTATCTAGATGCCTTATGCTAAAGTTATGTTTTCAAGTGGAGAATTGTCCTCTTTTGGTAATGGGAAATGTGTCGGGAAATCTATATTTATTAACATTTTCTGGTACAAAACAGAACAGAAAAAAGTCAGCAAAAGTCCAAATAAATGAACTTTTGTAATAAATATTGGTCACTTTTGTCTGACACACACATTTATTGACTAAGTTTTATTTTACTTGAATCCCATGTAAACATCAAAGGAATGGATAATTCAACTTTGACAGCACCAACTATATGGTAGCATCTTTATGGCTTACTTTTAGTTATGTGTGTTGCTATTTTTTTTAGTTTCCCATAATCAACAGTGCATGTAAACGGCTCTTTTATCATCTTTCATTCATTTGTGTTGTTTCCTGACGCTGTCTGCTTTGTTTTTCCGATTCTCGCAATGAATAGTTGGGTATTCTGGCCAGTTTTTGACCTGCTGTACATTCGGACACCACTACAAAATGGCGTGACCCTTGACTAGTGCTATATAGTAGCTAGGGTGCACATTTGAACACAGCCAAACCTATTCCTTGGCATTTTTTTCTCTCGTTGCAGTTATACCATAACCCAATTAGCGTACTTTTCCCAAATTCCTAAATGTAATGTAATTAACTTAACCTAAGGCTAATCCTAATCCAAACCCTAAATCTCTGAAGCCAACAAACTGATGCTATCTGGTTGGGAAAAAAAAAAAATCTTTTCTGAATCTTTGATGAAGTATTCTCATGATTTATAAAGACTTTACAATGTTTTTTTGAAAAAATAATTCTAACTCACTGTTCACAGCCTGATCGTAGAGTATTTTTTCATTTGAAGTTGATTTGGAAAAACAAAAACAAAAAAACAAAACAAAATATAGAAATGGAATGAACATGTCAGTAAAGCTTTAAAATAGCTTTTTAAAAAATAAGCATGCCAGTTGACGTTATGTGAACAGTGCCATAACATGGTTAAGAGCTCAGAAAAGTGAATTTTACCTGTTATGTTTCACACACACAAACATCTAAAAAATATGATTAAATAAATTAGAGTAGACTTAAACACCTTTTCAGATCAAAATAAAATACATATCCCTCTCTCTTTCCTGGCCCTGCTAAAGCTCGTCTCTGGGGTTAGCTTGTGTACGTCGCACCAGTACATTAACTTCAGCTCTGAGCACAAGTCAAATAAATCTTCCCAGTATCCAACATGTGGGGTCAGGCTGGCACATGGCTCAGAGGAGATGTGCGTCCCTGTGAACCGGCCACACGTAGCAGCAGCAGATGTAAACAGCAGCCTGGCCCCCGGTGCCGCTCCACCTGCTTCATTACTGAGAGATGATAAAGCTCCTCAGTAGTGGCCTGCATGCGCTCTCCCTCCAGCACATGTTTTATGCATGGGCTGTGCACCCGGAGCTCGGGAACGATGCCACTCCACGCCGCGTCAGTCATGCTCAAAACAGCCTCCTGGCATCCACCCCAGTGCTCGGGAAAGAAGACACAGTCCAGGAAATAGCAGGGAATGGCTTACAGGAAGAGGCTACCTGCGGATGTGTGACCAGAGGGTATTTGACTCACAAGGGTGCTTTGTCAACACACATTCCAAACACAAGAAATATTGTTTCTTGTCTCAGAGAATACCATGGTTGCAGACTGACATAGTGTAGGAAACTAGTCTGTAGCTCATCGTAGGGTTTATTGAGACCTCTTCCATAATTACCTGGGACAGTCCCAACATGTCGTGTGTTGTGTTTCCTCAGATGGCAATAGATTTTTACTGAAACATTTCAACCTGGACAAACTCAAACAGACAAAAGGTTGCAATTAATGAGAATATTTATTAATACAGGTTTGGCGCTAAGGCCCCGACAGGAAAACAAAGCATGCGATAAATGATTGGCTGATAGAGTAGAAGAAGAGGGAAGATGTCTTCTGAGGTGGTGATGGGGAGGTGGAGGGTTGTGAGATGAGATGAGGCGACAAACTGCTTGCATGAGCTGGCAGCAAACTGAGGAGTTTCAGCTGCTCTTTTGAATTTAGCCTGATGTTCTGATAGGCTGAAGGGAGAGAGGAGGAGATGAGAGCTGCAGGGTGATTGGCTGAGCTGCGCAGGGACAAGATGTGATTGGATCAGAGGAGCTGATTGATGAGCGTGTCAAAGTCGACTGAATATTCACTTCTTAGCTCCATTTTAAGGTAAAAATAACCTTTGTCTTTATGAACTAACACGCAAAAAGTTAAGAGTAACAATATGAATTTTAAAAAATGAATCAGTTTTTAGCCTTGTGTCCGAGCAGATGTATCCCAAACCCTTGATTTGTTCCAGAGTTACATGAGACAGTTGATAATCATGCCTATTTTCTACCAATGTCTACTTAGCTTGACTCTGCACCTCTACACACATACTGGAAGCCCAGAGTCACCTCTCATGTGATTATGAGAGCAAATGTTGATGTTTTTCAACATTTTTTCCCAAATTATGTGTACTGTTAGCATTAAGAATAGGACCAGGGTTAGAGGAGGTAATTTAGCTAAGTGTGCAGGTTGCCAAATATGGGCGTCCGGTCTGTACAGACAGCTGTTTCCGGCCTGTAGCGGGAGGTGGGCGGGACATAAACGGTCTCATTCTCGCACTTTTTTTTTACTATTTTATTAACCCGACAATTGGGGTGCATCCCAGTTTTTAATTTTGAAAATCTGGTCACTGAAGTAAATTTGATCAATTATGAATATCATTTTTATTTTCTTTTAATTGTCTGTCTGTAAAAAAAAATCCACTCAGCACAACTAGTAAGTTCAACTATCTCTTCAAACTTAAACTCTAACAATCTATATTACTTAATAGAACTTGCACATTCTGGTTTTGTTTAGTAATATCATGTTGTATTATATAATTATATTTGTTCCTTAAAAGAGTGTTTGTTCGTTGATGCTAAGCCTGTGCCTTCATTTCATCTTTTCAACTCATGCTAGCTTCTGAAAGTTGTGAAAAGCACTTCTAACTGAGTGGAGTGAAAAAGGATGAGTCACAAAATGCATCAGGTCAGTGAGTAAAACATGACTCTACTGTTTTTATTTTAATGATTTATTTTTAAATGTTTTTATATGTTGATTCTGGACTTTATACATGTGTTTATGTTGCCTGAGACAGCAGTGAGGACGGTGGGAGTCTTTTAGCATGAATAGTCAAATGCAGGGTGAGCAGGTGCTATAATTAGAGACACATTAAGGAGGAAACACTTCTGAATATGTTGCAACCATAAAATGTCCTTGGCTCACTCGAGGTATGATAACCGTTTTATTTACTAAAAAAAAAAAAAGCTTTGCCAAAAAAACTCTCCACATACAATTTGCATTTCATTTTCAGAAAACACATTTTCTTCACATTACCTCTTTGAACTCACCACTTGTCCTTTTTGACACTAACAGATGAAAAATGTTTTTAAGCAGGATCAATTACCGAAATGTACTTGAAATGTAAAAAAAACTGCTGACTCAACATTCATTCCTTCAGATTTATAAGACTAATAAATTAGAACACCTTTATCGTATTCCTTTTTGGCCCGGATCTATTCTTTGTAGACTGAGAAATACTGGCACCACATGTACTTGAAAGTGATATCTCAATCCAGCGATTAAATTTGCAGGTCTGCACTAAGGTGGGCATAAAAGCTAATCGCCCCTCTAACTCATTATGACCGTGCTTTCAGATGCAGTTTTGGACCGTAGAGGGCGTAAATGGACTTACTTGTGGGTACATGGAGTGCGCTGGAAACGGTTATACCTTCATAATATCCAGCAGTGAGAGCTTTGCTGAACTTGGCCCAAGACTGGCGGTGTTGAGAGGCTCGCCGCAGAGAGAGGAAATGCAAAAATTCAGAGTAGAAACATCACAGCCAGGATAGGTCATGCAATCTGCTTTGACTAACTCCACGGACCTGACCTGCAAGTCAAGCTGAGTCTGTGAGAAGAATATTGGATTTTATTTTGCAACTTTCAAGTAGAAAATTAGATAATGCCATACTTTGGAACATTCTTTTCTTTTTTTTTTTACATATAGTGTTTAGATCTTAAATGACTTTTAAACCCTAATGTTAATTCTTCACCTAAGCCCCTCATTAACCCCTAACTTTATTCTCGAATTCTAACCCTAACCTCGTAACTTTACATCCTTGACCCATATTCAAACCCCTTAATCCTAATTCCAGAACAAACTTAACCCTACGTCCAACCAACCCTAACCTTGTGTTAGAACATTAATCCTTCATCAAAGATCAAGATCTGTTTAAATTCATTCACGCTAGTTTGGTGAATTTGCTAGGAACGTCTTTCCTCTGAGCCACTGGTTTTATGAGGTCAGTGGTAAAACGATCTTCTGTGCATGTGTGTTTTTGAAATCACCAGACTCATTGATGGATGAGGATGTCTGACATCACCTTGTTCAATACAGCGACATGCTGAATCAATGTCATGCCAATGGCTAATATTTCTACTATTAGGTCCAATTTTATGGCACTTCAAAGCAATGTATTGCCATGGAGACAAACAAGTGGCAAAAAATAGAACAAGTAAGCAGAAAACCTTAAAGCACAAATCAAACAGATAAGTCGTGAACTGGGATATGGAAAAGGGTCCAACTTTGCATATATGAGACCAATGTGACATGCTACAAAATTCAATTCAATACTTTTCTTTAATTATTTATTTTGTTGCATAGCAACAACAGTCATAGAAGACTTCACACGATTGTTGATTTAACAAACAGAATTGTTAGAAAATCAAACAGTAACAGTCATCAGTCAATACTAATAGAAGCATTAGAAAATCAGACATATAACAAGCACTATGTTCAACAACAAACAGACAGATGGATGATTATTCCAGAACATCCCCTGAAATTAGACCCTCCTTCTCGGCAAGAAAAAACTCAAAAACTAAAAAAAAAAAAAAAAAACGAGGAGAACCACAGTAAAGGTAAGATCCTGATGCAATTAGAACTTGAAGTCAGTGGAGCCAGAGTCCATGGGCAAGGGAAGCAATTCATCTACCTGGACGAGGATGGCCAATACAAAAGAGGAAAGTGACAACTATTTATACTAATTGTGGACTTGAAAAGACAGCCAGCAAAATCTATCTAAATTTTGTGCAGGTTATTATACAACATATTCTTATTATTATGTTATTTACCATAACAAGTATTAAATATCTGTGAATTAATTTAACTTACACTTTATCATTGCCATAGTTAATCCTTCTGGTAATGGGAAATAACCCAACCTCATTATTCATGTGTTTGAGCCTCTTGTTATCATAATGACTTTTGCCCAATGCCCTTTTGCCCTAATAACCAACAGTTAGGCTGTATATTGTTGGCATATACCAAACAACATACAGGTTAGTACAAGATAAACGATGAAGACAAGTTGGACCAGTGTGAAAATGGAACAGAGAAGATATGAGAACAATACAGAAATCCTAATGACTTATTTGCCATTTTGTATGAAGTTGAAACATTAACCTTTAGAATCAGGCAAACTGAAAGAACTTGTCCAATTACCGCAAGATCCTGTAAGTGAGACGTGTGGTTGCCAGGTAGTTGCAGCAAAAATGGTATGATCCAAGCAGAGTTTAGAGCGTTTCTTCTCATCTAAATGTCCGCCCTTGAAAACAGACTCCGTTAATTGGGGCTGGGGGCCTTGTGTTCATGTGAGGTCAGGGCAAAAGTCAATCTGATGAATCTGACTTTGCAATTAGTTACAATGAAAAGATTCAGACGGTACACACGTATCATGGGGAGCTGCCTGATAGTTGAGTTACAGATTTAGATTTTAGGATGTGTTTTGCAAAATTAGATAAAAAAGCTCAAATGTCGGAGGTTCATTATGAATACAAAACATACAGTTTATATTATCTGTTTATTCAAGCAAAAAGCATGCATTTTGACTGGAGTATGGTTACCTTTCCACAGATCGGACTTGGCCTTGGGCTGTGATCTGCTTGTGCCCATTGGATGGACACATTATTGCCATGCCTTAGGCCATAGGTTCCTAAAGTGGGGGGTCGGATGCATTACCATGGAGACTAGCAGGTATCAGACACTGACCAAAAAACTATCTTTAACCTAAAAAAAAGAAAATATATGGCCAGAGTAGCGCTAATTTATACAATTCAACAAAACGTTGCATTAATTAATTTCTTTCTCTAATGGCCTACCTACCTTTGTTGTTGTTGTTTTTTTAATACCATTTAAGTTATGCCGATCATTTCACGCTTTCATATAAATGTGTAAATTGTTATTTCTTTGCTGACAACTTCACTGGCAGTAGCCCGTAGCAGTTACGTTATATAAAACATGCATTGCTTAAAGAATCAAAACTTGTAAACAAATAAACACATTGTAAGTAGCTTGGAGGCTCTGAGTTGCAAAGTTGGGAAAATCCCTGATTGTAAAGCGCTTTGAGTGCCTTGAAAGTGGCAAAGCACTATATAAATAGAGACCATTTATCAAAATACTTTGGAACTTAGAGAATGAATACTGAATCTTAGAGCTTAAAAACCTTCTGTTAGGGAGCGCTCATCTACATGGATGTACATACTCATCTTTTATCTACGCTCGTTCTGTTATGGGTTGCGGGTGACTGGAGCCTATCCCATTGACTTTTGACCTTAGGCGGGGGAACACCCTGGACAGGGCCAACTCATCACAGGGTTAGATACAGAAACATTACACTCTCATGCATGCAAACCATGCATGTTTTATGTTTTTGGAGGTGGGAAGACTGGGAGAACATGCAAACTCCACCCAGAGAGATTGTGACATGGTGATTTGGTCTGACCTGGGAGTCGAACCCATGATCGCCTTATTGAGAAGCCAGAGCTCTAACCACGTCATAGGAAAGTGGAACCAATGAAATTCAGAATGCATTCTTGCATTAATTGCTTTTTAAACACAAATATCCCTGGAGCAGTACAAAAAAAAAATATATATACAGTATACTGTAAGTCCTATCACAACTCGTTAAACGCATATCTTTTGTGTCTGCCATTCCATAAACATGTAAGCAAGTGCTGCAACATGTTTTTATTTTAACCATATGCCTCCTTTTAAGCGAGTGGATATGAAACCACTTGTTCTAATGTGTTTTGGTGCTGACACCGTATCCTACTGCATGTAAAAAGAGAGAAAAAAATCAAAGCGGAAGTTTAACAACACAATTTGGAGCGTGGCATAAGCTTGTGTTGTGGAAGCCACATCAAAGCAAATCCTGGCGGTGTATCTCTAACAGGCAATAGACACAAGTGCTACATGAGAAGGCTTTTTACCCGAAGAGAAAGAACAGGTCAATGGAATAATGCGCACATGAAAGGCATCTGAACCACCCTATGGCAGCCGCATTAAAGAAATCATCTCTTTGTACAGTAGGATAAAGAATACATCGCATCAAGCTGTGATTTAGGTTCAAACCCATGTCTGCTTTACGCATGAATGGAGCTACAATCTTCAGCTTTAGAGGCGCAGAATGAAGGCTTTGTACAGGTCGGTAAAAAGCTCCCGCTGTTTGCAGACATGTTTGGATCACCTGTGAATCTAAGGACCAAAATTGTAGCGCTGTGTCCAGCACGCAGTGTAGCATCGAACGTAAACAGTCAGAAAGCTCGGGTGTTTATTGATGAAAAGCACCACGGGGGAGCACCAGACAGAAAAACACATGAAAGAGAAGGCATGTGAGCACAATTAAGGGGGGAGCTGCGTTTATTAGGTTTGTAGGATAACATAGTTTCAGTTAGACTTGAGCTAAAGCACTTGTAAATTGTAATGCCAGTGTGGGTAACAAGTCAACCAGATCTACCGATGCACATCACAATACAATGACTTCTCTTACTAAGACGACGGCACCATGTTCAGTCACTGAGAGCTGACCTGAGAGCAGGAGACATGTCAAGTCTTACCTGTTTACTCCATTTTTTTTTTTTTTACATGGAATACTTGTTGGTAATTCATAGCCATACCAACTGCTCAGTCTTGTCTGATCTTGAAAGCTAAGCAGGTTGGGTCTGGGCAGTACTTTAATGGTTAGGAAAATTTGTTGTCAGTGTTGCCAGAAGTACTATAATTGTATTTGTATGTTAATTTCATCTCCTGTACGATACGATCATCTAGAAACACCAGGTATTTTCTTCATCTTGACTAACTTGAGTTCCCCTAAAAGACTGAAAAACCGATCCAGGATAAATACTTAACACAGTGTGCACTTTAGTGGTATTCTGTAATATTATTGGTCAAACACACCAATAGTTTCTCATGAGCTAAGGAGCGAAAATTCAGGCTGGAAGACTATACCAGCTTCTGCCTCAGTAATCAGCACACCTGCGCTTCATCTCAGATCCATTCATGTCTCGCTCTGCCGCTTGTTCAATCAGCTTCAGCTCTCCTCCTCCTTCTCAGCCTATCAGGGCGTCAGAGCCACATTCAAAAGAGCAGCTCAACCTCCGCTCTTGGTTCAGCTGTCGCAAGCGTCATTTCGTCTCATCGCAACCCTCCTCCTCCCCATCTCCACCTAACTCCACCTTCTTCCTCTCCACCACCCCAGTGTCTAGGCTCCGGGGGGAAATCTCCTACTCCAACAGCTCATCATTTATCGCATGCACATTGTTTTCTGCCGGGGCCTAAGCGCCAAACCTGTAACAATAAATGTCGTCATTAATCGCATCATTTTGTCTGTTTGAGTCTGTCCAGGTTGAAATAGCTGCACTTCTGCATCAGCCCAATGAGGTGAGACCAAACGTACATACACAAACATGCTGCATGAGTATAATGGGGACATTGAATGAAGGAAAGTATGAATCAGGCTTTATTTACTTATTATAAAATATGCTTGAATTCTATTGGTATAATTTAAAGAGAAGCTAAACCCTAAAATAAGTTTTTTGGCTGTTAAACTATGTATATGGTGTTTGAATAGCATTGTCTACTGTTCTGAGTCATTTTTTGGCATTTTTAGTGCAAACTGCTCAAATTAGCAGGTTTCAGGTCAAAATAGTCACAAACTGGCTGTGTCTCTCATGTCAGCTCAGGTTCTATGTGACCTCAGTGTGTATTGTCCATTCAAAATGAAGCACTAATTGCAGACACCTGCTGTCAATCCAATCACACTGCTGCTCTCCTCTCTGAGCCTCCTTTGCCCTCCCAATGCTTTTCAATGAGTTGCTGTTTGAAATGTGTTTGTGGGTGGAGTTTAGGGGGTGAGCTTCTCTTTAAATCTAATTGATTTGGGTTGTGAAAAGGAGAAAGCTCACTATGTGCATTGCACTAAACATAGAAGTGATGTTTTTTATTTTCACCCTTGCAAATGAGTGCAACATATATTTTTTTTTTAATTCTGGAATTATTTAGTACGGAAGCTCAGTACTGCCGATGACACTTAATATTTTTCCCATCTGTATCACAAATTTCATGATAACTATCAGGAATAACGTGATACAATCAGGTAATAACGTAATATGAAAAAAAGAAAAAAAATTCAAGTGAAAACGTGATAGTATCACATAATTACGTTTACTTTTTTTTTTTTTGCATTATACCATAATAGAACACAGTTTGGATGTGTACGATACAAATCATTTTAAGGCTCCAGTAAGATCATTCAACATTTCCAATCTGACAACACTGTTTGTTGTTGTGGATGTGGTGTGTGTGAATGGTGATGGTCACATCCTTCCACCTGTCTTTGTTTATCATAGTAGCTCACCTTCACAGTATGGAATAAATGAAATGTCTTTGAGTGTGATAATAATTGCAACATAAATTGAATGAATTAATCCAAAAATTTTGAGCTAAAAGAAACTTATACTGAGAGTCAAGCTCCTTCCACCCTGTCCATCAACAAATAGGCTATAATAAACTAACTATAATACAAAAATGCTGTAGAGATGGGGAAAAAGCTAGGTGCAACATGATGAACAGCAACTATAAACCTCATTAATCAGTATACAATGTTTTGGCAGCCCTCATTGGTCAAATATTAAATTAAATGCAAATAATAATAATGCAACAATTTTCCTCACCATTTTGTTAATATCAAAAACAATTTATTACTCTTAAATCTCCAAGCCTTGTCGACCTAAATGTTGCCCATTCGTGTTGTAGCATATCACTCACACATTCCTACGACCTGTATTTTCAGACAGACATTCAGGGATAGTGTTGGTGGCAATCACTAGAAGACTGACAAAGA
The DNA here is from genome assembly GCA_038363315.1 of Mugilogobius chulae. Lineage (NCBI taxonomy): Eukaryota > Metazoa > Chordata > Actinopteri > Gobiiformes > Gobiidae > Mugilogobius > Mugilogobius chulae. The sequence goes on along the minus strand of CM076401.1, from coordinate 33,016,957 downwards.
TAATGAGATATGAAATGAGATAATGACAGTTAATTATGGAAAGATACTTTGCGCTCTTGCGTTTTTAAGAACATTAAGCACAACATGATGCTCTACTACTTCTACATAATGTAACAGGTCTCACACTGTTAGTCAATTCCCATGACCTTAAAGAACACAAACTTCAAAGATAAGGATGCTAATTCTGGCAGTATTTTTGGACAGGTGTAGTCTTGAGAAGATAGCGGTCTAACTAAGTGTACTTCTTTGCAAAGTCAGCAAAGTTGGGTTTTGCATGCTTGTTTTTAATGCCGATATACAACCTCTCTCATTTCTTGTACTACATCGGCAAGGGTGGAATTGGAAAGCATGCTCACTAAGAATTAGGGAAAAAAAGCTACATTGGTTGAAACTACGGCTAAACTCATGTCTCAAAACTTCTGCCATAGGTATAATACATAGGCATTGTAGAACAGGGGTGTCCAAGCGTAGACCACTTTTTTGACCCTAGAGTCAATTTTATGTAAGACATATGATATGAAGGTTTGGAAGAACTGAATTACAATTGTGGTGGCACTTTCCTACCTCAGAAGAATTCCGCTCTTTTCTCTGTGGCCCTTTGAGCAGACTGTTTTTCCTCAGAAGGCTCAGGTCATTTGATGTGAGTGTGAGATTCTTCACATTTTTTATCAGTTTGTTGTGGCTTGTGCTGTTTTCTTTAGGATTTTGACGCGGCAGAATAACCTTGAGGGATTTGATAAGCGAATTAACAATGCCACTGTTGACCAGTTCATTTCTGTGGCAGATGTAAGGCGTTTTTATTTATGTATTTATATGTAACTTAAGTTAAGATTAGAACTTAGCGTTAACCCTAAAGATGCAAGAAAATATTTTTATTCAACACATTTCTTAGTGTTTCAAGTCATAGAAAAGCTCACTAAATGTACCAAATAATGTTGCGTTTCAGCTGTGCTTTGAGTTCAGAAACCAAACCTGGGGGTGATGTTTTCTTTGAGTTTTTATGTTCCAATGGTCAAAGCGAAAATGTCTTTACCACTGTTTTACAGCAGCGACCCAATGAAGTAACAAAAATAGCTCAAATAAGCCACAATACAGATCACTTTAAGAAAGTTTATGAATCTGGACACCAGTGCTGTAGTCCTTTAGTTGTTTAATCGTCAATGCATTCTTAGTCGACTAACATTTTTATTAGTTGATTAATTCCTTGAATTAGATGATAAGGATTTGATGAAAAACATGATCATCTTAATTTAGATAACAAGTGACAATGTGCCTGAAATTAGCAGTATTATAAGTAGATTTTGACTGTCTTAAAATGAGATTGCCAATGGAACAAGCATAAAATCTGAAAAATACAGAATAATAAAATTATTCTAACTTGAAATCGGCAAAAATGCTTCTGTATTTGAATAAGAGCTAAATGTTCGTGTTCTATTGGCAAAGTGTCATAAAATATAGTCAAAATATTCTCATTTATCATACTACTTATTGTGATTTAGCTGAAGATCATTGGTCTAACCTGCATTTTATGATATAAATACACTGTCCTTTTCATTTTCTGTTTAAGTTTTTTTTTCCATAAACATAAAACAATTGTAGTCACTTTTAACACAGTTTGGGTCAAAAAAAGTTTTTAGCTTCAGAGCATTTCAGTTGATTAATCGATGGGACAGGATTTAATTTCTCTGGTGGACTACAGCCCTACTGGACACTGCTGTTACAGTTTGAGAGAGTGCATTTTTGCTTTTGTTTACATTAGCTCCATGTGGCCTTTAGCAACATTAGCATTAGCACATAGCAGCACATTTATAAGTTCAGAAGTGCAAAGACTGTGCAGTGGTATAAACAGTAACAAGAAACTAAAGAGAAAAAAATGGAGAACATTGCAATCACTAAGTCGGACAAAGTTTTATCCTAACCCTCTGACAGCTTATAAATGACTGTTTATACAAAATACATTTCAGTTTTAGTCTGAGCTAAAGTTATAGACAGTACAACTTCTAAAAATAAAGCTTTTGTTTTGTTGCTCTTCAGTGAATTTCCATTGACACGCCGAGTCTCAGAGAAAGAGTGAAATGTCTCCCGCACAGCTCTGCCCGTGACACATGAGAAATTGAACAATTGATATTTCTGACAGCAACTCAATTAATTCCACCGTGCCGTTTGTCCACACAGCAATTCACAAATGCACTCTCTCCTGGACGAAATTGAGTGTTCATTTGTCAAAACTACTTTCACAACTTTCACAGCTGCCGAGAAAAGTTGTTCCAAATACAGGTTGTTGGATTATTTTCTTATCTGACCGCACGGCTCCAAATGCCAATAAATAAACATTGTTCGTAATGTTCATTCTAGAGTCCAACCATTGCTTTTAGTTTTTGTCCAAATCCATATTTCATTATCAAGAGCGAGGCAACAGAAATTAGCGAGGAATAATAAGGTTAAGGAGGGGCAAACTGTCAAATCGAAAGGCAGGCTGCTGTAAAAATCTGGGTAAAGCCAAAGCAGTACATCATCTTAATGAAGAGTGAGAAATGACAGATTATTATATGTTCAATTTGACAAATAGGACATCTTATGTAAAATCCACTTTTCTGAGTTGCACTTTAGGTCATCACTAGTTTACTCAAAGTTGTATGCATTTACCTGTGATTACTCAAGAAAAACAAGTGCATTTGAAGACATGGGTTTTATCAGTTCTGTGGTTTTGAACAGGAAATTTTTTTTTTTTTTTTTTTTCAATGAACAAAATGTAGACTGCCGATCCTCATATTAAAACTATAAGCGGCGTGTCTCATTCTACTCTGTTTTACTTGTCTAGTCAGTACATTGCTCTGTTTGAATCTATTTTGGAAATGTTGCATGTTGATATTAAAGATGACCTATTATATAAAATGTACTTTTCTGAGTTTTAATCTTGTTGCAACAGTGTTCTCTCATCATTTGTTTACCCAAAGTTGTATTTCGATTGATTCATGCATGTTGGAGTAATCTTGTATTGTCTTGCAGCTGATGCTCCAGTCAGAAAATCCCTGTCTTCACCTGCCACCTGTCCCCACCCACTTGTCTGAATTTTTTTTTTTTGCGATTACTCAAAAATTCGCATTCAAGGTTCCGAATTGTAATGTAGATACTTTCTTACAACGAAAAAATGTAATATTTGTGGCCTATTCAATTTTAATTTTTCACAATGAATAGGCAAAGATTGTCAATTCTGCTGTTCTGAACAGGAAATTGATGGACCTGTTTCTTTTTCTAAGCTGTTTTGGATCATTTTTGTGTTTTACAATGTACAAAATGAAACAAAGCCCTGTCACACATGATCCACCGCGAGCCATAATACCACGATTCTTTTTTATGACCACTTCAGCGGAGCTGCTTGGTTTTGAGGTGCTGTGCGATTTTGCCTGCTCAGTTTTTGGCACGGTGACCGTTCTGCTGTACGCTCCACATCCGACCGCAGGGCTACGGATCACACGGGCTCCGGAGCCGAGATTCAAGAAACACGCATACTCTGTAATGTTTCAGACTCTAGTGAAGTCTCAACACGCTCCACGTGGTTGTACAGCCGTGACATACAATATCATCAAGTTAAATTGATGATTAAAAAAATACATTTAAAAATGGATAGATAGATTTTTGAGCCTTGCCTCAACTAAAAGTAGATGTGTGAGCACCCCTGATCTACAGCATCTGCAAAAAAAAAAAAAAAAAAAAAAAAAAAAAAAAAAAAAGAAGACATTTAGTGATCACCGCCTTAGTTTTTAAGGCATATATATATCAATTTCCAAAATTCAAGTTTTCCCAAACCCCGAACTGCTGAATTGCTCAGCTTAAAGATGGGTACTTGATTTTATACAAAATATCAAAGGTAGGTACAGTATTTAAATATGTAAAACTATTTACTTGCTCTCACAAAATTCATTGTCAATATCCAAATACATAGATTTGGACACAAATATGGCTGAAGGATACCTTTTTACAGACGGCAAAGTGAATTTCTATGAGGAAATACGTGTATTATTAAATTCAGATAACACACAACGTCTATTTTTTCACAAAGATTTTTCAAGATTTAGTGTTGTGTCTTTGTTTGTTCACTATTTAAATAGATTTTTGTGCAGTATTTAACATTAGCTTTTTGCAGAGATGATTAAAGTCCAAAGTACATCAAAATAATAACAACAGGGATGAGCTGCTCATTGAACCAAATCATGTTACCATTAAAAAGACATGCTAAGAAAAATGTCTAATCACTGACTTCCTGTGCCCTGCTGTGCTGCTCAACTATTTCTAGGTCCCCGATCTCATAATCCCCTCCACGCCAACAAAGCATTTTCAAACTCATTTCCTGAGAGCATCGTGTCAGCCATAAAACCACAAATGGAGCCGTAAATAGCCTAATAATGCGCAACACTATCTTTTTACGGCCTCCCACGCTTCTTTACCATAGTGGACTGCAGCCGGCGTTAACTTTAGCTTAGGGGAAATCAGGCGTCAGAGCAGAGAATAAGCAGCTGATTCCTAATGCTGGACACCAGGCAAGAAATAAAAACTTATGGTGCTGTATATTTGGATTCAAGTTTTATGGTTTTGACTAATAGCCAGCATTATGTAACTTTTTAGATGTTTTTTATGGAAATTTTGACTTGAATGTAGCACACTGTAACATTAAACATGACTTTTATTTAGACCAGAGGTGTCTAAACTAAGGCCAGGGGGGCAACTGTGGTCTTCAAGTACATATTTGATGGCCCTAAGGATAACAGGCAGTTCCTTTAATGAGCCTGACAGTTTGTACAAAACCTCTCGAACAAAGAAAACAGAATATTACAGTTTGCTAAACTGTTAAATACAAACAGTTTTCAAAACTGTATATATGATACAGTTTGCTAAAGGTACAGTACAGTGATAAAGTCGTTGACACATTAATCTGAATCTGTTCGGATCTATCAGTTTGGAAAAGAAAGTTTTACACCCTAAATTTGGATTGTGTTTTTATTCTTTGGCTGCTTAAGCAGGGTTGCTAAGTCTGCTCCTATAGACTTTGCTTGTGAACGATGTCTGCAACTTTCACATCATAAAATAGTTTTCCAGGTGTGATCCACAAAAATATACCCACTAATATTAAAGTATATATGTTTCCATGTTTCTTATCTTAAAGTCTTTTTTAATGATAGAGACATGACTAAAAAGACTTCTGTGTTGATTTAATGAATCTAAAAGCTGGGGTTGCTTGTTTTAGGCTTGTGTTTAAAAGCTTTCTTTTATACAAAATTAGCAATACTGAGTCTGACTCTTTCTGTATGAAGTTTACATGTTTCTCCCCGTGTCTGGGTGAGATTCCTCCGATCATGTAAGTTTCCCCACCAACAAATGATATGCTCCATCCATGGGTCAAATTCTGTAGCTAAGATAGCCCTGACCAATGGGTCTCCGAGCACTGCGCTGTAGCGATCCCAGCTCCTGAGGTTATACCCCAGAAGCATCGATGGGTCAAATACAGAGGGCACATTTTCCAACAGGGACAATAAAGAGTACTTACCTATTGAAACATATTAATTGGTTGCTTTAAATAAATTTGTTGATGTTGGTGCACGTGGTCCACCCTCAGTGTTCACATTACAACTGGCACAGTGGCGCTCTCTGACCTGAAAGTCAACAGTTCTATTCCAGCTACAGTATATGACCAAAGCATACTGTTGTTTGTTTCCACTGCTTACTTGCCTTCTTCCCTTGAATGGTCCAGAGGTATTGTTGTGACATATCTTGTCAGCTTATTTACATGGGTTTTGTGGCTTCTTCCTTCTAGTAAAGGCATCATGCAGTTCAAGGTGGTGCGTGAATGAATAAGTGATCGTTTATGTTGAAGTTGTTTTACTATTCTTGCCCTTCTTCCTAACCCACTCCAGGAAGCATTGAGCACTTTATTAATTGCATGCATATAAAAACATGAAACCATGCTTAATCTGGGAACATTGATAATTTTCTGGGCATTAAAAATAGCTTTGTGCTGCTTGATTGAAACGAGAACATACAGTGCTATTTGACCAGAATGTACATTAAAATGATTTTCAGTTGAAGCCAGTTGCCTCTTGTGTATTTTAATAAAGTTTCTGTATTTTTATCTACACTGAAAAGTGGACTCGCTAACAGGACAGTGAAGGGACATTATGAAAAAGATATTTTTAAGCTTTTCCCAAAGCTAAAAATTTCCTACCTAGCAATTTGGAAGTTGGAGGTGGTCTGACAGCCCAGCGCCATACAGTATATACAGTAATTTGGAGTTTTAACTGCTATAGGGGTCTTCTAACTTTTACTCTGTGGTGAAAAAAGTGTTTGCTTGTAAGAAATTCTCAGTCAAAGTAAGTGAAAGAAAACTTTGGCATCACTTCTTTAAGATTTGTGTAAGTTTTTTGGCATTGATTGCGGATGCCTACATTATGCCTGTGTTGGGAAGCCGTATTAGCTTTGGCACTTATGTGATTCATTGTTGTCAAAGTTTATAGAGGACTGCAGATCCACTCGATATGTATTCCCGATCGCTGCTCTATAAACTGCATGTGTAATGTGCTTATTGATTGTTGAGATGTGTAGAAATGCTGACTGTACTGGCACAAGACTGTGAGGGCCAGTTGTACACAAAGAGCTACAGGCAGCACAGCGGTCCAAACTTCAACATTCAACAGAGCGTGCTTATGCATCACACTGAAGCAATCATCGATCAGACGCACTTACAATCAAAGGCTCATTAAATATTTAATCAGATGTTGCTGTGGTCATCAGTGCTGCGGTCTTCAGGCGTCACAAAAGTTTTACTGTCTCTAACATTCATTTATTTGGTGTGTTCACGAGACACAACATTCTCAGATCACACTATTAGAGGACAACTTGAGGGACTATTGTCTAAATATTTTTTCTATTGTTGGTTTGTTTTAAGCATGTTAATTGCTTTTTAAAACTTCAACACCAATTTGACCTCATGACATTATCAAAAAATAAATGCACATTGAGTTTCAAGTTTCGTCATAGAATCCAAAAACCACAAGCTCACCTACGTTATTGGAGCATTCAAAATTCCAGATTGGAAAATATATTAAATGCCTCTTGAAGCATTCAGATTTATCAAAGATACATATCTGGTTGCATGTTGCCATAGATAACACTGGCCCTCTGCAGGATTGATATAGTGCTTGTTTGTTGTCTACAGAAAGTCACATTAAATGAAGACGTTATCAGAATGTATGCTATAGGCTAATGCTGTACCTTTGTGAGTATTATTAAACCTATGTGTCTTCTATGAGCTACAGCTTACATGTGCTATTTTCTTCATCTGTTGTTGTTTTCAGATTAGAACCAACTTGTCAATCAAGAGACTCCATCTTCAACTGCTTCAGATGTGCTTTCAACTTGTGCGAAGTGAAGCTTACACTGGGAGGACCCCTGTGTCTTAGTAAGTTTTTATTTACAGTTATTTGTGCTCATGATAACATGTTACAGAGGAGCAGCTAATTAAAATCTAAATGATCTGTTGTGTAGTGCATGTAGAGCCTCTGCTAATTGCTCTTCTTCACACCTTTACCGCTTGTCTCTTTAGCTTTTATACAGTACAGAAAATCAAAGACCACATGACTACAAAGGACCGTGTCTGAAGCATGTCATGCTGTTCACATTTCCCACTTTCTGTAAGACCAAAAGCTCAGCGACATATTTCAAGTATTTTAAAGCTCAAAGAAGCAAAGGAAAAACAATTAAGTTCTTGGCTCCTGCAGAGAAGAGTGCACACACACTGGGAAATGTAAAGGATTCTTTCAAACATGCAAATACACTCTGCTCTCAACAGGAGACACGCTGTGGATATGTACAGTGCATAGTTTCAGCACCACGCTGCATAGACAGCTCCTGCCGATAGCTCCACAAATGCCCAGTTTACGAAAGGCTTTTCACATTCTCATTTACTCAGTTACAAAATGTTTTCTATGAGCCACAGTTTACAAAAACAAGTGTTTTTCAAGTGCATAAAACAAATCAGTGGATTGACGCAGCAGGGAAAATGTAGAAAATTTTTTTTAATCTTTAGGTTCACCCAGAAAAAAAAAATCTGTTCTCAGTATTGTGTACTGTGCAGTCTTTGTTCATTGCTAGATGAATGTTTTTCCCACTACCTTACCTGAAATAATAATAATTTTTGGATGACTTCTCTCAAGGTGGAGAAGCAGCGACTCTAGTCAGAGCTCCTCCTGTGTGACTGAGCTGAGTAGATTTATCCAAAGCTCTGGTAATAATAAGAATATTTACCCAGAGCTTAGGTGAGTGTAAGAATGTAGACTGACAGATAAATTATGAGCTTTGACTTTCATCTTAGCTTCAGTGCGACCACATCACTGCAAACACTGCACCGACTTAGAGTTTCTATTTAACTACACTGTAGCCGTGTTGAATGTGCAGCATTCAAATAATGTTCACAGAGTAATATTACACCTGAGCCAACTGCTTAACGTTCAAATCAAAGTAGTTTTACACCTTCATTATGACTAGATCTTTGCTTAACGCAGTTCATCTACAAAAGTCTTGACTCCGAGCCAAAATCCTTCATTGACAATCACATATTTTCTTTACCACACTCCCTTGCTCACTCAGACTTGGGGCCACACACACATTCAGTGGCTGGTCAGACTGAATGTGTTTAATCATTTATGAACCTCGGGCGCTGCTAATGCAAACGGCTCACCACTGCCCACTTAATAATTAAAGGGCCTGTATTGATTGTGGCATTACGAAGCTTGTGTTGAGGGACATTAGTCAGTGCCGCTGTGATGATAATGACACTGCTGATTCAGATGGGTTTTAATTCAGCAGGTGAACTACGACGGGGCTCTGCCAAGGAAATAAAGCAGCGGGACAAGTGGGACCTTGAGGGGGCTGCTGTGAAGAGCTGGGCGAGTGATTGGACAAACTTTATATAGGGTTTAATTGTTTATGAAGATGCTATTATCTTCAAAACTTCAAATGTTGTTAAGGTATTACTTTTGAGAGAAAAAAAAGAAAACTCAAATGTGCAAGATTTAAGCATTGATGTGGAGAATGAAAGCTTTTAGTATAGTCTACATATGTATTCAGTGGATTTATCAGTTGTTAAGTACTCTTTTGCTATATTTTCCACCTGTAATTAGAACACAATGTATCTTCACTGTTCCTATTCACTGCCTGTTTTTGTGAAGACTTGGTTTGCCTAATCAGTGACTTTTGGATTAGATTTTGACAGTTCAAGTTTACATGTCATTGAGTTTTTACAGATCTGCAACGTTATGATGTCCAACTGGCTTCTCTTTTACAAAACGAGCTACGTATATGTACATTAAATTGTCACTTACTTGGGATGCTACTGAAAACTGTTGCTTTGCTTCAGATGGCATTAAGATTATCAGCTGTCTCTGAGTTAAAAACTGAAAGTGAGACGCTGTTGTTGTGTTATTGTATATGGCACTTTTCACCTCATTTGCATTTAAAGCAGACTGAATTAGGTGAGAATGGTTCATTTCCTGGCCACAGTTGCTGTGTGAACAGGACACAAAAATTCAATTATCAATCAATATCCTTATCAACTCACAACAAAAGGGTCCCCACTTTGAGTAACCTGAGTTTTTTGTGTCTTTGTCTGTGGCTCATTTCGCTCAACAAGTTTCTGTTGCAAAACACAGGCTAACTTTCAGACCGAGGTTCAATATCAAGAGCTTTCCCTGAGTGGATTTGGTTTGTTCTTTTATACTAAATGGCAATGAAAAGAAAATACTACTTCATTCATTCATTCATTCATTGTTAAACAGTATATCTATGGTTGTCAATATTTTAATACTAGTAATGCAAAAAACATTACAAATAGTCTTTTTTTTTTTTACAAAAGATAATGTCTATGACAGAGCATATCAGATCTGAAAGAAAGTGGGTCTCATGCTTGAAAAACACTGATATGTAAAGTGAACATGAAATGTAAAATACTGCAATGCCAACTTTCTTTTTCTTTTGTATTCCTGCCTGGTCATTATCTCAAAATGTTTTTCTCAACACAATTTTAAACTGTAATATTTTTGATAAATGTAGAACTGTATATGAAGAGCTGATATGTCAACAGTTGAACAAGTTGCTCATTCCTCTGAACATGATACTGTATTGTCCTAACCTGCTGGACCTATAGTTCACTACACAACTCCGACTTTTAAATAAACCATGAGTCACTGCTATGTGCACCCAGACTGACTTTTAAACTTGTTGACATCTTTCCAACAGATCGCACAACTCCAAAGACTATTCACTCGAGTGTCCGGGCCAGATGTGGACTGCATGTGTGGAGCTTATCTAAACACGGTGGTCCCCGGTGGAAATCTGCACTCTCTGAAGTCGACAGCCGGCGCCCCCTGTTGGAGTCCTTCTGCTCTAAGGTACTTCATTCATCTCCTCCACACTTTCTCACCAGGTCACATCCAGAGTGCTGCGAAGGCTCCAGCCAGCATAAGTGCGCATTTGGCAACAATTACCCAAAATGAGAGGCGATCTTAAAATAGGGTGTAAATAAACGTTGTTAGTGCTCAAGTAAATTGTGATGACCTTTTTAGATGACAGGCTATTTATGCACAATGTCAGATTTAGGCAAATATAATAATTGTATTCTTTAATGTCACAGTAGGAAGAGGCATTATTATTATTATGTGATTAACATTTGGGCGGATGATGCATAGAATTCTAATATGGGCCTATAATGCTCAGCTCAACAAGATCCAGTTTAAGGGATGCAATGAAGTGCAAACTCACTGTATACTCCATAATAAAATAAAATAAAATGTAAATATTTTTTTTTTTGTCAGTCAGTAATAGTGTGAATAGACTTTGATTGACAGCACCAAATATGAATAGCGAGCTTGGTAAATTATGTGAGTTTTGTGTCAGAGCGGTCTGGTCCTGACGTGACTTTTGCAGCTGAGGAAGCTGCACAGCATCAAATTTCTTACTTACACGACAATATTTTTTTTATATTTACTTTGCAAAACATTTGTATGACAACCTTTGCTTTAGTCTACATAAGCGCATGAGCTTTCATGTGAGTATTTTTTAAAGTGAAAATGAGAAACTCGCCTGCGCATTGTTGCACCTCGCACCGATTGTTCAACAAGCCGAGCCACATGATGGCTGATGTCAATGCGCAGTGGGTGATCACTTTCCAACACTCCACAGCAGCAGTGTTGGTGGGAGAAGTTAGATAAACCACCTGGGCGGCTCGTCTGCTGCTTCAACTCACTGTGACGTCGGCGTGAACTGAAAATGCACTGGCAGCGTTTGACCATTGTGACAGTACAGTCGCGGTTTTTGCACACATAACTGCAAAATGAGCGAGTTTGCACAAAAATGGAAACAGTAGAGAATTCAGTTTTGACCCCATATACACAGTTTGACAGTAAAAAAAAGTTGATTCTGCGTTTAGTTTGTCTTTATTTCAGAAACAACTGTAACATTGATTTTCCTTGTTTCAAATTGTCATGTTTGAAGACATTACTTTGAGTCATTTTGCAATAGACTAAGACCATTTTTCTTATCTCATTGGCAAATGTGTTTACTGTTTTAAGCCAAATTCTTGTATAATCATTCAGAAATGCTTTGAAACCAGTGAAATATAATACAGTATGTGGGAAGCTAAAAGAACACAAATTCAAATCTGAATCCATGTCATTTTGTGCAAGGTTAGATAGATGGTCTTGAAAAATGTTGAATTTGTGACAGAAGAGAAGACGATCTGGCCCTCTCCCACTTGTCTGACCTCTGCCCCTCAGAGAAAAGTAATCACCCACCCCATGTACAGGTTCTAATGTAATATATAGTGGCAATATTTCAGCTATTGTTACAAATGTGGCAACAGCTCATGTGGTGTGTAAGATTAGGACAAGGACCGCTGCGACAGGATCTCACCTAAAAATTGCCACAAGATTGTGCACACATGTTTAATATGATCTTGTGAGATTGCATTTGCCTTTGACTCTTCAGAAGGACCAAAGGCACAAGATGAGATGCCATCGTTGACAAAAAGCAGCGCTGTATAAAGGACAGGAAAAAAAAACTCTGTGTGTTTGGTCAAATTTTGAACTAAACGCGAGCTCATCTTGTTTCGCTTACATGGACCTAATCTCATGGCTTGTCTTGTCCTCTTGTAGTAACATTTGAGTATTTATGCTTTGACGTGGTTTATGTTAAAAAATATACAGGACATATTACCTTACCAAAGTACAATTTCTGCCTCAAAGCTGTCTTTTAGGTGAAACTCAGAAGGGTCAGACATGTAAGATGTGTGCCTTATAACCCGCATCGTCAATGACTCTAGTTCATTTAACTTATTGACTGTATAACTTTTTACATAGAAGACTAAGCCTAGTAACAATGCAAGTGATGTCTTTGTGTCACATATAGAAGACGTTTTGCACTGTAATTCAACATTTTTCTCACTCAAGCATTCAACATTCTTCCTTGTGCTTCCAATTAAATTCTAAACTAATGTTCACGCTAAGCAGCTAAATGAGCCTCCGTTGTGTGTGATCAGGACTAGTAGACAGTGGCCTAATGTGTTTGGGCTCAGTTCTTTGAGACATTACCTCTAAAATGGCCTGATTTTATGCCTTGTGCTTCGAACTAATCCTGCTCAAAATAAGCAAGAATTTAATAAAGCAGGGGTATTGGATTTTCAAAGCGTGAAAGTGTTACTCCCACTACTTGTAACTAGTGATGCTTACAAACTCTTTGGCACATTGCTCATGTTTTTTTTAGTTATGTGCACAGCTCTTTTCAGAAGCTCTGCCAACATGCGCTCATACACATAGCACTGCAACATTTCAGACCATTTTTCTGGGTTTGCAATCGATGAAATGTTAAAGGACACGCTCATGTTATGCAGTGTTTAGCTATTAGGCTTTCTATGACATAATTCACTCATCCAAATCATATCTGGAGTTGAATTTAACTTAATTTGTCAGTGCAAGGAGCCAGTGCAGCTGTTGATTTTTCAATTGTAAATCTTTTGATCTTTAACACCCATCACAACTCGCTGTTTATTGCTTTTATATACATTATAAATAAGCTTAATGACATTATATCAATTCTTATGCTTAATGTTCTGTTACACAGCACTTTCCCCTCGTTGTTGATGTTGCACCATGACACAGAAACAACCCTCTGTGATAGGCTCATGCACTTGTTTCCCCACAGTTCTCATTAGGCTCCACCCACAATGTATTAGAATATGCAGTTCTTGGCAACAAACCATGAAATAGAGTCAGGTGTCTGAGAAAGTGACTTACTGGTTATTACCCATGATTCATAGCACATCTTGTTCCTGATTGGTCAGCAGCTACTTCAAAGTATGGGCCATTTCACACTCTGGCAAGTTCATTTGTGATTGTAATAAACCATTTCACTCTAATAAGGATATATACTCAACAAAAAAAATAAACGCAACACTTTTGTTTTTGCTCTCATTTTTCTTGAGATGGACTTAAAGATCTAAAATTCATTCCAGATACACAATATTACCATTTCTCTCAAACACCTTTCACAAATCTGTCTAAATGTGTGATAGTGAGCACTTCTGCTTTGCTGAGATAATCCATCCCACCTCACAGGTGTGCCACATCAAGATGCTGATCTGACATCATGATTAGTGCACAGGTGTACCTTATACTGCCCACAATAAAAGGCCACCCTGAAATGTGCCTTTTGTTTTTGCTTTATTGGCGGTCTGGGGACTCAGAACCAGTCAGTATCTGGTGTGACCACCATTTGCCTCATGCAGTGCTACACATCTTCTTCGCATAGAGTTTATCAGATTGTCTATTGTAGCCTGTGGAATGTTGGTCCACTCCTCTTCAATGGCTGTGCGAAGTTGCTGGATATTAGTGGGAACTGGTGCACGCTGTCGTATAAGCCGGTCAAGCACATCCCAAACATGTTCAATGGGTGACATGTCCGGTGAGTATGCAGGCCATGCAAGAACTGGGACATTTTCATATTCTCTGAAACGCCTTTGGAGACGGCTTATGGTGGAGAAATGAACATTCAATGCACGAGCAACAGATCTGGTTGACATTCCTGCTGTCAGCATGCCAATTGTACGCTCCCTCAATGCTTGTGGCATCTGTGGCATTTTGCTGTGAGACAAAACTGCACATTTCAGGGTGGCTTTTTATTGTGGGCAGTATAAGGTACACCTGTGCACTAATCATGATGTCAGATCAGCATCTTGATGTGGCACACCTGTGAGGTGGGATGGATTATCTCAGCAAAGCAGAAGTGCTCACTATCACACATTTAGACAGATTTGTGAACAGTGTTTGAGAGAAATGGTAATATTGTGTATCTGGAATGAATTTTAGATCTTCAAGTCCATCTCATGAAAAATGGGAGCAAAAACAAAAGTGTTGCATTTATATTTTTGTTGAGTATAATAATAAGGATTTAGTGACGTTCACAAACACAAATAAAAGTGCTTTTTACTATAGTAATAATAATTAGATAAGAATATGAATAATTTGGAATGTAGGCCTACTAAAAACATAACCGTATAACCGTATCATTCTTAATGTTTATTTACTTAATTATAATAAGTTTTATATCATCAGCATTTATAAGTTTTTAATTTACACTTAATTAAACCTACAATATTTGTCGTTAATCAAAAAAATATTGGTTATAATTACTCAAAAAAGAGCAACATGTTATAGCAACCTAACATAATTAGGTTAGTAGGACTTTTTGTAAAACTTGAGTATTCACAACTTGATCTATTTAATTAGTTTGAACGTTAGATTTATAATATTATAATAATTATCAGCAACATTTCCAGAGTGAATTCACATTTGTCACAACTCCTCTTATGGAAAACTTTATGCTTCAGTGTTTGTTACTAAATTAGTCTACACCTGTTTGTAAGACTGTGAGATGTGAACTTAGCCATTGTTTAAGCATTTGCAGAGACAGTAAATGCACCATGGAGGTCTTTGTCTCTTACCAATTGTAAATGCACCTTCTTCACTGTAACCCATCTCTGCTGACATGCTATTGTATTGTACTTGTTAAAGGATGCTGGCCTCTCCACGATGTAATAGGCTGCTTTTACTGAGACTATAACACTATGGCAAAAAGATCTAAGGAGAAGAACGTCTGAGGAGGACATGATCAGACATAAGACTATTCGTTTGAGCTCATATATCTCTCTAAAGATTTAGATTTACTCTACATGATATTAAACTCCACAACATTGCACACGTACATTAGCATGTCTGGGTCAAGCTAGCTTTTGTTTTGTTCTCAGGATCCATTTGCTGCCAGTAGATGAAGCGCAAACACAAAACCTGATGAGGGAATGAGCTGCAAATGAGATACCAACATAGTAACAGTTATAAAGATGGATAAAGGCAAGAACTACACAAATACAGAATCAGAAAATAGTATTTCTATTGTCGGTGCATACAAGTCATAGAGTAAACTTGCTTTAGCAGGAATATAATAAAAAGTGTCCTTCAGCTTAAAGTGCATAAGACAGGTTAGACTAGAATAGTGAACGTGATTATATTTAAGCTTTCACTAAGCAATTCAATTGTTTTTACCTAATTTGGCTGTTTTGATGAAGTTCATAATTGTCATTTGTAGCAAACACATTGTGATCCAAAAGACTATACAGAAAATGACACAATAGTCATGATAGGACAAATACCTGGTAACCTTTTGAATGATTGTTTAAATTCCCCAAAAACTCTCAGTTGTGTGTAATTTGTCTTTGCATTTGACTCATTTAGAACTCAAATTACTTCCTCTAATTTCTGTATTTTATTTGTCAATGTCTTCATAATTTCCAACCTTAACTATTCTACAACTGTGCTGCATATTTATCACAATCTATCACACCAAACTATGTAAAAATAAATAATTAATAAATAAATGTGTTGAAGGGAACATTGTATTCCACAGTGAAATCTTTAGAATTAAAATGCTGGATACCCCTGCTCAGTTTCTTCACTCCCACCTGCTACGATTGCAACATTTCAAAAGTTTAATGAATGAATAAGCCCCAGTGGAGTGTTTCTCCCGACACGATAAAGAAGTCGACAGGAGCAGTGACTACATCTGTCTCTCCTCTCCCCATCACCATCTCCATTTATCCGCCCTCACTGTATGATTTGTCATTTCACAGCTCATTTACAAACGCGGGGTAAGCATGGCGTACAGTATACACATGAACAGCCGCAAAGCGACACCATTTCCATCATTTTTATTAGCGCTCGCAGACACGTTGTCATTCATTCCAAACCCAGCGTGATACATGTGTGACCCACGCGGGGCTCAGGGGGCTGATGGGAGGATCAACACATCCGCCTGTGTCTCTTACGCTCCACAGGAGATGACTTTATAGATTTTTCTGACAGGCCATCTGTGTCGGGATTGGGAAAAAATAATAAAAGGAAAAAAAATAATAATACAGAATAATAATAACAAATGTAGCTGTTTTGTATGACCTGCCTCTTTCCCAGGTCATCTTTGCGAGCTAAAGATTATTCATAAAAGATATAGTCACATCTGTTTGTTTGCTTGCTTGCTTGCTTATTTATTTATTAATACCAGTGCCTAATGCACCTCAACTCATGTGTAGAGTAGAAATGAGTGGTGATGCACAGACACAGGTTAATGATGTGTTAAGAACAGAAGATTACTGCCACCACCTAAACCATCTCCTCCTCTTCTTCCTCTTTTTCTTGTTTTGGAACTCCTCCACAATGGCTCTAGTCTGCTGCAGCTGATGTTGGGACAGATTTTCATATCTGACGAGGGCAGATGTTCTCTCCTTCTCACTGTGGCTTAGGGCTGTGTTCATCTCTTTCACTTTCTTCTGAGATTGTGTGTTCTCCTCCACCAGAGCGTTATGAGCACAGGAAGATTTGTCCAACACAGTCTTAAAAGTCACCTTCTGTGTCTCAAAAAGTCTTCTTGGAGCTCTAGGACTCTGGTGAGCTCAATGTTCAGACAGTCGTCCAGCTCACTGACCTTGTTATTAACTTTGTCAGCTGTCTTCTTGTCAGTGAGAGCAGACTCTACTGTAAGAAGCTTGTTTTTAGCTTCTTCAGTGGTCTTATTCTGCTCAGTGAGAGCAGACTCCTGAGCCAGGAGATGTCTTTGCAGAGCTCCTTCCTCAGCTGGTTTTGTCTGGTCTCATTTAGCTCTTTAGCTTCTGTCTGCTCCTTCTGTAGCTCCTGGACTTTGCTTTTATTTGTGCTGGAGCACATTCTCCAGGTCCTTCACTTTCCACTTCAGCATCTTGTTGATGTGGAGAAGTTTGTTGTTGGTCTCTTGGACCTTGTGAATCTGGCGGCTCAGCTCCTGCACTTGCTAGTTTTCCTCTGAGTGTGTATCTATTTCTTTCTATTACTTATCTACTTTCATTTCCAGATCTTCTTTCTGCTGGACCACCTCCTGCAGCTCTTTCAATCTTCTCTTCTGGTTTAAGATTGATGGCGAGCTGCTCTGGAGCTGTCGGCTCAGCACCTTCTCTTGGAGGTTCTCCTGCTCTTTCTGTAGCTCCCGTTTTCCTTGGAGAGCTTCTTTTTGCGGAGCTCCACTCCTGCAGAAACCGCTCTTCTGCATACAGTTCATAAACATCTGCTCTTGGAGATGTCTGCAGGTCCAAGCTCAACTGTTTGGAGAAGTGAGCTCTGCTGGTGGAGCCTGGACTGCAGCTCTCATGTTGTTCTGTTTAAACTACTTTCCATAAAGCATGGCTGGTTCCCCGTCGAGTCTCAACCTCTGAATAAAGGTCTGAAATGTAAACTCTGCTGATTGACATTGGATCTGTCAGTTCTATGGAATAATTATCAGAGGTTTTCTATATAGTTAAATATTAGAGCGATTCTCTGAGTATTATGCATAAAACATGAATAATAATAAAAAACAATTATCATTATTATTCTTGTTATTATAAGTCATATCACATTAATAGACTTACAAATGTAATGCAAACATTTACTACTGTAAATTGTTTTGGAGGGTTCAAATATTCAAAGATTGATCATACAGACCTGATTTGATTTACAAACATTTGTCTTTCTCCCATAAATCCCATGCTTCTTTGATAGAGCCTCATTGATAGTTCATCTGTATGAGTGGAGGCCCCAGCTGCAGTCAGACGAGCGCTCCATCAGTCCAGCGCTGGTGCTTAGACAGCAGATAGTGTGTGTCTCCTCACTCGTACCGCTCTCTGAGGTATTTCAGACGCTCTGACCTCTTGGTGGCCACTTAAAACTTTTAGACAAGGAGCTTATTGACTGTCAGCCGTGATTTATGTTGGGAACGACAGAGGCTGAGGAGGCGGCCCCGGAGAACATGGAGCGTGGAGGAGGGACAAACTTTCACTGTCCCACACAGTAACCCCACTGACAGAGGACAAGTGCAGACACAGACCCACTCTCCTGCTCACAAAGGGCTGTGGGAAAGCTGGAGGACGTTTGACTTAAGTGGTTGTTGTTGTTGTTATAGTGTTGTTTAAGTGAACATGAGTAAGTGCTTCACAGTTACAGTATGTGCAGTTATGTTGAAAGAATGAAGCTCTGGAAAGATAGGCCTAGAGTAGTAGCCTTAAAAACAGTGTAAAGGAAATACCCGTATAAACATTAACTTTATTCTTTATTTTTGTTTTTCAGAATAGAATCTTTTTGAGCTTTTGCATGTTTCAAAAATTCTTTCATGGTTTCAAACATGTTCAATTGCGGCCCAGGAGCCAAATTTGGCCCTCAGACAACTTTTTTTGGTGAAAACTTCACCCAAGTTAGTTTAAAAAGTACTCTTTTGTATGTGGTTTCCCTAAATAACATCAATTTGAATTTTTCATAGTATATTCACTTTTTATGGTCCTGTCTTATTCTGGTTTTACCCTTGATGAAAACTGTTGGACACACCTGATCTAAATCATATGCAGTTAGCTGTTTTCACTTTGGTTTCATCATTCTTCTTTGCTCCTTCTTTGTGCCTCATGAAATCACTGAATTCAAGTTTCTCCGATTTTTGATGGGATGAGTAGAGTAACAGGTGCTCCTCATATAATCACTAGTTCTGAACTTACAAGCCATTACAACTGCAAGCCATTTGCATGTCAGAGACAAGATACTTTGGTTTTTTAGCCAGAAATGGATTGCTAGAGTGGGAATTCTAATTCATTTTTTTAGCTTAGCGTTTAAAGTAGTGGCTGCAATGAGTTTTTTCTGTTCTTTTCAACCATGCTAGACATTTCTTTTGCCAACAGAAAGTTTATGTTCTTTGAAATCACAATGCACAAGTTAAAGTTTTCTTTCTAAAGTGTCATTGGATACAAGAGGTAACCAATTGTATGTCTTGACTGACATTGTTTGGCCCCGCCCCTTCCTAATTCTCTAGAATACATTTGTCCTTGGCCAAAGTCCCAGCCTTTTCCACCAAAGCAGTCTCTCTCCTGAGCCTGCTGACAAACTCAGACAACAACACACCGAAAAGTTCACTTTGTTTGTGGCACTTGAGTTCATGATTACAATAAAGGTAATGCACAGGACTGCTGCCCCCTGGTGTCTACCTTTGAACAAGCCACGCTTTGTTCTTATATCGTGTGATCTTCTTTTCGCTTTGGCTTTCTCAGTCCATTGAGACTGCTGGTCTGCTTTTTTCTTGGCTTGATTTTGTAATTGGGTGAAATACAAAAAGGCTAAACATGACATGCGTATAGAATTTCAACATGTTGGGTATCTGTAATTGTGGAGGAAAGCTTGAAATGTGATACAAAAAACCTACATAGGCCTTATAGATGGATAAAGATTAAAACTAGACTTACTCCATGCTGCGATTACCATCACCGTCTGGTTTGTTGCATTTTAAAACATGTAAACATACAAATGACAGTGTAGTCCCTCATTCATCCAGGAGTGATCCATAGTAGAAGTCTTCAAAGTAGTTCATCTGGACAGCGTTTCCAAACGTCTTGATCTTCGGAAACACTGTCCAGATGACTACTTTGAAGACTTCTACTATAAAACATACAGATGCTCTTCATTGTCACAGTATAGGGACTTATAATGTGACTGTTACAGATATCGTAGAAAGACACCACTAGCATGTAGCATATAGCATAAACCACATCCAACAATAAAAATAACTTTACACGCAGAGCCTAGAACCTGTGGATCTTTGTGACTGTACTACAATTTTTAATCTTTCAAATATTGTAGAACATCCAACAAATAATCACCATCAATCAATATGCAAGTTTGGACATTGCTTTATTTGGACGACGGCCCCGAAACTTTTTGTTTGATTTTCAAGAGCGCTACAGGAGCTACAAATGAAAGAGTGAAGTGAGTGTCAAAAAACATGAACTTTTTCACAAAGGCAGCAAAAAGTTCTGAACAACGCTTGATAAATTCATGATTTTTCTCTGATAAGACAGTTGTAATAGACTATAGGCTCGTACCTGACAGTTTCGGTGGCAGGACTTCCGCCTTCGTCAGAGGTCAAGGTCGCCTCTGACTATCTTATCAGAGAAAAATCATACAATAGTAAGGATTGTTCAAAAAGAGAGATGTTGATCTAAAACAAGTGGAAACTGCACTTCAACTTCTCCTCAGCTCACAGAACATTAAATGGAGCTGATGTAAAGACTTACATCGGAACGACTTCTCAAAAAGTTAGTATCATGTTTGCGTCCATGGAGTTCCAACAATCCCAGGGGATAAAAAGCCAGTATCCAGCTGATGTGTGTTTTTCTGGTACATGTGATTACGTAATGACGTATGTGCGCTCCCTGTCCAATCAGAACGCTTCCTAACCCCCAGACATTAACTAGAATTAAATAAAGCCAATTTAGTGTGTTTTCCATTTAAACCTTATTCAGAATTATTATTTCCATGTAAACTTGAAGAAAAATATTTAAAGTCTGATCCATTAATAATAATAATACATTTGGAATTCTGAAAACATCATATAAACATGAGTAACTGATTTAGTCGATTTGAATAAAGAGAGTGAAGGACTGTCTGTGTCTGTCTCAATGTTTTAACCCTGTCACTGGGATAGGCTCCATTGCTCACAACCAAATGATTGAAAAGACTTGAAATAGACACAAGACTTTGTACTTCAAGACATTTTTATAATAGTAAATACTGTTTCTTTCACTGAAAACTTAAGGGGCAGAACTTTGAGGGAAAATGATGACCTTTACCCACTGCCTTCCTCTTATTAAGAACCATAACTTTTGAGAATGTGAGGCGAGCTGATTGGCTGTGCAGAGGAAGTGAAGGCAGACTCACATTTGTGACTGAAGTCAGTTCCAAAGTTGTCCTAGTGTCCAAAACATTCATACACATGAAACTAGTAGACGGCTAGAAAGAACTTCCTTTTCACATTTTGAAAATGAGGCACCCACAACACGACTTCAAAAACATGTTGTATCTGTCCTAAAATAAAGGCAGCCGCTGTAAACTTTTTTGCAGACGTCAATGCTTGCACGCACACACACTAACTTGTTGTGACATTTGTAATAAATGACTTGCTGAAATTTCCTGTGCTGGTTAAAAAGAATTAAATGCCACTGCAGACATGATCACAAATCAATAAAGCCTTCTCGGGGCTGCCATTTTCACAGCCACAGCTTTAGGAGAGCATGTTTTTATTCCATAAAAACTTAGAAGCATAGTATGTCTATTAAATATACTTGTGTATTGATTCTGTGATGTATAAGTTCTTTGAATGAGCAACAAATAAAAGCCCTTCAACCCTCATTCAGCCCACATTCAATATGACAGTAGTTAACGCCAGATTTGTGAGAGATAAGAATGAGATAGAATTGACTCCTTTCTTTAGAAAATTATGTCCAACAGCTTCAATTTTCCAATTTTTTTTTTCTCTTATCTAATCTTTTTTTGTTTTTGCAAGCATTTTTCTGGCAAAAGAACATGCTGGAAAACACATATAATATAAATGTGATGTAAAATGAAAAGACACATTCATTCTAAATTAATGTGTCCACACAATGCAAAAGAAGTATGAGGCTCAGAATACATTATAAGTAATGATAGCACCTTCCTGTAAAAAGTTTTCAATTACATACTTCTGTTTAATTAAATCAATTTTTGAACTTTAGATAATGGAGTTAGATATTGATTCTTCATACGCTAAGTGACAAAATCTATGTTCTTCTTTGGCACAGCACCAGCACACAGCAGTTCTGAGTACATTACCTGCAAGCATCTATAAAAGTAGTTCAGTTGAGACTAAACTGTGAGGTGGAATGTTCCCATCATGCATTTGCCCACTTTGTCTTTGTTGTATTCTGAGACATTGTACTTTTAAAGATCTCCTCTATTTGTCTGTTTTATATATTTGAGTCATAAATACCAATCATTATTTAATACTAATCATTCATCGTGCCACATGACCTTGTCCTAGAGCTTCTTTTCTTCTTGTCTTTACCAATACACTTCACAATGAACTGTTGACTCCCGCTGACAAAGTGTTGACATAAAACCAGGCCAAAACCTCACTTTTCCTTGTAAGGTAAAATCTAATTACCTGGATGGAAGTAAATCAGCCGAGCATTTGCATTTAGAAGTTGAGCATCACTGGAGTTAAACTCAAAGGCAGCTGGTCGAGTTTTCAGACACCAGCTGATCCACTTCCTCTGCTCCTCTCAGCTTGTTATGTTAACACATATCAAACGTGTTCAGGCTTAGCACAACAGACATATTAGTTTGTATCACATTGCATGGTTTAGCTGGTAACCTTTAGTAATACTGAGAATAACATTAATAAGATTAACACCTCCACCAGAGAACCATGGTGTGTTATAATATACCTTATGATGCTCGTACTTTGGATCATGTAATGTGTAAATACAGTATATAACAATCAGAATATAATCCAGTTTTTAGATTGATCACAGTAGGAGGACAAGGACAATTTGCACTTTTCAAATGTCATAGTAAAAACTACACATCTTACATTAGAGGAATGTTGGCCAACATGATCGATAGGCGACTTCCTAGTGTGATGTTATCATTTATAATAAGGAAGTAAACTTTGATTATTGAAAAATGGCTAAACTGGTATAATTTGCTAAATGTTTTAAAAAATCTTCAATATAATTATCTTAACAGTTTCAATACATTGACAATACATTGAAATAATGAATTTCCCTCTCGAGGGATGAATAAACTATTATCTATCTATCTATCTATCTATCTATCTATCTATCTATCTATCTATCTATCTATCTATCTATATATAGCTCAGCTCAGCTCAGCTCAGCTCAGCTCAGCTCAGCTCAGCTCAGCTCTGGTGCTACTTGAATAGACTTACATGTTGGAGTGCTTTCATGTGTGTTTGGCCTTGTGTACTTATGTACAATGCTCAGAACAGGATTGAGAAAACCAACCATAGAAAACGGTATGGATGTCTGTTCACACTGAAGTGTCTGAGGGTAGGTCAAGTTGGATTTCTTTCCTATAGAACTCAGGAAGAGACATCAAAACAACAATAGTTACCATGGATAAAATGACAATGACCTATGGGCAGGTTTACAGAACTTCCATAGGAATGCATTATAAAAGTAAACAAAACAGTCGCAGAACAACCCAATAACTGCAGTCAGTACTGACAGATGTATCTCTCTGTAGCGTTAGATATGGTTTAAATAATGCTTTTTTCGATAAATGGCATTTTGAAATTCCCATTGGTTTAACATTAAGTTAACCGAACATTTTGGTGTGTGTGTGATGTCACTTGATCCTTAACCAGGGTAAATGGACCCTCCAGGCAACTGCGAACTGGAATATTGTCCACCTCCCACTTGAAAAAAAGCGCTGGGATGTTGTGAACTGGAGCTGGTCGAGGGAATCCCACTTCACACATATGCTCAACAGTTCTTACAAAAAGTGAAGTTTATTCAGCTGGAATGCTTTGAACTGAGAATTTTTGACTGGGAAATATCCATCCTTGCCGTTGCCTGGAACGCAGCTTTAATCATACAATAACAGTGTTGCATTGTTTTTTAAATCAGACTGCAGAGACATGTATGGCCCTCCAGTGGATCTGTCCTTTAAAAACCTCTCCACTATGACAGGTAATGACTTTGTTTGCAAATGCAGCCAGCTTTAGGTTTGGGTTTTAGTTAAGAATAGGCAATGTTTATTTAGCCATCTGAATGCTAGGTTACTAACTCACTTAGCTGTTTTGCCATCCCCACTGGGAAATATATGAAAAATATGCAATTGCATCCTTTTTTTTAGATTGTTTTGTGTGATTTTGCCAGTCTTAACCATAACCTGTGCCCTTATTCTATCACCTTTTCTTAAACTACTGAGCCATATATAGAACTTGTTCCTGAAACCTAACCCTTTCATAATCTTAGCATTATTCTAACCTGTTCTCAAACCTCATCTAAAATCAGGTTTACAAATAAGCTACCATCAAAAATGACATGCCAAGGTGAACTTCTTTGTGCTTACACAAACAATTAGCATTAGTTGTAATGTTTCATCCCAGTCCAACACTAAATAGTAGTCAGAGTTAATAACTGTCAGATAAAAATACATACCTTACAGTTAGACTACTTTGGGAATAGCAACAGGTTATGAATAAACTTTTTTCTTTGAGATTTTTTTTGAGAGTTTTAGAATCATAATTTCTCATTAATAATCTCACTCTACTTTTTTTTTTAGCTAGATTTTCCTTTGTTTCTGTGTTGCAGAAGCCATGGCGGAGATTCCCCGCTGTGGCATACGACCTCTGACCCTCACCTCAAATGGGCGGTACCACAGTCGAGCAGTGCGCCTCAGTAACAACAACATTAGTGACCTGACCGGCATCAGTTTCCTCTTCGGGCACTTTCTGTCCAGGCCGTCCCTCCTGGGCTGGCTCGACCTCTCCTTCAACAAACTGGAGCGGATCGACTCGGTGAGCTGTGGGCTTGGTCTGTCTGATACAGAGACAGCAGCAAAGGCCTGGATTTGGCCTTTGTTTTAATATTCAAATCACATACAAGGCTCACTCACATTCCATGTTACGACAATCCACAAAAGTTTTTTGTTGTTGTTTTTTTTTTTTTATATCTCTCTAACTAATGGAATGTCTTGCTGTGCTGGGTTTAATTGTGAGGTTCTTCTCAAACTGTTTTTTTTTCACAAATCAGAATTATAATGCGTTGTGTCCTTGTAGTCAATGACAACACTTTCCCTCTCCTACCTTGGACTATACAGTATGTTTAGTACACTACAGTATATCTGACCTCTATCTCTGTGAATCTATGGCTGATGTGTTTATGCGTAGGTCTTTTGTGAGATGCGAGAGCTGCGTGTATTGTATCTTCATGGAAACAGAATCTGGAACCTGTCAGAAGTGGATAAACTGGGTCGACTGCCTTATCTCCACACCATCACTTTACATGGCAACAACATTGAGACAACCAAAGGATACAGGTAACGTTTATGCTTGTTTATAAAGTTGCATGTAGTGATTAAAAGTGATCGGGGATGTCTTTGTGTTCAGGAGCCATGTAATAGCCGTCCTACCAGAGCTGAAGGCAATGGACTTCAGCGCTGTCACCAAAGAGGAGCGGGTCCTGTCCAAAATAAAGTTTACAGGTGTCATGCGTCATGCCAGGCACTGACATCAGCAAGCAAGGCTGAAAACTGTCACTGGGATGTGGTTTTCTCAAGTAATCCAAGGTGAGCTGGGAAGGCAAAAACTGCACTCAAGAAAAATCTACAGTTACTGTCAAAATCAGAGTCTCAACACGCTGTAAAAGCTGCAAATGTTGACTGAAAATGTAGTTGATGAGTAATTAATAATGAGAAAGAATTTTAAAAGAGACAGTAAGTTCTAATATAGAAAACCTTCATCTTCGTTTGTGTTGGGCAATTAATCAATCAATCATCCATCTTTATTTATAAAGCGCTATTCATACTCAAAACGCAGAGTGCTTCACAGAGCATTAAAAACAATACCATCAACCCAACTCATTGACATGCACAAACACACCCAACAACCCCCTCTCCTCACCCCTTCCTGTCACATGTTAAAATAGAATTGGTTTTATTAAAATATGCTACAATATGATATGCTGGGTAGAGATTGGCCAGATGAGAAAGCACCATCAGAGGAGCGTTCTGCACCAAGTGCAGTCACCTGCAGCCACATGAAACCTGCCCAGGACCCAGAGAAGAGATGAGGTCAAGACCAAATCTCCAGGGGCCCACGAGCCAGAGCCCAGCAGCCACAGCCGACCACAGCTCCTGGTGCAGAGGCTCCTCAGAGGAAACACTGGAAAACCTACATTTAATAAACGTAAAATAACTAAAAGATTAATAATTACATAAATGCATAAACAAAACAAGTGCATCAATATAAAATGTACAAGATAGCCAGCCAAAAATAAGCCTAGATGAAAAAATTAATAATTACAAATTGAGTGATTGAAATTGTGTCATGTCAAATGGTCAATTATTTAGTTCAAACTACAGACAATCCTGTAGTTGGAAAAGAAGTCAGATTTTGAAAGAAGATTATTGATTGTTTTCTGTCCTAAATAGCAACAAAATGTCTATAATTAATCATTACCCAAAGCTATTTTCTTCTGTGTTTTATAAAGACTAAACATAAATGGAAGCACAAGTGTACAGTTTATAGAAATGATTAACTTTGAAAATATCTCATGTTCTAATGTTGATGGTTTGTTAAATTCTGTTACTTCTAATGTTTTGAATGTTTTGGACACCATCGCACCAATGAAGGTCAAAATTGTGAAAAATAAGCACAAAGCGCCTTGGAGGAATGTTGATTCGGTCACAGCACAGAAAAGGGTGTGCCGCAGAGCCGAGAGAAAATGGCGTAAGTCAGAACTCCAAATTCATTATGAAGCTTATAAAGGAGAGTTGTACACTTACAACCAAGTTTTATGCAGAACAAGGGAAAGATATTTTTCTGAAATAATTAGTAATTGCAGTAACAACGCACGTGTCCTATTCCAAACTGTAAACAGATTAACAAATCCTCCAGCTCAGTTGCCGTTAGAACTTGTTTCTACATCTAAATGTAATGAGTTTGCAAAGTTCTTTGATGACAAAGTTCAGGGTATTAAAAATGCCATTAACTCCACAATGCAAAAAAACTACCTTACAACCACCTAGTCACTTACAACTGACTGACTTTGCACCTGTCACTGACACAACTGTCCAAGAAATTATCACCAGTCTGAGTTCATCTACATGTTGCCTTGATGTTTTACCCACTAGATTTCTAAAGTCTGTGCTGAGTAGTTTGTCAGCACCAGTCACTCAAATAGTGAATATGTCGGTTCAATCTGGAACATTTCCAAGTGCTTTAAAAACTGCCGTCATTAAGCCTCTCCTAAAGAAGAGCAGTCTTGATGCCACAGTACTGAACAATTATCGACCCATCTCAAATCTGCCATTTTTAGGAAAAGTTCTTGAAAAAGTAGTTTACCAACAACTTACTGACTTTCTCCTAATAAACAACACATTTGATGTTTTCCAGTCAGGTTTCAGACCCCACCATAGCACAGAAACAGCTCTTATCAAGGTAACTAATGACATCCGCCTGAACACAGACGCTGGCAAAGTCTCTGTCCTAATCCTGCTGGATCTGAGTGCTGCTTTTGACACTGTCGATCATGACATCCTTTTACACAGACTAGAGAACTGGGTGGGCATCTCTGGTTCTGCCCTGAAGTGGTTTAAGTCCTATCTAGAAGACAGGAAGTATTTTGTTGAAATTGGAAATTGCGTGTCTGAGCACATGGCCTTGACCTGTGGTGTGCCTCAGGGGTCAATCTTGGGACCCCTTCTGTTCAATTTGTACATGTTGCCTTTAGGTCAGTTAATACGCAATAATAATGTGAGCTATCACAACTATGCAGACGATACTCAGATCTATGTGTCATTAACAGCAGGTGAATATGGGCCTGTGGATTCACTCTGTCACTGCATCCAACAGATCAGTGTGTGGATGCAAAACAACTTTCTCCAGCTTAACTCAGACAAGACTGAAGTTATCATCTTTGGCCCACAGAAACAAGAGAGGTTGTCAGCAGTCACCTTCAGTCTCTCTCTCTGAAACCTTCAAGTCAAGTTAGAAATCTGGGGTAATAATGGACTCAGACTTGAACTTTAACAGCCACATTAAGTCAATAACATCAGCAGCTTTTTACCATCTAAAAAACATTGCCAAAATCAAAAGTATAGTGTCAAAGCCTGACCTGGAGAGGCTTATCCATGCATTTGTCTCCAGTAGGTTAGACTATTGTAACGGCCTGCTCACCGGCCTATCCAAACAGGCTGTAAAACAGCTGCAGTACATCCAGAACGCTGCTGCTCGAGTCCTGACCAGAACCAGGAAGTACGATCACATTAGTCCTGTGCTTAGGTCTTTGCACTGGCTTCCAGTGGCTCAGAGAATAGACTTTAAAACAGCTCTGCTTGTGTTTAAGTCTCTCCATGGACTAGCACCAAAGTACATCTCTGACATGTTAGTGCGTTATGAACCATCTCGCACTCTGAGGACCTCAGGGACCGGCCTCCTGCTGGTGCCCAGGGTCAGGACTAAACATGGGGAATCAGCGTTTCAGTTTTATGCAGCTAAGATCTGGAACAGTCTTCCAGATGATGTAAGACAGGCCTCCACTGTGACAATGTTTAAATCTAGGCTGAAAACATGTCTTTTTATCTGTGCATATGACTGAAATACTTTGTCTGCACTTTTTATTTCTTTACTTCTTTTTAAAGTAAATTTTATGCTGATTATTTAATTATTGTTGATGCATTTTCCTGCCTTGTAAAGCACTGTGAATTGCTTTGTGTATGAATTGTGCTATACAAATAAACTTGCCTTGCCTTGCCTAATTTAAAATAAATTTAAAATTGAGTTGGATCAATATGAGGAGGAAAAAAATAGACATCAACCTGTGTCGTGATTACACGCACACAATAAAAGAAAGAAACATTGAAATTGCATAACATTTTTTCAGCTTTAATATGTCTATTATAATTATTGTGAAGATTGCTCAGCTAGCAGCCAAAACAGGTCAGGTAAATACATCTTACTAACAAAAATGTCTGACTAGAAGAAATCATACCATCAAGTACTGTGTAAATCAGACACATTCTGGAACTTTGCCTTTTTGGCCAAGCAGCATTATGGTAGCTTTACTGCTGTACAGAATTACCTCACATCTGCTGGCTTCCCATAAAACTCATAAACTTCACCAAAACTAGAAACATTTAGTTAGTTTAGTAATTATGTTAGCCATGGTTTAATGAAATGAGTAGTTCAGCCTGTTAAATGTTAAGAGCGGTATTTCTCAATCTATGGTACATGCCATAATAATATAAGTATGAGCTGTGTTTTAGAACCAAAAATTATTGAAAAGACAAAACATTATGGACAGATTTTGGTGAGTCCACTATAAAGAGTGTAATGTATTCTTGTCCATGTAGTGTTTTTTATTATTATTTTTTTTATTACTTGTAGCTGCACCAGGACAAAAATATTGACTGAAGAAGGAGAGGTGTTATTTCATTTACTGAAATGGAGGTAAAAGCATGACATTAAGATAAGATTGAGCACTACAATTTCCTCTCAACTCTTCAAGCAAAACTGATCTCCTTATGTAACAAGGCCTCGCTCTCGCATACCAACGTAATATAGGATGTTTTTCAAAGCAAATGTTGTCTGTAAAGATGCCAGTGGGGCAGGATGCACAGCAGAAGCACATTAGAACGTGTCCAGCTGCAAACAGCATGTGCCTCTGCTGCCTGTGTCTGCTCCCATTACACAGGAAATGTGAGCCATAAATCAACACAGGACCATATCCAGCCATATTCACTCTATGCTGGGCTACACTTCTGTCTTTTCACTGCAAAATCATGTTTGATGGAGTGAGCACAGAGCTGAGTCAGCACTTTTTACATCAAACTACACATACAGTGTTTTTTCATTATGCTGAAAAAATGGAGGAGCGGAAAAAATGAAGAAAAATATAAGTAGTTTTAGTTTGGTCAAACCAGGAGGGTTCGTGTTAGGATAAGGTTTTGTGGTGTGTTTTGTTTTTGTTCGGTTGTGACAGGCAGCCACGGATCTTCTGCCCACAGGTTGGGTGCGCCATAGACATATAATTAGTAGACGCCAGTTCGACTCTGATGCTATTGAACACTTAGCATCTGAGCTAGTCCAGTATGTTTTGAAGAACTCTGGAGCGTTCTCCTGATTGTTTTCCTGTAGCCGTTAGCATTAGCTCTCAAAATACTCAAGTTATGAAACAACAAACCTACGACCATATTTAGCAAAGGTCAAAGCCTTGCATCAACTTACTGTTGAGTCTACAAACTTTGTAGTGTTTAAATATAAAGTTGCCATATTCCTCAAGTAGAGATGATGACGCTTATCAATTGACCACAATAGCAGAAGTTGCACTTTTATGTGCGATTTCAGCAAAACCATGAGCAAAACAGACTGATTTGTGTCTTATGAAGCTTTATTAAATAACATTGACGATGTGAGATTATATTTCTCAAACTATTATATTTGTAGGCTGGAAATGCTGTACAAACTCCATCAGTTGCCGATGCGACAGACCCGCCTCCACAGATAAACTATAACTTTTATTCGGTGTTATTTATGTAATCTGTCTGCTTTTCTCATGACATGTAAAAGTGGACGTTTGGTGGTCACTAGTCTTAAAAAATGCATAAGATCAGAAATATTTTCTTGAAGTTCACTACTCGTTAGCAGTTTTATACACAAATTTTCTCACAATAAAATACTAAAAGGTTTGTAAACTCAACAATAACTTGTAACAAGGCTCTAACCTTTGCTAAATGTGGTCGGTAAGTTTGTACCAGCTGATAATCTCTGGATCTTTCATAACTTGCGTTTTTTGCGGGCTAATGCTAACGGCTGTATGAAAACAAACAGGAGAATGCTCCGGACTAGTTAAGTGTTCAATAGCATAAGAGTCAAACTGCGTGTCTATACATGTCTATGATAAAAGTGCAACTTCTGACCCCCGTGTTGATAATCCCAGCTATTAGTTTTTGTTGTTTTTTTTCTCCAAACATGAAACACGGTCGCCTCTCTCTTATATTATGCTGAAGAAGGACCTACATCCTAATGCTCACAAGTCACAGTTGTATTGAAAAAAAAAAAAGTGCCAAATAGTAATAATTTATTTTCAAATGATCTGAACCTAAAAACGATTGTAGAGTCATTGTCAATCACTGTGTATTCAGTTTCTGTCAGGTCGTCAGAGTTTGCTGAATTACAGTCGGTAAAATTCAAATGAAACTTTACAGTAATGAATAATTCACACAGAACTAGATATTCAGACGATGTTCGTAATTATTACAATTTACCAGAGGTCTCAAGGTAAAACTAAAGGACTTATGCTTTGTTAGAATGAACAAAATGTAAATTAAAAAATGACAATCTTGTGTCTCGCTGCGACACATTTCAACAGACTAGATTTTTTTTTCTCACCATAGGAAGATATTTCAGTTTAAAAGGTTAATTGTTTTGTTTTGATTTGCTAATTGCTATGGCAACAGTTACAAATATTGATCCCTCTGAAATTCATGAGTATCAGGTGTTTGTAAAATGGCCAGACTCACACTTCCACTGACAATTACATTAACCTTTTGTCAGTATCAGATGTGTCTCTATAAAGCTGGATAACTTGGAACTGAGAAAATTAATATATGGTTTCAAAAGTTTGTTTTTTTGTCCATTTTCTAGTTTTGCCAAGAAGCATTCTATTGAAATCTTTTTAATTAACAATTGTCATGAACTCCTTGTTGCAACTTTTAATGAATGCTGTCCTACTCTTTCTCTCTGCCTAATAAAATGACTCAGCGCATTTAGAGCCAGAGTCGACTCACTCCAGCAAATCCAAACAGTACGGTGTTATCTTGTTGCAACAGAAAGTCAATAGAAAATTATGTGTGTTTTTTTTTTTCATCTACAGAAAAATAATAAACGTGCAGATCCTTTTTTTTGCAACTTTTGAAAGGGAAAATGTAATATGCACGCACACAAAGCGAACAAAACCGAGTGGAGCCATTGGTGTCACATGATGGCGTTATTATGAATGAGATTTGGTGTTGGCAGGTCGTGCTGTGCAGCTGGTGAGTGAGGCAGCTGGAGCAGACTTCCGCCAATAAACTTTCCTCTTTGCTTTTCTGACAAAGAGCCATTGTTTCAGATTCGGGTTCTGACGTTTGTTGACAGGTAGGTAATTTGACCAGAAATTGCTAAAAAACTTACTTGCCATCTGGTTGACTGGGAAAAATAGGTTTTAAATTTATTTATTTATTTATTTATTTGAAGAGGACAGTGCATATTAATGAACACAACAAAATTGTGTAAATATGCCAGATTTAGCATAAAGCTAATTTTCATCTGTAGTCCTCGTGAAGTAACAAGTACTTTTCACAGTGAAGTGAATAAAAACATTACAATAAATAGGAAAATCTTAAGGTACATTTTAAGGAAATATAAAACAATTCATACGTGTTTACAGGTTTGGTTTGTTAAGAGCCATTTTTTAAGTTGTTTTTTAAAAGAATAGAATGAAGGACATTCCCTGATAGTGTCTGGGAGGTTATTCCAGCTCTCACTCGCCCTCACAGAGAGGCAGTTCTGACCTGTGCTTGTTTTTCTAAACGGTATCTCATAGTCACCTCTAAGAGCTGCTCTAGTATTAGGATTGTTGTCTTTTTGTTTACAAACAAATAATTCACGTAGAGGTGGTGGGGACATATTATTCCTAATTTTATAGATCAAACAGCTATATTTCAGTATTTTTAAATTTTCAAATTTTAACAATTTATAGTTCTCCAGAAGAGGACAATGATGAGACAAATATGATTTGTTGGCCATCACCTTAACAGACCTTTTATACAGTTGCTCTAAGGGTTTTAGGATAGAGGCACCCGCAAAAGACCAAATTACAAAACAATACTCAATATGTGACATAATCATGCAATAGAAATAAGCTTTAGCTGCGTCTTCAGAAATATAGGGCCTGATTTGTCTAAAATTTTGCAAGTTGAAATTTATGATGCCCATCACTTTTTTAACATGTCTGCTAAATGACAGTCTTGAATCCAGTATCACCCCAAGATATTTAAAGTGAGGAAGTAGTTCTAGTTCTTCGCCCTCAATGTAAACATTAGATCGGGTCTGTTTTACTTTATGTTTTGAGAAGAACATACATACTGTCTTTTTCGTGTTAAGAACCAGGCAGTTATTTTGTAGCCAAACCTGTAACTTATTTAGAGCATTAGTAAGTTTAGATGCAATATCTGATGTATTTAAGCCATGAGTAAATAACACTACATCATCAGCATACATTATGACATTCAGGTCGGGGCAAATATCAGGAAGACTATTTATATATATTGAGAACAATAAAGGCCCTAGCACTGATCCCTGAGGGACTCCAAAGGTACAACTAAGACTACCAGATTTGACATTACTTACTGTTACACACTGACTTCTGAGAGAAAGGTATGACTTAAACCACAATAAAGAACTATCTGAGCAATTTAAATAAGAAAGTCTTTTTAGAAGAACAGTGTGATCAACTGTCTCAAATGCTTTTTTTAAGTCAAGGAAAACGGCTCCCACATATGGGTATTTGTCCAAGTCATTCTTAATTTTTTCTATCAAAAACAATTGGCTGATTCAGTAGAGTGTAAAGCCCTAAACCCAAATTGCATTGGGTGTAGAGAATAAATGCTTTTTTCAAGATGATCTATTAATTGATTTGTAACCCATTTTTCTGCTATTTTTGATATAGTTGGCAAAATACTTATTGGTCTAAAGTTTTCTACATGCAATTTTGAGCCAGATTTTAGGATTGGGGTGACATTTGCCACTTTCCAAGAAGTGGGAACAGTATTTTGCTCAATGGACATATTAATCAAATAAGTGATTGGTTGTATAAGTCCAGCAGAATGAGTTTTGATGAAATTTGTATCTATTCCATGAATGTCTTGAGCCTTAGAACATTTGAAATCAGCGATAATTTTACTTACATCAATTTCTGTTATTTTATTAATTTCAAACATTGACTGCTTTTCATTAATAACAAATTCTGCAATATTTGGGGGGATAAATGAGCCTATCAGATCATTAACACTATTAATAAAATGTTTATTAAAATGGTTTGCCACATTCTCGGGATCCTTCTCTATATTGTTATTTACTTCCAATTCAAATATTTCATTGTAAATTTTTTTATCATTACCCAATAATTTATTAATGACTTCCCATATCTTTTTACCATTCCCCTTTGCTTGATTTATTGTATCAATAAAAAATTTTGCTCTGGTCCTTCTTAATGTTAATATTACTTTGTTACGCATGCAATTATATTTATATCTATCTGTTGACAGGTGGGACTTTGTACATTTTTTCAATAGTGAGTCTCTTGTTTTCATCATATCTCTACACTTTTTATCCAGCCATGGAAGATTATTTCTCTTTTATTATTCCCTCCTTTTCTGACAAGGCAGGAGAAAGAGGAGATAAGCTCATTGACTTTATTGACAAAAGCAGTATCACTATTTTCTATATTGTCACATGATATTATTTCTAACCACTCAACATTTTCAATAGCTTCTTTCAACTTTTGAGCATGCTTCCTTGGAATCACTTTTTTTCGAATTGCAGGAGAGGCCTTTAATTGTTTACTTAGCTGTCTGTTATTAAGCTTCCTAGATAGAAAAATAGCATTATGATCAGAAATACCTGTCAAGTAATTATAGATTTTAAATATCCTATTAGGTTTATTTGTAAACACAAGATCAATTCTGGTCTGTGATTTGTCTGTTAGCCTTGTTGGTTGTTCAATTATTTGTTCAAAGTTATGATTTACTACAAGTTGTTTAAGCTTTTTTCGTCCTTGTTTATCGTCCCAGTTGACATTAAAGTCACCGAGTAGGATGATTTCTTTATTGTGGCCAAGTGATTTTAGTAATATTTTAAATTGATCATAGAATTCTACCTTACTTGATGGCGGTCGATACAGACACACAAAGATAAAGGACATTTCATTTGACAATATAATCTCCAGGCCAACACATTCAAATTTGATAGCTTTTGGCATTTCCAATTGCCTACAAGTGAACTTATTTTTTACATAAAGCAGTACCCCACCACCTCTGCCAATTTCTCTATCTTTTCTAAAGGTCTGATACCCGGGAATTTTTATCAAAGCTTCTGCGGATGAAGGTTTTAACCAGGTCTCAGAGAGGCTAGAATATCAATATTGGAATCTCTAAGTAGATGTTCTATTTGTTCTCGTTTATTGCCTAGGCTTCTAATGTTCAAATGACCACAGAATATCCCCTTTGGTTTACAAAGAGGATCCCATACAATTCTGGCCTGGTTAAGAGTAGAAAAGACTTTTGTTTTACGATGTTTTTTTAATACTGGGTTTCGAAATTTATGCCCTGTTATCTTTCTTTCTAGTAGTTCTAATATTATTACTATTGTTAGTGACAGCTACAGCCAGGTCAGAAGATAGTACTATTGCTTCTGTTAGTGTTAAATGTGACGTGGTTAATTGGTCACCAGAAAGTTTATCTGGAAATTTACTTAATGTTAAGGCAGAACTTTTATTATTAGGTTTAGCAGAGCTATATGTAAATGTATTGTTCTGCTGCTCATTACATTCAAAATATGAGGCAACTTGAGAGTTGGAACAGCAATGTTGTGTAACATAGTTTTTAGATTTTATTGTAATACTATCAGGGAGACCTAATAGATTATTTGTTTTTAGTCAATTTAGTTTGTTTCTGTGCACAGCATGATGAATATTAGCAGCAAGCTTATAACTACCTAACCTACTTGGATGCAAACCATCATTTCGGTAGAAGGATTGACGACCAGAGAATAAGTTAAAATTATCAACAAAGTTGAAACCATATAGACCAGAGGTGTCTTGGAGCCAGTCATGAAGGTAAGAGAGTCTGCTAAAGCGTTCAGGTCCACGTCCAATGGTGGGGAGGAGACCACTTATATAGACAGATTTTTCACATGATTTTAGGAAATCAAACAACCTTAAATAGTCCTTTTTTAGTAGCTCAGATTGACGTTTAGGTACATCATTAGTCCCTATGTGCAAAATGACGTTCTTAATTGATGTCGGGAAAGATTGAAGCAAATTAGGCAGTTTGTCAATAATTTTGCTGACTGTAGCGCCAGGGAAACAACACTTTTTTGCATTAAAAAAGTTTATATTCCGTATTATAGAGTCACCCACTATTGCAGTGGTCGGAGTAAAAAGTGGGCGGGGCCTTGTTTGTTGAGTCTCAGATTGTGAAGGCGCTGTAGGACCGGTGGAACACGAGCGCTGGACTAACGGAATTGCCGCAGCGGGATGCAAATCTGGCACTGAGGTGATTTTTGCCTCTGCCAAAGGCCCGCTTGTACTTTCCACTCTGAATGCAGGCTCCTTTGCTATATTGCGTCGTGCTTTTGAAGTCATCGAAGGGGAATTGGACCTTTTTGAAGAAGGATCCGAGACTAAAGCATTACAAGGTAACGCTGAAGCTTGAGGACAAAGCGGTGGAAAATCTTCGTCACTCAAAATATCAAACTTATTTGATAACTGGAGATCCTGTGGCGACGGAGGTGAGATTTGGCGTCTACATAGCTTTTTTGCCCTATACGTGACTTCAGTGAAGGAAGATGATGCATTTACAGAGTTTATTTGATTAGGATTCGGAGTGTAAATAGCAGTCGCTGGTCGTTTTATTCCTAATTTTGGCTTGGCCCCTAGTCGGTGGTGTAAATTAGGAGACGCGGCTTTCTCTGTCGCACGGTCAGAAGATAGAGGAGTTGAGGTAGCCTTTCGTTCCATGTCAGAATATTGAATCAACACTGGATCTAACGGCGGAGCTTTTTGGTCCACTTTAACCGTGGCATCCAGGTTGACAGAGACAGAATTGAGGCAGGGACCCAGTGCAACAACCGATTCCAGTGACCGTGCTTGGACATCGCTTTCGCAGAGAACAGATAAGCGCAGTTCCAAGTCAGCAACTCTCTGTGATAGATCTTGACAGCCTTTACAGTCTGTAGGTGAGGACGACAGCGCCATGGGCAAAAGCGAGGAAGTCTGAAGCAGCAGAAGTCTTTAGTTTGCCCTCGTTGACCTGGAGTTCACTTCGAAAATGCTGGGAACAGAAACATA
Organism: Mugilogobius chulae; assembly: GCA_038363315.1. Lineage (NCBI taxonomy): Eukaryota > Metazoa > Chordata > Actinopteri > Gobiiformes > Gobiidae > Mugilogobius > Mugilogobius chulae. The sequence continues at coordinate 32,979,651 of CM076401.1, read as the reverse complement.
AAAGACAAAAGGGCAGAGACTTGTGCACGACAAGATGACGAGCTTTTCTTTTCTTTTTTGGTGAGTTGATTAGCAGCGAGGCAAAACAAGTCAGGGGACTTACACGCCTGGGCTCCACAAAGGAGCCCGCAGCGATGAAAATGGATGAAGGGAGTTCAGATGGCACACGGCTCAGTTGTAAAACGAGGAACTTACCGCCAAGGGCCCCAGAAGGGCCCGATGAGGAGAATCAGCGCCGGGTAAGTAACGTGCCGTGATATGTTGATGTTAGCAGCTAGCGTGTTTTCCACAGGTGTCCAGGGTTCAAAACACAAAACCCGATTCACTCAAATGTGATCAACATGTCGGGCATAAAAAGTAGTTTGCTTTAAAATGATTTAAATAGTATAAAATAATTAAAAGTTTTAAAAGTTTTTCAAAGTTTGTTGGAGAGAGATCACGCTGCGTGCTCCCCTCCGGAACCGGAAATCTTCAATTCAAAATGATCCACTGGGGTATAAGTATCAATCATAAAGTCTGCTTTTTGTAATGTAGGAGTTTAACTTGGGCAAGATTGGATGTCATAATGGTATTAGTCTTGTTGTAAGAGGTGCAGGTGGTATTTTGTTTTTGGACTGACGAAGGTTGAGTAGCCAATGTATTCAACTCCATTGTCTTGAGTGTACACTGTGCCAAAAGGAATAGTCCGCTGAAGGTTAAGCTTAGTCCAATTAGGTTCATTAGGTCTTCACATTCTAATAAGTTTAAGAGATCTTATACAGACCTGCTACTTGGAGCAGTAGTACGTTATATCTATTGATGAAGATACCCGGATGTGTAACAAAACATTGGCTTCTTAGTCCAGCTGTATTTAGTTTCACACCACTCTTACTATTATGTCAAATTATGAAAGCCTTCTTCATCATTAGTTTACTCAAAGTTATATTGAATTAATTCATGCATGTTGGAGTGATCTTGCAGCTGGAGCTCAAGTGCTCAGAAATCCCTGTTCTCACCTACCACCTATCCCCTCCTACTTCTGTCTTTACTTATTATAATTCAAAAGATTAATACTCAAAGTGAAGCATGTGTGGTTCAAAACTGCCCCATATTCACTTTCCAACAATAAAAAATAGTTACAAATCTGTTACTTTTTACAGTTACATTTTAAAATGAAGAGGCGGGGCTTATCAGTTCTGCAGTTTTGAACAGGAAGTCAGTAGAGCTGTTTCTATTTTTAAGTTGTTTTAGATCAACTTTGTGTTTTACAATGAACAAAAGGTAAATTACTGATCTGCATATGTTCTAGTTTCTGAATAAAAAAAGAAAAACACACACAATAGGTCTCCTTTAAATGAATGATAAGTTCTCCAAAACAGTGTGTAGAAAGGAGTTGAATGAAACCCATGACAACAAGAATTGTACAATGGTCTGGTCTGGTAGAAAGTCATGGACTGTGATTTAGAATAAGACGTTTTGACCTCTCCTTTCACTCACTGCTTGAATTTATGCTTGAATTCTAAAAAAAAAAGTATAGCTTTTAACATTAACATTGTACTTTAGTATAAAATATCAAAAAGATCATTTCACAATGTTTAATCTGGTGATTTCTATTGACTAGTGCCTTTTGTAGAACAAGAACCCCCATCTCAATGATTATTATTGGTTCCCACAATGTTGTGATGTCATTCTGGGCCTGATGTGAGGCCTATTTTTTATGTTTAAAGATCACTGGATTTTTTGTTAGTTTTCTACATCAATGCTGTCTCTCATGTAGTAAGTTATTCATGAAGCCAGGTGAAATCATAATGAACTATTGAAAGAATACATCCTTAATGAATGGTGACTATAATAGTAGATTATGTACCTTTACTATAAAACGTTCTAACAGGACACTACCAATTTGAGCACTAATGCTGTTCAAACCATCACATTGAATATTACTTTTGAATGGATGTTAAAATGTCTCGATTTCTGAAACGGACCTTGGTGCAGCTTAAGCTTCTTTTGCATGTTTTAGCTCACTTCTCACTTTCCATTTTTTTTACATTTTTGGATATTCCCTTAAAAAGCCACTAAAACAACGTAATGCTTTATCTCTCTTTGCGTTCACTTCCACAAGTAATGACAATTTCATTTAGTAAACTCCATAAAGTCCGACATGCTGTTTTGCTTTTGTTCACATGCTTTATTGCTTTATATTGTCTTTGTTTACTATTCTGGTCACGGATATATATTGTCAGGGGAAATTTCTGTTAGCCTTTCTTTTCTCTTCAACGCAAAGTGAAAGCATGTAGAAGGAGGAGGCCAGTGTATCTCAACCTTTGGAGCCATGTGGAGGGATGCACAAATCCCAGTAATCCTCGGCTCTAAAACTGGGCTGTGATGTCTGATTGTCATCGACACCCCCCTGCGAACACCCCTGCCACTCCCCCTCCTTTATCTCTGGCCATAGTGACACTAACCTCCTGCCACTCCCCCACTCACGCTCCTTTTATCCCTGACTATTGATCATTTGCATTTACGTCACATGATCATGTGGGTCTGCTATGACGGAGGGCAGAAGTGTGTGTTTGCCAGCATAGAACGAAAAGCATATATATTTTTTTTTTTATTGTAAAGAAAGCAATGGCTGCTTCTAGCACATGTTCAGTACATTTGTCTGTGTAAGTAGGAGATCTTTTAGATGCACACAAAGCAGGTATTTGGAAAGCTAATAAATGCTAGTAATCCATACTTCCTCCTCCTGCTATGTTTGCTGATTAAATAACAATTTCACCGACTTTATCCTTTTGATTTGTACATTTGTTGGTTAAAAGGGTTTCGTCCTACACTTGAGCAGATGTAAGTAAGTTTGGTTTTCTGCAACTTGGCTGTACATCATGTGAGGCTAGCGCTAGCCACAAAAATGCAAGTTGTTCAGATATTCATTGCTTTTTTTTTTATTTTCAAATGTTTTTTTCTCAGTAGCATTGACTTACCTTGTTTAAAGTGTAATGAAAAAGCTACAGGCTAAGGTTTACAACCTCCTTGCTGTTAGTGCAGCCAGTTGAACAAGACAACCATTTCACAATTGAAATCAAAAATAACTTAGAAACAGGCAGGTTTTCGGCAAAGTGTCTATATTGTAATGCACACAGACTAAACAGTGCTTTTGCCTCCATCGTGGAGAAGTGGGCGTTCCTCGAATAGGCAACGCTATCCCCCTGCCACTCTCATCTTCCTTTTTTCTCTATCATTGACTATAGGCAACTTTATCTCTCTATACTCCCACTCATGCTCTATCCATGACTATCGATGATATTTACTTCTACCGCTCACCCTCCCTCTCTATTACTGACTATAGCCAACGCTATCCTTGATGCCAATAGCAGATTGTCGTAGTGTCAGATTTCATTTACAAATGTTGAATTAGCAGCAGAACTTTTGTTTTGNAACGAACGATCGTCTGAACTATCTAGTTCTGTGTGAATTATTCATTATGTAAAGTTTCATTTGAATTTTACCGAACTGTAAATTCCAGCCAAACTCTGACGACCTGGACAGAATATCTGAATACAGCAGTGATTGACAATGACTCTACAATCTTTTTTTAGGTTCTGATCATTTGAACACTCACACATTATTCTATTTGGCCACTTTTTTTTTTTTTGCAATACAACTGTGACATTGTGTGGGAGTCAATTAGGATGTTTACGGCCCCATTCCTTCAGCATAATATAAGAGAGAGGGGTGCGAGGACCGTGTTGTCGTGTTTTGGAGAAAAATCATCAAAATAAATAGCTGGGATTTATCACACGGGGCAGAAGTTGCACGCTTTTATCATAGACCATATAGACACCGGCAGTTGAACTTTTATGCTATCGAATCACTGAACTAGTCCGGAGACATTCTCCTGTTTGTTTTCATACAGCGTAGATTTACTTTGGGTGGTTCCGCAAAATAATTCACACCTTAGGCGTAGCCAAAAGGAGACCGAAAGTTATGAAGTTCCAGAGAGTGTCAGCTGGTACAAACTTCTTACTCTTCGACCACATTTGTTTAGTCATAAGTTGAGATGCTTGTTATTTAGTTATTGTTGAGTTTACATCCATGTCTTTTTTAGGTATGTGGTTTATTTGTGAGAATTTATTAATTTGTAGTATTAAACTGTCGAGTATACGAGTAGTCGACTGTCTCTAAGAGGATTGTGTCTGATCTTGTATATGTGAGTTTTCTGTAGACTCTAAGGTGCACCCGGAGAAACGTCCACTTGTTACATGTCATGGTGAGTAGTAAGCAGACAGAATATTATTCATTAAAAACAGGTGTGTTTACCAAATAAAAGTTATAATGCTTATTGTGGATGAGTCGCAGTCTGCGCATCGGCAACTGATGGAGTTTGTAACAACGCATGTTCCAGCAATACGAATATAATAGTTTTGAGAAAATATATATCTCACGATCGTGCAATGTTGTTTTAATAAAAGCTTATAAGACAACAAATCAGTCGTTTTGCCGGTGCATGGGTTTCTTGCTGAGTATATCAGGGTAGGTACACATAAAAAGTGGCAGTACTGGTCGTGCTTTTGTGGTCATATTGATTAGCGTCATCATCTCTACTTGAGGAATATGGCAAACTTTATATTAAAGGATATACAAAGTTTGTTTAGCCTGCATTAATCTGAAGTTTGACTGCAAGGCTTTGACCTTTGGCTTAAATGTGGCCGTAGGTTTGTTCCTTTCATAACTTGAGGTATTTTGAGAGCTAATGCTAACGCTATAGGACAGATGGAGGAGTATATCGCTCCGGAGTTTCAAAACTCATACTCTGGACTAGCTCAGATGCTTAAGTGCTTCAAAATAGCACAGAGTCGAGACTGGCGTCTACGCCTAATTGATATGTCCTAATAGCGCCGGGTGTGTCTCAAACCGCTGTGAGTCGGATTAGTATCCGTGGCTGCCTGTCACAATCGAATCAAAAACAAAACTACGGGACCCAAAATCGGTTATCCTAACACGAACCCTCCTGGGTTTGACCAAACTAAACTACTTATATTTTTTTTTCATTTTTTCCGCTCCTGTCCATTTTTTCAGCATATGGGAGCAAATCGGCGGTTTAGTTGTGGTGGGTAGTTATTATTGTATGTAGAGGATAGTGTGACTCAGCTCTGTGCTCCAGTCCATCAAACATGATTGTGGGCAGTGAAATAGACAGAAGTGTAGCCCAGCAAAGAGTGAATACGGGCTGGATATTGGTCCTGTGTTGAATTACTGTTGGTGGGTCATCATTGTTCCTTGTGTAATGGGAGCAGAACACCAGGCAGCAGGAGGTGCGAATGCTGTATTGCAGCTGGGACACGTTCTAAGATTGGGTGTCTTTCCATGTGGAGTTGGCTCTTTGCGTGAGGGTCACTTGGCGTTAGTTTATCAGAGCATAGACTATGGTATTTTCTTTGACACGATTCATAGGGGGTGAGTGTGGTGCGTTGGTTAAGGCGGTGGAGAGCAATTGGGCCTTTTGTTTACATAAGGAAGATCTAGTTTTGCTTGAGAGTTGGAGAGTGTAATTGTATGTGCTCAACTCTCTATCTTATTTGTTCAGTGGAGTTGTAGCTTCATTTCAGTAAATGAAGTTTATGACCTACCTTTTTACTTTCTTCTAATCAATCATTTTTGTCCTTTTGTAGCAGCTACAAGTATAGAAAAAAAAATAATAATGAAATTGATACACGTTTTTATCATTTTGTGTTACTAGAGGTAATTTATTATGTACATCCTTGTGAGTGGACCTCTAACCAAATCTGTGCCTCATTTATGCTTTTGTTCTTTGGTGTCTATAATATTAGTGGTTTTGTTTCTGGTGAGGGAACACTTCCGATACTTAGGGACTGGTTGTTTAATGTTATTGTACAAAGATGTATATTATGATTGAATTTTTATATTATTTATGGCTACGTTACCTTATTATTGATTGAGGTAGTACGCACTTCAACTATGGTGTTAACAGTGGCTTGTAATACTTTATTTTCTTGCAAATTAAACCATGGGTCTTAACATAATTACTACTAACAAATGTGTTCCAGTTTTTGGGGCAAGTTGTTATGAGTTTTTATTGGGAGCGCCAGCATTTGATTGTTTGAGTTGATAATTCCTGTAAGCAAGTAAAGCAACGCATAATGTTGCTTGGGTGTTCCTAATATATAAGTTGTTCAAAGTTCCAGTAATGCCGTTCTGGTTTTGATTATCTTATAGTCAGGTACTCTGAGTGTGTTTAGTAGAGGTTATTGGTTACTGTGATTCATTGTTTTGTTGGTGTGAAGCTACAGGATCTCACAATATTTATAATTAGGTACGTTATATTTAGAAGCTGATAAATGTTATCAATTTTCAATTGTTTCTATTTCTTATTTTTGTGTGGCGTGTATTCATTTGACACAGGTTGTGGTTTTTTGTGCCTCGTTCTTATATTGAGTCCTATTACTCGATTTTTAATTTTCTTTTAATTTATTTTCTTATAAACAAGAAAGAAAATTTAGCTCTTTGGGTAATGATTAATTATTATGTATTTCTAGTTTTGTTGTTCTATTGTAGGACAGAAACACAATAATCTTCTTTCAAAATCTGACTTCTTTTTCCACTACAGGATTGTCTGTAGTTTGAACTAAATAATTGACCATTTGACATGACACAATTTCAATCACTCAATTTGTAATTATTAATTTTTTCATCTAGGCTTATTTTTGGCTGGCTATCTTGTACATTTTATATTGATGCACTTGTTTTGTTATGCATTTATGTAATTATTATAATCTTTTAGTTATTTTACGTTTATTTAAATGTAGGTTTCCAGTGTTTCCTCTGAGGAGCCTCTGCACCAGGAGCTGTGGTCGGCTGTGGCTGCTGGGCTCTGGCTCGTGGCCCTGGAGATTTGGTCTTGACCTCATCTTCTCTGGGTCCTGGGCAGGTTTCATGTGGCTGCAGGTGACTGCACTTGGTGCAGAACGCTCCTCTGATGGTGCTTTCTCATCTGGCCAATCTCTACCCAGCATATCATATTGTAGCATATTTTATAAAACCAATTCTATTTTAACACATGTGACAGGAGGTGAGAGAGGGGGTTGTTGGTGTGTTTGTGCATGTCATGAGTTGGGTTGATGGTATTGTTTTTATGCTCTGTGAAGCACTCTGCGTTTGAGTATGAATAGCGCTTATAAATAAAGAGGATGATTGATTGATTAATTGCCCAACACAAACGAAGATGAAGGTTTTCTATATTAGAACTTACTGTCTCTTTTAAAATTCTTTCTCATTATTAATTACTCATCAACTACTATTTTTCAGTCAACATTTGCAGCTTTTACAGCGTGTTGAGACTCTGATTTTGACAGTAACTGTAGATTTTTTCTTGAGTGCAGTTTTGCCTTCCCAGCTCACCTTGGATTACTTGAGAAAACACATCCCAGTGACAGTTTTCAGCCTTGCTTGCTGATGTCAGTGCCTGGCATGACGCATGACACCTGTAAACTTTATTTTGGACAGGACCGCTCCTCTTTGGTGACAGCGCTGAAGTCCATTGCCTTCAGCTCTGGTAGGACGGCTATTACATGGCTCCTGAACACAAAGACATCCCCGATCACTTTTAATCACTACATGCAACTTTATAAACAAGCATAAACGTTACCTGTATCCTTTGGTTGTCTCAATGTTGTTGCCATGTAAATGATGGTGTGGAGATAAGGCAGTCGACCCAGTTTATCCACTTCTGACAGGTTCCAGATTCTGTTTCCATGAAAACAATACACGCAGCTCTCGCATCTCACAAAAGACCTACGCATAAACACATCAGCCATAGATTCACAGAGATAGAGGTCAGATATACTGTAGTGTGTACTAAACATACTGTAGTAAGGTAGGTAGAGAGGAAAGTGGTTGTCATTGACTACAAGGACACAACGCATTATAATTCTGATTTGTGAAAAAAAAAAAAAAAGAACCTCACAATTAAACCCAGCACAGCAAGACATTCCCATTAGTTAGAGAGATATAAAAAAAAAAAAACAACAACTTTTGTGGATTGTCGTAACATGGAATGTGAGTGAGCCTTGTATGTGATTTGAATATTAAAACAAAGGCCAAATCCAGGCCTTTGCTGCTGTCTCTGTATCAGACAGACCAAGCCCACAGCTCACCGAGTCGATCGCTCCAGTTTGTTGAAGGAGAGGTCGAGCCAGCCCAGGAGGGACGGCCTGGACAGAAGTGCCCGAAGAGGAAACTGATGCCGGTCAGGTCACTAATGTTGTTGTTACTGAGGCTGCACTGCTCGACTGTGGTACCGCCCATTTGAGGTGAGGGTCAGAGGTCGTATGCCACAGCGGGGAATCTCCGCCATGGCTTCTGCAACACAGAAACAAAGAAAATCTAGCTAAAAAAAAAAGTAGAGTGAGATTATTATGAGAAATTATGATTCTAAACTCTCAAAAAAAATCTCAAAGAAAAAGTTTATTCATAACCTGTTGCTATTCCCAAAGTAGTCTAACTGTAAGGTATGTATTTTTATCTGACAGTTATTAACTCTGACTACTATTTAGTGTTGGACTGGGATGAAACATTACAACTAATGCTAATTGTTTGTAAGCACAAAGAAGTTCACCTTGGCATGTCATTTTTGATGGTATGCTTTTTGTAAACCTGATTTTAGATGAGGTTTTGAGAACAGGTTTAGTGAATTGGTATGATTATTGATGGTTAAAGGGTGTAGTGGGGTTCTTTAAGGATACAAGTTCTTGATAATGCTCTCTCTCATTCTATACAAAGGTCTGTTTTTGTATTTCTCTTATCGCATTTTTGTATGTGTTTGTCTTGTTTTTCCTAGTTGGAGGAGTTGGGTGTTGGGTAGGACCAAGATATCGAGAGTATTTTATAATGCGGGTGGAGGGCTGAACTTGTTTCTCTCTTGGGATATTGGTGAGACGGTTTTCATAATCATTGTAGCATTTAATTATTGGTTGGCAACCAATGCTTCTCTAAAGATACCTGCATGTCTTGGTTGGGGTGTTTGCCCCTACTATAGTTGGTTCTAGACTTTGATTTGCATAAAAATTGTAACGTTAATGTCGAGGTTTTATCAACCATAGGCTATCCATTCGAATTGCATGAGGTTTTGCTGATACTAATTATAGCCAAGGTGGAATTTTCTTTGTTTGTGTGCTTTTTGTTTTTAATTAGACTATGGCTATATATCAGGTTATTTTTTTTGGTGATTTTAGGTTGTTGTTTGTACTGTTTGATGGTTTCATTCCAGTCCAAACACTTTAAATAGGGTAGGTCAGAGTTAATCACTGTCAGATCTAATAGAATACATACCTTACAGTAATAGACTTACTTTAGGGAATGCAAAGGTTATGAATAAACTTTTTTCTTTGCATTGATAGTTAGAATCATGATGAATTTTCTCGATTAAGTTTTAAATTATACTGAATCACTACTTTTTTTGAACTAGACTTCTTCATTTCTCTGTTTTTCTCCGTGTTTTCTTGTTTGTTTTTTGGCCTGCTCTTTTTGTCATGTGTTTGTGTGTGTTTGTGTTGGGTCTGAGGTGGGTTTGCGCCGCTCGATTCTTCTTCGTGTGTTTCTGCACAGTCGGCATCTTGGGTTTGTTGTGCGTTGCAGTGCTTTTTTTCTGATGTCTGGCGGAGGAATGTGGTGCGGAGCATGTAGCAGGAATCGCCCATTCCGATGTGGAGGACAATCCACCCAACTTTCTCCGCATTGCTACGCCGAATTTTCCTCTCATGTGCGATTTGCTGTGGGTCTACCTTCTGCTCTTGTCAGGTGTGCTACGGAGAGGTTTTGTCTATATCAGGCATTTCGTTTGTATCTTGTTGCCGTCTGACAATTTTTGCGCATTCTCTTTGTGGCGCTATGGTTCGAGCAACTTTCTGGCCTGCCGTCTGCGAGTGATTTGGGCTTGTTTGCTGATCTCGGTAATTCTTCGTGCAAGCTGTTCAAGACATCAGGGGTACAATCCTGTTGCAATAAGTTTTTCGCTGTTTTCCACGCCTTTGGCGGCATTTTCGCACACGCACACAATGTCACCTTTTTTTGACTTTTTTTTTTTTGAAAGATTATCCCTGAACAAGATTTACAAGTGCAGTCTATGTTTAAAGTATGTTTTAGATTGTTTTGCATTTCAGAATCTAGATAGTTAACGATAAGATATATGCACAATAAATAACATAATTATAATTTAAAAAAACAGACATAGTTGACCTTGACGCCCAATGAGAATCAGTATTCTTATTATCGAGGATACGACAATAATAATTGTTCCAGGCGATGTCTACCACTGGGCTGGCTCGACCTCTCCTTCAACAAACTGAGCGGATCGACTCGTGAGCTGTGGGCTTGTTGTCTGTCTGATACAGAGACAGCAGCAAAGGCCTGGATTTGGCCCTTTGTTTTAATATTTTCAAATCAGCATACAACAAGCGCACTCACATTCCATGTTATCAAAATCCACAAAAGTTTTTTGTTGTTTTTTTTTTTTTATATCTCTCTAACTAATGGGAATGTCTTGCTGTGCTGGGTTTATTTGTGAGGTTCTTCTAACTGTTTTTTTTTCACAAATCAGAATTATAATGCGTTGTGTCCTTGTAGTCAATGACAACATTTTTTCCTCTCCTACCTTGGACTATACAGTATGTTTAGTACACTACAGTATATCTGACCTCTATCTCTGTGAATCTATGGCTGATGTGTTTATGCGTAGGTCTTTTGTGAGATGCGAGAGCTGCGTGTATTGTATTTTCATGGAAACAGATCTGGAACCTGTCAGAAGTGGATAAACTGGGTCGACTGCCTTATCTCCACACCATCACTTTACATGGCACAACATTGAGACAACCAAAGGATACAGGTAACGTTTTATGCTTGTTTATAAAGTTGCATGTAGTGATTAAAGTGATCGGGATGTCTTTGTGTCAGGAGCCATGTAATAGCCGTCTACCAGAGCTGAAGGCAATGGACTTCAGCGCTGTCACAAGAGGGTGGAGCGGTCCTGTCCAAATAAAGTTTACAGGTGTCATGCATCATGTTTTGCAGGCACTGACATCAGCAAGCAAGGCTGAAAACTGTCACTGGGATGTGGTTTTCTCAAGTAATCCAAGGTGAGCTGGGAAGGCAAAAACTGCACTCAAGAAAAAACTACAGTTACTGTCAAAATCAGAGTCTCAACACGCTGTAAAAGCTGCAAATGTTGACTGAAAATGTAGTTGATGAGTAATTAATAATGAGAAGAATTTTAAAAGAGACAGTAATTAACCTATAATAATAATAATAATAACCTTCATCTTCGTTTTGTGTTGGGCAATTAATCAATCAATCATCCATCTTTATTTATAAAGCGCTATTCATACTCAAAACGCAGAGTGCTTCACAGAGCATTAAAAACAATACCATCAACCCAACTCATTGACATGCACAAACACATCAACAACCCCTCTCCTCACCCCGACACAGACTCCTTCCTGTCACATGTTAAAATAGAATTGGTTTTTAAAAATATGCTACAATATGATATGCTGGGTAGAGATTGGCCAGATGAGAAAGCACCATCAGAGGAGCGTTCTGCACCAAGTGCAGTCACCTGCAGCCACATGAAACCTGCCCAGACCCAGAGAAGAGATGAGGTCAAGACCAAATCTCCAGGGCCCACGAGCCAGAGCCCAGCAGCCACAGCGACCACAGCTCCTGGTGCAGAGGCTCCTCAGAGGAAACACTGGAAAACCTACATGTAATAAACGTAAAATAACTAAAAGATTAATAATTACATAAATGCATAACAAAACAGGTGCATCACTATTAAATGTACAAGATAGCCAGCCAAAATAAGCCTAGATGAAAAATTAATAATTAAAATTGAGTGATTGAAATTGGTGTCATGTCAAATGGTCAATTATTTGGTTCAAACTACAGACAATCCTGTAGTTTGAAAAAGAAGTCAGATTTTGAAAGAAGATTATTGATTGTTTTCTGTCCTAAATAGCAACAAAATGTCTATAATTAAATCATTACCCAAAGCTATTTTCTTCTGTGTTTATAAAGACTAATTTAAAAGAAATTTAAAATCGAGTTGGATCAATATGAGGAGGAAATAAAATAGACATCAGACCTGTGTCATGATTAACGCACACAAAAAAGAAAGAAACAAATTGAAATTGCATAACATTTTTTCAGCTTTAATATGTCTATTATAAATATTGTGAAGATTGCTCAGCTAGCACCAAAACAAGTCAGGTAAATACATCTTACTAACAAAAAATGTCTGACTAGAAGAAATCAAACCAGACGCATTCTGGAACTTTGCCTTTTTGGCCAAGCAAACATTATGGTTGCTTTACTGCTGTACAGAATACCTCACATCTGCTGGCTTCCCATAAAACTCATAAACTTCCCCAAAACTGGAAAACATTTAGTTAGTTTAGTAATTATGTTAGCCATGGTTTAATGAAATGGAGTAGTTCAGCCTGTTAAATGTTAAGAGCGGTATTCCTCAATCTATGGTACGTGCCATAATAATATAAATATATTACATTTTGTCAATATTACCCAGTCTAAGTATGAGATATGTTTTAGAACACAAAAATTATTGAAAAGACAAAACATAATGGACAGATTTGGTGAGTCCACTATAAAGAGTGTAATGTATTCTTGTCCATGTAGTGTTTTTTATTATTATTTTTTTTATACTTGTAGCTGCACCAGGACAAAAATATGTGACTGAAGAAGGAGAGGTTGTTATTTCATTTACTGAAATGGGAGGTAAAAGCATGACATTTAAGATAAGATTGAGCACTACAATTTCCCTCTCAACTCTTCAAGCAAAACTGATCTCCTTATGTAACAAGGCCTTGCTCTCGCATACCAACGTAATATAGAATGTTTTCAAAGCAAATGTTGTCTGTAAAGATGCCAGTGGGGCAGGATGCACAGCAGAAGCACATTAGAACGTGTCCAGCTGCAAACAGCATGTGCCTCTGCTGCCTGTGTCTGCTCCCATTACACAGAAATGTGAGCCATAAATCAACACAGGACCATATCCAGCCGTATTCACTCTATGCTGGGCTACACTTCTGTCTTTTCACTGCAAAATCATGTTTGATGGAGTGAGCACAGAGCTGAGTCAGCACTTTCTACATCAAACTACACATACAGTGTTTTTTCATTATGCTGAAAAAATGGAGGAGCGGAAAAAATGAAAAAAAATATAAGTAGTTTTAGTTTGGTCAAACCAGGAGGGTTCGTGTTAGGATAAGGTTTTGTGGTGTGTTTTGTTTTTGTTCGATTGTGACAGGCAGCCACGGATCTTCTGCTCACAGGTTGGGCGCGCCATAGACATATAATTAGTAGACGCCAGTTCGACTCTGATGCTATTGAACACTTAGCATCTGAGCTAGTCCAGTATGTTTTGAAGAACTCCGGAGCGTTCTCCTGATTGTTTTCCTATAGCCGTTAGCATTAGCTCTCAAAATACTCAAGTTATGAAAGAACAAACCTACGGCCACATTTAGCAAAGGTCAAAGCCTTGCGTCAACTTACTGTTGAGGCTACAAACTTTGTATTGTTTAAATATAAAGTTGCCATATTCCTCAAGTAGAGATGATGACGCTAATCAATTGACCACAATAGCAGAAGTTGCACTTTTATGTGCGATTTCAGCAAAACCATGAGCAAAACAGACTGATTTGTGTCTTATGAAGCTTTATTAAACAACATTGACGATGTGAGATTATATTTCTCAAACTATTATATTCGTAGGCTGGAAATGCTGTACAAACTCCATCAGTTGCCGATGCGACAGACGCGCCTCCACAGATAAGCTATAACTTTTATTTGGTGTTATTTATGTAATCTGTCTGCTTTTCTCATGACATGTAAAAGTGGACGTTTGGTGGTCACTAGAGTCTTAAAAAATGCATAAGATCAGAAATCTTTTCTTGAAGTTCGCTACTCGTTAGCAGTTTTATACACAAATTTTCTCACAATAAAATACTAAAAGGTTTGTAAACTCAACAATAACTTGTAACAAGGCTCTAACCTTTGCTAAATGTGGTCGGTAAGTTTGTACCAGCTGACACTCTCTGGATCTTTCATAACTTGCGTTTTTTGGTAGGTAGGTAGTTTAGTTTTGCGGGCTAATGCTAACGGCTGTATGAAAACAAACAGGAGAATGCTCCGGACTAGTTCAGTGTTCGATAGCATAAGAGTCAAACTGCGTGTCTATATGTCTATGATAAAAGTGCAACTTCTGACCCCCGTGTTGATAATCCCAGCTATTAGTTTTTGTTGATTTTTCTCCAAACACGAAACACGGTCGCCTCTCTCTTATATTATGCTGAAGAAGGGCCTACATCCTAATGCTCAGAAGTCACAGTTGTATTGAAAAAAAAAAAGTGCCAAATAGTAATAATTTATTTTCAAATGATCTGAACCTAAAAAAGATTGTAGAGTCATTGTCAATCACTGTGTATTCAGTTTCTGTCAGGTCGTCAGAGTTTGCTGAATTACAGTCGGTAAAATTCAAATGAAACTTTACAGTAATGAATAATTCACACAGAACTAGATATTCAGACGATGTTCGTAATTATTACAATTTACCAGAGGTCTCAAGGTAAAACTAAAGGACTTATGCTTTGTTAGAATGAACAAAATGTAAATTAAAAAATGACAATCTTGTGTCTCGCTGCGACACATTTCAACAGACTAGATTTTTTTTTTTCTCACCATAGGAAGATATTTCAGTTTAAAAGGTTAATTGTTTTGTTTTGATTTGCTAATTGCTATGGCAACAGTTACAAATATTGATCCCTCTGAAATTCATGAGTATCAGGTGTTTGTAAAATGGCCAGACTCACACTTCCACTGACAATTACATTAACCTTTTGTCAGTATCAGATGTGTCTCTATAAAGCTGGATAACTTGGAACTGAGAAAATTAATATATGTGTGGCAGGCTTAGCTGGTCATGTGAGAAGTCACATGACAGAGACTTTAAAAGGGCAGTGTGCACAGCCTCACTTCCTCTTCCTGAGCAGGCCTGAGCACATGGTAACTTCTGGTGAGACAAAGAACTTTGTATTATTTGTACTATGTATCTGTTTATCTTTTGTAAAGACTTACATTTGCATTTTATTATTGTATTTAAGGGTCCTAACAGTCCAGATGTTTTAAGGTATGCTTTTAACTGATTTTATTGTAAAGGTTGATTGTTAAGAATAGTAGCCTACTAACTGCACTGTCTTTACAGGCTTAGTGCTGGTTGCCGTTTTATTGTAATTTAGTTGTGTATTTTGATTTGATGTTTCAGTTTATACACATAGGCTTCTGCAGTTGGTGAAGGTTTTTAGATAGCTGGGGTGCTGGGGGTGCACTTTAGAGGGTGACCTTGTTTATAGTTATTGGTGGTGGTGGCACTTGTAATTGGGTGTTTTCTGTTGTGGAAATGGATTTGTTTGTTTTAATCTTGTTTCTTCTTCACTGCTAGCATGCTTCCCTCACCCCAGCTTTAGGCCGGAGCCTCACCACTGCAGTCTCAAATCAACTCATCTCCACTCATTTTTATGTCTGGTTTTGTAAATAAAAGCTGCCTTAAGGCTGTTGGACCCACACTGACTGGCTTGCTTTGTTATTAAAGCTTACCTGTTATTTATTAACACCTATTCAGTGTTACATTTGGCGTTGCTGGTGGATCGAGCAGTCAGTGTGTGGTATTTTTTTTTTAATTAATATGTAGATTATACATAGCTAAATATAAAACGGCAATCGGTACAGAAGATTGGAGAGGCCTACTGCTCCCGATCTACAGCCAAGCTTAGTCTACAGAAAACATTTTGGAGACTATTAAGTTCTACTGGCTTTTAATTTAAAATGACTGAAGTTGAGGATCAGCTGCAAATAATACATGACCAATTAAGAACTTTACAAGCTGAAAATGAGCAGCTTAAACAGACTATAGCCAATCCCCTTGCTGCAAACCCCAGAGTGAATCGCACGGTGTATATTCCCCGCGAAAGAAGGTGCCCCAAGTTTTATGGCCGTCAAGACTCACCAGATAGTGTTCGTCTTGAGGACTGGATTGAGGAAGTGGAAGCTTGTCTGGAGGGTAGACACCTCTCAGACAAGGAAAAGGCCATCTTCATGTTAGACCATCTAGGAGGGGAACCCCGAAATGAGATTAAACATCGTGCAATCTGTACAAGGGAGGATCCTGACGAAATTGTGAACATTTTAAAAACGTTGTACAGTGCAAAGAAGCCAATGGTGGTATTACTAAAAGAATTTTATGACAGAAAACAGCAAGAGGGTGAGTCGCTAAGGCAATTTTCTCATGCTCTAATGACTTTAATGGACTCTGTTATTGACAGTGCACCTGATGCAGTTCCTAATCCACAAACTGTGATGAGGGACCAGTTTGTGGAGTACGTCAAAGATGGCATGCTGCGACGTCACCTTAAAGATGTGGTAAGAAGAGAGCCTGCCATTTCTTTGATAGACATTCGAGAAGAGGCCATCAAGTGGGCAGAAATCATTGATGGAAATGATCACTGGCAGTCTTATGGCTGCAATGTGGCCAGAGGCGATGTGAAAACTACTCTGCCAGTGTATAAACATTCATCAGTCTGAGTTTCAGACAATTACAGAACTTTTAAAACAACAACACACTCAAATTACTATGTTAACGGAGCAACTTCAATTGTTACAGACAAGTTTAAAAACCCCACCAAATCCATCAAAATGGGCAAAAGACAAAAATTGTCTCCGCTGTAACAAATTAGGCCACATTGCTCGTTACTGTAGACAGCCACTACCTAGTGAAATACAACAGAAATCTATGCAAGTACTTTATTCAGAGCCGACGGAAAACTAGCACCTTCTGTTGTTTTGAGTCAGACCTCAGAAGGAGCAGAACATGGCTCGAAGTCCATCCCACCTAAAGTACTACAGCAACTAGTGGGTACCTGCACTGTAGTAAACTTGGCAATTAATGGTGTCACAGTGCCCTCTCTTTTGGACACAGGATCAAATGTTACAACAATTACTCATAGTTTCTTTTCCGCTCATTTTGATCCGAGTAAGCATCCAGTAAACAACTGTAAATGGCTACATCTGACAGCCGCAAATGGTTTGTCTATCCCTTATCACGGCTACATAGAAGTGGATGTCACTGTTCTAGGAAGGACATTGCCAGCCTGTGGAGTGTTGATTGTCAAAGATCCACAAGGATCCAGTTCATTCTCTCAACAAAAACAGGACATACCAGGATTGTTAGGAATGAACGTTATTCTACAACTCTATAATAACCTCTATCAAGAATATGGCACTGCTATGTTCTCCCTTCCTGAAGTAACAGAAGCGGCTCCAGGCTGGAGAGAAGCCTTGCAACAGTGTCACCTGATGGAAAATGGAGATGACAAGGGCTTTGCTGGTCAGCTGCGAGTACAAGCTTCAGGTCCACTCCTGGTCCCTGCTGGTACAACTGTCATGGTCCCAGCCACTGGTCCGAAAGGTAAAACACATGCACAGACACTTTTGCTAGAGCCAGATCATAGTACTAACCATCTTCCGGCTGGCATTCTAGTCTCAACATCATTAGTGTCCTGTGAAAATGGCTTGGCCTATGTCCCAGTGTCTAATGTCAGCACAGAGGCTGTTTATCTTCAGCCACGAGTTACACTTGGCCTATTGCACTCAGTTGATCTGGTGGACAATAACACAAATGCTGTAGAATTCAGAGAAGCTATTGATGAACATGGCCATATAACTGTCACATGCTCTCAAGCTACTGCTAATGTGTCTCCTGATCTAGAATCTGTAGATTTGTCTAAATTGACTTTTGCAGATCAAGAAGCTGTAAAACGGCTGTTCTTTAAATACTCCAATGTATTTTCAAAAAATGATTCTGACTTAGGCTGTACATCACTCATTCAGCATAATATTCCTGTAATAGACGATGTTCCAACCAAGCAGCGGTATCGACGCATCCCACCATCTCAATTTGAAATGGTAAAAACTCATATCAGACAATTACTTGACACACAGATTATTAGAGAAAGCTGTAGCCCTTATGCTGCCCCACTGGTTCTGGTTCAAAGAAAGATGGGTCACTCAGAATGTGTGTCGATTACCGACAACTCAATGCAAAGACACGGAAAGATGCTTATCCGTTGCCTCGGATAGAGGAATCTTTGGATGCTCTCTCTGGAGCTAAATGGTTCTCCACGATAGATCTGGCAAGTGGATATAGCCAAGTGCCTGTTGCAGAAGCTGACAAACACAAAACTGCTTTTTGCACACCCTTTGGCCTATTTGAATTTAACCGAATGGCCTTTGGGTTGTGCAATGCTCCAAGTACATTTCAAAGGCTTATGGAAAGAATATTTGGTGACCAGAGCTTTCAATCTTTATTGTTGTACTTGGACGATGTAATAATTTTTTCTACATCTGTTGAACAGCATCTGCAGAGACTGGAGTTGGTGCTGAGTCGCTTGCAGACGGAGAATCTCAAGATCAAGTTGAAAAAGTGCTGCTTTTTTCAACATCAAGTCAAGTATCTTGGTCACGTTGTTTCGGCAGAGGGGGTGGCAACAGACCCGGACAAGATATCAGCTGTGGCAAAGTGGAAGTGTCCAGAGAATGTCCAAGAACTTAAGTCGTTTCTTGGCTTCGCTAGTTACTATAGACGTTTTGTCCCAGGGTTCTCACAAATCGCAGCACCCTTAAACAACCTAGCAGCTGAACTATCCCCAAAGCACAAGAATAGTAAGAAAACAACTGTCAAACACCTTTGGACAGAGGTATGTGACTCAGCATTTCAAACACTTAAGACCAAACTCACTACTGCTCCTGTGTTGGCTTACGCAAACTTTCAGAAGCCATTTATTTTAGATGTGGATGCCAGTCATAATGGTTTAGGAGCAGTATTGTCACAAGAGTGTGAAGGCAAAGTTCGCCCAATTGCATTTGCAAGCAGAGGGTTAAGGAAAACTGAGAGAAACATGCAAAACTACAGTTCAATGAAATTGGAATTTTTGGCACTTAAATGGGCTGTAACCGAAAAATTTCGGGATTATCTGCTAGGACACAAATGTGTTGTTTACACAGACAACAATCCACTCAGTCATTTGCAAACAGCTAAATTAGGAGCAGTAGAACAAAGATGGGCTTCTGAATTAGCATGTTTTGACCTGGACATTAAATACAAACCAGGCCGGTCTAATGGCAATGCAGATGGACTGTCAAGACAAGCTGTGACTTCAGAGCAAAAAGTTGTTTTAGCACACACAACAGTGTTCCCTGACGGCCTCCGATGTGCTTTGCAGAATGCCACAGATGATACAATACTTAACTGTACATCTCAAACATTGACAGTCGCTCCTTGGCCTCCAGATACCAACCTTTCTGTTTTGCAGGCGGATGATCCAACAATAAAGGACTTTCGCATCTTTTGGGACAGAGGTCAGCGACCAAACTCAGAAGAAAGAATGTCATTATCACATGTGGTCCTGAATTTGGTGAGGCAATGGGATAGAATTGTTGAAAAACATGGTATTTTGTATAGGCAAATCTCACCACCTGAAGGAGGACCTTTGACACATCAACTGTTGCTTCCTCAATGTCTGCAGCGAGAAGTACTACAGTCCTCTCATGACCAACATGGCCACCAGGGAGTAGACCGAACTCTAGACCTTCTAAGAAAACGGTGCTATTGGCCAGGTATGGATAAAACAGTTCAGGCCTACTGCAGAGACTGTGAGCGCTGTATATTGGCAAAACGTGGAAACTCACACCCACGCAGCTTTATGGGACATTTGATGGCCAACAAGCCTAATGACATTTTGGCCATTGACTTCACTGTTTTAGATGTATCATCAAATGGCACAGAAAATGTTCTTATAATGACCGATGTATTTTCCAAATACACTCAAGCTATTCCAACAAGAGATCAAACTGCTAATACAGTAGCTCAAGCCTTGGTAAACAATTGGTTTCACATTTTTGGTGTTCCTCGCCAACTGCATTCTGATCAGGGGCGTTGTTTTGAAGCAAAAGTAATACAGCAGTTGTGCAGTATATATAACATAACTAAAACCAGAACAACACCCTATAGACCTCAAGGCAATGGTCAGTGCGAAAGATTTAATAGGACTTTACATGATTTGCTTCGTACTTTACCTCAAACTCATAAAAAGCAGTGGCCTAAACATTTGTCACAAGTAGTGTTTGCCTATAATACAACAAAGCATCATTCAACTGGATATTCTCCATACTTACTCATGTTTGGACAGGAACCAAGGCTACCGATTGATTGTCTACTGGGCACAGTTGATGATAGCACTGAGGAGTGGACATCTAGGCATCAGGAGGCTATAAGTCACATCTACCAGGACACGAGAAACAAGCTACAACTTGCTGCTGCAAGAAGAGCAAAACATCATGATTCCAAGGTAAAACCAGACTGCTTACAACCAGGACAGTTGGTCTACTGTCGGGATCATAGTCACAAAGGACGTCACAAAATACAGGACTACTGGTCTCCTGTGTTGTACAAAGTGCTGCAATGTCCTCAAGATGGTGGTCCTATCTACACTGTAACATTAGCAAATGGCAAAGAAAAACCTAGACGTATCCACAGAACAGAAATTCACCCTGCTCAGGATAGTAAGACAGACGGAACATTGACTTTAGACCCAGGCCTGCCTGAACATGTGTTCACTGATTTAGATGATGTTATTGACATCCCTTTTGTGCTAGTAGAACAAACCCATGAACCAGGCAGCCCGGCGCGAGATGGACCACCTCCCCTGCCCCCTGCTCCAGTGGCACGCGCTCCTTCACCTCCAGCAGCAGGGTTACGCCGATCACAGCGAAGTACAGCAGGCAAACATCAAAACCCTCATCGCTTGCCACACTCTCTTGTACTACAACAACAAACAAAAATAGGGGTGCCCCAGGTAACATTTCATAGGCCATGGCTCTAAAAGACTAATCGACGAGACGTCGATTTAAATCCCAGGGGTAGATGTGGCAGGCTTAGCTGGTCATGTGAGAAGTCACATGACAGAGACTTTAAAAGGGCAGTGTGCACAGCCTCACTTCCTCTTCCTGAGCAGGCCTGAGCACATGGTAACTTCTGGTGAGACAAAGAACTTTGTATTATTTGTACTATGTATCTGTTTATCTTTTGTAAAGACTTACATTTGCATTTTATTATTGTATTTAAGGGTCCTAACAGTCCAGATGTTTTAAGGTATGCTTTTAACTGATTTTATTGTAAAGGTTGATTGTTAAGAATAGTAGCCTACTAACTGCACTGTCTTTACAGGCTTAGTGCTGGTTGCCGTTTTATTGTAATTTAGTTGTGTATTTTGATTTGATGTTTCAGTTTATACACATAGGCTTCTGCAGTTGGTGAAGGTTTTTAGATAGCTGGGGTGCTGGGGGTGCACTTTAGAGGGTGACCTTGTTTATAGTTATTGGTGGTGGTGGCACTTGTAATTGGGTGTTTTCTGTTGTGGAAATGGATTTGTTTGTTTTAATCTTGTTTCTTCTTCACTGCTAGCATGCTTCCCTCACCCCAGCTTTAGGCCGGAGCCTCACCACTGCAGTCTCAAATCAACTCATCTCCACTCATTTTTATGTCTGGTTTTGTAAATAAAAGCTGCCTTAAGGCTGTTGGACCCACACTGACTGGCTTGCTTTGTTATTAAAGCTTACCTGTTATTTATTAACACCTATTCAGTGTTACATATGGTTTCAAAAGTTTGTTTTTTTGTCCATTTTCTAGTTTTGCCAAGAAGCATTCTATTGAAATCTTTTTAATTAACAATTGTCATGAACTCCTTGTTGCAACTTTTAATGAATGCTGTCCTACTCTTTCTCTCTGCCTAATAAAATGACTCAGCGCATTTAGAGCCAGAGTCGACTCACTCCAGCAAATCCAAACAGTACGGTGTTATCTTGTTGCAACAGAAAGTCAATAGAAAATTATGTGTGTGTTTTTTTTTTCATCTACAGAAAAATAATAAATGTGCAGATTCTTTTTTTTGCAACTTTTGAAAGGGAAAATGTAATATGCACGCAGACAAAGCGAACAAAACCGAGTAGAGCCATTGGTGTCACATGATGGCGTTATTATGAATGAGATTTGGTGTTGGCAGGTCGTGCTGTGCAGCTGGTGAGTGAGGCAGCTGGAGCAGACTTCCGCCAATAAACTTTCCTCTTTGCTTTTCTGACAAAGAGCCATTGTTTCAGATTCGGGTTCTGACGTTTGTTGACAGGTAGGTAATTTGACCAGAAAATTGCTAAAAAACTTACTTGCCATCTGGTTGACTGGGAAAAATAGGTTTTAAATGATCCACTGGGGTATAAGTATCAATCATAAAGTCTGCTTTTGTAATGTAGGAGTTTAACTTGGCAAGATTGTATGTCATAATGGTATTAATCTTGTTGTAATAGGTGCAGGTGGTATTTTGTTTTTGACTGACGAAGGTTGAGTAGTATTCAACTCCATTGAATTGAGTGTACACTGTGCCAAAAGGAATAGTCCGCTGAAGGTTAAGCTTAGTCCAATTAGGTTCATTAGGTCTTCACATTCTAATAAGTTTAAAAGATCTTATACAGATCTGCTACTTGGAGCAGTAGTACGTTATATCTATAGATCAAGATACTCAGATGTGTAGCGAAACATTGGCTTCTAAGTCCAGCTATATTTAGTTTCACTCTACTCTTACTATTATGTCAAATTATGATAGCCTTTCTTCATCATTAGTTTACTCAAAGTTATATTTGAATTGATTCATGCATGTTGGAGTAATCTTGCAGCTGTTCTTCTACAGCTGGAGCTCAAGTGCTCAGAAATCCCTGTTCTCACCTACCACCTATCCCCTCCTACTTCCGTCTTTACTTATTATAATTCAAAAGATTAATACTCAAAGTGAAGCATGTGTGGTTCAAAACTTTGTTGCTTTTTACAGTTACATTTTAAACTGAAGAGGCGGGGCTTATCAGTTCTGCAGTTTTGAACAGGAAGTCAGTAGAGCTGTTTCTTTTTTTAAGTTGTTTTAGATCAACTTTGTGTTTTACAAGAACAAAAGGTAAATTACTGATCTGCATAAGTTCTAGTTTCTTTAAAAAAAAAAAAAAAAACAATAGGTCTCCTTTAAATGAATGATAAGTTCTCCAAAACAGTGTGTAGAAAGGAGTTGAATGAAACCCATGACAACAAGAATGGTACAATGGTTTGGTCTGGTAGAAAGTCATGGATGCATGACTATACTAGTAGATTATGCACCTTTACTATAAAACGTTCTAACAGGACACTACCAATTTGAGCACTAATGCTGCTCAAACCATCAGATTGAATATTACTTTTGAATGGATGTTAAAATGTCTCGATTTCTGAAACGGACCTTGGTGCAGCTTTAGCTTCTTTTGCATGTTTTACCTCACTTCTCACTTTCCATTTTTTTACATTTTTGGATGTTCCTTAAAAAGCCACTAAAACAATGCTTTATCTCTCTTTTGCATTCACTTCCTCAAGTAATCACCATTTCATTTAGTAAACTCCATAAAGTCCAACATGCTGTTTTGCTTTTGTTCACATGCGTTATTGCTTTATATTGTCTTTGTTTACTATTCTGGTCATGGATATATATTGTCAGGGGAAATTTCTGTTAGCCTTTAATTTCTCTTCAACGCAAAGTGAAAGCATGTAGAAGGAGGAGGCCAGTGTATCTCAACCTTTGGAGCCATGTGGAGGGATGCACAAATCCCAGTAATCCTCGCTCTAAAACTGGGCTGTGATGTCTGATTGTCATCGACACCCCCCTGCGAACACCCCTGCCACTCCCCTCCTTTATCTCTGGCCATAGGTGACACTAACCTCCTGCACTCCCGCCACTCCCCCTCCTTTTATCCCTGACTATTGATCATTTGCATTTACGTCACATGATCATGTGGGTCTGCTATGACGGAGGGCAGAAGTGTGTGTTTGCAGCATAGAGCGAAAAGCATATTTTCTTTTTTTTTTTTGTAAAGAAAGCAATGGCTGCTTCTAGCACATGATCAGTACATTTGTCTGTGTAAGTAGGAGATCTTTAGATGCACACAAAGCAGGGTATTTGGAAAGCTAATAAATGCTAGGTAATCCATACCTTCCTCCTCCTGCTATGTTTGCTGATTAAATAACAATTTCCCCGACTTTATCCTTTTGATTTGTACCATTTTGTTGTTAAAAGGGTTTCGTCCTACACTTGAGCAGATGTAAGTAAGTTTGGTTTTCTGCAACTTGGCTGTATATCATGTGAGGCTTGCGCTAGCCACAAAAATGCAAGTTGTTCAGATATTCATTGCTTTTTATTTTTGCGTTTTTTTCTCAGTAGCATTGACTTACCTTGTTTAAAGTGTAATGAAAAGCTACAAGCTAGGTTTACAACCTCCTTGCCTGTTAGTGCAGCCAGTTGAACAAGATACAACCATTTCACAATTGAAATCAATAAAATAACTTAGAAACAGGCAGGTTTTCGGCAAAGTGTCTATAATTGTAATGCACACAGACTAAACAGTGCTTTTGCCCTCCATCGTGGAGAAGTGGGCATTCCTTGAATAGGCAACGCTATCCCCCTGCCACTCTCATCTTCCCTTCTTTCTCCATCCTTGACTGCACTGAAAAAAAAGTTTGGTTGAATCAACTTAAAAAACTTCTTCAATTGGTAACACTAGAATTTTTTAACTTAGAATAACTTATCCAATGAGAGTTGAACCAAATTGACATTTTAAAGTCAGATTGACTTAAAATTATGATTTGTTTGAATCTCACAGACTACTTTGGTTGAACTATAAAGTACACAGTAAATCAACCTAAAACTTTCCATATTTTCTATTGAAAATATGGCTACAATGTAAGGCAGAATTATGCTCAAAATCAACTTAAAATGTTGTACTTTCTTAAGGGAAAAGATGGCGGCCCTCTACGGCAAGAATATGCTTAAAACCAACCTACTTTACAATTTCAACTCAACTCAATTTATTACTGCATTGTATTACACTATACACTCTAGTACTCTATTCAAACCAACCTAAAAATCTAACAATATTTAAACTTAAAATAAATCATACACACAAGTAAATCGCTCAAGATTTATTTTAAAATATTAAAACAAGAACAGTTCAAAACAGCTGCAAAAAGAAATAGGGATGCACCGATACTGATACTGGTATCGGTATCGGTACCGATCCAGGCAAATAATACAATATCAGATATCGGCTGAACATCCGATATTTAACAGATATTAGTTCTTGCTCTCTTTTAAAAAAAAATCAACTTAAACCAACTCAATCTAGGCACTTATGAGCAGGTCTGACTTCATTTGAAAACTCATGAACTGTAAAATCCAGTTACTGAGATAGTTTTACACTCCTCAAATTTACTTTGAATCACAAACATTTACATCTAATAATCTAAAATTTACTTTTAAGGATGTAACATGGTATCGGTTGGTATCGGATATCGGTAGATACTCAGATATATAATATCGGTATCGAAAGTAAAAAGGCTGGATCGGTGCATCCCTAAAAAGAAACAGTACATAGCGCTTCCAACACTGAACATTCCGAACATGATTAACATTTACTTTCAAAAAGTTAACATTTTTTTAAATGACAAACATATGGAAAATGTATAGAGATTGAGCACTACACTGCACTTTGCAGTTTTCCAAACAGTGAGTGTACTTTTGGAGTCACCTTTTGAATGTCCAGTTCCATGAAAATTTTTTGAAACACTTCAAATGTATAACGCAAACACTTCGGATAGGCCAGGTTCAGGATGTAGATTAAGCCCAGCAGGAGGGCGCAACCAGACGTGACTGAGGTCAGTCCATTCAAGATTTTGTTACCTTCTATGACGACACCAATGTTTTCAGGAGAGACTGCCTCAAATCCTGCTGCTCTTACTGAAAATACGGCCATGGTCACCTGCTCCAATTCCTCTGGAATGTCATCTTCCTGAAAAGCCAATAGAGCACAGAAAATGATTATTCTGGGACATGCACTGTTGATCAATTTTTTTAAAACTTTTTCTACTTTTTTTTTTTTTTTTTTTAGATTTTATTGTGTGACTAATTGATAAAGACAGATAATTGAATGAAAAAAGGTGAAATTGTCAAATCAAGATTTAGTATTTTCTACTTTTATTGCAGATTTATGTTAAAATCCAGACACTTTATCTATGTTTTTAATTTCCAGATGATGAACTCAAGTAGTACAAATAATGAGAAATAAAAACTTGTAGAAAAACTTTGAGAAAACAATCTTAAAATCTCTTTGGTAATTTTGCAGATTGCTGTTATTTGACCTTTACAGCTATGATACATTTCAACTTAATTTCCTACAAGTGACTTGAATGAGGAACAATAATCCAGAGGAACTTTTGGGTCACATTAGGGCTGGGTGATATGGCAAAAAATGTATATTACAATTTTCTTTGACCTATATTACAATTTTCAGTTTTATCGCGATTCATTTCAGCCTAGTATCTGCAATTTGTTTTAATGTATTCTCCACAAAAGGCTATGTATGCTAACATGACAAAAAACTAAATTGGCTCAATAAATCAATGCCAATAAGTCTTAAAAGAAAAGAATTAGCTAACAACTCAATGCTAACATAACTTGAAATGGTAAATATACTAACATAAATCAATGCCTATATGACATAATAGGCTAAATATGTTAACATAATGCACTGCTAGCATTGCATTAAGTGTCATTGTTGGAAAACATAAATCACAACTTTATTTACATTTGAACAAAAAGTCACATATCCACAATTATTAGCTTTGTTATTTTATCAATCATTAAAGTTGTGATATATTGACACTTCTTGGACATTCACTTAACAACGTCTGGAACATCCCTGTGTCATTTTTAGTCAAATAAAAAATAATGCTGATTTGCTTAAATCAAGTTTGATTGAAATTTTGTCACTCAAACTTAGTTTAATCAAACCAGCATTTTTACAACCATAGAAGACCACAGGTTATTCCTGGAGCTATATACTGATAAAATGTAATGAATATCAAGTTATTTTCAGGCATTTGAGTTAACGGGGTTTCCACACAGTAAAATTCAAATTAGCATTGGTTCCTAAATGTGTTTAGTTGGTTTGTTTTGTTTTACTTACATTATACTCTTTGAAAAGATTAGTTACATCTTCTCCAAGGAGGACGATGAGGGCCTTCAGCATCCATTCTCTTTTGACACCGACATCTTCTGACTGTCAAATAGAGATGAAGATGCCACATTAAACACTAGTGGCTACAAAAGAAGTTGTTGAACTGTACATAGAAATCACTGGTACTTTGATCTTTCTTTGGTGTTAAATATAATCTATTTTTTATTAAGTCTGTAAGTTAATTACAATGACAAGCAAAACTACTGTAAATTTGGAAAACTACTTCAAATACAATTTGTCCATAGATCAAAATGTGTCTGTGCTTAAAGGAGCATTAAGGACTTTGTGAATTTTACGCCGTCGGGCCTTACGCGTAACTGCAGCCAAGATAAGCTCGTGCATGACGCACGTGCATGTACGAGCACGAAAGAAAGAAAACAACATATTGCAGTTCTGAGCGTTCTGTATTCGTTCAATGCCTCTCTGAAGAGCTATCTCTCTGGATAAGTTGTGATTAAACCTACATGTACATAGATTGATGCTTTTCACATTTTTGTGGGAATTGTTATTAAATCAACAATTAATTAAACACCTGTAACATTATTTACTTGTTTGTTGCTTGTCTGAAACATAATATCCTCCGTGAAAAATGTAGTTCCTGGTATAAAGCGCTTGCATGAAATGCAAGCTAAAAAATCCAGGCATTTCGATCAGCAAGTCCCGCCGCCACCGCGCGCATGTGGGGCGGGCAGTGAACAGACTGTCTCTGGGAGGGTATCAGGTCACACTTAGGGATGGGCACCGTTAACCCGGTACCAAAACGGTACCAGGGCCGAGTGGGTCGGTCCACCTGGACCGATAAGCTCCAGTCTTAACGGTGCTGTAATCGGTGCTGAGGAGATGCGCTGATGCCACGCGCTTTATAAAGGCTCTCTCGCTCACTCCGTGCATATACTGTATGTGCATGAGATGCGCGCATGTCAAAGTAAACAGAAGCACGTGCAGCGCAGATCGTAACAACATCAGCGGATCAGACGAGCGTGAATGTGCAGCGGCTCCGCTCTGCAGCGTTATACTTATGTAGTTTAAAGACGCGCATGATTTTGCTTCTGTCGTCCATTAAAACCCGACTCAGAGCGAGTGCTACTGACAACAACTGAAGAATTAGGGTATATTTGCTGTGTGGGAAAACAAAAGGAAGAGTTATTTCTTGTTGAAAGAGTGAATGGTGTGTGCGTAGACAAAAAACAGCAGAGTTGGCCGCCAGAATGTTTTTCTATTGTTGAAAAAATAATTCTTAGCTTTAATTACATTTGAAGAAAGTATCACATGTCCACAATTATAGCCTTTATCATAGTATTTACTTTATTTTATCTCCTCTATTTGTTCAATGTTTAATGTAGCAGCATTGTACTGAGTCAAATTCCTTGTTTGTGAACAATAGCAATAAAAACTTATTTTGATTCTGTGATGATTATTGAGACAATTACTGTTGAGTGATTAATAATGAGTAACATGTTTCAAAATCTTGGCTATTAGTATTTGTTGTTTGGCTAAAACGTTAAACTGACTAATAATCTATTTTCTCATAATTTTGTTGCCAATACCACACTGCAGATTTTGCATTAGTTGGTGTGCAGTAAAAGACCCACGATAATATAAGCATTGTCTATTCTGCTGTATTTATGGCAGTGGTTGAAGAAGAAATAAAGTACTTCTGTTACTTAAGAAAAAGTACAGCTACACAAGTGACAAAATTGTGGTAAAAGTATCTTCTCAACATCAAATGTAAATAAAGGAACCAATTTATATTTTTTCAAAATTACTTTGAGTAAAATTTTAAGTATTTAACACATTTCAAAACACTGCTCTCAAACTGGCACTAAAACAAAAAAATAAATAAATGTAAATGGGCCTATTTCAGCAATCCCATTGTGTATTTGAATGATTTTTGTGCCATTGTAAAGGGATCACTGGGCAGAATAATTTGATATGTCATTTATCCATGTGATAAAGAGAAAATTAGAATGAAACACAGCAAAAAATTTTATTTATTTATTTTTTTGCCTCGCCTTAAAAAAAAAAAAAAAAAAAACATGCTTTATGATGAATAATTGAATAACTCTTTGGCATGTTGCATACATTACCTTTTTACTTCATAAAATGGTAATATAAAATGTGAACAAGATATGTGCAAAGTTTGAAAGTGATTAGATGAAGCAGATTAAAAATAAAGATATTTTAGTACAGAAAATCAGTCGAGGTCCTCTGTAGCCACAGCTGTGCTGTTTAATTTGATTTATACCATGGTCAGTGAGAATTCAAACGTTAACTGGCGTGCATTATAATCGTATATACGCACACGTAGTTCGGCAGGTTAAATCACCGACATATCAGTGCGCTGAATACGTCTCCACGGCAACGCGCAATATCTGGGCAAAACCAATGAACTTTTGACAGGGTGAGATGGAAGAGCAAGAGTCTCTGTAGCGCTGTCGCTGTCTGACTCTTTCATAATAAAACTTTGCTTTCAGCGGGATTATGTTGAGGCTTTTATTGTGCAGTACACACAGGAAGTGATACTTTTGGTTGACGGTGACTTGACCGTCTTGACACAACTTAGCTAGCGCGGAACTTTCTAGTTTTTGATAGACTCGTCACTCGTGTATAGATGACTTGCAACATACGTCACTTCCCGTGCCGCCAAAAGGGTGCCGCCCCGTTTCGGTGAAAACAAAGCCCGCGTACATTGAAAATAATGGGAGATGATCGAGTGTAAACTTCAGATACACGTCTAAAAACTACATTTAGTGTTTTGTATCATGTAGTAAAAGACAAACGGAAGGCAAAGGATCAGCGGTTTGACTTTAGACGCTTCACAGACAGAACGGTAAACGTTTTAAACTGACCCAATTGACCCAATGCTAATCATAAGTGCCTGTATCAGACGTGTGTATTTTCGTATTAAAACACCCGTGGATGCTCACGTTTTATGAGAAATGAGTTGACAATCAAAAAATAAAATTAATATGTATTAATCCACAAAATGATTTGTCTTTTTTGTGCTATGCTAGCTTGATATCAAGAAACATACTTTAACTGTAGCTAAGATTGTGCTTGTTTGTTTTATTCATGTCTCTAATTTATTGTGTTGGATTTCGTTAAGTTAAATTAAATGTCTGATGTCGTCTTTACTGCAATGTGGAGATTTGTGGTCAACACATAAGGAAAAAACTAGTGTACATACCCGTGGGCTCAAGCTAGTTAGCAGACTAGTTACTTACAATAATAAACATTATTATAATTCAATATCAAACACACAGAGCCTGGTCAAATAATTACATAATTTATTTGTTATAAAATTACTAAACGAATTCGAATAAATGAGTTACTTCTATAAACGGCCAGTGTGTGGAGCCGTTTAGCCGAGGCAGAAGCTAGCTCTAATCAGCAGACGTATCTTAATAAAACACTTTCTTTTTCGACTGTTAGCTTTAGTCTCACACATCCTTACAAACGTACGGCTGTTTTTCTATGACTCCAGTGGCTAGTTTTCAATTTATTTGGCCAAAAAGGAGAGAAAAGCTGATATTTGTATCTACCGCCATTGACTTGAATGGAATGTTTTCACCGAAGTGGGCGGGTACTTTTGTGAGAAAACTGCCCGTCTCATTCAACATCGAACAACAGGATTTTAGCACAGAGACCACAATGACAACAGCAGCGCTGTGAGGTAATAAACATTTGAACGTGACAACATGCATATGTTGCCATGCTGTTAAGCCCGGACACAATAAAAGTAGACCCAAAGATACAATTTTCCGAGCAATTTGAGATTAGTGAACGAACTGTACGTCTATATTAAAGTTTTTCGCCGTTTGACCATGGTATAAAACGGATTAAACAACTCGGAGCCTGTGCATTACACAGATATAATGCACTTATATCTCGCTGTAATGACTCGCGTCGTCATCGTGTAATGTTCGTTGTTTAATCCTTACGTGCCACATTAATGTATTGTCCGTGATTAGTGCGTTGTGTCATGGCGGGAGAAATATGATTCCCTGCAAGGGAAGCAAGGGGCTAACGTATGTTGGAGAGCAAAAGCCAAGCAGGTCAACATGTGCAGCGATTGGAAAATTATTTTTGGAGCGGTTTACTTTATGCCGCCAAGACATTTACGGCATGTCCGACGACATTTGTTTTGTCGGCTGAGTACTTGTTTAAACGGCTAACGGAAGTCCTGGACGCGAGTCGCGACAGAGCAACCAAATTCATGAACCAACTCGAGCCCTCCTGCCCACTTCATCACGCAACACAAGCAGTGCATAACTTACTTTGAATTGAGCAAACTACCTTTTTGTTGAATAACCTCCGATCGGTCACGGCGTCTGTGCAAAACACCGCATGGAAACAAACGTTTGGAGGAGCAGAAACGGAAAAACCCGGCCAGGATGCCGCAGTGCATTGTGGGTCTTGTAGTTCGAAAATTCAAAGCGAGTCCGTATAAACTGTGATAAACACATTTGCAAGCCCTTATATGTTTGAGTTCGAGCAAGACTTTACAAAGTTTTAAGAAGACGACACAGCTTACTACAATCAAAAGGCAAAAGTGTTTTAATTTAAGTAGTATTGTTGAAATACTTACCCTCACAAGATAACAGGAAGTACAGAGCGGAGGTTGCGTAATACGTAAGTCTTGACTCCAACGTGATTGCGTCACCACATGCAAGGGATGGACTTAATTGCAAGAAGTTAGATTGACCACTATAGCACTTAAGACTTAAATCATACTGTGTAAAGCTGTTTACAAGCATATATTCACTTTAGAATCAGTAAAGTAAAAATACGATTAGATTTATATCAAATTGCAGTTTACTTCCACTGTAGTGAAAAATCCATATTTAGAGTGTGTATAGGCAACTTTATCCTCCTATCACTCCCTCTCATGCTCTATCCATGACTATCGATGATATTTACTTCTACCGCTCACCCTCCCTCTCTATTACTGACTATAGCCAACGCTATCCCTTGATGCCAATAGCAGATTGTCGTAGTGTCAGATTTCATTTACAAATGTTGAATTAGCAGCAGAACTTTTGTTTTCGCACAGTGATCAACTCTTGTAGTGAGCTGGCAACAGTGTGGTGAGTGTTGCTACTACAGTCTGTGTCAATCAGCAGCAGCTCTTTCTGCACATCTCCCGTGTTGAATAATCCTTCCACAGCTAAAAACACATTTTTATGCTTGTATAAATTGTGTCAAACATTTGGATGCTCTTTATTTTGTCTTTACTTCCTGTAATTTTGTAAAAAACACACAAATTTCAACATCAACTAACATATTTGGTGAAAACTATAACGTATGTATACACAGAGTACAACCCACCAAATAAATTCAAATAAATACATAAACAAACATGTCCTGCATGCTTTACCCATGTGTACTTCTTTATATTGTTTGGCTTTTTTATGCAACAATAAGAAAACCCCTGTTTTACTTTTACTTTAGCTAAGAACACAATGATCACTCTTCTCTTGCTATAAGAAGAGAATCCTTTTAAAAGAACAAGAATCAATTGTACCTCATAATGACAGCAGCAATTCAAACACTTTCGGAAGTTTAACTGAAACTTTTGTCAGCACAGAATGAGACAACATCACCAAACTACACCTGGTTTGTTTTTGATTTGAAAACAACTTTACAGCATTGTCGAAAGCTCGCAAAAGTTAATTTAGTAGCTATGTCGCTTAAGCTAGGTCTAGGAGCGGCTCTGGTCTGTGGGTCATAAATTGTGCAGTCCGAAGAGGGTTATTTTATAGACCCAGATGTGTTGAATAAATCATTTCCCCCCACACCTAATTAAACACTTACTGCCTCGCCCCCGTCCAGCTATTAACATCTGCTCATCCAAATGAAGCAGGAAGCTTTGAGTGCAGGCCTGCTTTAACAATGACAGCTCCAGTAAATATTCAGCTCTCTTCATGTTTTCTCTGCCTGAAGCCACTGATTTATAGACACTTTTAACTAGATATTGTTCAGTCAAGGGGTAAATGCTTCGGTTAACACTAAACTACTTTTTTCATTGTAAACTAGTATCTAAAATGAGTCTTGTTCAAAACTAAATGCCGCTTCATAATGACAATTCACACAGTTTGCATGTTTTCAATTTTAGTATCCACATATAGGTTTTTCAACTAATCACAACTAAACATAGGAGTGTGCAGGGATAGGTGGTAAGTGAAAAGAGGAATTTAATGAGCACTCAAGCAATAGTTGCAGTACATTTACTCAGACGAATCAATTAAAAATATAACTGTGAGTAAGCATAGCAGGGTAAAAGCTCAATAAAACCATCTTAGATGGATTCTCAGGATATTTGTGACTTTCTAGAAAGAATTGTATAAAGATGGTCGATGTGAGCTGAACCAATCACAGCACAGCATCATGGTTTGGGGAAGCGCGAACTTAAACAAATATGGCTGTGCTGGCAGGTTTGGCTTATTTTAGCAGAATTATTCAATATTTAGATTTTTTTTTTTTTTTTAATACACACTGTAGAGCGATTTTATCAACAGAAAAGATGCCTGTGCATTTCTCTCAGTTGGATATAACAAAAAACTTGATTTCCCCATGTGAGGTATCAACCAATTAGCTTCAAATATTTGTTATTATATTTCAGCTTTCCCCTTTCAGCGGCAGTCTATCCAGATTGATCAAGTGGAGAACTAATTTTAAAGTGATACAAATATCAGTTTGAGTCATGGAGATTGTTAATGAGATTATGTTAAGCTATATATACTGTATCTACATAAAAAAAATTCACAGTTCTTTAAACATGTTGTTGAGAACTTTTTCTGAAGTACTGTAAATGTAAGCATTAAATCCTGCAAGGCTAGGGCCTTTCTGTGTGGAGTTTGCATGTTCTTTCCCGTGTCCGGGTGGTTTCCTCCGGGCACTCCAGTTTCCCCACCAACCAGTAACATGCAGGTTATGGAACGCTTGGTGGTGGTCAGAAATTGAGGCGCCAGGTGTTTAAGTTTACTGTGAAGCACTTTGTGGCTCTGTATTTGAAAAGCGTTATACAAATAAAGCTTGTTTATTTACTTATTTACTTCCTTCCTTCCTTCCTTCCTTCCTTCAAACAGTCAGACAATCCCCTATCTGGACTTGGTGTTTGTATGCTATCATTGGAGAAAACAAAAGGTATCTTGCCTTGCATTGCTAACATAAGCACATTGTACTGAACACACTTTTGACAACAGACAACTCAGAAGACCCATGGGTTTCTATCTTTGAAATTGGTTGTTTTTGTGAGGCTCAGCAGAAGACAACATTGTAAACAGGATTAATAGAAAAACATAGGCAAATTTGAGTGATGGATAAAAACTTTAAAAAGTCAAAGCATACGGATACTACTGTCAACTTACAGATCAGATCCATGGAGAGGCAAACCAGCTCACAGTAAGAAAGCATGTTTCCCAAAGGAGAAAAACAGTACAAACATACAAGGACAATATTTAACCACACAAGTTTACCTTTAAAATGTACACTTGTAATCTGCCATCATAGTGTTGTGCTTTTTTTTTCTGTGTGGACTAGTTTGAATTAGAGCTTTTTCCAGTGGAACTACATCATGTGTTTGTCATGATGAATGCATGTTTATAGGCAAACAGTAAACTTGACGTGTTTATCCAGACTCTCGCTCATTTATTATCATCGCTAAAGACTCTATTGCTAGTGCTGATTGCTTCTGATGTCTCCTCCAAATATAGTGTGTTTTTCTTGGTTTGAGCATCGCCATTTAACTATTAACATCTGCTCTTTCACGTAGGAAATAATTCAGCTCAGGATTCCTATAACACTGACAGGCAGAGTAAATAAAGCCCTTCTTTCATGTTGTTTTGAGCGCTCTGTTCGTGGCGTTTGCCTGTAATTGCTTGTGTGCTTCCGCTCAGCATCTGCCGCTCATTCTTAATTCTTCGCTTTGATAAATGCCTCCACTACGCTTTATTTTCAACAACACTATTTCCACACAAGATTGAGTGTAAATTCAATAAAGTCGAAATACTATGCTTTTCAGGTAATTTGCAATGGACCACAGTATGCAGCGTCCTTTCAGATATCATTTTGTAATTTGATTTCAGTGTAAACAAACAAAACTAATGGAGTAAGCTTCATTATGTGTTTTGAAGGACTTTTCACAACATTTAGAAGTGCAGTTTGAGCTGAGTCAGTATGCTGTCATCAGTAATGCTTAAAGGAGAACTTTTTTCATTGGTAATTTTCACCCAAATAGGTACTTTGACAATATATGTGGTAAAACTGACATTAAGCTATTGTCTGAAAACACAAAAAGAAATATAGTGCCTTAATAGAAACAAGTCTAGTGTATTCTTGTTTTAGAAGCTTATATGTGTCACTCGGATCATATTTTTTTCAAAATATCACAACAAAGTACAGACATGTGAGCAAAAACAAGTACTTTCTGATCAATCCAAACACAAAAATGCACAGAACTATGATGAGAAAGCACTGTTTAAAAGCATGTCCATAATTTGACCCCTTTAAATGTATAGTTGGTTCCTTGACTAGTAATGTCTCTTCCTTAGCCAGCCGTAGGACATTAGCAGAAGGGATCTCAGTGTACAGCAGTAGCCCAAAGCATCCCGAAATGTTGTGTTTTTCTCCTTGCCAACAACAAGAGTTTTAAAATGGATCGAAATGTTGATCTGTGAGACTGGGTCTCAGCTGCTCGTCCGCAAATGTAATACTTTTGAAGCCTTTTCATTCTCCTGCTCTGTATTACTGTAACTGGTACAACTCTACTTGGTGCAGGGTGTAAAGTCTTTGATTTTGTTGTGCATCTGCTAAAATCAACTGATAGTAAAAATACAATGACTCTTCTATGAGAAAGTCTACAGTAAATGCTGTTTTTAGTTTGAGTAAATTATAGCATTATGAATCATTTTGTCTGGCATCAGTCATTTTATCTCATGCCTTGTCCACACGAAGCCAAGCTCTGGCATTTCAGAACAAATATTTGTCCTAAACCACATCATCCACACGAAGCAGGAGTTTCAGGACACTGAAAACAAATCTTTCTGGAACCAGGTCATAGAGAGAAAAGATTTCAAAATTCCGGTTTGGTGTCTCTGCAGTTACGCTGTATCTGCAACTTTTTTCTTTTTTTTTCCCAAAGACATCTGAAGCATAAATTCACTTTCTGTGTCTCTTCTGTAAGTTTTAGATCCACATTGTTTATCCAGAATGTTTGCTAAGTTTAAAAGAATTCTCCACTAAGTTTATGTTTATGTTAAACAACTTTATTGCACAAGCTCAGTGTCCTTTCTTGTTCCTTTCTGTGTCACTGTCACAGCGCCCCACTCTGGTCAGTTACAGGCATTACACCAGCTTCAAGCTGGTTTAGTGACTCGTGTGGACGCTCACAAATCACAGACATCTCCATGTTTATGTAGAATGTGTGGTTTTAAAACTATCCTCGTTTTGTCTTTGTGTGGACAAGGCATCAGTCAAAAGTCACAGTTGGAACTAAGCAACAGGATTTGTCAGATTGTGTTAACACAGAGCAGAGTGATTCCTGTGCAGGCTATTTCATCTATTATTTCATTCATGGCATAATTTTTCGGTGCAGACACAAACTCCATAGCTTAGAAAGATAACCTTAGAATCTCAGAAAGATTCCCACATCTAGGTTAGCTGATCATGTGTTAGGTGCACAAAACTCAGAAAGAACCAAGTTGCTTGTCTTGTGTTGCGCTGTCGTTGGTTTGGCCATTCTCTCAGAATACTCCATCCTGAAGGTCTTCTTTTGCATGAGTGTAAGTGTCTGTCCATGAGAGTGGATCTGTCCTTCACTGTGGTTCTCCTCAAGGTTTGTTTGTCCTTGGAGATGTTCTTTGCAAAAATGGAGGGCATGCTTTGAAACCACTATTTGCTTAATTGTTGTGAACACTAGTTTAATCTGTTTCACTTTTGACCAATGTTTGATGTTCAATTAACATTTAGTTGCTTATGTAAATTTAAAAAAGCCCTTTGAGGCGAGTGCTGTTGTGGCGTCACAAAAAATATACTGAAATTAAATAGAAAAGTCTGAAACATTTCTGAGGCTCAGCTTCATGCAAGGCCTCAGGAATAGAACTGACCTTGTAGCAAAAAATGCCAAAGTCACTCAAACAATAAATATGTTAAAAAGCCAAAATGTGCCCAGATGCTGAGTGGTCAAGCAGCAGCAGCAGCACATGACACACTCTGAGCCAGCCTCGGTGTTGTGTGACCAAGTGCTTTGATAATTTGACAAATGTCTTCCCTTCTCTTTCACCCCCAACAGTTAATCTCTATGCAGCCTTATCATAAATAATTGCATGAACACTTCTCTAGTTTAGGTGTTTGCTATTATGACTAATACAAGCTGATCCAATGGCTCTTCTGCTCCAGTAAAACACAAATTCTTCCTTTTGTGGCATGATTGAGACACAATACCTAATCACTTATCTTCTCACGGTGATCACACGTTTATAATCTCCTCAGATGTGCATTGATAATCCGTCTGATAATGCCTCCGCGGAGCTTGGGCACAAAAGACAGTTCTCCCTTGTGATGGCGGTTTGTCATGATTAGTTCAGGACTACTGATCTTGGCCGGCGTTCCGAGCACTCAATAGGATTTGGTGTAATCCACAGAGCAGGGCAGATGGACACACAGGTAAGATGACTGGGGTTATTATTGGCCTGGCCCGGCGCCCACCAGCCCTTCTGATAGCCACTCTTTCATTATGTAATCAGATTAATGTTAGATTAGGTTATGAATGCCCACGTCCAGCCAGAAAAGCAACTTGTTTTGTACTATTTCTTTCCAAAAAACGTCCATTTTGTGTCACTGGTACAGTTATGGATTAAGTGTTGGATACAGTAAGTGCACTGGAGAGTCCCAAGGCGATAGGTCAGGCTGGCAGGAAAGAGACAGGCATTTTAGGCTGCTGTGCCCTTCAAGCTTAGAAACACCGGGAAATACTTTTTTTTTTTTTTATGGAGAATCTGGTGTACCTGCTCACTATCAGGAACATTGGGTTTTTCTTTGCACGACTTTGTTTGTTGGATAACTTTGTGAGCAAGTCTGGAAGCGTGACAGAAATGTGCCTATGCAACATATGCTTAGTTATGTTGTGTGGTTCATTAACTCACAAAGAAACTATTGTGAGTGATTGTAAAGACTTTGGATTCTTTTGGAAGTGTTTCTAGCCCGCAAAGATCTGAAAAACTCTTGAAAGTACATACATTCATAAAGGTTGTATAGTTAAATGGTGTTCTGTAAAAATGATCATAAACTTGTCTTGGCTCAAAGAAGGAATATTTCAACTGTAAAAAAAATACCTTAAAACAAAGTAGAATCTGTCTTTTTGTGCCTCAGCTTGAAGTGTCCTGCACAACCACAACAGATTTCCTTGTTCCATTATGAATAGAGACTGTCCCTCTTATTCAAAGATGTTGGATGCTTTCTAAAAAGGTGAGATTCACAGGGTAATTTTCTGTGCAAGCAAATGCAGTATTGTTGGTGCTTTGGTTTTCACGATGTAGTGTTTTACATTGGCAGTAAGTCAGAGTGTAGAGTTTGACACAAAAGGACTCATTAGCCTCACATATAAGTTTACACCTGTGGCAGACTGTAAGCTGAGAAAGCCCCTTCCACTGCTGTCTTTGACGTCTGAACCTATTATCCTATTTAAATACTCATTTAACAATAAAACATTTGAACACTGAGGTGGTGACCGTGTGCGTGAGTCTCATTATCCCTCTTGGCACTTGTTACGTGTGGGTTTGCCTGCAGTGTAGTGCCCCAGAGCTGACACTCCGCCACAGGGCGCACTGAGGAGCAGAGTGGGAAACCCGCAGGTCTGCTCCTCACCGCCGAGGACTGGGGCTAATTAGATTAGTGAAGCTACTGCTGCTGCTTCTGCGCTGACTGCACGGCAGAACCCCCTCTTTCCCACTCTGTATGAAGATGCAGAAGCGGAGGCAGCACTCTGAAGTCCCACATTCAGAAGGCCAGGTTTTAGTAATAGGCTAAAGTAAAGCACAGTACAATAGGATGACCGTGTGCAAATCTATTAAAAATGATATAAATCTACACATGACCTAATGAATATTATAAACCCCTAATCAATAGTGTTATGGGTGACATCACATCATGACAATGTCAGTCTATTGAGTATAGAAGGATTATTGGTCATCATCATTTTCTGCTCTACTGCACATTTCAGAAAAATACACTATCCAAACAGCTTTGATAAAAATGTAATAAGAGCTAAGTGTTTCGATCATGAATGAACTACCAAGATGGACGGCTGTCCCCTGAAACTAGAAACTGTGTTTTTTTGCATTTTTTTTCCACTCACCTGAATGTAACATGTATGAGTCATAAATTCGTAAATGAATTTTATTCACAAATGTTGATTTAGCAGCATAACTTTTGTTTCGCACAGTGATAAACTTGTGGCTCTTTCTGCTTATTTGCCTCACTGTGTTGATAAACAATTTATCCCTCTATACCCAAACACAAACTAAGCGGCAGGAGGGTGTAGCTCAAAATTCTGGGCCCTAGGTTCAAGACTGTTTGGTGGACACCTAAAAAGTTTAAATCACAGTTAACACTGCGAGGTGAAGCGACTCTCGACAAGGCTGATGTTTGGCTGAAGTTTGTTGCAGTCGCTCAGTGCTGAGGAGGGCAACTCAGATCACTGAGGACTCCTCTCATCCACTCTATAACTCATTTCAACTGTTACCGACAGGCAGGTGCTATAAGGTCCCATTGACTCGCAGGAACTTGGATAAAAAAATCATTGCTCCAAATGCGATTGCCTCACTGAACAGTTTATTGTACTTGTGAATGAGCTGTGGATGAAACCTTGTCAAAGAAGAATTTCTGCCTCATGTTGGGGTAGACAATAAAGATTTCTTTCTAAATATAGTCTATATACTGTATTATATACTGTATTGTAAACATAGGCTTAAGTGTAGCAGATATTACAAAAGGCTATAAAAGAACAGCAGAATAATTGTTATTACTACATTGCTACATTGTCTTTTAATGTTTTTACCACTGTGGGGATTTTGGAGGAATCGGTCTCCCTCGTGATCCACTGAATATTAATTTTTTTCCAGACCTCAGTTTTCTCCACGTTGAGCTGAAGATCCAGCAACAGTTTATTTGGCTTGGCACTGAATGCTGCACTTTTAGTGAGTCATTTCTACAAACACGCTCACTCACCAGACAGACAGACAGACAGACAGACAGACAGACAGACAGACAGACAGACAGACATGTAAGTGCGGTCCTCAGAGTGCAGCCTCCGGGTCTCCAGCCTCACCCTTCTCCCTCTCTGCAGCGGCTCTCTCCCTCACCGGCTGCTGTCACTCGCTGTGCCCGCCTCCTCCCTCCCTCTCTCCGGACTCTCTCAGAGGCGAGGGGACTGGAGCTGAGCCGGTTTACTGTTACACTGCTGCGCTAACCCTGAGTGCGCACCGGGAGCCTTCCAACTCTCCAACAAACCGGGAACTCTAATTCTTCTTTCCTCGGACACAGACAGACACGTTTTCTGTGACTCGAGCTGTTTTTTTCACGTGACAGCGGCGTCTCCCAGTCCAAAGTGGGGTGCATTTCTCCGCCGGTCGCTGGAGGAGTTGTATATGGATGTTATTTCGTGCCTTTTCGACTCGGGCTGTGTCTTGCCGCTGCCCAGGGACACAGGCAACAGTGTGCGCAAAAGTGAATGTTAAGCGTATGGATTCACCGAGGATAACACGGTAAGTCCTCTTTCTCAGCCTCTTGGTGACTCTCTATGCCGCTTTCACCGTTCCAAACGGTGCGTAATGCGCGTATTTTGTCTAAACTGTTTGCAAAACCGCATTCCATTTGAAAATGTTCGTTCTTTTAAGTAAAAAGCAAGGTGTACAGTTATGAATCCTACTTTAGACAAGCCAAGAAGTTGTGCATTACGATCAAGTGCAAAGGGGGATTCTCTGTCCATGGTGCTGAATTCTTACAACTCTTATTCACGTTTTTAAGTTGGAAAATGCGCTTAAACGCACATTATTATACAATTACAGCTACATTTTTCCACATAGTAAGAATCCAACTGTTTTGCAAGAGAGAAAACATGATTAATTTATGCCATGTCCATGCGTACGAGACATTTTCAACTGGTGTTTCCTGTACACGGTCTTTCGCAAAGCAGGTTACCACCAGCAGCCTGTTTGTCTAGGATTATAAAGACAGAGAGAGTCATCCGATTACTTTGAATTAAGGCAAGCTGTCGCCCGAACGCCACACCGCACCGAGAGGGAGAAAGTCAAAGGTTGGGCCGGTGGTTGTCATGGCTTTGGTAAATAAACAGTAGGGTCATTGTGCATTTGGGAGCAGCACGCAAGAGGAGACTTGATATTTGGCCTTGTCTTTGGAGGAGCGTGTGTGTGTGTGCAGAATGTGGAAGTTCTGAGAGAATTTACGACCCTTTCTAAAGGCTAATCCCTGTGACATTATCAGACAAGGGGCAGCTGTGTGTTTGCAAAGTCCTTGTTTTGAATTTCTGATGGGGTGTAGCTTGAATGAGAGATGTCGTGGATGGTTTAATGAGCTGACGTGACCTAAAGTGAGAGATGTTTGTCAAGGATGGTGTTGTTTTGGAGACTGGAATGAAAACAAGAACAGAAACAGATCAGAAATGTTTATTGTAAGCTTCTAAACAAGGATGTAAAGTGGTATTTTTAGCCATTTTCTGGTCATAAGATCAGTCATTCATGCTTTGTGCGATACTTGAATCTGGACCAAGACATTACAGGCACATTTTGGCACTTTTCTGAGGCTTAGCGAAAATATTGTGTGAATATCATTATCGGGATTATGCAAAAATGTCTTGTCAGTGTAGACCACTCCAGACTAATGGTTTTCTAACACAATGAGCCTCAAACAGGATCTCAAAACTTGGAATTTCATGTTTTTGTCAATAGCACAGTTAAAACATACTTTGGAGGACCCCACAGCTTCACATAGAAGTAGATTATAGTGATTTAAAGGACCATACAGTACAAAGAGTGGGTTTCTAGTCCACTAAGATATTGCTGGTTTGACTGAAGATATGATCTGTGCATCAGTGGATTACAAGAGTGTTGTGTGGAGATGTTAAAGTTCTCAAATTATCTACTTTTTTTTTTTTTTTTTTCAGTGCAAAAGAACAGTTCATTTGCTGATGTTGAACCATGTTTGAAATTGTATTCACACAAAGTTTAGTCGTTGCTTTCAGGATACAAGTAGCCTGATGCATCAGTCGGTTTCATTTCACTTCGTAGAAACTGCCTGACATCGCATCATTGAGGTTTGTTTGTTTCACAGGAGGCGGGGACTTTTTTGATTTAACCAATCACGGCTTTTTGGTTTTGTCGTCCAGTGATTGTTGCCGTTTAGGCCTACATGTGGTAAACTTGTGTAATACAATACCATAAGTTATTATGTGACACAAGGTCAAAGGTCTGTTTAATTACAGTCTGCTATTTCAACTCAAGTTGGTTTTAGCAAACACATTACATCGCTCTGCTTGCTGATTGGACGACCAGACTGTACCTGCTTTTGGGGAACTGTTTGCAGTCCTGCAATACCTAGTTGATGTAGTGAAAGAAAATCAAGTGGAGGCTATAAAGTACATTAACAAAACATAACATAATACATTAACTTTTGTTGTTAATAACTGGGTTTGGTGGAAAAATAAAGCAATTTTCAGTCCATACACATGAGTATTAGCCAATATTGTTGATAATAATATCAGAAGTAAAAACCTGTATTGGTGCATTTCTTAATTGTGAACCTGGGTATCACAAAAAAATTAAATATACATGTATTATGGTTGCACTGATGCAATACAGAGATCAGATATTGGTGTTTTCCATCAACTTTGCAGCATCAGATATCAGTTCTATAGTATAGGTTCAGTTGATATCCTGGTTGTACTTTTAATGTAAAGAAGCAGATGTTGACCAAACCACCTCATAAAGTTGCAGTTTTCGTTCACACAATTGTTGCTTGCACATTAAATAACAACTACAAAACACAAATTTTCCCAAAAAAAAGGGAACTGTGTTTTAGAAGAATTTGTTTGCATTTTTTTTTTACATATATGTCTTACTGTAGCAAAGATGCAAGACAATTCTGATACAATATTATACAAAGAAATCTGTTCAGCTAGTTTTAAATGCCCGTGAAATAGGTGAAGAAATATTGCAACTGCAACGTCATTTTTGATAATCATCAGTTCAGAAAGCTTTATTTATCCTCCAGAGGCATATCCGCTTGCAGTCACATATCCCTGCATACATTACGCCGCTATTGATCACACATAGGCCACTTTTATTCACTTTAACAGATTATCTAGCTTCCAATACTTCCTGTTTTTTATCCTACAGTGTTCATTTTCTCTCTGATCCAATTCAACCAGCAGACTCTTCCCTTTGCGGAGGTGAAGCTGTGAGAATGTACTCCTGTCTGTGCAGCTTTCTTCATCGTACGCTTTTCAGACCCTCTGCTACTATCTGACACTATCCTCTAGAGGCTGGAGTGGCTTCATCAGCAAACATAGAAACACAGTGAGCACACGATCCTCCGAGCTCACCGTCTGAAGCGTGTCACTTTACACTCTGCGTTACAATGACAATAATTGTGCTCATTACTTCAGCTGAAAGGTGTATGGTCACTTTACAAGCTCTTTCAGTGTGAGTAGTTCAGCTAAAAACACTGGAATGCTAGTGAAGTGCGGCT
Organism: Mugilogobius chulae; assembly: GCA_038363315.1. Lineage (NCBI taxonomy): Eukaryota > Metazoa > Chordata > Actinopteri > Gobiiformes > Gobiidae > Mugilogobius > Mugilogobius chulae. The sequence goes on along the minus strand of CM076401.1, from coordinate 32,935,638 downwards.
GCATGCGAATGCCATTTAATTTGTGATTTGCAAATGAGCATTCAGTAGATATTTTTACCACACTTCAGGAGGCAAAGATGGAAACATAGCATACTGAATGAGACATAGAGGCACACAGAAAGTTCATTTAAGATCACATATTGTACTTATAGACATAAAGCAAAAATCAGAATAATACTCAATAGGAGCGGTCATCTTTGGCAGTGACTCTCAAGGTATGTACAAAACATTCTGCAGGAGTTTACCAAAGTTTGAATGTGAACTTTTGGTCTAACATGACTGTGTAATCCTGTTGAATTAGTGAGTTAAAGTAAAGTAGGAGGCCTTCATCTTGGCCCTATGGAGTACTCAGAGTTACGACATACGTATCTATATACCATTTTTTAAGTTCAACAAAAACACACAGTGGAAAAGAGTTCAGAAACTTTAAAATCGTTCGAGTTTGCAGCGATTGAAATCAAAAGGCCCAGAATTGATCAGTTTTGCTTATGCACCCACTGATGTACACACACACTAAGGTCGTAGAACACATAATATTACATAAAAGCCACAAAACAAAGTGTGAACTTCGTGCAAGACCAGACTGGAACATGCCTATTACGTATAGCAAATGGATAGTGGACCTTCAAATATGGACACCATATAATCTGTTTACTGTTCAGTTCAGAGCACTAACAATAGTGACTTTGATTTAAAAATGTAATTTATTTATTTTATTTGTGTTTAAGATAAACCAAGAACTGGATCGTGACTAAGTGAATCGTCCATTCCAGGCCTTTAGGTAACATTCCCTTTATGTCTCTTCTGTCAAAAAAATACCCACTCTTTCAATGGTACAGAAACCCAGCAGCTGGAGTTTGGCTGAAAATCCTGTCAGAGGCAACATAAAGCTATAGGCAAAGCCATAGTCTTTTCAAAATACATACAAAACAAAGTCAAAACATATTTTTCTTCATAGTCTATATATCGCAAAGTACCTCTCTGACATATTAGTGCCATGAACCGTCTGGACTCTAAAGAGTTTTCATTAGAGCTAAAATCTGGACGTTCCTAAAGAGTAATTGGTCTCTGTGTTTATCAGCAAAATCATTTCGTTGCGCAACTGGATATTTCCTGCACGTCGTCGTTATTTGGTAAGGACCACCCTATTAGCCCTGGACAAACATGCTTGCCCAGTTTACCTGGCCCAGTCATCAGATTCTGATTCGGGAATAACCAGCCCCATCTTATTACCGCATTTGCCAAGCCTAAACTACCCGTAAACCAAAGAAACGTCCATTGGCTCAAATTCGTGGTATTTACATTGCTTTTGTACATGATGTAACAAGAAACGTGCTTATGTACGTTTGTCATTCGTGATGTTACCCAAACTGTTTGCAATAACTGATGCATGTATAAACCATAACCATTAAATTCTGTTTTTCATCCCAAGCAAGGCATTTCCCATTTTCTACTTTGATTTTACACATACCTCAGTTCTTTTCTAAAGCATATTACCTTAAACATGTTTCACTTGTTTAAGATCAGGATAAGAACGCATTAATAACCAAATACCTCTTTAGGAAAAGTACAATCTTTACGTTTTCTGTCCTCGTAAATGAAACCGATAACGTCCCATCTGTGCCGCCGTAAACTTCCCCTTCGGACACTTTGTTTTATTTATTCGGCAGTATGGGTGTTTGGACGCTCCGGGCTACCATCCTCAGCCTTTTATGAGTTTGCGGGTTGCGTTGCCAGGTGCCGTCTGAACGCCTCTGTGTACGGGATTGAGTTTACATTGAACAATACAGCTGAATTAATTGTGCCTAACAAGATTACGTGCCTGTTGGCCAAACACCGCTTGAGATCTGCATATCTGGCATAACAGAACGCGGCAGAGAAACGGCAAGGCGAATTAGTATGAGACGCCAAAGTTATTTTTCCACTTTGCATTTTGATTTTGTTTGTTATTTCTGATTGCGGAGGACAATAGAAGATAATTAGGGAATGATATTGCTGTCAACAAGTAAACATGCACAGAATCTGACCGCAGGAGGGTCAGATAAAAAAACTAAAACTAACATTTTAAACCAGACTTATTCTATACAGTGTTTTAAGCATATCTCTCATTGAGCACATACAGGCGTTTGTGGGCATTTGTTTCTTTCTCCCAACTTGATTTAACAAAAACTTAACTCTGCCTTTACTGCTGTTGTGAACTTTGTGACTTAGGAGAACTAACCCTTTAAAGTGGTGCAGTTGAAAATAATGTGATCACACAACGAATGGATATTACACTCGACTCATGCTTGAAAACTCTTTTATCATTTTAAACTAATCAAAGAGGTGAGTTTAAAACACAGTTTCTGTATTTTTTAGAAGTAGTCTCAGATTAAGGCCTTGATTAAGAAATGCAAAAGCTCAAGCGATTTTCTGTTTTTAAAAAGTCCTGGCATTGTTGCTCACATAACCTCTGTGTCTGAATGATATAGAACACTTATTTTTAATGGTTTCCTGTACAACAGAGACATTTTTCCACAGTTCTCTTCTTCTCTTTAAGAATAATTTTGGATTGGTCCCACTATGGATCAGTGAACTTCATTTCCACCATGTGTAGTCTGCGTTCTTCGAGCCTCTGGCCCAGTTAAGCAGGAAGTAGCTTTCATGCATCTCATAAAAAGAATGACCTCATGAGAGAAGTGTTTGTACTAACTTACAGTCATGTGAAAGTGGGACATGGCCAGTGGCCACTGAGGCAAAGTGAGGCAATCATGTCCAGTGTTTTCAGCAGCCACAATCTGCTCGTGTCAGGCTTTTACGCTCACTTTAAGCTTCACTGGAAACAGGCCTTTCTATTTTGTACTTATCTGTGGCACAGTTCTAGAACAAACTCTCATGGGTCTGTTGTGCATCAAGTGGTTTATCTGTTCTAATGAAATGTGTTCTTACGGTTTGATTATTTTGCATGTAAACACCAGCTTGAAAAAGAATGTTTTGATTTCTGTTCTGCTCCAAATTGTCATTTTATTGTGCTGTATAGGGCCAACTCTTCAATCATAAACAAGTGTTTTAATTATCAATCGATCTGTGAATTCTTCTATTTCTAAGCTTCAAAAATGCATCCGTTGTGATTTCCTAATTACATCTATAAATGGATATGATTGATTGGATTGTGCCATAGTGGGTAGGTGAAACAATACTCAAACATGCTTGAACCAGACAAAAAACACTTGAGTGAGTGAGTGGGAAAAACAGCTTAAGTACCGGTAAATGATGATTTATATACAGTATATCAGTGATCAATACAGAAGCTACAGTATACATAATGAATGTTCTGGTACAGTTTGTAGTATTGATATTGTAAAAAAGAAACAGCCACAGGTTACAGTCAAATAAATACTCTGGCCTATTAGTTTATTATAAATAGTGACAATGTCGTGCCAAGGTTGTGTTCAAAGTTCACGCAGAAACCCCCACAGAACCAAATGAAACTACTGCAGTACTCTGACATAAAAGACGTATTTCTGCTTACATTTATTTGCCTGGGCAGCATTTACCTGAGCGGTGCAGCTGCTGATGTTAGTCTAAAGGCTCTAATATAAAACCCAGTGCTAACGAAGTCTGGCATGTTCACAAATGAGTGACTTTGTGAGCTACAGCAGCATCTGTTCAGTTTAAGACCTTTAACAACTAACTTCTGCCAAAGTGTGGGACGGAATACAAACCACAAACCACTTTGCCACACGGAATTATGCAACATCTATAAGGAACGAGCTTAACTGCTTCACTGTGTCATTGATAAAAGGAGATCCATTTACAAACTACTTTGCATTCTACTGAGCTAGAAATAGTCCATTGTAAAGGCTATAAACAGTGTATGATCAGAATAAGATATTACAATGCATGTTGTTGACAAATTCCTTTTGTTTTGAGAAACCAATTTCTCGCTGATCCCAGACTGACATTTGTTCCACTGCTTCATCAGTCAGTGCAGTGGGGGCTCACCCAAAGCCTGTTCTCACTAAGCTGCTCATATCCGGCTTTTAAGAGGAAAACTTTCTCTTCAAATGAAATCATCACAATTCCAAACTTTCACTTTCGATACTAAGAGACTTGACTCTCGATATAAGCTTCAACACCACAGTGATAATACAAATGCTGTTTTTAAGTCTAGTTTTAGATACATTAGACTGACATTTTCAGCACCAAATGCAAGTATTTTCTTTATTAAACATTTTGGTTTAAGCTAGTTTGATAAAGCTGAAGATTATTCTAAAACGTGGCAGAAAACATCAAAGTTTGTCCTGTTCATGGTATTTTTTTTTTTATTCTTTATTCACTATCAGTTTAAGTATGGGTTAGTATTGATTTTGAATAATTTGGCCTTACCTCATTGTTTGCCTCAGAATATGTGTCTATATTTGAAGAAACTGTCCCCTTCATGTCTGCGGTTCCAGTGGGCGTGTGTGACAGATAGATCAAAACAAACATGGCTGCTTACAAGGAAAAAACAAATTAGACAAATATCAAGGGGGGCAGAAAAACAAGAAAATGAATTTGATTGCATGGTGCGTTATGATTTGATTCAACAGTGTGCAGCGCAGCACTGAGTGAGTGGTGACCAGCAGTCTGGTGGTTTGGTGAAGAATCATTTAAATGTTGATTCATGAGATGTCCTGGTGCCTAATTAATAAAGAAGTTAAGAGAACTTAATGTGAAGCCCTAGACAAACCAAAAATATTGGTAAATGAAATCAAAAGTATATTTATATTTTATGTTCAGCTGGGATGTGACAATTCTTAAAATAGAAACGAAACAATCACTAAACTTAAGCTTAATTCTGGCTTTGGGTTCGATCTCCACATGTCCCACCATAGCTCTGTGTTCTCATTTTGGGAAGGTTAGGAAAGGATTACTGCGCCATCCTTTGCAGTTAGAGGAATCGAACAGCAGTTTTACAGAATCTGATCCAGAAATGACTAAAATATGAACTATAAGATCACTTTTGTCCTCATTTGCAAATTCAAAGTTCATGATTATAGTTTTCTTTAAACATGTAAACAAAAAAAAAATAAATCATTTTAAACTTCCTACATCAGTCACATGTTTTGCTCACTTGTATAGTGAATTCTGAGCCTCTGAATTTTCCACTACAATGTGTCTAAAGATTTTTTCACAGCTGTTCGGAGCGAGAAGTATGTTAGCAACAATACAACAACAACAGACAAACTAAGGAGTTTGTTGAACAAACGGGACGTTATTAGATGGAGACAGGACAGTGCCGACTCATTTCTAACTGAATAGATACATTAACAAGTCATTATGTATAGTGCCTTTTAGTGAAGAGTTCCCTGGCTCCCTGGCTAGTGCACATCCCTCTTTGAGTGTAATGGACACGTAGTTGTCTCTAACTCCCTCGTGTGCCATTACATAAACCTGTGGGTTCATGTTGTGTAGAGAATCTCTTTACGCTGTGATGGGGGAACATCGAACCCTTTTACATAATAAAGTGTTATGGTTAGGGTCGAACCCACGGAACACAGGGGCCGACCCCGAAGAGTTTAAACTCTGTTAAACCATTATCTATTGTATTTACAACATTAACACAAAAAAAGTGTTCTGAGTTGTAACAAAATCAAAAATTTTATAAAATTTGTGACCCATACCCAGACTGAAATCAAATTACGACAAAACTGAATCATCCCATCTCTAATTGACAGTATTTATATTGCTACGGAATGAAAAATAGTGATTAAAGTGTCTCTAAATATGTGTTCAATCAGAAATGTGTATTGTTTTGTGACATAGTCCAAAACTATTGTCTTAACTGCCATTCTGAGCTTTTTGACAAATGTTCTTTGTATACAGTAGCATTTGTAGTCAGGAATCACATCTTACCTACGTTACAATATCAGGAATCACATCTTACCTACGTTACAATATCAGGAATCACATCTTACCTACGTTACATATCAGGAATCACATCTTGCCTACGTTACAATATCAGAATCACATCTTGCCTACATTATGATAACACATCTTGCCTTTATTACAATATCCAAATGTGTCCTTTTGCTTGATTTAACAGCACATTTGTGTAAAGTCCCAGATGACTCCTGTTCAGCAGCTGTGTCTGATTTCCACCTGAAAAAGCTCCTTTTATAACACATCCCCCATACAATTCACAATTTCATCTAAACAGGCTCGAGCTATTTCACATCCAATCTCCATAATGTGATATTTAGATGGAAATTAAAACTCTAGAACAAGCTGTTTTGACCATGTTTTTTTGGCGATAGAGTTTTTTCTCTGGCAAAATCCGAAGTGACAAGCAGTAGCCAGTGTTAAGTCTGACCGCTGGCTCTCTGTGTGCGAGCCAAAGATTATAGCTGCTACTTCAAAGTGTGTTGGTGTTGCCAGGTCAGCATGCTCACACTGCAGCGACATGGACCCCTCGAGTGCAGGCAGATACCCCCCCAGAGTGGCCCCGTGGAGGTATAAAAGGGACGCTGTAATCAGGGTCATTGCACCGCTCTTGGCTTCCTCCGGCAGCTCTCTCCTTCTCCAGTGCTTTCTCACTCTGTCCCCACACAGCTAAACATATATTACTACTAGACTCGCTGGGAAAAAAAAAATAAAAAAAAAAGTTGGAGAAAGTTGCATCTCTGGGGGCTGCAAACAACTTTGAGAGGAGGAATTTTAGAGGATTGGAGTGGCGCTGTAAGCTGTGATAAAGATTCTTTTTTTACTGTTTGTGGAAAATGTTTGCACGAGTTTGTGATTGGATAGAGGTAGAGTCTATTGGCAATGAGTATTTGTGCTGCGGTTATGAAATAGGGTTGACAAAATGTATTGGAATGAACTGCATATGTGTATATACTACTATAATTGTCTTTCTCTGTTGTGGTCCGCCCAACTCTTCCATGTGTGTTCTCAGCTAAGAAAACCTCCCTGATGAGAAAAAGTGGGTCATCCAATGTAATTTTGTGTCCATTTTATTCATTATTTCATTTTATTTTCCATTGTAACACAGTTATATTTGTATTTAAGTTGATATTTGTATTAAGGAAACACAAATGCTGTTCTTTTCTTATAGTTTAGGCCGACTGTGCATTAGTTGAACATTTTGAGATTGTTTACTTTTATTGTGATCCAGGTTAAATGGAGAGCGCCTCCAAACATTTGGCGGTGTCCCGTGGTTGATTTCTACTTGAATAAGACAAAGCAGAAGGAAATATACCAATCACATACGTCTATTATCGATTGTTTGGCTTGAAATATTGACTGATACCTGAAAAAAAGCCGATATAGGGAGTGAAAATGGATTTTCAGTCGATGTCTTTCCGCCGTACTGCGCATGCGCTATGCAGAAAGAGCCGTTCTGCTTCCAACTACATGGGGAAACTTCCTTGAATAAAACCTCAGTTGATTTAGCAGCGCAACTTTTGTTTTTGCATATTGATAAAATCTTGTAGCTGACAATGGAGCTTTTTTGACTTGTTTTCACTGTTTGTGTGAGTGGGGGCTTTCTGCAGGTTGGGTGAGCGTCCATTGCCTGTGTTGATAAACAAAAAATACCTCTATACAAAACTCATATCTCATATAAATATACTGTGTGTTTGCATGTTCTCCCTGGGTTCTCTCTGAGTAGTCCGGCTTTCTCCTACTTTGAAAAATGTGTGTTTAGGTTAATTGCATGGGCATCCTAAATTTTCCCGATTGAACAACAGAGAAAATTACAGTTTGTGGCTGTCTCTGTGTTAACCTTGCAACAAGATGGCCACAGTTCAAGGTGTGTTCCTGCCTAGACTCAAAGTCAGTGGAAAGGATCCAGTCACCTGTGACTCCATAACATGAACAAGCGGTAGAAAATGAATGAATGACAATCCACCCAATCCCAATGTTGTATCAGGGCATCCCAAATCAGTAATGTGATAGGACTGAAGAGTGTTACTTTTAGTACCGATACGTTTTTGTTAATGCCAAAATTAGTTCACAAAAGTTGTCTGAAAGGTGTAGTTATTCCATCAGTGAATACAGTAAGAGCAGATAATGGAGTTTTTGAACCACTCTCTACTATGATTTTACATGAACTTCTAACAGGTAAAGACATTCATCAGTGTGAGAGAATTAGCTCACTCACTGACATTTTCACACACTGACAAGCCATGTTTCAGTTGTTAGAAAAATTCGTAAGAGTCTGTTATATTTGAGATGATATGTGAATCACCAATGTGAATAATTTATTAACAATTTCTTCAAAACTTGCGCCAATAAAACCAAATTTTTCTTTTTAAAAATGACAGTGAAGATTGAGACTATTCAGATATTTGAGCCGTGTTCATTTGTTGAATTTTTTTATGAATAATGAACTACGTGATTAGAAAAAAGTCGAACTGCCATCTTCTGTCACTAGTCTGTGGCTACTTCAGTCACTTTTCACACCTTGCTCTAGTGATAAAAAGGTCAAACTAAAACTTTAAACTTTATACTTCGTTATTACAGTTTTATTTGAATCTCTATTGCAGAATTCTCAGCTTTGACTAAGCTAAAATATTTTGGTGAATGGCAAAGGTGGACTTTATAAAGCTGTAATCCAAAGATGAAACCTCTGCCAATAGACTATTGTCTATTCGCACGGCATAATATTTACCTAAGGACGTCTGTAACTTTACATTACTCCACGACCTCTGAGTTTTTTACTTGCATTCGCACGGACATATCTATAATTTTCTTGTTTTTACAGACTTTCCGGAAACGGCGACAGATGATTTATGTCAACAACTATTTACTTCATTCATGAAATGAGCGTTTCTTGTGTTTTGGGTTTGTTTTAACGTGAATCGGCTAATGTTAAACTTACCTGAGCTGCGGCAGCAAACGTAGCTCCTCGTCACGTTGTGGAGTCCGTTTATCAGAATCACATCCACAACATCAGATTGCTTACGAAAAACAACGAAGACTTTCTCTTTTAAACCATTTACGGTGATAAAATCAAAACACCCAAATTTGAGGCGTTCTGTCCTCTGTTCTGTCCAAACTTTTCCCAAACATCCATCTTCTCGACCTTTCGTTGCTACGACAACGAGGTTGTTGTACTTCCGGTTCACGTGCTTTCAATCGTAGTTTGATTAATCTTTAGCTATTTAAACGGCTTTAGAATTACATGAGGACGTCTGAGTTGGTGAATTACAGAAAGTAAAATTCGGGGTAAACTTACAGACATTTTACAGACATGGGCGATTCACACGGAGTAGAAACTTAGATGACGTCCGAATTATTACATTTTACATGAGGTGCAGGGATAAATATAAGGCCGTGCGAATAGGACTTAAGACTACAGTACATGAAGATCAGTGCAGAAGTGACACATTGTGAAAAAATGGAACCATGTTATAACAGACAGTAACTTACTCTCTGGACTGATTATTACAACCCATGAGACGAATCCAAATGTGCTTTTTACTAAACACATCTTTGTTGCCATACTTCTTTCTAAACTACTCTGCCAAACGATTACATAAGAAGGCACATTAGAATCATCTCCATGCTCCTCACCTCCTTAAAGAGATGCTATTGTGTGTGCGTTCCTGTGTGAGCTGAATGTCTGATGAAGTGTTTCGAGGTGTTTAAGCACAGTCGCTGCAGGTGGAAATGAGGGGGATTACTCACCGACGGAGCTTTGTTTCCACAACACTGTCAGAGCCCGGGTCAGACACTGGCAACACAGCTCACATATCAAGACCGCTGATGGTACGGAGGTCAGTAAGAGCACAGGAGGAACACTTTGCTTTTAATAGGCAGGGTATTTATACTTAGCAAAGAGTTTATCAAAATGAGTCACGCTTAGACTTCGACTATAACCTCTTAGTGAAGTAACTGTTCATCCTAAATCATTCTCACGTGTCCCTGTTCTCTTGTAGTTTATATTAAGTCTGGATTATGCATGCAGATTTCAAAAGTCAAGTATGTAAATAACATCTTGTGGTGGTGAAATGTCGCTATTAGGAGCAAAGCTTATTAGTTCTGTTGTTTGGAACAGGAAGAAAAAGTACCTCTTGCTAATCTTAAACTATTTTAGATCAATAAGAACAAAAGTAGTACTTTTTGTTGTTGTTGTTGTTGTTGTTGTTTTTATAGTTCAAATACACAGAAAAACATAGTGGGACTCTTTGGATTTCTGCATGATTTTGTCAGGTGGGGTAGATAGCTTTTTTAGTTGTAAATTAGTAAACTTTGTGCTTTCCCCTAAAAAGTATACAGTAAATACAACACTTTGTGAAAAATTTAGATCTCTGAGTACTGTCTGAACAGAATAATAAAGAATTTTAGTTCTAATAAAGAGCAGAATGCTGCATTCTGATTGGCTGAACTTGGGGCGGTCACTCCAGTTTCACTTGTTGCTTGTAAAAATAAGTTTATAAGCCATAGATGCAACAAAATTGAATACATGTCGATATTAACCATGTGTGGAAAGATTTATGAGAGGAAGTTGTCAGATTTAAACCTAAATTGTGTTTGCAGTGTGAAAAGCAGCTACCCCTTTAAATTTGATCTGATCATCCAAGTTACAATAGACAAACAAAGTCTGCCTAATGAGCTGATGGTGCAAAAAACAAACAAACAAACAAACAAAAAAGTATATAGAGTAATGTTTACATATAGTTAATATGAAACATAAAAAAAAATAGTTGCAACACTGCCTGATTTTTTATTTTTATTTTTTTCAACCTAATTGTGCCACATAGCATCACTTTGCATTGGTGGCTATGCTAAGTTTTAAGGATTAGGGTTAGACTTAGGTTAAAGTTGGTAGCTAACTTTTTAGTTGTAAATAAGTATACTTTGTGTTTTTCACCAAAAAGTCTATGATAAATGCAGCACTTGAGAAAAAATGAGCTCACTCTCGGAAGCAAATAATAAAGCATTTTCTTTCTAATCAGGAACAGAATGCAGCGTTCTGATTGGCTGAGCTTGGGTGGTCCTCTCCAGTTTCACTTTAAAAGAGAAAAAATGCAACCAACACTTAACACATATTGATATTAACAATGTGTTGAAGGATTTATGAGAGAATGCTGTCAAATGTAAAACCTAAATATGTTACCTACTCCACCTTTAAGTTAGTTTGGTTAAGTTTAGGGATTTGTTAAAGCTATGATAACCGAGTCATGGCATAGCTCCGTTAGAGAAATAAAATCCTGCATGCAGCATTCGTATATTTATCTATTGTTGTGTCTGAGATGAAAATTGGATCACATTTTACCACAAAATCATGCAAAAATCCTTGTACCAGTCCTTGTGCCAGGTACTTTTTGTTCCCACTTGTCTTTTTGATGCTTATTAAAGGCTATTATTGAATTAGTTTTTAAAAGAGGCCCCTCCGTTCCAAAATACAAGTTATATCTGTGGAAAGCCAAGTCAAAATTTGGGATGTAAAGATGTTTTTTTAACAAACTTATAATTGATCATATGCAAGCTCTCCTTTTTTGTTTATCTATGAAATGCATATGCGCCCCAGTTATTTCTATGGCGGATGTAAAAATGTGTTTTTATTTATGAATATTAACCAAATCCTATCTTAAGCTAAATATACTGCTTTTTGTAACGTCAGACCATGGCATCTCTGTTTGACGCTTTTCACAGCAAATAGACGATTCTTCCAACGTATGGAGCATTTTTCCATCTATTTAGTACAGTGGTTCCCAGATGATTTCAAAATATAGTTTTACAATTATGACTTGCCGTTTAATCAGATTTTTAGGGAATTGGGGTTATATATACATAGCAAGACACTATCAAAATGAACACAATTAAGCCTATATAAATGGTTTTGTAACTTAAAATGAATACAAAAGTATATAATATTTCCTGTGGGGGTCGCAAGTTGGTTGTTATTTTTCGGGTCCCGGGCTGAAAAGTTTGGGAACCCCTGATTTAGTAGTTAGAATTTTGTTCATATAAAACAAAAATGGATCCAAAACAACAGAATTTTTGTGTAATCACAAGTAAATATAGACAAATAGATGGGGATAAGTGAAAATAAGGACTTTCTGCGCACAATACAAGATTAGTCCCAAATAGAACTTTGAGTACATTTTTGATGAGAAAACACTGTTTGAGTTTTTCAGAACAGTTCAAATCAAAGCCATTGCTCACTTGTTGACCGTCTGTGTCACCTTTTCGTGAGCGCCTAATGTAATTGGATTAAACACAAGGTGCTTTACTCACCTCACAACAACAGTTTAGCAGCACATACATGAACAAAGCGTTTATTAAAGATCTGTACTTCTGCTTTTGAAAATATACAAAAGAAAAACCATGTCGTCCTATCCAAGTCTAGCTGCGGATGAGCGCAAAAAGCATTTAAAATCCCAGACAAGCGCGAGATTTGGGGATCAGGGCTGTTTTGTGAAATGTTTTGTCAGCTGTTAGGGTTTTCAATAGTTTTGTTTTTTTCCAGCCTTATGGATAAAAAACATATTTTCGCAGAATTTGCACGGTGGCATGTGTCAACTGTGCTGATTCCGTTCTGTCCTCCTCCACATTTTCTTCAAAAGTTTGGTGCAACCAGTTATTATATTTTCTTCCAGTATGCTCTGTGTGTCAGTATTACGTAAAGTGCTATTGCTGCTTCGCTGTAATGGGGCAGTTGAACTTAAAAATATAAGTAGTTTTATGTCAGTTAAGCTCACTGTATTTGAGTTGTGTGTTATTCTCTCTGCTCTCTCTTTATTTCTCTTCCCCCTCTCTCCCTTCTCTCTTTTTTATCTTCTCCACTCTCTTCTCCACTCTTTTTCTCTCTCCTCTTTCCTTCTCTTCTGCTGCCTACTCTCGCTCTCTTCTCTCTCTTCCTCAATACCTCTCCTCTTTTTTCTATCCCTCTTTGTGTCGCTCCTCTTTCTCTCTCTCTTTTGTTTTTCTCTCCTTCTCCTCACCTTCTTTCTTCTCTCTTTCCCTCTCACTCCTCTCCCTCTCTCTAACTCTCTCCCCTCTTTCTGTCTCTCTCCTTCTTTATTCCACTCCCCTCTTCTCTCCTTTGCTCTCATCCCCCTCTCTCTCTATTCCTCTCTATCTTCTTCTCCTATTCTCTCTCTTCCTCTCCTCTTCTTCCTTCTCTCTCTTTCTCTTTTTCTTCTTCTTCTCTGTCCTCTTTCCCTTTCTTTCCTTCTCTCCCTCTCTGTCTCTCTTTCTCTCTGCCTCTTATCTCTCTTTCTTTCTCTCTCTTCCCTTCTCTCTTCCTCTCCCCCCTCTCTCTCTTCTTCCTTCTCTCCCTCTGTCTCTCTCTCTTTCTTTCTTTCTCTATCTCTCTGTCTCCCCTCTCTCTTTCTTTCTTTCCTTCTCTATCTCTGTCTCCCCTCTCTCTTTCTTTCCTTCCTTCTCTCTCTCTCTCTCCTCTCTCTCTCTCTCTCTCTCTCTCTCTCTCTCTTTCTTTCTCTTCTCTGTCCCTCTCTCCCTTTCTTTCTTTCTTTCTTCTTCTCTTCCTCTCTGTCTCTCTCTGCCTCTTCTCTCTTCCTTTCTCTCTCCCTCTTCCCCCTCTCTCTTCTTCCTTCTCTCCCTCCCTCTCTGTCTCTCTCTCTTTCTTTCCTTCCCTCCCCCTCTGTCTCTGTCCCCCCCCCTCTCTCTCTTTCCTTCTCTACCTCTGTCTGTTCCTCTTCTCTCCCTCTCTTTCTTTCCTTCTCTTCCTCTCTATCTCTCTTTCTCTCCTCCTCTTCTCTCTCCCTTGCTCTCTCCCTTTCTTTCCTTCTCTCCCTCTCTGTCTCTCTCTCTCTCTCTTCATCTTCTCTCTTCCTCTCTCTCTCTGTCTCTCTCTCTGCCCCCTCTCTCTTTCTCTGTCATGCAAATCCCTTATAACTTAAAAAAAAATCTTTGACTTACATCATTAAGTTAAACCAACACAAAGTGAATGGAACAATTTAGCTTTATGACTTTTACAGTGTTCCTGTCGCAGTTTTAGGCATTAGGGCCGTCATTCAAAACAATTACATGTCCAATCATTTTTCTAACTTGTGAAAATCCACTTTGCGCTCAAGGCCGTTGCGTGCCGATGGTTGCCCCGGAGATCATGGGCTCAGCAGATTTGCAGCCAAACTCAGGTGACGATGTCTAAGTGGAGTTGGCAGCTCTGAACCGCGGTCACACTTTAAAGACTGTCTCGGGGCAGTGTGTCAGGGCCATGGGTGGGAATTACACCACCGAGCATATCATTATCGCAGCCGGCGTGAGAAAAGACAGACTGTTTGTACAGCAGGGGTCGTTTTATTGAGTTATGGAGTTGTAGTTGAAGATGGTGTGTGGGATTAGAGGAAGACAATGGTGGTAAAATCGTCTGAGTAATTTGAGGTTTTGTTCAGGACAAGACAGGATGAGTCAAATGTGCATGAATCAGTCAAAATAGAACCATGAAACAAGAGGACCTATTATCCACTTTTCCACTTTTTTTTTTTTTTGTAGAAAATTTGAATTTCTGTTTTCACCTACCACTTGTATTAGTCACTCTGGTAGCAACTCACCAAAGTCAAAACAGCTTTGAAAAATAAAAGAAACAGTTCCCTAAAGAATTACTAAAGTCACTGGCATTATTTTTGCCATTTCCTATTTGTCCTATTTTCCTGTTAGAATAATGTGATACTTACTTGTTCTCGAGCAATAAAGGTCAGTTTTTTGGTGTTAATTCATATTGTAAAACTGCTTAAATTTTATCTGTGAGATCAAATCAAATCAAACTTTATTTATAAAGCGCTTTTCATACATACAATGTCACACAAAGTTCTTTACAGTGCATTTTTCCCACTTGCCCCCATGCACATACTGTACCTATTCATGGACACACTAAATACATGTTTGCTCCGTTTGAACCATAAGATGCACAATTAGAGGTTTAAAAAAGGTATTACAATTACAGATCAGATGAACTTGTTTGGCCAGACAGTGAAATGGCCATACATTGAACATCAGAAGGTAATGTAATGTTTATTAAGGACAAATTACATTAAGCACAAATGCAGAGGTGCTTGTACCAGATTCTAGCTTTTACAGCTAATTTCCATCTGTAGTCCTGGAGAGGGGAGGTACACTCAACATGTTTTAGTTGTAGGAGGAAACTGGAGTACCCGGAGGAAACCTACGCAGACACGGGGAGAACATGTAAACTCCTCATAGAAAGGCACTGGTCCGCCCGGGAGTGGAACCCATGGACCTTCTTTCTATGAGGCCAGAATGCTAACAACTGCGCCGCTGTGTGTGTGTGTGGACCAACCAGGAATAAGCTTTGAATCATGGGTAATAACATAACGGTCACTTTCTCTGGCTTTTTGTCATGGTTTATTCCCAAGAAAAAAACACTTCTCCACAATGTGGGCGGAGCCTAATGAGAACTGTGTGGAAACAAGTGCATGAGCCTATGTTTTGGTACAACATCAGTTCAAAATGACAGTCATGTGAGGCTCATTCTGCTTTCTGATTGGATAATCTTGAGAACCAAAACACCAAAGTAAATCAACAAATTAACAACAAATTAACAACTTTTTAATTAAGAATAACTCAAATTTACAGTCACTTTCAGTAAAATAAGAATATATTTGAACATGTTTACCTTGTTTGTGTGAACACAGATAGGTCATGTTTATAAAATCAGAAGTCAAAATCTTACACACGGTTCTTTTAAGTTTAAAAATCACCCAGACACATTTTGAACATTTCTGCAGCACTATATCAGACAAGATTGCTTTGATTGTTTATCCAGAGTCATTTCTTTTACAATAAGTAGATGAAGCTCAAACTAAAGTCTTGATGTCTAAGTAAGAATTAATTAATATCTAATGTCTAACACTTTCGTATTGGTTGATTCACACACTGGTCTCATTTTGATTGCTTCTATAATATATTTAACAAAATGTTAACTTGTAATGCTCATGATATTGATGGTTTCAGATATTATAAAACCATACAGATCTTGTAAATTTGGCACAGACCAATGTGAAATGCATTCTAACTAAACCTCAGCGGGGGTTCGTTTCCCCCCTGCTACAAACTGGTGATAACATAATTATTTGTACAAATCATCAACATGTATTTGATGAACTCCTGATGAATAGATAAATCAAACTGACTTTCACAACTAAACTTTCCAAACCAAAATAAGAACTGAATCACTGGGCTCGGTAAATTATTCATCAAACCCAAAATATTCTCATCAAACGCCACTTGTTCAACGCTTCATTAAAGTGTGTATCAAATAATGATAAAGCCAGCGGCGATAAATAAATGAATAAAGCAGGCTTCTTGGCTGCTGCTGGAGACTAATATTAGCTCGCTGTCGAATGAATCTATAGAGGAAAGTGTTTTTGGGGTGAAATCTGACAAATGACGTTATCTGGCTGCCGGTTTGTTAGAGAATCGTATATTTGCTTATGCCCTGCACTGCCCTGTTTGAATTATACATCTGAGGAGCATCGTTGATCATGCACAAGATATGCAATTATACAGCGTCGGTTCAGAAGTTGGTAATGCAGCGTCCGGGCAACAAATTATGATGTCATTTCTATAATAATCTGCCATTTTAATGAAAGCATTCTATGATTTTTGTTTTGTTTTGCTATAGTTTGTCACGTTCTGAGTGACAAACAGCTGAATTTAATATGGCCTCACTATTATTGACTTTTATCATTTAGATTTTCCAATATTTTGTTTCTTAGATTATCAATCTTATGAAGCGCTGTGAGGAGACTGTTGTGATTTGGGCTTGTATTTTTATTATTGCATTAATTTGTATGTATGTGTGTGCTTTTTTTTGTTTTTGCTTAGAAGTACACTGTTTTCTCTTCATTATAACTTTCAGCATGTGAGTTTAGTAATAGTCTGATTGGAGAAGTGGTGTCCAAACTGGGGCCTGGAGGCTAAACTCGGTCCTCTAGTGGCTCCACTTTGGCTCGTGAAAGGATGTTCAGGTTTGTTAAGACTATCTGTTTAATTCAGTTTTGTGTTGAAAAGAGATTGAAGCAAGTGTAATCTAAAAAAAAAACATGTTAATAAAAGACAATTTGATCATCTTCTCTGCTCAAATAAACTGTTAAAATGCAAAACAAACTTAGGTTTCTCTCCTCAGCATGCTTCAGCGTCAAACATGTTGAGGGAAAACAAATCTGCTAATTTTGTCTAACCAATTGATTGCTTGAAATCTTTATTTCAAATACATTTTGAAGGCAAGTTAAAAGAAAATACAAAATAAAAGATAATATTTTAAAAAGGAGTAGGTGGAAGTAAAACTTATGTAAGTCTACCCCCTTTTTCAGCTGCAAATACAACTGTTAAACAACATACATGTATTTGTACAATAAGTTACATTACATGAAGTTAAATAAACATTATATTTCTGTTTTATACAATTATCTTGTGTGTGACCCTATCGTTATAAATTTTAAACAAACAATCTCAATCTAAGGAATGAAATCTAAGTTTGGGCATCCCGGGATTAGAGAGTTTTAGTTTTGGTTTCCCACTTTTAGTTGACTGATCAATCAGCAGAACGTCTTCAGTCAACCACAGTCCTACAGTGTAAATGATAAAATCAAATTTGTGATCTTGTTGGGACAAATGACAACAATGACAGTACATTTTTGCCATATCACACAGCCATACACGGATGTAAAATTCTGTGGAGTTAGTATCACATTGCATAATAGTCAACCTTTGTCTTGGGTGTATTTGAAATATTTCCCCAAATCTGGCAGTTTTCAGGTAATTTGGACAAAAGAAAGAATTCAATTCATGTTTTGAATAAACTGTCCCATGAAAACATTGAGGAGTCAAAAGTGCATACAAACAAACAAAAAATAAACAGTAAGGCAACACCATTGGAAGTTTTTTTTAATTGATAATTTAAATAATAACAGCCAGTAGTACAGCACCACGGTGTGTTAAAAATCCTCTCCGGAAAGTCAGTACTGTATAAGCTTGGCTCATTTTTATTATTACCATATCAAAATAGGTCTGGAGTACTTTCCTCGGTATCAAAATGGAGTTGAAAATGTCAGCCTGACGTATACACTCGTTGGCATGTGAAGCCGTCTCAATCAGACAGGTTTTTGCAGAATGTAATGTTCCCACACTCAGGCCTATAGAAGAAGTCCCTGTGTTGTTTCCTTATGGGGCTTGTCAAGGCTCACCAGACACTCGCGTTAGACACATGTCACTTGGCGTCCGCTCACGTACGCTTGATTGACAGCTGCTTTCCTTCCTCTGAGAACGATAGGAGCCATTGTTATACTCTATTAGATGAGTTCACTTCTCACTTCAGCTCTTTGGGAATTTCTGCCAATTTTCAAGATGGCTGCATGTGATGGTCGAGCTGCAAATGTCAATATTCTCCTGAAAAGACAGCTTGGGTCGTTCTGACTTGTGGAGATTATCTGTTAGACTATCATGCTAGGTGCACTTTGTAACTTTTCTGGTGGAAATGCTGCTTGTCTTTTTGTCCAGATGTTAGAAAGTGTGAGGTGAGGACCACTCAGCAGACAGCCTGTCAAAATAATTGACAAATTTAGTTGCTCATTGCTCCAAAATGTGACTGGACGGTTGGCAGTTCCTCATAAATGTTTTCATCTTTTTGAATTATGTTTCGTAAAATACTTTTTGGGGTGAGTAAGATGACAAGTTGAGGAAAAAAAAAGCTTTGTTGTGTGTCAGGTTATGCCGGCTGCCAGAACTGGATATTTTAAAGTTGCCTTTCCCAATATTCAAACCACAAAAAGTAGTATAAGATGTACCTGACTTATTCCTTCAGCTATCACCAAACCTTTGGCACATTGTTTGTAACTGCTTTTTTTTCTTCTCACAAAACTCTCAATCTGTTTACTTCCAGGTTTGTAATTTAAAACTGTTTGATTCAGACAGCACACAGTGGGTCAAACTGTCTGCTTTTAAATCTATTTCTGTTCGATAGACTGTATGTCTTCTCTGCATAACCCTGACATTTGTATAAATGTAGGCATTGCAACTTCTTCTCCTTTAAGACGAGGTCAGTTATTTTGTACAGTGTTTCTCAAGCAGTGGTACTTGTACCATTGGTGGTTTGTAAGCATCTTTTGGTGGTACGCAGTCACCTCCTCAATTCTAGTCTGAACTTCATCTAGAGTATATAGCATAGTTAAAATGACTTTACTGGTAATGAGACTTGGTCTAACCCTATATCAGACCTAGAATGTCAGATTAAAAACCCAGTGTAGATCAATTTACTTTCTGTTGATACTCAAAGCTACCGGTAAATGTTTCCTTTAATAATACTTGATACATTTTTACCACATTAGCTCACTTCTGTTAGTTGTATTTAACTGATTTTGAGATCTCAGAAAATGAAGGAAATACTAGCTCTGTCCATTGCTCAATTATCAAACCAAGTCGAGAATAGAGAACTCTGTGTCGGGAATAGGTTTGGACAATAATGACAAAGAAGAACGTCTAGGTATTTTTTGGCATAGCCAGATAACAATTTAACGACAATATCAAAACTAGTTTTGACAGGTTGTGTTTGCTTTGTTGAATATGATTTCCATAAGTTACTACTCAGTCACTTTTACAAGTAAAACTGCACTCATTATAATGGCCCCACATCTGGATTTAAAGTCCATCACACCTATCACACCAAACTAAAGCCCTTAGTTTGGCGAGTTTGTCTTTTTGGTTAATATTTAGTATTACAGCGGCTAAGTTGCAAATTTCAAAGAAATTGACAACAAAAAGTTATAATATTTTGTCACATTGTCACTTCAGTGTTGTTTATGCCAATTTTGGCCCAGATTTACAATTTGGCTGCTAGGTAAGATTTGTAGATTGTCCTATGCCACATTCACTGGACAAAAGACAACAATGAACTTCACCAAAACAGCCAAAAATGGGAAAAACAAGCTAAATATTTAGTGAAATCTTAATCAT
Organism: Mugilogobius chulae; assembly: GCA_038363315.1. Lineage (NCBI taxonomy): Eukaryota > Metazoa > Chordata > Actinopteri > Gobiiformes > Gobiidae > Mugilogobius > Mugilogobius chulae. Next base: position 32,915,730 of record CM076401.1, on the reverse strand, counting down.
AATCATGTTTACTATGTTTTACTAAAAATGTAACCTAACCTGTCATACTTTAATGGTAAATTTAGTGTTTCCTGGAGAATGTCTTGTGAATGCAACCTGTTGTTAGACAAATCTGAATTGTTTGTGAAATCAATCACAAACATAGCAAAATATCACATGTATGCCATTGGTTGAGAGTGAGCAACATTACTTTTTCCAATTTGTATTTTTAAGTAATTTTAGTGTTTAAGTTGCATTTTTTTTTTTTTGAATCATATCCTTGATATTGAAATTTTGTCATTCACAATATTACCTAAGGTTTATATATTCCCCAGCCCCGGGAAGAGTAGAACAACATGCTGACGTTTACTTCTCAACTAGATTTACTGGGGAGTGCCTCCAAAAGTTCCACTGTATGTTGGAGTTGAGCTATAACTCCCAGACATTGAGCCAAGACACAAGATTGGGTAAACAACAACGAGACATGACGAGATTTTGACAGTATGTTTTATAAATTGTGCAATCCGAAGTTTTCCTACAATTTTGGCTTCTCATTTTTTCATTTTTTTGCTGTCATTGTATCACCATTCACAGGATGAGCACTATTCCAGCCTTGACCCTGTTTTTATTATAGTAATATGTAAATTGAGGAAACATTTTTGATCAATGTGCACACATGTTGTCAAAATCTTGTAGCACTTCTGTCTTGTAAGATCTTGTGGCATGAGACTTCCACAAAATGCAGAGACACATAAACCTCAATATCCTTTTTCATTTGTCCATTTAATCTAGAGCTTAAAATACTTTCAGCTTGACACATCCAAGACTAGCTGACGATGGCCAAAGCTACACACCATACTATTTCTGTTGACCTTGTGTCTCAGGTTGTCCGGGTTGTACTTGTCACACTTTGGCGTTGTCACTTCCTGTCACCTGGCTGTCTATACCACCTAAAACCACAGCACACCCTGTCAAGCATCACATTTCTTTCTCATATTGGTCTCCATGTTCCGCCGCTCGCCTTTGAACGACACATACAGACAGCTGACAGCGGCTGCCTCTCTCCCATTGTCAGCCCAAATCTGCCCCGAAAACGCGCATCAGCGGAATTGAAACCTGGGCTGCCGTGACATTAAGAGGCCAAATCAAGCGAACGGAATGAGACCTGAGATTTATCGGCGTACGTGCAATTATGCGAGCGTGAAATAATTGCGAAACTGGAAAGAGGTGAGGGCTATCAGACCGATCAAGCACGGTCCGCCGCTGGCAGCATGATCTGTCATAGTTAGCGGCTACTTAGGGGCATGTTAACCGCTGGCTATGCTTCATTATTCACAATCTTACAATGGTAATCCTACATTGGCCCGACACACATCTCTGTTTCAGCTTCAGCCTCAAGTGTCTGTCACCTGCCGGAGTCACATTCAGTCGAAACCGGACGGAAATGAACCAGTTATTGTTCATGTAAGGCAGGAAATGTGTTTTTATGAGTCTGCGGGCAAATCTGATTTCATCAAGTGTAGAATGGTTTAGAATTAGCTGTGGTTGTTGCTAAAGGGGGAATGTGAAAGATATCAAAGGAAATGACAGAACAAGGAACAGAGGTTTAATGGTGTGTTAAATGTAGAAATTCAAAATGTAAATCTCTTCTCACCATGCTTAGTGAATAGGTGAAAAAATATGTATATACCATTAACCTGCTATTGTGTTAGCATGCTGATTCAGTGCTAATGCCGTTTGTAGTGGTTCCAAGCTGGGTTTGGATCTATAGAGAGCTATGTGTGATCAAAGACTTCTGGCATAAAATCATCATTAGCCTTTCTCACATAAGAAATATTCAGTTTTTCTGCAGTTCTTTCCAGTTCTACATTGTGACAGTGACTGGGCCTAGGCTTCAAAAGTGGCACTGATCCAGCGCCGTTAGCTGTGGGGCTTTAGAGGACACTTCAGTGCATTGTTTCTACTGTTGTTGTCCTTTAAACATGTGCTTGACACATGTGTTTTATGAAATGAGCCATCGACTGGCAGCTATAAAAAATGAGTAAATAAAGCTAGCCATGTAAACGTGACCAGCATACTCACGTAAGCATGCAGATGTAATGACCTGCTTTTAAGGGCAGACATGCTCAGAATCATTCTGATTTATGAGATTAAAAAATATAAATCAGATTTTGTAGCTGTGACATGAAAAATGGAACAAAGACAACCTCAAATTAAGGAAACATGAAAGAAGCAAAATATATTATTTGATTTGGTAATTAAATTTTTAAAGAGAAAATTATATAACATGGTTAAAAGATGTTAATGTGAAGCAGAGCGAGCAGTTGCCGAAGCTTAAAAAGATGTTTTATACAAAATTAAAACCTTTTGAACCCGGAAAAAAGTTTCCGATTTGAAAATAGGTAGAATTGCTAAAAAATCTGATTGTTCTTAAAGCTGTAGATGCTGTTTCAGCTGAACATGAGCAGTTTGTGTTTGCATTGTGCTCATTATTAGAACTCAATCATACTTAATAATTTCACAGAACACCATGTAAGCGCACACTTTCTTAAGAGTTTACTGATCCTGGATCAGTTTTTGGGTCATTTAGGCGAGCTCAAGTCAGTCAAGATGAAGAAAAGACCCGGTGCTTCGAAATGATAGTACATTTACATGGAGTTTTACGGTGACTTAGTATTATTGATCGTACATCGTACAAGAGGTGAAATTATCGTACAAATACAATAATTATTGTACAAATGTGATATTTATTGTATGTCTGGCAACACTGTTCCCGCTGCAGTATCAATGGAGCAGCCAATGAGACTGATTTACTACGGCTAAAAGCTAGCATTGTCCTATCCGGATAATAATAATAGATCCATGGAACAACCGGACAATTTTAGGTATAGTCAGGACAATGTGTACTGAACAGGTACATTAACAAGATATCTGTGCTGGCGGAAAGGGATTTTGAGTTATTTTTTTGTAAAATATTGGGTCCCTTTAAACATCACATACATAGACTAACAGACAAAAAGTGATTATGTGTTTACATTCATTTAATTTTTGTTGTTTTTATTTTATGCTTCAATACAGACTGGCAGTGTAGTGTAGATTATTTTACTATTATAGCACATCTTAGTTTCAGTAAAAGTTCAGACTGTTCAGATTCTGAGTTAGTCCTATTGCATTGTCCAAAGTAGAATTTTTGTTTCGTCTCAATCAATTATTCTGAAACCAATTCTCAATCTGAACCTTCCACAGTGAGTGCCTTTCAAATACTGTATGACAAAGAACGGGTCCATATACCCAGTGTTCAAAGTAGATCTATCTTCCACTTTAATAGTTGTTTTTCTACCTGCAATTGAATGGTGTTTTTCAGCTCCCAACATACCAACTGCTGCTTCATGCTCTTTCAAAGCGCAGCGGTAGCATGTGGCTATAACAGATCAAATAAAAGCTTTTGTAGCACTTGCATTACCTGCTCGGCGTTCAGAGATAGAGGGATAAATGCTGGACGACCAATGGTTAGAGGCAGACTGTTGGATACAAGGCCTTTGCCATTGACTGCACTGTTTGAGATACATTCATCATGGCAGCGACACTGTTGACGACCGTTTGACGAGTTAACCAGTCTGATGATCTCTTTATAGTGAAATTATTGTTTGCTTTGTCATCAGTGTAATGACAACATACAGTATACAACCTACCTTTTACAGGATTTGTGATGACTGCGCTACACTTGACCTTTTTAAAGATAAATGAGGACAATAACATAAATGAAAACCTATGTTCTCAGTGATGAAAGAGAAATCGATGTTCCTGATTCGCACTGTGAAGGGAAACTGATAGAAACGTGTGGGTGTTAGTGCTGCAGGGTAGATCATCACTCACCCAACAGCCTGGATAGGTTAGTAGTCTGATGTCTACATAAGCATCATCTTGGGCAAAGCATTTCATCCATAGGTTTTATTAGTGTATAAGTCCACAGAATTTTGATAAACTTGAAATTGTGGTCTGGCACTCAGTAAATTGGGGTTTTACGCTGTCTTGTCTCAATGGTGATGTCATTGCTTTATATCTAATACTATATTGGACTGTTGTATTGCATGTCTAATTCAGCTCAAAACATGTATTGCCTCTCCACAGATCAGACCGGAGATCTAAGTACTACATAATGCCTTATTGTGGAATATTTTAGGTAAATTATTGTAAAACAAGTGAAGCTAGTGCATCTTTAAATTAGCTCATATGACAGTTGCATTTGTCTGATTTTGACTTAGTTTGATGTCATTGTTACTGTGGTAATTACAGAAGTTAAGTAGAAAAAAGCTTCAAGGTTGTCTGGTTATCTGGACAGTGTTTTTGAAGATCAAGACATTTCCACTATCATCCGACAGTCACTTTCAGACTAATGGAGTGTTTGTTCTGCCACTGGAGGAACTATTGTAAGACTGTTTGACCAGTTGGTTTGGTGGATCCTTGTTGTGAACGATGTTTCCTCTTTGTTTGTCTTTGGCCCTCTTGTTCTGCCTGAAACTGCCTAGACTGTGTGTCACATGCTAATTGCCCTGCTAACTGGGTGGTTTTGTAAACAACTGTGTCCTTAGATCAGGAATCTCAAACTCAAATGGAGCTGGAATAATCAAAGTCAGAGTAGGTTGAGGGACAACTTTTGTACAGTAAATAAAAATGAATAATCAGGGTCCAACTGTTCTGCCCTGGAAATGTATTTTTTGACAAATTGTAAGTGATTTTCTGTTTTCTGTGATATATTTGTAGTGTTGTAGTACTTGAGACTGGTCTTAAGACAGTTTTTCTAAGGTCTTGGTCCTGATCTTGTCTCGGTCTTAACACTGTGGTCTTGGTCTTGTCTCGGTCTCAAGATCTTGTGGTCTGGAGCAAGTCTTGGTCTCGATTAGTGCGGTCTTACTACACTTTTATTTGATTTGTGGGCCACTGTCAATAATCAGAAATCATTTTGGGAGCCACATGAAATCTTCTGAAGGGCCACATTCGACTTCCAGGCTGCCAGTTCAGACCCCTGACCTAGATTATATTAAGATTCTTAGATTTCATTCCCTTTGGACTACGGGGTAAGAATGCTAAGTTGCCAAGAATGCTAAAAGTTGAAAAACACAAGAAGTAATTTCTTCTATAACAGAATTTTTCCACAAATGTGATCAAAACGCAAAGACAATAGACACACAACTGCTAACATTTAACAAAACTGTTAAATGGCATCTGTGTGATTTTGGCACATATTTGCAGTGTAATATTTGCTAGGTAACAGTTGTGCATGTGTCATATTTGCTGAACAAAAGACAATTATAAACATCATCAAAATAGCCAAAACAAGCACATGTTTAATGAAATCTTAAATTATGTTTGTACTGAAACCTGTAGTCAAACACACATTACCTTCTCAGACTTGTTTACATGTTGTTTACCTTTAACGAATCATTTTCTAATCCGGTCTCTGTCCTCACCAAACCTCACATCTTCTGTCACTCTTCTGTCTGCTCATTTGAGACTCTGATCCTTACTTTGAATGTATTTTTCATTGCCGTAGCTAATAAATAAAAGAATATTGTTGTGGCGCTTTGAGAAAGTACATCAAAACCTAATATTTCCACCTCGCTGCTTGTGGCACTTTTATTGCTTATTCTCTTATAAGTAATACCCAGGGATATTTACTGTTCGCCGCGCTCCTCTTTAACTATTAATCTCGTATTTGTATTCCTTCAACTGTTTCTCTTTTTATGCTCCCATTTGTATCTTCTTTGTGCTGCCCTACAGAACTTCTTTCAAACGTACAGCACATATACACTTTCTTTCCAGCTCTTTCACTCGATCAAACTTTTAAAATAGTCTTGCTATCAGAATTTTAAAAAGGAAATAGACTTGTTTTTGTGAAGAAAATTTGTTTAGTTCTTTCTGCTTAGTCTTGGGAAAACTTTGAACCACGTGCTGCCTGGTTAGAGGGCAAATGCTCATTCAAATACACCATCGTCGCGCTAAAACAAAATTCTGCTTTTTGTAAATCATTGGGGTTACACTAAGGCCAGTTAGAAAGCACTTTTCTTTTACTTACCTGAACATTTTCAGCTTCCCAAACAAACAGTTATCGGTTTTCGTTTCGCCCTAAAAGTTAGTTATGGCAGAAAAAGCTTTTCCACCGGAGGCTTTAACGCTGCTGTATAATTCATGCTCTGCTCGGCTCTCCATTAGCTTCTGTCACAGTCACACAACTTTCTTTGTGCATTTGTAAACTTGTGCCTTTTGATCCACACATAGGTGCTGCTGTGACTGTGGAGGTAATTAGCTTTGGTCAACAAGTACAAATCTGATGTGTGTTTCTGTGCATTTTGTATTCAATCAGTGCATTTGATTATACAGTAAGTTAAGCAGCATGAAAGTATAATGTATAAAGCACTTTTCTCTTTTTTTAGCCATATTATAGCAGTGTTTACTTTTACTTGTACTTGGTTGATTGTTTGAGTAATTAATGTTTTCATCTAGCTCTTATCCCCGCCTATTATTTGACAAACACTAAACTAAAGCACTAAACTGTGAATGTGACTATTGAGCAGCTACATTTGAGTGAATTTAGGGTGCACTCACACGGATTTCCCTAAAGCACAGCTTGTTTGTCCAGTGTGAGTGCAATCGAACAGTGCTCAGGCGCAGCATTGATCAAACAGTTGGAGAGGTGAGCTAACCTGCTTCAGACAATGAACAGTGACACAAGTTTTGAAGCTTCCTAAAATAACTGATCTTGTTTAAAACAAACCTTTAAAGAGACACATTTACAGGATTTGTAAAAGCCTCAGTGTATAGTGGTCATTTGATGCCACCAGGCCCAGTGTGAGAGCCCCTCAACCTCACAAACTCAGTAGATCAGAAGATCAATACTAATGGAGTTTATCATGGTTATTTCTTTATAGGCCCTTCACACAAGCTTTACTGTCTCAAAAATAGAAACAAGGAACACTGCAGGACTCAGTCATTCTTTTCTTTTTTTTTCTTTTTACTTCCACGAAGAAGTGGAAATTAGAATAGAAACTTAACTTAGCTCCTAGCAATATTTTGATTAACTCTTTTGGTATCTTTATTGTCGCTTACAGTAAAGAATATATGGTAACTTTTTACAATACCTGAATTAGCTTTAATAAACCTTTAATTAGGCATGGATAAGTACTTAATTCATCATGAACAAGTAATGAAATAATAGACTAAAAAATGTATTAAGGCTTATAGATATTAATTATCCCCTAACCCTAAATCCCAACTTTAACTCCTAATTTCTGAGCCTTACTAACTCACAATTTGTTCTTGAAAAAACAAGACTTTATTCACGCTTTATTCAGGGTAATCAGGTAGAGAATATAAAGTAGTACTTAAAATATATTTATTGCATCATGTCTTCTTGATTTATTTAATACATATTTTTGTAATGCTGCGGATGTAACCCCGGCCGTACACTGAGTCAGAGTTTGGTGCAAGGCGGGACTCACATGGCCCTCGTAAGACTTAGAAAGTGCTTCAAACCAATGTTCCCTTGTACACAGAACTCAGTGCAGTGCGACTGATCGTCCAAGAGTCGCACGAGTGTGCAGAAAGAATCCGTAGAGAGTCTATTTTTGTTGGAGGTTGCAGCGGTCTGATGCGACTTTCAAGTCATTATACGAGCATTCTCGCTGTAATCCACGTGAATCCACGCGGCTTTGGGCAATAACGGACCACAGTGGACTGCTGATGGTGTACAAGGCACATCGCAAGAAACTCGGACACGTCTCTGACCGAACTGGTCTCGCAGTCTGTGTACAGGAGGCGTAAAATATGACATAGAGATACGGTCTCCAGCCTGTAGCTCTGGACCTTTCAGTATACCACCATTTTGTCCATAACCTTCTAAGTACATTTTACAATTAATATTTCAAATTTTAGCCAGCACGTGCCTGTTACCCTTTGTAGGTTTACATTTTGGAGCCTAAATATGTGCACTGATACGTGGACAACAGTTTATGTTTTACTAGCATGATATTGCAACCACCAAAGCTTGAGGTCCCATGTCATATCGGCTCAGCTCAGACCCATTAACATGAGAAGCGCTCTGTCATTTTTGTTCTATAAAATGAGCTCTCCAGGTGAAAAAGGTTGGAGACCCAGCTGACAAATGGGTCTCCAAAGACATGATAAATCATGTCTTTGCACATACTGTTTCATACACATTTGACCACTCTTTGTTTTGCACACTTCTTTTACAAAGTAGAAAAAGAGATCCAAAGTTTTGCTGCTGGGTAATTGCTAAGCACCATTCACACCCCCACTTCAAACAATATGCACTAAGCCTCTCCACACAACACACGCTCATTTGAATATTGGAACATGACATTCTCCAACTTGTACTTGCCGGAGTCCTCCTGCCACATATGCACCAATATATTCAACTTTAATCAAGTACTATCCACTATCTAATTATGTGTCGCTACATCTTCTCTCATTATCTCTTTCCCAGATGTGACGTTATTACAGGTTAAAGTTCAGATGTTTGGAGCTGCTAAGTGAGCTCAACACTGTAAAAAATCCTAAGGCCAGTTAGTCAAAATACCTTCAATCTTTATGCTGATATAACTTAGATTTTTAAGTTAGGAGAGACAGAGAGAAGTGGAGAAAGGGAGAGAGAGAAAAAGGATGAGAGAGAGTGAAGAGAGAGAGCAGCTAGAGTAAAAGAGAGTGAGAAAGAAAGGGTTGAGAGAGGAGAGAGAGAGAGGGAGAGAAAGGGTTTGAGACAGAGAGAGGAGAGAAGAAGAGAGAGTGAGAGAAATAGGGATGAGAAAGGGAGAAAGAGGAACTGCAGTAAAAGAGAGTGAGAAAGAAGGGATTGAGAAAGAAGGGAGAGAAGATGAGAGAGAGAGTGAGAGAGAAAGGCTTGAAAGAGAGAGGAAGAGAGAGGAGCTAGAGCAAAAGAGAGAGTGAGAAAGTAGGGATTGAGGAGAGAGAGAGAGAGAGAGAGAGAGAGGAGAGAAAGGGTGAGAGATAGAGAAGAGAGAAGAGAGAGGAGAGAGGAATGGATGAGAAAGGAGAAAGAAGGGGTTGGAGGAGAAGGAGAGGGATGAGAGAGAGAGAGAGAACTAGCGTAAAAGAGAAAGAGAGAAGAGGGAAGGGTGAGAGAGAGAGAAGAAGGGAGTGAGAGAGAGGAGAGAGAGAGAGAGAAACTAAGTAAAAGAAAGTGAGAAAGAAGGGGTTGAGAGAGAGAGAAGAGAGTGAGAGAGAAGAGTTGAGAAAGAGATGTGGAGAAATTGAGAGAAAGGAAGAGATGAGAGAGAGGAAGAGAGAGGAGCTAGAGTTAAAGAGAGAGTGAAAAAGAAGTGGTTGAGAAGAGATGAAGGGATGAGAGCGAGAGAGAAAGGGATGAGAGGAAGAAGGATGTGAGGAAGAGAAAGGTTGAGATGGAGGAGAGAAGAGAGAGTGAGAGAGAAATGGATGGGAGAGAGAAAGGAGAGAGAGAGGAGACAGAGAAGGGGTGAGAGAGCGAACAAGAGAGACAGAGGGAGGAAGAGGAAAGAGGGAGAGAAATGAAGAAAGGAGAAAAGACATGATTTACATAAAACTTTAAGGCAGAAATCGTACTTCCATTTTTAAGTCCAAAAGTCTTACATTTTTTACAGTGAAGCTGGCAGTAAGTGCAAAAGAAGAAGTGTCTGAAATAGACTAAAAGCTGCGTTTTCAATAGGAAAAAAAAAAAGCACAATTTCTCGACTTGTTTTGCAGTGGAAGGAGCTGTGAACGACATGGTTTCAGACAGACGACTCGCTGACAACACAAACACAAAACAGAATAAGCAACAGAGGAAGAGAGAAAGACAGATGTCGGAGATGACACTACAAGAGAAATATTTTTACATCTTAAGAAAATGCATGCAAACGTAAGCAGAGACTGTAAAGGGGAGTTATCAGTCAAACCGGTGACAAAGAGACGAAGCTGTGTTAAGTTAAAATAGTACCTCACCTCTGACTCTACTCTCCATTTGCATACGCTTTTATTAAGTCCTATTTTGGACCAATTGATGAGGGGAATTAATCAAGTTATTTTTAAAACATTTGGCACAAGAACACATATTTGACTGTCTTTGATCCACTGGCTAAGGTGCTACCACTGCCAGTTAAGCGATTTAATAAACACTGAAGGGATAATGAGCGACTTCATTTATTTTTATCTTGTGCTTGTTAAAAATATAACACGCAGCTCCTTGTTTAATCTGAATGTAAAGACAAAGCATAATGAGGACAAGTTGTGTTATAATAGAAACACTTACACAGGTGAGCTGCTAAATACATAATGTAATTCTATTAGACGTCATTACGCAATACTAATACTTGTTCAAGTGACAGTTCACATAATTATATTGAAGACGTAATGAAGATTACACTTTAGAATAACTACATATTAATTAGGCTTAATGCATCTTTAAACAGCTTAATAAAAATGTAATTCATCATGAACAAGTCAATAATAAATAAGTGCAAACATTTATCAATGGTTGGTAATTGCATAGTCACTCCAAACCCTGCTCCCAGCCCTAAATCCTAACTTTAGCTCCTTAATTAAGTAGTTACTAAGCATTATTTTGTTTGAATTGTACCCTGCTTGTCAGTCACTAATCTGTAAGATTGTTGGGACAACAAAAGTATTTACAGTCAGAGTGTTGCCACAGATCAGGCAAACAGGAAACTGCTTGGGGCCCCCTAAGACAAAAGGGCCCCCTTGCCCTGAGCTACATGTGCTAATTGTGCTTTGCATTGGCTTTCGCCTGCTACTCACTTTACCAATTATACTGTATGTTGCCTCTGGGAGAGAAGCTTCTCTGCTCTTATACTTATAAAAGCGTACCTCAGATTAGAACCTGCATCGGGCGGGAATTCCCGCGGGGACCCACGGGACCCGTGAGCAAACCCTGGGGATCGGGTGGTTTTAACGTTGCCTCGGGCCGGGAACGGGCGGTCAGGCCAAACACTGGGGTCCCGACCGGACTCGCGCTCTCTCCGCTGTCTTAAAAATATTACGTAGCAAGAAAGAAAGACCACTTTGTGTGCGCTGCTGGTCAACAGAGAGACACAACACGGACACCTGCGAGGTGCAGACATGTAAACCTGCTGCTGCATTTCTTAGTCTAGCGTGCGTATCATCTGTGCGTCCTCGCGCCAGCAGCAGCCGCAGCACGGGCCCAGAGGAATGAATGGAGGACTGGCTTTTACGCACGGGGAGATGGGATACACATGGAGTTTGCGGCAACTTTCTGAGGCGGAGCGGAGCGGAGTGCAGCTGCATGTAGTGGGATCCCTGCGTAAAGTGTTTGCTTAGCAGAAACTGGAGGTGTGAAGAGCTTTGTATTTGAGGAAAGAACAGACATCATGGCTTATGATTGAATGTGTCAAACCAACATAATTGCCTTGTTGCAGATTATTTAGGCTTGTGCCTAATCATTTTAAAACTAGCTGCAGAGAGTAATGCAGAGTTTAGTCATTTGTCTCCATGTTGTTATGCTCTGGGGCCGCCACGCAAAAAAAAAAAAAAAAAAAAGTCGGGACCCGACGGGACCCGCAGGAGCTTCTCGGGCAGGCAGGCACACAGGGGCGTCGGGATCGGGGCGGTGACGGTCACGGATGCTTCGGGATTGGGCGGGAGCGGTCATGAAAATCTAGTCCCGTGCAGGTCTCTACCTCAGATCAACTGAGAACTAGACTCGCTCTTAATGTATATACATACAACACAAAGTGAGAAGATCTTTGAATCTGTACAGCTTTTGCTGACTCCAAGGCTCGCAAGCAACAGTGGTAGAGATAAAAAGGTGATTTTGGTTCTTTTGAGATTTTCTTAATGCATGTTTTGTGTTTGGTTGTTGTTGATACTTTGTTTATAGTTGAAGAATATTTTCATTCAATAACCCTTCAAAAATGAGCTAAGAGTCTATTACACTATGACAATTTTGAAATTGTTTCTACAATTTAATTTTAAAAAATGTATATTTTTTTGTCACAATAGTCTGATTACTGTGTAATTATCGTGCGTGGGGGCCTCAAAAAAATTTCGCTCGGGCCCCATGGTACTCTTGCAATGACACTGTATACAGTTATGCTAAAGCTTTTTTAAAAAACTGCAATACATGTTACTCACATACCTATGCATTCGGAGCCTTTGAATTATTCATGTGTTTTTAAACAAATTGCTAACAGTATGATAGCAACAAAAACAAATACACTTTCTGGATTTTATTGAACAAACCATTAGATTTGCACACAAATACTTTGACAATATATCTACACTGGTGTAATACTCATTTTAAGTTTCTTTTCTTTTCTTTTTTTTTATGGGCACCGATATAATGCCTTTGACATCACCAATGATCAAGTCTTGGTCCTGTTTTTAAATATGTTTGAAGCAGAAATCTAGTATCAGTATTCTGAGTTCTATGGCTTGCACGGTGCACCATAGAGGATAGAGAAGAGACAAAGAGAGAATATCTCATTACACCTTTCCTGCCATATCACCTTCACCATAGGAGAAAATGTCTTTTTATTTAGCCACATATAACAATCTTCGTATACTCTATAAAAGGACATAACTGGTGTGAAAGTTGACACATTGAGTTACGAAATAGAAGAAGTCTTTGAATAGTTTTGAGCAATCTTTCAGACAAACAGATTCAAGGCTGACGGCATACTTACTGTATATCACATAACTTCCAATATGCACACACGTCCTTTTATAAGCGTCGAGAAGAGCCTATTGTTTGTAAGCTTTTCCACAAGGTAACAGAGCTCTCAATAACAGAATGAATAGAGGTTGGCTGAGCTAACATCTTCTGCATTCAGATTGACGAACATTGTAATATCCTGTTGTGTAATTTCTATAGTGATACCTCTGTTAACCCTGGCCCTATAGTCTACAAGATAATAATGTTTAATAGTCTATCTCAGGTATCTGTATGCATGCTAGGCTAACGCTACCTTTGTAGAAGACACAGTTTAAATCCTTCTAGATTTTATTTCACATTTAAAAACATACAATGTCAAGTCTCTGAATCATACAGGAAAAAAGATTAGTCCTTTGGTATATCTCCACCACTTGTTACTCCATATGAAAGTAAACAGGAGAGAACATGGAATGACCTATGACCTGAAGGCCTTACAATACAATGGGAAAATAAAGTACAACAATCTGAAAACAGACCATGTTCAGACCCCTATTGATCTGAATGTCCTTGTTGTCCGTGCTTATGTAATGTGTGCACTTACAGTATAATAAAGCTAACGTGGATAGCTAGTAGTCAGTCAACAAACACAGAAAAAGTGCTGGTACAACCTTGTGGTGACAGATAGCAGGAAGATGTACAGTTTTTGTCAGACTTGTAGATCTTTCGAGTCATGTCTAAGCACTTTGTTGTTATTGTGAGATTAGGTTAATGCCTGGCTAGCCAATCAACTGTGATCTAATGAAACTCTAATACGATTTAGACTTAGATCTAATACTGCTTTTGTTTATTTTTGGAAAGTAGCGATGCTTCACTTGACTAGGACTTCTCTGTTGTAAATTGCAGTATCAGATATTAGATTTCATGTCTGTAATTACCATCAGTGTTAAACAAAAACTGGAACAAACTTCTTTGTCTTCTCTGTGCTAATAAATAAACACAAGTGTGATATCATTTGTTCACAGCGCTCTGAAAGTGGTGCAATTATTGAACCCCAAAGGTGCGATTGTTGTCAGTTAAATAACATTAAGCTTCAAGATTAATATAACAAGTTTGTCGAGCTAATCTCTAACAGAAACAGATAAGCTTCAATATTTGTTTATTTCTTTCAAAAACAGACTTACGAAAATGCTTGCCCACCATTTGGGATTTTAACATGCCTTATTCATAGTTTGAATGCATTTATGAAATACTTTTTGTTTGGAATGGCCTTTACTAAAGCTTCAAAGTAAGAATGAATAATGAAGCCAATCATTTTGACTGGTAGTTTAATTAAAAATGAAAATTGTATCACTGACTCCACAAGAAGAGATCTAATTGGAGTTCATAAAAGTTCAATTTGTTTTTCTATTATTCATTTATACTTGTCCTGTGCATGAAGAAGTTAATATTCTGACCTCTTTTCACAAAAAGAAAGAAAGATTATACAACATAATAATGAACTATAATATTAAACAAATGTGAAATAAAATAAATGTCTTGCTATGTTACCATGATCACCACAATGTGTTTGAAGCACTTTTCACAACTTTAAGAAGCGAACCATGTCATGCTAACAAATAACCTTTGTGCTTCATGGATTGTGGACAAAAGATGTATTATTATGGTGTGCTCCAGGCAAACTGAGATTTTGCTCATCTCCCACTTAAAAAAAGGTGCTGGAACACTACTTGAACTCATAAATACAACTGGCAAATTGGGAGCTGGTCGAGGGAGTCCCACTTCACACATGAGATCAACAATTACCACAAAAAGTGAATTTGAGAGTTTAGCTGCCACAATATTGTAAACATTCGTTGCAGGTTGAATACAAGAATATTATGTTATTTAATGCTTGTTTAATGCTTACATGATTTGCTTAGCCCAGGGGTATCCAAACTTTTTCAACTAGGGGCCATATTCTGAAACATATATGGAAGGGACGATTGCATAATGCAGAGAAATAATGTGAATCATTTAAATTGGCTCTGTGCACAAGAGTATTCATTTTCAAAAATGCTCACATCTTGCTGGCAGGTTCATTTCCTGTTTAGTTCATTCCTATGAGGTTTTCACTAAATCAGGAAGTGAGCAGTTGGTCATTTTTTTTTTAAAAAAACATGTTAAACACCTTACAAAAGAAGGGAATATTTCACCAAAGGACCAAAGTGGGTTTATAAAACGATGTGTTTGTCTGTCAATGCTAACGCTAAAGTCTGACTATTTGAAAATAAACAGCTTCCTATGCACAGAGTCAATTTTGCATTTGATTTATTTTTTAATAAACCATCACAGTTTTATTAAGGCATTACATTTACAAAAAGTTTGTTATTTCAATCATGACAGTAAAACTTTTTTGAGAAATCGAGCCAATTTTGTAGAAAGTCTGAGGGCCAACAAAAAATTGGTCTAAGGGCTGCAGTTTGGACATGTCTTGCTTAGCCTTTGGATAGCATTGGCCACATTGTTTCCATGCGAAAAAAAAATAAATAAATTAACGTTCTGAAATATAAAATATCTAGAAAGTTAAAATCAGTTGTGTCTTTGGTAGCCTAAATAAACTTTCTTGGAACCGAAATTCCTGAAATTTTTTGTTATTATGACCCAGCTCTTTCTATTATAATTGAATAAAGAATACTGTAACCAAAAACTCCTGGTTAGCTCTACAAGTACAATCCAAAGTTTGAGATTTCTAGTTTTGCTTCTCCTCAGCCTGTTGATGTCTGCTAATGTTCACTCTGTATTGGACAAACTCTTCCATCTCCGCCTCAGTGCCACTCTAATCTGCCGTTGTGTCTCTTATTTTAAGTCAGGTCCTGTCACTCCTGCTTGTTCCTGTCTTTTGTGTTCCCCGTATCACCGCGTCGCTCTCATCCTCCTCCTCCTCCCCGCCGCTGCCTTCTCTGCTCCTCGTGTTTTCTCTTGTCTCCAGAGGAATATACAAGTTTTTGAAGTTCAAGCAGAGCCAGAGTGCCTTCAGCCCCGATACACTCCCATCATCGCTCCACGGTTACCCGAGCTTACAGCATGGCCTACTATTGTGCAAGGCAAGTGAGGCAGCATTTCATCAGAGTAACGGAGGTTTGAACTGACTTGTAGCATGAAATCATAATCAATAGAAAATACGTGTAGCACAACTTTGAGCTTTCGTCAGCCTTTGGAGTGGTAAATCTTGTAGGACATTAGATTAAAGTTGTTACAGTCAGAAATGAAGCTGGTCATTACTGACTGAAATCTCAAAAGCAAAACAATTAATCAGCAGTTTACTTAAAAGTCAGATATGCTTTCCCTGGAATTTTCACAAACATTATATACACACATTTAGAAGATACTCCAAAGTATATCTTTACACTCTTCAAATATCAAACTATTTTGTCTAGCTTGCATTTCAAACACTGGTTGGATGAAGTGGATTTTAAAAAGTTGATCAGAGGCATGATGCATTTCAAAAAGCAATAACAAGCCGTGGCTGCAGTGCTGTGTTAATTAGGCTACTTGGCTTCAAAGTTCTGGTTTTCACAACAGATCTTCTCGTTCTTCAAGTGAAGCTTAGCTGTGTATGTGGGGTTTAAATACTGACTCGTCTCACTGCAAAGGCCAGTGTCATTTCTGGACTCTATGCGACATCAGTGTGGATTTCCTACACAAAACTGTGTCCTCATCACAGACAGTTTCTGTCAGACCAATCACACAGCTTCTCTTCATTCTCAGCCCCTTCTTTCACTCTCGTCAAATGCTTTCCCAACAGAAAGTAAACACTGTCTTCAGAGAAAATGTAGATATACAATGGAATGTTAAAATGTACGAAAAGAAGTTTTCTCGCCTTTTTTTACGTCAATGATACAAATGTTAATGGGTAAGTTTAGACTTCTAGTTTCTACAATGGGAAAGTTTCGGCTGGGGTTTGGAGTAGAGTAAGATTTACCCGTTAAGCCCAAAGAAAATGTCACTATGTGGCTTCAACACACTTTACAACTTTAGGTTGTAAAGTGTTTTAAATTTCTCAAACTTGATAAAAGAAAATCTTGTTCGAATCCATTGTGAATCTTTCCCGGAGGTCCTGATGTGATTCACTTACATTTTTTGAAGGAGCATTGGCAATTTATTTTGATACAGGTCTTTTTCCTGTGTTTCTCTTAAACCCCGCAGACACATCTTTGATGCAGTTTTTGTTTTTTTTTACTCTGACCTAATTTGGGCTGTGCTTATCAGAATTACATCTGTTGGACATGTGTGTGACACTGCTCTTGTAGGCTGTCTAGCCTGTTCAAAGCAATACACATGCATGTATACTTGATGCTTTTGTTTAATTAAGAGCTTGAAGGTGCCCCTTGTTGAACACTATTTGTCCCCTTGTTATCAACAGAATAAACATCCATAACCTCACTAACTAACCCAAAAAGGAGCATTTAATAATATGTTGTGCAGTGGAGCTCTCTTTGCAATAAAATGGTAAAAAATAAAGCTGTGTATATTTCCTCAATACCAGTGTATGAGTTCTGCCAATAGCAGATATATTATTACAAATTTATACATTTTGTAACTTTTGTAAGATTTAAAACTTGAGAGAAAATCCAGAAATATGACACAGGGCGTGTTTTTTACTTGTAAAGTGCCAAAATATCCTTTAAATTATTAGAATGTCTGAAAAAATACAAAATAAACTTAAGAATGACTGCTAGATACACAATGTTGTTCATGTACAGACATTGAAGTTTAATGAGTCCAACTTTATTGGCTAAACGACTGCATTAGCATTAACATTGTCAGTGACAGATGTGACTGTTATATGAGCATTGTAAATGAGCTTTGTGAGTGTTGTTTTAATGCCATGGATGATTCGTCTACCTGCTCCATCGGCAAAGTGCAAATCTGTTAGAATAAAGCCGAAACCACAGCATGAAAAGCAAGTGTGTTTAATATTCATGAGAGGAAAAATGTTATAGGTTTCACTCAAGAGCTTTTCAGCCGAGTCCATTTAAAGTCTAAAGCAGGCATTTTCTCTGAATCAATGCACCTTGAACTATTTTTTCAAGTGTTCACTGAAAACATACCATGCTTGAATGAAGTTTTATTTTCCAACACTCTGGCAAGAAAAGAAAAAAAATGTTGACAAGTGGTCCATGATTTGACTGTAAATACTTATTTGTATTATAAAAGCAGTACGAGAGGATAGAATACTTACACCTAAGTATTGAAGATTATTAATAATTACTTTGAGGCAATTTAAAGTGACACTCCAGTCACAAAGAGTATTGTTCTAGCTATGTTTTATATATAGGAGTGTTAACTTTTTATTTCTGGTATTGCTTTATAGGTAATTAAACTCACTTATTTAAATTAATGAGCCCAAGAGAAACCCCTGAGGTACCAAAAATGTACAGATGCAAATTACCACCAACTGTTACTGTATGATCCATTCGTTTCTATTCAAAAGAAGTATATATAGAATTCAAACAAAATGATTTGCAGTAATTAGCACCTAAAATGTTGGATAATTAGACTAATTGTGTGGTTCCTCTGTGCTATAGGTGAACTCCTATCATAAAGAAAGAAGATAGTTGAATAAATGGAAAGGAAACTTATGGACAATCAGTTGTTAGTTTTGACTTCTGCTTTGTAAGTAGGATAGATGTATATATCAATGGGGCTAAAACAGTTCCCTGATGGATACCCAACTACTTGTCCATCAGCAATTAATATAAATGTATCCTTTTTTGTTCAAAAGGAGTCTAACTATAATTCTGCGCTAAATCCTGCCCAGAAATACCTTTTTTGTACATCTGCACCTAAAATTAAATGCTGTAAGAAAAACTGAATGGTTTTAATGTACTACAAAAGTGGACTCCAAACACACACAAAAAAATCCTAGTGAAAAAAAATGCTTGGCTCAAATGGAGGACCAAAAATACTTCTCGGATAAGACATTGAAAGTTTCCTCATCTGTATTACTAATGTAAGTACTGTTTATTATGTTATATATCAACAGACCTAAGAGAGACCCCTGAGGGACACCAATCTAACAAAAGCTACCAACTGTTAATATAAATTCATCCTTTTCTATCTGAAAGAAGCTTGCAGAAACTCTGAGCTAAATCCAGCCCAAAACTCAGAACTCACCCAGGCAGCTACTTTTTCCAAATAAGCACCTACAATGAAATGCTATTAGAAAAAATTGCATGATCACAATGTGCTACAAAAGTGAACTCTGAGCAAAAACGAAAAATCCCATTGAAAAAGTGCTCGGATGAAGTGGAGAGGCAAATGTTCCGATAATGGCTTGAAACTACCAAAAGGCTCGAGCTCAAGGTGAACCTCTATTTGTCCGATTGGATAAAAATCACAATTTGCCTTGGTGCCGGAGTTAGGCTAGGAAACTTCTCTTCCCCCCTGTCTGCTCTCCTCCGTGATAGTGCTCCTGAACACCTGCATGGCATTTCAGACAGCAAATATGAACGTGTAAAACTCAATTATAGGCAGTTATGAGCTGCCCGTGCCGCTGCGGAGCTCTCTATGTGTGTCCTTCAAAAGATCTGCTTCAAACCTTGCTGGTGATTGGTGGATTTTTTCCTTTGGGATTCGGGTTCAAAATCACAATTTGCCCAGCGCCGACTCTCGCGTCAGTCGAGAGGGCATTTGTAATCCTGCAGTCACACTGATGTCCGCCATGGGGACATTTGACAATCACTTTTAATTAACAGGTGGCAGCGCTTGCATGGCAGAAAGCACTTAATGTTTTCTTCAGAATAAGAGGAAGAGCGGTGTCTGATATTAGATTTTCAATTTAATCATCAAAATGGCTCTGAAGATTGACTCAAAATAAAGGCGCATGTTTTTGCTTACCCCAGAAACCTCTAATTGATTTGTATAAAACGTATCACACAGCGAGTGGTGGAAAATATATGCAAGTCGTCGCAGACATGACGTGTTTTAAACATGGCGGGGTAATTATTTTGACAAAGTGCACACTCGGGAGCTTTAGGGTCATATTTTGTCCTTGAGCAAGGCACTTATCCACTGTGCAGCAGCTGTGGAGCAGGAATAAGTGATAGGTTCTCCTCTTGTCCTCGTTTCACTGCATAGAAAATGATCATCTGTGGATTAATACAAAATGCATAAACTGGATCTTCTGTTGGTAGAGAAGGCTTGGCTCTAGACATTAATTAATGAGTGTATTTTGACCTAGAAGTTACATTTGCATATTATCTTCTTGACTATAATAACACACAATTGGGCTGTTTTTTATTTACTTACACATGTGATTCTATTTGTATAAAGAAGACATGCTTTTTCTCAGCCAGTAGATGGGCATTGTAGATTTTAATCATTTTAATCCACAATAGTGATCTAATCGTATAGTAACAGACATGTCAATTGAATTCTGGGCACATAATCAATAAAAGTAGATGTGTCTTGGGTTAAAACAAGACTTTTTCAACTAACAAGAATAGGTGCGGGAAGAGTGTTGAGACGGAGAGTTGACGGCTGTATAATTGTATATTAGTATATGATGTCCCAATATTAGTTTCTATCAAACTGACCGATGGCCATGGGGTTTTCGACAGACCTGAAACTTGCATCTTGTGCCCCACTTGCTCATGTCCTGATTCAGAATGTAAAGTCCACTCTATAGACCTACAGACAGCCCTGTGAGGATACAGAGCACTCACAGAGAAAGCAGGTGAGAGGAGATGCCAGTCCGACCATCCTCAAGTGGATTTATTATCACAAGCACTTTGAACCATGGAAGTAGATTTAGAACAAACCAGTCCAAAAAAAATCTATTGAGCTAACTTTGTGAATGAATCTGCTGAGAGTGGATGTGACATTATTGGAAACTTATAGGTAGAACTTTTATATGGTGTTGCTTACAGCCTATTGAGCTATACGGATTCATAAAATAAAGATAATCTCGAGATGAGTTGGGAGCGATCAGAGCAGCAGGCGTCAGCACCCACAGCACCACACTTCCTAACAACACACTCAAAAGCATCATTCAGTGTACATAGACAATGGCCTTATAATTGCTGGGCTTTAGTTGAACAGTAAAACTTGTCTTCAGTGTCGTTAACAGTTCATGACAGTTTCCCGTAACACCTCCTACTTGTTCTGAAATGTGGCTCTGTGCGTCTCTTCCTTCTGTCTCTGCCTGTAACCTGTGGACAACAAAAGCCCTGATTCAAAACCCTTTTCTCCTCGACCCCACTTTTTGTCCAAACCTTGGCGACCCCAACACTCACCTCTGCAAAAACTTTGTATTTTAAGTACTGTACTAATATTGATGAGCTGTCTTTTGCCATCTTCGTGAAAAGCTAGTGTAGCTTAAGAGAAGAAAGCATTTTATTGTTTATGAAAGTGTTAAATAAGGTTGGGAATCATTGTGTAAAAACATATTAAGCACATAGTTGTATTGCTAATGTTGATTAATATAAGCTGCTTTGAGCTAACTTATAAGCTATGGGTTTTATATTTTTCTAAATACTGTTTCAAATGAGCCACTAATTTGCAACATGAGCTGTAAAATGTAACCAAGCTCATAGACTTTAAGAGTTATCTGGTCCAAATGAAGGTTCTGTCATTTTCTCGAAGACTGTGGCTTCTGAGCTGATTAGTTCATATAAAATTGAGTGGGACTTAAAATATAAATACACTGTGTTTTGTATTGCCCGTGTCTGCCTAAAGAGGAGCTACATGTTTCAACTAAATCTACCCTGAGTTCAGGAAATTCTGCATTCTGAGGCATATTTGAGACTTTAAATTATTTATGTAAATATAAAATGATGCTAAAGTGTGTTTTCAAGTCTTGACATTCTTTTCATGTTGCAGTAAACTCAAAGCACAGTATTGACTTATTCAACACAACTACTTAAGTTTCTGTCTTCTTCAGACGGCAGGAAGTTTCTGAGGAGAAGATCCTCATTCAACCTCTCTTTAACAAGCTATCATTTCATTCATTTAGAGTTGGATTGGAGATATAGCTGCACCAAGGTCAATCACACAAGATTTTGGAGTATCTTTCTAAGTGGGCAAAAGTGTCGTGAGGTGTAGTTTCAGCCACAAAGTAAAGTTTGATTTAAAGAAGCACTGACTGTACTCAAATGGCCTTAGAACTTCAAAGAGTCGTTCTCCTTACCTCTCCTTCTTAAGATGTAAATAATTTAGGGACTTGCACATAAAACTTTTGGTCATACTTTATATTCAACTACACACTGCAGTTGTAAGGACTAATAAAAGTAACACAAAGTCAATCCAGCAAGAAAAAGCTTTCATACCTGGCTGTTGTTTACTTACTTAAGTGTGTGATAATTAAACGAGTGAGAAGTGCAGTTATAATAGGGCCTGGATGACACAAGTTTGGCTTTTGATCATTTCTCTTCAAAAGCTGAAGGTAATTGAACTAAAATGAGTTTTAGGGCAATAAAAATGTTTAGTCAGAACCCATAAACAACTTTTCTGTTTGTGTTTTTGCTTTCCAAAGCACTTCAGAGCTGCTGAACAAAAAGATAGTGAACAAAAAGGAATTATTTAAGGAAAAGTTTTGTGGGTCTTTGGATTTTTAAGACGTTAACTTACTGACTGAGATCGTTAAGAAAAATGGATTTTCTGAAGCTGGTTGCATAATTGTTAGATTTGTGCAATTAGATAAATTGAAAAAGAGAAAATGATGTGTTTTGTTGTTTTTTGGAATCAAATATTGGCCTTTTTTCTTCTACCATCGTTTATAATTTAAACAGGTTGAAATCACTTTACATCACATTTGCAAGAGTGACCTGGCTAGAGCAACACTCCAGAACCAACATACAATACATTTAAAATGGATGTATTTACTTAAGATCAATTACATCCAACCAAAACATTAGGTGTTTTTATTTCAGTAATTGTTGTGATTTGGTTGAAAATCTCATATCCACGTATATTATCTACTTTGGCTGTTCCAAGCCTGTCAACATAGATTTAAAAGAACTTAGCGAGAGCAGCTCTAGACACATCTCTGTCTGCAGCTGATTCCCATCATTTGGCGCATTAAACTGAAAGCTTGTCTTCCCATCTCAGTCCAGGCTCTGGGAACTGAAAAAGAAATGGTTTAAGATCGAGGGCCTATAGGATTATGCTTTTTGTGATACTGATATGTGCCAGTAAATGAAACAACATGTATGCTGTCGCAGTCCTCACACTTGTGCAGCATGTGAACTTCACAATGATGCAACCTGACAAAAAGTTGTAACAGAGACGCAGTGACCCTGTTACTCTGGCCGCGGCTGCCCGAAAAATCGAGTGGCTTTAAAGTGCCTATGACAGGTTAGCTACTCATTTCACTCAAACAAAGTTCAGATCTTTATATTTAAGATTTCACTAAACATTTTGCAAAGTTCATTTCAGTTTAGCTGTTTTTTTAATTACACGTTGACTTCCTGTTCATAAGACATCACTGGGAGTTGCTTAACAGCCAGGTAAAAAATTAGGCCAAAATTCTTCATTTTTCACTTCTTGAGACATAAAATGACACAACAACATACTAATTTTGTCAAATTTATGTTCATACACTGCAAAAAGTGAAAGACAGGTTAGAGTTACTTGATTCTAAGATTTGAACCTAATTTCAAGCATTTTGACTTAACCTTGATTTATCGAAGAGACAGATTATTTCAAGCCAGATTATTTGCCAGTGGGTTGAGGATACTGTTCTTACTCTATTGGCACATTTTTGTTCTTATTTGAAGCAAAATTACCTTAAAACCAGTTAAAAATGTCTTGAAAACAGTGACATTTTCTACGTTACATAAGCAATTAAATCTTATCCAGTTAAAACAGCTCAAAACTGGATTAAAATTCAGATTCCATGTCATTTTAAGCAAATCTAGATTTACAATTTTTGCAGTTTAGGGTCATTAAAATGTGTTAATTGTGAGAAAACGTCTTTGTCTCCCTAGTGTGAACTCTGCTCTACTTATTTCAAACTGTAAAACTAGTGTTAATCTACTAAACACTAACATTTTTTTTAAGTTTTCCTTTCAAAAGAGACCATGTCAAGTGTAAATTTAAGTCAGACCACAGTTTTCTTTATTTCAAATGTCATATTGCGATCTAAGACGTCCCCTATAGATGTCTTGTGCGTTCAGACATTCATTGTTATGACTGTGGCTCGTCTTGAGTTTTTCATACTGTCAACTGTCGCAACTCTCCTGAAAGAAGGGTTGCTTTGAAGCGGGCCGTGGAGACTGATCAAAGCAGCTCCATTGTGACAGAGGTTCCATTACTCACCAGCACAAAGTAAATAGCACATGTCAGCTCCTCACCACGACACTCCACAGACCTCAGAGAAAATGCCTTTACAGTAGATACGTTATAAGTGTGTTTTTATAGGATGCTTTCCCCTCACCCTCGCTCTCGCTATACGGCTGCATGTTATTCATTCAAGCTAAACTCCAATTTTGTGTTTGCCGCAGGGCTCACGGACCAAATAAAGGAAAAGGTGAAGGTTTGATGAATGCTTTGATGAATGCTTTGACTCTGCGGGAATTCTAATAGTAAGTGGGTGGTTTTGTACATTTCCTGAGTCAAGATCTTTACTATGAGGATCGAGCTACTTTAGCAAACATACAGGTGAATATATAGTCTCAAATGTTCCTATCAGATCTGAGACTTTGATTTTTTTCCAAATGATACCTTATTTATCTTAAAAGAACCATATGTAAGATGCACAACTGTGATTAAAAAAAAAAAAAAAAAAAAAAAACAATCACAGATGACATGGCGCTGGTTTGTGCTTTCAGAGGTTCTGTCCTAATAAGCCACGCTGGCCACATCTCTCCCAGTTTGGGTCCATGCTCTCCTCCTATCCCAAACAACCCTGACTCTAACTCATCAATTTGAAGTCCAAAAGTTCTGCACAACTTACCAAGCAAAAATAAAAAATAAAAAATTGAGATGTGTGTTCAGTAATGTTATTTTCGTGTCAGAGGTCAAATCTTCCCAGTTCCAAAGATCAGAAAAAATGCAACATAAAAGTGAACTTTCCATCACGTTCCAAACTGAGCCGTTAAAAATGGCATTGCCTGAACAAATAACAGCACGCTTTCACCAGCTGTAACAAAACAGCTTTTCTTTTCTCTGTTCACTGACTTCTTGTCGCCAATTCTCTACGAGAAGTTCACAAAGGTAATTAGGAGTGCATTTA
Source organism: Mugilogobius chulae (assembly GCA_038363315.1). NCBI lineage: Eukaryota > Metazoa > Chordata > Actinopteri > Gobiiformes > Gobiidae > Mugilogobius > Mugilogobius chulae. Next base: position 32,890,855 of record CM076401.1, on the reverse strand, counting down.
CTGCCTCGACCAATGCCTCAATTGTGTCTGTCAAAAGGTGTTCACTGAGTGGCTGTCGCCTTGGCGATATCACTCTGTATTTGCATAAAGTTGACTTTAGTTCAACTCTGCTGCACTGTCTCCTCCCTGCTTTGAAAATAAATGGGAACTGCTCATTTCTGTCGATCATGTAGCTGTTGTCAGAGGAAGAGAGTGGGGTGGAGTCTGGAGCAGGGAGATTGTGAGCTCTACTTTAGGAATCAGAGACATATGCTTTCATGAGAGCAAAATAATAATGTTATTAAAACATCACATACACAGATATTCTGGAAGTGGAAAGTCACCTGCACAATTCTATACAAAGAATTATATTCACAAATGTTGACTTAGTGGCATAACTTTTGTTTTCGCACAGTGATGAACTCTTGTAGTTAACTTGCAACAAAGCAAATGAGCGGCGACTCTTTCTACAGGTGGGGTGCCCATGTAGATAAACAAAAAATCCCTCTATATGTGGCTATTTATCAAAAAAAAAAAAAAAAAAAAAGACTTTCCTACTGAAATAGAAAACCCTAGAGTAAATAAGGGGGCTCGTAGTGTTTTTATCAAGCTTGCTTGAATGTGAGGTAGCTGATTTTAACACTGCAAACACTATTTACAATTTTCTCATAAATCCTCCAACACATGGTTAATATGACATGTATTCATTTTGGTTGCAATTACAGCTTAAATAAATAAAACTGGAGAGGACCACCCAAGCATAGCCAACCAGAGCGTAGCACTCAGCTCCTGATGAGAATGAAAATTCTTTAGTTTTCATTTCAGACAGTATACAGTGGTCTCATGCTGCAGTTAACATGTACTTTTAGTGGAAAACACAAAATGTACTAATATACAACTAAAAAAGTTAATTACCCCAACTTTAAGCTAAGAATACAAGTTATGATTTTATTGAAATCTATGTTGGGGTTATACAATTTTACAGTGTTTTTTTTTTTTTTTCATAAGAAATACACACCTTCTCATTAAATGTGGAGGATTAAACTTTTTTGGTAGATAAAGACGTCACTTTTCCTGGTAACACACAACAAACCAAGTTATAGCTCAGATCTGTAGAAAAGTGACTCTGCTCTGATTTTTACTGATATATTCTTATGGATCAGCACCTGTAACTGAATAAACACAACACACACAGATAATGCCACACACTGGAGCATTATTGTCACAGTACTAAACCGTACCTTCGATGGACAAATCCACAGGTACATTTTGCAGCCTGACTGATCTCCGAAGCACTGTAAAGCTGCATTTAAGCTACATCACAGCCTGTACTAGCGCGGCGTGCCCTGGCAGCTGTCATCCTTCAAGTATATATGACTAATGCATACTTCCACAGCGCTCTCAAAAACTCTAACCGCAGTCTCCAAAGCAACTAGACTCCACTCAACGCTCTCCAGGTCACCAGACTCCGCCGCATCTCAGACGGACCAAAACAAAGACGTGTGATTAACCTGTGTGTCTTGTGTTTTGTGCAGCTGGGTGCTCTGTAAGGCGCGGTGCTGAAGATGGTCCGAACACTCTTAATGGGGCCACAGTCTGGAGGCCGGGTCAAATGCCAGAGAGTAATTGGAGTGGGAGTCCTCTGTGTGCTGCTGCTGTCAACCTGCCTTGGACAAGACTCGGAAGGTAAAGGCGGACTGTTTTAGGATGGACTGTTTTGAGATTTGTAGGTTAGCAATTCATGAAAAGAAAAGTTTATTAGAGATGATGTTTATGTTATCACTACTCTTCTTAAGTCAAACAAATTTCTCTCAAGTTATGAGGACGCTAATGTATGCAAAGCTATTGCTTTACCTTTTAAATGCCTAACACGCAAACTGGTTAAATGACTATTTTCAATGTATACATATTATACAAAATCAACAGCAACTTTTAAAGCAGAACTAAGCAACTTCAGCACTAGCGCGCCCCCTACAGCTCTATTGTAAAATAAACTCACAAAATTAAAGTAAAAGCATGATTTTTGTATCCTTACAGGTGCACTGTGTAACTTTCTAGAGGTGGCAAGTCAACTACACAATTTAGTAGAATGGACATAAACATGTTTTATGCCATGATGTGAAAAATATAGCTAAAGTAACAGCTTTTCTATAGAAACAAACAGGAAGAAGACCCTGCCCTAGGACAGATAGTCATCTATTTTGTCGCCATATAAGACTATTCAAAGTAAAGACACACATTTTTCTTATTTATTTAGCACAACAACAACATCTGAATGACAAAAGACATGCTTTTATTCAAGTTTATTTTGGGGGCAAAAAGTCACACAGTGCACCTTTAATATTATACAGCATAATGCAGCAAAATCACATCTAAACACATTTTTTCATAACCACATAAAAAAACAACAACAAAGATTTAGGCTTTCTGAGGTTCAAGTATCTAAAAAGTTCTTGTTTTTACCTACCCCTATATTTACTCGTATCCCAAAAACAGGCTCTGCCACACGTAAGGCTCTAAATAGTCATGAATAGTCACTTTTCACACATTAAAACTGTGAAGCTTGTGTCAAAGTGCCTTTGACAGGTTAGACCATTTTTCCAGTAAAACACAGTGAACATGATTATATTTAAGATTTCGCTTGGTTACACCTAAATAAATTTCCTTTTTTATGAAGCGTTTTTGTAGTTGTATTTTGTCCAGCAACTATGACATAATGCACAGGGGAATCCACAAGTTTTACCTAGCAACCACATTGTAAAGTGACACAGACATTCTGGTTTGACAAATGATATTTTGCAACACTTGTGGCAAATGATTTTTTAAACTCCAGAAAACTGTCCGTTTTTGTGTAAATTGTCTTGGCATTTTGGTTCTTTTTGAAGACACATGTCGAGGGAATCTGTTTTTTTAGATTACTTTGTGTGATTTTCAACTTGTATTTGTCAGTTTCTTCATAATTTGCAACTTAACTGCTGTAAAACTATGATAAATATTCAGCACAAGGACTATCGCACCATATAGTCACAGTAGAAAAAAATTGATAATCTGTCAAATGTAAAACTTTTGCAGTTTTAAACAGGAAATCAATGATCTCTTTCTGCTAAGCCATGAAAACATTACTCAGCAAAGAACAAAATGTAAAATTATGATCCATTGTTGTAGTGATTCAATATAACAGAAAAAAACAACCAAAAACATGATAAGTCTAATTTAAAGTTGAGTTGAATCAATACTTGAACAATGCATTTAAAAATATGAGTTTAGGGATTCTATTTTTGGGTCATTGGTGAGATACAGCAGCAGTGACTGATCATCTTTTTCTCATTAAATTCTCTTCCTAAATTTTCTGCCAGAGCCAAGCTGTCTGCGGTTCTCAAAGTGATTTTCTAACCCTCGCCTATGACAATAAATGGGTAAAAAACACTTGAAGCTGAGAAATGTTGACTTAACTGCGGTGAAAACTGAATGAAGCAAGCTCCGACAGGGATGAAGTCATCACCAGTGGGAGCGCTCAGCCTAACACTCTCTTGACTTTCTGCTCAATTTGTCAGAATATTAATATTCCGTTTAACTCTTAGTCCTTGAGATTTATCTGCTTGGCATTTAGCTGACAAGGGCCGATGACAAGGGCTGATGACACTCGCAAGATTCAGCTGGTTTTGAATGCCTTTTTGACCCTTTTTGTTATTGGTGTTTATGAAAGTAGGATTGAAAGACATATTAAGGGCTGTGTGAAAGAGCAAAAAATGTACATTGTAATTTTCTTGGAGTCAGATCATAATTTCAAATTGATCACAGTTCTTCTATTGTCTTTGAGTGCGCGCATCTGTGGTTTTTACCTCCGTAACCACCCTCCTCCTAGAACCCACATACTATCTTTGTCCAATGTTCTACAATGTGTTCTTAACAGGAAAAGTTTGTTTGGGGACAGTCCGCGCTGTTGTTTTTAAAGCCAAGAGGAGCGCTCGCAGCGGCTGCTGCGGGACTACCGCAGCTGAGATCAGCGCACCCATTCTCACTCACACTCTCGCTCTCATCGTCTGAGAACGTAATCGTCTTCCTCACAACATGAATCTACCAGTATCAGGCTCAAAGCCTCCTCTCTAGTGAACGTTAAGGCCAGATTCGCAACGCAGAAAGTCAGACCATCGCTCCCTCGCCTCGTCTCCCCTCGCCTCACTTCACTCACCGAGTGCTCACTTCCAAAAGCAGCATCTTTGACACGCCCTCTTTTTATTTTGTCCAATAGGAACCTATGGTAATTTTGGACTTAAAACAAAGCTCTGGATGTCGACCATCTAGAGGTAGTGGAAGCAGGTAGAAACAGTGTTTTTGATTTTGACAAGAGAGAGAGGCTGTTTTCTCCGGTTAAGTTACGTGTCGCAATATTGCGATGGTGCCGCAAATTCTGAGGCTCAAACCTGAGAAATATCCAAAAAATACTTATTTTATGTGATGAAAGAGCAGTCCATTAACAAACCCCAAAAATCAAACATGTAGTAGATAAGATCGCGCTAAGTGAGACCAAGTTCTTTATGAGACCATAGAATCCCAACACCAAGACAAGTCCTAGACTTTTATAGGTCGAGACTGAAAAAAGACCAAGTTTTATGCAATTCTCAGTGTCACATGACCCTATTGTGAGGTGCTCAAACTGTGCCTAAAACATTTCACTGCGTTGCTGGTACAAGTTTAGCAGAGCGTGAAGGTAATGAAATGTGGTCAGGGAGTCCAAGACGTGCAAGTCCAGTTGCATCAAATAAAGAAATGAGAAATTACATAATGACAATTTCATCAAAAGACAGATTATCACAGGGATGAGCTTGTATTATCACTTTTATGACGATATTGCCGTCCTAGATGGTGAACCTTGTTTTGAAGATTCTCAAAAATGTAGTATCAAGTATATCATTTATAGTACTTTATACTACAAAAGACTTGAAAAGGGACAAGTTAGGCCTAAAATGTGAATGTTTTATTTACTTTATTGACTCTTCACATTTTCTGAACAATTAAACCTCAACTACACATTAAAGACAATTTACTGTATATGTTACAATTTTTATCACAATATTGCCCAACCTCATTAGTTGGAATTTAGTCATACATTTTGATATACCATGCCTTACACATCTGAATCTACATGAAAATCTCTTCATTTGCCATATTTTCTACTCCTACATCGTCATTAATAAAGTCACTCTGGCATAACTAGAATAGCACTTTAATGAGGATTTCAGAATTGGACACTTGAAATTTCCTCGTGTCATGTTCTCATCATGACAGGCCTGTCCTAATGAGCCGGGCCCAGTCATCTCCAGCTGTTTGGGTTGGGACAATGACAGGAGCCCTAGCATGTTTTTAATTAGACCCAGGTAATTCAGAGAAAAAGGCATTTAGCCGTTCTATCTTTCACCAGTGTGTGTTTTAATAAGATTTTGACACCTGGGAAACGGCGACCTGTTAGAGCAGCTTAATACTGGCAGATTTTTGGAATGTTAGTAAACAATGTGACTGCAGAACAGACTAGAATGTATTAGCGTTAAGCACACAAGGGCAAGTCAGCTCAGTGTTGGGAACGCTCAGCCACAAACTTGAAGGTTTGGGGTGCAATTTTTATTTTAAGCACAAAAATAGCAACTTTTTATTGTCATTTCAGCCTGTTTGTCTCTGTTTTTGTTCAGGTTTAGACAATTCAAGACTAGACTCTGTACCAGCGATAGTATAAATGAAATAGAGAGATATTAGTTTGACTTCTCCAGGTGTGGCCATATCGGCTTGCCAGTGATTGATCTCATTAGCTTTCAGAAGCTAAGTGAGTTTGGCCTGAACAGTACTTGGATGGGAGACCGTTGGAGAAACCCCAAGTTTCACTGTGGGCAGTCAAGAGGAACATTTGTTGTCCACATTGCCTATTCTGGATCTGGTGTGAGTGTGTGTGAATAGTTAGTGGTGGTCAGAGGGGCTGATGGTACATAATGCTGTAGCCTTTGTCTGTAGGCTGATATTATATTGCTATATTAAGAACATTCACACAAGTGAATCACTGATTATACCTCTAGAGCTGTATAATTTACACTAGTTTGAGGAGTCTTGCTTAGAAACTCCTTTCAAAAACACTTTCTCCCGTTTTTATGACATTATGAGCTTTCAGTTCCTAAATCTTGTTCTGATCATTTATGTTGTCAAATCATTTTCAGTACTGTTATGCGCTTGTGTTGGCATGTTGAAGACAAGCTAGGACAAGCTAGGTTTGTTTATCTCCCCATTATAATCCTCTCTTGAAGTTGAAGATGAAGTTGTAACTCAATTTGTCAAGTGCTTTTTGTAGACAAATTCCCAAAAACAAAAATTTTTTAAGACTATATTTGTTCTTTAAGGTGAATGTAAATGTGTGCTGTTGTTATGGGGAGGTCAGCTGATAAAAAGTCAGATTTGTAAGGTTTTATTCTTGTTGTCATTGTGTCCCTGGGCAAGACACTACAACCATTGTGTTTTTCGAAGTGTTGTGTTGGTGATTTGTGTTCAGTGAAGCAGATGGTGCAGGTGGACAGCCTAGTTTTAGTCAGTCTGCTTCAGGACAGCTGTGGCTACAAAACTGGTTATCCTCAGGTGTGCAGTCACTTAAAGTGCATCTGACATGTTTTTACGATTGTACAACTTTATCTGACGTACTGTATCTTGGGTTCTGAACTGATGATCATTCTAAAGCCTGGAAGCAACACCCTGATCTGAAAACATGTGCAAGGAACCAGATTCTGAATCACAGACCTGAGAAACTTTAGGGTCAGATCACATCACTGAAATGAGAAAGAGCTTGGCCATAGCACTCGAAAAATTAGCACCAAAATGTTCAACATTTAGTCAAGATTCTTGCTGCAGTTTTGGAACAGCTCCTTTGGTCCAGCTTGATGTCCTAATTGATGAACTGGAAATAAATCTTTAAAAGCAGGCTAAAATTAGATGAAATTTGTAAAATGTTTGCTAAAATCTTAATTATAATGATCTTTGTTTAGTTAAATTTCTACAGTAGTTCCACCTGTCATAGGTACTTTAATGAAAGGCTTTTAGGCAGCTAATTATTTTTTTAACTTCAATTATTTCTTTATTTCAGCGTGTGATATTTGTCTTATACATCTGTTTTTCTTAAATTAGTATTCTTGTAAGACATAATTAAAACAACACGCTTGTATCCAAACAGATGCAAATTAAGACTGTCATTTCTCCACTCCTCACACCTTGTTTTCTCACAAAAAAGCCCTAATTTGATCCATCAGGTAAATAATATCTTCCTTCAGAATATAATTAGCCGTTGCGGAGCTTGTTTGCGTGTCAGATGTGGAGGTGATGAGTGAAAAGTGCTCATCTTAAATCTGCTATGTGCGAGTCTCCTTTACACTGATTATAAATGCATGAAGATGTGGTGTGGGCGGTGCGTTACTGGTACAGCTAATTCAATGTGACTTGATCTGAGGTGTGAGCGGAACACATCGGCGAAGAGCAGGAAAAAGAGTTGCTCAAGTTGCAGTTCAGTGAGCCCAGAGGTGGAAGTACATAGTTTTAATTAAAAATTCTTTCTAAAAGTTACCTTTGAAGATAGTGGGAGTAGTGTGAGCAGCAGCAGCAGCAGTGGAAGACTAGAGTAGAGAGCAGGACTTTAAATTATTTTCAACTGTTATTCAAGTTGTTCCATTCATTAATTAAAGGGCCCATATATGCAAATTTTTTGTTCATGTTCTAATCACATTTTCTCATCAAAAACACACCTAAAGTTATGTTAGCTTCATTCACACTTGTTTAATAAAAAAAATTGCATGTTTAGGTAGCATTCTTCATTTAAATTGAAAACACTTCCTATGATGTCACTATGTGGAAATTCAAAATATGCCTCACTGTGCTTTTATACCTCATTCACCTAACTTAATTTGATAGATTATTGCCTATTGTAAATATAAATGACAGTTTTACACAAACCAAGAACAAGTTTGTGAAGAAAAGTTTGAAAATCTGCTGAAAATATCAAGAAGTTGAGCACTAATGACATCACACTAGGGAAATAAGTACATTTTCAAGTTTATCATTCCAAAAAACAATTTTATGACCTTGTAAGGCAAGAATTTAACAAACTGAATGTGCTCTATTGTATTTCTATCTTTCAAGTAAAAAAGCTTGTTACATTACAGGAGTTTTGGCCCAATGTATTAAATGGTTGCTAGGAAACTACCTAGCGTGATGTCATTTATGAACAGGAAGTACATTTTTAATCTTCGAAAAATTACATGAAAATTGTAAAATGTATTGTCATGTATGTAAATATCATAAATATAATTATCCTAACTTCATTTTAGTGAAATGTTCAACTCGTCATAGGCACTTTAAACTTTTGCCACTTGAGTCACTTGTAAGACTTTGAGTGGCAATCACAACTGAACACAAATTATAATTAAATATCCAACATTTTAAGAGTTTGGTGATTTGAATACTAGAGGATTGTGCAGTAAGTCAGTTCAATCGAGTCTAAAAAGCAGCTAACTTTAAAAATAATGACATCACAGGTGGAACAGAACATTTTCAGAAAGCAGGGTTACTCAAACACTTGTCATGAAAGCAAAACACAAATTTCAGTCTATTTTTTACTGAGATAACAATATTCTAACATGGCTACAATCTCAAAAAAGTCCATTTTGTGTAATATGGGACCTTTAAGCTTTGTTTGTGGCCATTATGTTTTGGAATAGTACCTTAAACGTGAGCAATGGCTTGGTATATGAGTGTGACAATATGTTGCATTGATTCGAGGGGAAAAGTAAATAAATAATGCGAAATTATGATACAGATTGACAATTTAATGCTAAAATGAATGTGAGCTCTTTCCTGTAAATAGTCTGCTATATTGGTGAAATCTTGATTCACCATGTTTCTGTTTAGTACAGTTTATACTAATTCTCATGCTCTGAGGTGGATTTAACTAACCATGGACAAGTGTGTTATGCCAAATTACTTCTTCATTAATTTGATCTTCTAACATTCTGAGATTGTTGCTTTAACTAATCTCTTAACCAATAACAAACCCGGTTGTTATTTTACTGTATTGGACTTTCTGAAGAAGCAGTTGATTTTACTTACCTGCAAAGAAAGTAGAAAAAGAATCATGATAAAATTGTATTTGTGATCTGACTTTTTGTAACATATTGACGTGGAAAAGGCGTGAAAAGGTGTTTATCGTACGTTTTTGGTATTTGTTATATATCTATGTTTTCTTCAGACACTGTGTTGTTGAAATTGTTTTCATATAAGTGACTGTGTACCGTTTTCTAGCTACTTAACTGCATTTCATCATAAGAACTAAAAACACTGTACTAGTGCATCCCTACTTGGATTACAGTAGTCACACTGAAACATTCATGCAAGGCAACATAAATAAGTTCTGTTCAGCACAGTGAGAAAATTTGTATTCAAACTTAAGTGAGATTGGGACAAACCAGCAGAATTGAATTTTGTTGAAGTTTTGCCTGAATTCACAGCCACGTCTTTGCAAAAAGTTTAACCACTATCTGTTCTTCTATTTCTTCAATGCAACATAGTGCAACAAGTTTCGGTCAAGTTTGAGTCAAACACTGATCCACTCTTGATGTTTGTAGTAGCTCCAGCACAAATCAGGCAAAAACTAGCACAGCTCAGCAATCAGTCAGGCTAGTAACCATAAAGCTAATCTAAAAAAAATGTATTAATAAAATGTAAACTTTTTTTGAACTTCCTTTTTATACATGTTTAAAACAAAATACCTGCTTTAAGCTAAACCAACTTCGCAATGTTCCACAGGTGTTCTTCTGATTGGATAGCCCTGCTGTCAATCACACCAATCACAAATGGCCTGAAAACATGTCATTATCTTGCTAATGAGTTAGCTAGTATAATTGTATGACTCATTTGTACAGTAATTTGGAAAACAGTCAACCATTTAACATCTTAATGTAATTTCTAACTCACGAGCTAAGCTAATTACTCAAGCACTCTTAAAGCTAACGCTACATTTTTCTGTAAACTTATCATTTGATTACAAAGCATAAGGACGCTCTTGGCACACAAACTTTTCTTCATGGCATTACCTTTACTGGAAACACTATTATAATATCTATAGTTATAGGCAATTGAGCATCACCATTAGCTTCACATTCTCACAATAGTTGGATTTGTGATCAGGGCTTGTGTGAGTTTTGGCTGATTGTGTTAATGATTGTAGAGTTTCTTTGGGTCGCTGAAAGACATCAACATATTTAGCTGTGATTCATTAAATGTAAAGTGTAGCACACACAGATTTGGACATGTTTAGTCCATAGCGTGAAGAAAGAGTATCTTTAAAGAAGTTGTTTTATACTTTGATGTATGTTAATGCTTATATTGTTCCTCATCAAAACAGATGGATTGTGCTTTGTTTGATTGTGCATATTTATGCTGCTTTGTGTGGTCCTTGAGAAATTGAGAAATATTGTGCTGAGTAGAAAAAGGCACATGAACGCTCAAAAGCTCGGAACAACTGCTCGGACTTGGACAAACTGAGCTGGAGCTCAAACTTGACATGAGATGATGAAAATCACTAGAAATACAAACCACCTTTAACGTTAGCTAGCATCAGATCTCACTGTAGGTCTAATAACCTCTGTAAAAGTGCTTGTCATTCATTGATATGGATAACAACCTGATGTTCAGATAAAAAGCACATGGATGCAAACAGTCAGAACTTTGATCTTTCGTCTCAGAAACAAACAAAGGAGCACATGTGGCATTTGTGAACAGAACATAGTTTCATGTGGGCAATCCACTGACGTCAAGTTTAGAAATGCCATTGGCCTTTGCAGTGAGTCACCGGAACTTTGTAGCTGTTTTGACTTGAAACAACAACAACAAAAAGATAAAGAAAAGTCAACTGTCAACATTACGAACTGTTATATAATGATTCAAATGAGAAATATTATTTGAGTGTCACGGCACTTTGGTTGAGATTCATTAAATCAACTTGACTCATCCTTCTCTTGATTATTAAGAATTCTGTTATTCCGTTCACTTTTGTGAGATCAACCCAGTCACATGAAATTTGCACATTTATTACTAATGGCTTGATAATGATTTCCCGTGTAATTTAATATTTATTACTCTGACTCTTCATTGTAAGCGTGTCCTCGGTCGGACCTTCTCCTCTTTGTTCCTTTTACGTCTCTTTTTCGTGCTCTTCCTCTCATCAGCGTCTGCCATCTTCTGCTCCTCCAGTAACACCACGTTATTTCACAGGATTTGTGTGACTCAGACGCTCTCGCTGCTGTTAGAACTTTCCCCATCTCTCTCCTTCTTATTCCTTTTCATTCAACTTCAAGATCGCTTTTTATGAGATTATTAATAAATGAACATATAATAGGATAAAGTTGGAGGTTTCCATGGCATCTCAAGTTCGCAAATACGCTTGAAGCTTCACAGATTAATCACAACCCACTGATTATTGAAATAATAATGAAGTCATTGAATTGGATAATCAGGTTTATGCAGACGTCAAAACATGTCAGGCTATATCAAAAGAGGTTTTAAGCAGCTTGATCTAATGTAAATGTAAGCAGCGTGTCATGTGAACACATTCTTTATTTCTGCCTGTCTATAACCTACGCATGGTTGCCTTTGGAGGCTCTAAGGCTTATTTATTATAAATAAAGGAAATACAATCAAAAAAATTATAAAAATTCAAATGAAAAAAAAAATGCTTTGAGGATTAACAGTTAAATAGCAAGATATGTACATTATTCAAATTCTTAAATGTAACAATGAAATCTTAAAGTATTAAAACATCTATGCCACTTTATTTGGCATCAAATTATTCACACAGTAATTTGAATCACTTTAGAACTTTAGAGCGAGCATATTTTGTCCCGAGGTAAAGCTAACTTTAGCCAACAACAAGCATGCTAATATAACATTTTCTAGGAAATGGAGGCTTCTGTTATCAGACAGAACAAACTATGAACTAGGGATGGGACGATTCACTTAAGTCACAATCCGATTCAGTTTTAGATTTTGCAGCCACGATTTTCAATTTAGTTTATCTATATTTAAAAAAAAAATCCTTAAGACACAAAAGGACCATAATAAATTAAATTTAAAACAAAGGTACTGTTGTCAGTGCTCAGAACTTAAACAGTAAATAATCATACTTATTGGCCATATTTAGAGTTCCACTTGTTAACACAACATAATAAAACACATTCTGTCAGGTCTTGCAGTTCACACTTTGTTTCTTCATTGTATTATTATTAGTATTATACATCTATAATGTGGTGTAAGTCAGTGGCTGCACAAGCAAAACAGATTGATTCTGGCCTTTCGATTCGATCACTGCATATATTGATCAATTTTCGAGGTTTTCGAACGATTTTCCATCCCTTCTATGAACTTTGTTTATTTATTACAAATTAATATAAATTTGCAGCAGTTCCGAAAAGAAAATTAAAAAAAAATCTTTTCACAATCTTAATACAAACAACTGTAATTGTCATTAAAATGATTTCCAGTGTTATTTCAGTTGAATACAAGTGAGTTACCCTTCACAGAAATATTCATGTAACATTCACATACAAAATTTTTGATATTGCATTCATAGTTATGTTAAATATATACTGCTTGTTAGGTTTTGTTCATTTTTTGTGTCATCTAAGAGACAAATGCTCAATAGTTAAATCAATCAAAAGGAGTGACATGTATCTTCACAAATGTGCTTAGGGCCAGATTAAAACAGACCGTGGGCTGCATCTGGCCCCCCGCAGTTGGCCCATGTCTGCTTTCATTTGGACGATTGCATTTTTAAAAAATGCTAATTCAAATGTGAAGCATTTAGTTTTATTTTGTAAAAACACCACAAATCTCTTTTTGGTGAAACAGACTGAAAATTGGGAGAAATGTTCATCTTGAAATAAGACCACAAACAATTTTGAAAAACACGAAAACTACAAATCTAAACCAGAACTTTTGATACCAAGAGCTACAACTTCCAGACTTTTCAATTTCCTGCACAAGACTTTTTGCAACTCCTGCGGGTGTACCAGACTTACCTTACATCTGCTCCTGTCACCTGTCCTGTCCTGTTCTCACCTTCCCCGTGTCCGCCAACCCGACATTCTACAAGTACAAAGGATCAGGCAGACTCAATGACAAACTGTGGACACCCTTCGCCCAACCAAGACCTTCCGCGCACCCTCGAGATCCATCAATCTAACGCAAGGTCACCAATCTGCCATGCGTTTCCTCTTTCCACACTGCCATCCATCGCGTCTTTGATTCTCCTCACAATCATCTCCCCTCTCTCTCTCTCTGTCCTCCACGGTTGAATAGATCCAGGAGGGAGAGGATGGATAGATGAGTGGGTGATGGATGCGGAGAAGTGGGGTGGAGGGGTTGGGACGTAGAGGGATGGGGCCCCGGGGACAGACGTAGAGAGGCGTGGATCGCTGTAGACCTGCTGATGGAGGCTTAAAAAGGACACGACACAGGAGAACATAGCACCCATCTGTCTTGACGTTAAATCATGCCATGACTTTCAATATGAGAAAGTTGGTATGCGTCTTCGATTTGTCTTTGGAGAGCACACGCAGAGGAGAGGTTTATGTATCTATTTCCGTGATGTAAACTGGACCGTTTGGAGATTTATTCCCGGTTTCAATGGGTTTATCACTCAAGCCTCATCCTTCTACGAAAGCTCGCAAACCAACTTCGGTTTGATTAATGGGGTTTTTGTAAATGATCCCAGACGAGATTGTAGTCTCTTCCTGAGTTTAGTCGTCTCACATGGCAAAGTCTATCTATCACTTAATATAAAATCTGTGCTGAAGATGTATGCAAGCCAGTTCCTTCTAATATTAAGTGTATTTTTAGGCTTTTACAATAATATATCTTATCCACACAGAGGAAAGTTTGGGAAAGTTTCTATATCCAGCTGTTCGGATAATCAAGAGTCTGATTATTATATCTCATCTGATTATTGAGGGCAACTGTTAGTGTAGGTTATCACTGGTTAGAAACACTGACAGGTCACACATTTTAGTAACAGGTTCCATCATTGTCATCACAGTTTTCTTCAGGCCAATACCTAGTGTCAGGAGAAAGGTGACTAAAATGATTATTATTTAAATGCAGTTTTTGTGTAATGCAAAACGTAAAGGTCTTAGATTCATTTTCAGAAATAAATTCATTTTAATCTTCAGTCGTCATCAGTCCAAATGTTTTGCTCACTTGCATTTTCAGCCTCCGAATTGTTCATCAAACTTTTTTGACAGCTGTTAGGAGCGAGGCATGCTGGTATGCTAGCAACAATTAGCTACAATGCTAACATCAACAACAACAGACGAACTTTGTAAATTTTGGTGAACAAACGGGACATTGTTAGACGTAGACATAACGGTGCGGACTAATTTTCATGTGAATAGATATAGATATAGAGTATTCTTCTGGCTATTTATTCCCATTACCCTTTTTTCGTTGTGCCGATGTTTATGATTTTTTTGTTGTTGTTTTTTTTCATTGAGACTTTTAGTCAGTGTGATTCAGTTTTGTTTAATCTTTGTTATTGCCCAAGTACAAATCTTACAAAAATATGCTCTGTAGATTTTGCAGCCTGGTTTAATAGACACGCATATCGGTTTTAAACATCATGTCATATGAACGCAATTTCTATTATTTGAATATTAACAAAATCCTAATTTTAACCAACTCCAAGCCTTGGACCTAAAATTACTCATTTTTGTACCTTCAAAATAAAATAAATTCATCAATTTTCCGGTGTGCTCTCAACCAAAACATGTATACGACGCCAAGATACACAAGAATAGGAAGTTGTCATGTTGTTGTCATGACACGCTATTTTACATCGAGTGGTGTAGCACGCAATCTATGAGAACACATCGGATTTTGTTATTCCTGCATTGCGTCACTCTTTTTTAGATCATAGTGTCAATAATCATTATTTATTTACTAAAATGTTGTCCTAGAAGTGACACATTATTGCTGTTTAATGAAGAATTGATACTGGCGATGGTGCAAAAGTCAATCTGCTTCAGTGGTAAACATGAGCAGCCAAATTCAATAGATTTTACTACAGGCAAGATCTCAAGTCACAAGATATCACAGTTTCCAAATTCAGTGCTGTTAATGACAACGAAAACATGATATTATATAAAAATTGTCTCTCACCACTTGCCATAACTTCCTGTGAAGGTCTACTGAACAAATGTCCGTTCTGTGTTGACTGTTTTTTCTTTTTTCAATTGTTACGACTGAGCTTCCTCTTCAAATATTTTCATTAGCACACGTTCATAATGCGCTTTTAATACGTAATTATCACAAAAGGCTCTTTGCATAATAATGAATGTGCATCAAAAGAAGCAGTATATAATTAAGTTAGCAGTCTGCGGAGCGTTATATTAATGTGAACGCCCACACACCTTACTCTTCTCTCACATTTACAGGTCACTCCGAAGTCACACATGTAAATCCTAATTCAATCTGTCGCGTTTGTCGTGAAAGCAAAACAAACACACGGCATATGTTTTTCAGATCTTTGACTGACACGTGGACCTATCAGAGCTGAGTGGCAGGCTCCTCCACTCACTTTCAAGTCATATTATCCTCTTCCTCGTCTCATCACAGCAGACGTCTTCATCACCAAATGTTTACTTTGAATCTTTCAACCAAGAGCTTTCAGATTCTAGGGCTGTCAGTCAAGTCAGCCTCTTCAAAGCATCATCTAAAGTTATGCTATTTTTGATGCTTTACTGTAGTCAATAAATGTGTCAGCTGCATATAGCTAGGGTTTGGATGATCGCAAAAAAGTATCGAACCGTTTGTTAGTTTGATTGTTGTTGTATTCTAATTGAGGGGAGTTTGATCACTGTGTCCTAAAACTGACCCAGGAAAAACTGAATTATGAACTTTTGTAGACATAATCTTAAACGCCTGATTTATAACTTTTTAAGTTATAAATATCACTGATAATTTGTTAACATATCTATTTTGTTGGTAATTATTCCATAATGTCCTGTCCATAATATTGTCCCATTTTCACCAAATTCCACTAAGTTTATCTTAGCATTGTGGCTAACCCCTGTTAGCACATCTTGCTACTAACAGCTGAGAAACAAGCTTAAAATATCATGATGAACAGTAACCTGGCTCGTGCCAGATGGATCTGTGGTCATAAAACCTAACATGGACTAAAGTATTTCTTTAATGTCTACTGAATTGTGTAGTTAGCTTGTCACATCCAGAAAATAACATATGGGTTAGCTACCCTAACCCTAACCCTCTTTTTTTTTTTTTTTTTTTTTTTTTACACAACTCATTGTAGCAACTTTTTTGTTTGTTTGTTTGTTTTTTTTGTGAACATTGCCACGCACATCTCCTGAATACAGTAGTCCCTCGTTTTTCGCGGGGGTTACGTTCCAAAAATAACCCGTGAAAGGCGAAACCCGCGAAGTAGTGATCTTCATTGTTTACCAGTAATTTCAGTTGATAACCTGCCTGGTTCTGATATTTAGTGTCTTTTGTACAGGTAATAATGCACTGAACACATGATTCACCGCCAGATACAACAGTGCGAGTCGTTTATGTGATTGTTTAAAGAGGGACGGTGCTGCACGCGTTCGCCTGCTCTGCTTTTGGCACGTTGCCCGTCCCGCTGTGCTCCACAGCCGACCGCCGCCTCCAAACGCACATAACGCAGAGCGCGTATACGGCATCACCTGCTCTGGGTCACCAAGCCGAGCCGTGCTGTCCCGCTGCTGAACTCATGAGTGACAGAAAAGTCCGGTCTAGACGCACGTGCCTGATGATTCTTAACACACAGCTCAAAATCAAAGTCTCTAGAAACCGCATCGAAAACAGAAACGTGTTCTACGACTCGTAAACTCTTAGACAATCTTTATTTTGCGTCAATAGGACACATATTGGGTAAGTTACGAGGAAAACAGCAGCTGAACTAAGACGGCTGCACATTTAATCACGCAAATTACCGCGGCGAAAGACGGCAGATTTTGACACATTTGTGCTCAGCCACGGATCACACGGACTCCAGAGCTGACACCAAACACATCCGGACTCTAGCGAAGTCACAACACACTCCTCAAACACATCTCTGAACTACACAAATGACGTTCCAGCGTGAACAAACTTATCATCGTAACTACGAGCTCAAAGAGTCAAAGCCTCACCTGGAGAAACGTCCGAGCGTCAGGTCAGCTTCCCCTGCATTATCCAAACTGTCTCAAGTTTTCTAAAAGAGATTCTGTGCTGTTGTCTGTGAATGCTGCGATGTGATACGGTCCAAACAGTGTGTTTGAGAGAAGAGCACGTTTACAGCACGCATCTATAGGACCGCGCACTGTAAAAAAAAATAAATAAAAAAGCAAAATTGCACTAAAAAAAATCCGCGAAACAGCGAAGCCGCGGAAAGTGAACCGCGATAGAGCGAGGGACCACTGTATACATGTTTCAGTCTTCACGAAAGTAATAAAATGGGATGTGTATGGAAAGTAAGTTTATTTGTAGAGCACAATTTGCACACAGAGTAATTTACATAACATGAAAAGATGTATTGAAATAAGAGCAGTGCATATCTGAGAGTTTACTCATGCTTCAAAAGACGACTTAGAATGGAAAAGGAAAAACATGACTATAAGGGTGAATATGGAATAGAAGATGCCTTTTATGAGCAGAAATCACTGTATTTGAAATGTGCATACATGGCCATAAGAGGTTATCTAAAGGCCAACAGTATGGCACCACAGTCCCAGTTCATTTCTAAAAGATTTTGGTCTTATTTATGAATACTAATGGCATTCTTATCCTAATCTTAATCTTAACCTACCCTACTCCTTAGCCCTAATCTTACCCATTTTAGTAACGTGATGCCCAAACTCATTGCACCCAACGAAAGTCTCCCCATGTGGCTTCAACCAAAACTCGTGTGGTTTTTTTGTTGTTTTTTTTTTCCGCTGTGAATACTCTTGTTTGTTTTTTTTACGCTTTTTCATATTGTGCTGTATCTAGGGCATAGCATCAGGCTCATAATGTGCTTCTTTTGTGTGCACTTTCTTGTGAGACTGTGTTGCACATCTTGAAATAATCTTGCGACCCCCAGATTTTGCTTCACGACCAGAAAGTGCACACAAAAGGTGGTTTCAGTGGTTCCCAACCTTTTTCGTCTAGAGTACCCCCTATGTTTTTAGGAGTATTCTTTTGTGTCATGTAAAATGTGCAGCAAATAATATGTTTTGCATTATAATACTCACAATTCTACCTTTCTTTTAAATCTGCAATCATCACAATTACCTTCCGGCAAATGGTCGTGTACCCCCATGGGTTCACGCACCCCTGGTTGGGAAACACTATACTAGACCACGAATCTCCAGGCTATAGTTTAAACCAGGGGTGTCCAAACTTTTTTTCACAGTGGGCCACATTTTGAAGCTTTTAATGGAGCGGGGGGGGGGGGGGGGGGGGGCATATACTGTAAGTCAATAAATTTTGCATTTGGCCTAATTTTAATGAACCACCACAGTTTTAATAACGGATTAACATTAATTTTAGGTTTAAAGGCATCAAAATGTTTGTTTTGTTAAATATAGTAGAGGAATTGCTCAAATTTGACATATTTAAATTGGGCCAATATAGCTGGAAGTCTGAGGGCCAAAACAAATTGGTCCAAGGGCTGCATTTGGCCCCGGGGCCGCAGTTTGGACATGCCTTGCAACTCTCCATACATTTCCATACAAGTAGCTCCACAAAAGTACAAGGTATTCTTTTTTACATTTAATCTTTTAAAATTGATTAATCACATGACAATAATGCAATCTTAATATTGCTATTTTTCTGCTCAAGTTAACATGGTTTATGTACATCTTTAAGACTTTCCATCATTGTCATACAAAATTTCTTTCATTCATAAATGCATTCGCAAATGTATCTTTCTAATCGTCCTTAGTCCGTATTAACTCTTATAGAATGTTGTGAAATCACACTATTGTCTCACTAAAGCAGTGTAAATAACATGCCACTGCTGTCCTAACAAAAGTTCAACTCTATATTTCTAATTCCATGCACCTTTATCCCTCTTTTCCCTCTTCTATTCTGTCTCTCTTATTCACAATCTTCACTCGAGGCAAAGTAACCAAGCGAAAACTCCACAGATGGTAACAGGCGGAAAGAATTCAAGTACGACGCAGCCTCCGATGAGCACAAATTCCTCACAATATGGCGAGGTAGCGATTGATTAAAACTCTTAAAAAAAAAAAAAACTTCTGTGATCTGCTAATGGCTGGTTATTATTCCCAAATTTAAAAAGTTGTCTCGTTACTCACATTTTCTTCCAAACATGTCCTTTTCTCTCCCAGCTCCATAGCAGAGATCTCACTATAATCTGTGGTCAATTGCATTCGTCTTTTCTTTTTTTTTGCTGCTTGTGAAATTGTTTCCCAGCGCATCCATCACAAAGCCAATCTGAAACATCATCAGGCGAAATGACTCAATTATTTCAGTGGATAGAGGCCAGTTTGAGATCAGAAAGCCTCGTTATATCTGGCAACCGGACTGGCCGTCTTGCATGCCAATCATGTAAAGTTTCAGATGCCAAGACTGTATACTGAGCTCTTTGCAACTTTTGGTTTTATGTAAGCTTTACAGTGGAAGTATTTGCTGATGTATTCTGCTATACGTCCTCCGGGCATCTTGCCAACTGCTTACTGGAATTATTTTAGGGGAGAAAAAGCCGAGATAAGCCAAAAGTAAATATGCAGCAGCGGTGACAGTCCGCACTGAACTGAGGCAGATATGTTTTTGAAAAATGTAAAAAGGCTTCATAATATAAACATTAGAGACTATTAAAAGCACGCTTGAATTTATCATCTTTATGTTATTAGAGAGTTAAATGAGACTGAGGGTGCTGTTCCTTTCCAAAAGACATCCAAAATAGACTCTTTTCTTCAGTGACTTTTCACCAAGTCATTATTCAGATGATTTGTGCAGGGTGCAGTGGAAGGCTGTGGGTTCATTCCAAGGACTTTTAAACAGGCTGAAGGCTTCCTGTACCATGCAGTTAGGCCTATTCAATTAAGGCCAATTCAAAGATGTGAACCGGCCCTCAATTTTGAAATATTACGAAAACATATTTTCCCTTGTTTGTAGATTTAGTTCTGGGTAATTACTCAAGATATAATGTCCCACTTTAACACTTATTCGTCAATAAGTGGCCTAAAAGAACATTTAGTATTTTTCATGTTTTTTCTACAAACAATCCACTTTATTCTTGTTCTTTTGGCAAATCTTGTTTGAAGACAGTTAAAATATGCTCAGACAAAGATAAATATGACTTGTTTATTCATTATCCAGTTTAAGATTGTCACTTTTACACGTGGAGACATTTTATTTGGGTTTAGTGGCTAAGTTTAGGTCTGCAGTTGCAAACATGGAAATTTTTAGGTCTGGGTCTTGGAATTGCCTGAGATAGGATTAGGATTTTGTTAATATTCATAAATAATAACTCAAATACAGTACATCCACTATAGAAATGAACTAAGGCAGCAACGCGCAACACTTACAAAAAAGGATTAAATTGCTTTTAAATTTGCCTCGAATACATACTGTATGCATTACAGTAAGATCAGGCTCAAATGGTACATTTTTAGGCCATTCTCATGTAATTCATTTTTTTTTGCTACAGTAACACAATTCTGCTGAAGAAAAAATATATTTATGAAATTCCCCAAAGAGAACATTTTAAAATGTGTTGCTTTGTTTTAAAGACTACTTCTACAATGGACAACTCCAGAATAAATGGAAATGATTTGTTGGAACCTGTCCACACTGCTTTTTCCAAATTTGTAAGAATATTTAGATTGTTGAGCTGGTGTACAAAATAACAGCTCACAATTTTCCAGGTGAATTCTTTTCATGATGATGCACTTGTGCAAACCCCTGCTGCTCACAAATTCCTTCCCAGTTCTCTACTGCTAACTTAAAGTTGCCTTCTGTTTCCCATCTGTTCTTTATGTCTCTACAATCATTACATTTTGCACATCGAATGTTTATATAAAACTTTCATTTTATGCAGCCTTTTAAAGTATATTTAAATTTACCCCAGTACAGATATAGTCGTGACTCCTGTTAATGCCTTTCATGGCTTAGTGTCAGTCAGCTTATGGATGTTAACCACACACCTACGACATTTAAAAACACAAATGTAGGTGGTGAAATATCTGAAAATGACACTATTTTGACCATGACACCTGCTCTGAGAAAGCACTATTGCCTTCTTACTGTAATTGTGGATCACATATGTGTCATGAATGCATTTAATAAATATATGAAATATAGTAAAAGCAATGCTTAGGGTAAAGATAGGAAGTAACACTGTGTAGTGTACTGTTAGTAACAACAACTAGCATGCTTAAAGTTAGTATGGGTACCATAACAACAATACACCACTGTAGTCTTTTATAAACTTCCTCAAAGCAAAGTGAGACATGAATTGTTTTTATACAGTCAAACCTAAATAAGCACAATGCATTCAAGACTTATGTATCACATTATACTGTGAAAACAAAGGTTGTTTTCTAAGATCTACAGTTCTCAGCTATAAGACACACTAGCATTGTTTGGTTTCACATTCTACAATAAACACCCATTTATTTGTAAACCGTTGTTATATCACAATGAAATCACCTTCTATGTGAAATGAAACTTTTAGATAGAGGAAGACAACTGAACTGCAATCTCTTTGGTCGTTCTCTGCATCTCTTTGTTCTCTTGGAAACCAGTCATGTTAAACCAAATAACTGATTCATTATTGACAAAAATGATGTCACCTGGCTTAACCCAAACCACACTGGCTGACATGGGGGAAACCCTCTCAGATCAGTGCATGCTCTCCAACAGTGTGTGGTCACAGAGCAGACTGACTCGCTCTGCTGCTGCTGCTGCATCTTTAATGGAAACTGGAGTCTGTCTGAGTGTAGCGTTACAGCGCCTCTTTACCTGGTGTGAATGTGTCAGGGGTTGTGTCATTTTCTTGAAGCTGTGGCGCCTTGTGTGTGGAGACTGTTGCTATGCTCTGCTACAGGTGTTACACTTCATGCTTAGCCAATGAAGATTTAAAGATGCTATCTACTTGAGTTAGTGTTCACTCAAATGTGCTCCAACTCTGTGGTGTGACAAATCAGCTTTATCCCAGCAGTTAATGAGGTCATTTCACACCCTGTTTGTTCGTTTTTATATTGGTCTGACAGATGCATCGTTATGGAAGTTTGCCTGACAGATCAACATTGTTTCTTCTCTTCAACATAGTTATTTATGACATATTCTCCTTGGCTACACCTTCCCTCTTTCCATAATCTTACAGTTGTATAACTATAACTTTTCACAAGTATCACCTAAGAAAATATTGCCTGTTCAACCAGGTCTGTAAAGGGACTATTCATGCTCTAATCTAGAATAAAGGTTTGTTACTCCCACAGTGCAACAAAGAATGAACGTAACATTGTGCAAAGCTTTGATATTTTGGAATCTTAGTCACAGTGTGAAGCATCCTCTTCTCTGTCAAACATGTGATGAACAGGCGCTCCTCAAAGTAACAGCAGGGCTCTTGGCCGTGAATGGGAGCTTATCTCTTATCTTTTTGCTTTAACTATTTTGTGTTAAACACTGATATGTCATGTTAGCCTTGGTACAAGCAGACTTTACCACATATTATATTCGCTCCATCAAACTTTGGGTATACATAGATTGTGTGAGTAGTGCTGTGGATGTCCTCCAGCTTTAAATTGTCCACATGTTTGCAGTGTGACATCTGTGAAGAAAGGATGGGGAAAATGTGCAGCAGTGCCATGTACTGTACTGCTGCAGTAGGACTGTACAAAATACAAAGGACAATTTTTATATACGCACCCACGACTAGAGCTGGACGACAAATCAAATTTGAGACAATACCATGAAAGTGGTTTTCAATATATCCAAAAATTAATATCTAGTAGATTGTTTATGGTAAAAATGCTAGAAAAAGAGGTAACTAAAATACAAATTTTGAGCTGTAAATTCTCAACTTAAGCCTTAACTGTATTGTTTTTGAACATGTCTTTCACAACGCTGCAGTTAAAACATTTCAAATATGTGCAGTGGGACCAGAATGTTTAGAGATATTTCAATCAAGATCAGGCAAAAAAAAAAAAGTTTGTCAACACTGTCTGTGCCACTGTAAAAGTCTATAGTTAGACTTGTAATCTTTGATGTAACCAATTCCAGTTAAAATATCACACTCAAAATGCATAAAAATGCCGTAAATGCCAGATGAGTTGTTCAAAATTTCTCGTGGGAGGACCCCTAAACCCCCCTATATCCGCATTCATCATTTTAAAATCACATATTCATGAACAATTTGGACAATTTTGTTTTGCCTTTCTCTTGTATTTTATTTGTCAAATGTGGGGTCACAATCCAAATTTTGTATAGGGCCATCAAATGTTTAAAACCAGCCATATCTGCTTGTCTCCATTGTCCCTTTTTTTTTCCTCCTCGCCCACTTTGTTTAGGTCTGTAAAGGTAGCTAACATGTTAGCTTGTATGTCTTCAATCTCAAGTAGCTATAATGACAGTTAAAATAAACCCAGCGACTGAATTCCAGAGGCTAAAAACAGCTAAACAGGAAGTCCACTGCCAAGAAAAGTGGGCGGGGCAGAATAAGGTGAATACTTTGATTGTTTGCAAATTGTGCCATTAAACTAATTATCCCCACGCTACATTACAAGTCAAATCAGTTGAGCAGCAACCTTGTGAGCAATAATAAGACACAATGAAAGCTGAAAATTATATTGCCATAATCCTAGAAAAGCCCTAACACCTTTACATAAGTTGCATAGTTCGCCTTTGAAGCAGCATCACTACAAAAACTGGCACTTTGTAACATTATTCACTTAAAGTTTCACAACATTACCAATTTGACAGAACTTTCAAAAGACTGCCTCCTTCCCAGGCTACAATCAGACTGATGAATCCGAAATAGCTCTTCCTACTTTACAACCTCCTTGATATTGTCTTTATAAGGGCGCACTCTATTCCCGTAACACTACATCCTCTTCAGCCTCCATCGCACTGACAGAAACCTGGCATTATCCGGATTTACTCGTCCTCTTCATGTGCAAATGCATCTCTTCTGTGTGATTGTTTTGTCCCAGAAACTTAACAAAAGCAGGTGTATACTTATGCATGGAGTGACTTCTCAGGGAAGATGAGAGCGGACAGATGCAGACGGAAACGGCTTGAGGAAAAGTTTGAAGAGGGAGGAGGAGAGGATCCAAGTGGAGTCCGGGACATGCTGGAGATGTTTGCTTTTACGGACAAGTGGGCGCAGAAATAATTAAATATGCAGGAGTTAGTGAAGAAGTGTGGTTTGCGTTGTGTACAGGAAAATGTCTGACTGGACTGATAATAAGGCTGGAGTCTAGCAACAGAATCGTATGTTTATTTATAGATGATTCTGTTGTATTAAATGTGAACATTCTAATGTCTTAAGATTCAATAAGACCCTTGTTCTGCAATTACTGAATTTAGTACTTCTATGTGTTTTTAATGACTAAAAATTGTCTCTAGCCTCCAAAAAGAGTGGAATAGTTTATCTAAGTTTATAGCAAAAGTCTATAATGAAGGCATCATCCTTATTCAGATCAAAAACACCTTACAACACAATCAAAGTACTCCCATACAGTACGCTTTAAATGACTGGTTCCACATTCATCCAAAATGGCTGCAGAACACAGAGAGCTGAGAGTTGATGAGATAAATGAAGTTGAGGGGTTCTGCAAAAAAGTGCGTAAGAATGACAAGAATCAATCAATCTTGATTCTTGAGATTAAAAAAAAGTTGTGTTATCTCAGAATTTGTTGGTTTGTTTGAAGTTTTGCTGTTCTGTGGTGACTTGATGAGTTGCTTGAAATGCCTTTTCAGTCTCTATTGTTATTGGCTTATGTTAGATATTGGATATTGGCAGATACATTAAGCTATAAATAAAAACTTTAATCTTTCACAGTGTCTTATCTACATCAAATAATACATTGTTTGTCCATTAATCCAGGAAGAACATTTGTTTTTATCAGTAGGATTTGGCTGCTGTTAGGTTACCAACTTATGTTTACTTCTAAAAGTTGTGAAAAGCTTTTCAAAACACATTGTGGTGAATAATTAGGAATCACAGAACGCATAAGGTAACATAAAATCTTTTGGTTTGCTTACAAAATGCATCCATATTATGGAGTATAATGAATGAATGAATGAATAAATGAACGTTACTTTATTGGATTACTCCTGGACGAATTAAGGATGACATCCATATATTGAACCAAGGATTATCTTTTAGAACAGTGGCCTCCACTTTGAGCTCAAGACCTAGCTCTCCACCACCTTCCAAGCTCCCCAAAGACTTTTAGTACCATGCATTAAGCACTTTTATATTTCAATTTGAATGACTACATGCATATTACCACTGTAAATGTAGCTAACTGTGTGCACGAGTAAATATAGTGAATCATGTCAAGTTCCTTTACTATACCACATAGAAGCTCAAGTTTTTCATGACCACTGAGAGCTTATTGACTTACAGTTTGGTTTTGTAAAAGCAGCTCTCCCAAGGAAAAGGCGGAGACTCCTCTTTTAGAATAATTAGAGTACTACTACTACTACTACTAGTACCAAAAAAAAAAAAAAATAAATAAATAAAACAGTAATGTCACCCAAATCTTTTAGGTTTTGAATGCTGCCATTTTTTTGTTTGCTGAAAGCATGTACCCAAAGCATGTAACATTGAACGCCTTTGTAGCACTTGACAATTATCCTATTTTTATTTTTTTTTATTATTTTGTATTTTTTATGAAATAACAAGAATCCTACTCAGGACTTAATATGTGCCTTGATATACGTTCTATATTCCTGGACAACTTTAAATGTGTTTCAGTGTTTTTCCTCTGACATACATGACAAACCTCCCTGTTTACTGCATCAGCCTTTCTCATTTGCACTGCGCAGGGTTCTAACACACGCTGACAGGTTGTGAGGAGCCAGAGGAGGTTTATGTGAGCGGACAGGAGCGGGACGGCCCGTAGCAGGCGCACTCGGATGCCCCGCAGAGAACAAATGGCTGGTTAGTAATAGATGAGAGAGGCATCGACTTACACTCAAGGATAGAGAGGCCGAGGAGCCGGGGCTATGCATCTGTCATCTGCTGCGTGCACTCCGACAGACCAGCTGCTCCACCCAGAACAAACTACTGACTACTGAGCTGTGCCCAATATCAGCTTCAATATATGATGCAAGTGCCATTAAAATGCGATGTACGTGTCATCTTGTGTCGCTGAGAAAAGAGGCCAATTTGAATGGTGAATTTGAGATACGGATTTATACAGTAGCTATATATATTAAAAAAAAACTTGAGAAAACCCATCAGATAAATGTGAGTGATATTAAAAGTGCCTCAATTTTGTTTTACTCCAACAGGAAGTACAATCATGTGTTGTTCAGAACAAGCCGGAGTTGAGACAGCAGACTGTGTGTTCTCCTTCTTTGACCTCATATTAAATATTAACTTAGTGTTTGATTTTGTGCTTTTAATTCAAAAGTTTTCTGCACAGAATTGGCAACGATCGCTGACAACCATGTTTTACACTCAACTGCTGTATTCAGCAGAAAACTGTAAGATAACTAGGGAATGATCCAACTTCCTAAAATCAGAGCATTTATGACAGCAGCTTGTAAAGCAAAGGTGAAACAGCGACACTAACAAGCTTTTGCATATCTTTACCTTGATTGTCGTTGCTGATTCATGAAAAGAAATGTAAGATCTTTTATTGCTATAACAGAAGAATAGAACACATAACATTTGTAATGTTATATTGTTCCACGTTCATTTAGGCTGCATTAAATGTGTTTTAGGCTGCTTTAAATGTGTTTTACTTACATCCAAGTGTGCACAGAGCTCAACTTAAGAAGTGGAACTCTCGGTGCGTGACATAAAAGACAATTTCTGTCAGTTTGTGTCAATGTTCTGCTTCAACATCAAGCAGTCCGGTCACTCTGACATAAATTCAGGAATTTAGGGTTCAACACGTTTTCCCCAGTTGTAGGTTGAATTCCCTTTTTCCGAAAGCACATGAATGCTACATACAGTATATTCCTGCACGGATGTGGTCGGGCGTAGCTGTTGCTTCAAACAAAAAAGTATACAAAGGCCTTGTGAGCTTACCATTCAATGACATCACAACGTGGAACAGTGACTTGTAAAGCCTGGTAGACATTGTTTTGCATTATTTGTCTGTTTAAAATAAGATTATATTATTAGATTATTCACTGGAAAAGTTATGAGAATAAAGTTGAAGAAACTTCAGCTCACAATACATTGTATATATATTTTATACACATTTAGCATACTTTTATTTCGATATACCTCACTTTACTTCATGCACATTATAGGTTATATTTTCACCTAGGACTAGAGAATTTTATTTGTCTCATCTTTAGCTGTGCACTCTGATTGACGTTTCTATTTTGGAAATTCCAATTTTGTATGAACTCAAAATGTATTAAACATGAAACATTTAAATAAGTTATGGTGGAGTTCATTTTGCCTGGAGTCTTTATTCCAAAATACTACAAAGACATATTTAAAAGAGTCTATTATTACATGCAAAAGCAGAGTGTGAATGCAGAAGCTTAGTGAAGGTACAATTCAAAGCCACGGTTACTGAATGTTTACGTTTGTGAATTATTTATCACCTGTGTCAAGGTGATTGATGGTTTGTGTACATTTTTATTCAATTTACCAGGAAATTTCACTTTTATTCAAGTTTGTAGTTGCAGTTTTGTCTTTTATCATTTTTTAATATTCTTTTTATTGCCTCTTTGCTGCTTTGGACATTTCAGCAGTGTTTTTCTGTTATTAATGTGAATTTTACACATGTATTTCTTATATACACTTCCAAATCTTTAGTTCATTTAGACTTTGAGCTGTAAAAATAGTCATCTGTAGAGGGCGCTATTCCTGCACGTTCTTCTCACAGAGGAAGAAGTCGTGTGTTGTTGTTTTTTTTGCACTAGCTAAAAACAAAGGTAGTCAAAGTTGCTAAGCTGTGCTGTGAAGGTAATTTGAGCATGCTGGCACGATCAGAACAAGTCTGGTGAAGGATAATGAATTTTAAAACCAGAGAAGAGCCTCGTGGATTACAACGTGCTGACACGCAGCTGAGCACAGACATTTGGAAACGTGCGCCAGTGAAAACAAACACAACTCCAGCCCGACAGGTATGACTTTAGTTTGAAGTATTCAGATCTTAGTAGGCTCATGTTTATTTGTGATATAACGTCAAAAGATGAGCAGCTTGTCTATTCATTGTAGCCTACACTGTTTACATTGACAAAAACTGTAATAAAACAAATACACTAAATTTAGTATAGTCGAGTAATCGGTTGACTGGCTTAAAAGAAGACAGCCTATTGAACCAACATAAAATATGTTTTACTTAAAATATAAATAATACACAAATGCTTCTGCACCTGGAATAAGAACTAAATTTGCATGTTTTATCAGCAAATTGTCATAAATATTCTCATTTATCGATTATATTAATTCAACCCTTTTTTACTTGTTAGCATTATAGGTTATATCTTATTATATTTTTACATTGTATTTTCAACAGCAACAAAAGTAGTGAAATAGCTGAAGATTTTGGGACCAAATTATTATTCTAATCTGCTTTTTATGATATAGACCAGGGCTATTCAAATAGCGGCCCGCGAAGCAGTATGATGTGGCCCACCCTGGTAAAATGGGCCATGGACTGGGCCACATTGTAAAGAAGCCAGGGAAACAATCCGTATCTGATTTACAGTGAACAGTGGTGGATACAGCAATATAATGCTTTGAAATAAAGACTGGCCCATCATAGTAAAGTGGGCCAGGGACTGGGCCACATGTCTTGGTTAATCTGGTTTTCAGTCGCCTGCAGTACTTTTAAATCAACTTAATCAACTAAAATTCCACTGATATTTGTTTTGTTCACTTTTGTTCTGGTTCACAAATTGTTCTCTAGTCTTGTTCCAAATTGAGTTCTGGTTTGCTCACGTTCTAGTTTTCATTCATCTCTGCTAGTGTAAGCCTGTTAAATGACAGAGCAATTTAGACTTTAGAATTAGAATTTTCATTTTACTAAACATAAGTTCTTGGTGCAGTTTTGTTATTCAGCCCATAGACCATAGTCCTCTGTAAAATATAATTGAATATCCCTGCTGTAGAGCAATGAAACAGACGCAGCATTAGTTATTATCACTATAGAAACAAGTCTGATCTTGGGCACAATCTTGCGTCAAAAACTGCGATGTATTGTGCAACTGCCCGGCCCCCAAGCCGTGGTCATCGATAAAATCTGGCCCTTTGAAAAATAAAGTTGAATAGCCCTGATATAGACCCACGGTTATGCTCATTTTCTATATACAGTATATGTTGTTTTTTAGCATGAAGTTTTAGCACAGATAAAAGATACTTTTTAGTTTCAGAGCTTTGGCCACACCCCCTTTTAATCAATGAATCAGTCGACAGGACAGGATTTTAGTCGACCAAGAATTCCTACTCTAAATTAAGATTGAATCTCAATAATGAACTAAAGATGCACTGTGTAACTTTTCAAATGAAGTTTTCAACCAAGAAATGAGTCACTGACAAATCATGACTGAAAATAAGGTAGTGATCTTAAATGCTTACTGAGTGAAGAAAATGGAAAAATAACAGCAAGGACCTCTGCATTATTAAACAAAAGGTGGATAATCAAATTAGTTTTAGTAAAAACATAATCTTTGTATTTCATTCCTCAGCTTAAAGTCTTCAATGACCATATTTCAACCTTTACTTAATTAAAATATGTTATTAAAGTGTCACTGTGCAAGAGCAATAATTCTTTCACTAATTAACTGATCAAAAATCTAAGATGATTAGTCGATTACTAAAATAATCTGTAGCATTTTTGATCATCTGGACTATACAGACTAAGATAAAATGTATTATATAAACAGTTTATTAAAAAAGTGTATTTAAATTGATCTTTTTTTTCTTCCATAGGCTAAATATTCTCGTTGTCATCATTTACCTTTCAAGTTTTGATTTGTTGATGATGTATTGAGGAAAGTCTTGTTGTTTGAAAAGGCAGACAGATCTGTGTAAAGCCATCCTGACTCACAATAGAAATGTATGTTTTTCAAGGCCTTTCTTTGTTGTAAAAACACCTGTAATTGAAGAAGACAAGAGCTGGTAGACACTGTCACGCACAACAGAATAACTGCGTAGTGAATCTATGGGACTTCCTGTTAGAACTGCACTATATAGAGACAGCACAGTGACAAAGCTGCAGACTGAATCTAAGAAATGTTAAAGGTGCAATATAGAACTTTTCTGGTAGGGTCTGCCATCTGCCTGACTCCATTGTGATGTTATTGATGTGCTTAGACTGTTCCTTCCTAAACATACTGTATATCTAGAATTTAATTCACTATAAGTGTTTTTATTGCTCAAAACATCTTTGGAAGCATGCCTTAGAACAGTGAGCACTACCTTATGTTATTCTCCATGGACATATCCAAGTTTGAAGCCTAATCTCTGAAGAGCAAAGCAATAAAATCTTCATGGAAAAACAATGATTTCAGACCGTCCTCTAAGAAATGTGCACCATGTAGTTACTTTTTTGTTACTAAAGGGAACAGAACAGACGTTTTATGCTTGGCAGCAGGGTCCGAAATTAACTTTTTGACTCACCGGCCAAGTTGGCCGGTAGATGAAAAATCTACCGGCCAAGCATATTTTTTACCGGCCAAATATAAAATCATTTACACATGCCTTTGAACATGTTTTTTTTTATATATACTGTATTGAATTCAAACAAAGAAAGTCACATCAACATTAGCCTAACTAAAAGCAAAATACCTATTATTATTTAATCAACTGTTCATTTATGAAATAATGAACTGGTCTTTTGTGAAATATAAGTTTTCTATTTTGTTTGTTATTGTCAGTATAGGCTACTCCACACTTTCATAAAATCCTGATGCATGGTGTCACAGTGATTACTTTTATGTTTCAGGTCATTTACCTCCCTTTGAGTAAAGGTTAGGCTTGATTTTACCTCATGCAGATCCTTTACAAGTGCATCAATCCGGGTGTTTGTGGAATCCATAATAATTTGACAAAGCCTTCAAGTTCTATTTTTGTTGTTGTAATAATGCTGTTAACACATCCTTTTGTTGCTGTAAAAGTTCATTCAACTTGGGGGTATTCCATGAAAGTGGCTTAACAAGTCTAGGCTTATCCTAAAATCCTGAGCTGAAACTAGCTTCATCTCCAACTTAAGCCTCAAGTCGTTCCATGAAAGAAATAAGCCTGGGTCTGAACAACGCTAATTCAAGCTTGAAGATTAATCTGGGCTGTGAGCGCGCTCCCGCTGAATGTGACGAGGCCAGATCAATGGAGCGAAGACATCACTGAGAATGAGAGAGAAAAACGCTTATTTTACATGATCTGACTGAAACACGAGAGGAGCCAAAGTGCACACGGACTATAGTTTGATTTGCATCGCAAAAGTTTTCAGTTATAGTTGTTTATTCTGATGCGGGGAGCGAGAGGCAGCCCCTCCCCTCCTGTACACTGCTGGAGAAAGACGAGGCGGAGATCCAGAGGATTTATCATCGTATTTGTGAGTAGTAGGCTCATCGTTTTTTAATGCAATGCACAGTTTTCCACTCCGCATGTGGAACTAGTCCCGGTGCGTAAAGTTGTCACAAAGTTGTAGCGTAACCTGAGCGTAAGTCTTCACAACCAGAACTGACCAATCAGAGCAGAGGATGTGTGTCCGTGGTGTGAGGAGAGACGAGGAAAGGAGATGCGATGAAGCGCTTTTGAGCGTAAAAGCAGCAGCATGACTCCACGGCTTGTTCTCATACTTTAGTCATGCTTTCATTGCTTCATCCTTAAGAGAAATATCTGCATGTGGGAGATCTTACGTAGGTTAGATGCACGTAGGAGTAACCTACAAGTTAATTTTCCAGTTAAATATGTGGCCAATGTGACGTTTGCTCTTACAAACGCGTCTCTCCACAGCGAAAGCGGCTCAAAAAAGGATGAAAAGAAACGGTCAGAGCGGTTCTCTGGTGCCAATGCCAAGTAAATAAAAGTAAATAAAAAGTGACTTTATGAGTTGTGTTGGGACAGACAGAGAGATTTCACACAGTTGTGGGCGTGTGAGAGGATAAACATGTGATTTAAGTGTTTTTTAAACGTTTTTTGAGACAAAGCTAAAATAATCTTGACAGTTAGCCTGGTCCCGACCAGGTTTATGTCTGTGCACTTGTTACTGCGGCAACTCAGCGTCACCTCTGGTTAGCCGCGTTAGTGGAACGGAAATGGAGATTTCATAAGCCTAGATTGGCCAAATAAGCCAGGCTTTGGCTTTAGCTCGCTTCATGGAATACCCCCCTTGTGTCATAGACACTATGTTGTCCTCCGCACACACACCCCTGACACGCCAATACGCTCTCCTGGCTGCGCAGCCGCAGCACCGATCAGGTGACCACCGATCATCTGTTCCGCTTTAGCTTCGTGTTTAGCCACCAATATTGTTCCGCCCGGTTTATACGCACGGAAATATGTTGGCGCTCCGGTGTTAGCCATGCTGAAGAAGACAAAAAGGAGAAGGGCCAGCGGTGCAATACAGAGGAATATTAGTAAACACTGCCTCTTGGAAGCAGGCTGAAGCAGAAAGTTGCCCCGGAAACTTTACGCGCTCCGCAGCGGTGAAAAGGATGGAGGAACAACAATCTCCGTGAACACAGCTCTTTCGTTATGGATTGTAAACTTACCGCCGAGGGCCCTGGCACGGACCGATGAGTGGATAGTATCAGCACGGTAAGATGTCGGCTGTTTACGTCTGTCAAGGTGCTAACCAAAATTAGCCCAGGCTAACAAGCAGCCTTCGTGGCTTGAGTCGAGTGCCTCGAAAGTTAATGAAAATGTCACTTAAAAACTGATAGATCCAAGCGTGTCTGCAGATAGCGTATGACCGGGAAGTCCGTGTGTAGTGTGACTCCCGGTAAATATCTCCACATGTTCCCAACTTCGAAGCCTGTCAGTAGCGGCGCGGTCCGGTTGTTTTGAAGTGACGTAGGTTTGTGTGGTTTGTGTGTGCGCGCGCAGAGTTTAGATAGAGGGAGAATCGGAGCAGACAGCAGAGAAACAGAGGATGAAGAAATCCTCCAACATAAAGAGTAAAAACATAACTGATTTAAATCAGTTATTACTATTATTATTAGTAATTACTGCTGATGGGGTACAAACATTAACTCGCCACGTGGCGGATAGCTCTCTGAGATTTACTCGCCAGGAGGAAAATTTACTCGCATTTGGCGAGTGGCGAGTGTTAATTTCGGACCCTGCTTGGCAGTGCATGGTCTTATGTCCTATTCGCATGACTTTACCTTGAGATAAATTGTAATAATTACGAATGTCATCTGAGTTTCAAGTCCTGTGTGAATCCTCCATGTCTGTATGGTAGGTACAATTTTACCTACTGTATTTCACCAAACTCAGACATCTTCATGTAATTCTCCTCAGGTGTGAATGCGTTGGTCTGTGTTTTTAATTCATGAACTTTATAGATTCAGTAATATTGACTCTCTGGCCTATTTTACTTTCAGATTTTAACTGAATTATTACTATTCGCCACGGACCATTTGCTTTTTTTTCTGGAATTGAAAAACAAAAAATTAAACAAAACAAAAAAATCTGTGACCCAGGAGCATGATGTCGTTGTCTTAGCAACGGGAGGTTGAGATATTTGGGGAAAGTTCGGACAGAGCGCAGGTTTCAATAGAGAGGCTTAGCCACCTTAAATGGAATAAAAGAAAGAGGCAACGACGGTTTCAAAAGAAATCTTACTGTGTGCATGTAACCCGAGCATTCATTCATGTTAAAACAAAAGGAAATATCATGAATGAAGCAAAAGGTTGTTGTAAAAAATCTTTGCGTATCTGTTGCCATTTCTGTACAAACAAAATTACAAGCCTCAATTACCTCCATGTAAATCCTTGTATAAAACTCAGACGTCAAGTGGTAAATTCAAGTTTACAGACGTCCCAAAGCAAACATTACGCCCTGCGAATAGAACATTAGACAATTCTAAGTAGAAACCAGTTTGAAAAGCACGGATCACCTTTAAACTCGCAAACTTTATTTTCCATCGCACAAACTTTGAAAGACGGCTGTATGACGAGTCAGAACATTGACGAAACAAACTGTTCTTAGATAAGTACACCAGACGTATATACATGCGGGGTTTAACCAAAAAAGTTTGAATGTTAGTACTTTTGGCACACTTTGCTCCCTTAGAGAACCTGCCTCAGTACAGCTGGTTCTTAAAGAAAGATAGCTTGAGTTATGGGGATTACATATGCTAATCATTAA
The DNA here is from genome assembly GCA_038363315.1 of Mugilogobius chulae. NCBI lineage: Eukaryota > Metazoa > Chordata > Actinopteri > Gobiiformes > Gobiidae > Mugilogobius > Mugilogobius chulae. Next base: position 32,856,315 of record CM076401.1, on the reverse strand, counting down.
CTGAAGCTGCAGACCTTGTGCAGAGATGCTACTTTGTTATTAACAATATCTCAGATGCAGTGGCATTAACTTTCATGGCCGCTCTCTCAATTACATGCCACAAGTGTTCTCCTTCATCCTCTCGATAGATTAAATCGGGCGCCACTTTACGCGCATTGTTGAAGAAAATTTGCTTATGAGAATCAATTGGAACTCAGCACTTTTTTATTTTGTCGGGGAAAGCAATCTCTGCGTCCTTCCCGCCGTAATAGGATAAGATACTTCAGAGACTCGTGGTCGTTTGATCTATATTTGCCAACCTTTAATTCGTCTCCCAAAGCACATTCCTGGAAACAATAGCTCTGGATGTATGATGTCACTAGGCTGTAATGCTTTATCAGAAGCAGGGGGAAGATATGTGATCATTGTTCCATAAAGTCGATTTTCTAGGTGAGCAGATATGTGTCTCTCAGAACTCCGCTGGGGACGTCTTCCAAATATTCCCTGGAGATTCAGTGATGTCGTGCATGATTGTGTGCGTCTGTAGAGAACATTTACAGCAGAACAGTTTAAGTTATCGTGTTGAATTCAAGCATATTTAAGTAGGAGTGGGTGTGATATGACAAAAAAAGATGATTATGATTTTAATGGAGCCAAATCACAGATTAGATTTGTGTCACTATTCATTTTATACCACCTATTATTGCTGGGCAATGTCGGGATAAAAATCGAATTGTGAGCTCATTCCTCTGACAATCTGCTTTTTTGATTTTTGAATTGCCTATTTCTCTATTTGATGTGTCCGTCTGTTCAAATACGGACTTTGGACTTCTTTTTTTGTAAAGTCTGCTACAATGAAAGAGTTACAGTGTTTTGGACTTGCTTCTGAGCGGCACTTTCTCATAATAAAACATCAATTTTTTGATCCATTTTCAGGTTTGATCCAAAAAAAAAAAGTGTACATTTATGGTGGAAATTTTTATGTCAAAGTCCTGAACACAATTAATTATTGATAGCTTTTGTTGCAGGACTGAGGTCACATGCTGTGGGCTTTTTATTAAAGGCTTGGTCACTTTTTTCTCTCTGAAAATCTGGCGACAATGGTCATTGTTTGTCCTATTCGGCGGGAGTTACAGATAGATTTAACCAATGACAGTGAAGCCATTGGTAAAAACGTTGATTAGATTTACGTCAAAGACAGTAGTCTACAAGAGCCATAATAAAATCTAAATTGTGATATTTATCGATTGCCATATTGCCCAGTTTGGCCATACCTGTTTGTCAAAGCCTGATCCCATCAGATCTCAGAAGCTAAGCAAGTAAGGGCCTGGTTAGTACTTGGATGGGAGACCGTTAGAACACCAGGTGCCACAGTGGGACGACAGGAGTAGATTGTTGTTGTGTCCTTGGGCAAGACATTTAACCCACACTTCCTCTGTGTCTGCATACTAGATGAGTGGATGCTAGATAGTAAATAGCTTTGAATGCCTGGCAAGGTAGAAAAGCGCTATATAACTTTAACATTCCAGCTGTCAGTCAGTCAAAGCACGACAATCGACAACCAAAGAGAAGTAGGTCTGTGTTCAAACAAAGAGATGGATCAAATAGAGAAATGGGTAATCACAATATGAAGACTTCATCAATATTGTCTCATGCATAAGCTTTTGCTTCAATTTTTATCACAATAATGCCCAACTTTACATTTAAACTAACATTGAACCAAAATAAGTGGGTCTCACTCATTCACACAATGTAACATGGCATTCATAATGTATATTAACAATTCCACAGACTTTTTCCAAATTTTCTTATTTTCATTCTTTTCATATTTTCATTATTTCTATTTTCATTCTGTTGGCACTGACCAATGATTTTATGACTATTCTGTTTGCTAAATCAACGATCCTCTGTGACAAATCCTCTTAAGATAACTGTTCTGATTTGGGCTATGCAAAAATAAATTGAATGTTAACTTAATGTTGAAAGTGATATAAAGTGACTCTAAGATCTAGCTGCAACATTTTTGTGCTTGGATTTTATTAGATGTATAGAAAAGGAGAGCTGAAGCTGAGAGATGATTGACTGAAAGATGGAGAAAGATGATTGATGCTGAAGATTGGATGTGACAGAATAAGTTGAGAGGAAAAGGAAGCACATTTTGCTCCTTATGTTGAATGGTGCTAGTCTTCAGAATAAATAAAAACAACCCTCAAGTTAAATACAGTATTCGGGGCAGGCTAATGACTGTATGTTGCATCCCCAGACTGTTCGCTTAACAATACATGCATCTTTCTTCTGCTTTTTTTCACTCCAAGCCTAAAAATTCTCTCTGTTTTAGACCTGGCGGACTCTACAACTCCTAAGAATGTTCAGTCTCCAAACTTTTCTCATGTTTCTGCCTGGTCTTGTTCTGAAAGTGTCATTCACCATTTTCTCTGTGTTTTTTCCTCTGCTCTTTCCTGTGGCTGTTACCTTCCTTATCTCCTCATCCTCCTCCCCGATGGAACATGTCTGTCTGCCGCTGCAGATTGGCAATACGAGGGTAAGACCTGGCTCGACTTACACAGAATCAACACTTTCAAGTGTAAATTGAACATGAAAATTGTTCACTTGGACAAAATGTATTCTTCTGAGCTCTTATTCATGTTAGACTGTTGTTGCAGAAATGAAAAACCTACCTTAACCTTAGTTGTGTTATGTGTTCCATTAACACAAGTATGAGCACTATTATGATTATTGCTCTATTACAGAAATGGTTTAATCAAGTAATCCTAATTAACATGAATTCTTAAGTGTTCGATGTTTCTCAGAGTTGCTCCATAACAGTACATTTTACTGGTGATTAATGCCACCTACTGTTCCGTTCATAGTCATCATGTAAAGCGCTAACGCCTTGCCTTCTTTCTATACAGTTAATCATCTACATAATTATGATTTCAATTATGATTTTAATAATAGTGATTATTGATTTTATTTTCTTAGATGAGCAGCCCTATTGTAAATGCAACTAACTGGGAAAAAATAGTTGGTCCTGTCTAGATCTTGCTTAAATATGACTTAACACTTGATAGGCTTCACGTATCTCATCATGATGAATAATTAGTAGGCTCAGATAAGGCTGGGCAATATTGTAGGAAACATTGAATCGTGAGCTTATCAATCTGCTTTTTTGATGAAACTGTGATATTATGGTTTTCTATTTTTTTATTTAAGGCATCTGTCTCTTCAAATACAAACCGTTTTTACCCAAGCTTGTTTTTCAAGTCTGCTTCTTTATAGCTACATTGGCAAAGTCCGATTTTTGAAAGCTGTGGTTTTTTGGGCTGCGCAATGTTCTAATTAATTTAATTAGCGTGTTACTAAAGGACTAAGGTTGCACTGCAAAAAGTTAAAATAGCTTGATTCTAGGATTTTAGCCCTAATTTCAACCATTTTGACTTATTTAGGCTCTATTTATTGTTGAGACCGAGACAATTTTTCTTGATTTGAAGACATTATTTATTTTTTCCAAAATAAAAGAAAATTGTTCTTATATTATTGACAAATCTTTGTTCTTATTTTAAGCCAAAATCTCTTATAACCATTTAGAGAAAACGTAATACAAAAATAATATTCTATATCACATAAGCAGTTAAATAATCAGCTAAATTGACACAAATCCAGATTAAAATTCTGAATCCAAGTCACTTTAAGCTCATCTAGATATATCGGTGTTGCAGTGTATTTGTTTTTGGAACCTTTTTCTTCCCTTGACAGTGAAGTAGGACATTTTGAAAAAGCAGATGATTTTATTTACCTCAAAGGCAATAAGAAAATAAAATCTACAAGAACCGTGATTAAATCTAAGTCTTGGTCTGGATCCAAGAGATCGTAATATTGTCTTTTTGCCATATCACCCAGCCCTATAGTCTAAGAATGCATTAGGCAGCAACTATTAAAAGTTGAAGATTAAATGTTTGTTGAAAATAACAAGTACATCTAATAAATACACAACTGCTGGTATGTTTTGTAGCTTGTAAACAGGCTTTTTAATTCTACAGTATCTTCTAATACACTGACTGATTTTATATTCTTTCCTCGTCTTTTCAGAATGCAAACTGGCTCGATCCGGACCTCCAGCCACGATTGTTGCCATCGACGAGGAAAGTCCCAACGGTGAGTCCTTTATTTGCTTTTGTGGAGTGCTCTCGACCAGTGAAGTCTTTACTTTTTTCAGATAAGCATCACCTAATGGCACTAGTCTAAACAAAGACGATCTTGACCTTTCGAACACTTTCCCATTTGCATGTAACCTAGCCTCATTACTATGCATTAGCTATGAGCCAGCCATGTCAGGGCTGAGTCAGAGGGCCGCTCTCGGTAAATGTGGTCAGACACATGGAGGCTTTGTTTATGTTGGTTGCTAAGATGCTCATCAGTGAACTTTGATCTCTTTGGAGAGCATTTGTTATTGTCTTTTTTTTTTGTCTGTGTAGTTTCGTAGATGTGCGGCTATATTATTAATTAGCTGGCTGGTTTGAAAGAATGAGAATTCAACGATTTTAAGACATGTAGAAATCTAACAAGAAAGAGTCACGTCCAGAACTTGTGATTTTAGATTGGGGTTGTCCACAGTTTCAAAAATCAGATGCTATTTGATTCTAAACCCACTAAATAAACTAGATACTCATTTGAGAAAGTATTGACAATACGCATTAACATTGCACAACTGGACTTTTCCTGAACAGTTTTAGAATCATCTTGAGCTTTATTTGAAATAAGACTAAAAAACATGAAGAAAAAAGAAAAAAAAAAGTCAAATTATTTTGTACTGAAAATCTCAGTCTGTTATTTAAATCCTTGACTCAAAAATGCTATTAGCCTAACCTTTTTTGTGTTTTTTAGATTGCTATCAAGAATGCAATTTGAATTTTGATTATTGTGAAGTGGTTGCATAATATTATATCTGCTTAACCAGCAGTCATTTACAACCCATGATATGTTGTTTGTTTTGTCTTTTTTACATTTTTTTTTTGGCATAGCTTCAGAGAAAACTTCATAAAGGGCGTGAAATTCAGTCAGCAATGCAGAGATGTGCATAGAGCGAGTAAAAAAAAAAGAAAAGTCATGCTAATGTGACTGAATTAGGAATCAGACTTGATCAATAACAACTTGAGCTTGATTTGGACTCAAAAAGATTAACTTAACTACACCCTGTTTACAACATGCTTATTGTTTTTTAATGCCACTTTTGCTGCTCAGTTTATCATACTACACAAAAGAAGGTATTAGTATTAGTCAGGGCTTCATGATTCATTGCAAGCAATAACAAAATCTTTTATCTTATTCTAACTAAAACATCTGGTTCTGATTAGATTTGTAAAAACATGGTTTAAAACACAGATTATTTTAATAGTTTGTTCTAATCAGCTTTTATTTATAAAGCAAAAAATCATACTGAGACACTGCAGAAAAACAAGATTTTGAAAAAAAAAAAAATAATAAATCAACTAGCAGAGGTAGTAAAGCAGCCAAGCAAACTGTACACAAGAGTAAATCATAAAAATATAAATGTAAATGTACAACGAGGCTTGATAAATAAAGAGAAGTCCGAGGCACGTCTACACTGCCCTCTTCTTTTCTTTATTTGTTATTATCTTTGCCCACATTTTCGTTGAGCACCTGGTATGTTATTGCACTTCTTTGTAAGATCCAGAGAGCTCCCTTGGATTCTCTTTTCTTGAGTAAAACTAGGCTTATTTCAGACTTTTTTTTTTGCTGTTCTCTTGGAGATGTGTTAAAAATGTAAACTAAAAATCACCAATCTAATCGTAATCACAATTGCATATACATGTATTTTTTGTCCAAATCGTGCAGCCACAGTAGCAGTAAATAACGCTTCCCTAAATGTCAGCAAAAGGGCATAATCTGAAAACAAACCTTGTGCAAACCGCAACCCCAAATAAATACTATAGCCTTGGCCTTGTCTGGGAATAAAATGGCCATTCACATCTACTTGACTGTGAGTCATTTGCATAGAAAAGAACAGAATAAAAGCTTGGTCTTATCCACCTTCGAGAGGTCTCAGACACAACAAAAATAAAAGCGTCTGAGTATTTTGCCCAGCGCTGATAGTCCTTCAGTGTGCTTGTCTCCAGAGTTGGACCAAACTGTTTAAACCCTTCTTCAGGAGCTAATTAGAGGGTTTGAAGGCGCGTGGAGAGTACTGAGGCTATAAGCAAACATCAAGTCCCAGCGAGCCGTTTGTTGGTATATAAGCCACGTCCAAGAGCGGTTCATAACAGGGTTACTCATCAAAACCGCAGTTTAAAAGTGAGTCCGAGTAGCCATACGAGGAGAGGCATTGCAAAAGGCAAAGGGCAAAGGTTTAGCTTAAATGTAAGAATCTAAACTGCATGAATTGAAATGACTACCCAAGTTGTAAACACATTAGTATGTCCTTAAATACAAAATGATTGCAAATAGAAATCTGACAGGTATATACCAATCGGAATGTTTGCTCAAACGTCCTCAGTCTAGTCTGTGTGCAGGTGCATCAGACACACAGGTCTTCTCAGGCCTCACAGTTAAAGTTCATATTGTTTGGGCACCAGATTAAAGGTTCTTTATAGTAGCTGTAGAAAAAATAAAGAAATGTCATGGCATTGCTTATATCACCGTTTTTTGGAATGATTTTTGAAACAGAAACTATACAAACTTCTACAGCCCGATCTTGCCCTTTGTCTTAGCCGGTCTTAGCTTATGGTCTTAAGTATTCCTCTGTTGGCCACTAGAGGCTCTCTCCAAGCTCTATACACTGTCAGTGTAGAAGGTGTGGCTGCAGCCAGATGTGGGGGGTACAGTTTCCTTTAGTGAACCAGACACGTGGTCACGCCTGTGACAAGTGAGCAGTGATCACAGGCAAAAGTTACTGTAGCAGCAGCTTCAGTTTGGAAAAAATGTGTAATAATAGAAATCTATTTGGTGAAAGTCTATTTACTTGACAGACTTTAACAACTTTGTCTAAAAATGTGTCTTTTCTTTTACATAAAGCCGATGTATATGCAATAGAAGTAGGCCTATATGCACTACTCCAAAATGTGTGGCAAAACAGCGATGTTTTAATAAATAATGGTAATGGCAAAATGCCGACAATTATACCTCACTGTCATAGTGCTCTGTCCTGACACTAACACTGCCCATGTTCACTCACATCTGATTATCTTTTTTTTTTTTTTTTTAAGTCAACAGGCTTTACGAAAAGAAAAGACACATTTTTAGACAAAGTTGTTAAAGTTTGTCATGTAAATAGACTTTCACCAAATAGTTTTCTATTATTACACATTTTTCCAAACTGAAGCTGCTGCTACAGTAACTTTTGCCTGTGATCACTGCTCACTTGTCACAGGCATAACCACGTGTCTGGTTCACTAAAGGAAACTGTACCCCCCACATCTGGCTGCAGCCACACCTTCTACACTGACAGTGTATAGAGCTTGGAGAGAGCCTCTAGTGGCCAACAGAGGAATACTTAAGACCATAAGCTAAGACCGGCTAAGACAAAGGGCAAGATCGGGCTGTTAATCTTTACCATAACACTGAAAACAATCAAATCTCCTTTTCCAGTGTGTAGCTTCTGCCCAAACCACATATTTTTACAGATGAAGGATTAGCTATTTAAAAACACACCTTAATTAATGACTATTTGACATAACTGCATTGAGATCTGTCCATCTTTTGGATTAATAGCCCAGCCATTGCATGCTACACATTTACATGAGTTCTCTTCATGATGATGAAATGCAGATTTGTGTCGGTCATACATGATGAAATTAATTACATGTTCAAAGCAATTTCTGATTGAATGACTCAAGGGCTTTTCAAGGGTGATTAAAAATCAGACTATGAAAGGATTTTCCTTCAATGAGCACATTACAGTTATAATAGCTTGTTTATTCCACGCACAATGCTTTTGAACAACTAACAACATCATGAATATTTGAATCACACTTATGTCAGTCAGACTGATTGATTTCTGCATTATCATACTAAACACAGTTTTTTTTTATCCGCTACAACTGCCATATGTCATACATATTGAGACAAGGTATGTAATAACAGCAGTGCCATACATCATCCTGTTGGGTCCTTGGATGTAGTGAGATTCAGTGGTGGGAATCTATTATCTGAACTGAAAAGCCCTGGGGCCCCGATGCGGTCACTTCAGATACTGACACATACAGAAAACTGTGATAATGTCATCACAAGTGCATATGTCAAACAGACCACTGAGCAATGATAGGAAATATAATTAAAAAATACATTCATTTATCGTATTTTCCGGATTATAAGTCGCACTTTTTTCATCGTCTGACAGGGGATGCGACTTATATATAATAAATGTGAATTTGTGAATAACTATTAATGTATTGCGGGTCCCGACTGGACTTGAGTGAATGTCAAATGGACAAAATGCTTATTGCAGATATTTTAGTGATAATATAAGAGCTGATTAATGCAGAGTTTAATCATGTTTGGAACTGCATCTTGTAGTTTTGCCTCATGCCAGCAGTCCTTGGCCCCAGTGTCATAAAAAAGCCGGAGAAGGATGGAAAAACGTGCCCCGCATCTGCTTAAGGTGTTTCCCCAAAAAAGTGTGACTTATACTCCTGTGCGACGTATACTGTGGAGCGACGTATAGAGGGATTTTGGGTCGACGTCACTCTTCGCCCTACTGCGCTTGCGTCCTGCAGAAAGCGCGCCTCTCAGTTGTTTACATTTGGAAACTTGTTCCAATTAAACAACGAAACGGGATGACAGCTAGCTGCTTTCATCAGGTATGAACCGGTATAATAGACGTCTGTCCCCTGAAGCTTGAGTCAGCGTTTTTCTCGCCGTTTTTCTCACTTACCTGAAAGTAACTTCTAAGGGTCGTAGGATCAAATTTCATCCATAAATGTTAGCTTAGCAGCATAGCTTTTGTTTTCGCAAAGTGATAAACGCTTGACGTTGGCTGACAACGGAGCTTTTTTGACTTGTTTCCACTGTTGTGTCTATGTGCGGAGGCTCTTTCTACAGGCGGGGTGCGCGCGCATCGCCCGTGTTGATAAACAAAAAATCCCTCTATAGTTTGGAAAATACGGTACATAGAGCCTATAGTTATATTTTTTTTCTGCAACATAAAAATGAAAGTTTCAGTGCAACATTAGGACAAAAAAGAAAATAAATAAAACTGTACAACGTCAAGTTGTTACAATAATCTGGTGCCTGCTGTAGTGTTTGGATATATAAGTTGCAGTACTTAAATGAGCCAAGACATAGCAGAAGTTTTGGTGGCACTAATCTTTTATTCTGGTTGACAATATAAGAATACAGGGCTAAAAACCTAACAAGTGTTTTTATTTGATGTAGTCCTTTTTTGAAAGTCAGCAAAAACCCAGGATGTTTTAAAGCTTGTCTTCTAAGCTAATGCAGTGAATGATTAATAACTTGTCTTGTTCTGGTATCACGGTTGTCCACATGTCATTAAGCTACAGTATGCACATGTTAGTGATGCGCGGGTCGACCCGTAACCCGCGGGACCCGCGGTCAGCCCGCGGGTTCGGGCGGGTCGGATAGCACAATTTAAAGAAGTGGGTCGGGTGCGGGTGGGTCGGGTCTAAACCCATGTTCAAACGCTCGTATGCTTTGGCTTCAAGTGACGTGAACGTCAGTCCAATAAGCCTCATGTCAAGCACGTTAATTCTGTTTAACATAAGACACAACTTATGCGTTCTGAGCTTAGTTTATTTAGGCTACAACTGGCTATAAAACAGAAAGAAAGATGGACAAGAGTTCAACTACAAGAACATCGTTCTGTGCAGACGGGGCAGCTAGGTTCGACTCAGTCATAAATACATAACTACACAATGCTCCAGCCTGAACTTCATCATTGTAAACTAAACGGAAAGAGTCAAATCCTCACTTGGAGAAACGTCCAGACTCCAGAGCATGTTGACGTTTAAAATAACCCTCGTAAACAAGCTTTTTACTCACCGTGAATGTCTGACGAAGAGGTCTGACGAGGTCCACTGTCCAGGTGAAGCTTAAAATTCGTATCTGTCTGACGGAGATTGCAGTTGTTCGTATCCACATCACAGGGCTTTGCAAAACCACGGTAAAGTCCGCTGTTCTGTTTCTTTCCGCTTAAAATCCCGACGCATTGTCTAAATCCACGAGTAAATCCAGTCTGCATTTGCGTTCTGCGAGCCGCGGCCAAAAACATGCTCAGTAAACAGCCGCTGAAGTCCGTAGATGCCGCGTCCTGCTGCTGACATAATCTTATCGTTTTGAGCGCCACGAAAACAACTTTCTCCCCAAAAATAAGTCCATGAAAATCGTCCATGTTTTCTTCCGCTGCTGAACTGTAAACAACCCGGCTCTCACAAAGATCGTGTATGACGAGAAGATGAGCTACTCTGTACAGATAAAAGTGTATGTGCTCATTTCAGACAAACGTACCCCGCGGAGGCCGCAGCTCGCAAAAAAACAAAGTTTTATGCAGTTTTAATGTGTGCGGGTTCGGGTTGGGTCGGGTCCTGAAAATTAAGCACATTTTTCGGGCCGGGTTGGGTCGGGCTGAATTTTAAATCGGGTCGGGCGGGCGGGTCACAAAAAAAGCTGACCCGCGCATCACTAGCACATGTAAATGCATAAAAAATCTCCTAACAGGAACATCTTGTATTCTTGCAGCATCTATTTACAAAATGTAAACGTGACAGAAGAAATAGCAAAGAAAACAGAAGTGAATGTAGTGTAGGTGTGACATATGTTTCATAAAAAAGTCTGCGCACACATTCACAGCTTGTGCTACATAACAGCTCCCTTTAAAGATTAAATCAATAATTTAAAACGGCATTAGCATATCTCATTGCCTGTAAAAAAGAACACAATCACCATAGCTTACACCGCTCAAATGTTAGAAGAGCGTGGCTGCTGAAAATATACTGTGATTCGCTAATCTAGCCTGGCCACTGATAATGGGCGCAGGTCTCTAAGCCAAATTAAAGTGTTATTATTCTGCACACGGACCGACTAGGCTCCAAGCGGCAAAATATATTACCCAAAGTGCATGCTGGAGTGGCGTTACAAACTTCAGCCCACATAAAGGATAATGTCATTGTCCAAATAGAGCTTACAAGAGCAGAATTTAATCACTTGAACATGCTTGGCCTTAACTCTGCTTCATTGTGTGGTCAACATGTTTTTGTGACCTCTTGTACATGCCAGGGTCAAAGAGGATTGGCAGCGCTGGAGATACAATGATAATAGTTATATTTTTATAGTTTCAAAGTAGCAACAAAATACCATGGCTTTACTTCTTCAATGTATCCAACCTTTGCAGATAGCACTTTTTATTTAAAGTTTGACACCACTGACTTTTCAACCTACGTCTGTGATGAGCCCTGCTACAATCTGACTAGGGATGTCAAGATTAATTGTTTTTCAATATTTCAATATTTTCAATATTGCCAATATTTTCCACCACGGTCAGTTATTTGTAGAATTTTTACAACTTACGGTACTGCAAATACGTGTTGCATCTTATGTGACGTAGAGCTGTGCAATTAATCTTTCAATTTCAATTATGATTATTTCTGTAATTGCTTACAAAAATTGTGTAATTGTGATCATTGACCATAATTATAAATCTGTTCATAAGGCTCAGTTTTTTTCTTAATTTGGAAAATAGTTGTTTCTTTACTTTTGTAGAACATTTATAACAGTTTATTTCTGTAAGAACTGTCACATGTTTAATTTTATTTCTTTGCTCTTTATATTTAAAGGACACTAATGCTCTGCAGTCTCTCTCAGCAAATAATTGGAATTTCAATTATGACTTAAATAATAGTGATTAATATTTTCATCATAATCGATCAGCTAATGTGTCGTGATTGCAGTGCGGGCCAGCGCCAGCAGAGAACAGTGTGTTGTCGACTCACAGCTAACAGCAGATTTATGGTCAGGTCACTTGGTCAGGTCCTCATGCGGGCTGCCATTGGAGCATCTGTCTTTTGTTTTAGTTTTTTCCCCAGGGCTTCTGGTAGCCAAAAAGCTTGCAGCAACAGTAGGACTGTGTTCGTGTTGTTCTCATGCTCCTACAATCTGGTTGTGATTGGTGTAACTGACTAGACGCACCTGCATCTGTAACATCATTTGCTCTAGACAGAAGCTTCAATAGAAGCCTGTACGAGGACGCAAAGTGACGCAGAACAATAAATTGGCCCTAAGTTGAGAGGCTGCTGATGTTAGCAGAGAAATCGGCGCTCCAGGAGTCACATCCATTCAATGACCAGGGCATTGTGGGGCCTGAGGAGTACCTAATATGCAAAACATTTCTTTGAAAAGTTACTGCTAAAAGCGCTAACACATCCAACATGATCCAACATCTTCGACACCATCATCCCCTGCCGTTTGTAAAGACAAAAAAACAAAGCAAAATCCTTTAAATCGAGCTCCAGAGAGTGTCACGATTCCCCCGACAAAAATATACAAATATCCTTGACAGTTCAATCTAAAGTCACTTGAGTAAGAGGTGCATACTTTTTTATTCCTTTGGGAAAAAAAATAATTCCATCATTGACCAATTGAACAGTTTTAATGTGCAACTCTATATTTCTTTTTTGACTGACTTAGCTTTGAAACATGTGTCTCTTCTTATGTTCTTAACAAATATCACATGTAATGGACAAAATGATAAATTAAAAAGCATATTTTTCAGAAATATCTGAATGGCAGAAGAACACGTATAATGTACAGGGCCAGTTCAAAGTAACATTAGCTCTTCTTATCATTATCATGTGCATCTTCTTTAAAGTACACAGTGGACTACTGAGACAAAAGAAAGATCTTGATCCTAGACAGGTTACCACACATGAGCCGGTGAGCATTTCAAAATACTGTGATTGACAGTACAGACATACAATATTTGGCATAATGGTGTCCAATAATTGAGCTGGACTGCCCATGTGACTACTGTGTACAGATTGCACAAAACTATATTTTCTCAGAAGGTTGCGTTTATTTGGTGTGCGCCGAATCAGGGCCATATTCTACAATGCTGTACTAGCCAGTATGTGAGTACGGCATGTGGTGTGGTACGGCTCTATCACTGTCCAATGTAAAGCAGACTGCTAAAATATAACAACAGCTTTAAAGCTAGCAGAGAAACCACTCCAGCGGCCTCTACAGTCCCTTTATGAGAAGCTGTGATTAGCCAGCCAATAAGATTCTGAGCGACCATCCCATGTTCTGTTCTCAGAAATGAGTTGCTGCCCCCGGAAGGCGCTACAGAGCGCAGATGCAAAAGCAACAGATTCAAACAGTCCTTTATTCCACTCAATCTCTCTTTAAATAAACTGTAAAACCGTCCGTCCCAGGCCCACACACGCCTCTAGGTAGTGGGAGGCCTTCAGCTGTGATCCACTACCCTAGCCCCCCTTCACCCCAGCCGGGGAGGTAGGTTTGTGGATCCTCTTGCTTTTTGGGCAGGGGGAGGCCTGTTGCTGTGGATCTCTGCCACTTACTTACTACCCACTCCACTTACCTGGCTATTATTTATTTTTTTTATGTCTATTCTCCTATTGACTGGTGAACTGTTGCTTTTGTTGTTGTTCTTATGTTATTCATACACTAGGCCAGACAAATTTCTATGGACAAAAGTTTATCTTATCTTATCTTATCTTACTCATCCTGGACGTGTTTTCTGACACCATTTTCCATCATTCCTTTCCCATAAACACATCCCTTAGAACCAACTGCTACCAGCTGTGCACTCACCCCAGGACTGTAAAAACTTCTCATGGTTTCTCTCCCCTGCTGATAAAAGTGTCTCAAACAGCAAAAAACGTGACACACTCTCCTTAAACAGACGATAACTTTGCAGCAGTTCTTTTTGTTGATACATTTAACTCATCTTTCAACCTGCGCCTGAGGGGAACTTGTCAGGAGCAGTGGGCGACCGACCGCAGTGCAGCTCCGGAACTTTTGATAAGCTAGGATCTTGGACATAAAGGTTTTGTACCGAGAGTATTAGACTAGCCAACCGTGGGACATTCTTGTCGCGTGCCACTCACTCAGTCATTATGCAGCAGCTGATTTTTTATATTTTTTTAAGAGTAGAAAAGCAAATATGCGTCATTACTGCTGACATTTACTGTATGTACAAAGAACTCACAGCTTTCAATGCTCCTTCTGTTGATCCATTAAGACAGTCTTTGTAAAATCATCACTATTTTACATTGAAGAGTTAGATTTTTGTCTTAGTTTCCAGTTGGTATCTGAAAGCCTGTAAAATGGTGTCTTTTCTGGAGTGAGAGCAGAGCAGCAGGAGCCATGATTGCTTCAGTATGTGACTTGTACCTGGCTGATTCCCACTTCTCTCACATCAAGCCGAGCTAATGTCCTGTAAAAAATCTATTAATGCACCCTCACACTTGTCATTTTCTACCCATTTTCTCCACTTTTCTCTTTATGCTTTATTTCAGATTCTCTCCCCGTTTCTCACAAAGCTAACCCATTCCAGAGCAGGGCTGCATGATTTGGGTGAAATATAGTGAATTTTCTTTGTAGATGAAATTATAGTATTCAAAAAACGGTGGTGGGGCTTAGCTGACATGAAATATTCAGGATATATCGTGACAAAATTATTGGCAATATTCACATTGATACAGGGAACGCATTTGGATACTTAAACTCATACTTTTTACATTTTTGAACCTAAACTGCTGTTTAGGGCTGAAACTATTGAGTTAAAATGATCTTTGTTTTTGTACTATCAACTTGATTAACAATAAAGCAGTGTGAAAATACAATACTTTCTGATTTTGGTGAAATAAGTTAAAAAAAATGTGAAAATTTCAAAGTACAATACTTTTTTCTGCATGATTAAAATACCTATTTGGCTGATTTTTGTAATTTTTGTGTGCGCATTATATTGAATTTTGAATAAATACGTGAACTTTCAAATAAATGAAGTTAAGTTATAAAATATGTATTGCATTTCATATGTATTGAGTAAAACAAGCACATTGGTATAACGGGAGATTGCTGCACTTTGTTTTTAATTTGACAAATATTCACATTTATCTGATAATTAACCCTAAATAATAAATAAAAATAGACCTAATACATTGAAAGACAGGTTTTCTCTGTTCTGCAAACAGCGTATAGACTCTCTGTGGGGACTTCACGCAGAGCTCTTTCAGATTAACAACACTGATAAGTATTTAATACAGAGGAAACATGACTCATGCATTTAAATAGACAAACTCTATTTTTAAAAATAGAAAATGCTCTCATGGCTCTCATTGTTGCTCAACAATGGGCAATGTTATAAACTGGAATTAATGCAAAAGTGCAGTTTCTCTCTATAATGTATTTTAATATGCTCATGTCTGATGTCCGATGGTTGATGAATGCCCGGTGCCTTATTTAAAGTGTTGGGACTCATCAAAACGAATCCAATTACTATTTTTGTATCTATTATATGACTCTTTGCTCCATAGTTTCAAAAACTGTCCCACAATGAAAAAAGTTTGGTCACCCCCGGTCTAGGCTGTAGAATTCAGTCGCTAAGTTTATTTTAAAAGACATGTCTATTTAAGATTGCCCCGCCAAGACAGGCAAGCAAACATTTAGCTACCAGAGCTAAACAGGAAGTACGATGACAAGAAAACTGGGTGGAGCATAAAAGGTAAATACAGAATTATATTCTGATCGCTGTATTCCCTTCTCATGTTGGTCTGCTCTGGTTGAGTGCAGGTGGATTTACCCAATCACAGTGATGTATACATGCCGTACGTTAACAGTGATGAAACAAAAACTGTGATCTAGTCTCAAAGAAAACCAGAATATAAATGTCTGTAGCTGCAAGCAGTTCTACCTGATGCTCTGGTCGTTAAAAACACTCCGCTCACTGTGAAGCGAACCTATTTGTATTTAATGCTCGATGGATTAAATTAGCTACAGCAGCTAAAGGTGCAGGCCTCATCTTTCTAATGCCTTTCTGCCCATATGTTTCTCACTCAGGCAGAGATAGCTTAAAGATAGAAAAGAATCAAACCATCTTAATGAATTCCATTTTCTATCCCATTTCTCATATGAAGAAGCCAATTCCATTAAATTTCCCCGTTTATTTAGGATCGACGAATCACAAGACGAGCGCTTGACACGGTTTCCATAGCAGCGAAGAAGGCCGTGACCCAATTTGATTTGTGGCAGATCAGATATGAGATTGTTCAAAGTGCCGCTGGCCCCGTGCGTTGTTTTAGTGCGTGTGCAGAGGAGCAAAGCATGTTTACTACGAGAGACATGACATGACTGACAACCTCACAGAGAACTTCAATCATCCAGGCTTCGTCATCGCCAATAAAATGTGTTAAGTGGGGAAATGAATTCACCTTTATTGGATAAGAATGAATTCAGATATTGAAAGCTTTGGCACACTGATTGGCTAATGATGGTTACAAAGTTGAGTCAGTATGTACTTGGTAAACCCTGGCTGAACTCCATGTATCTGGTGATAACTAATACTTTTTTGTTTGAAGTGACCACAGTTCCACACATTCATTCTTATATTTTCAATAAGCAGTGTTGCGCTAAAGCTTTGTGTATGAAGTTCAAAGTGCTGCTGAGTCGTTTTTAATCGTTTTATCTTTCCACCTTGATGTTTTAGGGCAAAGTTTGAAGCAGTTAATTGCTTATTGTCAGTCGAGATGAATCACTTTATACTTTTGAGAGTTGTTTTTTTTACTTGCCTGATCCTCACTGACTGTGGCAGAATTATCACAATTTAAACAATTTTCTACAATAATTCCAGAATTAAAAGTGTGAAATGTAATTTTATTGTTTTTTGACTCAAAAGACCAAACAGTTTACCAGTTTGAGTGGCACAGCTTAAAATTGTACTTAGCAACTTTTTCTGGGTCTCCTTGTATAAGTTATTGTTTCACAGCATTCTATGTAATGCAGTTATTCAATTTCAAGGTGTTATTTGATCAAATTATTAAACATAAAAAAAAAAAAAATGCTTGGAGAATATGCTTGATTTAGTGTTTTTGACATTTAGTGTATCTTTTCTGTTCAAAGTTCAATTTGACAAACATGACTAACAAATCTCTGCACCTCTTCGCGGGCCAGATTAAATTTGGAGGGCACGTTTGGCCCCCAGCCCCACTTTGGCACCACTGCTCAAGACAGTTGTAAAATGTCATCGATTTATGTAGAGGAATGATATGTAGCTTTTTCCTTTAAATACATTTCCCAAGTGTCTTGTTGTTTTCAAGACATTTTGCTCAGATTTACCAGTCTAATCGAATGACAGGACATGTTTTATTCGACCACGAATTTCTTTGATCCACTACAGCCCTATCTTTCTTTTTTCACACATGTAACGAGTTAGCTTATTTTACTGAATGAATGGTTTATATCATATTATAGCACATACGTATAAAAAAGCTTCAAAGCCCACACAGTTTTATCACTCAGCAGAAGCTTTGATCTCACAAAGTAACAGTTTTCAAGAGGTCACTAACTTGTTCCGGTCGGTGTCACCCAGCCTGTCTGCTTTTACTTAGCCTCTGTCAGAGAAAAGAGAAAAGTGTAAGAAATACCACAGTTCTTCTCTGTTCTTTTACTTTCTGAGAGAGAGAGAGAAATAAATAAAGGGAGAGCGATACAGGGAGAGAAAGAGGAGTAAGAGAGGAGAGAGAAAGAAAGAGGGGAAGAGAGAGAAAAGGAGAGATAGAGGAGAAAGAGAGAAGAGAAGAGAGAGTAGAAGAGATAGACAGAGACAGAAAAAGAGAAAGAAATAGTGGAGCGAAAGAGAGAGTGTGAATAGACATAGAAAGAGAGAGACAGAAGAAAAGAGAAAGACGAAGAGAGAGACAAAAGAGAGGAGAAAAAGAGAGACAATGGGGGGAGAGAAAGGAGGTCAAGGAAGAGAGAGTGACTCATATACATGGGTTAATAAAAAATATGTTTAAGAACGATCATTATTGAAAAACAGTCAACAAATGTCAACAAATTTGCTATTTTGAAAAAAAGAGAAAAAATATACAAATAATTATGATATGTCTGCATAGTAATGTTTTTAATTTACGATGAAAGTAAGTTTTGTTTTCAGCATTCATTATCCAACCTCTTTGTCAGTATCAAAATGAACGTGAAATGTTAATAACACTAATCTGTTTGAGTTCTACAATAATCCACTGTATTTTGACTTGTCTTTTCACTTGTGTTGTTACTATGACACTTTTAATTGTTTTCTCCCATTGTCTGCCTGCTTCTCACTGTGTCACATTATCCCTCGCGACTTCCCGAGTGAAACTACCTTTTAATTCTCATTTCCTTTTCCCCCCAAATCCTTCTGGGCTCAGTCTTAATTGAAAGATTATATGCAGCTTCAACAACAAGCCTGCCCATTTTCTGTCTGGATTTCGCCTGGCATGTCTCGCGCTACAACTATGCCTCCTTGTTTGTTTGTAGTTTTTGAATTCAATAATAAACCAACCTTTATTATGTCTGCCTCCATGTCCAAATGACTTTTACTTATTTTTTTTACAGATGAAAGATTCAAATTATTAGAGCGTTATTGGATCCCGCCTGGCCGGCACGACTCCTTCTTTCCTGTCTGTCTTTTTGAATTTCCATTTCGAGTCAATCCCAGAATGTTTTAAAAATTGGTTTAAGAAAAGAAGAGAGTTGGATATTTGGCCCATAAATTGAATTTGTTGGTCTCACAGCTGCATGACCTTGGCTCCAGCCCACATAATATTCTGAAAATCAATATTGCCAAAAGGAGAACTGGAGCTGTGGCCTAAGAAACAACTGAGAGCTTTTTCTTGTGTTGTTAAGGGCTAGCTTTGGTCTATATTGAGTTTAGACCTGTTGGGCATAAGCTACTTGTGATTTCTCTGTGATTGTTATGATGTGGGCTCTGTTGGAGTCATTTTACTTTAGTCTTCATGCTTTGCTTTGATTTGAACAGGTTTAGTTCTAGAGTTTTTGGGTCTTTGTTATTTTGTGCCCATCATTTACCATACCATGACCAGTAATAGCTTTGGTAATATTTCGTTTCAGCCAGTGATTTACTTCAAGTGTTCTATGTTACAGTGGTCAAGTCAGATTAATTTAACAGTAATGAGCCAGTCAAGTAATAATTAGATAGGAAATGGCTCAAATCAGCAAAAATACAAGGATTATCTACATAAGACTATCGAGCAGGATTCAGAGTCCACACCATGTAACAAGAATAACTTTGCCAGACAAAGCTTCCACAAGAGACAAATAAACCAAGATACATCTGAGACAAACTCATACAAGCTGTCGCGAAGGTGTACTATGCTTATTCGATTTAAACCATAGGCGCACCGCCCATGTTCATTTTCTTACCTCCGGGTTCGAGATGTGTTGCGTTCGTAGTAAGTCTTAGCAGCGGAAGATTCTCAGAGTTGTGAGGGCGTTCGTCACCATGGGGAATTTAACAATAGTTCCCGGAATAGCCAGTAAGAGTCTGGCATCTCATGTATACCACTAAAATATTTGTCGTTTTCGCTCTGTAAATCAGTGCCTATGTTTTGTAGTCCCTCTACCATTGATGTGCCCGTTTTGCTCATTTTTGTTGTTTTGTGACTTTAATCTTTGGTTTCCAAGCCATGCAACACGATCGATGTAAAGAAAGATGACATCTTAGCCAATTGTGATTTTTTTAACACCAATATTGCGATTGCAGAGGTTGCACATTTTCAGCATGGATGGACATAGTAAATATACCACCCTCATGAGTTATAACTATAATTCACAATGAAATTTAAATAGCCATGTACTTGTCTCTAATGGCATACTTAATAGAATAAATGTAGAGATGACCCATAGCATGTTTACTCTTCTGATAGTAATGTAAGGCGGCTACGTGGATTGATGAGTTTCCCGACACATTTTTCCAATACGAAATTATAATTACCTGAGTTCGCCCAATATTTTATCCGTTTGATTATTGATTCAATTGAGAGCTTGCAACCCTTATATCCCTTCCCATCATATGATCCCATACATTAATTCATCTTTGTGTCCTGAAAAAATTCTGTGAATGTGTTTGTCTGAATAGTTTAAGTAAATGTCCAATCATTATACCATCCAACTTCCTTTTTCGATCTAAATCTAAGGTGTAATTCTTCGATGAGTGTTATATCCGGTGTATGGGTGTTTATCTGCCCTCCGTCGCAATCCTATGGCCTATCAATCCATTTGCGATCACAGCTCAACTCTACAATTCCATGGAGATTGCCTACACAGTGTGTTCTATTCTTAGAAATAAGCGCGATGAGGCTTATACGTGTATATTATATTACCAACAATGATCAAAACCAACTGGGTAAACCCTTCTTTTACCCTTCCATAACTATCTACTGCACCTCTAACCTCGTGCGGTAAATGCAAAAATAGAACAAGTTCCAGTAATAATGCGAATATTATTTGGCCTGGCCCCTCCTTTGTTTTCTTTTGAAAAGATGTTCTTTTTATCTTTACCACATTATGGAAATCACAAGAACTACGACACAAGAGCAACATTTATCTTATTAATAATCGAGATCGAGTCCCTTTACCTTCTACCTAAATATTCATTATTAGATTATATGGTAAGAATTGACTCGTTAACCTCCAAATATAAATTTTACCAGAAACCGCTTGCTATAACTTAAATATATGTATGCCCACGAGTTTTCTTCTAGACCAAGGACCAAGTAGAAAAAATTCTACTTTAGATCCCCGATGATAAAATAGTCAACGTGTTATTTGTATACATATCTATTATCTCCACAAATAGATAACTATGTTCTAGACTATAGTATGCCACGTCATGAATCTAATACTAGACAATAGAGTCTAATACGCATATAGCGCCTTATCTGGACTCCTTAAACGCTGGTATAGCCAGATGGTTTCTCTTATATAGAGTCCATTTTTGGCCATAACCATTTAGTTTGAGCCAAAATAATATATGATGTTTATTTGGAGTTGTCATCTAATAACTGAGCTGACCACGCATCTAACCTTAGAAAGCACTATTCCTGAAACAGTAATCGCAATTTTCTTATTTTAATAAAATTTATGCTGATTTAATCGCGTCTATTGACTACATCTTTACTACCCTCATAGTTAACCTGAAACTTTAATTTCTAATGCCTTTACATGTTAAAAATTTGGTATACGCCTAGCCAAAGATTGGATGATCCACACTGTTTAGCCCCTCCTGCTGACAGTCTTTTTGCAGCGACCAATTGAAAGGATCAATAAAGCCTCCTTGTTTTCCCCCTTTAAATTCTGAATCCTTTCACTGACTAAAACAAACCCCTCAGGTTTGCCCTTGGGTCCTACTTTTTCAACTACTAGTTTAACGTTCAGTTTAAGCCCGAACCTAGGTGTAGGACTATGATAATGTCCGCCTACTCCATGAATTTTGGTA
This sequence comes from Mugilogobius chulae, assembly GCA_038363315.1. NCBI lineage: Eukaryota > Metazoa > Chordata > Actinopteri > Gobiiformes > Gobiidae > Mugilogobius > Mugilogobius chulae. The sequence continues at coordinate 32,834,852 of CM076401.1, read as the reverse complement.
TATTCTCATGGCCATGTTGTCCTCTTAGAGTATCTTGTCCTATTACTTCTTTAACAACCAACTACTGGCGTGTACAGCCCTTGTCACATTCCAAAATAAGATAATTATTGGAACCTAATCTCGTTTTCAATCTTGTTCTTCTTTCTTTGTTGTGACCATTCTTGAAAAGCTTATATTACAAAAATTCTCTATCAAATCTCTTTACAATCCTTTGCTTTTCCTCAGGTACCTATACTGGGAGAACAATGGCATCTACCACGATCCACCCCAACCGAAATGTCCAGGCAGACGGCCCCCTAAATCGCAACTCATTCTCCTCTCTCATATCGGACAATTTCGACTACTGGTCCTATCGTAGAGATCCGCCAAGCAGCCCTGTACCTTCTATAGAGAAAGCGAGTCCTGGTCCTCTTGCGGTCCCTGTAATTTGATGAACGAATAACCAAGAAGTATTATTCATTTAATTCAACAGTACTCGTAAATTAAGAACTCTACCTACTCCTAACATAATATACCATAAAGTAGAGGTGGCCTTGTCTCTCCACATATAACGTTGTTTATGCAAGATTCTTCATCTGTTGTTCAGGCCAAGAAAGAATACAATGTGAGTGTGAGGTGCTTTTTTGCGTTATGAAACCGACATGATTTCAAAATGATACGTTTTGGTTTGGATCATCTCTGGTTTATTATCACACATACCGAGAAACCACAGCTATGTTACAATCCCATCTCACGTTATTTGTTGTTAAGTGCAATTGCAATTGTGTGACGTTATAATCTGATAGACTATGAAACTACTCCTAGAAGAAAAGTCATGCCTAGATCAACACTTCCCATGTATTTTGATTAATTGTACCCATACGCTGGATAAATGAGTTCTCTAATATACTATGGTAGATCGTGTCCCACGTGTATTCCGTGGTTCTATCCAGGCGCAGTGGCTCGTAATCCGAAGTGCCAAGCTCCTGAGTCACTGTCGTTTACTAATTTCGAGTGGTGTGATTTGCCACAAAAGGCCTATGCTGAATCGGACTGTTATTCTGCACGAAGTCCGGATCGTGGTGCGGGATAAGAATGATAATGCGCCGGTTTTCCAAAAGCCAAGATACTACAAGGCCATCAGTGAGGTAAACACGCATTTTACTCAGCAAAGGAAAGTATTGTGTGAGACAATTTGAGTTTTTGACCTTGGGGAACGTGATACAGTGGAAAATATAAAATGCACAGACTTCTTTGATCACACTCCAAACATGGCTTTTTCTTTGGTTTCTAAATCGAACAAGATTTTAAAGGAGACCTATTATGTGGGTGCATTTACTTTCTGTTCAAAACTGCAGCATTAATTAGCCCTGCATCTCATTGCTTTACCAAGCAACTATTTTCAAATAACTTTTTGGGCCTATATGGAATCTGAAGCATGAAATGTGATTTTTTATTTAGCCACAAGTCGATGCTGCTCGATTATGATGAAAATATAATCACGATTATTTTAAATCATAATTGAAATCATAATTATTCAAACAATAATTTACTTATAGAGTGTGCAGAGGATTATTGCTTTCCGTCTAAGGAGAGTGAAAATAAGGCATAAACATACATGAAAACACGTTGTTAGGTAACGATGCTTTCAGAAATAATGTCCCAGCCCATGACCACTTGGCTTATCGAGGGCTGACTATAGTTTGAAAAGAGAGAAATAAGAAGGATTGAGGCGAGAGACCGCTACCCTGCGCGACCCATCCTACAATTTCATGCCCTATTCTATGGCTGCATCACCTTATTCGAGTCACCGGTAAATTCACATAGTGTCTACATAAATTTACTCAGGATAACTCTGGAGTTACAGACATATTATGTTACCTAGCAAATAGTAAAATCATAGACCAATTAGAATAGTCGATCGATCCTTTGGCACCCATCCAGCTCTTATCCAAAGGCCGTTCTAGGTTGAACCAAAATTGGGAAGAGAGTATTTTACCGTTGAGCATCTCACGTGCATCATGATTGAGTGAAGAGTATTCACTCCAATAGTACTACAATGTGGCTATAGAAATCCCATACTCCCAAGCGTGCATCCTGACCGATAACAAAAATGAACTACAGCATAGCACAAAAAATGTCTTCCGCACCACGAGATCCCAACTACTCTTGATGTTGTCCAAAAAATATATCATCACCACAATAATTCAGTAAGCAAGAAAGACATATTAACATATCCACAAAAAGCATGCTTTAACATGGAGTCAAAAGATCATTGTAGTTCGTACTAGGTTATAGAGTCTTTATGACCTACAGGGACATATGCTTCAAATAAACAGTAAACCAAAAGAAAGATGCCTAACACCAGATTATAGCAAGAAATGCTAATTTCCAACTGTACTTCCTGTGCAGGTTGATGTTACGGTTAAGATAAAACAGAATATATTTTCTGACCTTGTACATATGTACACTTTTATTATTTCATTACAAACATTTAATCCTACCTAATTGCTAAAACTATTAGACACCATTTGCCACATACATACACATTCTCTTTTACACATTCATTACTTATGGTTCAAACTTCCTGTTCCAAAGGCCATTTTTTGGTCAGAGGCACAAATGTTTTAAATTCAGTAAATGCAGTAAATCCAGGTCACCGAAAGGCGGACTCCGGTCCGGATCCGGACCCAAGCGCCGCCCCATCCGGACCGGACCGCGTGGTCCTCCTGCCAAACACTCGCAGAAAGGCTGGAAAAGAAGACGTGATTCTTTAAAGAAGAGCTGTGCAGTGAGCGCATCAACAGACGCGCGCGCACGTCACCGCTGTGACTCGTCTTTCTCACTTTTGGCACAGCGCCAGAGACAGAAAAACGGCTTCACGCCGGTGCGGTGCGGTCTTTGGTCTGCAGAGTGTATTCAAGTACGCGTTTGAGTGTCCGCGTAATGCACGCTGTGCAAAGCTGCCGCTTTGACTCGTCCTTCTCCCATTTGGCACCGCGCCAGAAACAGAAAGACGCGGTTTATGACGGTCCAGTCAGATTCAACTTTTATTTAGAGCGCGCGTTTGTAGGCTATGTGCGCGTGGGTGTGCGTGTAATGAACACGATTCAGAGCGAGCGTTTGTATGATTCTTCCCTGCGTAAAGTTGGAGGGCTATCGCGTGTGTCCTATCGCCAATCAGCCAATCACATGGCTGCATTCAGTGACTGCTTTGGCCAGTGGGACAGAGAGAGAGACAGACGTGGTACAGAACAGGCTCGAGTCAGAACAGACTTAGAATAACTCCATCACAGACTCAGTGATCATTTCTGATCAGTGTAAAAACACTGTCTCCTCCACAGCACAGGTCTGATTCAATTTTGATGGAATTTATTCATCCATCAAATACATTTTTAAAGGTGCAGTAGAATAATACATTGAAAACAAGCTTTTTATAACATAGAATTATGTGGGATATTGTGAAAAATGAATATTGTGTAGTTATTTTAATTATAATGTCAAATTTAAAAATGACTTAAAAGAAACTTTGCCGTGAAGTTCCGGACCTTGGCTTGAAAAAATCTCTTCCAACTGGACCTCAATAAAATCTTATTGGTGACCCCTGCAGTAAATCATCTCTGTTGGCATTATCTACCATTGACTCATTGAGACAAACTAAAAGGCAGAGAAGTCTTGCATTTTGGGATACTGCATTCTTCTCTTGAAGTGAATCGTGTGGATCTGATTATTTTATTCAAGCACAGAGTACCTAATTTTCACATATTCCCCCAGTGTCAGCTCAGATTTACTTTGCTGTTGTGATCACCATATTAAGACCCCCCATGTGACACATTTCTCTTTTTCCAATCTTTTAACAAACAATCTACCAAGAACTGTGTTTTTTTGTTTTTAATTTAATGAGAAAAAGAACATGGAGCGTGTAAACAAGCGAGGCCAGACATTAAGCTACGACTTAGATCTATAGGGCAATACCTTAAGTGCCCTTTACAGCACCATTACAATCTGTTAGCATGCTCGTATTAACATAATGCATTCTTGTATTGATTCAAAAGTACACTTTACATAATTTGGTAACTTGCTGGCCTTTATAACCTAAACTCATTGATCCTTGTTGACAATGCAGAAGCAAAAATCTAATTGAAGATGGCAAAATGTCTTCAACTTAACCTTTTCTTAATTAATGACTTTCAAAGTAACAAGAGTGTCATAGTTTCAGTTGAATTATGTTTCTAACGTGGCTTCAATTCTATCATTTAGACAGAGAAATCTTCTACTTTTATTTTCACACATGAAAATACTAACAAAGTTCTATTCACTTTTTAACACAATTTGAGTAGAATTTGGATCAATTATTGTCTGTGTAACTGTTCAAACTGAAATAAGACGTTTTAAGGCCATTTAACATTCTGAGCTATCAGAGGAGACGAGCTATGATGCTATGATATTATATACAGTAATTTTCGCACTATTGAGCGCACCTGAAAATAAGCCGTACCTGCACGATTTAAATTGTTAAAATGATAAAGTACATACATAGGCCGCACTTGTTGTTCGTAAGTCTATGAGAATCTATAATTTTGCTGCATTGTTGTAAAACCGCAGAGTTCAAAGTTTGTGAAGAAAGTAGTGGCTTATGGTTCAGAAATTACGGTATATTTGTTATTATTTTATATAGATGAAGGACAGCCAAAATAAACATTATTAAAATGCATTTTTATGTATTAGAAAAAGTGAATGGATAGTCACTAAGCAAATGTAATACAGATATCCAAAAATCCTAAAACTGTGTCCTGAACCTGGATCAAATCATGTCTGAGAAGGGCTTGTGGTCTGAAATGTCACATCTGATGAAGAAAAAATGTAAATGATCCAGCTGTTCGCGTGGATCTTTTTATGGTTTTAATTTAGTTACTAATACAAATCACCAGACTGAATATTTGTGAAATTAGTTTTTAGATATATCATGGCACAAGTACAATGTTGCGAAGAAAATCTGTGGCCCCATAACATCACTGCATTCTAGAAGGTTTCAAAACACAATCCGAAGTAGATCCGACGCCATTATACCAGATTTTTTTCCCCATAGCACAGATGTTTTGTTAATATATCTAATAATGTGAACATTCAACAGTCCACACATTGCTGTCTACATCCAATTATGTCTCGTTTGTTCACCAAAATCCACTGTTTGTCTGTTGCTGTTGTTGTTGTTGTTATTGTTGTTGTTGTTAGCACTGTGGCTAGCTGCTGTTAAAACTGTGAAAAAAACAACACATCACAATGAATGATTCAGAGGCTCAGAATGCATTAGATAAGTGAGCAAAACATGTAGACTAATGCAGGAAGTCTAAAATGAATGATTTGTGTTTGTTTACACTTTTAAGTAAATAAGAATCGATTATAGAACCTTCAAGGAAACATATTTTAAAAGTTAAATGAATCAAATACTGCACTCATTTACAGTTACATGAGTATTTGTAATGTATCACTTTCCACTCCTGCATATACAGTTGTCTCTTAAACCAAACTTGCCGCAGAATCAATAATGGCAAAAGCAAAGTTACTCTGCCACTGTAGCTTTCTAAATCTTTAAACTGCCAATCCTTCGGTTCTAGTGCGGAAGAGAAGCCAGATTTAACCAGCTTGACTCCTAAACTGGACAGGGGATGCTTGTAGCCCACTGCCAGCTCAGAGCCAGGCAAAACCCAACTCCAATATCTCATTATAGCGTTTCCCTAGGCCTGTCCTGCCCAATCTGTCTCCTGTAGCATTCCTTTCATTCCTGTTTTAGACTCCTCTCTGCTCTCCTCCGGTTCTCCATTGTGGCACCTTTCCTCAACCCTCGCCACCTTTTTCTGCCACACTTCAAACTCGCCTATTTTATCTTCCTTACAGGCCACAGTAGTGCTCGGCTTCCTCATCACTCTGACTTAAATAATTGCCTGCGGTTCTTTTTGGAGTGCAAAACAGCTGAAAATGGTCCCCGATTCACACCATGTGGCTTAAACGTGGTCAATTGAAGGCTGAATTAGATTTACAAAAGTTTTCGAGGATGGTGAAAGCTAGCTATAGAAGTGAAAGCTGATAAACTCACATAGCTGTTCATTTATTTCTGAAAATGTGATGAATTTTGATTTGAATGATTTACAGTGAAAGCAAAAAGTATCTGCAAAGGTGATTTCACTTGAGCTGTGAAAGTAAAGGTTGTTTCAGACAATTATCATAAATTATCTTAACATGGCAATTTGTTGTGTTCGGGGGCGACGTTAAGGCCATTTTAAAGACTAGTTAGACGCTTAGCAGATAATGTCAGAGCTGGGGCATCTGATTTTTTGGTTGTAAATTAGTAAACTTTTTTTTTCCATCCTCAAGTATGTTGTAAATGCCACGTGTCAAGCCTGAAACAAATAATAGTATTTTTTGTAATTTGCTACAAAGAGCTCATAAGCTGCCTGGGGATCACTCCGGTTTCTTTTTGTTGTCTGTAAAAAGATGTTCTTAACCTGTAATTGCAGTAAAAAGTTATGCAGCTATTAACTATGTACCAAAGGGAGTCATGTTAGGAACAAGCCCCCATTAAGAAAGCTACATCTCAGAAGAAAACGTAGATAAACAACAAAATGCCAAGCATGTTTTTGTGCCTTTTTTATGTCAATATTTTATGAAAAGCCAAAGCAAAAAATAATCATGACATTTTCTTTGAGTTTAACGGGTAAGTTTAGGCTTCAAGTTACTAAAATGGATAAGTTTAGAACTGGGTTGGGTAGGTGAAGATTTACCCGTTAAACCTAAAGAAAAACATGACTTCAGTCAGAATTTGTAATGAGCTGGAAGAAAGATGACAGTCGCTTTGTGTCTATGGCTGTTGCATGTTGCAAGCTTAGTTGCTAGCAGCTAGCTAGCGGCAGTCCACTGTACAGTGGTACTTTTCTCTCAGGCAGATATGTGGTGCTCTGCTGACCAATCAGAGCAGGAGATAGATAAACTGAGTTAAAGCTTTAGACTAAAAAGCTGTATTTTATGGAAAATACAACCTTTTTGAAATCTGTAAGTCTGTGAGCTGAGCACAAGCAGTGTATGTTTAGATTGTGGAAAAATGCTCTCTAGACTGTGGCGTATCATTTCGCTGCAATATAATGTAACTGGCCACTAGCACAACTTAGATAGCAATGTCCTTGCCAGATGTTTTAATAGATTTTGCGGTTAGTACTTGGTCAGATTTAAATACCTATTTCCTGTTTTGTAGCTTGAATATTTGGTAACCCACATTAAAGGTTGTTTATGCAATGATAAAGTTTTTATTTTTTTTATTTTTCGTTAGAAATACCAATGCTCTGGCTTTTGTTTTTTGCTAGTTCACAGCAGACGGATCAAAATACAGTATGTAATGTAGCAATATTTAATTGTACCATAACTGCTGGAAAAATTCAACTTTTTTTCAGTTTCCAAGAAAGTTTATTGTAAAAGAACAAATCAGAACAAAGCTGTCTTCATCAAATATTACCAGATCCATGTGAGTTGCTATTTGTCTGTTTTAAAACGGATTAGTTGTTCAATGAGGACTTTTAAAATTATTGGTCTAGAAATGTTTAGAAATGTTTTTTTTTTATTATTATTTTCTTTCACTCTCTATATTCATTGTGGGAGTATTAAGTTATTTCACAATTCAGGCACAAGTCAAGCACCTGTCACCAGTCTAGAACAATGTCTTCCTCATTTTTATTTGTTGCATTGTGTAGTGCAATAAACCATCAAAATGCAAAATGCAGAAAAAAAAAATAATGAAAGAAATCCATGTGCTTGTATTTATAACCGCAATGAGAACACCTACTTATGAAGTAATTTTTTGGGGGAGAACATGGTGATCCCCGGGGCCTAAGTCGTGATCTGGCACCACCAACTCCTTTTTATAAAACTGGAAACAAATCCCCTGGAAAAGTGGCAGAGTGTCACTGTCACACGTTCGTAAGACCATTGTGGCTTAAGTGGGAGGCAGAGATAACCCTGTTGAGGAAAATGATGTAACAAATTATCGCCGCGGCAACTAAATCGGGCTTAATCTGCAGCGTGTGGTGGTGGCGTCTGGAGATTAGGCCTCCTCGCTCCGACATCATCACACATGTCCCCCGGGCTCCAGGCGGAAAAGAGAAAGAGAGAGAGAGAAGCACACCATCCACCGAATTTGAACTGGTGGAAGTTGTGGCTTTCATGTTCTGTGGCAGGAGTTCAAATTCACTCAGGCAAAGTGTTGTATTTTTGAACCGACTGAGTCTGTCTGGGAGAAATACTACTGAGACGCGTTGGACCGCATTAGTGAGGAAAGACAGAAAGTGGTACTGACAATGACATGAATTACAATCGTTGTGCTGGCAATATCGCATATTAAAACATTCAACTTTACCAAGCCATCCATTTAACATAGGCTAGGTGCATTATATAACTTACCTGATACAGAGTAAGGCCCCTGTCTGACTCTGTGCTTGTTCCCTTGCACAGCGATAAACTTGCTGTTTATCTATAATTTAGTTATCTTTGGGTGTTTTTGTTGCCCACAGCTTTTATTTACAGATCAGACATTTAACTTGACAACTTGCTTGACTAGAGATATAAATAACTGCACAGAGTTTAAAGCCATGCAAGTTTTTAGAGGCAAAGCAGTATCCTTTCTATAGGGAAAAGGTGACTACAAACTCTTCACCAAAAATCCTACATGATGGGTGCACCTTTCAAATCCAATAGAAGTAGTTTTATGAAGAAAAATCTTGTGTATTTCCTGTGTGGGATGGAAAAAAATAATCTAAATTAGGGCTGGGTGATATGGACAAAAATGTATATCTCAATAGATTTTTTCATATCTTGATATATGATATATATCTTAATGCCTTTGAAATTAATTTTTTAAGTGATGACATTTTTTCCAAGCCGATAGTCTGCTGATTAGAAAGTGGAAATGTAAATTTACATTGAATAATTTAATTTTGGTGAAACATTTTGCTGAGTAAAACTAAATAAAACAAAATTCTATGCAAAGCAGTCTAAAATATGACTATTACTGCAAGTAGAAATTTGTTATTTATTTTTGTATTTTCTCTCAACTGCTTTTATTTTTAAATTTTTACCAAATAATATTTCATTTTTTTTATAAGCAATTATTTTTACAATATTCATATATATATTTTTTATCGGCTTAATCTAATTATATTTTTTTGCATTTTTTTCATTCTTAATTTACAAATGACTTATAATAATTTATACTGTTTGGATTATTTACTGTTTCATCTGTAATGTTGAAAATGTCAAAGAATCGACGATTAGTCAACTAAATAGGTGGGTATGCAAAAGCTCTGAAACTATTGATCGACCCAATCTGTGCTTGAGAAAACTAAAAACGCAATGGACTTTTTTTTATGAATTTGAGCCAGTGTAATTATTTCTAAAAAGGCAAATTACACCAATGATTTGGTCCCAAATCTTCAGCTGATTTACCGCTTTTTGTTGCTGTGCTAAATAAATCCTAAATATAAAATCTAAATATAATACTTGGTCCACACAAAATTTTTTTGGTTGATTAAGATTCCATTGACTGATTAAACGACTAAACAACTAATGAACTAGTTTCTTGGCCTTGAAAAATGCAAAAAATAATCATTGTATTAACATTTTTTATGATTATTTTCTAAGGCAGCGGGTTTTCACTTTCATGAAACATATAGATTTTTAAAACAAATGTTTCTATTGAAAACCATGCATTGTACATTGTCTTGTCCATGCTCTTCAACTAATGTTATTCTCTATTATATTACTATTACACAATTGACTATAAAACAACATTTCAAGCCATTTTCCTCTAAATTGCATATCCTTCTATTGCGTTTGTCTGAAATTGCCTTGACACTCCTAAAATGGAAAGCATCTTTACACTCACAGTTCTTTTGGAGATGGAGTCAGACACAATAACCCACCGCGGTATAATAACTTGTTGCATCATGGTGTATTCAAGCGTGGAGAAAACTTTCAAAACAAACACAGCTGTAAAATAGCTGCAAAACTTTTAAACTGCTAGATTTAAACTTTTTGAGACGTCTAATTTGTCCCGATAAAAACTCAAGTGGAGCAACCAAGCGGTCTCTATCTGTGTTTTGTCTAAACAGACGAACCCAATTAGCTGTATTTGTTTTCTACAGTACATAGGCCCAAATCCACCTGGGACATTACAACACTGCCAACGGTTGGAGAAACCCATGAGTGTGAAAATATGGTGAATAACACAAAGCAGGGGAAGAAATATTACCTACGGTCCTGGAAATTAAACAGGAAATCCGAGTGGCTAATGAAAACAAAATGCACAGTTTAAGACTAATTACTTTTGAGACCAAGAATGGAGTCAACTGCACATGAATCACTTTGTTTTCCACAACAAGTCGATATGTTCAATATCTGGAGTTATAGGCACTTTGTAATCAGAGTATGAAAAAGGCCTGTTAGACATCAGGCAATTTAGCAAACAGTGAAGACACTTGTGAAAAACCTCAATTTTTTAGACAGCAAACAATGTGTACAGTATCTCCAAAGATCCTAAGCTCGATTTCTGCTTTTTTTAATAATGTATCAAACAGAAATAATTATATAATAAGCTTTTTTCTTGTTTTTAAGCATTTTTTTTTCTTGTCAGCTGTTAGCAAGCCGTGTCGCTAGCTAGCAGCAGTTAGCCACAAGCTAACAACAGTAACACATAAACTTGGAGTTTGGAGAAAACGAGACATTATTGGATAGAACATTGTGTATTTTCACTTGTATACATTAACAAGATGCACAAGAGGGGAATTCCTTTTAAGTTATTTAATGTTTTAGATAGATTTTCATTATTTAACTGTATGAATGAATACGGTACTTGCGTATATATAAAAAAAAAATCTGCATTAACATACAGCAACAATGTAGGTTTTCAAAAACAAATCTGCTTTACTGAGCTGTTCATTTATTGTTGCCCTAAATGAATATACGAATATAGTTCCCATCCTTTAAAAGTTTAGTAGTTTAGCACAGAAATTAGCATAGTATTTTAGCATCTTGGCTAGCTTGGAGCAATTCTGTAGTGCTATTCTCAGCATGGGATAGAATTAATGTGTTTTTTCTCTCCCAACAACCATTAAAAACTTGCCTATGTGTAATCTTTCTTGTTTGCAAGTCCACTTGTGAAATGTTGCTCAGATATTGACCACTCAAATGACACAGACTGCGGTCCAAGTGTCCATGCTGCTCGCTTTTCATTTTAGTCCTCCATCCAGCATGTGCGATGGCTCCCTCCTGATTGTCCTTTCTCACATCCCATCTGAGCAAAATAAACAGACGACAAAACGAAATGACTTAAGTGCTGCTTATTTGTAGCTGTTTCTTTAATTATTTGTTGCTTTTCAACCTTGGGAAAAAAAATGAAAGAGAAAATGTGGGGTCAAAGATGCTGTGAGTTTGATTTTGTATTTCTTCTTGACTTCCAGCTGACACCCGTAGGAACAACGGTTTTCTCTGATTTCTGGGGAGCAATGGAGCGACGGACATCGATGATGGGCCAATGGACAGATAGAGTACACCATCCAGTACAACAACTCTGACCCAGTGAGTGGCATGTTGTCTGTTCACACATAAACCAAATACTTATGCAATATACAGTATACTCTTTTATTCAAAGTTGTTTTTAACCTGTTTCTTCCATGAGCAGACAAAATGTATTTATAGATTGTTGCAGATTTTTTTTTTTGTCTGGTTTAGCTACACAGCTACAAAAAATATATACTGTATGTTCAAGCAGTTTTAAACTGGCTAACATGAACCTCATATGTAATATTTGTGTATTTAGATTTTCCAGAATGGATTGACGAAACTTATAATCCCCCACCTGGCTGATATTGCTCTGTTTGGCTTATTTGGTCTAAATTATCCAGACAAGACTTATAATACGTTTTGTCCAATCAATGCTTAAAGCATCACCATATGGCTTACTTTCAACAGTTTAAACGGTTTTATTTAAGGAATGCATGTCAAAACCAAATGAAAGGATATAAAAGTGGTCATAGAGTGAACTATTCTAATGAGTGAATTCATAACTGGTTCAACAAAGCCACAAGACTTGATATAGGATTTATAAAAAAGTATTTTTAAAGCAGTATATAGTAAATAAAATTCTTAAACTTTTTCAGAGAGTCTAAGAGCCACATGATACACAAATTTTACATACACATTTGACAACTGGGCTGGACATGTCTGGTTTAGTGTGAAAAGGACGCTTAAAGAACATGATACATGTCTGTCTTATGTTTGTGATCAAACAGACTGTGGAAGAGTTTGTATTCAATTTAAATTATCGTAAGTCATTCGAGAAAATTATGAAAGCATATCAGCCCAAAAATATCAGCAAGGTTTATTGGTTATTAATTCCTTGAACTCTAAGCAATCAGTATTGGCTCTGAAAAAACTCATATTGGTTGATCTCAAGACTGCACCACATACATACATATTTTGGCCATAAGTTAATACACTTCACTTTTAAAAGAAACTATACTGGTAAAAAAGAACTACTTCTCAAATTCTATAAAATGACATGTATTCATCCATATTCTGTCTATGCTTCATATTTTCAGGTTTGTTTGTTATACTAGTTTGAAAAGGGACACATAGAATTCAGGATACTTACTGCAAAAGATACTCACCATCTAGTGGTCCACTTTAGCTCAGTGAATCCACAGTTCTTGATCTTCTACTTTTGGAGCCGCCAGCCAGGCTTAGTGTACAGTACTCTAGTGTGGATCATTTAAGCCTTTTGAGGTTTGTGATCGAAGAAAGTGTTTGCCGAAGGAAACAAAAGGACGTTATGTGTAACCATGACAATCTGCAGCCGGCTGACCTGCTGACCCCATTCTTATGCTGTTGTATTCACACTGTTTCAGAGCACCAAGACATTTGACATCCCTCTCACTCTGTTTGGATCTGTGGTGCTTCGAGAGAGACTCAACTACGAGGAGGTCACGCGCTACTTAGTCGTCATACAGGCAAATGTGAGTAAAGATTCTATTTGCATAAAGCAGTCACTACTTTCTTGTGCTTTACTAAGAACATATAGCATCACTTAACCCAAATAAACAGCAAATTTAAGCAAGAAAATAGCTAAAAACATACACATAATTGGTTGTATGCATTTTACATTATTGTAATTGGCGCTATCCAACCTTGACTGTTCCCTGGAAGAAAACATTGTACCAGTTCTTGCAAAAAAAAAGGTTGGGGGATCGCAGCAGTAAGGATAAAAAAAGAAATGTGATGTTTGAGATGGTGACTAGTCCTGTTCTTGTGTAAAATGTGGGTTGTTTGGACTCTCACAGCAAAAAGCTTCACCCAGGGTATTCAAATAAATCTCTATTTACTAAATCTGAACATTTTTAAACAGTAAATGTCGTATATTTCTCTTCCATTACATTGAAAATCACTAAACTTTGTCCTTGACTCATTGGTTCACTTCCACACTCCTACATTGCTTATTTATAATCATTTTAAGAGTTTTTATTGATCTGCCCTTGGTGTGACAGACTCACTGTCTGTATTTTAGCTCTATAAGGTGGGTTTTAGCAGATTTGAGGAGGAACAGCAGCAGAAAATTCAGCTCACATCTATGGAAGTCGACTCCACTGATTCAATACTGTACAAATAGCTTATCTCTAATTTTCTAAAAAAATCTTTGCAGTGTGCTGGGTTTATCTGAGAAACAAATCAATACTTCAGTGTGGTACCAGATCAGCGTGTAGATCCAGGAGTGTCACTGTTGTGAGATATAAAAGGTCTGAGGCTCAATGAATAATGCAGTGACCATTAAAGTGGAATCCTACTAGATCCCCTGTTTGGGTCTAGGTCTGAACCTTTTATCTTCACCAGAGATAGGACCAATGACAGAGCGGACTGTGGATTCTATTGTGACACACTGCATTCACTAAAAGACTGCAGCTACAGTGAATTTTATCACTGCCAAAATGTCATCCTTTTTTGTGGCCAAAGAAAGCAATAACTTATAACTTTATATGTTGCAATAACTTCTGGCTTCATAAACTTCCACTTCCTACCAGCGCTGCAATTCTCCACAAGCTTTTGCACAGTAGGGATGTGTCAATATGGATTTATCAGGCCCACATTTGACATTTTACCTCCTGCTTTGGCCAATAACCGATATTTACCGATATCAATATTTGCTTTTGAAACTAGAACTGATTTTTGCACAGTAAGTCTCTCTGATGGCTACGTATGTATTTTCTTTACATTTGAAGCATACGTTTGCTCACTCTGCTGCCTCCTGGTGGAAAACTCACCCTTGCAAAATTTGTTGACAGCTCTACTGAGAGACACTAACTCTTTAAGTTTTATGTTTGACAGTGTACATTTTTAATGTTTATTTTACACAAACTAACAACAAACAAACAAACTAACAAAAATAAGAAATACATTTTCTGTTTTAGGTTGGTATGCACATGACAAGGCTGTAACGTGAGCACTAGCGTTGAAGTTGCTTTAAAAGTTTCTGTTTTAAAATCCATTGTACAACTCAAAAGATAAATACAAATTATTTATGTGGGTTATAAAATATTAAGTGACATTATTATGTAAATTTAAAGACCCAAATTCAACTTAATTGCTTGTTTATTTAAATTTGTAGTATTTAGTCTGCTCAAAATTGCAAATTTGATGCTTTGAGAACAGATTAGAAGTAACACCTGGGCACACTAGACTAGAGGATCTTCTCTAAAAATATTGGCACCAAATATCTGCTGCTTTAATATCGGCCAATACTAATATTGCAAAAAAGTTGTAATAGCTGATGTGATATGATAAATCTCCTTTCCAAGGTATTGTAAAAATACAATTGAGTCGGTGATATTTCTTGCTTGACATTTGAACTTATGATATTTTATGTTATTGTAATCTATTTTTATGAAACAAAAGTACACATTATGTCATTACAGTCTTTAAACCTCCAGTCTGATCTAAATGCCATAGCAGCTGTCGAAGCCTTTAGGGAGCCAGCAGCACTCTTTTAATTTCTATTAACGCCTTTTTCATAATTGTTTTTCTCTTTTTGTTCTGCGTGTCATGTTTTATTCATCCCACAACACTGGTATTTTTGCACAGACAGAGTAGTGGGGCCAAAGGCTGAAGAAGATCCGAACATAGGTGCCACAGAAAATTGCTAAGTTTTGCCATTAGGGATTTTGTGCTGACAGTGAAGCCACTCTTACAAAAGCTTTCATTCTCAACAAAGCATCTTTGGTTATTATTCATATGTCTCAAGGCCCATTTAGCCGGGGCACTTTATTAAAAGTCAACAGCACTGGAACATGAATGCTTAAAAGCCTGACAGATTCACCATCACTGGACAATATCAAATCATGCTGTATATTGATGCCAAGGAAAAAATGTTTTGGATTTGGTTGCCTTTGCATTTTAGATACATACTATTAAACTTGTTGGTAAATGCAAATGTAGAGCTTTATCTGGAGCTTATAAAATAGAGACTTGGTTTGAAAATATTAAACTAGGCATATGCTGTACTTACGATTGCAACTGTGTTCGCAGAGTTCTCATGAGATTGCATAAGCCTGTCCCAAAATCAAGGGATTGCATTTTGTCAAGAAAAAAACATACATTTGTGATTTCTTTTGACAACCTCTTTAATACGAAAAGACAGTAGTACTAAGCGCTATTCTGAAATGAAGCCACAATTAATTCTCTTCACACGCACAGGTGGTGAAGTGTCTTGCCTCAGGAAAAAATGACAGAACCTGATCCGAGTGGGAATCAATCTTCTGACCTTCGGGTTGGTGGATCAGTGCTCTAAGCAATTCAGTGACAGTGAGGATGAGCATGGGATTAGGAAAAAGTCTACTTTGCTTAATACCTCTTTCACTAGATTTAGTTAAATGTGTAAAGGTTTGATAAGACTTTACCTGATTTTGCCTTCTTATATTGTAAACAATGTAGAAATCTTTAATTATGAGCCTCCTACTTCATCCTCCGGTTTCACAACTTTTCTAAGACAGAACAAGTTGAGCCGTTAGCAAAATGATAACATATATCGATACTTGTCCTGGATTTTAGCAAACATAACACACCCCAAGAACAAGAAGATTTCACATGGACAAACCCAAGAGTGCGCAGTCGAGTGCAGTGTGGGTGGGCGACAGTGGAGTGGGGTAAACTGGCAGAACAAACTGTATAAGTAGGATGTGTACATGGAGCAGAGCACAATGGAACACTAGTGGACAATAGGATGTCACGATATCAAATTTTAATATTATTACAACCAAATAGCAGAAAAATTGTCTAACACATCAATTTTTTCCCCAGATTTTGACCAATTTTATGAAATCAAACTTCTGAATGCAAAAAATGTCAATGTGACAAAAACATTTAGATGGCTTGGCTTTAATCTATATTATTAAATGACTTAAATTTGCTTCTAAAACAGTAATATTTTTTAATGTCAGCATTTATGGATTGAACCAATACTGATATCTGAACCTTCTGCTCTGGCAAACAAATAATGGCAAATATTTAGAAATAAATATCTATAACAGGGCCAAATCACAAATTTTCTTGTCAAATAAATAAGTAAAAACAATGTATTTATCTGGTGGATAACACATCTTTGCCTTGTATTTTGCTCATGTTTCAATAGAATAAACTAAAAGGTTTTTGCTTCTAAATTGTATCGATTACTATTCTTTTGTTCTTGCGATTATATTGGGGCTTAAATTATGACGATTATTGATTAACCTAATAATATTGACATTTCTGTTGGACAGTGCACACTGGAGAGGCGACGAGTGGAGCGCTGCAGGTGAAAGAGGGAAAAGGCAGGCTCATTTGTTGACTACAGACCGGGTCACTCCCCCTGATACCCCACATAGTGCCTCTTTCTCTCTCTTTTTCTCAGTCACAGCTGGTGTTGAACTCTTTATTTTATTTAAATTTCACGTACAACATGGGTGATTGTTGTTAAGGTTTGTCACGAACCACCCTTGGCCTCCTTTTTAACAGCATTAGAATTCCTTGGTTTCTTTGATTTGGGGATTAGTTAATGCACGTAACTTTGCTGCCACTTCATCTGTATTTGATCCAGTTAGAGCATTCATGGGTCAAACCAGACACAAGAAAGACAGAACACAGAACAACATTCATTTATCCAAAACTTTCTTCAGCATGTCGACTTCTAACTCAATCATTCTTTTACTAATCATTCATTCATTCTATTGGCTTTTGTTTTGGAGAGACAACGTGGGGATCAACTAACTTTAGAACAGTTGAAAAAGTTAAAGTAACAGTTACAGAAAAAGTAAGTTTGATATCTCTCTTCAAGCTAAAAGAAGGATGGAAGAGAGAAATCACACTCTGCCTGTCATACACATTCGTCTACCATTGTTACCAGTTGGAAATAGCTGTAAAAGATAGTTCTGGCAATTTAGATGTTGAAAAACTAAACAACTCAAACATTCTTCTCTCAATCAAATTTAGATTTCAATTACCTTCTCTCAAAGCAAGAAATCCATTGTTTCCTCCCGCCTAGTCACAGATCATTAGCGCAATCTGCACTACAAATTTATTTGTTAAATCACTTTGCCAAAGAAACAGAAAACAATCTACTCAAACAATGTCATCTTTTATTCCCCATAACACGTGTTTAGCTCTGTGAAGTTCTCTCAACTTAAACATCAACTTTACGGCCTATAATTACGTACAGCCCACACATGTTCGTCCATGTAAATATCCTGACACTGATGGAATCTATCCGAGCTTTAATTAGAGCTATTATGTAGCCGCTTGTTGCCTCAAATCAGGTCCTGTCACTGTGATAAGAGGCATTACTTTGACATGAAGGCCATCTTGGTTATTCTCTCTGTCAGGTGAGGAACAGTAAGGAGCGCTTAATGCAATAAAGCAGAAATGCCATTGACTTCATACAGACTGTCAGAGGTAAACTTGAAACCATGCTTAATTATAGCTTCATGCTTCCCATCACAGCCAGGCAATCTGTACGTTGATGATGAAAGATGGAGAGAATATGCCTTTGCCCTCAAGTAAGTTCAGAAGAAGAAGAAAAAACTGTCTGGAAAATACATACATGACAGAAATAAATGTTGTTGTAGCCTAATTTTGGCTTCCATTTTTATTGTTTCCAGGACTGTTTTTGTGCAAACATTTGAACATAGAAAACTTGTTTTTTGTTGACATTATGCACAGAGATTTGGAGCAGGCAGACACATGATGCCCTTGTAAATAAACAGACAGTTTAAGATTATCGAAGTAAACAACCAAAGTGTTGAGAGAAATTGGAGTTCTGATTTCAAAAAGAAAATGTAAAGCCTTTCATTACAAGCTTTGTGACGTATTTGTGTTGTATTGATCAGATTTCAGATGAACATGAAAACACACGTCAATAACCAGACCTAATTATTGGTTTTCTGATTACTGTTGTTATCTGATTTTCTGTCCATGTTAATAGTCGCACAATAGGGATCAATACAGCGCATCAGAGTTCAGATTGATATTGGTGGCATAGATTCGGATGCACCAGTGTGGACATTTTGGGGCTGATTCTAATATTAGGGCCCAAATTAGGGGGTTCATTGTTTTGTGTCAAGCTCACTTTACTATCAGCATTTATGTTTTAACCCTGTGTGTGTCTGCTGGTCCATTTGTTCTTTTAGAAACTTTATCAAAGTATTTTTGGACAAACTGGAGATCATTCTTAAGGTTAAACTGAACTGAACCAATATTGCAAGAATCATCTGTATCAATGCATGAACTTTGACCTGTTGAATAACTATCTATGGGCTGAAATATCAATGCATCCCTAGTTAAAATATATCAAAGTTGACTGCACTAGAGGTAACTTAACAAGAAATCCGCAGTGTCCCGACCCAAACTCGCCTCACAGTCGGTGTACATTTGACGTTAGCCTATGCATACAGTAACTGTTACAAATCTGAAACAAAAAAGAATGAAAGATGGCACTCAATCAAATTTAGACAATTTTACTGGCACAACTTTACAAAGTCTGAGTGATCAAAATACATTCCACGTCTTGCCTGTCCTCAGATGACATGGGGTGACTTGGCTAAAGAACTTTACAGAATACATTTGTATTTATAAACAGTCAAACTCCCGTCTTTCTTGTCCAAGTTGCCCTCCATCCAGATGTTTATCAGATGTCCTCAGATGTGTGATTTTTATTAACAGGTGAAGCTGGAAAAGAAGTAGTTTCTCATAAAAGAAAAAAAAATCTATTTCCTTAGGTTTTTCAGGTGGATTGTGTTCGCCTGTTTTCCATGATACAATGTTCCACATTACCTTGTAAAAACTGCATTAACTATGGCTTTTTTGCATCAATTCTATATTTTGTTATTTATTTAGAAAAAAAAGATAAGATATCCTTTATTTGGAATATCCTCATTGTGGGACAAGTAAAGGATATATATTTTTTCCAAATACATAAATAAATAACAAAATTAGAATTGATAGCAAAAAATAAAACAAAAAAAATTAACTGGGATCAGACAAAGCCACGTATTGAGCGCTGCGTTCTGGAGCTCATAGCGGCCAACACACAAAGACATTTTTTCACACTAGCACTGAGACATACAGTAGTTCAGGGGTAAAATATGGTCCTATACTTTTAATACGGTGTACTGGCCACTACGAAAACACAAATCCAATAAATCATAATTTGTTCATTTTATCACATTCTTTTTTCACCAGCTCTATACAGTGTCCGACCTTGATACCATTGAGCTGTACCAATCTCCTGATACTGTTTGCGGATGAAAAATAAAATGACTTCTAAATCCATTATAGAAAAGTGGTAGTGTATGTTTGCTCTTTTGAAAACATGTTCCTTCCCCAAATGAAACTTTTATAATAGATATATTTTGATGTCACTCAAACTCGAGGGATTTCTGAAACTTCTTCTAATCACAAACCAAACCTGTCATTTCCAGCTTAGGGTCTTTTGAAGGTCTTGGTCTAAAAAGATTACTAAGGATAAAAAGCTGCTGTTTTTGTTTAGTGTGCTGCAAGGTCATCGTTTCGACAAGAGTTTGTAAAGCCTTAAATACTGTTATTTGCACTTGTTTGTGAGTTGAAAAAAATATATATATAAAAAAAAATATTTGTCTGAATGTGTCTAAAACAAAAACGTTTGGTTTAAAGCAAAAGCAAACAGATACAGATAATTGTTTAAAGTAATGACACTACCTTCAAAAAAAGAACATGTTTTGTTCAAGTACAATGTTCAAACATTTTGTTCAGCAATATTATTCTAGTTCCATCTTAATATGTAAAAACACCAAAATGTGCTTGTTTTTAAGCACTTTTCTTCCAAATTGCAGTAGTTATTTAAAGCTGCATGGCCAGTGGATCAGTTGAAGCATGCAGAAAAAAAACAGTTCTAAAACAGTTTTTTCGGAAAACCAACTAAGCAACTTCAGTAGTAGTGTCTTGTGTAAATAGACCACTCTATCAAATCGAAACTTAACTTTTTTTTCTCATTTTTGTGTATCTTTAGTATTGAAAAGTGACAGCAAAAACAAATGCAAACACATTTTACACAGCTAGGGTCTCTAAGGTGAGCAATTCGGGTCGGGATATGGGTGGGGTTCAGAATCAGCACGTGCCGTAATTGCAGCAGAAGACAGCAAAGAGAGGTGACACATGCTCAAAAAATATATGTAACCGTCGCAGAGACTTACAAAGACATTTAAGAAGATAAAAATATCACTTAGTTCTGCATGAAATTACCTATGATTTGCAAAGCAGTCAGGCAAATAAGATAAAGTAATCACATTGTCAAGTCACAACATGGTAATTGTCATAACTTTCTTTGAAAATTTGCTGTTTAATTGTCAACATGTAAGTCTTTTTACTTGGTTTTAGTAAAATCAATATAATTTCTAATCATAGCTACATTAAACAAAAACTGGGACAAAGTCAATATAAATAAACCAAAGTGACTTCAGAAATAAATGCTTTAATTCAATTTGTCAAATTTTTGTCAGTTCAAAGAAACAGTGAAGCTAATTTCTAAAGTTTGTATGATTATTTCAAAAACAGCAAATCAACTAATGAGTTCTGCCATCCATTTGGAAATACAATCAAATTCTCCAGCATAAACAAAGCCTGTCCCTGTTTCCCATAGGACCGAGCTGCTAACCCGAGTGAGCGGAAGACCACCACCACCACACTGACTGTAGATGTGCTGGACGGAGACGACCTGGGCCCTAAGTTCTTACCCTGCACTCCTGTGGGCCAGACCAGAGACTGCAGCCCCATCACGTACAAGGCCACAGTACTAGAGCTCACCGAACCGGTAAGTCACCGCTGTACCTGAGTGTGCTGCTGCTGCCGCTGCCAAAACACATTCACTTTAGAGTGCTTAGAGTCAGGGTTGTTTTTTTACATTGACCACATATTTTTGAACACACATGACAACCAGTATTTACTAAAATGTAGTTAACATAATTATATACAGCATACATCAGATTTGTTTAGTATGAGAGACTTATGCAAGGTTATAATTACTTGTTGCCTACTTCCTGATTAAACTCCTGCTTAAATGCGACATAAGAAGAAAAGCGTTCATAACTGTTGTCGAGCAAGCAAACAGAAACAGGGCTTAATCTTTTCATCCGGTTTTACACAATAGCTATTTGGCAAATAATAATACATGGCTACACATTTATTTTGCTAAATGAATGTTTAGCCTGTGAGGAAAATGTTTTCCTTGTGTGTGCGTAATCCCAGGATTTTTAAAGGAATTTTGTGTGTTGATTATATAAATAGAGGCTTGGCAATCTTTTTCTTCACAAACTGCCACTTATCTGCAAGAGCTGTTGAGCTTACAGATAATAAAAGCAAAAAGTGTCCTGAGGTGTCCCCTAATAATTTGACAGGTTAAAGGAATAAAATGGTTTAACCAGAGCCTCGGTTTGTGCCCGCTGTTTCACTTCAGTGATTAAGTTGTCATTTTTCCCTCTCTCTACTTTAAGATTAAAGTGGGACCTTGTAAAGTGTGATAATAATAAATTTGATGGACCAAAATCAATCTTGAGGGAGTTTAGAAAAATGTTTGAAGAGCTCAATTGAACTTAATAAGCTTTTTTTTTTTGTTCTCAGACCTCAAAAGATGTACAGTTTATGTAGAGTATAAACATGGTGAAGGAGACTAATGAGTTTGCATCCTGACTGTGCTATAATGTGATGATGAGGGATTATTATAATACACTGTAATGAAAAGGCTCAGGTGAGTGATGGAGAGTTGCTGCTTGTCACAGAAACAGTAGGGTCCAAATCAACGGCTTTAAAAGTTTAAGGTGAAAGTGATTGACAGTGACAGGAGCAGGGTGTAAATCTTCTGTGAACAATGCTAATACTGCTGTACTTGAACACTGAGTTGTACAGTTGATCAGAATTTGTTGTTATTAGTTAGATTAGTTAAATTTTAATATTTTAATTTTAATAAATTTTAATCTGATCTTTGGCTTGTTGTTGTGACCAATGATCGATATGTACCCGTTTTGATAATTCAGTTTTAAAGTCAATTCAAGAATAGAAAAGATGGAAAGAAAAACATTCATAATTAGAAGTGGACAATAAATCTATTTTTTTAGATATTATCGTGAATGTTGTCTTGTTGTGAACGTGATATGAAAAACTGAATTTCTCGTATCTCATTTATAGTGGACAAAATGCTCTTATTATTAAAAACAAAAGTTATTTTGTAAAATGTCTAATTATTGAGCTGCACTTTGTTTAAAAGGGATCGAAATGAGTTGTAATTAGAATTATTATTGCCATATCTATTGAAGATTTGTCATTAAAAACTGTACATTTTATCCTAATTTTAGGTATTATTGGTAAATCATATCCTAAAACAGTTCAAACAAACACAGAACAGCATGATTACAATTTATTTCAAGCTTTTAGAATACCTTAAAGTGCATATGACAGATTAAGCTACTCATTTCACAAAGAAATAGTTAAGATCAATATATTTCAAGTTTTACTAAGCATTTTTAAAATTTATTTCCAGTTTGGCAACTTTTTAGCATTAAAATTTACTTCCTGTTCATCAGTGATGACATCACGCTAGGTAGTTGCCTAGCGACCGTGTATTAAATTAGACCAAAACTCTTCAAATGTAACAGTTTTTTTTTTACTTGAGCCATAAAAATACACTAGAACTCATTTGTTAAATGTGTGTTTACAGGGCCATATAAATCTGTTTTTGTGAGAAAATTGAAAATGTTCTTGTGTGTCATCCCTAGTGTGATGTCATCAGTTTTAAACTCTGCTTACTCCTGGTATTTTCAACAAGTTTCTACTTTTTCTCCACAAACTTTTTTTGAATAATGTAAAACTATCATTTATAATTACAACAGGTATTAATCTACCAAACTAAATAAAAATGTCAAAAACGTTCAAACCTGTCATCCACACTTTAATAAGATGTTACTTTTCACGTGTAAGCCTGATTTAAAAAGTTAGATTAAACACATTTCTGTTGTTTTGACTTAAAATCATCTGACGTTACTGTGTTATACTAAAATATAATAATTTTTGTTAATATTGTTGTATACAATATATGTTGTATAATGCGCATTTACGTAATCACAGAGTACTTTTAAGTTTTGTGTACAAAGTCAGACCAATATCTTTCCAGCATTCTGCCATCCTTGTTTTACTTGAAAGCTGCTGTTTGTGATTGATGTGTGAGCAAATCTGAAAGTGAAAGTCTTGTACAAATACACTGCATAAATACCTGGTTTTAACTTTGATCAAAGTTTGGATTAGTGTAATAATATTTGTAACGCTCAATTTAGCATATTTTCAACACGTCGATATTAAAATTTGGGAGACCATAAGGAGCCGCTGCTGCTTGTGTGCACCAACTAATTTTCAGTAATCTTATACATTATTCATCAAATAGCTTGTCAGTTCCCTTGAAATCCCGCAAAAATAAAACTCATTTGGACTGCATTAAAAATGAATCCGTGTTCAGCTGTGGCTGGCCGTTTTTCAGACCTCATTGCTTTTAAATAAGGTGTGCGCGTTTCCAAATATCCTGCGCGGACTTATATCTACTCTAGTAAAGCTTGTGGTATTGCATCGGAATAATAATCAGCCTTTCACTGCGGCCCTTGTAAAGAGAGACATGTTAGTGATGAGATGTAAAGTCATTTTGTGAAGCCGTCTGCTCCAGTTCATGATACAGAGTCAAGCTGAATGTTGATAAATGCTTTTTTTGATAGTATGACATTACAATCTGCCTCAAACCGCCTAATACGATTTTGCACAAGCAATTTGAATGTATGTGATGTCAATCAGTTCGTCACATGATGGCTTCAATTCAAAATAAAGTAAAATAATTTAATTCTCAATATAAATTAACTCCACTTTATTCAGATTTAAACTTAATTGAATAAAGTGGGTGGTTTTATCCGCTTTTAAATCCAAATATTGTAATCCTTTCTCATGTAACCGTTTTTTTGTTTTGTTTTATATATAAGTGCGCACAGGAGCCTGCCAATTAATAAAAGAGTGGATGCAGTTAACGAAACACTAACCGCAGTGGCTGGACTAAACTTCTCTCAGCTCATAGAAGATTACGTGGAGCATGACTTTCATCGGAATGATTCACAAAAAAGTTAGGATGATGTTTGCGTGTGTTTTTCCGGTAGACGTAATTACTTATGTGCGCTTCCTGTCCAATCAGAATGCTTCCTAACCCCCAGACGTTACGCGGATTAAAAAAAAAGCCGATTTAGGGTGTTTGAAATGCAAACCTGTATTCTGATTAATTTTTCTATCTAAACTTGGAAGAAAATAATTTAAATCCGAACTAAATCATTCGGAACTAAGAAACATTATGTAAAGGTGGCCTATGTGACTATAAGCTGCAGATCATAACCATCACAGCTGCTGCAACAGTCAATAAAGGAAGAAGTCCGGGGCAGAAAGAATGATGGACACACTGGTGCAGGTAATAAACAAGAGACATAGCAATAGTTAAGCTATAAGTTATACCACCCAGTCCACATCACTACACTTCACTATATATTGAGTTTGAAGGGATATGAAAAAAATCAGAAGAAGTACATTTTGGCATGTCGCTGTGTTTACACAACTCCACTTTGCGAGGATTGGATGAGCTGCTGCATAGTAAACAGAATAATATTTGGATTTCTGTCCAAAGCATTTTTCTGATTCACTGCCCTACTTTCTGCAAAATACTAATAACACTTTGGATTTGATTCAAGGCTAGAAATGCTGTGATATTATTAAAAGTTTCAAAATCTTACTTCGGCTTGGATAGAAAACAGCAGATGCTAGGTGTGCTGGTGTTAAATGGTCTTAGCTTCTATTGAACTGATCTCATATTCAGTATTTTATTGTAAAAGGCTGGACACCACACATAGCCTATAGGTTCAAAATTAACTTTGATAGTGGAGGTTTGAAATTAATTATATGTATCAAATTAAATCTAATGAATGGAAAAGTAATTCAGCCTCTATTCTCGAGGCCAGCACACGTCACCATGGTTTCCAAATGTACAGTAGGCGAAAGCTGGAGCGAAATCAAGACAAAGCCAGCGACTTCCAAAATGATCTGAGTTTTTTCATGATTTATTTTGTTCTGTTCAGAGCTTGAAAACCTCTCATAGTTATGATGGATACTTGTCCATCAGAATGCCTAAAGAACACTGCACGTGTCTAGTGTTAAACATGTAGGTATAGGCCTAGTATAATGCTCCAGCAACACCTATTTCTAGTATTTATTGTTTATCAAGCATATGTAAAATAGGTTAAACATAGGGTAGCTGATTTTCCCACCACAAAGCGTGAAGCAAGGTGCAACTAGTTCTTAACTCTCACAAATTCTTCTGACCATGGTAATATCCATAGATATTTTTTTGTCTGCAATTAAACTTTACAGATTGCAAAATGAAACTAGTAATCACCAGAGCTGATTTGGCCAAAATAAAATGTATTTTATTTTGATTTAGACACTACACAGTGATCTGATTTGCTTATACTTTTTGATATAAGTTTATTAATTTACAACTAAAAAGGTTAAGTACCCCACCTTTAAGGGGAGCAAAAACTTGACACAGCTGACACAGCTTTTTTGTTTCACAGAGATACTAAACTACCAAATTTGATATGGTGCATGTTCTTTTTGTGCAATAATATTGTATAACTTCCAAGTAGGAATGTCACAATGTCAAATTTTAGAGTTACATTTATTGCAATACAAAATATCACGATTTAGAGATTCATTGTCATCACTTTTACTATAGTTTATGACCAAAATCAAACAATGTGAAACTTTTCAATAAACAGAAATTTATAGTTTTGCTTCTTGGGCATGTTAAGGACTTTTTTTTTAGTCAACACTGATAGTATCTATTGCAAGCTGATTCAAATATTTGAAATTGATAGTCTATTCCAGAATGTCTGCAGCAAATATTTTCGTTTCTACCTGCAAGTTTGCACCTGAATTGACAAATGATGCCCAAAGTTGTTTACAATTTCTTGACTTTATTGGAGCGTCAACACAAACCACCAAAAGAAAATGAACGCCTGACTATTGCTTTTTTCCAGAACATGTAATCAGACCCAAGACATGTTTGGGACCGACACAAAGCCAAACACACAAACAGTCATGCATAATTGGTTTTCTCCTGCTCTTATCAAAAGGCAAGGGCATTTATTCCTCTTCTTGTAAACACGTGTGACTTTGTAAATTGCAAAAAAAAAAAAAAAAAAAAAAACAGCACTACCTTTCCATGTGACAAGTTAGCCGAGCATTCATCTCTTCTTCACACTGTTGGCTGTGATGGTGACAGTAGCTCACAGTGCACCCGCCCACTCACTCCTCACTCCTCACTGCAGTCTGTGAGGCGGCAGAGCGCTCATGCCTGGCCTCACAACTTCTACTTGGACTGCGTTATTGTGGCGTTTGAGATCTTTGTCACGGCACTCCTCCAGCTCCGTCTTATCTGTCCTCCGTGGAGACATTTACGCACACTTATGTCCCGGTCGCAGGAGACACTAGGTACTAAATCAGCTTTACGCCCGGCGTGGGCTGGAGAGCCGTGGAAGTGAGTGGATGGGCAGAGGCAGGATTTACAAGATGGCAGCTGTAGATACTAGTGCAATGTGGGAAAGTCAGAGGTGGAACGACTCGAATTCTCACTTCTTCTACCACTGCTAGAAATACTATTAAAGCAAAGACTCTTTTGAATCGAATGTAGAGCCAAAGTTATGTTTTTACAACTATCTACAAGTCATTTAGTAATCAAACAATTTCATTATTCACACAAAGCAAGAAGTACATTAAAATTACACATGACTGCTTTACTTTTTGTATTTTTTTTAGACTTATTGTGTTTTGATCATGTACTTAAACTATAACATTTGTAGATCAGCAATTTACATTTTGTTCTTTGTAAAACACAAAATAGATTCAGTTGAGCTTAGTTCAATGGTCATTTCATTTTGGTTTGGTCACTTTCATTGATCTTTGCAATGTTTATTGTGATGCTACTTATGTCCATTATACACATTACTACTTAATTGTAAAGACTTTTTAACATTATGATTGCTGGCATTAATATTACTGATACAAAGTGATATTTATCTACTTTACATTCCTGTAAATTTTATTCACAGGAATGTAAAGTACGGCACAGGATTTTCTAAAATTTATTCTGAAAACTGGTCTTGATAATAATTTATCTGATAAATTTCAACTTCAAAATGTATGTCTCAGTCAGTGTCTCAGTTAGTGGTTACACTAGACCTAATTCCAATTTGTCATCGTGATGGACAAGGTCCAAAAAACTCTGTCATAAGGTAATTTGATCTGTCATATTTTTTTGTTCACTATTGCATATGTTTTTGTTGTTTTCTGACACAAAGACTGCACAGAGGTGCATGGGCCGCAGATATAAAAAATAACTCAGCATAAGTAGTTTCTAAAATACCTTTAGCGCATCTGCACTGGTTATGTCTTACCTGAAGCACAAAGTTCCACATCTCACAATTTCTGTTAAATCCACACTATGTTTAACCCTGGCTCTACATGTAATTTCCATTTCTCCTGCATACAAGCCAGTCCTTCATTTGCGACTTTTCGCTAAGTTTATATAAATCTGAATAAACACCAGTGTTTGTCTGTCAAGCGATCGTGGTCAAAGGAACAAATCCTCTTGAAATCAGATCGACACAACACTGTCTGTCTCGTTTTTTGGTTGAATGAACCTTATCCGTGCTTTATGTAGCTAGAATCCTCTTGTTTTACAGATTTATAAACTACATATTGGCACAAGCGGTAGCACCTCACAGTCATGCCTGCGTCAGGCTCGCGGTGACGCTGGCAGAACAACAGTACGTAAAAGTACATCTACATTTTTAGTCTGTCTAAATGACGGTCGGAGGCCCTTAAAAATTTTCCGTCAAAGCAAAATACAATCCCCAAAATGACAGAAAATTGTTGGTTAGTGTAACCTCTGGTCTCAGATGTCAATCCCAAAATCTAAATACTTGTCTTGTATCCCAAATCATGCCCAAGTTATCCCAAAAAATGTCATTCTAGATGCACTGGAAGTGATTGTCAACCACCTGCTTCTTGCTATATTTAGTTGGATATAGCGCTGACTGAAAATGTCGCATGCACTTTAGTGGTAAAGAAAACCACTCCAAACTTGGTGATAGGATCAAGAGGCCTGAGAAATCCAAGAAACTAACTTTTCAGTCTTTACTCACACAAGCTATTTTTGACAGAACTCCCCTTAGCCTCTGATGTATTTGAGCTTGTGTGTGTACTGCATATATAAGAATGTACATGCATGTGCATTAGCCTTTTTCATCTGGTCACTCTACTTTTGCCCTCAGAAAAAAGTAAAATCCCAACAGATAAAATAACTGAATTACATTTTAGCCACTCTTTATGTAAACTACCCTCAGTGGACCTTTAATAACTGATGCTTATGGCTCGATATTTTTGCTCCAGTGGCAGTACAATAGCTGTTTATTTGCAGTAGCACCAACAGTCTGTGTGCTTGTTTTGCTATTGTGTATGCCTCATTATCTGCATCATCACTTGTCATGTTTGAGAAACTAGACTTTTATGTTCTGGGGGAAGGTCATCCATCAACTGCGTTACAATCTGTTCTTCTAAAGGAGCCACTTATGTGTGTCATTTACCTGTTATAATTCATATTGAAAGTTTAATGACAACATCTGGATATTTGTGTTGCGTTAGCTAGACTTTAATAAACTCTGCAGACTCCATTAAACTTATTTAAAACATGAATCAACAGAGACAAGTTAGGTAGACAGGTGTCTGGTGCAGCGTGTAAGGTCTGTGCTTGTGTCAGTAAATCAATTGTTAAGTTCAAAATCTAATTTGTAAAACGAGGAAAGTGCTTTTCTCAGCAGACTAGGCGATATGTAATAGAGGGGCTCAGTGTGTTGGAGTAATTAATGGATGAAGCCAGGAGGGTCCAGGTTCAGCGTGGCAGGAGTAGCATGTGGTAAAAAGTGACAATGGAGTCTTGTAAATGTCAGTGTGTTGTAAGTGCCATCTATTGTAAATATTGTACATGTAAATTGCAAGTTTAAAACAGTGTTGTGTTGATGTAGAACCAAAGTTTCACACCAACCAACCCCCAGTCTCTGTCAGTAGGGGTGGCGCGACACAGCATTTATTCAAGAACATTCACACAGACACGATCCAAGCGGCCACCAGTTGCTGAACAAATGCGGAGTTGGCATGTGCGTGACTTAATTGACACAAATGACGAAACACAAGTTGCTTGTGAGTAGTTGTCAAACTCTGATGGAGAAGAGCTGTTTCTAATCTTACCTCACAGATTAAGCTTCTTTTTCCTGCCACAGTCCAGCCTTCGTACTGCAGGTGCTGCAACTCCTCCGTCTTTGTTTTCCTCAGTCCAAATACCACCCATTTTCCTTACTTACGTCCTGTTTGAACAACAAAATAAACAACAACAAAAATCCATGCTCGGCTAAATACAGTTTTTCAAAATTTTTTGATTTTCCACACAATTTTCCAGTGCACTGATTTGCTAGTAGCTACGGGCCAATCAAACAGCTGCATATGCGGCAACTGGCAATGCAGACTCTGCAAGCAAGTCTATTAAACACTGCCCCATTCACACCAAACACACAAGCCGCTTGTCGGCAAAAGTTGCTAAACTAGACCCTAGACTTGGTGTGAAAGACTAGTATCAAAACTTCATAGTACACTAATTTGAAGAAGTAATTTAATTTAAAGGACATTTTGTAGTTTTTACAGGATAAAACAAACAATTATATTTGTTGTGGCAAGGCAGAAAGTAGTAACATTTGTAGTATTGTTAACATTTCTAATTGCAATATTTCTGACCAGTTTTCCAACTGCAGTTTTATTTGCATTTTATGTTTTTATTTGGTTTAGAGTTCAGATTTGAACTGGTTTTAGGGAGAATTGACAAAATGAACAAGGAGAATGAAAGATAATCACACATAAACTGTTTTAAAAAATGTAATGAACTGGGTCATCAGTTGTTTTTATACACAGTCATATACTTTGTTGTTTAAGGTACGTTGGGTTTGTTGTTTGTTAAGTACATTATGAGGCTTAAAAAACTGCAGCCTTTGTAATTTGCTAATTGCATCCATTGACATTGCATTTTCCATCTGAATTCGATCCATTGTGCAGCCCTACACTAGATAATACAGCACAATGAGGATTTCATCAATAGATAATTCATTTACCCTCGCTTATTAGATAGACGTGATATATTGAGTTTGGCCCAGCAAGAATCTCCTTAACTAAATACATGCTTACCTCAACAGCGGGATGTGACCCATTAGCTGTGGCTGATTGAACCTGGTCCTCCCTTAGCCTCTGCCTCTCTGCGGGCACCTTGTGATTGATTAAGACGGCGCCTCAGAGCCATCTAACACAGATCTGCCCTGGTCCAGCGCACACCAGTAAACTATGCTCCTGGGGCCATTCAGCTGCTGTCTGTAGAGGAAGGCCTGTTAGATGGAGGACAGGACGCTAGTGAAGACGCTCTGATGAATTTATAGAGAGACAGAGGACGGGACAAACACAAGAGATGGGCAAATAATTTTCATTTTGGAGTCAGATCACAGAACAGATTCAGGCTGAGAACACCCTACTCACTTAAATTATCTGCTATTAAAGTGTTGAACTGCAGTTTGTAGCATTTTAAGTAATACTGCTCATGAAAGGTTGGCCAATATGGCAAATAATGATAAGTTAAATTCAAGCAGACTATTTTCATGTTGTCTTTGAGGTAAAACACGAATTTGGTTCTTCAGAAATTTTATAGCACACTGTGATTGGTTAAATCCAGTTCAAAAGCATTATGAGGCTGACCAAACAGGTGGGTAGTACATCACAATATCACGATTTAATTGATATCACGATTAGATGTGATCCTGATGTTCCCAGCCTAATTTATAACTTAGAAAGTGTTTCCCAGTATATTTAGGCTGACAGTTCTGAACAATGGAAAAGTCGTGATTGCAGAATGTAGAAGTGAACCAACATTTCTGATGGAGTGTGCCCACCTGTTTGTCTTCATAACATTGCTTTGCTTGGAATGTTTCATATGTCTTTGTGCGACTGTAATGTCGTCAATACAACATTTAGTTAAACCGCTGAAGAAAGACCTGGACCACACGAGATGTTTTGTTGCGTTTAATTTCTTTCTCCATGCAAGTCTTTATCCTTTATTTTTTTGTACACAAAAATGAAGTGTAATTATCTTGCCTTTAAAGTCAACATTGTGCATAAGCAATCTAAAAATACATTAGCTTTGACATATTCTACAAACTTAGTTGGATGGCGACAGATTGCATTCTACTTAATGCTAACTTTCACAAGCTCGTCTGTGTCATTGCTCACTTTGTATCTTTTAGCGCATAGTTGCACAGACCGGAATGATTTCTTTTAAATCCATTATTTGCAAGTGTACAGTTAATAATATTTATTTACATTGATATTTATCTCACAAAAGTTTGCCAATAGAAAACCTAAAATGACACTTATTTATTGCCATTTTAAGCGAACAGTTAGCAGCCGGAACTAGCTTAGACAGGCATTTACGACTCATTTTACAATCATTTGCTTTGTTGAAATCTGTAAGGAGGTTTTGTGTTTAAATGCTTAGTTTCGTCTGTGTTTAAATAGAATTTCACAATAAAAAAAGCAATTTAATATAAGTAAAGCCAAAGGTACAAAGTGTGCTTTCGGTATGTGGGCAATGACAGTCTGCATGAAAAACAAAAAACGGAAGTAGTACGACATTTTTTAACTAAAAACTGAATTAAATGATTACGCAAAATACCATTTTTAGAACATTGACACATTAAATTATGTATTAAAGAAAAACATTGTCGTTGTCAATACAGTGATAATAAACTTACATACCGGTAGTATTTTCATGGAGACAAGTGATTCACCAAACACAGTCAAATGTGAAGTGGGGCCCTCTACATGTTTTTCAAGGCATCTTATTGCTTTTCTGTGGCACATTTTAGGCATTGCTACATTTCCATCAACAAACAAAGGTAGTGGCACAAGAAAAGTTACATAATGCACCTTTAAAAGTGAAGAAACTGTTGAAGCGTAATAGCGGTCCAGTTCTAGTGACACAAACAGAAAAAGACAACCTTTAAGCTTGCCTGGCATCCATTCTAATCTCCTAGTATTTATTTATCAATACTGTCGATTAGTCTGGAAGTGCCGCCAGGTGATTTCATTTCAAAAAGGCGGGACTAGCAAACGCCGAGTTAACCAATCAGAAGAATAGCGGACGTGACGACAGCATCGCGTCAAGGAGCGAAACATGAACGAAAACAGCCGAGAATGGAGTTACGCACGGTAATTTTAACGATATATCCAAGTCTTTTAAAACCGAGGAGAGTGCAGCATGAAATAGTTTGTCTGATGCGGACGCCATATTGCTTGTTATGAGTAGCCTCGGGCGGCGCACGGGATGTGACGTTTTCCCCAGAACGGCTCTGATTGGACCGTTTGCCTCAAAATCGTGGAAGGAGGTGGCTATCAGGATTTGCCCATACCCACTTTCTTTCAAAATCGAAAGAAGTGTGGGAATGGCTGGCCAGGCAACCTTTAAGCAACTTCTCCTTAGCATATGTTCCTCTGCTCCTGTCCTCTTATGGCTAATAGTAACACTCCCCTCACAACCAACACATTCATAGCTGAGTGAAAGAAACCAAATATTGTACAGCCTTGTAAACAACCCATGCGCGACCTGCCCGAATCATTTAATCATTTAGCGATTGATTACATCGGAAAAAAACAAAATCCCGACAAAACTTTCAAAGGCGAACCCACACAACCATGACTTCCCTGCGGCAAAGTGGAGTGTGTGGCGCATTGTGGAAATTACCATCTGCTATTTTTTTTAACGGGGATTGGAAAACGCAGTACCTGATCACCGCGCGCACCCTCAGGCCCTGCGATTGATCACATGACCGCCCCGGGGATCAGCCACCTGCCCGTCCAACTGCTTCTCGTTTGCTCATTAGCCTCCTCAGTATATAAAGCAGATTTCCCCACACACATACGCTCTGGCTGGCAGCTGGTGTGTTGCACAGTGGTCGGTAGAGGCTGAGCGGATTCATACCTGTTGCTGCATGCTTTTTATTCCCTGCTGCGTTGGCATGCCCACTTGTGCTCATCTTCGACAGAATTCCCCAAATAGTCCCTCAATTTATGCATGCGGCGAGTCGGAGGATGGAAATGAGCTAGTTTTAGAAAGATGGATCTATATAGAAATGAAGTTATAGTGAAAATTCAAACGGAAACTAGCTAAAGATGGAGTTTTTAGGTGGGAGTCCAATACTGGTTGGCAAACGTATTTGTTTTGTATTTAATTAGTTACATGTTAAACAAACTTTAACAAACACGCATTTATACATGTTTGTTCAAAGTAAAACATGGTAAAACATGAATGGTTCAAAATAGTCACAGACCTACTTTACAACAAAATTGGCAAATTCAAAATCTGCTGCTTGTTGCTATAAAATCTTACAATAAAAAGGCAGGGCTTATCAGTTCTGCTGTTTTGGACAGGAAGTAAACAAACCTCTTTCTATTTCTTAGCTGTTTTACATCAGTTTTGTGTTTTACAAAAAACAAAATGTAATCTACTGATCTGCATATATTATAGTTTAAATACAAATGGTCTTTAAATACATAGAAAGTCCCCTCTACATTTTTGATTTATCCCTTAATAATTTAATAATAATAATTTTATTTGTTAAGCAGCTTTGAGTGCTTTACAGCATTATTTTATACAACATCTGCACACCTGACTGGGCGACAGGTGTGTAGGAGAAAAACACTTTGTAAAGAATTTGTAACAGAAACTCCTGCACACTGTTCCTCAGACCTGAAAAAGGTCAGAGGCACCGAAACGTTTCAAAAATGTTTTGATAAAACACAGAAGAGTGTGACAGTGTGTGGGAGTTTCTGGTACAAATTCTTTACAAAGTGCTTTACAGCATTAAAATACACTTAGAATACATTGGAAAGAATCATTTATAAATGTAAAAAACATTAAAAAACAAAACAAGCCATTTAAAATATTTCAGTCATAAGCACATTTAAAAAGAGCTGTCTTTAGTCTTGACTTAAACATTGTCACAGTAGAGGCCTGTCTTCCAACTTCAGGAAGACTGTTCCAGATCCTAGCTGCATGAAACTGAAACGTTGATTCTGCATGTTTAGTTCTCACTCTGGGCACCAACAGGAGGCCAGTCCCTGAGGTCCTCAAAGTAGAGGTAAGATCATAAGCCCGAGCTCAGGCCCAGGCCCAACCCAGCCCGAATTTCGGGCCGGGTCGGGCCCAGAAATGTAAATTAAACGTTCGGGCTGGGCCGGGTCGGGCTCGTGCTCCTCTCTCGCTGACTTTGTGTTCCCTCGCTGTATTGCCGTTTTTTACAGTGCACAGTGCGCACTGATCCTGATCCTGGTCCAGGTCTATGCTGTGTTAATACATAAGTGCTTTGCACTAAAACACATGGGGACCGTTTCAACAGCACAGAAGTTCTTTTAGAAAACGTACGTCAGTTTGGATCACGCAGGAGAAGCTGACCTGACCCAGCCTCAAGACCAACCGAGAACTCAACCAGGACTGTGCAAAGAGCGCACTGACACAGCGGTGAATGAGCATGAAGCAACAACGCGCTAACAATCTGTGTCCAAAACACTACAGCCTCTCATTTACCACGCAAAACTACTACGAATCCACGTTTGAGCTGCAGCTAAGCACACAGACACTTACCTCACTGAGAATAACATCCATGTCACGCTTTGGCGCCTGCTGCTCTCTGAAGAAATAAATCCACAAAACGAACGCTGTCCAGCTCGCGTTTAAAGTCTTGGCAGAGCCGTGTCCACTGGTAGTGTCCAAAAGCAGCCCGTGCAGTCCGTACTCCAGTCCGGTCCAGCCGCTGGAAACCCCGCGGTCGCGCACGTCTTGGTAAACTACTTGATCCACCCGAATCCGCGCATCACTAAAGCAATGTGTACGAAGGTTTGGACTTTTGTTTGTTTAAACAAGAGAGAAAATGTGAATGTCTGTTTGAGAAAAGCGTAACGTGTGTGGTGAACGGTCATACTATAGGCTATTGGCTACTGAAATTACTGTAAAAAATAATCATGACCACTTTGCGGATTTCGCCTTTCGCTGGTTATTTTCAGAACGTAACCCTCATGATAAATGAGGGACCACTATACTAAAACGATGTATGGATACTAAACTAAGGAAAACTCGTTAAAAAGTAAGTAAGTAATTTGGATAAAACAGAGAAGGTGTTGAAGTAAACAGGAGCCGCAAAGCTAGAGCATGCCCTGCGGAGGTGAACACCCCCCCCCCCCCCTCCCCTTATCTCCTGAGTCCTCCAAATAAAACATAACATTTCGGGCTTGCTTTGGGCTTGGGCCTGAAAATCAAGTTAATTGGTTGGGCTCGGGCCGGATCGGGCTTTAATACCAGCGGGCCATGGGCCGGGTCTGGCTAGATTTTTTAGGCCCGATCTTACCTCTACCTCAAAGGCCACATCTATATTTCAAGCTAAAAGTCTGAAAATGTACCTGTCCTGACAGGTAAAACAGTATTGTATTAAAGGCATATTGTCAAAGTATCAATTCGGGTGAAAATTAGTTTGCAGTTTTACATCTGATAAGGTATCATCCGCTAAAATACAGAAAGCGTGTTTGTTTATATTATTAGCATTTGGCTAACTGCTATTTGCACATCGCCATGACTGAAGTCCTGTTGGCTTCAAGTTTTAAAAAACTCTTCAAAACACATTGTGGTAAATAGTTAGGAGACTCAAATAATTGAGCATAACATGTGGACTGATGTAATATATTATATATATTTTAATTGTAAGAATAGTGCCTTCAACAAACTTTGAGAATAATGCACAGCTCTTGTACAGTGTTGTATTATTTAACATGTATCTTTTATATATGTTAAATAATAACGTGCATACTTTGTGTAGTGAAACGCACAAAGCATATTGTAAGTGGTCGATAGTTCAGACCTGTGATATAACATTGTAGCGTGATGGAATAATTGGCCATGACAGCTATATTCCCTCGTAGCACTATAGCATTCATTAAGGCATCTATTTTTAACCAGGCACTTTCCCTAAGAGACAGTTCTCACACATAAGTATGTGCGTGATATAGTATAGTATAGTTTAAATGTATGAGATAGAGGTTATGACACATTATTACTGCCGTTTGACTGTGTCCTTTTAGTATTTCTCAAATAAATAGTAATAATTAAAAAAAATGCTTGTTTAATAAGTAAATAGTTCTTCTCCTTCCTAAACCCAAAATAATTTCCATTTCATATCTTTTTAATGCAGTATGCAAATGCAAACCACAAAACAACATAACTGGGAGAACGTAAATTGAATATTAATTCAATGTTGATTCATGTTTACCTTATTGCAAAGTGTTTTTCCCAACACAGAAAAACAAAAACAATCTGACCAACAGCTCCTGGGCACCTTTGGGCATCCTCTTTTTATAATTGGCACCACATAGTTATTTAAGGTTGCTTGATTAACCACAACATTTAGCTTAGCAGAGGTAGTCTCTTCATGCTTTCCCAATGCTCTTTGCTACATCTGCATCTCCCCTCCCCTGTTTACCCATAACCTCTGGCAGATTCATCTCCTTCCATATATTTAGACCCTGTTTTACTCCTCTTCATTACCCACCATAACTTCTTCTTTCCAGCCGCGTCCCTTTACTTGCCTCTCTCTGACAGCAAAGCAGGAGATATAGCTTGTGCGATGGCCGGTGGGGGTTTTAAGTGCTGCTTGTCAGGTGCGCCCCTAAACCATTGTATTGTGGCAGGTGTATGCGCGATGCTGGGGACTTGCGGATGTCTTGCTTGTGTGCGCTTGGTTGAGTTTTTATAGCCACTGTGATTGTGGATTTTAGCCCGTAGACATGTTATATTTGTCCCATTGGGGGTCTTGGTGCACCCGGACCTTGGCATATTGGACTATTATAAGTCAACGTTACAACCTACCGTTTTTATTGTTCGCATCCACTTACACACGCACAGCGGAGGTCCAAACACACGCTTTACCATCACAAGCAGCCCATAAAAGAGCTTAATGTGTTGTGTCCCATTATGTCTATTAAATAAATGAATCTTGTGTTTCATGCTTGTACAGCGCACTTACATTAGTGTGGCATGAAATATGTATGCTGCTATGTGCCACTTTATCAATATATTGTGTAACACTAAAATTGATAATACAGTATCAATATTGTGAGTTGCTGAATCAATATATTTAGCAAAACACAACTGTCTTGGAAGTTTTTAGACAAAAGAAATGAAGTTATGAAAAATCTGACTGTTCAAACCTGTGCATTCTCTGTTGTTTCTGAAGGGAGTGAGTTTAGCAAGGAAATACTTGCTACAATATATTTGGATCCTAACAAAAAAAAGCATGTTACATTCCATTGATGATTACATGCATGCACAATGTTGTATCACGAGCTATGTAACAAGTATTGCACCAAAAGAAGATATTTTTTTATATATTTAACTTATTGCAGTTTATCAATCAATTGGTGTAGAGAACAGGCAACACAACTAATTTAATAAAATAAATTGTTCCGTCTCTCACTTGGTCCAGTGTTTGTAAAACTGACAGAAGTTTGGTTCAAAGCAATAGTTTGTCTATGGCAGGAGTTTTGAGATCCAGATGCCCCTCTGTGCACTGCTTTGCACTTTGACCTGATGAAGTAAAACATATTTGTGGTAATCCAGGAAAATGTTAATATTACATTCTCTTTCTTTGTCTGTCAAAACAAAACATTGTTTTTTCAAACCTTTAACGTGAACTAACCCCCTAAGCTTCTCCCACAAACACATTTTAAATAAAACTTTCTGCTGAAAAAACATTGGGAGAAGGTGAAGGGAGGGGCTGAGGGTGGACAGCAGCATTGTGATTGGTTTGACAGCAGTGTTTGTGATTAGCACACAGTTTTGGTTGGACAAATGTTACATTTAATGTAGAAATGACATGGGCCTTTACAGTGAGACACTTTGTGAGTACTTTAACCTGAAAGTTGCTTATTTACTCAGTTTGCAAAAAAAAAAAAAAAAAAAAAAAAGACAAACTATGAACAGTAACATTACTACAGAACCATTATAGACAATTCTATATACAGTAAATACCCTTTATACAGTTTAACATCCAAAAAAGTTGTTTTTGTGTTTAGCTTCACTTTAAGCCTTGGAGTCAGGGGTCTCCAAATAAATGGAGGAAAAAAAGTAAAATGAATGAAATAGACACTTTTCTAATGTTGTTGTTAATGTAAATTCAGTTGTAAAAAATAACAGAGATAATAGTTTGGATTCCCCAGGCTGAAGTTTCAAGTCTTTATAGTGTATTTCAAAAGAATAACATCAGAACCTAAAGCTATATACCGTAGACCTTGTAGAGTGGCTGTTATTATTAATAACACATCTATTATTTCTATATAATATATATAGATATATAGACTGCTTAAACAAGAGCAGTGCATCGTGAGTCCACACTATGCTGCCATGTAGTTAAACACATGCACAGCAGTGGTCTCTACTCACATCTTTATACACATAAAACAGATGTACAAAGCTATAAAGATTCTAATGTGTTGTGTTGAAAGAAAATACTGGTTATGTAGTTTTTGATTTATAGCATTGGACTGACAGTATGTGATAATATATGGTTTGTATATGGTTCAGATTAGACAATCAACTGTTGTGATTGATTTTGTTGTTTCCTGATTGTGTTTACTCCTCGCCTCCTCAGCTGCGGCTCAAAATATGAATGTATTAATGACTGTGGTGCTGGGACAGCTAAGTGCTTTTATTACAAATGCGGCTGGCTTACACACCCTGGTGTTATTTGGAAGGTGATCAAGTTTGCTTCCTTGTTTCCCTGCTAAAATGAAACAGCCTCATCTCATTTCATACACAAGGGGAAAAAGTTTAGCTAAATCAATCTTGCTTGTTTGTTGTCTGTCAACAGAGTAAGGTGAATCCACTGAATGTGACTCCACCAATACAAGCGGTGGACCAGGACGAGAACATCCAGCCCCCGTCAGACAGACCTGGGATTCTCTACTCCATCCTCCTCGGTGAGAAAGCATGTGGGGACGATTTGTGTGGGACCATTATGGATTCTTAAACACATACAGGATGTGAAGTATAGGAAGTAGCCAATTAATCAATGCGACGTTGCTGTCATAAATCTGTACTTTTATATCAGATGCAATTAAAATCACCTTAATTGCAATTTCCACGTTAAAAGTAAATTTGGAAGGAGCACCTCCTAACTCCTTAGAGGTCACTGAAAATCAGATTTTGCTAACATTCTGATCATTGTGTTGACCACTATAGCACCAATAATACCATACGATGATTTCAATATAATGTGCCTTTTTTCATGTTCTAGCTGTCCTGATTTAAGAATATACTTTAATTTGCTTAAACTGGAAAAATTAAGAACCATAAGGATCAGGAAGTGTGAATAATATTGAATTGAATAACCTGGTTATCTTCTCACATTTACTGTAATCTCATATGCAGATTATGAACAAGACTAAATTTACCCTAACCAGC
The DNA here is from genome assembly GCA_038363315.1 of Mugilogobius chulae. Lineage (NCBI taxonomy): Eukaryota > Metazoa > Chordata > Actinopteri > Gobiiformes > Gobiidae > Mugilogobius > Mugilogobius chulae. The sequence continues at coordinate 32,794,564 of CM076401.1, read as the reverse complement.
TGGGACACACAAATACTGCCTGTTTAACATCTTATAAGAAAACCCCAACACACCTGGAGCTGATAATATAGGTTCCGTTCACATTCTAGAATAATGAAATAAAGTGAAATGCCTTTTTCCATTAATAATGTTGTACTTTGCAATAAAAGATAACATGCACATTTTGGTGACTTCTGTGGGCGACTAGAACCATTAACTGGAAATCTTTTTGACCTTTCGAATGTCGTAATGTCAAAAGAACACAACCTATTGCAAAACGTTACGATTGATATTCTTAATTGTTCCTTTTTTTTCATTGTGGCGGTGGCTTGTCCCCACATTTTGACATCTTTCAGCTGAATGTGACTGACTAGCAAAAATGAACCTCTAATTGAGTTGTCAAAAGTTCTACAAAGTGAAAAGAGGCTAACTTATTGAGACATTCACTTATTAAACATAGCCACAGACGTCTTGTGCCTTTTGAAAACTGATTCAATATTCCCTTTAAGTTGGGGTTTTCATGCTTTTAAAAATATAAAATTCCCCTTAAGCTGGTTTTGAATAATGTTACAAAAGTGTACAGAAGTGGATTTGTACAAACTTCCAAAGGCGCACATCTCAGCAGGAGCCAATCAAACCAGCTTACTGTAAAGTCATTGCGTAGGATGAAGTCCGAAATGCTCACCGGAGAGGCGTGATTGTCCACATGTGCCGTCGCCACTGCTTGATTTCCCATCAGAACCACTGCTGACTTTCAAAAGAGCGCCTCACTTCAATGTGTATGTGTTCCAATATGTCCAAGTCCCACCTGTGGAGAACTGAGATAGGAAAACAGGGAGCATTATCCAAGCCTCTCTTTCCTCACCCTCTTGATGCAGGGAGCAATTACTGATGCAACCCTCGACACTTGTGTGATTTGACTTTTTCAATGTGTGTGTTTTTTTTTTCTCTCAGGAAAACCGGAATCTTATGCACAATATTTCAGCCTGAACAGAACGACGGCAGAGCTGCTGTTGCTGAAGCCCATCGACAGGGAGCTGTTCCACAAATTTGATCTTGTTATAAAGGTGAGAGGCGGCAGGGGGCATCTACTGTTGCTGTTCTCCACAAATTTATTCAGCTTGTATGAAAACATGATTAGCATAGCCTTTTCACCAGCCATGAAATGTTGTGGCTTCATTTGGCATTCTCATTTCCTTGCTATGGGCTTGACTTTGGCAGGTTTTTCAAGAATGTTTTAGGGTTTTGTTAGTTTACTAGACAATGTCTCACTCAAGAAAAACCGGAAGAAGTTTTTTGTGTAATTTCAAGTATAAAAATAGGATAGTGTTTCCAATAAATATACTAGTTTGCCCTCATAGTCCGAAACAATCTGAACAAAAAACTAGTCACGTTAAATTTTAGTTTAAGCTTGTAGCATTGTAAGTAATTTATATTTAGTACATAGGTATTGTATTATTATTAGTGTTAGAGATTGACATTTTAAACCCATCCAGGAAAGAACAACTCAAATGTGCTTTTGAAATGACAAACTACTAAAAATGTGTGTTTTAAACATGTTGGGTGTAATCCCTTGTTTGTCCAGGAGTGATCGATATTAAAAGACATCAACTGAACAGTGTATTTTAAGATCGAGACATTTCGACTCTCATCCGAAAGTCATTTTCAATCTATGGAAGTGGCCTGAGACTTACTGTATTTATGTAGTATGTTATGTTCATAACTGGTTCATGGGTTCTATGCTTCCTTTCTATTGTTGTCTAGTTCTTCCTATTGTTGTCTGCTTCCCCCTATTGTTAGCCTGCTTCCCCACTATTGTTAATCTTCTTCCCCTCTATTGTTAATCTACTTTCCCTCTATTGTTAGCCATCTTCCCCTATTGTCAGTCTGCTTCCCCTTTAGTGTTAATCTACATCTCATCTATTGTCAGTCACTCCCCCTATGTTAGTCTGCTTCTCCTCGATGCTATCTGATTCCTCTCTATTGTTAGTCATCTTCCCCTCTATATTTGTCTGGTTCCTCTCTGTTGTTGTCTGCTTCCTCTCTATTGATCTGACTGAGTCTACCTAGACTGTTTCAAGACTGTTTAGGGCAATTAGCATGTGAATATTTAGGGGGGGCTTAAAACAGTCTAGGTAGGCTTTGTCATAACACCAGAGAGGATGCGGACAACAATAGAGAGGAAGCATAGGACCCACTGAATCAATTTCTGAACACTGTAGCCGCTCCTCAGCGGGAGGAAAAACTCAATGACTGATAGTTTGCTGTTTGTAAAGGAATTTAAGACACTTTTCTCTGATTGGTTAAATCCAGCTCAGGTTTACAGAGATTACAATAGGACTAGTGGGTGGGCAAAATTATTTTTAGTTTTTAAGCAGATACTGAAGCTGCAATAAAAAAAAAATAAAAAAAAAGAGCTAATTGCCACAAGGATTACCTCATATTCACTTCTTATTGCTATATCGTTCAAAATAAATACATAAAACAAATCTTATGTTAAGACAAACTAAATGTTGTAAACTTTCAATTAATGGTAAATTTGTGTATATGAACTAAAGTTGTAAACAAAGCGGAATCAAATTAAAATTGGAAGAACATTATGTTTTAACTAGGACTGAGTAATCTTGCCATCCCAATGTTCAGGTGACATCATGGGAATGCCACAGAAATGTGTACACTTAATATACATGTTTCTTCAAAGTAACATGTATGACACATTGTGTACCGTGAAAGATTTCAAAGGACTTAAAGTCATATTTCTTTTCAAATTTGTCAAATACAGCTAGCATAATAAAATTCTTTTTTTTTTTTAACGTTTCATCTTCTTTCTTTTGAATCGACAAAATACAGTCTTATGATTTTTAATAGAAGAATGTTAGCTATTCTATTTTGCTAGTTTATAATTTTTTCCTCAACCCAACAGATATTTTTGTATTAGTCATCTTTTCTATTTCCTATTACATTCTCACTATTGACTAGTATACAGCGCCGAGCCTTTGTAGATATGCTAATCCCTTTGAGACATGATGCTGCACAACTCTATAAACCCTTTGGATTCCATGTGAAAAAGTGACTGAGAGACATTAGGGAACACAATGGAACAGAATGGGAGACAGAAGCAGCGAGCGTGAGATGAAGATAACAGTGTTAGACAGAAATAAGCTACGAATAAAGAGAGAAAGAACGGCTCAGACATAAACGAATGGCATACAGGCACGCAAGCAATCAGACAGCAGCAGACACTTGTTTAAAATGGCAGGCTTCAATACATTTCCCTCTCTCTAAATCAATACATGAATTATTTGCTCTTGCTTCTTTGAAATGGCAACCAGACACAAAAGATTCCTGTTATTTTTAAGTTTATTATTTGGACTTGATTAACCTGACAAATAAATCTCGATGTGTTTCAGTATGGCGTGACATTGAGTGGCGTGATTGTCAAACCTGCATTCATAGGGCGATGCATTGATTGTGAATGCGGCCCACAAAAGCAGGATTAGTGGCTGCGCTTCAGGCTGTGATTCATCCCAAGCAAATCAACACAATTTTTCTCTCTTCCCTCAAGGCAGAGCAGGACAACGGCCACCCCCTGCCAGCGTTCGCCAACCTTCAAATCGAAATCCTGGATGAAAACAACCAGGCTCCCTACTTCCTGGAGACGAGTTACCATGGCTATGTCAGTGAGGCGGCGCCGGTGGGGACGACCATAGCGACAAACGTGAGCCTGTCCGTGCCGCTCGCCATAACAGCGCTGGATAATGATGTGGAAGAGGTGAGGATTAAAGGTGTACACTGTAAGTTTTGTGGTGGAGAGTTTGTCACATGAAAAATAGGAAAATATACACATTTGTTTGCCTGGAATGTTCCACACGGCAACATTTTTGTTTGATCAGTCAGAGTGGTTGCATTTTGAAGTTTCCAAAAAGTTTAATAAAGCCTTGAATTTAAGTTTGAATTTAAGGCCTTAAAAATTTGCTGTTGTAGATCTTAAAAATGGTTGCTAAGGTCTTTTTTTTAAGCATTTTTGTCAAATTGCCCAATCTATTTCACGCTGCTGCAAATTTGATGAAATTTCTCAATAATATTCTCCAAAAATATAACACAATTGGTGTGTTTTGTGTTATTTGATTGATAGAATAGATGGAAAGCTTGGTTGCTGTATATGTAAATTGTCTTCTTTTTTGTTAATAATTTGAATTTTTCATAACTGTCGCAAAATCTAAAATTATATCTTAAGAACCCTCTGGAAAAGAAGCAGCATTATGAAATGCTATAGGTCACGACTCCAGAATAGGTCATAATTTGCATGTTTTGTTGTTGTCAAAAGTCTTAAATTTGACCTCTTGATCCCTGCAGAAGCCTAGCTGTTAGAAGAATTTGTGTTTTGCTATCAGCTTGTTTTTACTCGCTGGATGAGCAAGTTGTGAAGATTTGAGACAAAAATATAATCCAAAAAACATATAAAAATAAATACAGCTGGACCTTTTAGTATCAGTAAATCCAGCTACATGAGTACCATTTAGTTTGAAGTAACAGTACAAAAACTAATTGGAGAGTGTCATTCTAGTTCTGTGCCATTCTGTGGAACCACCTTGAAAAAAATTGTTCGAACCCAACCTAGAAAAAGCCTGGGGTCACTGCACAGAGATGTATAATTGTCACATTAGAAGCATAAGCAAATGGAAATTGCAAGACAGCAGATATGTCCAGTATACATTGATGCATGTAATAGGTTGTGACTACGACTAAGTTAAAATCAGGTTTCATGTGGTAAAGTCACTGAAGTTCTACTTGTACCTAGTGGCGAAGACTAGCGCTACATGATAGCTGTATTTTTCATTTGTCAGAGTTACTAATGAAAGTGAAATAAGGAGATAAAGCCTTGTTCACGATGGAGCTCTTCTACTGCTACGTTGAGTAATGTCTGTGTTCACATGTTTGACATAGATTGATTGTAGATGCAACAAGAGGAAGGCTCACTCCACCACCGAGATTACAAAATATCAGGGAAGCTTGATATCAGTCACATCTCTTGATCTCAAAGAACTTTTAAGGACTCACTGTGAAAACCCATGATTTTAAGTGATAACTTTGCAAGTTTCCTTTCATTGCATATTGCACAGATTTTGTGTATAAACCATTTTCTCTTAAGCATAGCAAAATTGTACAGTTAACATCTTGGTTAAAAAGTATTAGATTCATGTTTTACTTTATATACTGTTAATGATCTGCCCTAATTGTTTTTTTTTTAGGTTGCAACAAATGAGTATCCAGTAGGTATCCTATTAACTGATGTTTGTGTGTCCTCCACTCTTTACTTTTTTTATCTAAAAATGTACTAGCGACTTATTCCACATCGCATAGTTTTAAACCCATGTTTTTTAATCTCAGGTTTGCATTCGCCCAGGTAAAACAAAAACAAAAAATCTGGAATGCAGCCAAAAATAATTCATGCAAACAAAGAGGGCCCTTTTACCGGGCTAATGTCTACAGTTGAGAGCTGTTTTTAATTAAGGAAGTAAAAAAAAAAGTGTGCATGTGTAACCTTGTATTTGTTGAATTAGCCGTACATTTAAAGACCTTTTACCCACCTGCTGCTACGGTTCATTCAGCTCATTATTTGAATTTCAGATTAACACCTCCCTACCTCATTTATCTTATCACTTAAATTATAAATAAACATCTGTTTCTTAAATCAAGGTTAGGCCAGTTTCAATTAAATCTTGATTATTTCCGAACAACACTAGACTCTTATTAACATAGTTTATCACAGTCTCTCAGGTATTCTGAGGACCACCTTTGCACAGATTCTTATGTAGGTTGCAGTCAGCTATTTAATAATGCATTTAATTAAACCAGATTGTAAACAAAACAACATGGCGGCTGTCTTCATCAAAAATTAAGCCATTCTCTTCTCCGTTCTCTGCTATGCTTGTTTTTGCCCTGCTTGCAGTGTAAGCGTGTGAAGTGCTCTGTCTAATTTCCCTCTCAATCTGATAGTGAAGCCATTGCACCCTTTAAATTGCCTCTTAGTGATAATGTTAGAATTTACAGTGCAGCTCCATTGTTATCGCTAATGCATTCCCCAGAGCTTAGTTTGTTTAAGATGTAGCGCAGGCATCCTGACAAAAACAGGCCACGCTTCAATGCTTTCCAAAACACCCCAATGACTGAAACAGGCCTGGGAAGTTGTTGTTTAGAAAACCACAAGTAAATAAAATGAATGTGGAATATCTAAGCAGTATTCCAACTATACGGCTTGTAAATTTGGCTTTTCCCAATGGAATTCTAGACGGTGATTCTGTTGTTTTGGGTTGTTGAGCTCATACGCACGTAATGCAACCTAAAATGCTTTTTGTTGAGACTGCATTTGCATTTATTTTGCACTGACTTGCAAATGTTTCCGCTTATAAGTCAACATGTTGAACTTAAATGATGGGTTTTTGTGCAATTACAGCTATTTAAAGTGACACTGTGGAAGTTTGTGAGGGTTGTATGCATAAAGTATTGGCAAAGAAAGTTAAAACATCAAATTAGGCATTCCTGATCTATATACAGATGGTTTTTATTACCATAGTATGCAATATAATAGCTAAAAGAACACGATTTCAATGGAAGCAAGCAAGAGAAAGCCCTCCACTAAAGCACAAAAACGTCTGTTTTAAAGAGTTGCAAGCTTGTTCAGAGAAAAGACACTCATTTTTATACTTGTTCCTAGTCCAACTAAAACATTCAAGACTTAAAAGTTAAAGAATCTATAACATAATGCATGCTAATACATTGAGATTCTGCCGTGTGTAGACAAAAGTGTCTTGGTTAATGGATCCATAGGTGAACATATAAAACAGTGTTATCAAAGCAACAGAACAAATAGAAGTAAACATAGGAAGGCTGGATTTTTGCATATCTACTTTTTTGTTTATTTCAAATAGATTGGTTTGGATAATTTAGTCATTTATTTAATTTATTCTCTTCTGAACCTCTCCACCATGTTGAATTCATTCTCCTGTTCCCTGTGCTCTGCGTGATATCCAGGCTCTGTGGAAGTCTGGAGTAAACTTGTTTATAAGAAAAATAGTTAACTTTTTTGTGTGACAACCAAATCAGACTGCTGAGTAACAGGAGAAGAGGAAATACAGGCTGTGGAGGACGTTTCAATGTACACTCAGGGCACATGCTGGCGACTTTAGTAACCTAGAACCAAAAAGATGCAAGTTTATTCTCTTGACATCTATCCACAACGGACGGCAAAGGAACTACAAACTTGTACATTCTAAGATTAAGAAGGTTTCACAGAGACACAGCTGTCAGCTTTTTTTTCTCACAGTAAATTTTGCTAAGTCGCTGTTAGGTTTTTAGTTTGTTCTCTTTGTGAAAATAGAGAAAAAGGAGAGGTGTGAAAAGCCTCTAAAGTTGACCACACTGTGCACATGAGGAGGCACAGCACAGGTGCACTTGATTTAACAACTTAGTTTTTTTTAAATTGTCAATTATTAAAAAAACTAATTCATTTCAGCTTTGCTCTAAATTGCATTTGCTTAGATTTCCTCTGGTGAACAAGTCTGAAAAGTGCCTACAAAACATTTCCTATAGCACATGTCCAACACAAGGCCCAGGGGCCAAATCCCGTATCATTTTATGTGGCCTCATAGGTCTTATAAGGTTTATTTTAATCTTATAACAGCACTAGGACTAATGTGGGTGTTTTTCTTAGCCTAATCAAATGACTTGTCAGAAACCTAAAGAGCAATTTATTTTAAAGACCTGTGCAAGCTCAAATACAATACTCAGTAGAAATCAAATACAGGACTTATATTTCTGTACAAGAGTAGTGAGTGTTAATACAGGCTCACAGTTACAACCGGTCCTTTGTGGCCCTAGGTGTAAATGACTTTGACACCTATGTGTGCTTCTAATGCAAAAAACACCATCAATCTTTCCTCTATGGGAAAATTATTACAAAACTTACCATCTTCTCTAATAATGCACATTTTCCACAACAAAAAAGGCTCTAAAATGCATAATTGCTCAAAAGTATGATGAAATGTGTTTTGTCTACATACAACATTGCTTATACTCCTCATATTTGACTTGATACAAATATGTTTAATATCATACTACAGAAAATTCAAGCCTAGTAGTGTACCTTTAATTATCCACGTTATGTCTGTACAGGCACTAGTTTTAGTTGAACCTCAAAATTACTTTAAATGCTCGACTAAAGTGAGCTGGAGGATTACCCTTGTTGAGTACATTGGCTTGTATTGTCTAGCAGTCAAACTGTCTTCCATCTGCTGTCCTACCCATGTGGACGTAGGATTGGACATGCATTAAAAGCATCAGTACTCCATCTGGCTGGTTCACTATAGACTTGGTCAGACAAGGCATAGGATTACTTTGTGTAACAGTTATCGGAATAGCAGTTTGCTTAGGCTTATTATTTATGTTTTTGCAAGTGTGCACACGTAATATAGTGCTTAGAGTTCTTTTTATGCATGCCGAGACTGCGTTTGTGTTCTCTATTTAAATATTGCTTGCCCCGGTCCCTGGCCCTCCAAATAATGATTACTCCTAATTGCATTTATGTTGTGTCTACGCCTGTTTATTTACGGCTGTGCATTCGCTATGACCAAGAGTGTCCTTAACCGCGTGCTCGCCTGTATTTATGACTCAATATCCACAGCGGCTACATCGACAATATTATCAAGTGTGCTGAGCAAGCCTTATCTGGAATGAGAGCCCAGTCACACAAAACACAAGCTGGAGCATAGCCTCTTCATCACCCAGGTTTTCACGCACACACTTGCACAGAGCGGTGCTGGGATCGGAGATTTTATGTGAGGAAAAAGATGAAGAGATGCTTCATTCAGTATGTCTATGAAGGTCTCATCTGTGCAGCCTCTTGCTTAAATTTCAATGCATCACACTTTGTAGTATTTCTGTCAGTGTGTAGCTGATGAGGAGTGGTTTTCGAGTGATGGTTCTTGAAGATTCAAATGTATTAAAACTGCGTTATGTAGGTGTAAAGCAGTGACACATTTTATCATGTCAAGTGGAACTGAAGCTAAAGTTCACAAAACTTAGAAAGTGCTTAAAACCAGTGCGCCCTTGTACACAGACCAGTGTGTGAAAAGAATCCGTAGAAAGTCTATTTTTCCTGGAGGTCACAATGATCTGATGCGACTTTCAAGTCATATTACGAGCATTCTTGCGAGAATCTAGATTAATTTGTGCAGCTTTGGGCATACAGACCGCAGTGAACTGGAGCTGGTGTACAAGACACTTCACAAGAAACTCTCGCAGTCAGTGTTCAGAAAACGTTCAATTTTCATCAGCTAAAGACTGCTGCTATTATGGCTTTTCCCTGCACATTCATAAACTGCTGTTGAGTTTATCTGTGTTTCATGTGAATAGTTTCAGAAATTAAACTAAGAGACATGTGCAGATTTGCTTTTTTAATGGGTCTATATAATTATTAGGTTTTATCATAATCATTTGTATAGTATTCAATCTGTATTTCCTAAACCTGTCAAAATATTTTAATAAGATAAACCTTATTAGTCCCACAAGGAGAAATTGCATTGTTGCGCACATAGTTCAAGAAATCAGAATAACAAAAATCTTTTATCGCAATCATAGACATATAATTAGTAGACGCACAGTCCGACTCTGATGTTATCGAACACTTAGCATCTGAGCTAGTCCGGTAAGATTTAAGCTAGTGTTTTTTTTTTTTTTTTGCATCTTTTGATCGGAGTGGTTGGCTGCTCTCTTGCTGTCTCTGGAGGCACTGAGCTCTTTTTGAAACTTTTTTTGTTTTTAGCTCAGTTTTGGCAAGACAACTGTGGACTTCAACCAACTAAGACATGTGGCCTCTGATGTTCAACAAACACGAGTAACTGTCAGATTTGTGAAAAGAAGACTGTTTTCTCGTCACCATGGATACCATGCAAAAGCTAATGCTACCTACGCTAGCTTAGGACTTCTGAAATGGCAGACTTTCACACCTGAAGCAGCAGAGGACGATGAAGTGAAAATAGTTTGATTCTTGGGATTTCATCCACCCTGTGATGTTCAACAGACACAAGTTAGGATTTTGTGAATGGAGTTGTTTGTTTGTCTTGTAACCATGGAGATGGTACATGAAGCGATTAAAGCTAACTTTGCTGGCTTTGGACTTTTGAAATGCTACAGAACTTTTACATCTGCTGCAGCCGAAGCTTTTGCAGAGGAAGATTTTGTGGGGATGGTCTTATCACCGACTGAAACAACAGAAGTTCACCTGATCCACCTGGACCTGACTGTGATGTGTCTACAGAATCTACTTGCTCCACCTGCACCTGACTGTCATCTGTCTCCCACTCCGGTTTCCACCTCCAACTGCACCTGCTCCTCCAGCTAAGGCCCTGACGAAGCCAAGCACATCATGGAGATTGTCCCCGAGCGCCGTTCAGTGGCAGCTCACTGCTCCTGACAGATGCCCCAGCGCTCTGCAGGATGGGTCAAATGCAGAGAATGAATTTCCTCTCGGGATCAATAAGTATTATCTTATCTTATCTTAAGCGTTCTACTGTTTATTTTCCAATAGCCGTTAGCATTAGCCCGCAAAAACGCAAGTTATGAAAGATCCAGGCGTGTCAGCTGGTACAAACCTATCGACCACATTTGGCAAAGGTCAGAGCCTTTTTACAAATTATTGTTGAGTTTACAAACCTTTTAGTATTTTATTGTAGATAAAAATTGTGTATAAAACTGCTAACGGCTAGCGAACTTATGCATCTTTTAAGGCTCTAGTGACCACCAAACATCCACTTTTACATGTTACTAGTGAGAAAAGCAGACAAATTACACAAATAACACCAAACAAAGTTATAGCTTCACTTCTCTGTGGAGGCGCGTCTGTCGCATTGGCAGGTGATGGAGCATTTCCAGCCTAAGAAAATAGTAGTTTGAGAAATATAATTTCACATCGCCAAAGTTGTTTAATAACGCTTCATAAGACACAAATCAGTCCGTTTTGCTCATGGTTTTGCTGAAATCACTTGTTTAAGCTCGTTTTATCCATAAATGTGCAACTTCTGCCATTGTTGTCTTCACCTCTACCGGAGGAATATGGCGTCACTCTGTTCGAGTTGTAGAAACAGAACAGAGATGCTCAATGCACGTCTACTAATTTAATGTCTATGATCGCAATGTCAATGTTTGTAGTTTTTCATATTTATAAATAAAATGTACATATGTGTCCATCATTTCTGAATTGTGCAATCATTTGTTGGTAACTATTGTATAACTAATGACAATGAAGATATTCACAAAAGCATAACCTTGTAAGCAACAATAAGTATGATTACATTATTACATTAATTCTTTCCTTTTTTCTCCAGACCAAGGACCCTCAGCTGCACTTCTCATTGGACAGTTATTCAAACGTCTTTGCTGTGACGGCAACTGGAATCCAACGTCATCTAATCTTGGCACAGCCCCTGGACAGAGAAACACAGGATTCCTACACATTCACGGTATTCTTGCACTTATTATAGCATTGCGTTTTGTACTAGTACTATATACGCTGAGTGCAGGACATCCTGGAACTATTTATCTTTATACATGTGTCTTAACGTGCGTATGACAGATTGAAAAACCTAGTGAACATGATTTTATTTAAGATTAAGAATATTGCTTGTTTACACCAAATTTTAGTGCCTTTGTAGAGATAATTCTGTAACTGTTACCTCCACATAAATTACAGACATTACAATTTGACAAATGATAATGATAGTAACTCTTCAATTTTGTTAAATAACTTGCTTTTTGATAACATAGATGTGGAAGGATTATGTTTTAGAATTATTTCCTAAAAACGTCACATTTTACTGTCATTTTCTTCATAATTTGCAACTAAAACTATGAAAAATATTTATTACATGAACCATCACTCCATCTCAAAGTCAAAAAATGAAAGATGGATTAATCTGTCACACGGGTTTTAAAAGAAAATGTGCTCAAGGTAATCTAACAGAAAAACACATGCCATTTCATTTATTTTTGAATTACCGGTAGCCTTTTGTGTTAGCAGTATTGCAGTCTCTGTTTACAAAGTTAAGCAAGAAGGCAGTGGTTCAGAAGTGAGAGATATTGCCCACTACCCAAAGGTCATTGATTCTAACCAGTGCTTACTGTGGTTGTGTCCTTGGAACAGACGTTTACACAGTCTGAATGTGGCGAGTGTGTGAGTGATTTGCGGTGGTCCAAGGAGCTGATGGTGCAGACTGACAGTCTTGTGGAGTGAATGTATCATATGTAATGCAAAGAGTATCTTGAAAGGCACTATAGATACAGCTTATGAGATAACGGCCACTAATGGACGGCTGGAACATCTCCGTGGGGGAAAATAAAGCTTTCATTTTAATAAAGAAGAGATGTTCTGTCACACACTGTTTAACAGCTACAACAGCAGCAGCAAACAGAGCAAGCTTAGACACAAAGACAAAGAACAATCTGCACAAAATAGTATATAACGCTTATCCAAGAAATAGCTGCATTTTGAAGTTAGTAGAACAATCTATTTACTTTTCTCTAAAACCCATTAATATACTATAAACCCAATAAATTATTATCTGGATATCTGATTATGAACATGAAAGAAATAGGCCCTTTTCAGCGCAGTATACGTCAAGGTTGTCCCCATTTTTCTGATGCAGGGGGTGCATTCCTGTTCTCACACAGAGATGCCTAGAATATTTCAAGGTGTGATCTAATAAATATGTTTATCTCCATCGAAACAAGTAGTGTGAAACACCATTAGGTCCAATTGACAGTAAGAACGCATGTTTTAAATGACTTACTGTATTATTGATTGGATGTGAATCAGATCAGTTTATTTACATACTAAGGAACATTTCACTTTAAACAATGCCATCTCTATGAAGACATACCCTTATCTGAAAAGTTACATGGTGTACCTCTAAGTCTTTATTATCTTAAACAGTCCATTCAAGCTCCTTATGATAATTCTCACTCAACTTTGATCTTAAAATCGTAATAGTTATGTCAACCAAAGTCAAATATACAGAAGATGACCATTAAGAGCTAAACTACACAAAGTGCAAGTTCCTGGGCCAAAAGTCTGAGTGGAAGAATTAGGAAGTACATCGAATTCCCACGAGGTTTGGCCAAATTAGCATAAATCAATTAACATCATGCTAATTTTGCCTAAGCTTTTCTCTAAATAAGTCATTCTTGAATCCTATTGAATGCCTTTTTTACCACATATCTGGTATTTGTGTATTGTCCCTTATTTACTCTATTCAAGGTGGAAGCTGTTTGTTCTAATGAAATACAACAGTGCTCCTTATGTTATGTTTTTGATAACTTCAGCTTCTTTTTTACCAAGTACTTTCTCTTGTCGCATTCAGCAACATATTGTGTATTTTCTTCAAGTGATTGTTTGCACTCCAGTCTCTCCTGTCTGCAATGTAATTTGATAGGATGCAGTTTCAACACAGCGTATCGTTTTCTTGTTATAGTAAATTGCATAGTGAGTGTATGTTGGAATGCTATCTCGTGTGAATCCTGTGTTCTTTTTAAGTGTGGAAAAAGCAGATTGCGTCTTGATTGAGTGACAGGGGGTGCTGGTAATCCTGATGAAAGCTCGGGAGGAGATATTAAAATGGAGAGGGAGCGAGAAAGGATATAATATGGTTTTAGTTTAAGAGAATCTGTCAGCTTCCTGGTAGATGTGCAACAAGATTTGTATCAGGCAAGAATCTGCTGGTGATAAGCACTTTTGTACGCAGCGCGGGTTATTTCTGATTTGAACAAACGTGTTATCAAGATAGACTCTGTGGAAAGGCCGCATCAGCAGACAGCACTAGGATTTTTGTCGGACTCTATGAAAAGCTCAAGTGGAATTTATGAAAAGAACTGCAAAGGTAATGCGATGTCAAACACTCACTCATGTTCCATAAATACTGATGATCTGATTAAATTTCAAATTTTATATAGACTCTGCTAATCGGATAATCAACTACGATTGCGTTTTATAATGAGACATGAATTCATTGATTATCATCACAAATTTATGATGTGTTCATGAGAAATTAATGCATTAATTCGTGATGAATTCATGATGTAGTCATGCATTAATCACCATGAGTCATCAAGAACTTCAAGTGGTTTCATGAAAGAATTCATTAATGAATTCCACAATTAGGGCTGGGCGATCTGGGAAAAAAATAGATCACGATTTTTTTCTTCATATCATTCGATCGCGATTTTCAATTCGATTTTTTTTAACAAAAACTATTTAAAATTGTAGTATTAATATATTATACAAAAATGAAACTACATGTATTTTCAAAAAAGCTTTACATTTATTTATTTATTTAACAGGTGAAAGTCCCTCTAATGTGCCCTTGACCAGAAAGAATAGACTAGATGTCCCAGGTCAGCTTGACCAGCAGAAATAATATGCTAATTAATAAACAGTCAAAGAAAAATAAAACATGATTTACTGCAGGCTATTCAAATTCTACATTTGTTCGTTCTGCGTTCAGTCCGTGCGTTCAGAATCAGACTGTAAACAAGTGCTGCAATAGGCTATGCCTTTTTCTCAGCTCAAGACAGATGCTTTACTCGCGTGTGAATACAGCGGTCAAATACGCGAAGTGAAGCGAATTCGTGCATGTAAATGAAAGTGCGTCGCTGCTTATGAAGTGGAGAAAAGGGAGAGAAAATAGAGAGAGAAACGTGGGAACGCGCGCCTTTTGCTGAGATAATGTTGCAGCGGAACAGACGAGTGTTTCTGCAGGAGACTCACAGGTAGGCCTACAACACTTTACACGTAAAGCCCGTCTGTAATGTGCCTTTTCTGTCACTAACCTCACGCTGAAGTGGGCTGAGCGGTCCCGAGACGCTCTGAGTTCAGACACAGGGAAGTTGGCGCTGGCTTGATCTGGGTTCAGTGCGTGCCTCCCGGCTCCTGCCTCAAACACACGCGGAGATCACTGATGCTTGGCTCTGGTTCAGTGCACGGACGCGAATAAAATGCGTGGCTCGTCAATACAAGTAAAAGTTAAATGCATTTCATTAACGATGACTATTTTATCCTTAAATAAAGACTGTAGTGGGCGGCAACTTCCACTCTGTACTGCGTGCATTTACCACGTTGTGATTGGCTAAAACTACCAGACAGTGCCTTGTGCATTTTCTGCATTGTGATTGGCTGATAGACTTGTCGATCTTAATGCGCAAGCCTTATCATCGAGATCGAACAAAGTTGAGATCGCGATCTCTCGATCTTTCGATTTTTGGCACAGCCCTATCCACAATTAATTATTTCATCTATTAAACTAACACAGAAATCATGTTATCACGAAGTCATGATGATAATCAGTGGATTCATGTCCCCTTTTTATAAAACGCTGCCTAAAGTACAAATACTTTATGAAGTATTTCTTACTTTACTACTGTGGCACTATCTAAGGACTCTGTTTTTTGGACAGTCACAAGATGATGTAGCCAGACTGGCACTCAGTTTCATTTCACTCCAGCAATCAGGTCAGGTATTGCAAGACTGCTGACGGTTCCCCAAAAAGCAGGAAGTGTGATCGTTCAGTCAGCTAACAATAGCATGTTGCTACTATGTTTCCATTGTCTCTTCTGACAGTATGGCATTAAATATGTAGAATTAATGGATGCTGAGAACACCTTCGTAACTACTTGAGATGTGTTAAATGCCTTACTGTGGAAAAATGCACCCAAAACAAAAACATAAACAAGCAGTTGGCAGACTTTCTACCAGAAAGGTTACATAGGACAACTTTAACTAAAGTAGACAAAAATACGGATGTTTTTAATGGAAGCCTCTAATTTATGTTATTCATTTTTTAATATACAGATAGCATGTACCTGTAGACAAACTTTGCCTGAGTTACAGAACCTACTCTTTAGTAATACAATACCCCTGTTTCAGATCAACTCCACAGTGACCGGGCAATCAATTAGTTTATTTGCATGACACACACTTAACAAAGGAGCTGATTGACATTAAAATCGTTTTCTGCTTCGCTCATTGATTGTGCAAATTTCTGCAATATATTTAAATTCTTCATATTTTTTACATTTAATTTTTCTTTCTAAGCTGCCATGGTTGTTTTTATGCGTTTTCCTGATTGGCAAATTAACCGATCAATCACGCCCACTGAAACTCAAATGATGACCACGGTGATCAAATGTTATATTTTATGTATATCGTCTTGATTTTCCAGGCAAGAAAAACATCTATGGAACCAAAATGTGTGGTGCATTTTTGTTTTGACATTTTTTTATGCAATGTTTAACTTTTGTTACAATTCTGTGTAGTATCTATAAATACATTGGCAGATAATAAAACGTATAAGACTTGAAGTAAACAAATGGGCCTATAGATTCACTATCAGAACAGCTTGAGTCAGGGTTTATGTCTTTGAGTGTATGACGCTTTCTGTTGCTGCAAACCTAAACTTCCTATTTGTTTTCTGTTTTCCTCCACAGCTCCTAGCTTCAGACGGCGTCCAGCAGAGCGTACCCGTTACCGTGACAATAACGGTGCTGGATGCCAACGACAACACGCCAACCTTCGGCAATGTGTCGTATAATGTGAACTTGTTCACAGACATGAGGCCTGGAGAGACTGTGATCCAGGTAAATATATAGAAGCACAAAATCACAGTGAAATGGAAGCTAAATCAGAAAAAAAGCTAAAAAGTTTCTGCTACTTCTTCTGTTCTGTTTACAACAATAAACTCTTCCTTTTTACTCTCATTGTTACTTTCCAGAGAGCTGCCACTTGTCAATATAAAAGTGAATTCTTGCATTCATAATTAAAAGAGTTAGAGCTAAGTACAGTACAACAATAAGGCCTGTGTAATGTGATTGCAGTGTTGTAACCTGTGTGTTTGTGTGTGACTGACCAAACGTTAGAGGCAGGGAGTGTCCAGAAGAGTTGGACAGATTGTTGTGAATGAATCACTCTGGGAAGAACAGCCAAGCGCAGAATATTTTGGATAACATAGCTAAGTCTCACTAAGTTGGCTGTTGGCATTACCTGGGCAAGGGTTTTAAATATGTTCTTCATTATTTGATAATGTATTTTTGTTTGTCTCACAGCTTTTAGCCCTCGACGCTGATGCAGGACGCAATGGTTTAATTACATATCGGATCTTAGCCGGGGACCAGGGACATTTTACCATGAACAACAGGTAGATGCTATTGTTTTTTCTTTCAGATAGCAAAGAACTGAAATTTTCCTAGGACGTGACATTAGGGCATCAGCACATTTTGAATGCACATCCACATTAGATTAACTGTGTTTTATGTTACTTGTGTAAGTGCTGCATGCCTAACTCTCTAATATTCATCTTATTTATAGATTATCCATGTGTGTTTATGACATGTTAAAACACATTCAGTTGCTTTTAAATTGTCAGCATTTTCATAAATGTTCTCAATATTGACATAGGAAGGTGCTCTGTGTTAAACTTTTGTTCACAAACTGCCACTTGACTCGCATAAGCTATGATGAATCTTAGCCACAAAAGCTTTCCCACTAAATAAAGTATTCATTAAAAAACATGTCAAATGCTTTGTAATTCATCTTCATTTAACAAATTAGTGGTAATAACAGTGCAGATGGTGGCTTAAATTTCGTAATACTTTTTCCTGACAACAACATTAATTTCTTGCAATTTCCTGACTGTTATCTTGTGTAGTCATGCCTACAGCTAGTGCCTTGTTCCTTATGTTTGAGTAAAAGTTTCTCTCTGCTTTGTCTCCAGCTCGGGCGTGATCACAGTGGCACCAGGTGTGGAGCTGTCGGTGGGTCGCAGCTACGCTCTGACGGTAGAAGCTATGGACAACGGCCCAGATCCTCACAGACGGTTAGAATCAAACCTCTTGCCCTGAATCAGTTTGTCGGTACACTTAGCAATTCATCAATTGCTTTATCACTAGTTTTATATTCTTTTTGCAAAAAGTGTAGTGACATGTGAAGTTAAACGCTGTAGTTAAAATAAATGGAACGTTTTCTTTTTCAAGGTACATCAAAATCTCATGTAAAAATGTTCATTTTGCAACCAAGTAGTTCAATATGAGCCTACTTACATCACAGTTCACCTATAGTGCTTTATTATTATTTTTTTAACATTCCCTCATCATATACACGCCTAGGTCTGTGTAGGTTTCCTCCCAGTGTCCCGGTTTCATCTACCACTACACGGTAGCATGGCGGTTAGCGCTCTGTCCTCATAGCAAGAAGGTCCTGGGTTCGACTCCTGGGGCCTTTCTATGTGGAAGTTGCATGTTCTCACTGTGTTTGTGTAAGTTTCCTCCGGTGTCTGGTTCTCTGCACTAAAACATGTCAAATGTGCCTCCCTTTCCCCTCTCCAGGACTACAGATGGCAATTAGCTGTAAAGGCTAAAATCTGGTACAAGTATCTCTGCCTTTGTGCTTAATGTAATCGTACATTGTCCATATAAACACAACTTAACCTTAACCTTGTGTCTGCATTAGCGTATTGGGGCAAGTTGGATTTGTTTATCTCTGCTTTGTAATTCACACTGCAGAGATACAAAAATGTCAGTGAGCTACTTTTAGCATCCCTCCAAAAAATTGCTTGTACAGTACATGGTACTGTTGGTGTTCCGGTTTTCTTTATTGATAGATAATGTTGATATTCCAATTTGATTCATAAAGCACTTTTGCATGGTTATCAAGAAATGAGGTGATAGGAGATGGTAGCTTCTGAACTACAGTTAGATACTCCTTCACTAGATGGATCTCAAACTCAATTTCATGTCAAATAACAAAACAATTTGTGAATAATATGTGTTCTTAAAAGATTCTAAAAAACTGCAGGGTGCAATTTACAAGCTTGTTTAAAACAACTGGAATGCAAGTGAGCGATAGTCCGGAGTACTGGCCTAGAGAGAAGTGAAATTATTGAATGAGCCTCTCAGAATTAAGGCTATTTTTTTTCACTGGATTATTTGTCAAATAAATAAATCATACATTACTTTCAGACACGCACCTCATATTAATAACAGACTTTTTCATTGTTTTTTCTTCCAATACATCTATCAAGAGATTTATTTTACTCATATTACGCATATTTCTTTAGCTATTTTCAGATTCACACATTTTCATCTAATCATAATTTGAAATAGCATTGTTTTCTATGGATGTTTGATGTTGCATACAGTCTAATTCCAAACTCGCCCACAAGGAGAGCCGAGGGAGCTGTGATCAATGGAGACCAAAGGCATGAAGCATAATTCTGCTTGGCAGCACTCAACAAATGACTCTTTTGGTTGAACTTGAATGGCTTTGGAATTGAGTCCAAAGGGAAAATCAAGTAGAAAGAAAAAGAGCAAGGATTAGAATAAAACCAAAAATGTATGCAAAAATGAAATAAAGTCATTGGTTGATATTAATTAATGAGACAATGTATTGATAAGCCAACCATAAGATTATGATAATTAGTCAAAATGTCAGCCAATCCAATTGTTACCATAGTTGGCATCTTTTTATCTAGGATTTTGTGAAAACATTAAAACGATTACAAAAACAATGCAAAAACAAAACAAAACAAATTTTTTTGTAATTTCAAGCTTAAAACTTACATTACTCAGTTAGGCGTTATCCACTTCAAGAATTAAGTATGGGCTACATCTAATGTACAATCTAATCTTTATAAAATATAGCTTACCAGATGTACTGAAACCATTTTGACTCCAGAATGTCTTAAAAGTCTCTCACAATGCCACTGGAATTTAAAAATCTCTCAAAGACCCCTGTTCAAAACATTTTTTTGGAATGTTTTGAACTGTTTTTGGTGCTCAGAGAGAAAAAACTTCCGAAGCATGATTCCCCAAACTAGTGTGAATGAAGAAATACTCCAGGTATGTTTTTGAACAGAAAACTGCTATAACATGTAGCGTTGTCAAGGCAAGGGCATTACAAATCAAAAACTAATACTACAGACAATCATATTACACGACACAATGTGATCTTTCCCAACTATGGTATTGTCAAAATGGTATTGAGAATCAAATGTATTCCTAATTAATAAAATTAGTTTGAAATGTTAGTATCATGACAATATTAATAACATGGCTAAAAATCCCAGTCTTGTAGTGCATTACAGTCGTCCTCAGAGGTTGGAACTCAGACCTCAGAGTGATGTTTTCTCGGAGTGTTGTGTGTTCCAGTGCTCAAGTTGGATTACTTTTACAATCAAGGAATAAATTGGTTGGAAATGACCAAAACAGTCAAAATGCAGACTCTTTAAGTAGTTTATTAACTCGAACATTGTTGTTACATACAGTTAGAGAGTTTTTTGTTTACATTAGTTCTATATAACCATTAGCAACATTAGCATTGCAGCACAAAACAGCATGTTAATAACAACAGAAATGCATAAGTGGCACAGGAGCAGAGTCACAGATGCTAGTGAACTGAAAGAAAAACTAAAGAGAAGCACATGTCAATCGGCAGTGAAGCTGTCGGATGTTTATTTTTCTCAAAATGCAGGCAGTGCCATGTTCGATTTTCTAGCTTGAACTCCCAAAATCTCTCAGAGTATCCGAGTAGAACTCCGAGTTGAAGGGCTGTTCCAGTGGGAATGTCCTGTGGGAATTTGCAAGACTACCACTGGAATGCACTTTTAGGTAATGTGTCCTTTAAAGCTTGATTTTCAAACCATAATAGGAAGAAGTCATTTAAATCTATCTTATTCTTTTCTCACTTTCACAGACCATTTACTAGTTTTCACATGTATGAACTTTTTGTCTCACTCGCACAGCTTTAGAGCAGAAGACAGAAAAGTGAATCTGGACAGAAAGAAGAAAACCAACTCTCATTCCAAAGCATTATATTCTCACCGACTTGGCTCTTTCATACACATTTGCAATAGATAAAATGTTTCATAATTAGATGAGGTCAGACTGTAGTAGCCGATTTTTGTCACACTCTTCCTTTTACAACACATTTTCATTGCCTACAAAATCACAATCTGGTTTGCCCATCTCTCCTTCTTGGTTCCAGCTTTTCCCGTCCTCCCTCCCAGCCGGCGCGCTCCTCCATGTCACTGCCAAATCGATACACCTCCAACGCCTCCCCGTCTTCCTCTCCTCCCCCGCTGTAGATCCTCGCACTTCCAGTGATCGGCTTCCAGATTGTCCCCAAATTTCCCCAGACCCCCCGTTTATCTGGGCTCAAAACATAACCCAATACAAATCAATTCCCTTCTCTGCAGCGCTCCGTTTGTCAAAGCTGTCGGTCAGGCCCCTGGAAACCTTCTTCTTGGTGGGCGCCAGCAAGTTGCCAATTGCAGCTCTTTTTTTTTTTTTTTTTTAGACTTTGATCGTGGCTGTGGAGATATCTGAACGTGTGTGTGCACTAGGAGCCCTGGAGAAGCATGTTTTCTTTCAGATTAGCACTGCTTTTGCTTGGCCTACATAGAAACGGCTGCAAACAGTTGATGCTCGGGGGGGCTCCGTCGCACTGTTGCATAGGGAGAAGAGGAGGGAGGAACAAGGGCATCTCCACCAAAAGGCACTCTGTCAAAGATGAATAACCTGATGAATACAAAATATGTAGCGGATGCAGGGATAATGGTTTTAAAGGCCAAAGCAGGCGCCTTTTTGTGCTCTTTGCTATTTTATGTGTCACAAGATAAAAAAAGAACGCTCCAAATATATAACAGCATTACTTATGTTATGTTTTTGTTCTTACTTATTCAGAATTCCTTTTGTTTTTTGTTATACTGACAAATTGTTATTAGTGACATGGTTTAGCAAATAATGGCCATGGAACTTTTTGATAAATGCCTTCTTTTTTAATAGAATGTTGTTCCAAAATTGTAGTGTTTGCTGGTACACTGATTGAAAGTCAAGGATCTTATATTGTATACTGAACTGGTTCGCAGTGGGAGTCGTCCAAGCCTGGTGGTCCATGAGCCATGTGTTGATGCAAAGTTTTTGGTGAAAGCAATTAACCTGACTTGTGCCAGACTGATATGTGTGTGTAACTCTGAAACGAGTTCTACATATTATCAATCTGGAATGAAAACAGCATTTTTTTAATCTGGTAGGTCAAGGCATTTGAAGAAGTCACAATTTTTGTTAAAGGCACACCTTGTAACTTTTTGACCATAAATTAAACCTCAAAAAAGCATGTTTTTCTAGCTTAGGTGTCTTTGTCGCACTAAATAAATATTACAATCGTGTGACTTTACTCTGAGCAGGCTTGTATTACCACAAAATGACCTGTTTGGTCAAAAGAAGAGCAGCTCCTTTAGTAATTTTTTGACAAAATGGCATCAAACTAATTTCTCCCCAAATTGTGCATTGACTTTTCACCTTCAGAATGTTACACGGTGCCACTTTAAATGTAGTCAAAAGAAAAGCGTTAAAAAAGTGCTCTAATCTCTTTTTGCGCATGTTTTTTTATAATCAAAATAGTCCATAACTCTACTACATAGAATAGGACAAAATACGTCCGCCTGTGTTTTTTTTTTTTTTTTTTTTTTTCAAACGTGCACTCCCACTTGCATCACAATGGTTCACTGTGGTTTGCTGCTGCGGTGTGATTGGTCTGGCTAACCATGATCGTCTTAAGCTCCACAGTGGGGGTCACTCCAGTGAAAATCACAAATTCATCTAGTAGAACCAGGTAAACAACTATGCCAATAAAAATTATCATTATAATTGTTTTTCATTCACATTTTCATAAAAAGCCTAAGGGTGGAGAATGACAGGGGGTTCTTGAGATTATTTCATAAAAAGTTGACGTTTTCAAAAATAAATTTGCTAAACATAGTTGGAAACAAGTAACTTATTAGAAGGAACCAGAACACAGTCATTGACATGCCATCATAATCATTTTAACTATGTAAAAAACAAAAACAACAACCTTTTTTTTTTTTTGATAGACTTAAAATAACCAAAGTGGAAGTCTGTTAAATGGCTGTAGTGGTGTATTGTCTTGCCCTTGAAAGAATGGGAACAGTGGCAGCTGGTAATTTATCACCCCACAACTTTAAATTCCTTTTAATCTTCTCTTACTTTTCTCAAGTTGGTAAAAAACTTCCTGCTAATTGATTAGTACAGCTCCTAAAGCCTAGACTTAATTAGACATCACCTATTGTAAAACGTTAACGCTTGTTTGTGTGCTATTGATCTTAGGCACCACCACCACGTTGTATGAATGACCTGTGAGTTTGTGTGAAATCAGGACAAAAGACTGTGGTCACAAATGTGGAGAGAGAATGGCTGGAGCTACTGTGGTGCTCAGGTTTTGGGTGAAGGTAGATCTAGCATACAGCGTTGAGCTAGAATAGTGAATGTCCTGCAGTTTGTTGTATTAATTCAATAAGATGTACTTTCACTATGTTTAGTCCCAGCTCAAAGTATTATTGTCTTACTCCACAATTAAAGATGCACTATGCAATACGATTGAAATTGAAAGCTAAAACTTTGTTAGAAGAAGGGACTAGAAAGCTGAATAGTGACAATTGTGTGTTATGTCATAATGCGAAAAATTGGACTAAAGGAACATTTTGTGACTATGCAAGCCTGCTCAAAGTAAAAACACAGATATTTGTGATTTTTTTAGTGCAACAAGAACATCTAAATGACAAAGACCTGCTTTCCAAGTATATTATTGTTTAAAAATTTACAAAGCTTTTGATTTTTTTATGAGAGATTGATGACATAGCCAGTATACTGTAATGGAGAGTTACAACAATGCAAAGTCTTACTATTACACTGTGTAGGACTACACAAAACAGAACTGTGTAGTTGTATAGATTTGTGGTTGCCTGACCAGTCAGCCCCTCCTACATTCTGTTTGAATGCAGAAGGGTCTGAAACCAAAGACAGAGCCAACGATTTTGTCGTCCAAAGTTACGACAATCCAATCCCATGCGGCCGCACCCCTCTCCCTCCCCTCCGCAATTTCAAAACATTCAAGATGGCGGACGTAGCTGAAAGATCATTGTTTTCGACTCTAGCTTGGGTTTTGAACAATTAGGAACGAATCAATCAAACCGGAGCAGCAAGCTGTTTTGAGAGCCTTCACATAGGTCAATACTCCATTGAAAAAAATCCTTGTGCTACATATTTGCAACAACATTCGGTTTAGCGCGTCGCTGTTTTGGTGGATTTTCCGGGTTTTCTGTGATTAGTTGACTCCGCACTCGGGAAGCCCGTTCTCGAAATTGAAACCCGGCGCTCTGATCCTAGACCCTCACATCTTTGTAAAGTGTCTGTCAAAGTGTGTAGGGACTGGCAGGTCAGGGAAGATTTGTGGTATAATAGAAATTTGTATTGACAGAGCTAATTACCCATAATTTTGTCAGAATTTCCAAAATAAAATCTGTATCATCAGCAATAGAACATTCATTTCTGTCAATTTCTATTTTTATCACATATTTAATACTATTTTGTGTTAAGAAACAAGCTATTGTTTGCAATTTCATTTTTGGATAGGTATCTTTATCTCGGACACATTTTGGACTTGGCCTGTGTGTGCATTTCTTTATACTATTATCCGGTTAATCTTCCTCAAATTATCAAATACTCATTTTCCTAATCCGCGCCAAGGCAATAATGCTCTAATATAATCATGAGATGAAAGTGTAAACCAGTGGGCTGGAGCATCGAAGCGCAAATGACCACTTTTTCACTGTAAGGGCAGACAGCACGATTTACAGAAAATGACTCCTCTTGTCTTGTTCTCTGTCACTGCAGAATGTATTTTGTTCTCATTATTACGAGCCTGGAGATTTGTCTGGGTTCTCAGTTACTAAATGAAGCCATTCAAATGTTATTTATATGGCAGATGTCAGCTTACATTCTATTAGTTTTTCAGTCAATCTTCTGCGCCCTAAATGTGTATTTTTTTTGCTAACATGACAAGAGATAAAATAGATATGTGCAGAGGAACAACTGTTGGCAGCACTGCAAATGAAGCTCTCTGTCAAACATTGGTCATTAATGCGATGCTGTTTCTGAATTAGTGTCATCTTGATTAAGAGATCAACAAACAGTGGTTACTGGGGAGATCACATCACTTTGACAGTGTAATTAAGACTTCTGCTTATGCTAACTATTGGTATCTATTGTCTATTGTGCAGTATTGGTCCCTCAGCTCAGTGGTAGCTTCATTCTCTTTTCCAATTTTATTTTCTTATGGTCCGTGGTTTCCTTTTGGTGGCTCTGACCTTAGCTGCTTTAAACTCCAGCGTTTGTTTTTTACTCTTTTGGTTTGAAAGGTTAAGAACTTTAAAGGAAAAATATGAACTTGACTTTTTCAACTTGCAGAAAACTAAACACAACCACAACTTAAACATGGTGCGAGGCTTGTTCATGCTTCTCTCCACTCTCACACCCTACTTTCACCACTCCTTCAGTCTTCCAGCAGTGCCATATCAGCTTTAATTGCTTTGGAGTCTAGGCTCTTGGTATAACTTTAATTTCTTTTTTTGTACTTTAATGAGGATTTTTGCTTTCTTTTTGAATATAACGACTTGACAATATCATTGCTCACTGAACACATTTAGCATTCAGATTAGCTTTTGTAGATTTCTCCATTGCGATTTATAAATACAGTCGGAATCTGAGGGAAGTATTAATGCATTCCAATGGTCCTTGAAGGTCTGCTTTTTGAGTTTCAACTATAGTAAAATCACAGTGGATACCCACACATCTCTCAGACACTTGGGTAACATTGCATAACTCATCCAAGACAAGCAAACATGGCTGCACCTTGCGTTTAGTGAAATATTGATATTTGACAGTTAAAATTCTTACGTGTGCTTTTTTCCCTTTGGTTTCTCTGTACTGTCCTCCATTGTTCACACTGTCGTTGAGCTTTTACAGTTGCCTTGTAAAATGTCATTGTTATGCTAATGTCGCTAACGTCTACATGGCGCTAATGACAACAAAAGCAGATTAACTTTAAAATGTCAATTTATAACTTGCAAAAGTATAAAACTGTCTGGGTCAATGCACTTATCCACATAGTGACTGATGAGAACTATTTTCTATGATTTGATTTGAGTCATTTCAATAAATGAACATGTGTTGCTCGTACATTTTCCAGATTGACAAAATGGACCACAGTTACACAGGAGAAAACGCCTCTCTGAGGTCAGAATTCTGACCTCTGAGAATAACTACAGTACAATACAGCATCATCCATTCATTATAATGTAAAAGAGCTGCTCTATCACCCACTGCTACAACTTTACAAAAGACTGTATACGTAGCACTGTAAAGCACTTTGTTACGATGTTTGTATGAAAAGCAATTTATAAATAAAGTTTGATTGGATTTGATTTGATTAATGTACACATATAACCAATAGCCCACAATTTTAGAGTTAAAGGAAAATGCTAACTTCACCTTGAGGCTAGATGCTATTGTGATGCTAGTGCAGCCTGATAACAGCTACAAAACCGTATCTTTGTATTGGGTGACAAACCTTGTGATTACCATGTTTTAGCTGATTATTTAGATTGAGCAAAGTTTGGAGCGCAATCTTATGATCTTTCAATATTAGGCTCAAACCTAACTGATTGTTCTGAAGATACACATACTGTATGTTGACAGAAAATGTCTTAGAAGAATACACATTTTGACAGAAAATGTCTTAAAAGAATACACATACTGTATGTTGACAGAAATCGTCTTAAAAGAAGGGAATGCATGTTTTTGTATTGAACCAAATTGCCCTGGGCAAATGTGCACTGACACCTATATAATAATATCTAAAGGGGTTCTGCTACAAAAAGGAATTTGAACATATCTCTGAACAAATTCATTTTTTTCCTTTGAAGTAGACACCTTTCTTTCCTTCATGGTCTCCAAATGCATAGTTCTCCCTTTCATGCCTTTCTACATTGTTTGCTGTGTCTAAACATACAAGTACCTCGATTTTCTTTAAGTGCCACATCACAGCAGACGGATGTTTTAACTGCCTCTCGAGAGCAATGCCTGTCCTCAGCGCTGTTGACTCCCATCGATTAGTTAAACTCGGCATGAAGTGCAAAGAAGCAAGCACTGACCAGCCATTCTTAACTTCAATAATAGACTGTTTCAACCTCTCCGACCGCCCCCCTCTGCTCACTGTTTTTCTAATCTATTCTTTTTCTCCTTAGGTCGTCCATTACTACAGTCTACATTGAAGTTTTTCCTCCAAACAATCAAAGTCCGCCTCGCTTTCCAAGGCAACAGTACAGCCTAGAAATCAGCGAGGCAATGAGGACCGGAGCCACTCTGCTTAATCTGCAGGTGAGTAAGTGATTGAATGAGTGGTTCAGCCATAACATTATGACAAGTAGGACTTCTCAATCTTTTTTTCAGTCATTCGCAGTTAGGATACTCGCAAATAGATAAATTACTCTTCAGACCAAGAGTTTGGGCAATTTTCTCAGAGGGCCACATTCAAATTCAGACAAGTTGAGTTTCTAATGAAAAGGTTTGGGTAGAAATATTCATCTTTTCACTTTATTCTGGTCTGCCTACTTTTCTTGGCAGCACACTTCCTGTTTACCTCTGTTTAGATATCTGACATGTTAGCTTGTTTGTCTTGTAGAGCAATCTCAAATAGAGATAGTGGCAGTTAAAATAAACCCAGCAACTGAATTCTATAGGCTAACTGCAACTAAACAGGAAGTGAACGTACGAGCAAATGGAAATATACATCTATCACTGCATTTGAAAGGTTGTTGATTAAGATGTAAATGCAAAATTTCACACACCGTCAAGAGACCCCCATGTTGAGACCCTCTGCTCTAGTAAACCATATTTTCAGACCGTGCTCTCTCTATTGTAAGCTGGCACATTACACATAAACAATTCTACAAGCCAATAATGGTCAATACAGATGGAGGGCAGCTCAAATTAACATTGCTTAAAAATGATTTTAGTTGTAATGCAAAAAGTTAATGAGTAGTCACTAATAGAAACCAGACTGAAATATGTGAAATGACCTTTTAGATATTTCCTGGCAAGGTACAGTGTTATTAATAGGGAAAATTAACTCTTGCCACCATCTAGACTTGTGCCATTATAAAATTCTACAACATGAAAAAAAGCCTATTTTTAACACACAGTGGTAGACTAAAGCATATTGGATTGGATACATACAGTGTTACAGACATGTGATGAGTCCAATTTAATGTAAAAGATTATTATATTGAAAATAATTGATAAAGCCGCTGAGGAGTTACTTGGAATGAGTTGAACATGCAGGATTAATCGTGGAGCCAGCGCTGGATTGATTTAAAACATGTTAATGTAAAAACAAGACTACTGAATGCAGTCTGCACGATTTATAGAGCACATTATTACCCCCAAACTAGGACGTCTGCTGCTGTTGTAGTTTTCGCTGTATTGTTAACTTTACAATGACAGCAAACCCCGCTCGGGCAGTTGTGACAGGTGCTTATAAAGTCAACAGAGCAAAAATACTATAAGTGTGGGGTTGCTGCAAATATTGCTGTTTAAAATGAAGTAGTTCATTTTTCATGTTACAGAAGAAATATGCAAATCAGTTTTATTGCACATATTTTGATTAATTTATACATGTTGGAGTGATCCTGTTTTGTCTTGCTACTGCTCAGAAAATTCTTGTTTTCCTACTACCCTAATCCCACCCACATTCATGTAATTAGTTGTAATCAGTGCGGTTTACAAAGAACAAAACAAAGTAAACTACATCCCCTTTACAACAGCAGCTTTTACTGTATGAATTTTGGACACAATATGTTGTTTTGTAATGTTTAACATAGTAAAGTTCTTGATAATCTTCACATTTGTTTGTGCTTAAATACAGACATGATTACACAATATCTTGTTTAACATAGTAAAAATTTGATAATCTTCACATTTGTAGTGCACTTATATAAACACGCATGGTTACTCCAGTTGCGTTTTGATAGTATTGACCACTAAAAACAAAAGCAGCCGACAAGAGCTGCAATCTAGTAGTTAATCTAAAAGCCTTCATAGCCCATTTTCGTATAAGGGACAATCTACCTATTAGTACTATCCCTCACCTGTCAGTGGTCTTGTTGATGGCTGATCGCTGGAGCAAAAACTTGCAATTAGGTTTTTTGATTTGTGTGTTTTCTGTTTACTTTTGCAGGCTGTCGATCGGGAACGAGATCCAATAGCTTATGAAATTACCAGCGGAGATCCCCATGGACATTTCCAACTCCAGCACAAGTAAGTATTTATACACATTACAGGCACCATCCGAGAGCAGTGGCACGCACATTTCTCATATTTATTTGTGAAAATGCTGTTTGAGAGTGGAAGCTGCCAGACTAAATTAGTCTGTATTATGCAGGGCCTGGCTGAGCTACAGGCCACATGCAAATACTCAATATTTAACTGCTATGTTCTCACTTTCAATCCTCTTTTTTCATTTATTGGTCATTAATAATGTATTCAGGACCACTGGCAAAGCGTCTGTGTTGCAAAAAATGGTGGTAACTTGCAACAACAGATTTTTTCTTTGACTCGTCTCGCAAGAATGAGTTTGTGAATCTGTTACAAATTTGCAAACTAATGAAATGGAAGCAAATTTAGTAGGAATTTATAGATGCAATTCACATATTTTAAGACAAGATATAATATTGGGTTCACAGGAACAAAAATAGTCTAGATTATGTCTTTTGTGAGACTACGCAATTTTTTTCCTCATCAACAAGCAACAAGATTTTGTGACATGAGATTAGCCTGAAATTTAGATAGAGAGAGTAACTATGTGCTGTAAAATGTGCAAAAACACTTAACTACAGAACTGATATTTCCTTCTTTATTTGGTTGGGACAGTGTTGCAGTGCTAAGTAACCCGCTTAGCATGTTAATGTCTTTGTAAGTTGTCATGATATTTACATAGATGCAGTCGGCATCAGAAAGAACGCCCACTAACAGACCTCTGTGGGGGAAACTTAACATGGAGAGTGCGTCAGAACAGCTTCTTCACTCACTGCTCGACAACTACACTTGCAAACGTGGACTTAAGGAAATGTATTGTGTCAAATATAGATACAAAGACATGGAGATGAATAAAGTGCTCCAACAGTCCAAATATGTTCCTCCAGCAACGCTAACTATAGCTTCGAGCTAAAATCTCAAACGGGACACTATCATTTAGCCCAAAATCGACACATTTCCAAGAAAATAGCCATTTCTAATTTGAGTCAAAAAGTTCAGATTCTTTTGCTCCTGTTATATGAAATGTATTATTGGATAACACTGTTCGAACTAAAATTAAGGTGGCCAAAGCTGTAAACAAGGAGTAAAATAAATAAATAAATAAATAATAATGAATATGAATAACCGAAAATATTGCTGTTTAAAAAAACTAAACTATTGCACAAACACTGAAATAACAGGAGCTTATTCTTCAGTATTTTAAGCTGAAGTGCACCTTTTTATGAAGATTGGGTTTGCCAAAACTCTTGCATAGAACTTTAACAGCTATGATGAAAGTTCACTCTTGAATTTCAGCTTTTTAATTGGTTTATCCTGCCATCGCTGCTATGGTAACTGCTGTGATTGACATGCACATTGCCTGCCCTCTCACTGACCTGTGCGGCTTTGGCTTAAAAAATAGTTGTTTTGTATTCTCGGCGACGCTCTGAAAACACATGTAGATTTAGCTTTTTTAAAAATCTGGACAGTCCCGGGTAAATTGGGACGTCTGGTCACCCTATGCTAGCAACGCCTCTTACTTTTCGGACATAACGCCACATCAACAACTCCATTTAAATGTGGTTGTGACTTGACTTGATTAAATTGTGGTAAAAATACACTTAATTTGGCAGAAGACACCTTAAAAGAAGTTCAAAGTTTAACTTCTCATGCCTTAACATAAGATTTCCCCTACAACAGGCCACTCCCCCATATCTGACGGGTTGCCGACTGTTCTACAGTAAATATATTTTTGCATGTTTTGACTCAACAACATATATTCAACAGTAACATGTTTTCAATGTATTTTGTACCTTATTTCAATAACAAAGCAAAACAAAATAAGAAAAAAAAAAAACTTAATGTATTTACACAAGAGAGCTGTAGGTGGAGCTATGCAGCTGAAGTTGCTTAGTTCTGCTTTAAGTCAACAGTAATCTTTGGCTGTAGCCAAGAGCTAACTTTGGATTAGAGAGTGAATGCTCTTCAGTTGAGCCACTCATGTGTCTTGCCTGAACCTCAACCACTCTACCGCTACACACCAATATAATAGAAAAAAAAATCCTGATAATAGCCTGTGTTTGCCCAGCGTTGTGAGCCATTGTAAGCCCTGTACATTTCACACACGTACACCTCTAAAACAGCTAATCCTCCTCCTCTCTGCACATGTGCGCTTTGCCCCGCTGCTCCTCGCTTTGGCATGGCACCTTTCTATTTGCCATTGTTTTTGTGCCAGATTTGTCCCGTTTCAAACACCTCACCAGTTCAGCGGGAGAGCACCCAGGCATGCTTCAGTCTGCAGCGCGTTTGTAGTGCAGGGCTGGCATACGCTCATCAAGCAGGAGAGAAAAATAGCCCAGCATGTGAACAGTGTGATCAGGCGAACAATGGCTTTGAGCTATTGGATAACTTTGGCACAAATATGATCTTGATTTTTGATGTCTGCTTGCTGCTGTTCTTGTGTGGTAAAATAGCCGCCATAAAAGGGCTATGTGTTTTTGAGAACATTTTTTGCGGCTTTTTCTGGAGGCCTCTTAAGAGCTATTATCTATTATGTATTAGCTATTGATGTGGCGCTCATTCAGTTATGTGTTGAAAAGCTTGTGAGCCAAAGCAATGCTATTAGGCATTGAGGTATTATAATGACCAGAGAGAGCTAAGCCTTTGTAAGCTATAACAACAAATGTCCATGCAGTTCTGGCACCCATATTGTGTACGAAGATTAAAGATCTCATACAAACTAATAAGAGGCTGAACCTATATATTTTAATATTCAAACCCTTTTAATCAGGGGTGTCAAACTCAAATGGAGCTGAGGACTGTATTGACTGGAGTCAGAGTTGGTTGAGGGTCACATTTAAAAATATTGGCCTTATCTATGAAATTGAATATATGACAGTTAGGTTATATAAAGCTTAATATAACATGTGACCACATTTATATAGAATTAATTTACGATGCATTATTTTGAATTGTATTGTATTGTGCAGAGTGTCCTTTTTTTTGGACAAACTTTATATAATTGGCTGCATTCCAGTGCATTTTGGGTTTTATGTCACATCTCGTAGCAGCCTTCCATTGGGCTCCTTTTTACACTTTTTACACAGAGGGCCACTGTCAATAATAATCAGAAATCATCCTGAGGGCCACGTAAAATTGTATCAGGTTCCCCATTTGGTCCCCAGACCGCATGTTTGACACCCCTGCTTTAAAGTATGAATGCATTATTGCTTCTGTGCAATCAAGCTAATTTCTAAACTAACTAATAACTAAAACTAAATCTTGAATAAACATACTTTATACTGTTTGTTTATATTTTTACTATAATATTGATGAATGCTTGTGTTCATATAATGTATTGATGCACAATCCAAGTTAAACTCTGCATGAAATGTGCAGTGTTTTAGGCTGAATGCTTAGATTTAAAATTCAGATGCACAGAAAATGCAGACAGAGATTTTGACTAAGCACAGATACTGTATGTTGTCAAAGCAGCTACTTGCTCCACTGTGGCTTCAGAACTTTAGCTTAATCAGGTGAAAAAAAAAGACAAAATGAATGTTGTTGGAGTAATCCACTGTGTGCTGCCTGTACCTATGATTAAGGTAATTATACCAAACACATACCTGGAAGTAAACATGGTGCATGGTTAGCATAGTTGTTGTCAGCAGTGGTGTGATGCCCAAACTCCACTTTGGCCTCATGCTACCAAGCTCATCATGGGGAAAGAGGAAAGTGAGGAATGGGGTTTGAAATAAAACGTGCTCTTCTATGTTTTTTAAACAGCGGAATACATTGCAGTTTAAGCTGTTAATGTCAATAACAGAAGAAAGTATTGTCTTTGAGATTTTTACATAGATCATGTAATGTGTCTGTGTACCTGGAATACAGTGCATTTTATAATACAACCATGTAAGGCAACCTTTAATGTTAGTGCATTTTTTCATGATTGCATGTAGGTCTGTGTGATTTAGAATATAAATGAATAAATGAGTTTTTTTTTTTTTTTGGAGCAGGATCACACGTTTGATGTTACAATAAACTATTTTCTTATTGCTTCAATGGCTAAAAAAAAGTCTGACCAGTGTTGCCAGAGTTTCAGAGACAAACAAGTGACCACGCTATTGAAAAAAGCCCAAAACAAGCGACCTTAGCCCTTCTGTAAAAATAGATTAAAAGTGCTAGCAATTTGGGCTTGCATATTCGTATTTCTAACATTAATAATGACTTTTGCACATGAAAATATGCTAAAATCCACCTTTCAGTCATAAAAAGATATATTTTGTAAAAAGAAAAAGAAAAAAAAAACTCCAAAGTTGCTATAAAGTTGTGGACTTGGCAACTATGAAGCTTTGAACAGATGCATCAAATAGATCAAATAGATGAGCTTACAATCAAATTTTTATAATGATATTGCTCAGTCCTAATTGCATGGATATAACGAAACTACAAGAACATATTATATACTTTTGACTATCATCCTTATGAAAGTCCTGCATTTTCATGACAAGTCCTCATATACAAAGCCACCAGCGCTTTGTTGTGCGTCTTTGTGCTTGAGAGAGACGAGGGACGGGTCTGTGTCAGTCTGTGTGATTGGAGTAGTCCAACTTTCACAAACATAGTAGAAAAATACAGCCCTGCCATGCGTTCTGTGCTTTTTGGACAGCTTTTAAGACACTTATGGGGGTTTAGGTTCTGAAGCCAAGAATATACATCCAGCTTGTGCACAATTGCACATTGCACAATAACCAGTACTCTGAAATATCACTATCCTTGGGCTATTGTGGCAAGCGCATCCCAAAGTAAATCCCTATATGATCGTTACTTGGCGCTAAATTACCCATTATGATAGATAAACTACACTTGAGGGCGCTTTGGCCTTTATGCAGCGTTATCAACCTCGACATATGTTCTCTCTAGCGGTTCACACAAAGACAAATGCACATTTTTATACACACAACTTGCTGCTATTGTCCCTTGTTATTCCTCGTGAAAAAGATAAAACAAAATGCATTGAGCAGATTAGATACAAAACATATTTTCTGTTTTCATAATACTTTCAATTGGAACGAAAGAATAGCCAAATCACACAACAAGATGGCCATGATATTCACTGGGCTTTGTTTATTTTCTTAACGCAACTTTTTAATACTATGTTAGCCTTTGTAGTCATTGGATTATCATATTTGAACTTTTTAGGGTTGAAGTCATTTAGTCATCATAGTCGGCCAATATTTTTAGGGAAGGGAGTGAATGTAGTCGAAGAGTTACAACAGAAGCACTGGTCTAATCTGACTTTTTATACATAAATACATTCTTCTTTATTGTAGCTTCTGCAAGAACTCAATTTAATTTTTAGTCTTTTTCTGTGTGAAATAAATGGTCTGACTAAAAACTATTTCTTTGCTTCAGAGCTTTAGCAACGCTCCCTTTTTACTCAACTAATCGATCAATGTGAATTTCTTGCCCTATTACTCCGTAGCATTCAAGTTGCAATTCGTGACTACTGGTTTTGATGAAGCTTGGCAGTGTTTTGGTCACTGTTACATAACTAATTCTACTTCTTTGTTGCCCTCCAGGACAGGCTATCTGGTGCTGGACAAGCCTCTGGACCGGGAGACAGAGGATTACTACACTCTGGTGGTCACAGCCTCGGATGGATGGCCAGATGGGGTAAGCTGCACAATGCCAATGTTAACTGCTCATCTTGGTCCACTTGTGCCCCAGTCTCAGTGGACTCACTCACAACATGAGACTACAGCCAGACAGCTAAGTGCCACAGACCACAGCTGCGGCATTGTGGGAGAGAGAGAGACACACAGTGTATTTTAGGAAATTCATCTTATTGCATTTTGAAGGTACACATTTGCATTTTAGCAAAGATGAAGGCTCAACTGCTACAGAAAATATCACAGTAAACTTTTGATATTTGCAACTATTTTTTGTAACTGAAGCAATAACCTGAAAGCTAAATCACCTCCCAACAAGCTTAAACATGTAAAAAATGTTAAAACTACATGAACTGAATGAAATAAATAGCTGAATGAAACACCTTAATAATTAGTTTGTACCCATAACAACTCAACAGCAGGGATTCTTAGTACAAGTTCTCCCAGATATCGATCTATCTTTCAGTCCGTCCATTTTCTTCTGCTTATCTGGAGCTGGGTTTTAGAGGCAGCAGTCTGAGCAGGAAGACCAAGATTTCCCTTTCCACACACTAGCTCTTACGGAGGGTCCTGCGGCATTACCGTCCCAGGCGAGAATCATGTTCTCCACCATTGTCCTTGGTCTTCCCCAGGGCTTCCTCCCAGTAGGTTGTAAACGGAACACTTTGTCAGAGAGGCATCCAGAACGAATGCTTGAGCATTCTGAGCTTTCAAATTGCTCAACACTATGGGTTTTTTAGGAGTGAAGCTTGTCATTATGCTAATAACAGTTAGCCACAAGGCTAATTAACAACAATAGATGGATTTTATAGATTTTAGTGAACAAACAGGACATTATTATATATTAACAGGGCTGCAATCAAATGTGCACCTGAATAGACCGCTAGAGGGCGCGTAATGGAGTAGACGCGCATTCCACGAGGTCCCGAAGTTTTGTCAAAAATACTTAATAATTTGCACAACCGGCGGTATAAAACACACTTTTAGTGTTTGGACGAAGAACCTCGCCATTTGTGAGTGTTTGTGGATATCGTTTCAAGAGAAATGCCTCCAAAAGCAGCAAAAACACTAGCTAGCATTCCGGAGGCTAGCAAAACCACACAAGCTAACACTCAAGAGGCTAGCTGCAAGACTATTGACACGAGCACTCTGCAAGCATTCCGTGATATTGTTAAAGAAGTGATCCAAGAAGAAAACGACAGTTTGCGGGAAGAAATTAAACGGGCAATCGCACCGATTAACATAGTGCTTGATGAGTACAACGAGAAGTTACGTAGCCACGAGAACGAACTGGGTGAGCTTGACACTCGAATGGTGACTATGGAGGCAAACTACAAAGAGTTGAGCAACAGGTACGAAAAGTTACTACGAAAAACGGATGACATGGAAAACAGAACAAGAAGATGTAACCTTCGCATTTTGGGAGTACCTGAGGGCCTGGAGCAGGGTAATCCGACTAAGTTCGTGGCTGGGTTGCTCTATGAGGTACTTGGCGGTGGCCCCAACGGTCTGGAGAAACCACCGGTCCTGGACAGAGCTCACCGGGCGCTGGGACCTCTACCTCCCGAGGGAGGAAGACCGCGTCCATTCATCGTATGTGCTCACTACTACCAGGAGAAGGAGCGGATCCAACGCGTCGCCAGAGAAAAGGGTCGACTGGAATTTCGTGGAAAGCAGCTCCTCATTTTCCCGGATTACAGCGCCGATCTTGCCAGGCGCCGTGCGGCTTTCAGCGAGGTAAAGGCGACGCTTCGGAAGCAAGAAGGGGTCCGCTACGGCCTGCTCTACCCCGCCCGGCTCCGAGTCTCCGTAGATGGAGAAACAAAAGTGTTTGACACTCCCAAAAGTGTGAAAGACTTCATTGACTTCAGGTTTGGAAAAGATGAGTGATTATTAGAAGTGAACTAGAAGCCTTAAAATTCGTCTTTTGTTCTTTGTTTTGTAGGCTTTTAAAGTGTTCTGTTTGATAATTTGTTTTAAACACGTGGTTAGTAGTCTTTGTTCTAAAATACTGACTATACCATCCAGATTTTTTTGCTTTTTTGGGTTGGCTCAAAGGAAAATACAATTTTTTATTATTTATTTTTTGTGTAAGACTTGACCAGTTTATGCTGAGGGTTGAGATTGACTTTACAGGTGAGGGTATTTAAGAGGAAGAGGGAGAGAAAAGGGAATGGGGTTAATACTCAAAATGTATACATCTATATTCATATAATTTTTACTGTTATGTTTTGTTTTTTTTCTCTTCTCTCTCTCTCTATTCATTTTTTATTTAGTATAGTATGTGCAAATTATTATTTTTTCTAGTGTTCAATATGGGACGGTGGTTTTGGTAAGGGCATCGGAATCTCAGTTGAAGTGGGGAAGCTTCGGGTGTTTAGTGTTTGTCAATTGGGGACAACGCTGGGGGAACTGGGGAGGGGGGCGGGACAGGATTTTATGTTTTTGCTTTTTTTTGTTTTTTTCTGTGCAATAATGCAGACAGCTAACCTATTTTATGTTTCAATAGTGACAGAACAGCTGATTGACATTTGGAACATTTACAACTTTAAAGACGGCGATGGCAACAGCTTTTGATGGTACATCTTCTGTGAGTAATGGCTGCCATGTTAATTTTATTAGTTGGAACGTGAAGGGATTAAATCATCCAATTAAATGTAACAAGGTACTCTCTCATCTTCTTCAACTTAAAGTTAATATAGCATTTTGCAAGAAACGCACCTAAAAAATCTACATCAACTAAGACTAAAGAGAAACTGGGTAGGGCAAATTTTTCACTCAAACTTTAACGCCAAAGCAAGAGGCACAGCCATTCTTATCCATAAAAACACGCCATTATAGTTTCAGATACAGTAGCTGATCCCAATGGTCGATATGTAATTGTGACTGGTACATTATTTAACATCCCCCTAATTCTGGCAAACGTATATGCCCCAAACTGGGATGATCATGTATTTTTTAATAAATTTCTTCATACATTGCCCCAGGTTCATACTCATCATCTATTACTTGGCGGTGACATGAATACTGTCATGGATCCAATATTAGACCGATCCTCAACAAAAAAAGTTTCAATCTCTAAATCCACCCAAATTTTGCAATCATTTTTGAATATGTATGGAGCAGTCGACATATGGCGATTTTCAAATCCAACTACTAAACAGTATTCTTTTTTTTCGCCGGTACATCAAACCTATTCACGTATAGATTACTTTTTTGTAGACAAAAAATATTATCGCATGTTAAAAACTGTAGGTATGAAAGCATTGTCATATCTGACCACAGTCCACTGATTTTAGAATTAAATTTTCCAATGAACCATTTACTTATTCTTGGAGGCTTAACCCTTTATTATTAGCAGATAAGTCATTTGTACAACATATTACTACGCAGATTGAGATTTTTCTAGAGGCTAATATTACCCCTGACGTATCATATGGTATAATTTGGGAGAGTTTAAAGGCATTCTTGCGTGGTCATATAATTTCATATTGCTCTTATGACAAAAAGCAAAAACAAAAACGCATCACTGAATTAACAACTTTAATATCACAACTAGATAATCAACATTCCAGGTCTCCTTCGCCAGAATTATATAAACAGCGGCTAATTTTGCAAACTGAGTTCAATTTAATTTCAACCCAACAAGCAGAACGAATGATATATAAATCTAGAAGGTTATGGTATGAATATGGAGATAAGTCATCTAAACTCTTAGCACACCAACTACGCAAATCGGAATCTGCACAATTGATTCCTCAAATCAAGTCACCAGGCGGGATTATCTCCACAAATCCTAAAACAATTAACGAAAGTTTTCAATCATATTACTCTGATCTCTATAAATCTGAATCTTTGCAGGCGCCTGAATTATTTGAAAAATTTTTTGAAAATCTGTCTGTTCCAGTCCTAGCGCCAGAGTCCAAAGCTCAGCTAGAAGAGTTGATATCTGTCGAGGAGGTTAAATTGGCAATTGGGGCAATGCAGAGTGGAAAGTCCCCGGGACCGGATGGGTTCCCAGTCGAATTTTTTAAAATCTTTAAAGATAATCTTGCTCCCCTCTTAAAAGAAATGTATATAGAATCATTCAATTTAGAATCTCTCCCTTCTACGCTTCGGCAAGCAACCATCTCTTTACTATTGAAACCAAATAAGGATCCACTTGAGTGTTCTTCGTATCGGCCTATATCGCTTTTGAATGTGGACTTTAAAATTTTATCCAAATTACTTGCTCTACGCCTTGAGCGCTACCTACCATCCTTGGTCTCACCTGACCAAACAGGATTCGTCAAGGGTAGGCAGGGTTTTTTCAATTTACGTAGGTTTTTTAATATTTTGTATTCGCAGCCAACCGCAGTTCCGGAGGTAGCTTTGTCGCTTGACGCTGAAAAGGCTTTCGACCGGGTGGAGTGGGATTATTTATTTTTTATTCTCAATAAATTCGGCTTTGGACCCAAATTTATTTCGTGGGTGCAATTACTTTATTCCTCACCCATGGCACGAGTACGGACAAATTCATTATGTTCTCCTTATTTCCCACTCCACCGCGGTACGAGACAAGGGTGTCCTCTCTCCCCTCTCCTCTTTGCGCTCTCTATTGAGCCTCTGGCAATTAAATTACGGTCAGAGGGGGGGTCAGAGGAGTCTACAGATCAGGTCAGGAACATAAATTATCTTTATATGCGGACGATCTCTTATTATATTTGTCCGATCCTCTAAAATCTCTCCCCCATGCTTTTGCCATTTTTGATCATTTTGGAAACATTTCAGGTTATAAATTAAATATACATAAAAGTGAATTACTAAGAATTAATTCTAAGGCGAAAAATATCTCCTTCACAAATTTTCATTTTAAAGTGAAATCTGATTATTTAACTTATTTGGGCGTTAAGGTTACTCAACAATATGAATCATTGTACAAAGAAAATTTTTTATCACTGTTTGAAAATACAAAGAAAGAGTTACAGAGATGGAACAACTTACCACTATCATTAGTTGGTCGTGTTAACTCTGTAAAAATGAACATTCTGCCAAAATATCTTTATCTTTTTCAATGTATTCCACTGTACATACCCAAAAAGTTTTTTGCGACTCTTGATAAACAGATATCAGCTTTTATATGGAATGGAAAAGCTCCACGAATCCGAAAGGAATTTTTGCAAAGATTAAAACCCTCAGGTGGTCTGGCATTACCGAATTTTCAATTTTATTATTGGGCAGCAAATATACGCAATATTTTATATTGGGTTGGTGATTTGGATACTAAAGTTCCAACGTGGGTTCACATTGAGTCGTCAAATTGTGGGAAGACCTCTTTACAAGCATTGTTATGTGCTGCTCTTCCCTTAGAGTTACACCAGTATAAAAATAATCCAGTACTTCGAGACTCTCTTAAAATATGGGTGCAATGTCGGAAGAAATTTGGTTTACATACTTTATCGCTTAAAGCTCCTCTCTGCGCGAATCATATGTTTCCACCTTCCATAGTTGACGCTGCATTTAAGATATGGAAAAACAAAGGAATACAAATGTTTAAAGATCTTTTTGTTGATGGAGTTTTTGCTTCATTTTCTCAATTAAATGACCTTTATGCTATACCCGGACCCATTTTTTTCGCTATCTACAAATTCGTCATTTTGCAAATACTTCTTTCCCTTCCTTTCCTAATATGCCAGATATAACAACTTTGGATGAAATTTAGATATAAATATTTATAAAAAGGGGGCTATTGGAAAAATTTATAGCATGTTATTACAGTTACAATCCACACCCCTTAATATTATAAAGTCACAATGGGAAAAAGATCTGGCGTTGAATATCACTGACAAACTTTGGGAAGCTATGCTTCAAAGAGTACATTCATCTTCTATTTGTGCCAGACATGGGCTTCTTCAGTTCAAGGTCCTCCATCGTTTACACATTTCAAAAGAAAAACTAGCAAAGTTCTCCCCGGGTATTGATTCGCTGTGCAATCGCTGTAAAATCGACACTGGTTCACTTATACATACTTTCTGGTCATGCTCTAAACTTAATGGTTACTGGTCAGCTATTTTTCATATATTTTCTGAGGCTTATGATATCCAACTTGTTCCTAATGCTCTAACCGCACTTTTTGGTGTACAACTCCCAGATACTTCTATTCCAAAATATTATTCTCAGGCAGTGGCCTTTGCCAGCTTACTAGCCCGACGCCTCATACTTTTGAGATGGAAACAAGAAGCTCCTCCCACACCAGAGCAGTGGATAACAGACCTTATGAGGTTTTTGCACATTGAGAGGATGAGGTGTGTACTTACAGGCTCAACTACAAAATTTGACAAAACATGGCAGCCATTTCTGACATACATTAAAACATATAACTTATCCAACATTCCTTAGTACAATTTATATATATTCCATTTTTAAATATTTTATTAGAAAATGCATCTGCTGTTTGCCATTGTTGTCAGCTGTGGTACCAACACTATTACAACTTTTATTTTGTATTTCTACATTTTTAATTTGGTTTATGCTGTGCATATGTGTATTTTTTATTATTTTTTTTTTATCTTATGATTTTTCTAGTTTCATCCCTTCTAAAAAGTTTTTTTTTTGTGTGTGTGTGTGTGTCAGGGGTTGATGTAAACAAAAAAGGAATATACAGCCATTGCTGATTTTTCTACATGTAATACTGTATGTATACTGCTGTTGGAAAATAAAATTATAAAAAAAAAAAAATGTGCACCTGAATAGATACTGTAACAAGATGTTTGTGCTAGGGAAAACTAAATTTAACTAATTTGATAAAAAAGAAAATAAAAATCCAGTTTACTGCCTTTTGAATACATATGTTTAAATTTTATCTCAAATGTACAAACAATGAGATTTGTTTCAAATATGCCCAATGCATGTCTCGAGGGAGTATATGGAAGGGAATCACTGTTTCACATTTCTAAAATGATAAAAAAAAATTAAATGTATTCAGTAACGAATGTGTTCTAATGATGTCTACTTATACTGTATTACTTTTCCAGATTGCAGCTTCTCTTGCTACTGCTCCAAAATCACTCACACTTTTTTTTTTTTTTACACGTTTACAACTTCCAATTCTGAATCAGGCAGTCTCTGCATATAACATAAAAACCTGTAGAAGTGAGTATTTTGCAATATTGTATAACTTCTAGTTCTTATAATAATCCTATATTATTAGGACCGTCTGATAATTAACCTTCTTCTTATGAACCGTGGGCAGAAGGGTTAGCTTCACTGTTATTTTTGTCCTGGATTACAGTATCAGTGCTATTGTGACAAGCACACATCAAATCAAGTCATTTCCTCCGCTGCCTCGGCTCTGATGATTACAGGTTGCA
This sequence comes from Mugilogobius chulae, assembly GCA_038363315.1. Classification (NCBI taxonomy): domain Eukaryota; kingdom Metazoa; phylum Chordata; class Actinopteri; order Gobiiformes; family Gobiidae; genus Mugilogobius; species Mugilogobius chulae. The sequence goes on along the minus strand of CM076401.1, from coordinate 32,752,317 downwards.
TCTGCCGGAGATATATAGACTTACCCTTCCATTTAACACTAAGGACAAATGGTCTGAATAGGACAACATGTTCAGTTTTTTAACAGAGTTGCTGCCTAGAGCTTAGTCAGCAATCAGTTAACTCTATAATTTAGTTTTAGATGCGTACAACATGACTTTATTTAGCCCATATTACCTTGTCAGCCAATTCATATTTAAATTTAAACTAACCTTTGTCCCCCTTAAAACCATGATATTCCCCCAAACTAGATTTTCATGTAATTTATGAATTTATTTCTTCCTTTAATTATGTCTAATTTTCTCTACATCCTAAGCTGATTATTTAATTACAAATATCATGCTTTTTCATTGTTCTCGTTCTTAAACCATGAGCACCCTCACCTATAAAGCATAAATGAATGAATGTGTGTTTCATTATTTTCCCACTGTCAAAATGGAGTTAGAGCTCCGTCTACTGACTTCAAACAAAATGACACGGGTGAAATAATCAAACCAAACCAAAATATGTGTCCTTTTATTAATCTAGGAAAGGTACAGATATTTGAGTAAAAACAACATTTCATGCAATTCATCTTAAATCTAATCTGTACTGACTTTGACTTACAGTGTGCTTAGTTTTTATTGGACGTTACTGTAATAAATAGCATTGGTTTACTAGGGCTGCAGGCTTTTAGTGCTTTAGTCAATGAGTTGGTCAATGGTGTCGTAGCTAAACCTTTTATTTATTGACTAATGATTGTATTGAGAATGTAGGCATTTGTGGAGAACAGCAAAAACAGAACTAGATTTGGAGATGATGTAGATTGAGCTGACTAGAAATGTGTAAATGTATCCCTTTTTACATACAATATGCAATCACTAGGCAATGCTTTTGCGTAATTTTCTGTAAGCTTGTGATCAAGTGTGTTCAGTTTGGCTTAGCTTTGAGAATTATTTCAAGTGCCCTCTTTAAAGTCAATTAAAGCTGAAGTACCTCTTCACACTGCAAAACCAAAAGTAGGTTTTTAAATCAGTTTAACTAGTTCCTAGCCATTGCTTATTATTTGGAACATCATCATTTTTGGTTGCCGTTAATGCTTAAGAACAACTTTTTACAGGCTGCAAAGTGAAACTGGAGTAGACCACTGAAGCACAGCCAATCAGAAGGCTGCTGCTGGCTCTTCATGAGAACTTGAGACTTTAATGATCAATTCAGACAATACTTAACAATATAATTGAGTGCTGCGTTTACGTTATAGATCTTTGTGAAATGAAAAAAAAAAAGTTATGTACTCTAGCTTTAATAAATGCTTAACCAACTAAGAATTTGTAGTCCATTCAAGCCTTATATTTTATATATTTACGTAAAATAATGAATTGGTTTGAAATTGCTCACCACCTAGCTGCATTTTACCCTATCCTGATTCCAAAAAAGTATTCTGGTCTATCTTTGAGCTCATTCTTTGGTCTGCTTTGCTGAGGTCACATGGTTAGATTGAGCTGTGTGTGGCCTCCCCTAACAGGTCATTCTGTGTCTCTGTAGAACCCTGGCCCTTCTCCTCGGTCTGTTTTAAAAGTCAAATGTACTATTCTTTGGCATGAAAGTCAAATGAGACCAGTGGCTCTTACTGCTGCTGCTGCCTCATTCTCCCTGCACTCTCCTCTATGACTTATAGCTTTATATGTGGTGCTGCTTTAAAGGACTGCATTATTAGAGTTTTTTTTTTTTTTTTTCGTTTATTTTGTTTTGTGGCGTATAGAGAGCTGGATAAAGGAGTTGTGTTGAAGTGTTTAACGTCTGCAAAGAGCTAATTGAAACAGAAAAGTCAATACTAGACTTAATATGTAGTTCTGAAATGTAATTGTGAGCCATCTGCTACGTTTGATGCAGTGAAGTGCGTGGCAATATTCCTCGCGCTCAGCTGATTGGCAAGGATATCTGTGTTTCCTGCCTTGGCTGTTGGGTAGAAGAAAAATAATGGTTTTCAATGCACTGAAGATGATTAAAAAAGAAGATTTATTTGTTTTTGGAAAATGACTTTCTCTTCTGGCATGTTTTGCATTGTACTATACATTGGATACGCTGCTATTCCAGACCAAAATGAGCTCATGTGGGGTGCTTGGCTGCCTAGTTTATGGTTCAACTACAAGTTTTAAATAATTGCTATTATTGCAATTTGCCAGTTGTTAATTATATAATTGTTTAAAAGAATTAAGCATGTATACAGAACTGCAGCATAATGTGATAATACTTGTATGTTGCCCTTTTAAACAAAACAAAAAATTACCATTCAAATAGCTATATAACTTGCTAGCTTAGCGGTTTGGCAGCTCTGAGAAATGGTGAGTTTTGCTCCTAACTTTGATGATTTGTTGAATGACTTTTTGCACTCTTCACCCTCACCCCTCACACTGGCTTTTCCTCCAAGCAGTGAACCAAGACTGTGGTCTCTTCTCACTGACCAAAAGCTGCAGAGTGATGTATCAGTGTGTCTGAAACTGTGGCTGAAATCAGCCAGAGCTACACACATGTTGATGCAGAGTGAATGGGTTCATTAATACAGTCAGTGCACACATATTGTTACCATTTTAAATGTTTGCATGGCACTGCCTTGAGAGCTTGTTAATAGAGGTTATGCAGATGGCATTACAGCATTTTAAATGTTAGCACTGAGTGGCAAGAATGAATGAGAATCAATGGAGAGAAATTATATTTTCTCCTGGGCTATGGTGTTGTCTGTATCTTATATTTAAAAAGAAAAAATCAGGTCAACAATGTTAAAAAACTTCTCTCACATTTATAAGCAACTTTGGAATCACACACATCAACTTTATACTTTTTTCTTTTCAAAGCACTGTGTAACTTTCCATGTAAATAACGGAAATTTCAACTTCACAATTCAACACAAATAGAAAGTCATTCTTATTAGGAATCAATACATTTTATGCCATAATGTGAAAAATTATAGAAGTTACTTTTCCATGGGAATAAACAGAAGGTCAAATAATAGTTAGTTTTATGGCCATGCAATCCCACTCATAGTAACATTACAAATGTGTATTATTTATTTTACTGTCAGACATCTAAACTAGAAAAACATGCTTTGATTCAAGTTTATTTTTTGGCCAAAAAATTACATGGTGTTCCATTAAAATTACTCTAGTCCTAAACTGTCGGCTGTCATTAGCAAACAAAGCTCTGCCCTGTTGCCATGACGACACAAAAGCTATTGTCAGTTTCCAAAACGGGGAAAAAATCATGAGTACATTCTCTCCATTGAGTTGCTCATGTTTTTAATACACAGTTAGAATTTTAAGGAGCATTTTTAAGTAAAATATGGTCTATAAACAAGAAGGAATGCATTTGTTTGTTTGTGTCCATATCAAGCAAATACATACATTTCAACTTGTTTACTGACCTGCACTAAAAACACACAGATAAATTATAAAACCCTCTTGAGTATAGTGTAGTGTATTCAATTTTATTTTTTACATCTGAATACTTCAATCTTGTAAACTCTATAATTGAGCATCTTGTCAAAGCCCAATTTACTCATCTTAGTAGTTAAGCACTAGTGGTCCTAGTTAATACTTTACACAATGGCTATAAGGACATTGTCGTTGTCATATTCATTACTAGATGCACTACAGCATAATCATAATAATTCAAATGCATGAGTGACCTCTAAGTATTTATCCAAAAGTTTGAGAACACAGTTGCAGCAAAGTATTAGGTTTTCAACAAAACTCTGTTCCAAAAGTTACTGAGCCACTTCTAGACAGAGTTTAATATCTCCTCTGCCTTCTTACGCTCTAATATCCTGTACGGTCCCTGCACTTCAAAGGCGTCTTCTGTCTGACCCACTCCCTCCTCGTGTCAATTTATGAAAAGGTAAAGTTGAAGTCTCCCGTGGGTTCTGAAAGCCTTATTTAAATCTGGTGACCTTCCTTAACAAACAGCCTGACTCATTTCGCCGCTGTAGAGCTGAGAGTCTGAGGAAGAACGGAGAGAGAGAGGTGGAAATGAGATCCTTATTACCGTAACTACTGTAGCGCGCACTCGTATGCAATTTTAAAACATCTTCGACATACGGATACTTAGTCAATTGCTCCCTGGACCTTGACAATTAGTGCATTATCTTTCTGCCCAGAAGCTCCGTGAGTTGAGAAATGGGCTAAAAGTATAATTTTTCTGCTTGACATCCCATTATGCAGTACAGAGCAAAAAAGTCTAGTATTCACGGAAGGCAAGGAACAAAGAAAGGTGCATGGATGAAAAAGAAAATAAGCAAAATTGGTTGAAAAGAAATTCGTTAAAGCACCTTTTGAGCGGAGTATTTTTCTCCAAGTGCCTTATCAGTCAGTGAAAAAGAGTTGTGCTTTTTCTACTTTCAGTGTAGACTATCTTTCCATCGACAAAGCTTATGCTGTTTAATAATCTATACATACCGCCGTACAATCAGATTAGTTTTGATAAATGGTCTTGGACTTGCTTTTTCAGTTAGGTTTTCTTGTTTTTATGCACAATACTAACCAATAAGGTGTTTTCTTTTTAGTATACCAAATGAAAAAGGGGTAACACTTTATAATAACTACACCTTAAAGGGGACATATGACTTTTTTGAAGTTTTATTCCTATTCTGAAATTGCTTGCCATCCTCATCAAAAATACTGCTGAAGTTTTGTCTGAGTTGTCTTTCATTCCTATCGAAACATTATTCTGAATGTCCATGATTTGTGATGTCATAGATAGATCTCTGAGATTCTTTTAAGTCCATAAATCATCCAACTCTTTTTGAGCATTTCTGCAGTATTAGCATATCAGGCAAGATCGATTTGATTGTTTATGCGAATTAAGGTGTAGTTATTATAAAGTACAGAAAAAATAGATGTAGTATGTCCTCCTAATACTTACATAAATAGACCATAATAAAAAGGGATGCTGGGACACCATACTATTGGCCAATGAAGTCTTTCAGGCTAGCAGTTATAGTGGCTAATTTGGAGCCCGGTTCCATATTTGGAAATTTGAGCATTGTGTCATGGTAACCACAGAACCAATCTGGAGAGAGTTTGTTTATTGACACACATCCCTTCCTGCCATGCTGCTGATTTCTGGTTACAGGCAAATAGCAACAAGCTGTGCTAGCTGCACCTGGTTGGTCAGCAAAAATAATAACATCGCATTTTAAAGGCAAAATGGCCAGTCTAACAGCTGCTGTTACAGAGGATGAAACACAGACATTTCAGTAGAAAGTGAAGGGGAGACGAAGTCAAAGAACTGAATCAAGCATGTGCCTTCACAAAATAATTTGATCCGTGGATATGGAGAATTTTGATTTCACTGATAGATTTGTTAGCTTAAAAAGAAAAGGGAAGGGTATCACAAATGCAACAATATAAAAGATAAAGCATATAATGTTATGAAAAGCATGTATTTGCAAAGCTTCTATAGTAAAATGTCCATTTCATGTTGTGGGGAGTGGGGATGCTACCTCTATTGGACTATTTATTTTATCTTTTAGCAGCTAGTTTGTGGTTAAAATTTTCACTATTTTGTTTAACCAACATTTACTTTTAATAAGGCTCTCTTAAATTGGCTCTGTTGATGTTTCGGTTTCTGCTTTGAATGGAGGAAATTTAGACACTTTGAATTATTTCCATTTTAAATATGTAGTTTTTTGGTTATGAATTTAGAGACATGTGAGGGTTTTGGCAGAAAATTATGTTCAAAAAGATAGATGAGTTTTTCTGCTTTGTTTATCTGCTGATACAAAAACTAGTGAGTGAAAACCCCATTAAAAGAGTTGCATAATAATTAAAATAAATTTAGAATATATGAGTCAAGGCTGGTTAAGGTCAACATGTCTTACAAGGTGCAGACTAATTAGCCAAAGTTTAGGTGTAGCAAATGGATTTTCTTTTTAGTTTAGCCAGTGTTGTTTTATTTTCCTGTCATGCGTGAAATAAGATGGGAACAGCACAGATGAAATCAGATGCGAAATGTGTAGAAGATTGTGTTAGATCCAGCAGAGGCCGGCGAACACTGAGTGCAGCAATGTCCTTTTCCGCACGCACAGACACGAGCTCTAGATTCGCACATCAAGATCTATTGAACTAATCCGACAGTTGTGACAGCGAGTCTGGGTACCAAAGTGACCAGTGCACCGCATGGTTCACATATCAGCCAGTTACATTTCCCAAGACGAGGTGGCCGGGTGTTGTTGGCATTTGGAAACACTGCAGGTGGAGAATGATCTTGTGTGTCCTGTGTGCCGCATCATGTTTATGCCCTTAGGATGAGGCAGACTTTCACCGCACCGCTGTGGCTGAGAGTACTACGGGGAAACCTCACAGGTGACGTGCCAGCTCTGCGCCCAGATAAGACCCAGGCAGGTAGCCACATGGCACACACTGGGGCCGATCACAAGCCCAGCAGGAAAGAGGAAAGCAGCTACACAGGAGAAAATCAGGGAGATACAGAGCCAACAAACATGACAGTGTGCTTGAATCTATCATTATGTAAAAAATTAAATATCTGAAGTCACCTAACTTAACCCTATCCAAGTTAAAGGGCCAATGTTATATAGTTTTTTATTTTTTTATCCTTGTCAAAACATACCCGGAGTTATGCTTTTTTCCTTTCACACTTATTTATCTCACACATCCTGTATTTTAGCCTGTGTTCTATTGTTGAGTCAGAAATACCTGGCTCTTCCAAGATGTCATGAAGTGGTAGTACAGGAAGTGCCCCACTGCGTGTTTAAACTTCACACAACTTCACAGAATCATTTAAATCAGCAGTCCCCAAGCTTTTTACTTAGAAGGCAGTCACAATTTTCGTTCCCAGGACCGGTTGAGGTTGGATCGCACCAAATACAATCATGTTAAATGCATACTACTGATTATTGTATATTTTTTTGCACTTTTTGCTAAAATTTGCTGGTTTTTTGGTTGTGGTGCTATAGTTGGTGCACAAGGAAGTAATATAGCTATGAAATAAAATTAAATACATTTTAAAGATCCACTGGAGCTCGGTTGTTGGGGACCCCTGGTTTAATGAATTCCTTTCATATTGTAACTGAAAATGTTGGAGGTTTTCTTTAATCAACAGAGCAAAAATTAAACTGAATGTTCAGAAAATACCTGACAATTTAAACTTTTTTCTAGCATTGGTGAAATAAATCAGTTACATTAGACTTTTTAAGGCAAACATTAAAAAACAATCGCAAAAGGACATTGCAAGATTTGAGCAACTCCACAAGCAGGATATTTTTGAATGGATTTGATGAGCTTTGTAAATATGAATATAAAAGAAATCAATTTAGCATAAACCAGGACCTTCAAAGAAGTGTAATATTGACAACTTTTTTTTTCTTTCAATTTTGGTTCACCTCACAAAAACAAGCTCCGCATGCTTCTTCTAATAAGAACTTGAAGTTAATCTCCATTCGGATACCTCGCTAAAACTTTGTCAGTCCTGCACCGTATTTAGAATGAGAAAATTGTGCGGGAGGATGCTATGAGGCGCAGAGAGAAAATACCAGAATAGAAAGGCTATAGAAGATTGGGTGTAGTTGGCTCACATAGGCCCCATTAATCAGCATCACTCCAAAGGCCTTGGGTTGTCTCCATATGCGCGCACGCTCACACACACACACAGCGATGTCCCCCATTATTAAATGTCCTGTTGTGAGAGTGTCAGACTACAAAGTGCCTAATTGGCTATTTGGCCGGTGAATCCATCATACTGCCACAGTATGAGGGCCCTACAAACCGCCGGCTCTACTGTACCACTCGGCATTGTGGGGGGAAAGCATTTAAAAAGTTTGCCACAGACTACAATGTGCTGGCGTCAGATGGGATATTAGATCACAGCGCCTGTAAATGAAGTTGTGTTTCTGTGGGTTGTTTTAGTATGAAAAATCATGTTCACAAATGCAAGTTTCTGAATTGTACAACTGAGTGCAGAGCAGTAGGTCACAGAGAAGTCGCTGTGAATCGCAGGAAGTCGTTCCAGCTGGTGACAAAGTGAGATTATGAGAGCTGTGTTGATGGGCGGAAAAAAGTACAATAAAAATAGAATGGGGAAGCAAATCATATCAGTGCTGTAAATGAATACAGAACAGCTGAGAAAAAAGAAGATTAAAACTAAAAAAACTTAATGGTTCAGTTGAACAAGAGTATAAGTTATATGTCTCTTTCTTTCTCCATTGCTCCATTGAAGTTTATACTTTGTTCACAAGTTTAAATTCAAATGCCTGATAACAGTGCTGCCTTTATGCACACAAAGTTTCACACCAAACAGTTAGATTTAGTTTCACAAATGTATATTTATCAAAATAAAACTTACAATATGTGCTGTTTCATTATGCATGAAGGATTTGTCAGCCCTGTTGTGAAAAATCATACTGCTAGACTATTTTGTGTTATGAAAAACTCCTCAATCTAAATTAAGCATTTCAGTTTGTGTGCTGTCTCTCTGAGGACTCTCCCAAATCACAAATTCTTAATACATTTTTAAATAGTTTAAGCAAACAGTATTGTCAAAAATAACTCACAGTGGGAACACTTGTACAAAACTGTAACGAGAATCTTATTTGTTAACAAAAATACACAATGGAATTCTCAATGAGCTCTTTAAACAACCCACATGTCTGAGTTGAGCCTTGTAAACAAAATGTTTTTTTTAATCCCAGGAATCACAAAGCTGCTATCAATGGCTTAAAAATTTTAACTAAATTTCAGTCAGTGATTTCTCAACTGTAGCTTTATTGTTATATTTGGGCTAATCTCTGAACTGTCCTTTGACACAAGGGGAACTGGAGCATCTGAATCCTTTATGAGCAACACTAAAGACTTGGCAGCAGCTTATGAATCTACATGACAGTAAAATGTCAATTCAAGGAGCCTTGGAAAAAGCGCTTTTCCCATTTTTCATTGCATTAAGATAACACGTTTGAACTCCTCACCTCAGAATATTTGCATCAACACTACACTTGACCAGCCTTTCACTCTCCTTTGTACCATTGTTATAAATTCAATTCTCCTATTTTTCTGTGAAATCTTCTATCTGTCTGTCTCTATGTGGCATATGCTCTTATTAAAGTAACATAAGCTGTCTGTGACCTCCCGTTGTTCAGTTCCCGCTCTGCTGAAAGTCAGCACAGTCAGGAAGTGTGACTACTTCAACAGCCGTGAACTCTACTCACCCGTATATATTGTCAAGAAAGGGCACTGCTCAGTTTGGCGGTATAATGTATGTGTGTGCATGTTTTACTGGGTTATTAGCAACACTTGGGCAGAACTATTGAATAGAGGTAAGTCCTGAAAACCCCTCAGGATTCAAATAGCATGGTAGCTAAAAGTGTAATGATGGTAATTATTTCATATTTTTGAACTTTTATCCCAATCAAACAAGAACTGAATGAGTAAAAGAAAGTCTGAAATAGTACAAGAGCTGTATAGTTTTAATCAAACCAGCATATCCGGTCAAACAGTTTAACAAGTCTAACCAACCTGAAAAGCATGCTGGCATAATTGATACTGATTAACTTAATCTTGACACTTTTTTAAAACGAAAGTTCAGGCATCTATATATGTTTCCTCTCTAACAGGGAAGAAATCAAATTGAGATTAATTAATAGAACTATTTTCCCATATTGCCAGCCCTACTTAAAGAGACGCCTGTATCACAAAAGACAATTTCAACTTCTTTCAAGAAGATAAGTGATTGCAGAGAAGAGCAATTAGCCCCATTAGCCATATGCTAAACACAAGTCAATACAAATATCTAGTTTGACATGAAATACTGCAAAGCACTCTGGGAACAGAGCTGGAGACAGAAGGGCACATAAACAAACAAAACAGTGTTTTTTTGCAGTTACACAAGGACACATAAAGAGCTGTAATAGTAGTGTAAATGTGTGTGTTTTGTCTGCAGACGTCCACTGCCACCGTGAAGATTGTTGTGACAGATGTGAATGACAACGACCCACTGTTCGACGCGTCTCTGCCCGTCAACCTCACGGTCATCGAGGAGCAGGACTCCGCCTACGTCGGCCAAGTCAAGGTAACTTTGTCATATGTACCAATTGTATGAAAAAAAGGATAAAGTCCGAAGAATACAAGAGCTATTTGCAACTTGGTGACCTTGTTCTTTTGTAGTCTGCAGTCCAGACTGCTAAAAGGTTTTCTAATGGACTTGTGTGTATGACTAGTTTCAAGATGCGTCTGAATGGTTTCAATATATGGATTTTACCTAGCATGACATTTTAATAGTATGTTAATGCACTTTTTCATTTCTTACTGAATTGTCATTAGAGGTGGGTTGTTTTTAGTTACATTTGGGTAGCATTTTGAATAAATTAACCTTTTCTATCAGCTTTTACTCACTTACTGCACTAATAATGTTCCTCTGTCCATATAATAGTAAGTCATTTTAAACGACCTAAACATTTTGTTGACAATATGAAAATCAAATGTTTCATCCAGACATCCAGACGTTTCCACAAATGTTTGAGTGAATTTTTGAATCACTACTTTTTGCTTCTACTTAATATTTGCACACCAGGCCAACATTGTAAATAAGAATTTGTTCTTAATGTTTTGCCTGGCAAAATAAAGGTAAATAATAATTACTTAAAATATACCCTTACTTTCATATAAATTTAGCCTAGTCTACCCACCTCTGATAGTCCTTAAATTACTCCATAAGCCCTTAATATAATCTACTGTATTATATAATCAATCAATTATAACGACATCAAATGCTTTGCTGCGTCTTTGTAGTACATAATGTAGATTAAAAAACTAAACATTTTTGTCTTTACCACTCAATTTATTAGTGCTTATTTTCTAAATTGATCAAACTGCATTTTATTCACCCCAGCAACAAAACCTTGCAAAAGCATTCATCCAAATAAATGATTTTGTCAACCTAAACACCTTCATATCAAATTCACTGCAAAAATAACTTGCTTAGATGACTGTAATTAAAATAATTACAAAAAACAAATAAATTCTGTCTGACTTTATAATTCCTCCAAACTTTTCAACAATAACAAATGATCAAACCTAGACAAACAGACAGCTTACTAAATCTAACAATTAGGATGGCGCGTGACAGTAAACGCCCTTGTATTTTGTATGCTCGCTTTGTGCTAATCTCTTTTCACAATGCGGAGTCATAAACTGCAGACGATCTCAGATTATGATTTATTTGTGGTATCAATAATTCCTCACAGCATCTGCATCACCGTGGGATCCCTCCGAAAACTGCATGTCGCTGCTTTTGTTGTCTACTCAGATTTTTATGAAGAAACTCAGCACATTTCAAACCCTACGCTGCTACACGTTACATACAAGGTCGGCCCCGTTTTAGATGCAGAAATCTGTTATTTTAAATCTCTCATTGAAAGAACAAAATTATTTTCTATTATGTATTGTATTAGCTTTATGCGGAGTCACCCAACTTCTAATTAAAAGCAGCCATTGTAATCTTTCACCACGGGGAGCGGGGATTTCTAATAAGACCTGTCAGACATGCGTACACTTAGTAATTACAAGCGAGCATCATAAAGCAAAGCGCTCTATGCAAATGTGCAGGTGAACAATATTTTAGTCACTCAATTGTGTTCCTGTCTTTTCCCATTTCTGCTAACTAAAATGGACTTTAAACTCAGTCTGTTGTTTGTAATCGTGACTGTGTACTTGTCATAGGCAATTCAGCAAGCCCAATTGTTTGGCAGAGCCTGACTAATACTTATTTATTTAATTTCATGGGTGGTGCTGATTAATAAAAATCCAAAGCGGAGATGCAGATTTTTTTTTTTTTTTTTATCACAAAAACAAAGGGTTAACAGACAAATAACAAGCTAAGGAACTGGGTTCTAAAGAACTATGCTAGGTATGCACCTATCCAGCTTTTCTGTTCCGATACCGATTCCGATATTTGACTTTAAGTATCTGCCAATATTCGATTTCAAACGATACCAGTGTAGGGACTGAAATACCTTATTTTCTTAAAGGCATTTGGTCATATAGTGTTATGTAACTATTATTTATAGTGGAAGTCACAACTTGAATGAATAAAAGGTCAATCATTATGAGATGTTTTAGATGAGCATCAGCTGATACCATTGTTGTGCCATTATTGTGACAAATTAATGGCACAACAATGGTATTGGCTGAACTGATATCATAGAACCGATACCCAATCCAGCAAAATTCCTTGGATCGGCACCAATATCTGATCCAAGTATCAGATCGGTGCATCCCTACTTAATACTACTGTATCTATATCTTTCAAAACGGTTCATCAACCAAGCCTCTGAAAAAGGTTCCTACAGCGGGAAAACACCTGTTGATTTGCTAGAACTTCTTTCTGTACAGCATGTCTGTGACTTGTTAGTGTCTTTTGTTTTTTGTCACTTTATACCAGGTATGACAAAGAATAATTTAAGCAGCTAACATCAATATAACATCACCAATCTGCGTAAGAAAATCACTACAGCTCATTCATTACTCAAGATTCGATGACAAAGGCTCATCTCTTCATGATCCTTCTTTGTGAGATTAGTCAACCCATTATTATATAACCATTTTATGTTGTCTGATGCTCTTGATCACTATGCTACAATGCCAGATTTTAATTGTTACAAACCCTCGGAACAATAAAAACACCTAAATGCCTAACAAATAAAAGCAAAAAAGACAAATCAGTCAATTAAAATAATAAAATATAAGCTAATATTCTTAATTAACCCTCAACCCAATCCTAACCTTAACTTCTCAAATAAGTCTACTAATCTTAATAAACATTTATCCATTAATGACATTGTTATAAATAATTAATCTATCATCTTATTAAGTTACTAAGTAATTAATTATAATGATACCACCCTCCGCAAACAAACAATGTGTACTGCTATATCTGTGTACTGCATGTGGCGCTTTAATTTCAAGTTCCCTAATGAAGTCAGAATGATTTCATAAGTCAGTCATAAGTTAGACCTCTACCACCAAAATGTATGTGCATTTTTATAATTAATTCTTTGTTATTTAAAATCATAGTGCTTTTGTAGACACTTCTGTATATGACTAAACACAATGCTTTCTGAATAAGTTTGTGGTCTTTGTATGTTCGGATTTTATGTGAAATCCTATTATTGATGTAGCTGTTAGTTATCGAGTGAAAACTCCACAGGCAAGTAATATCAGTTGTGTTTCTATAAATAGACTGCAGTAGGACTGATGTGGAGTTTGGACATGATCCTCGCCGCCAACAGTAAATCCAATGACTTCTATGAGTTTGTGTAGCATCATTAAAACAAAAAGTAGAAATCGCCAAACAAGACTTCTAAAATTCTGTGTTTTTCAGTTGAATTCTTCAACTAAATATCTCCCCTTAAGACACCCGCTTGCTTCCCAGTCATTACTGAAATACACCTCATTTGCATTTTTCACTCTTGGTGGTAAATTTAGCTTGCCAAATTGTGCCATACACTATTCATTTTGACGACACGACTGCTGTTATGAAAAAAGACTTTTCAAGCCTGTAATTCAGTGTGTTACGGTTAGATACAGATTCAGAAATGAATACAAATTCCCATAAATTTGGATTGTCTTATTTCCATGCACATTGTTCTTTTAAAGTCACAATCACTACTTTTAAATCAAACTGCAAATTTTAAAACATTGTTTCAAACTCATGTGCATGTTTAATGTGCACAATGCAACTTTTTGGAGGTTATTACATGTTGTTCAGTTCATATACAGTTTTGACATTATAATGTGAGGTGATGAGACTACAAAATTCTGTAATTTCACTAAAATTCTAAAGTTTTACAAATACTTTAGTTGAGACATTTGGTCAAAAAGTTACACAGCACACTTTTATTATTTCCAACAAAGAGAGTATTATGGAATTATTTGTTTTTATTTGGAAGATGCGCGCACATAAATCATAAATCGATCCAGCGCTGTTGTCTGCTAACTTCAAGTAAGAATGATGTTTTATTAGCAGGATAAAGATATGTAGGTTCAATCCAATTTTATAGTGCATTTCAGGCAAAGCACTGACATCTCCATGGAGACAGAGCAATGGCGTACCCTCGTCTATAAAAAGTGCACCTTTAAAGTGATATGTTTACTGACTTCAGAATTAGCGGCTATAATCTAAACAGGTGCAGTATATTCTGTCGACAGCAGCAGGACTCTTCACCTGGATCTGTCTCCATATCCCCACACACAGACCGTTGGCCCCGCTCCAAAGCTAATAACTGTCTGCAGCACACCATTCCCCAGTCAGGGGTCGTGGCTAAATATGACACTTTGATAGGCTGTGATCTTTGGAGACGCTCTCTGCCTTTGGTGCCTGTCTGGATTTGTTCCAGGTTTAATACCTCGCCTTTACTCACCCGTGTCAGGGCTCTTTGATCACTGCGCCACAATGCCAGCCACTAAATGTTAATTAAGCCTCTTGCACAAACTCCCGGCTTGGCTCTATCGTAAATACAGCGGGCCTATGTGTACCGCTATATCTTTAGTCCGCTCCTGTATGTCGCACTTTTATTTAACGCTGTGGGCTTTTTTCCAAGTTTGTTTCTAAGCTAAATGAATTCTGTTGCAATGGTGGGTTGCAATGAGTTACAATGACTACTGTTGGGTGGTTGTGACTCAGAGGGTAAGGCAGCCTTGTAACTGTAAGAGTATCTGTGCAATTCCATGTCTGACCACAACGTATGAAACTCCAAATTGACCACCTACTCCTTGGTTCCAGAAGAACTCATTCTCATTATAAATCCCCATAGTTAAAAGTCTGAAAATATCCTCAGGGATTATCAGATGAGTGGTGAGTAAGAAGTCTAAGAACTACAATTTGATTTAAAATCTGTTTCTGAAACTTTATAAACCACAAAGTTATTAAAATGCTTTGCAAAAGGTTAAGTTGTACATTTTTAGACTGAACTGTTTTATGCATATCAGATAGCAGAGTGGTTCCCAAAGTAGCGGTCACACTTTGCCCCAATTTTAACCAACTTGCCCCAATTTTAATGGAAACCATTAAAGGGACTATTGTGTTTTTTATTATTTAGTAAGAAACTAGAACACACAATCAGTATTTACCTTTGTTCATTGTAAAACACAAAGTGATCTAAACAACTTAAAAACAGAAACAGCTCTACTGACTTCCTGTTCAAAACTGCAGAACTGATAAGCGCGCCTCTTCATTTTAAATGTAACTGTAAAAAGCAACGGATTTAAATAACTAATTATTGTTGGAAAGTGGCTGGTACATTTCTGAACCATATGCTTACTTGAGTATTAATCTGTGAAATATAACAATACAGACAAGTGGGGGGATAGGTGGTAGGTGAGTAAGTTGGTTGCATGGCTGTTTGGGTTCCCAGTCTGATAAGTTTGAGAACCCTTGAGTTAGCACATTGCTGGCTAGTGCATGACATGCCTCTAAACTCTCAATGTTTAAATTTTCTTAATCCCTATAGGAATATATAATGGGAAACATTACTTTTGAACTGTTGTTGGACCCTATTGTTGTTATGTTCTTGGACAAAACAGCACCTCCTTGCCTAAGAAAAGATATAAAGCTCCTGTGTTCAATCTTTGAAAAGGCTCATTTTTCCATGTATGGCATAAATTAACCTAGATAATTGTTGCCAGTTACCTCTGCTGAACTCTCTTCCTCGCTCTCTTTCTCTCTCTCTCTTTGTTCTATAAAAATAAGCACATATTTTGAACCTGAAACAGCAAAAGATAATGCAACAGATTATGTCTATTTGTTCAGTTAGTTTTCCTTTTGGAGATTGGTCTAGTAATCATGTTTCAGCTAAGGCAATTAGCAGGTGAGTTGCAAAATGTGTTTGTCAAAAAATAAAAATATCTAAAAGCTTCAGTACTATAACAGCAGCAGGGCAGTATCATGTTTAAACTCCTTCCAATGACTTTGCGGATGAACGTCAATCATCAAAAACTTTGGTGACCATCTTTGAAGCTTTTTCTTTTATGGATCAAACAGGAGGAAGTTGCTAAAACCTCTGTGATTGTACAGAGAGCTGGGAGTAGCTGGAAAACAGCAAAGGGGCAGTTGCAAAAAGCTAACACATCTCTTTTGCTATCCCCCACAGATGTGACCAATAAATAGGCCTAGTTGTGTGAGCTGCAATAGATAGTGTTTATGCTTTATTGTGGAGATTAGCATCTGGACCCACCACCAAGTTACAAAGTGCGCCTTTAACTACCCACCTTCAGTAAACTGCTCTAATCCGTAATACAACATTTCCCCAAGTCCTTCTGTAATCATATGTGAGGGCACTTGAACATATTCCAATAATCCTGGACTCTCGCTCTTCCATGCGCCCCTTTTTGGACCGGTTCCAAGCCCAAACAGACGGCGCTATCCCTCAGCGGACACTCCAAGACACGATTCCGGGCGTCATTCCAAATCCAGGGTCCTGCCTGGTATTAAACAGATTTCCGGAAGAATGAATGGGCCTGACCTTGGTTTTGCCGACACTGGCGAGCTTGAAAAGGATGGAAATGGGAAGCGAGAGGAACGAGAGACGGAGAAAGGATGCAGCTCTTTCTTAATCTGAATTTCATGAGTTTAAGACATGGCTTCTATTTTAAAGAGGGAGAAACACATTCCAATATGGACACTGGTGGAATATAGAGAGGCAATGACCCAAGCATTTCTCAACTTCAGAAATCAAACTTTGAGGTGGCTTGTGTATGTCCAAAGCAGCCTACTTATTATTCTTCACTCTAAATTTTATATCCGCCTGTACTGCCTGTCAACACATTCTTTTATTGACAAAAAGCAGACTCTCGCAAGAAGGACCTTGACCATTTCTGGAATGCACACAATCTATAATTTCAGATGAAAATTTTAATATTTCTTGGTATCTGTTTATTTGGCTAGACTGTACACTGGAATAAAATTGAACTACAGTGATGCTAAACATAAAAACAACTTTTTCGGCTGTTAAGCTGTATATTGTAGGTAAACAGTAATTTTTTGGCAATTTTGTGAGCAAATTTGCAAGTTACAGGTCTAAATAGTCATAAACCTTTTGTGTCTCACTGCAAAAACTATACATTTCTTGCTATGTGACATATTGTGATCTGTCCACTTAAAGCTCTGTGCTGATCACAAACACCTGCTGTAAACCAGTCACCCTGCTGTCCACTTAAGCTCCTCCTATCACTACTTCTATCCTTACTCTGTGTTTTTCCATGCAGAAAGTTTGTTGTAAATGTGTTCATGGGAAGAGTTTAGGGCTAGCTTCACTTTAACTTTTGCCAAAATACATTCTGAACTGTCTTTTTGAAATACGTCTTGAACCAATCTTATCCTTCATGATGATTCCACTCATAATCTAATGCGCTGTGTTAAGACATTAGGACAGGACTAGAAAGACCTCCGCGACTCCTGTTCTCATCTTGTCATCTGTCTGAACATAAATTACGAACATGCGGGCACAAATACTGAAATAATAGGCTTTAAACTCTCCAAACACTCCTTTGCTGCTTATTTGCTGCTTCTTGTGAGCTTTTATTAAACATCCAAACGTGCTAGTTATGCGCAGAGTGACAGTTAATAGTAACACATTCATCCCTAAAAACTCGTCCTGTTCCATCCCTTCTCAGTGGGTCTTTGCTAATTACATGTCAAGATGGCTTCACTGAGCCCCCAAAATATCTCACGCACCTCCAGCCTCAGTGGAATGAGTCACTGAAGCCTCCTGCTGCACCTTCCACGAAAAGCTAAGAAAAATTGAAACTTTCAGGCCGACTTGATTGCCTGTCTCTATCAGAAGTAAGAGTGGAAGAAATTGCTTTAATGATACTAGTTATATTTTTGATTCAACGCTGCACTTTTAAATTGAGCTCATGGGAAACTAGAAGGGCTCAAGCAGACCACCACAGAGGCAAAGGGGTCAGGGGGAAATGAAGGGTTGATTAAGCTACATTGCCCTTTTCAAATTCCGTTGGCAGAAAAATATATGAAAAACTGGCTTATCCTGCGCTCTAGACAACTGGGAGGTCAGTTGAACAATTCCAATTCCCAGATTAAAGTTTTCCATCTGAATCAACTTGAATGTAAACAGTATAGCTAATGCTAACTTGTTGGCTATACAAACATAGCATTAAATGACTTGTAACCAATGTTTACATCATGTTTGTGGCAGCTAAACCCCTCAGATTCACTTTTTGTGGTTGATGTGAAGTGGAAGTTCCTCGACCTGCTCAGTTCACAAGTGGTTTTCAAAAGTGGAAGTTTGAAATATCCCAGTTCCCAGTTGCCTGGAATACACCAATAGTATTATTATCTTATTAAACTATTAAAATGTTATCCCAGTCACTCTAGGAAACGCTTACCCATAGCTACCGGTGTGCCCTAGCCCAAAATTCTGAAATTGTATTTGACAAATAAATGTGACAATTTAGTTAAAATATTGCTATTGGGCAGAAAACTTAGTTCCTTGTCATTTATGCCAAATCTGAGTCGCACCTTTTAGAAAATGCTCTTCTTCCACACACAGAATATTTCACCTTTCATTCTCTGTCCACAAATCCACCAAATCTTGCCATGTGCAATATGTACATTATTTTTATGATGCATAAAATTGTGATATGTTACTTTGGTTGGAAAACATATGGTGCATTTCAGGCAAGTGGAAACTGGGATATTTCTCAGTTAAAAAATACCAGTTCCCAGTTCAGAGCCTTCCAACTGAATCAACTTGTATGTAAGCATTATGGCTAATGCTAACCTTTAGGCTAAGTAACCTCAAATAACCTGAAACCAATGCTTACATAGTTTTTGTGGCAGTTAAACCTCCAGATACATTTATTGTGGTGATTGTTGAGCTCATATATGAAGTGGCAGTTCCTTGACCAGGGGCCTCATTTATAAAGCTTGCTTACGCCTTACGCAGTGCGTAAACCTCCCTCTGCGCCAAAGGTGGTATTTATAAAAGCTCCACTAGGCGCAGGATTTTGCTCAGCTCTGCGCAAACTGGAACCCATGCGTGCGCTGTACGCAAAGGCTGGAGACACGGGGAAAAGACGACACTCGTGGAGAGAAGCAGAAGTGAAGACAGTTTGAGGAAGTGTTTGATGCAGGAAATCATCATTTTATACAAATATTACATTTATATTTCTACCTTAAAGCAGATGTTGACCAAACACAGACAAAAGATGTTTATTCCTCTCATTTTTATTTACAACACATGTATGTAAGCCCGTGCGCTCTCGTGCACAAGCTCGTGGCTTTCGTGCGTGCGCGTGTGTTGATTATGGCTCTAATACCAGAGAGAATGCCGCTGAATCTGTGAACGTATTTATGAAACAACGCTCGACCTGAGAGAAAACTCCTCCCTCAGCACATTAGCTAGGTCTTGTTTAATAATAAAGCCTCGGACAAGACGCAGGTCCAACTTTTTATGCAGCACGCGGCAGAATGTATAGACAGAAATCATTCTGACACAACGCGCGCCCCACACAGCCTGAGCCTGCCCGGACCGGGGAGGACCAAAGGCGAGTCATTTTATAATTTGGTAACGGGGAGCTTTGGAGCGCCTACCCATCTCTGTCTAAGTAAAGGAAATGTCTAAGTGTCTGTGCCACGGACGCGCACATGCAGGCAAAGAAGTAACAGGAGTTTTACGTCCCGTTCTCGCCTGTAACGCTCTGGCTCCAGCGTATTTCCCTCTCGTCTTTGGCTCGTTCAGGGAGGGCATCTGTGTCACCCTCGCGCGCTCATGAGCCTCGTTTCATTCATTCAGACTTCCGCGTGCACTATGTGAGTGAACGAGGCCAAATCTCACGCACATTCTGTTAAACACACCTGATTCATTCAAAACTTGAGCCTAATTTGAGGGAGAAGAGTCTTTTTCATTCACATTTTATTAGTAGTAAACCCACATGGGACAGACGAGCTGCTGCTGCTACTTGGTGCGTCTCCCTCTGACTCCTCCCCTTTTGCCTTTCCCCGTGTGTCAAACCCACTGATTATCGCCTCATGTCTATTAAAATATTATTCATGAGTCACCTTTCATGGTGAATTGGAGGTGTGGAGAGGGCGTGGTCTGACGTTGCTTCACGTGCGCAGATTCTAGAAGCAGGTGGGATCTATAAAGCACAGATTGCGTGGAGGAGAGCGCACGGAGGCTTTTATAAATATGGAGTTTGCGTGGCGCACGCCACCTGTGGCCACTAGGTGTACGCACTTGCTCAGCAAAAATCCTACGCAAACCTTTATAAATGAGGCCCCAGGTCCCAGTTCACAAGTTGTATTTGAGTGACGTTCCAGCGCATTTTTACAAGTGAGAAGTGGAAAATGTCCCAGTTGCCTGGAACGCCAGCAATAGAGTGTTGTTTTGCCTAGAATGTTGCCCAAATTATGCCAATAAATGTATTGCATTCTCCATAGTTCTGAGCTGACATAACTGCTTGTTTCCAAAGGTATATACTGTATAACACTTCAGGCAAAAATAATAACATATCTATGGAAACAAGCAGCATAAACTTGAAAAGTCCTTTTTAACTTAAATAAATTATGAGTAAAAGTTTTCTTTTTAACTGACTAACTTTTATCACATTATGTCTTGAAACTATTTCCTCTTGTATTCCTGATCTCAACTTTATATTTACATCTCAGACTTTTCTCCCAACTGCCTATAAACTACTTTTTATTGTAGAACAACTGACATGTCTACACTTCCTATACAACTTTCTCTGGTGGATATGTCTTATTACATTGAGTCAAGGTGAAGCACAAATCTTACCAGTGGATCTGGAAAACACAAATATAAGACGATCATCACATTCTATTCTGCACCAATGCCTTGTCTTACTCTGAACTCATCCCGTACTTTTATAAGATCTGACATTAGAGTTTATTTCTGCTGTGAGAAGAGGGGAAAGACTTTAAATTAGTTTTTGCTGAAGATACTTTCTTTGAATAAAATTGTAAGTGTGAAAATGGAAAACGAACCAAGATGAACCAAGAAATGTACTATTTTTGACGTGAAGATCTGATAGTGCTTGTGCCTATGGACTGGAAACTATTAATAAGCAAAAGTGAAGTTACAAACTCTAGCTTACTCTAGGAAGTTTCATATGTGAGCATATCAGTCTGTTGAGTTTTCTGTTACCTGCTTGTCTCATTATCAAAACAAATTATCTTCCATTTTAACCTTGTTGCAATATCGTTATAAAAATCAAATCGTGAACTCTTGCCTTTGACAATCTTCTCTTTTGGTGAAATTGTCATATGGTGATTCACCTTTTTCAATGTAATGCACTTTTCTGTTCAATTAGACTATTTTTTTAGCGTCCAGTTCTCCTCTTGGTCAGCTTTTGTCATGGTTTGAGTCATTGTTGGATTTAATGACTCACAATAAAGTAAGTTTTTGAAGAAGCAGGTTATTCTATTTGCCTCAAAATAGATTTTTAATCCCAGTTTGAATTGTGATCAATTCAAATTGGGATTAAGTTTCAAGAAAATTGTGATAGACATTTTCTGAGGCTACTTGTTCCTATATGGCGTTTTTACCAGGCCCATAACACATAGTGCATGCTATAGTGTTAATGCCCTATATTTTTTCTATTCTATTTGTTCTGCAGTTTTGAACAGTAAGTCAATGAACCTGTTTCAATGAGGCCATTAAGCCATTTCAGATCAACTATTTATCTAATTTGTCAATAATAAGTTTTTCCAACAGCCTTCTCTATCCTTAAAAGTCTTACGGTGGAATATTCTAAACCAGCTTTTCTCAAACTTTTCACAGCAAATACCACTTAAGATATTATTTTGCTCTCCAAGTACCACCAGATCTAAACTCGGACTTTATCAAGCCCAGTATAGAGCTAAAAGCAGTTTTTAAAATACATTAAAAAAACACATTCTAAATAAAAATAAACCATAGATATGGTCAAGATAAGATAGATAGGTAAGGTCGACTGTCCCAAAAAACAGCAAAACATCAATAGATTTGTCCTTAAATGAAACAAATACAGCAACAACAGAGCGCCCTGTGTACTGTCAGAGGCAGCCCACGAACCACCAGTGGTACAGAGATCACTAAGGAAAGCAACCTTAGCCAAACAGGTAGTAGAAAAAAATTACACAGTGCAATCTGGAAGAACATGCAGGTTATTGAACGCTTGGTGTGGTCAGAGGTTGAGGCTGCAGGTGTTTAGGTGACTTGCTTCTGCTGAACTACCCCAGGGCTGCTTGCTATCAATCACTAAATGTGTGTGTGTGCTGTATGAAGCACGTTGGAAGGCATCTGTCTGTGTAAATGTGCTAAATAAATAAATAAACCCAAACCCATTTGTATCTGAACATTTTAACTGGGTGAAAAACAAGTCTTTTAATTTCAGTTCAGTTAGCAAAACATCAGATTTCTCATCATGCCATGTGTGGGCAACTGAAACTGCATTTGACATAAACAAGGCCACGTTTTTATTTTAGCAGTGTGCTTGTCGCTCAAATTTAGTTTTAACAGTTCTTTCTACCTTTCAAAAATGATGGATTCCTCGCTTCAAGGTCAAGCTTTGTCACACAGTATACGCTCTCTAGACAAATAAACAGTCTTGTCTTGCTGCAAATCCATCTGGGAGATTTTGATACATCTTTTTGATATTTCTAAAAACATAAATTATTGTTTGCAATTTGTCTCAAGGCGTATTTGCAGTGAAAAATGAATATATATGAATATCCATTGCCCAAGAAACTGTGAGAGATAGAAAGTCCTTGAACACATACATGAGAATTATGTATCTTAGATTTCAAATTGAGATCCATTTTTTCAGTTTCTCAATATGATAACATTTTGCCATATCACACATTTCTTGAACTCAATAGACATAACTGCATGTCTAAAACAAATGTAGCTATCTTACAACTGGAGTGGGTGTAAAAGCTGACTCATAATTACTATTACTAATTCATGTAAATTCTCTGTGTTCTCTGGAGTTTTCCAATTCCTCCCACAGTTCTGCACGGCAACCCTCAACGCAACTTTGTCAGCATCAAATACAACGGTCGGGCCACTAATACAATGAATGGGGTATATTTTGAGTGCACCAAAACAGACTGCTTCACATTTGAATCTAACTGTGCGCTGTTGCATAGAAACAATCAGTGCAAGTCTCACACAGATGTTGGTGCGATCGCAAATTACAGCTCACGCTAATGAGGGAGGAGGCTGGAGAACATTGTACACCGTATGCTAGGACACTGTGAGGGAATGCATGGTTGGCTTCAAAGCACAGGAGTTTGAAGTTTGGATTTGAAATGGTTTATTGTTAAGGAGAAAGTCGCAGGATAACTGTGATTGGCTTGATAAGTACTTATTAAAATGTTACTTTGTTTTGAGGTTCACTGAGCAATCTAATTATGCTTTGGCTTTGCTTTGACACTGTTGAAAGGTGCTTCGATTATTAAGAAAGATCAGTGATATTCTATTGTGGTAGTTTTCAGCTGAAGAAAGTAAAAAAAAAAATCTGGTTTTTGCAAAGCAAAAAATACAGTGTCAAGTATATTTTTTCAGTCTATAACACCTGTATCCAATAAAAAGTCCTTCAAGTCCCTCATAATATTCTGCAAATACTGTATAAATGTTCTATCCAATTATATTTAATGAGGAAGCAGAATAGAAACTGGCATTTTGACATTTGTGGACAGCACAGATAAATAGTTGTTTTTATTACATTTGCCATTGTAATAATCCCTAGAAATCGGAGCTGGAAGCTAAGACTAAATTGTCCTTGTCAAACTATTTTCGGTCCATTATGGTCCGGCGAAACATTCACCAGATATTTATTATGTGGTGGAGGTGATGTTTTCTAACGAGGTGTTACTGACGTGTGTTTGAGTGATTGTTAGTCACCAAAACAGGCCTGTTCGCTCATTGTTTTTATTGTTTGAAGGCTCACGCAAATTTTGATATTAGCCAAGTCATGAAGCAGCCTTTGGAATGCAGTAGTTCTGTCACAAACACCGGGAGGCTTTATTAAATTATACTTTACAATTTTGTCTGTCTGCACTTTGCATTCTTTTGTAGGGTTAGTGACTACTAAGTGTGGGGATACGTTGAGAAAAATGTAGTTTTGAAGATTGGGTAAATGTAGAATTTTGAGAAAATTGGAATCTTGAGTAAATGGTCTGGAAATACAATGGAGTATACATGTTGTCTACATATTTGTCACTATCTATCACCTACTCACACCTACTGCACCACTAAATAAGCTCTACTAGTCATCTCTCTTCTGTCTGTCATTATTTGCCAAGTCCAAAAGTCTGTAGATTTAAATACATGGTCGTGAGGAGACTTGTGGGTGATTACTGGTCTGGCTGGACGTCATGCGGTGTTGTTTTCCATCCATGAAATGTCAGTGAATGTCAGCGCTGGTGTGTTTCATCAAAGCACCATCGTACTATTGAGTTATTGAGAATATGAACAGTGTGAACGCACGGCCCGTCTTCAGAAATAAACCACCACCATGATTCAGTCCATTACTCTGCGTCTCCCTTTTCAAACAACTCCAGATAATCAGCCCAAAAGCTAGACGCGCTATTTAATTTATACAACTCCCAGAATGCACAGCTTCAAAGAATACAAATCGCATCAAAAGAGGCCATTCGTTCTGTGGAAGGCAACAAATAAGAGACAGAAGAAAATTACGTTTAATTGCTGTAGTCACAATGTCAAAATTAGATTAATCTTTAATGATCCATAATGCTATCGCAAATGTTCCCAAGGACTAATGGGAATTAAATATTAAGACATATTCACTGGCAGTTTACACTACTGTTTAGCCGTCAGTAAATTATTGAAAGACAACATTAACATAAAATTGGCTTTTTGCAAATGTGCTCATAGTATAAATAGGATTTTTGTATTCTGGCCAATGCAGTGTCCCAGAAAACAACAGAATAACACAAGCAGTCAACCAGCAGGATCAGTGGAAGCAAAACACATTAAAATAACATTATGCAACACAAAACTATAGCCTTGGAATAATTGAAATGTGAAGCTACAAAAACATTTTTGACAATTCTTTGACCTTGGGCAGAGGGAGAAATTGTTTTTCTTTTAAAAAACACTTGGTCTTGGTGGCCATTCAGACATTTCACTGCAACAAATGTTATCTAGGCTTACTGAAAATGAGCTGGATTCAGAAATGTAATCTAAATTTGAGTTTTTTTTTTTGTTTTCAGGGCAAGATTGAATTGCGGATGTGATGTAGAATCTTTCACTGGTTTCAAAGCATTTATGATTTGTTATAAGAGAATGTAGTTGGAAATACGACAATTAAAGGTGCTATGCTCCATTTTTGCTTTCTCAAAAATGTAAACGACAGTATGTTAATGGCAGTTAGCTACAACAGTGCTAACAGTAAATTGCAGAGTTTAGTGAATAATCTGGACATTTTAGTTAGTGAGAACATCTGTGCTAAAATTGACTTTAAGTTATTTTTCTGTAAAAATCAGGCATACTGTAGTCCCTTTAATTTGCCGTAAGTCAAATGTTCTTAACTCATTGACAAATAATTTTGCCTCAATTGAAAGTAATATCTTCAAATGAGTCCAAAACATCGAAAACAAGTAAAAAAAAAATCTTGGTCCATCAAATCAATAGATCTTAAATTGGTCAACATCTAAAATTAAAGTTAAAATCCTTAAATGTCTCATCTTAAAATTATTTTGTGTAGTGTAGGTAGGTATTCATATGCTGTTTTTATTTAGTTGTTCAAAAATTTTTTATTTTTTTTTTTACCATCTATGCATGCAGTCCTCAGTGATTATTTATGGCGAGGCTATATATAGTCCGTCCATGCGATTATACGACAGTACACTGGAGCCGTGCTAATATGACATGAAGAAAAGTGGAGTTCCTGTGGTGAAGTTGCTGACACCAGAAAACACATGCACTTAAGATGAGGCAGGAGTCCAAGGTTTGTGCTCGTCATCTTGTCAACACTTTAGGAGCTGCGTATCAGTCTGAAGACAGGGCCAGAGCAACAAACAAAGAGCAGGAAGGAGAGCTGTGAAACTGTAAACACACTGTCATTTCACTGTGGACATGCTGAGGCCATAACGCTGTGGAAACCTTGAGAAATCATGCAATTCATCAGAGCTGTGTATTGTATTCTGATGTTCTCTGGATTTTTATTTTTCAGTGAAAGCTTTTCTTTTGTTTGGTTTCATGATCTACCATGTTGTGCTGAAGTGGCAAGTATAATAAATAGAATTCAATATGTTATTGTACTGTTCAAAAATATATAAGCACTTAACCTTAGCCTCGTTCAGTTGCCTCTTAAAGCTTCACAAACATCTTTCTTTTTTATACATTATTCTGTCTTTTTACAGCTTTATACATAATAATACATCAAACATCAGCTTAACCTACTTTTCATTTGCATTCCTAGCATCCCCACCTCCATTAAAGTAGCTTGGTTTAAAACTTACAACTTTTGGATTAGCAAACAACTGTCTTTTTGTGGGGGTTGGTATTTTTAGTAGTGTACATTTGTAAATTTGTTTTTGTTACGATGGTTATTAAATATCATCTACAAGTCTTCTTTATGCAAGCTTCATAACATGATCTGAGCTAAGAAAAACTGTAAATCTACACCGCATAACGTTCTCAACACAACATCGTCTTTGACATCAATTTTGTATTCAACTAACTTTGCGTTCAAAGCAATAAATCAATTAATTGATAGAAAAATCAGCTAACAGAAAAAAAACAAAACATTGTTGCTGCTCTACATTTGATGCATTTGTGATTGTATTTCTGCTTGGTAAATCTCATTATTGTCTAAATTGTCACTTTAGCAAAACTTACCCAAACTATCACCACAATGTGTTTAATTATCCTTTCCTGCTTGTGTCAAGATTGGATTCAGCATCTATCAATACATGATTACTGCGTATTTGATTTTACACTTAGTAGGGGCCTTTTGCCGTGCGTAAAGCTGATTCTTTTTACAACATGTCTGCTCTCCCACAGCCTCACACTCTTTTAATCAGCAGAGTGACGGCCTCCGGGGTAGCACTATAATGGGCTGTAATCAATGTCTTCTTTCTGATTGGACGCCGCCTCAGTCTTTGTTTGTTTGTTGCTCTTGTTGTTTCCTCTAGGCCACAGACCCGGACTTGGGCGAGAGCGGTCAGGTCCATTATCGCCTCGTCAACCACCAGAGACTGTTTTCCATCAACGCCACGGGAGCCATCACCACCGCAGCGCCACTGGACAGAGAGGTAATAGGCTTATCAATTACATGACAAGATAAAAACACAGTAGCATCATGTGTGGGTGTGTATTTTCTTAAGTAAAAGCACTAAGACCCATACCCTATTTTGTAAATTACGCCTGGACACCATTATTCTTGGTTGGTTTTCTATTGGACAGCTGAAATAGTGGCTTAATGAAATATAATTAGAAATTCTCTGCATCATCTTATCTGGGTCATATTGCATGGCCTGATGGTAATTTTGAAAAAATAGAGCAATTATATAATATTGCAGGATTTACCCTGGCTCAACTGCTATGATGACCCCACTAGATGCTGTTCATCTTTGAAAGTAAAGAGGCACTTATAATAATATTGCATTGGATTATATTGTGCTTTGATGACACCCAAAGATGTTTCACATTATGCAATATCCATTCATCGTACAATTACATCAAGCACAATGGCAGAGATGCTTGCACTCCGAGTCCTTTTTGGTGAAGTTGCAAAAACAAGACACAACAAACAGAAAACCAAGCAAGGGCTAGTAAAGTGAATCCAATGGTTTTCAAAAATAAAATCAATTTGCACTACTACTAATAAAAATAATACAAATATGTAACCATTCTAGACATATAAACAACTATATTCACATACTGTAAATGTAAATAAACATCTCGTTACTCATTGTGGGGTGAAAAATCTAACAGAAAAAGAACTGACATGAAATAAGCCCAAAACTAAACTCAAGTGTTGTTTCCCAGTATTTCCTATATATGTGGTCAGTTGTCATGTGAACTCCCTGCATGAACCCACTTGAACTTGTGGTTTTGTGACTCCAGCATTCTCCGTACCAACGCATGCATGCTCCGTCTCAGTGTGAGTGTCTGCCGTGCTCAGAAAGATCTGAATGAGCCCAGTATTAGACCTCGGCTACGCTGTGTCTTTACATTCATGGTGTATTTACTGTCTGTGCAATAATATTTAAAAATAATAAGCACCTTAACATTGTTGTACAAAGACTGTGGAGGCTATGCAGGGCCTAAAAACAATAATGACTGAAAAAGGTTGTAAGCAGTGGAAGCATACCTTATAACAATTATTTATAAACATTTGAGTTGAAATATTACAGTTCCTGTTATTAGCATTATTGTCTTGTGTCAGAAATATTGTTTTAACGTAAAGCAGTCTCTATTATATTTCCATATACATTAAAAGATTCTAGGACTTTTTTCCATTTTACTCCATCATAATAACTGATATCTTAGAGTGCCACAGCAATACATTTTCAATATGGTTACAAACGGGTAAAATCCCTGCCACCTTTAAAGACTGGGAAAGAAGAATAAGCTGCAAAATGTTTGAAATTCTCCTAACACTTATGAATTCTTTGAACCTGAACACTTGTGAAAAACATGTTTTAAAAGCCTCTTTTGAAAAAGAAATAATTCATCTCAAGGGATATGAATAAATAAAGTCTAAGCTGCATGCACAACTCGATCATTGTGTCCTTGACCAATTACCAACCATAAAAAGTATTTAAACTACATCAAAAAGCGTTAGCATTTTTAGCATTTGTGCACATGATAGGTTTTCATGATAGGTGGGCGCTGAAAAATAACACTTCTCTTCTTCTGACGTATTATTTGATGCGACATATAACTAATCTTGCTTAAATAATTGTTTACAGCAGTCCTCGTACCCCTGGTTGGGAATCACATGTTTAGATTTCTCTGCCTTTATGTCACAACTACTGCTCATATTCAAACCTTTAAATTGACCAAATATCTTTAGTAAAATAGTTTTCAGGATGTATGCCTCAAAATCTCCCTTGATTCTCACCCCACAGCAAAGAGGGCACTACTTCCTGATTGTGGAGGCGTCGGACAGTGCCGTGGACCCTCGTAGATCCAGGCTGACCCTCTTCATAACGGTCCAGGATGTTGACGACAACAGTCCGGTTTTCACTCAGCAGCAGTACAACGTGGAACTGCCGGAGAACAGCCCCAAAGACACCATCATCCTGGAGCTGAAGGTGAGCGAATCCAACGCCCCCAAGGCTATGAACTACACTGCATTATGCATGAATGTGTTTACGAGAGCGCTTCAGGGGGAGCTTTTTTAGGACCATTTTGTGAATTCCAACTAGTCAGGCGCGAATCTCGAGAGGGGAAACATTTAAGCACTGGATTTTCCGGCAGGAATAACATGCATTGTAGATATATACTGTAGGTCATACTGTCAAATACTCGCAAAATACTCACATTTAGCTTGAATAATCTTGTAATTTGATTTCGGTCCGGGGCCCAAAACCATCTGCTACCTGGCCCCAGAAGATCTTTTAGAATGTATTTTTATTTTTATTTCATAGTCTATCACTACTTCATAGTGCTGTACTGTGAAAACAGAGCCACTTAACCGCCCCCAAAAAATTCCTTTTACTATTAAGAGAGTGAAAATACATATACAATAATCAGATGTTTGTATTTTATGTTATTGTTATTGGCACTAATCAACCTTGACCAGTCTGTGGAGTTGAAAATTGTGACTGTACCGGTCCTTACAAGAAAAAAGGTTGAGAACTGCTGTTTCTTTAATTGGACATATTGGGACATATTTTCTGGTTGATGTTCATCCAGAGTGGCTCATATTGTTTGAAATTGTATTCACATAAATATGTTACGTTGTTATTTGCACAATATGGCCAAATTTCTTTTAGAAGAAAATAAATAATAAGAAAATAAAAATAAATGAAATTTCTGTTCTTATACTAATATCAATTTGTACAATGATATGTCATCTGAATAGTAAGTCAGCTGTGATTGACAGAGGAAATTACAGATGGGTTTGACAAAACGAGAAACATATATTAAGATTACCTATAAAGTATGGGTAGCACTTAAAAGACCTCACGTACCTACAGTTAAGTACCGTGTCAGTTACTAGTACTAACAGTGACACTTACTAGTATTACTCTGGTACTACTGTGGTACTTACACTGGTACTAGAGTGGTACTTTGAGTGGTACTTGTACCAGTAATACTGTACATACCACTGGTAGTTACTGGACTTATCTGGTACTTACTGTGGTACTTACATGGTACTACAGTGGTACTTGAGTGGTACTTGTACCAGCAGTTACTAGTAATACCACTGTAGTTACTGTTTACTGTGGTACTTACACTGGTACCTACAGTGGTACTTTGATGGTACTTGTACAGCAGTTACTGGTACATACCACTGGTAGTTACTGGTACTTACTGTGGTACTTACACTGGTACTACAGTGGTACTTTTACCACCAGTATTGGCATGCTGGTATGGTCGTGGCCATACCAGCATGCCAAAGCCTGATCCCGTCAGATCTCAGAAGCTAAGCAGGGTTGGGCCTGGGCAGTACTCGGATGGGAGACCACAGAAGAACCTCAGGTGCCACAGTGGGGCAACTTCAGTGTACTTACTACAGTAGTTGACAGTCAACTACTGTAGTAAGTACACTGAAGTACCAGTATGTGTCACTTTAGAACAGGTCCGTTGTTACTAGTACTTAACTGTCAACTATTGTAGTAAGTACCACTGAAGTACCAGTATGTGTCACTTTAGAACAGGTCCGTTGTTATTAGTACTTAATGTCAACTATTGTAGTAAGTACCACTGAAGTACCAGTATGTGTACTTTAGAACAGTCCCGTTGTTACTAGTAGTTGATTGTCAACTACTGTAATAAGTACCATTGTAGTACCACTATTTACCATTATGTATCTTGGTATTTATCAATAAATTTGGAATTAAGCTAAGATTGTTGTAAATTGTTTTCTGTTGTTTTGTTTACTGAAACAAATAATTACTTTGGTATTTGTCAATACCCAATATTGTTGTGACATAAATAAAGACAGTGGTGCTTTTTTAACACTTGCATTTTATTGTTATTCATAATTTATAAGCTCTACTTTTTTAATTTTTACATAATACCACCACTGAAACATATGTGTGTGCCACAAATTATAAAAGTGGTAAGTGTACTAATAGTTACACTGTAAGTACCAGTCACGTGAACAAATACACTAAGTACCAGTGTAAGCACTACAGTAAGTACCACAGTAAGTACCAGTAACTATCAGTGTTATGTACCAGTAACTGCTGGTACAATACCACTACAGGTACAGTGTAAGTACCGCAGTAAGTACCACAGTAACTCCCAGTGGTATGTACCAGTAACTGCCGGTACAATTACCACTCAAAGTACACTGTAAGTACCAGTGTATGTACCACAGTAAGTACCAGTAACTACCAGTGGTATGTACCAGTACTGCTGGTACAAGTACCACTCAAAGTACCACTGTAGGTACCAGTTAAGTACCAGTGTATGTAACAGTAAGTACCAGTAACACCAGTGGTATGTACAGTAACTGCTGTACAAGTACCACTCAAAGTACCACTCTAGGTACAGTGTAAGTACCACAGTAAGTACCAGATAAGTAAGTATGTCGAAGTGTGGGGTACCCAAAAAGATGTTGAGGCAACAACGTGGCGGCACCACGTCATGAGTAAGGCCAGAGACTGAGACACACGCAGGGCTGCTTTCAAATATAATTTCTGAGCAGCAGAAAGCCATTGCAGAAACCTGATACCAGTATGAGTCTCAAGTTTTCTGTGATGATTTAACCACACAACTTAATTAACATACTCAGCAAAGTTCGTTCTGTCAAAATAAGAAAATGAAGCACTTTCACATCTTTTCATTGCTATGCCTTCTCTTCTACTTTGCCTGTAGGACTTAATTACTGCTGTTAATTTTAGCTAAAGCCACGCAGCTCCGCTCATGAATTCATGTAAGCCAGTGCCTCATGCCAGTGCGCTGTTAATTGGTCGGACTTTTAACATTCCAGTCAGAGTTCGAAA
Source organism: Mugilogobius chulae (assembly GCA_038363315.1). NCBI lineage: Eukaryota > Metazoa > Chordata > Actinopteri > Gobiiformes > Gobiidae > Mugilogobius > Mugilogobius chulae. The sequence continues at coordinate 32,720,165 of CM076401.1, read as the reverse complement.
AGTGTCAAGACCCAAAAACTTTGAGGCAACAGTACGTGGCGGGACCAATTGAGTTGCAAAGAGTACAATAGTTTTCCCAGTTTGAAATGTGAGATTGTTACACAGTGAAAGTGGAACAGCGGCTGAACAGACCAGGTGGACAGGAAAAGAGCAGCACTACACACCAATTCACCAAGGGCAGAAGAAAATCCCCCAATACTCTACTACTACTACAGCTTTGAGCAAAAACATCAAATATTCACTTAACCATGAAAATGTGCTGCTATGAAACATTCTATCTCGCTCTTTGACCAGAGACACAAGAGCTAAAAAATGTACTTAGAAAGAGGTGAGTACTTCAAATAATATGATTCCATTAGAAGTGAAAACTGAACATCTACCAAATATATTCAATGAAAGGGAGAAAAAGTATTTGCAATATTGAAGTGTTGGGTCTTTAATGGGTTCTATCTGCCTTAAAAACATAACAGAACTAGTTCTTTATAAATCATTTTCAATGCTTCCTGCTTATTATCCGTCTCACTAGTGCATTCATGCAATCCAAAATTTTTAGCACAATGAATGTTCCACAACTTTCAGAGACCATGTTGTTTTCATGCTAGAGCTTGCTAGCAATAAGAAGAACAAAATAGTTTATGTTTGAATAAATCACAGTTTTGCAAGAAAAGTCAGTGTGCGGGACTTTGTTCTTTTTATTGTTTTCTTGGGAGATTTTCTATATTCATACGTAACTGTGCTAGAGCAACTAATGTTGACGTTTTTTTCTTATGCTAGTGCTAGCAAGAAATGGCATGCTAGCTGCACAACAAAGCTATTTGTTCTATCTCATTTTGACTCTAATGTAATTTTACAATATAAAAAGTCTATTTCACATTGTTGGTTAAAAAAAAGTGCACGGAGGAGTTCTTATAATTTTCTAAACTGAACCATAAGCTACAGTATATACATATCCACAAAGAAATATTTTAGTCATAGAAATGGCTAAACTGGGGTGAAATGTTTAGAATGTTTAGAAATAAAATGACCTTAACTGTGTTTTAGTGAAATGACTAGTTCAACCTGTCACAGGTTGCACATATGACTTGTCTTCTAATGTTTGATTGTGAATTGTGGTTCCAATTAAAAACTTACATGCATACTTGATATAACATTGAATGACATAGTCATATCTGCAATGCACTTTCAAAAGTTTATGCTTTGTATTTATGGTGAGTACATGACTGTTATTATTCTTATATATTGGTCCTTGTCTCCTCCAGGCGATTGATGCAGACTTAGGCTCTAACCTGACATACCGGATCAGGTCCGAGGGCTCAGACCGAGGGGTGGAGCAGCTCTTCAGAGTGGACCCTCACACTGGAGAGCTGTCGGTGCTCAAGGTGCTGGACTACGAGGAGCTGACAGTGTCCACTTACTCCTTCATAGTAGAAGCTCTGGACTTAAACGGGACCATGCCTCCTGGACTGGCCTCGGTTACTGTCACGATCATGGTGAGTGAGGGAAGGTGGAAAACTGTGCTGTCCATAATGATTTTCAGAACATAAACTGACAGAACATGGATTTTAGACTATAAGAAATTAATTAATAATGCATGTCTAAAAGCGTTGAACTAATATTACTGTCATTTATTGGTTTCACTTGTAATTTTGTATTTTATTCTTTCTGAAAAGTTCTTATATTTGATCTGGAAATCTAATCTGAATCTATATCATCAGTCCAACAAAAAATAATTCAATTGGACAACTTACCAATCAAAGCTACCTTATTTGAATGAACAAAAATTATAGATTTTAGTTCTAAATAATGCAAATATGCATCTCACACTTTGAAGCACTCAATTAATAATAAACTTTAAAGTTTCAAGAAATAAGATGGAACTATTTTTCCCGAATATACAATTCTTTATTTTTTTTGTTTGTGTGTTTTTAATAATAGTGTATCTACTGCCAGCATGCTTGCAGATGCATTAAAACAATGAATTGCTTTAAATAATGTTATGGTGTATGGTTGTACCTTTTTCCACAGAATAAAGCAGGTGATTTTCCTCTGCCAGCCAGTTACACATGTCACTTTAACATATCAGTCTGTAAATTCACTATATTGTGCTCTCCTGTTTTCTCCAGGACATGAACGACTTCTCTCCAGTCTTCAGTCAGGAAGTGTATCGAGGCATGGTAGCCCCTAATGCCCTGAAGGGGACTCTGGTTACCACGGTGACGGCCAACGATTCGGACCCTGTGGTAAGCTATTACTGCTCGATCAAATCCCTCTTTTTCTGGACAGTGTGATTGGTGGTGCTCAAACGACATTGTGTTTCGCCCTCTCAAGCTGGGTCCTCTCCAATAGCGTTTCATAGTAGACCTTTGAGTTTCTGTTGGCAAATTTTTTGCAATTGTAATTAATTGCTTCACCTCCGATTGCCCCATTGTGAGCTGTTACAAAGTCTGCTGTCGTTAACCAGACACTTAATAGGTTATAAAATCCTCATAGCAGGGCGTGAACTCAATTCGACTTTCAATTTGCCGAGTCATTTTGCACTTAATTTTCTAAAATATAGTGGCGCAAAGACAACATGTAATAAGACGTCATCGATAAATCTTAAAACAAAGCATTCTTTTTCTTTATAGGCTGTAAATTTGAGCAGGATATAAATGTGTTTTAAATTAACGATAATTATGTAATGATGCAGCCTAATTCAAGTGTGTTAAAGCTGTACTAGCAACGTTAACAGTTAAAAGAATTGATCAAAAAGAAGTAATACATGCCTTGATAGAACTCAATAAAACAGCTTTGCAATTAATTTTAGGTATTTTTAATTAAGGTAGTCTAAAGCACATTTCAGTAGCAATTAATTATCTTTCATTGGCTTTGAAAAAATATCTAATTTCTTTAAACTGCTAATGAATTACCTTCATACTTGAATATGAGCTGAAATAGGGTCATAATAGTTTTATAAGTATCATAGTGGAAATATAAATCACATTTCAATAGTTTTTCTGGATTCTAACTTCTTTGCAGGACAAAGTGGCCCTCGGACTTTTACTGTAACTATTTGATGTTACATTTACACTAATCTTTGTGTAAAACTGCTTCAAGGACAGTGTTTTTTAGCTAATGTTGCTCTTCCTGAGCCAGACGGACTTCAACCTGAAAATCGCCCATTAGGCTGTTCTCTCTGCTAACGGCGAAACATTACACTCTCTACACTGGGCTATAAAAGCACTCCCAGAACTCAAAATGGCCGTCAGCGGCACCTTTAATAGCTACAGATAGATATATTTTCTTCTTGTAAATGCCATTTGTACCCTTCAGACCTCTGCAGTGCAAATCTTTGAAAGAATTTGTCACAGCTGGGATTTTTGCTGACTCACTATAAGCGATTACTTAATCAAGACTGTGACAAGAATGAAGAGCTCAGTGTAGTCGTGCTGCTGGGAGATCACACAGATGAAAAATGCTGATGAACTTTTGAAAAATCTAAAAGAGAGGTGTCTATAGCTACTCTGCATAACATTATTGATCATTACAAGCATGGAAGTGAAATTAGTCATTCTAACAAAGCACATGTATACAAGCCGAAATTGTGTCATGTACACACCTTTATGACAAACGCAAGAAGGAACTACTTACTGCTTCCAACTTCTCGATTTCTTGATATGTCAAAGAGATATCAAAGTTGCTTATGAGGTTGGTGTTTTCTAAATAACAGATGGCCAGTGAGCTTCTTCGTTTCAAGTCTGTCACTTAAACTAAATTGACTGTGTGCACGGAACTTCAGTTGGCTTGGTAAATGCTAACTTCAGTACATACGACCACTTCCTGTTAGCGTTAGCATTTAGACTTAATCATGTCTCTTTTTAAACACACAAGTGTCCTCTGGTGAAATATTCCTCTAAAATGTAACGTCTTTAACATGTTTTCTGTAACATTCACCACAACTGTCTGATCTAAACAGTATTTATTTATTCTAAACTGATGTAGTGAAAACCCCATTGAAATGTATTGAACAGGAAGTGCTTGTATGTACAGGATGTACTAAATTAAACGAAAACAAGACAAATGCACAGAGTCAATTAGATGCTGCAGGGGACTGATCACCAGAATCATGGCCTCTGGATTCCAGGCAAACAAACACAATACATCTGCTATATCATTGTTACTTTCCAATATGCTATAAAAACACACTAGACTAAACCATAATTTCTTAAATATTAAATAATTATGTTTTTGTTGTTTGTTTTGACACTATGTAGTACCTTGGCAATGCATTTTCCCTTTTTTTTTGTAAATGATGCATTACACCGCTGTGGGCACAATCAAATAAACAATGTGTTTTACTTTTGGAGGATTGCTTGAATTTTCCTTTTTCTGTTTGTGTGCAAACCACACTAATCCCTTTGCCTATAATCACTGTGGCACTGCATGATGAGAATTACCAAAAGTTTAGAGCAATTAAAGAATCAAATCAAATGAAGTGCACTTTCTTTTTTCAACAAAACATTAACAGGCTTACCCTCCTAAAGTTACTCTCTATGAGATCTCACTTTGTACAATGTGTTTGCATACAGTTATATTATTTAGTTTTACTGACTATCTATTTTAATTGAATATGAATTTCCTGGCATTTTCAAATTTGGCAGTGCGTGATAATTAATCCCTACGGTTAAATTATGGTCAATTAGACTACTTTATTTCAAATGTGATAGTACTTTCAACACAAGGCCAGACTGCTTGACATTTAACTAATCATCCTTATTACTTAATTTGTTGTTACTAATTTTAGCTTCTTATTTTTTTCAGGGGACACCAGCAGGGTTTATCCGCTATAAAGTAGACCATGAAGTTCACCCTTATTCTGCCAGCATTTTTGAAGTGGACGAGCTCAAGGGACAAGTTTTAACTCGGGTCAACCTCAACGAAGAGCCCAACTTCAAATTCAGTGTACGTATCCTTACCTATAACTGTTTTTTTTAGGATAACCTCAAGTGTGTTGTGTTGAGTTGAATTGAAGACATGCACAGTAGAATACTCCATGAACTCCTGACCAAACCAAGGCCAAATCACTGGACAAATGTCCCTATGGAGACATTCAATGATTCAAGTGTACCTTAACCAGTAGAAATACTATAATGACTCTGAAATGTTTGTATTTTAAATGAAGCTTGTCCAAGGCCCTTCACTTGTCAATAAGGTGATGAAATATGATAACTTGACTAGCTAGATGGTTTGCTAGTTGTTACTTCGATTTGCTGTCATTTTAAACCAGCTGGCCTTGCCACAATGCATGACATACATATCAAACATTTCTGGTTCTGTGAGTTATTTACGCGCTTGTGGACCCTGAGGATTTAAGCTCATTGATTTGCTCAAACCAATGAGTATATGGACAGTAATCTAGCTTGATATGTGTAAGTATTTTGCCAATAGAAGAATTTCAATCAGCCAAGAAGGTTTATACAGAAAACATAGGACATCTACTAGGCTTATACAGATATTTATTTATTTATTGTTAGTGTGCAATGAATAGGTTATACATAGCCAAGAGTACTATGGTTATTTAATCAGAGTAATAGCATTCACAGATGATAGTCTTGTCTGCATGAGATGAAGCCAGGTAAAATGTAAAGGTAAAAGATAGTGATGAGTGGCAGAGCTAAGTGTCTCCTTGATAGTGAAGAGGGTTATACAATTGGGAATAAAATAATCAATGAGGCAGCACAAGTTGGATCCCTCTCAACAGAAATCCGGATGGAGATCTGGAGAAGAGTCCTAGAGCATAACCACTGCTCGTGAGTCGTGACCAGGGGTTTTGAAAGAGATAAAGCTAATCTATGACTGACAAAGTCTGAAAAACATGTTATGAGCAATTTTTTTTATCCTTGAGCACTTTAGTAACAGGTGGTCACTCCCTCTTTTGAAATTCTGTTTATTTGTTACAGATACATTAGTTTTCTCTCTTTAAGCTTAGTTTTTATGTACAACACAGGAAAACAGGACATTTTCCCATGATGACAGAAATGTGGACTTTGAGCATATAACTTAACAACTTTTCACTCACTGTTTCGAGCTAGCTGCTTTCTCGAGAATACTTCGCTGTAAATCCCTTGTACTGTTGCAACGGTGACATTGCTTCCGTTTTCATATTCACTTCCGTTGCAATTCTTTAGTGAATGTGTTGTCGTTAATTGTTTCCGTTGTTGTAACTGCAATGTGTTTTGTTTTGTTGTGTCTTGAAACATGTTGTAGTCATTTTGTTGTGTTGTCTGTTGATTTTAACGTGTTATTGTTGTGACCACTAGGGACCACCGTATGATAGCAACTCAATGTACAGTGGCATGTTCAGTCTCTCACTTCTGCTGTCGCACTCCCGTTGACATCACTGTAAAAGCATACAGTTGCGTGATTTTCAACCTGTACAAACTAGAAACTGCCTTCAGAACTTCCTTGTCTATCACAAAAAGCTTAAATAATGGTAAATTCTCAGTTAACTGTGTTTTGTGTATGACAGGTTTCCCCAGTAACAGAAGAATCCTAAATGGAATCTAAAGAAAGTTATTCTAATGCTGTTTAATGTCAAATTTATCAACTCTGATACTTACAGAATGTCTGAGGTTTATCTTTCTCAAAATATAGAGTAGAGTGCTGCCATTTTTGATTTTCTACCTCAGGCTCTGAAATCTTGTACCACTGGAACACACTATAACTTCCAGAAGTTTGACTTGTCTAGAGTTAATTGGAACATTTTTACCTAAATTAGATTAACTTCTAGACTGGACCAGAAAATATGAGTAGAGGTGTATAAAGGTAAACAACCTTTTTTGGAAGAACAACAAAGTAAGCATTCTTAGCTAAGGCACACTTTGTAGTCACTGTTTTCTACTTCTGACCCATTCTTCAGTTCAGTGTGCACTCAGGGACCCTTTCTCAGATCTGGATTTAGCCCACCTCAGCTGTAAGATTTTGCTGACTGTGCATGTTTTGAATTTTAGGTGGGTCAATCGACAATGTAGTACAATTTATCAGTTATAATAAACCTCCCTTATTGCCCGTTAGTAAACATTTAACAATCTGATGCAGCGAGTGTAAAACTTCTCTCAGGAGAGTTTGAAATCTCTATATAGTATTTTGACTCGGGGTTTAGTTCACTTCGTACAGCATGCAGCACTGCTTAATTTTATTCCTAATCCATCACATTGATTTTGTAAACACTGGCACCGGCACTGTAGTCAATAGAGACATCATTACAGAAAAAAACATTTATCTGAAGTATCTGACTTTAAGTTTGGGCTGTGGTGCAGGATGTAGTGGGAGGAGAACATTAAGACTTTAGAAATACATCAAAAACGTTAATACTGACTTATCAACATTGTGCATTATAACAGTATAAATCCTACTGAGTATAATTCCTATTAGTGTCAAGAAAACTAAGTATATGAATTGGTGAATATTATTACTTTTTATGATTTAATTGAATAATTCACTACTCTAAATGACAAAGCTGTGGTGTCTAAATAGTTAATACATTTTTAAAGTGTTTTGGGGCTATGCTAATTTCCACTTTTCACCGGACTGTAATTAGCAGTACAAGAAGCTACATCACCCGAGGGATTGATTCTACCTTATTTGCACCCTGTTATTCAAATCACGCTTGTCAAACTGCTCGCGACTCCGAGATTAGTCCTAAATGGTTTTACTTTAGCTCCGTTTTTAGCTCCACATCATAGGGGAAAGATGTGAAATCTTAATTTTTCACCTGACCGTGTGCACTGACTAGAAGCGCCGCAAATATTTTCAAAATGTGTGTTTGCAAAATCATTTAACTTGAGCCCTCATTAGGACTCCGGAGGGTCGAGTTAGCCGTACTTGGCTCCCAATTAGACCCAGATAAAAGGTGTGAGAAAACATAAGCAGACTATTGGGATGGAAACCTCATATTCACATATTTTCGCAATCAGTGTACTTCAATAGGTGATTATTAGCTTGACTAGCCAAGCAGTCTTATTTATGTTTAGACACAGGAGCAGTCTGGTGCTTGCCTCATCGGAAATCATTCTGCTCTTTCAAGTTTGCGAGGGAATAATCAAACATCTCTTAAATATCTACACAATATTCAGAACAGACTTCATAACTTTTCTTACCTATACAGGCTTTTAATGCCTCATCCATTTTAGTCTTTTTTTGATGCCATTGTTTCATACTCCCATAAAATTAGATTAAATAATGAATCCACCAGACAATAAGACTTGTTTTTGCACTGGAGTTGAGTGGTATGACAAAACAATGCACCCAAATCTTTACTTGATATTGATTAATACCATTTTTTTTTACCATAAATATGTTTCTTATAAACAGTTGACGTTTGTTTTCCATATTTTTTTATTGTTCTGAAATGTCAACTTATTAAAAAAATGAAACTACTGAAATAGAGATAAACTAGCCCAGACGAAGTGAGCAATAATAAGCCCTCCAAGACTTATAAATGTTGTATGTTTTCTCTGTTTGATGGACAGTTGGTGGTGGTTGCCTATGACGACGGTGTTCCCATAAAGAAGAGCTCAGCGCTGGTGGAGATCACTGTACTGCAGCCTTCAGTCATCCCGGTCTTCACTCAGGAAGAATACAGGTAAATGCCCCTCAAGGTACTATTAGTTTGGCCCAAGGCAGATCTGAGCCCAGCTGTAGCTTTAAGTCTTTGTAGTTCAGAAAAAAGTACAGCGTTTTTATTCAGTTTAGTGTATGAATACAATGGAAGCATATGTGAATGAATGATATTCCCTATACATTGAACATGCAATTTGTTGGATGGGAACGTTAAGGAAGAAACTACAAGCACTGCCACAAGTTTTATTGATTCAGAGTGTTTGTGATATGGAAGTAGCTGCCAGTGACCCCACCAGTTGTTTTTTCTGATGAGTGAGAAAAGGGCCTCACTTTTCATTCAGAAACATGTTCGTAACTCATGTCTTCTTTAAAGGACACATATGTGCAGTGACTCTGATTACTTTTTTCAAAGTTGTATCTTAATAAATTCATGTTTATTTGAAATTTCATGTGCTCCTGAATTTGAAAATAGAGTACTCAGAAGCTCCTATCTCTGCCTGCTTCTCTGTACTTATATTACAATCATTCAAAACATGTACTGTTCAAAAATAGCACAACGTTTTCAAAAAATTAAAGCTCATCCATCATACTCGCAGCTTACTTCAGTGAAATGTTACTTTGAATATTTGGTACTTCTCTGTTCTGCAGTTTGAACGGGAAGTCAATGAACCTGTTTCTTTTAGACTCCTAAGCTGTTCATGAAATTATCCATGTCAAAGTATGAAACTTGATACTAAAAGTTCATCAAGTCACATTTCACTCTTTATTTGGTTGGTAAGATGCTGATGATGTTTTGAAGCTTTTAAGTGAATACTGTTTTACAACTGTTTTTCACGATCTGTTCACTACGTTCTTTGTTGTTCTTTTGTTTAATTAGTTTACTTTTTATCTAGTTTTGAACACATAAAGAGTTAAAAAATTCAAGTCCACTAAACAATAGATATTATGTGAAGCAAAACTATTGTGACCTCAATCAAATTCTTCAAACTTTTTGTTTAGTCTAAAGAAAAATACTTGTTCAGAAATCTCAACAAAGCCCGCAGAAGAACTTTTTAATTACAATATTTTGAGATCCATTGCTGCTGCGTTTTCCCACTGTTGAGGCAGAAGGTGCAATATCGGTGGAATGACTGGTAATGTTTGCTCGTCTAATTCAATTTTGATTACTCAAATGATGTGCTTCGGTTAGAGAAGACTTCCATCAGAAATGTATAAATTAAGTGAACTATTTTAAACCAGGCTCTGATGACTTCTTGGCAAAAATCTCATATATTCAACTTCTTGAATCCATATTACTTTTACTTTAAATGAGTTTACTATAAAATGGCTACATATTTCCTGATTCGCTGGTGAATTACTTCACTTCACTGCAAAAAATAGATTTCAAGACAAGATTATTTCTCAACTAGCAAATTTATTTTCAAGCCAAATTCTATAAAAAACGGTGAGAAATTCTATAAATCCAGTGTAATATTCTACATTACGTACACAATTAAATCTTATCCAGCAGAAACGATTCAAATCTGGATTAAAATTCTGAATCCTAAATTTGTAAGTTTCAGCAAATCTATGAATATATACAGTAGATATGTTCTTGCTTTGTCTAAAATACTCCACAATAGTGCATCAGAATATAAACTAAAAACAAGCTGTAGACAGACCACAGCTGTTCAAAGATGCATTGAAAGGTTTTTAATGCGCTGTTATGAATCTTCAGATTGGTGTATTGTGAAATTAGAGGCGTGTGCAGGGAGCGGGGGGGCGTGTGGGGTCACATGTGTTAATTGGAGTTATCTGGCGCCTACAGCTGTTGTTATTATGTTTGTATTCTCTGTAATACCGCAGCTGCCTGTGCTTTCTGCTTAGTCATTGTCACTTCAAACACAGGGCTGCAGCGATGAGTTGGAATCGTGTATATTTATTTACATTTCATCAGCTGAACCTTTGGAGAGCAATGTTTACATTCATGAACAAAGGAATGAATTAATTTTCTGAATCAATGGCAAAACTGTGAAATGTATGCTGAGGCTGAGTGGTTCTTTTTGAGTGTCTGAAAGCTGTGATTTCAAATGATACATAAGATTATAGTTGTGCTTTGCTATGCAGGGCGGACTGATTTCAGGGAGTGAGTGTTCGGTCACTTGGTTGCTCCCACTTGGAAAATTTTTTAAACAGGACTGAAACTTAAGATTGTTTTGTGTGAGGTCTTCAATTAATTTGAAAATTAAAAAGTAAAGACAATTTCTCCCTAGGACAGGTATCTTGTTAGTCTGCAATGACTACGTCTAATAATGTCCCAATTGTTCTCCAAACTCCACTTAGTTTGCCTGTTGTTGTTGTTAGCATTGTGGCTAACTCCTGTTAGCCTACCAGCACACCTTGCTCCTAAAAGCTGTGGAGAAAAGCTTAAAACACATTGTTGTGAACAATTCTGAGTTTCAGAATGCATTTGGTAACTGAATGTACGTAGGATCTAGTAAGAAGTGTAAAGTGAATTATTTTTGTTTGAATGTTGTACTTTTTATATCGGAGAAAATTTACCCATGAAAGTGCAAATTGTTATTCCATTGGCTTGAGGTCAGAAAAACAATTACATTTATTAAAATCAAGAACAATATCCTGACTTTTAAGTGTGCTCTAGAAAAAAACACGATTGCAAATTAATAATAAAATAAAACAGATAAATGCACATTTGAAAGTATACTGATTCATAATCTAGATCAGGGGTGCCCAAACTTTTTTCCTCAGCTCGTAAAAATTAATATTATTTTTCCTCTAATGGCAATATGAATAATTTTGCAGCATGTCAATGGCCATACCTAATCTTATGTTGCAACTAAAAAGCTTATTTACAATCAGATAGTGATTAAATTATATTGTTTTAATATGCTTTTGCAGACTAAAACTGATTTGGTGTTTGATAATTTTTTAGTTTCAAATTCTGTTCAAATTTAGCACCTCTTCGTGGGCCAAATATAACTCCTTGGAGGGCTGAGTTTGGCCCATGGGACCCACTTTGGGCACCACTGAGCTACATTTTCCTTGAGGAATTATGCAACATCTGTAACATCACACATCAAGAAAAACTGTCAAAAATAATAAGCTTCCTTGGTTTTGTTTTGGAGTATTTAAACGGATGATTGACTGTCATGACTGTGTACAAGTTGTTTTGATAAATGAAGCTAAATCAGAACGCTTACAATGGCCCAATACAACTGCAGAGGTTTTTTATAGCTAAAGCGGACATTTCCCTTCCTGTCAATAAAATAAAACAGAGATTGTAACGGCCTGGAGCGCCTATAGGGTAAACCAGAAATAGCATCTGAATTGTGCTTCAAAAGTCCCTTATACAGTTTAAAACCCTGTCAATCCACTGTGCAAAGCTATTATCAATTGCATTAAATTGAATGCAATTTAGTCATGCCACATCATCTGTTGTAGCCATACTATCAAATTGGTCACACTATCATCTAAAGTAATGAGTTTTCTTTTTTTAAACGCTGCCAAATTGAACAACAATATCCACATGTTTTTATACTTTTGGGCAAAAAAAAAAAGTGAAGTCTTGTCTTTCACAAAGAGCCAAGTAAACCCAACATCTATTTTTAGGAAAAGGGTTGGAGGCAAAATAGAAGGAGGCATGTCAGGCAGCTATATAATACTGCCTTTATGAATATGTAACATAGCTCCAAGCCAACAGTGTGTGTGAGTGCGCATTTTAACGGCGTATACAGTTTGTGGCTTAAAAGCATCATAAACTGCAGCGTGAAGAATGTCGATCATATCATTTATATGTACATACATCCACATCGTTTTACTGCAGAATAGAACATTCTAGTACACTTTTCTGAATGTGTTGTTAGTTCACAGCAATGGTGATCAAAGAAGTGAACTAATGTGGGGTTATTAGACAGAATTTAAATGCTCTTGTTGCAGTTGTAGTACTAATTCAGCTTGCGATTGTGTTGTCACGCTACAACAGATTCACAAATTTGAAGATGCTAATTAGGAGATTGTTCCACTGGTCTTCTGCTTGTTTTATATATCGTTTTGGCTAATGCTTCTCTGTGGATGCTTTGCCTGCTTTCAACTAATTGTAACATAATTGTGACAGTATTGTTTTAACTCCTTATGAAAGTATATTCTGTAGCACCTGCAAACTCTAATTGTACATTGATAAACTTTGTCTTTTCCACTAAAACGCTTTAAATGCAGCATTTTGTTCACTCTGGCGACTGATTGCAAAGGATATTAGGACAATAATCAATCTTGCTTGATATGTAATGATGTAAAAATGATCAAAACAAGTCTGGAGTATTTGTGTTTCTAAAACCGTGCAGAAGAAGGTCTACCTATGACATCACAGATCAGAGAAATTTGTTTTCTGAGCCTCAGAGGGACAAAGAATTATGTCTCACAGGCAAAACTCTAGCTGTGTTTTTGATGCGGAAGCAATGTTAAACATGATTCAAAATAAGAAAAGGTTAATTTTGCATAATACATGTGTTCTTTAACATGAAGCATACACATATAATAATAGGATTTGCGTGATTTACTTGAGCTACTTTTGTTGTTAGTTGAGTTTAGTTTGTAACTTTGGTGCATGTTTACAGTATGGTTGGCTGACTTACTACTGCCTGTGAGTTATTTCAGACAAAATAAAGACATAAGACTCTATTTTAATACTAAAATGTATCTGCACTGTCCTCTAATAATGTCCCGTTTGTTCACTTAACTCCAATAAGTTCATCTGTTGTTGTTACCATTGTGGCTAACTGCTGTTAGCATACCGACATGTCTCGCTACTAACAGCTGTGAAAAGTTCATAAAACAAACTATTCAGGGGCTTAAATTAATTATTTGTGTTTGTTTACATTTTTAAGACAGCAAAAATAGAGTATTGCACCTTTAATCAAAACTAGCACAAACTTGACACATATATCCATCTTTTTAGGAAAGTGGAAAGTGTTAAATCAGTGCTGGTTCAAGTTCATTTCTTTATCTGTGTATGCTCTAAAAAATCTCTTTGAACTTGGATATATTTCATTCTTCTTGTCTGAGCTGCATCACACAGAGTACAGTGTAGTCTCAGAAAAGTCATGGCTGTTTTATTAATAGGAGCTCACCACTGGACCAGTGAGGTTTGGGAGCTCAGCTGACTAATGCTGCTTAATGAATTTGTAGAGTTTAGCTTCAAGCCACAGGCAAAACCATTACTAATATTGATTCTCTGCTGAAATATAAAAGATATGCTAAACAAATGTGGATGTTAGGAATTATGAAGTAATATCAAATGAGGAAGGATATTCAACAAACAGCCATCATTTTAGCCTCAAATCTCAAACATACTGTGAATACATTTTTATGTTTATATACTGCTTAATCAGTTATGAATGTTCCTGAGCTTTTTATAAGTTTTTCACCTGGAGCCATCTAAGTTAACTGTCTGCACCTACAGATGTTTCATTGTTGGATTTAAAACTCCTTATATGTATATGGAATGTTGTAGCGTTAAAGGTTATTCATTTTAATCACATATATTTAAGTAAAGTATAGAGAAGTTTCAACTTGATGTTGTATAATTTAAAATATCTTTTTATAGGGCTGTAATTGGAAGAAATTCTTGATCTTCTGCATATGCAAAAAGAACAATTTACACAGAAAGGTAACTTCTGTGAAAATTCTATTCATAAAAGGCTGCTATCTAATGATTCACTCACACAACTTCAACACCTTATTGTTAATTGTATATCATTTCTTAATAATATAAGTAAAACAATAGTTGACTATCAATATTGATAAGCGATAAGTTTGGGCTTCCAGTTATAGTTTAGGGCTGGAGCTTGAGTAGTTTAGATTCATTCCAATGACCCAAGTTAATGTGAACTGTGGCTTATCAAAATTGTGATGTTATGACATTTCGTTGTATAACGTATTCTTAAGAACTTTACATCTAATACGAAGGTCAGTTTCACAATGTTTCTTGTTATGAGAGAAGCTTACTGCTGTATCTAAACAAACTAGTTCTCACTGGATTATGTTCTTAAAACAAGTTTTTTTAAGGCCTCACAGGCTACATAAAATGAAAGGATAGATTTGGCCCACAGGCCTTGTGTTTGACACATGGACTAAAGACATACAGCCCTACAATTTCTTGTCTTATGAATGTTAAATTTACAGGAAAACCCAAACAGTCCACACATTCCTGGTTGGCAGCACAGGTGGTTAAGTGTGACAATCCAAGAGAATAAAGTGCTGAAATAGCGGGACCAGATATCAATGCAAAACAGTTGTAAGACTTCTGCAATGTAGCGCTGAGCCTGTTCCATGTTTGAGCAGGCACCCTACCTTTCCCCACCTGCTGATCCAGTAGGTGTTCTAACAAGCCCCTAGCTCTGGTCATACATTCTGTTTGAAGCTCTACCTGTCGAACATCGGGGCACTGGCACAGCTCATTGTTGCTGCCTCTCCCAGACTTGCTAAAGTGCTGACTTCCACACAACTGTTTTGGAGGTTGTTTACATCCTCTTACCTCTGGGGCACAGGCGAGAAACTGGCTCAAATTCACACAGAGCCCCAGCGAAAATGAAGACGGAATGAGACGTCAGCATCGCAACCTTTTTATCTGTGCGGTCTGAGTCTGAATGCAGCCGACAAATGCAAACAGAATTTATGGAGGAGATGTACATGTGCAGTATTGGTTCAGCAGTTCTGTTCACCATTGATTTACTCCCCTCTTATACAACAACAAAGGGATGAAAAATGTGCTTGAACATGAGTACTATAATGTCTTGACCATGTTTCTGTATATGTAGAATTTTACATTTAAATTGGTTAAACATCCAATTCAAGCCTGGAATGTCGAACTTGGTCTTATTTGTTGTTTTTAATCAAGATGTTCTTGATGTTTGTAACAGCTTTCAAAAGGTTAATTTTGAAACGGTTCAGATTGAAATTTAAATAAGTTAGCAAAAATGTTATATTGTTGCTATTATTCTTGATTAAAAATATCCCTATATCCACATCAAGCTACTTAATGGTGCTTAATGTGGACCATGCAGAAAATTGTCTGCCATAACAGAATAGAATTCAATAGAAATATTATTGCTTTGTCTGAAAAACTCATAAGGTAATGACCGAAAGGACAAGATCGTGGATACAAGCAGTCAGAATGAGTTTCCTCTGTAGAGGTCTTTCTTACAGATAAGGTCAGCAGCTCACTCATGCAGGAGGAACTCAGAGTAGAGTCGCTGCTTCCCCATATCGAGAGGAGCCAATTGAGGTGCTATGGGCATCTGTTTGGGATGCTTCCTGGATAACACTTTGGCGAGACTATGTCTCTCGACTGGCCTGGGAATGCATTCCCCTAAGGCTTGAAGGATGAATGGCTGAATAGATGAAATGCTCAGCTATTATTTCAATGTTTACTATGGCAAAACTACATTTGAAATAGGTTCTTCTAGACCTCACAGACATGAGCTATACTTAGACAAATAGTAGTACTTCCTGGTTGTCTCTATGGAGAAAAATGTTATTGTGTTTCCATAGTATGATGGGAAGATGAAGACTTCTGAGACAGGCATGTTTTTTTGAGTTTTATTCTGACAGCAGAGGCAGTCTAAAAGAGCACCACGAGTCTAGTCACAGTTTTTTATTGAAACAATAAGGAGAAGATTATGTAGAAGAGTTGTATTCCTTGACCACAAACAAATACTTGATTATCACTTTGACATTTGCTGTGAGTGTAATATATAAATATTTCAACTATGTTTAAAGTGAAGCTAAACCCCAAAACAACATTTTTTTGGCTGTTAAACTGAGTATGGTGTTTAAATAGCATTGCTTAGTCATTTTTGTGGCAATTGTAGTGCAAACTGACCAAACTAAGAAGTTTTTGGTCAAACCATTCGCAAACTGACTCTTTCTCACTGCAAAGACCAACGTCATTTCTAGACTGAATGTGACATCAGCGTGTATTGCCCACTCAAAATTGAGCAGTAATTGCAGATACCTGCTGTCAAACCTTCCTTTTACCTTTTATTATGCTTTTCAATGAGTTTGCTGTGTTTGAAAGTTTTTGTGGGTGGAATTAAGGGGCTGAGCTTTACTTTAACACTTGTCAGGTTCCTTAATTTTCAACCTGTATGCCAGAAAATAGTAGCCTGCTTTTGGTATTGTAAACTTGTAGATTTATGTATGTGATAATGTCAATTTTTATGTCCTAAGCCAACTTCTACTGAAAAGAAAGAAAGAAACCAATCTGTTTCCAAATGTATATAAGAATATAGTGACACAGATTACATTACTATAGTCTGTCACTGTCTTCCTCTACAAATTTGGAAAGAGATTGGATTTTTTTTTTCCTTCGGTTGGAGTTGGCTTCAGACACACAGTGTTATATATCTTTTTAGTGGGTGCCATAAACTTTTTTCAACCAAAAATCTGTGTTGTGACAAAAACAGAGTTAATGAAAACATATTGTATAGTATTGATAAAACCTTGGACTATACAATACATAAAGGTAAGACACTGATCACATCAGATTCCAGTTAGAATAAAAACATGCACGTAGTTCTCATTGAAAAACTTGGACCGATTTAGACAGAAGCTAATTTGTTGGGCACATACTCGCCCTCACATTGACAAAGCTCGCTCTCACAGCCCCGATAATCATCTTCACTGAAGCCTTTCAATTTGGCACAGTTATTTGCCATTTGAGCATTTCTCTCCATAGGTCTCTCATCCAACACGCTAACAAGCCTGTGACATTTGAACGACGTCTGTAGCCTTTTTTAAACACCATTTGCCTGTTCTGTCCCCTCGCTCTCCTCCCTCTCTCTCTTGTCTGGAGGCCACTGGTGCACCTGCAGAATTAGTATGCAGTTTGAATCGCACACACATACATAGTTACACCCAGTGGCAATTTCCCCCATTAGTTTAAGTGAGAAAAATATTGCCTTTTTATAGATAATCGAAAAAATCTACATAACACTCCTTAATCTTGTCTGTGATTGCAGCCACCTCCTCATGCGCTCACAAAATGCCTTTGAGCTAGCCACTTTGTTAATGCGTCTAAGTAGAAAGTGCTAGCAAAGTTAAGAGGCGAAACACATCAAAGTGTTGTTTTCCTAATCAGTAAATTGTGATAGTAAAGTGTTGCTTTGTCTTGCGTCATAAATCCGTTTCAGATCGCACATTATAGCGTGAAAAGGGATAAATGAGCAGTTTCTCACCACTGACTTGTACAAGAAACAATAGCTTGTAATTAGAAGTGTGAATATCATCACAGAAAACACAATTAACTCATTACTGTCAAACACTATCTTTTAAATCTATTGTATATTATACTGTTAAATCAAAGGACTCATTTGTCTAGAAGGTTTGTCCCAGCTCATAATGTTTAAATAACATTCTCTTAACATATGGAAGTAAATGACAAAGATACTATCAACTAAAAGTACGTGACAGACAAATGTCACAGCTATTTCTCAGTAGTAAAGATTATGTCTATAGGGTCTATAATAGTATGACAGTCAAAGGACGGAGACAGTAGTGAGAAAATGGCCATAGCTCCAAAACCTTTCATCATGTGGCCATGTATCTGACACAAGCTTCACTCACAAGATCATAAATGCACTGTTTGTACTGAAAAGGAAAAGAGAACAATGTGTTTCGATGTAAAAGTCAGATTAACAATTTTATTTTCACTGCCAGCTTTAGGCCAATACTGTATAAATCCTTATAAATTGGTCAACTAGTTAGTTAATAGTAAAGAAATGAGATGATTAAGTCGACAGGACCAGATTTTGACATAATTTATAATAAATAAATACTGTATCCTGCTTTATTATGTACATTATTTTTAAACATGTTGCTAGGGCAGGGCAATATGGGCTAAAATGTGTATCACGATATAAAAGAGAACATTTGCGATAACGATATAGTTGGCGATATATCCTACTATATATTGTTTATCATTGTTATAATTATGTGTTTCAGGTCCCTTTCAAATGCCATGTTTTACTTCTTTGTGTTTTAGCCTCTGCTGTCTGTCTGGGCATAGGTTACTTTTGTTCAAGGTTTTAGAGAGATCAGATGAAAATTGCCAAGATTTGCCAAGTCTGCATCATAACTTGGGACTTCTTTATTTGGAAAGTCCTAATGAATTTTGACAGTCAAGGGTTGTGAATTTAGCTTTTTTTTTTTTCAAGTTTGATCCACAAAAATATCCCCACTAATGACGTAATATGAAGCACAAAAGCGTTTTAAAGTCTTTATTAATGATAAGATGGATTGTTTTGGATTTTTTGAAGGCTTGTCGCTTATTATTTCTAAAACACTGGGAATTAGTCACAATTTCTGTTTGTCTCGGATGCAAAATGAGCTGTGGTGCAAGTGAAATCATATCACAAAATTCTAATTCAACTTTTCCACATGAATTTCACGATATATTTTATACGATATGATATTGCCCAGCCCTACATGTTGCTGTCATTTACTGCACTGTTTTGTAGCGTTTGGCGTTTCTTCCTTTGCTTTTTTACTCCTTTTTATTCATGTTAAACTCAATTCCAATGTCAAGGAAAATACTAGATTCATAAAACCAATTTGGATACCACAAAAAAGGCTCTTCATTGGGTCAAGGTATTTAACATCAATACTTGCTCAAATGAGTATCTAATATAGCTTAAGTATTGATTAGTATCAGATTTTCAGTGCTTTTGACAACAGTAGTCTAATCCAAATACAATCTCAGAAGATGCATTTCTACATGTGTGAATATTCTTGTAGCAATTGTATCTTGTATTGTATCCATCACTAAAACAGCCCTAGTATGTCAATGTCAACATTTTGTGTTTAGCACATTTGCAATTAAGATACCCAAACTGCTTCACATGCACACAAAAAAAATCAAACAAACTTATCAATTAGTAAAAGAGTTAATGCAATAGTAAATCAGTGCCTCAACTCAGTTCATGGCGTTTTTAGTAAAGATTTAAAAGCAGAATGAAAGCTAACTTTATTAAAACAGTATCTCTATATAAATATATGCTGTAATAGTATGTTAATAATACATAAATAGTAATGAACTACATGTCAAAGTAGCTTTTTTGAAGGACAGAATTATAAAGCGTAATGTGTTAAAGCTGTACCGAACAAAATCTGCCCAAAACATTCCACAACATATTTTTCAGTGTTGACTTGCTGTTTTTAAACTTGTAGTGTGAGATTTTTGTGTTGCTCCCTGAAGTTGCCTGGAAGCTGATATTATCTAACGCACTGCCATTAAAAGATTGTTAGATCGTGCACCATGGCAGCAAAAGGTTAGACTGCGATGCTTTCACTCCAAGACTTATTTTTTGGGCTTAAAATGTCACAAGGCGAATCCATTTTTATTTTAGGTATGTGTATTTTTACTTTGTGTACATTGTTTGACATTTACTAATTATGCTACAGATACAGTTCACAGTGAAGAGTGTTTTTTATGACAAAAGGCGTATACAAAGCTTCTGAAGTTTATAATTTAAGAAGAAGAATATGAAGAACTTGGCGCAATTACGTCTTGAATAGAATTATTAGGTAAATAAGAAAGGAAAACTTCTTTACAGCTTAAAAGTGCATTTAGCATACATCTCCTGAAACTTGTCTTGACTGTGCATTTAAATCAGCCTTTTAACACCTGCACCCACAAGTTAAGTACATTGCTTTAATGTATTGAAATTATTACAAAGGAAATGTCTAGTTCTTTATATGATGTGAGGGTGTTAACAGTGACACTTCCGACCAAACTTTTCTCATTAAAGTTTGAAACAAAGAATGAAGCCTGCATGAATCCAAAGCCAGGCTAAATCTTGTATTTGTTGTTTTGCACCTAAAGCTCCTCTGTCTGTCTCTCGACCTGTACATTTCTCTGAATTGCTCGTCATGCCCCACAAAACGTGTCACAAGGGACATGTGTTTCTCCGTAATTCTCGCTGTGTCCTCGAAATGGAAAAAGGTGACTTCCTTCAAAACCAGGTAAAGATTCTTGTCGTACCTAGATACACTCTCGGTTCTTGGATTGAGTTTGTTTTGTACGCGTTAATGACAAATACAGATTGGATTATTCTGTTTGTTGATGCGTCTGCTTTTGGACCTGCAGAAAATAGCACATTTAGGGACAGTCTGTAATGAATGAGTAACAAAATGGAGATTGTAAATAAAGCTTGTTTTCCCAAAAGCAATGATGGGATTTGATAAAAATAGAATAGCGATTTAGTCAGTAATTGCCAAACTAAACACATGATTGTGTTTCTGTGGAGAAGATTTTCCTTGACAGGCAAGCTACAATGAGATAGACCAGTGTTGTTTTCTGTGGCCAATAACAATTACTAAGAATGCAGAAAAATCATTGGCTAATATGACTAATTATTAAATTGAATTTACTCCAAGCTCAACCCCATTTACTGCAAACAGGATAAGAGAGCAGTGTATACTGTACTTATGCAGAGCTCCAATTGCATTAAGGAATTAAAACAAAGCTTCATGTATATCCATCAGTCAGCTGTTTGGCCCAAACTAAACATTGGCTTCTGTTGGAGATTTAAAGTGATGCTAAACTCCGCTCCCACCACCACATATCAAATAGAGGTGGTAAACTGGGCAGTGCTGAAAGAGGAAAACAGGACAGGAGGAGGTTAAAGAAGAGCAGTTTGATTGGATTGTTTGTGATAGTAAAAATGGCTTTGGCTACAACATTGACAGTCAATTTGGGACTTTGACCTGAAACATATGCACAGATTAGTAAAAAAAATAATAATAATACAGTAGTTCACTTAGGGTGCTAAATTGTGAGCAAAAACTGAAAAAAGAATATGCATTTTGTATTTTGCACTCAATGTACTGTTAGAAGATGCAGATATATGTCTGTGTAAGGTAAAAATATCAGTTGTGCTACCCTAACCTATTTTGTACATGAGCAAATGCTTGATAAATGAGGAGCTGAGTGTGACTAGTGTGACTTTGATGATGACAACTATACGCTAAAAGAAGTCCAAAAATGGGTCAGTTTATCTTTACAACCATACCTGCTTGTCAAGCCTGATCTAAGTAGACCTAGCCTGGTTAGTCCTTGGATGGGAGATAGTTGGTTCTTTGATGTAAATGACATTGAGTGACGAGAAAAGGTGAAAAAGTGCTATAGAGACTTTAGAGTTTACATTAGCTACAACCAACAACAACCAGACAATCGCAGCTGGCCATCATTACTAAAACGCAAATCCAGAAATATGAGAAAAATGACAACAAAAGTATTTTACCATTGCCACTCCTCCTGAACCAGAAAAACCCAATTTTACCATTGCAAAAGAAGATTAGACCCTTGATACTGTGTTTTATTTATCGCTTTCCACATTTTCCTATTTGTATTCCATGCGCCATCAACTTTTATATTTTCAAAATCTCTTGTTTCCCCCGAATAGCTGCATGTCCCTATCTCACCTCTCTTTCAATCCTTTCCATTCACTTATTTTATAGCCTGTATTTTATTGGCTGTAAACTTCTCTTGTATTAAATTAAACATGTTTCTTCAGCAGACAGACTAAACTCCCCGAGGCTTCTAAACGCTTTAACTACGAGATAAACAGGCAGTCTCGCTCTCCATGTTTACCAACACAAGCACGTTCAATACTGGCGCTATATAAATCAGCTATATGTCGGACTGATTCTGTTGAAGGTTACCTTGTTGTGTTGGCGCACGTGGACCGCTGCTGGCGATGTTCCAAGCTGTGGCAAGGAACGGCAAACAACCGTGATGTTTATGAGATAGCGTAGAGAGGAGTACATGCGGCAAGCGATGAATACGTGGAGATTGTCAAAGGTGTAACAATGACAGAAGGTTGAAACAGGAATTGCGAGATTGGATTAAAGCAGCTAAGGCGAAAGTTTCGAAAGTGCAGTGGATAAAAAGAAAACATGAAGCTGTATCAAGACAACGCGCTAGACAGGGAGATGTTACAAATGACAACGACAGACAAAAAGAGCAGTGTCTAAGTGGTGCTTGAGCTGACAGCAGGACAGAATAGAAAAAAAAAAAACAGAGAGAACACACAAACCAGAAGCTAAAGACTCCAGACGATATGATGGACTGATGGACAAGATAACGCACAGGCAGGCACACAGTCTGACACTACAAATACTTCACCACAGGATTGAAACTGTGCCAGGTGACAGGCGGAGATAAGAGAGCATGTATGTCGATTTGATGATGGAGGATTTTCTGCTTAATCTTTCACGGCTTTGTCCTCCTGTAACTTCTTTTCGCTTGTCGGTTTGCAAAGTCTGACTGAGGGGAAACTTTACTTGTGAGTTGGCTAACAGGTGAAAAATTATGGAGTTTGGCTGCAAGTGTTGTAGATGGAGGGTCTAAAATCGTCTTCACAGAGTTGTTGTTTTGCCTGCAGTGTTCCACAAAATGGCTTAAAAGGCTGCAATCCCCGTGGAGAAAAACTGGTGACTCCTAACAAGCCAGGTATTTCTGAAAATAAATAAGATACAGTGTAGGGAAAGCTAGCATTTTCCTGACACAAGCAGGTAAAAGCATGTAACCAATTTGTGCATCCTCACTAATTTATTCTGTAATGGTACTATACCTGATTTTTGCTTCATTAAAAATGGAAACAAACAGAAAGAATTAATTCAAACGTTTTACTTCAGTCTACATGTTTTGCTCACTGACCTCACTGACATTCTGAGCCTCCAAATGGAGCTCAACAGTGTCCGCCCACTGTTCAACAAGTACGGACTCCCATGTTAAATCTCCTCAGAAGTTTGAAAATGTCCTCGGGGATAATCAGCTATGTGCTGAGTCAGGAGCATAAGACCTACAAATCCGTTGCTTTTTAGACTGAAAACGACCGCACCATGAATCTGAGTTAGCACATAGCTGGTCAGCCCGATATATATATTTAACTCTTTATATTTGAATTTTTCAAAACCTTAATGACTTTTTACAATGGGGCTATTAACTTGCAGAACCAGGGCGATCTTCCACTTTTGAGCTCTATAGGTTATCATGATGTGTTTTAAGCTGTTAGGAACAAAACGTGCCGATATGATAACAGAAGTTAGCCACAATGCTAACAACAACAACAACAACATACGAACGTAGTGGTGTTCTGTGAACAAATGGAACATTATTAAATGTAGACAGGACATTCACATTGTCAACTAATTTTTCACCCTTAATAGATACAAGATATCTGTGCTAGCGGGAATTGATTTAAAGTCATGTTACTGTAAATAAAAAATAATGAAAACAAAGTGCAGTCCTTTTAATGTAAGATATGGCTACAAATGACGACATTTATTTGCAGTTGTGCTGTTGTTATAATACTTTTCAAACTTGATTTTGACGCCATGTATGGGGTAATTTTAACATAGTACTTTCTACTGCCTTATGTTCTGATAAAGGTCAAGACCATTTGGAAAACTGTTCAGAAGTGTCAAGTTATATGCTTAATTTAAACTAGTTTTGACAGTAGTAACAAGCATCTGAATTCTTATGACAGTCTTACATTTTAGTATATTTTATTTCCCTGTTCAAATAACCTTATACCCTTATACTTAACAATCTACATTAATCATGTATTGAGCATGGAAAGAATTAACACATCTTTGCTGTTTGACCTATTTGTTAGCATTTTGTGAATAATAGAACAGCTTAAATGCAAAGTATGAATTAATTTTATTTGCCTTATCTAACTTTATTTTGACTCAAACTTGGTGATAGATGGCTTTACTCATACTCATGGTGAACTTGATGTGCTGGCCTGTTGAGTTGTGCTGTGTGAATATTCATGTGAGTGTTGGCAGGCTCACTTGCCTTGAGGGTCATAGTTAATGCTCTTCCTTCTCATCACCCGAGGACATTATTAACCAGTGCATAACAATCTGCTGTTAGCTCCAAATACATTTTTACTGGCCTCAAGGTAAAACTGAAAGCAGGAAACTTGGATACTTTCTTGAGAATTTCTGCCTGGTCAGTAGCTTACTTTACTTGTACAGAAAGCAAACGTAACAATAATGTAACCAACTCTAAGCTTAAGTATGGTCGTGCAGTTAATTGAATTTCAAATAAGTTGAGATCCCATAGTTTAACGATCAACTAAAGGGTATTTTATGAGACAAGTCCACACTAATAGTAAAGGCATGTCATTTGGAGCAGATATTAAAGTGCACTGTGGAACTTTTGTGGTGGAGTGCTTCCATTCTGTCCTATTATTACAGCATGTATTGTAACCAAGTGACAGATGTCAGATCTGTGAGATTTGCTAGTTTTGTTAAGATATATTGCCAACAACATTCTGACAAAGCATCCTTTTGGAGACAAGACCTTCCAAAAGCAACATAGTGGACATTGAAAGCAAAAGCAAGAACATTTTTCAAGGATACACTATCTGTTTTATTCCTTTTTTGTTTATTTTATATCTCAAGGAGCAACATTTCCATAAAAAATATGGATGAGATATATTTTTTTGCAGATGCAAGCCTTCTCAAAACACTTTTTGTATATTTTTTTAAACAAAAAGTTACACAGTGGATATGACAAATTTCTCATGCAATGTTAAGACATTGCTATTTCAAAACCAATAGTTTCAGCCTTGAGAATTGTGTCTGGTATAATATTGGTCTTAGTAAGTTGTTTTTGTACAATTTTAATATAAAAAGTTATCTGTTGTGTGCGACTATGAAATATTGCTTACATTTTGTATTGTCTTTCTCACCTGCTTAGGGACTGCAGATGGAAACCAGCTTCAACTATAATGTGATGCAAAGCATCTTTAAAGTTTTTTGCACATTGTCCCAGTCAAATAAACTAATAAACTACAACTAAACTAAAACTGGGATTGGACTTTGTTGGCAAAGTCTGGTCTATATTCTATAGTGATGTTAAAGTAAAGTATTGTTTTAATAAGAAAAAGTAATTATTGGGAAAGGAAAAAATGTCACCTTGCTGTTGATATGGAGCAGTAAAAGCTTTGATATATACAGCAAAGTAACAACTCAAAGATTTATCTTCTCTTTTCACTGTGTAGACTTTAGGTTATTTTTGGTGGGGGAAAAAAAAGAACAATAAAACCCTCCAAAACTTGAACTTTCTAAAGAGAAGCCCACAATTACTTTGTAGTATTCTATTTTTGTTCTGATTATGATGATGAATTTAAAATAACCTGCCAAATTTGACTTAAAACTCTGCGACAATATGATGGGAACATACGACAGGGTGATTGACAGCTGGGAATAGTGACACAAATAGGCACTGTTTTGTGAATGAGAAGTAAAAGGAGAAGCCGGGAACAGGAAAAGTGCTTTAGGGTTCAGAAAATGAATTTTGATTTCTTTGTCGATGTTGAGCTGAAAAGTTTAACTGGAAAAGTGAATAGGTTCTCTGTTACCTGAAACAGCATACATCAACATTTACCGTTACTTTATTACTGATTTGAAAAACAACTCTTACAGCTTTTGTTTATAGAGCTTATGCTAGCACAATAATTCAGCTTGCACCACTGGCAGACTGCAGTATTTCCCTATCGACTATATATTACTACTTGCATTGCTTTGTCCTGTGTCGAGAGCCAAGCAGAATTAATAAGGCTCTGGACCGCTGCTTTATGGACTTTATAAAATGTAATGTTTGCTTTAGGGAAATCTAAAAGAGAGAGATTACTGGCTAGCCTCCTGGTCCGACCCACACTGAGATTATTTATGGTATGCTATAGGTAGACTAAATAGTGCAGATTTATGCTTTACTTTTTGGGGGAAATATACTGCATTTGTGTAGTTTTAGCTCATGTGAATGCATATTCTTTATATTGCTCAGCATGTTAAAAAAATACCTATTGTATTTTTTCCACGTGTTTGGTAATAAACAATTACTGTCATTTCTGGACTATAAGCCGCGACTTTTTTGTAAACATTGAACTCTGCGGCTTATATAACAATGCAGCAAAATTTTAGAACTCATAAACTTAATATCAACAAGTGCGGCTAATATACTTTATAATTTTCCTATATAATTTAAATCTAGTTGTTCGGCTTGTATTCAGTGTGCCACATACTGGAAAATTACGGTACATATTATTAGACATTTTGATCTTAAAACACAAAGTTTGTCTAAAATGACAAAATAGAAAGACTTTTCACTGCAAAATCTAACTTTGACAAGCAGCAAATTTTAAATAAAATATTTTCGATTGGAAAGTTGCTACATGACAAATTAAAGGTGAAAACAGAGATTTTCTGAGCACTGGAGCATGAGATGCAAGACAATACAAGATTACTCAAGCATACTTGAATTCATTACAACTTTGAGTAAACTATGATGATAGAATACTGTTGGAACATGGAATTCAATAAAGTGGATTTTTTTTTTTTATAATGCGCAAATACGGTCAAAATCCTTTCCGCCCATAATACATGGCTTATTAAATGAACCACGTCCTCCTATCCTACGATTAAAAATTTCTGTGTTCCGTTTTTTACTAACAGGTTTCATTCATTCTGACAAAATAGGACTGCGCTATATACAATTGTCTCGTGACCTCAGACTGCTCGCATCATCTGACTCTAAAGTGGTCACAAAGCTTTTACAAGGAACACATCACAAACAGCTTAAAGCAACAGTCTCAACATCAACGTACCTAAAAACACATAAAGTACACAGTAAAGTAGTTCACTTACGAGAAACTGCGACCGTGTATCCGCTGGTCCCACCTCTTTATCGTCCGTACACTCCAACACTCATGACACTCCCGCTGCTTTTAATCCATCAAAACGAGTCGCAAATAACAACAAATATTCACAAAATCCACTTAGACGCATATTTCCTGTTTAGAAGAAGATACAAGAGTGGGCTCGCCTGGAACCAATGAAAAGTCTAAACCCGCCTGCGCTGCTTCTGATTGGTCAAATTTCTTGTCAGTTTTGCTTTAACCAATTACAGTCTGTGATTCCGTCTTCCCACAAATAATCCTGTTGTTTCTGTGAATGAGAGACAGGAGATGAGCAGAACCGCGTCTCGTAGAAGAAAGACAAAAAGATTATTAGAACGCGTTACCGGAGCAGACAAAAGTGTTGCCGGAATGCCCCACGAGAGTCCCGGATCTTATTCCAGCTTGTTCCGGCTCAAATTAAGCCCTGCTTTGGACTGGAGTGGTCTTATCCAGGTTAGAAACAGCTGCACTGACTGACTTATTGTTTAAAACTAAAACAATTATATAATATTTTAGTTTTGAAGAGAGACATGGTAGAAACCTAGCCTGATGTATCAACCGGTTTTATTTCACTCCGTGGTTGCTGTATGTACCAATATGAGCGTATAGTCCTGATAAGCACTGTGCATGGAACATCAGTTGGCTTGTTTATGTTGGAAATGGCTAACTTCTGTACTTATGTGCATTTCCTGTCCATTAGTGAAGTATTCTCCTGTATTGTAAAGTCTTTGACATGTTTTCTGAGACATTCACCACAACTAACTGTTCACTGTTTGATCTTCAGAAGATTTATTCACATCAGACTGATGCACAAGATTACTTTAACCTGTATGAATCTAAATACAACTTTGAGTAAAGTAATCATGAGAAAACAGCACTGTTGTAGCAAGGGCTGGATCTCATTAGACTTACTCATCATTCATTTGTGTATATGTGTTGCATGAGAGATTGGTTAGTGATCCACAAAGACATGGGTGTTAAATCGAAGCACTATTTTGCCTTTCAATCCCAATTGCACATGTTTAAAGATTCACTATGCAGTTTTCTTGCATGTCTCTATGGAAATGCTATTTTTTCATCTTGAGTACAAATTAGCAGACCTGGTTCCTGCAACAACTAAAACAGGGACATACCGTACATTTAACAAAAAATATTTGCAATAAAACACCTAAAACGGAAGAAATCAAGACTACAATTGTAGACAAGCAGGTGACAGACCCCCCACTATAAAAGTGATATGCTACATTATCTCACAATGAACAAGTGCAGACGGCTTGGCGATCTGAAATGAGACGAGCCGAAGGAGAAAAAAACGACTTGAAGAGAATAGAAACTGTCTGACAGATTTTGCTATAGGTTCACAGTGGGAGACAAACCTGCTCCAAATTATGTGTAGCTCTAAAATATGATGTCACAGTCGACTTAACACACTTAAAGTTCAGTCCATTGCTTGAGGTAAATGTACAAGTCTTTTTACTGCCTGCGCCATTATCAGATGAAGTGTCTTTGGTGAAACTAGCTTCTGGCAATCTGTCATTTTAACACTGTGATGTGATGAATATAAAAGTGAGGGGGATGACGCAAAGCTCTGGAGTTTTCTTTGTGGTTTAGATTTATTGCTTCTTTTGAGCAGATTTCAAAACAACATTACTACTGAAGAGAGTTTTGACTAGAAATGCACTAATGCATAAATGTAAACGGGCTCAGACATAAAAATGTGCTCTGTTAAATGAGAGGTCAGTTCAAGACATATTTCATAAATATGCAACACTGTTAGAGAGGCTGGTATTGCAATGTGAAACTTGTAAGGCAGCGCTTCTCAAACAATTTAAAACACATTTGTTGAATATGGTTGAATATTTACTGGCAGCACTTTGTATCGGTGAGTTAATAGGTCGTTATGGTGCTCTTGACAGCACAACTTGTGATTTTATCAGCGATACTTTATGAGAACTATAGTGGTACAAAAAGACAAAAAGTGGTATCTAGAGATAGTTACTATTTTTAGCATTGATAGTTACTAGTACAGAGAGCACTTGCTTAATACCATTAAAAGTGGTACTGCAGTCATTAACAATTAACTAACACTGGTAGGGTGTTATATTCTATGGAGAAAAGTACTGGTACTTTTTGTGAATATTGTCATTGACACTATCAATAAACATACAAGTGTAAGTTAGAGCTGGGCATATCGAATTTTAGATAATATATTGTTGTTTTGAAGATATGCAAAAATTGAACATTGAGTATATTGTGCAGTAAAAACATGCTGCAAAAGAACTCATTCACAATAAAATTTAAAAATTGATGCTGTACTTTCCTAAAGACAAAGCAAGTTTGAATGTATATTCTATCAGAATTAGTACATTTAGCAATTCAAAGAGCTTTAAAATACAGAAAGTTGGTTTATAATGCGAGATTGCTACATATTTTCTTCATGTGGTAAAAACTTGGTGCTAAGGAAGTGGTTCTCAAACACTCTGCACTGCTAGCTTAGAATGCTTTTTGTCATTTTCTTTCCCATCTTTGCAGTAATGTTGTCCATTTTAGATCTAGTTTAGATCTTGAGTACTTTTGAAGTCTTTTTGTGTTAAATGTTTGAAAGCCACAATGCTTATGGCAACTCACACTTTTCAATAGTCTTGTCAGTTAGAAATGAATATGAATTGATACACTGGCAATTAAAGCTGCAGGGAAACATTTTGAATCATGAAAGAAAGATTGATATTTATATCAAATTTGTTTCTAGCTCTCACCATTGCCAGCATTCAGAATTTTTTTGGCAACACATACAGCTTTTTATACGGGTTTTCAGATAAACATTTGAAGCAGAGTGACATCCTTGCACAGCCAATCAGCTTTCCTTCTAAAGGTATAGTGACAAAAACACAATTTTACAAGAGTGTTTGTCACTTCTTTTTGCTTTTCCACTAAAGTCTTGTAAAGAAAAAGTTGTATAGTGCCACTGTATATGACATGTATATGACTGCCATCAGTTTATTCAGTCCAACCACTTTTTTTTGCAATGGAAACAATGCTCCCTCAACAATAATAATATTATCAATAATAATAAAGAGATCTTGAATATGATCTCTTTACTTGAGTTGTTTAGTGTCTTGCAGGCATCAGCTCCTACGCAGAGTACACTGTGTCACGCCGCACATGTCGCTTAGCTGTCACAGAGAGAGAAGGCGGTTTTTTGGAAAGCGTGCAGTCCACAGCCCGGCACATCCACACTGGAGATTGTATGGGCTGACAAAGATGAAAAGACATGACAGGAAGAGCGAAGAACAGGAAGAACAATGGGACAGGATGGTACAGTGGATCACAAAGAAAATAGGGGCAGGAGGATACAGCCCGAAATGCCAAGACGTAATGAGTAAGGTAAACGAATGATCCTGGACGAAGAGAGAGAGAGAGAAGAGAGAGAGAGAGAGAGAGAGGAGAGAGAGAGAGAGGGAGAGAGAGAGGGAGCACTGCGTACATCTGTCACCAGCCTCATTATTCTCTCCATCCTGCCATGGCTCACTGTAGGTTGCGTCTTATAGCTATTCCACTTCCTCCTCTTGGATTTTCTCCTCTAGGATCACCACAACAAATCATCTGCCTCCTTCCTCGTGTACACCCATTTGCATATTCATCTTGGCACATATTTTATACCTTTCTTGACACCACACACTATTTATGTCAGTATATTGCCAGTACTCAGACGGTCTATATTTGGTTTTGGCCTCGGGTGACTGGATTGTGTTGTTGTGGTTACTACAAAAGGTCTCAGTTAGAGTTGTCTATATGATTTTTGTAGCTTGCTTTGTTAATTGCTACCAACACAGTTTGCTATGTGAAGTATTGTAGTTGTAGTTGTTGTCATTGCAATCAGATTCACTAATTAGGACACATCATTAAGGTGTGGATTTTGTATCTTATAGTTTCATTTTAAATACCAAAAACAACCACTAAAAAAAAAAAACACATTTTTTTCCATGACTAGAAATAGCAAACAATACTGTTAGTTAAATTCAGTTACATTTTTTAATTAAACTAAATGTTTACTTCCTATCTAAATTATTTGTGTTGATTATACTTTAAAATGAGTAATAATGTTTATTTATTAATAATGATTATATCCAGCTATATGTATGTTTAAATTACTTTATAATAACAATATTATTGATGATAATAATGCGCCAACCATTCACACTCACACCAGATCCATGCAGGTGTCTAAGGACACACCGACAAGTTGTGTGGTTCCTTTCTCCAGTGGTCTCCCATCCAAATACTGCCCAGGCCCAACATTCTTAGTATGTTGCTTAGATCTGGGATCTGACAGGATTAGGCTTTGACAATAATGTCAGCTACTGACTAGGGTGTTTGTCGCTGCTTCCTGGAGCATGTGCATTAAGTATATAATAATTTGGTTTAAGTAATAAGCAATTAAAATACACATGTTAAAATTCCAAGCTGTTGGTGTCATTATTAGTATAATTATGTGCAGATTTTAATTAGAAAATAAAAAAAATGATTAAATCTGTTTTAAAACATATTTGCTAAGGATCAGAACCCTTTTTTTCATGAAATAAAGATTTATTAAACAAAAGTCAACTTAAAATTTGCCTCATGCAATAATTAGTCAACTAAAATGAAACATGGAATCTAAAGAGATTTGAAAACAACAACAACAAAAAATAGTATTAATTGCATTTTTGTTAAAAGGCAGAATACATTTGCAATTCATTTCTAAAACCTTCTCTTCTCAGCTGTGTTTTTTTTAAATATAATAAGTTGTCTGATAAAATATTTGGCAGATTGCCGCACCATTGATTGATTTAAGGCCTACAGCAATACAAAAGCTGCTTCATCAATTCATGTTAAGAATCTTTGCTCTGATTAGTGCTGGGGGTTCGATTTTCACTTAGGTTTTGTTTCACTTTTACAAAAACAAAATAAAAGTGACTTGTATTAATGGTTTTATGAACATAAGAGAATTTTATACATGAAACATTTATTTTCTGTTCTATATCGCTTGTTTTTTTTAAGGGATTACTTTTTTTTACGTGTAACTTTACTGAATCTTTTTTGATCTTTCCACTCATGTATTCTTGCAGTAGATGTCTTTTCACCTATTTGTTGTGACATTTCTGGTTTAAACCAACTGTCAACGACTTCCATTAGAACTGTAAATACAAGTCTGTTATAGGAAGCACACTCTTGGTTATGGCTTTACAACAGATTTAACCATGTCATATTCACTTCTACTGCACATACAGTACGTATTTCCATAAATGTTTTCACTCTAGAACAACTTTGCTTATAAATGTGCATTTTGTGATCAGCAGCTGCATTACACGAGTCTAACAACTAACCACAGCCTAGAAGACAGCACCTTTTGAGTGTGTTGTGCAAAACTACTCTGCTCTTATCAGCATGGCCCCAGCTTGCTTTGGGACAGCCGAGATTACAGAGTAGAGAGTCGTATTTCATTGTGTGCGGTTGCAATAGTGAAGATGTACTGCTCAACTGCATTGTAAGTCCCTATAGCTGTAGCTCCCTGCCTCTGCTCGGGCTTGTGCTCTCTCCAGCCCTGTCAAGTCACCATTGTGGCCTAAGTGTTGATGCGAGCAGCGGGAGAATGGACACAGGATTGCCGTGGAGCTCTGCTGGGATGGCGACTGGCAGCAGGAGCCTGAGGGGAGAAAGGAGAGACAGGTGAGGCCAGGGGAACAGGCAGCAAAAAGGTACAATGACTGCTAGATGGGAAAGAGAAGGAGAGTTTTGATGGGTAGCAGGAATTACAAAGTTATCAAACCCCTTTCAAGCTTCATAGCAGTGGACAGTGTGTTTTTAGAGGGGCAGGAGCTTTGGACATTGTGTTGGACAGCATCATATTTTCTGCAGCGATGTTATAGTACTTACAAAACCTAGAATAAAAACATTCTGACATGTTTTCTCTGTGGGTCATTCATAGCTCTGTATGAATTCACTATTATTTACAAAAGTTCAGACTCTGGGTCGTACACAAATATTTTAAGATATTGCGTAGACATGTTTTGACTGAGCCTCTTTCTTTCTAAGATTACTATTGTGTGCGTTCGGCAAATAATTGATTTTATTCAAATTAGTATCTTAGATTGACTTGTATTTTTACAAATATAAATTTGTTTTTCACTCACATTTCTGTAGAGCGCTGTCCTCCACACGCAGACACAACATGTTCTCCAGAACTCTTTTCCAAGAGAAGCAACATAATTTGTCTGTTTGGAAATCAGATTATTTAATTGGAAAAGTCTAGGTGCTGTGAGGTTGCTGTTGTGTAAGTTGTCAGTTGATGCAAAAGCAAATTATGTTTTTAACAAGATTATAGCATTGGTCTACTGCAGTGTTTCTCAACATGGGGTACAGGGACTCGTGAGTGCTTATCAGGGGTACTTGGAGCAATTTTCAGATGACAAAACAAGGTGAATAATATTTGAAATAAATGTGATTAACAATAGAATATATGCATGCTTGGATGGTCCTCTCCAATTTCACTTTGTTGTTTGTAAAACGACATTTGTTTACCATAATTGCAACCAAAATGAATACATGTCAATATTATTCGTGTCGAGTCGTGTGAAAATCAGCTTTTTCGGTTTGCGGACTGTGACATATATTTCAAAAGTTTGGAACCACTGGTCTACCCACTGAAATAATTAATAAGAAAAAAAAAAGAGATATAAAAGAGATATAAAACATAAACGTTATAAATGAATGATTAATGAACAGTAACATTTCTAGTTATTTTTTTTAGTATTTTCCTATTTCTTTGTGTAAACAGTAATAGTATTTCAGCCAATACAAAAAACAATCCTAATCCTCACTTGACTCCTGCACTTTGAAATAAAGAGATTAAAAAATGCACAATTATGTCTGATAACGCCCCCAAATTGCCTCTTTATGTCGTAATTGCATGAGAACAGGTATTGTTGATTGCATCCAACAGGCGACAGAGTGAAAGTCCACACACTTCGCCCGATCCCACATCATTTATCTGCTCCTGATTACTCGACAGCTTACGTACTCGGTCGCCCGTGTTATAATGCTTAGCCAGCTGTGACACGCTGCTTAATGACTGAACTGGGTTTATCTAATGGAGTGGAATCTGCTGGAAATGTGAAACTTGCCAGATTCTTGGAAAATCTGTCAAGACTGTGAGGAAGGAGGGTATCAACCGCATGGTACGAGAAAACAGCTTGTCTCGGATCTCCAAAAGCTGTTGATGGCATTGTTTTCACGGCAAGGCACAGGCACCTGGTCGTAGATAAATCAGAGCTATTTTGTGAGCACATTGTGAGCTGTTGTGTAGAATATTATTGCCAAGAAGTTTTTGAAGAAGTAGCAGTTGGTTGAGAGCAAATGTTCTTAAAAGTCTGTACGGTTTCATTATAAAAATTTCTGCTTCTGATTTAGTTTATGTTATGTGTTGATTATTCTGTACTTTTCTTATATGTAGTGAAAAGCAATTATAAGTACTGTTTTTAGAAAATATATTGTATACTATATGGCAAAAAAGAATTTACATTTTTAGAGCAAGATAACAATTTTGATTTCTCAGACTGTTTACTTTCCTGTTGTCTTTGAGGTAAACTTTTTCAAAAAGTTTTTATCTGACTGTGATAAATCCTGTGTTGAATCCATCTGTCACTCATTCACAGCAGGACAAAGGGTGACAGAGAAGTAGGTGGGAAAAATAGACTGTATTTAAAAAACAACTGCGTCAAATAGAGAAGTGATGAATGACTATTTTATTAAAAATAATTCATGATATTTCCTTGCTCTACCTGTACCTTTAGTTGATATCATTGAACACGTCGCAGTGTCCGTAATGTCGTTTCCACTTTGTCATCAGAGTTATATTTTTGAACAGATACTGACACGTAATTGTGCTAGATATATCTGTATGCTTGCACAATCATGCAGCTAACTATTTTGTATCGCAGATATACTAAGGTGAAAAGCTGATTTTTGTTTATACTTGTTATGTATTATAAGTCAATTAATTGCATCTGATTGATTATTGATATAATTGTCAATCCAATAACTGTTAACTGGTCTTTGTAAAGACTTCAAAATGTATGTGTAGTTTTAGTGTTTTTAAAACACTATTTTTCCAGTGAATCTACACCTCAGCTATTTTTCTTAACCTGTATTCAAGTGACTTTTTATTAAAAAACAAATAAACAAAATTGCTTAAACAAAAAAAGAACAATTGGTTAACTAATCAATAACTAATATCTATGTCTTTATTTTTTCATTAAATTTTGAATCTCAAATCAGACCATACCAACTCTCTTTGTACTTTTTGACCACATGCAAATACATTTTTTGGATAGATTTCGTCATGCGTCTACATTGCAGACTGGTCACATGACACAGCAAACAATATTTAGTCACTCACAGGTGCAAAGTAATGCTCACACCATTTAAGAGAATCACTTCCCAAATCGACTTTTTGATGCCAGTTTATACCAAATTTAAGTTGTGTGCAATTCGGACCCTTTATGAGTCCTGCAAGAATTCCAAAGTGATTAAAATCAATGTGTTTTGTTACACTGACCTTGAAGCAGAAATAAACCAGGGTAGATTTTTCTTCAACATCACTGTGCTCTGGAAGAGTTTTTCAGGTTATTAGACGAATACTTCTCTGTTTTATCATGTGTACCCACTTGAACCTGCACTGCATTGTCAAATACACACTTCAGTACATAGCAGCTGGCCTGTCAGAAATTCTACAAGCATCCCATTCAAAATACGAAAGTGTAACTCCAGTGCTGGTGTATGGTAAACTTTGATACAACAAAACTAGCTTTGTTGTCCCTGTGCTGTCAAAGTCCAGGAAGCTGTCAAAATGAAGTGAACTTTGGGCTGCACTGACAGTCTGAAGTCTCACTGGTATTTAACTCGATAAATCCTTCCTGTGCTTCCACCGAGACCAGACCCCTCTTCTATCCGCCTGCTGTATTAAGTCCTCTTATCAGCTGATGGGCATTGACTGGTGTGTTGCAGGTTTGCAGCGGTGAGCGAGGAGGCTGCTGTCGGGACCCCCGTGGGAAACATCATGGCTGCCGCTGTCAATCAAACCATTGTGTACTCCATCATCGAGGGTAACGAGCTGGGTGAGTGCGTGCAAACGGACAGAGGGCAATTGTGAGTCAAGCACAGGGCACAGTCATTCTTTACGCTGCCCAGTGCTGTATGCTGCTTTCAGCTGATCACGTCTTGATTGTGGCTGCAACCGCCGCTTAAGTTTGTTGTTGCACATCTGAACTTGCTATTCAGGAGTTTTAGCTGTTGAGAATATTTTGTTATTTAAAATATACTACTTGTTTTTGTAATGCTGTTTTTTTTTTTTATTATTATTTTAAACTCTTAGATGTTTTCTGCTTGTTATACCAGTAATAATGTCAAATCAAAAAGCAATATCTATTTACAAGTTAATACCACAGATACTAAGTGCAAACAGTTCTTTGTCTAATTGGCGTTATTGCTATTGTTATTTGCTCCTTTAAAAAAAATCCAACCGTTTGCTCTAATTACAAGTGTTTTATCGCCCTGAACCCAACAGAAGTTTAACCACTACTTCTTAATTCTACACAATATCAATCTGGGTAGATGACAGCTTTCGGGGAAAAAATTGAACGTTATGATTGGTCAAAGGATCTGAATCCAGAAGTAGCTGAGAAAATACTCGTCTACTTCAAAATACTCTGTAATTCTGTTGGAATAGGCTGAATAACACAGTTGGCACTGCCATGTTTTAATAGCATGTCATAATGGTGCGCTGTGATTGGTTTGTTGTTGCGTTGTGATTGGTCTGGCTGACCTGACCATCTTTAACCATATGGTGGTGTTCTCTCCAGATGGATTCTCTAAATTTTGTGAAAATCAAAATATTGTAAGAATCCATCTGGTCAAGCCAGGTTAATTTTTACTTTAAATGTATTAGTCCAAAATGAAAATAAAGGTGATATTTTGAAGGAGGCAAATAGTTAGAACACAAAAGATTTTTCTCTTCAAAGTGCAGGAAATGTTGCACTGTGAGTCATTTTTATCAACAGTATGTCCACTTCTGAAATGTGCCATTTGATATGTTTTTTGTTTGGCACCACAGCTGCTGTCAAACTCTGACTGAAGCACTGTTTAGCTCCAACAGAAGCTGACTCATTCACTTCACTCACTGCTTTTAAATGTATGATGTTCAGGATCAAAGAATGCATGTACAGCTCTTATCGGTGGCATATTTCCAGAACACTGGTGCCTGTCGCAATTAGTGCTGTTGTTGAAGTGGATCAGACAAGTTTATCTTTGCTAATTTCTCCATGTCATGTTCACATTTAGGATAAAGACAAGCATTTTAGAACTTACATGGCTTAAAACTATGAATATGTGAGTCATTTTTGTAATTATTTCTATCCTCCTAGGTATGTTTTTCCTGAACGAGTCAACGGGTCTGATCTCCACTGCAAACCACTGGACTATGAGGCTAACTCCAGCTATGTGCTCAAAGTGGAAGCCGACTCAATGGGAGTGGTTCTGTCCAACTTCAGAGCTCCCTCCAAATGTAAGAACAAACTACATAAAATATTAGGCTATAGGTTGCATTCACAAAACGTCACGACATTCGATAAGCCAATCATGTTTAACACAGATACAGCAGCTCAATAAAAAGCTTGAAATAAGTTTTGGTATCACTTTATATTAATTATACCTTATTTAGCGTTACTAAAGACTTATTAGGCATGAATAAACAATTAATGGGCAAATCTTCAATTAATGAATGGAAGTGTTTAATAAGGCTCAATAACTGCTCAATAAAGGAGCTAAGATTAGGATTTTGGGTTGAGGGGTAGGGCTTGTAGTAATTAATTCGTTACTAAGCCTTAATAGCCTATTTTGTTCATTAAGAATTAATCCATTAAGAGTGTATTAAGGCTACAAGATGTAGTTAATATAAAGTGTTACCTAAGTTTTTTGTTGTAATGTAAAAAGTGAATGAGTCTCGTCACTAATTGAGATGTCTTATTTTCTCACTAACTGTTTAGTGAGAAAATAGAAGTGACAGTTCTAGGACGTGAACACATAATTTTGTCACATTACCAATAAACAACAGTTATTATTGTTTGTTCTTTTTGTAGTTTTTGCCCCAGAATGTTCAGTATTTTGACTTTGAATCATACTGTATATACTGTATCTGCATGAAAACATGCAGTTGACAACATCAGGCTAAGAGACAGATCTTCTCAGTGGAAAGGCAAGTTCAGTCACCAACTCACCCACAGCAGAGGATTTTAGACCTGTTTTTTTTGCCTGACTTCACTTTCCATGACTACAAGGAGACATGTGGGTTAAGTGTGACTCTTGTCGCATTCATGTGGTCCTTGGTTGCTCAGGTTTCCGAGATAAGAGATCATGGTTCTGACCTTGTTTACATTCATGTGCTGTTTACCTCGGAAAGTGTTGCTGATGTTATCATTAATAATATCTCTGACACAGTGCTTTTGGGAATACCGTTATCAGTGAGATCTGTTGTTGCTAACCTCTCCAAATGCTAACTCTAAACTATATATTTTTTTTTTTATTAACTTATCAGTTAATGTTGTAACAGCAGCTACTATTAGTTGAGTTTTCTGGCACAAATGTGTTGCTTTGATATGCAAGAGTGATTTCAAAGACAATGAGCTCATTTATGCAAAGAATCTAATAAATAGCTTATTTTTGTAAATCTCCATACAGTAGGTGTTTAGCTCAGAGTCCCGGAGCAGTTGTTCTGACCAGTTTGAGATTTCATGTGCATTTTTCAACTCAGAAAAACATTTTCCCAAGTTCCCGAGGACCACATGAACGCAGCATCTGTTACAGCATTTCTTCAGATCATAAGGTTCCAACATATTATGAGGACTTGAGCACAGCCAATCAGAGCAGCCAGACAGCTCGAGGTTCTGTGGTCTTAGTGACTGCTCTAAGAATTAAAAAAAACAAACAAACAAAAGAGTTTACAAGCAGATCACACTTTTTAAAAGCACAGAAAATGTATAATCCCAGTGTGTATCGTGGGTTTAAGACTGCTTAGCATGTTGTTGAAAAATATAAAGAAAAGAAATACTGAGTTATTTTAAAGAAGCCTTCTTTGGGGCCTTTGCAGTTGTGGGTGTCCATCCATTATTGAAGTTGCCCTGAGCACTTGTAGTAGACTTGACTGAAGTATAGAGAATATCGACTTTACAAAGGAAATACTGTATCAACATTTATGGGATAACATCTTTCAAAAAATAGTTTTCATTGATGATCCCTATCTCTTACTTTCCCCCAATATCTTTACATTTGAGGTAAAAATGTCAGACAGGATGCATTTACAAAAACTCATCCATCATCTGCCTTCTCTGTCTTGAGTCTAGTATTCAATTTGTTGACAGATTCTTCTTCTAAAACAGTTAGACCTACCTGTGACTTTTGCAGGTCGGCCTCGTAAGCAGACGACAGGAGCTTCTAGAATTTAAATGCGGCATATCAAACATTTGAAGATGATCAAAGTGGGGAGATTTGATCTGAAAACTTCTCTAAAGTGCCTCAGACATTATTACACAGCGAAGTAATTGGTAAGGAGCCAAAACGAACATTCTCGCCCCTGCTCTCTGCCTCATATTTTACTTTAAGTTGTCCATTAATTTAATCTCTGTCATAATTTCTCCTATTGTCACCCCATCCAAAGTTTATTGGTCTTCTTGGCTAATTGCATATGGAAGACAAGGCTAACTAAAGTGGGTTTTCCGCACTTATAATTGAAACTATAACCGCAGTGAAAATGCTCATAATTACTCCAAAAGTCTTTATCATTCTCTGCAGCGTCTCGTCTCCGAAAACATATCTGCGTTTGTACTAATAGACTCTCGGCTTCTCGAGTTTCTCCTTTCTTCTTTAATTACGCTGTTTACCACATGCTGCTCCGTTCAATGCAGTCGTTTGAATTTAAGCTAACGTTCTGGGATTAAACTACAAATCATTGTCGTCATTAGCGAATCTCCGCAGATTTCCTTTTCATTTGGATTTTAATCAGGCATCAAATCAATGGGACTCGCACAATGTGTTAATCTGCCGCTCTAATTCAAGTGAAAGGTTAGAATTGTAAATAGACAATGCGATGGTTCAAGAAGTGCTTAAACAGAACTGCGCGTATGCCGTATCATCGTGTTCCTCGCTCTCGCCAACTTTTTACATTTTGCACACTTGAGTGAGTTGAAGCATATTTTAATTGAAGATTAGCTGTTTGGCTGTGTACGGGAGGAACTGTGCTAACATTGATACCCTCTAGCTGTTAGTTTAATCTGCAACAGTTGCTTTTATTGAATTGGATGCTTTCCCTTGTTGTTAGGAGCATTGCCATTTATGCTTGGTTAGTTTTTGGTACTGTATTTGGAAAAGCTGCCATTTTCAAGACATCACATCTAATCGGCAATAAAACTCTCATTTATCAAGCACTTGCTAATGTGCTAAAAAGCTAAAGATGCTAAAAGGAAAATATATACATATAGAAAATACTAAATTTGTGATACATACAGTATTGGTTTAATGGAATATGTTATGTATGCAGCTTTCTTCTTTGACCTGCTGGCCTTTCTTATAAATTCTATAATGTGATCTAACATTTTTGAGAAGGAATTTCCTAACAACAGTTTTGAAAGTAAATGAATACAGGGTATTTAGTTACATTTGTTCTTTTATTTGATTGAGTAAATTATGTATTTAAAAAGCACATACTGTATACCCAGACAGAAGTCCTCCAAAATGTTTCAGACAGTACCCCCCTCACTTAGCCCCTTTTTCAGCAGAAGTGATTCGCCTGGCGCCTCAACCTCCGACCACTACCAAACGTTCCCTAACCTGCATGTTATTTGGTGGTATTCAGTTCTCTATATTCTTTTTTATCAGAGGAATACATTTTGATATTTAAGTTAATGTAGGATTTTCGATGTCACAAAATTTGTGAAACAATGATGTGTGAAGTTTCCTTTTCTAATTTCTGATAAAAGTTCTTTTTATCTTATCTTATCTCATTTATATCTTGTGCATCATATGTAACCAGAAAACAAAAAATAAGTATACATTTTTATTTTGCATTGATATGCTTTTAACTTGAATTATAAAGCAATTCAGTATTAAAGTCTTAGAAGTATTTGGAATACTGTACTCAAATTTTACCAA
This sequence comes from Mugilogobius chulae, assembly GCA_038363315.1. NCBI lineage: Eukaryota > Metazoa > Chordata > Actinopteri > Gobiiformes > Gobiidae > Mugilogobius > Mugilogobius chulae. The sequence goes on along the minus strand of CM076401.1, from coordinate 32,678,574 downwards.
GTAACTGAATACATCACCCAATGTGGCCAAATCAGCTTGTCAAAGCCTGATCCCATCAGATCCCACAAGCTAAACAAGTCAGAGCCTGGTCAGTACTTGGATGGGAGGTCGCTGGAACACCAGGTGTCACAGTGGAATGACAGGAGTGAACACTTAACCCACATTGACTCAGTGTGTGTACACTGGATGAATAAATCCTTGATTGTAAAGCACTTTTAATGCCTTAAAAAATAGAAAAGAGACCATTTACCAAACAAAGTACATGTTGTTCAAGATATTAATTTTCTGTAGGTAAAAACATTTTCAGAGTATTCTTCCCACTACGTCATGTGCATACATATACTGTATAGCATTTCTCTGTGAACTGAGTCCCCTCTCCACAGAGCTGACTTTAGCTTGTCCTGGTCGTGCCATACTGTGAAACATAAGCAAAGCAAACTTCTCAACAGACATCATGAAACATTTTCAAGTAAAACAACTCTTTACTGCACCTTTTAACAAGTACAAAAAGGACCTGACCTTCACAGACTTGTTATGAGCTGTAGTTCTATTGTAATTGCAATCATAAATGCATTTGTTGAGTTGACACTACACGTCAAAAAGAGTTTATATTTAGAATGAGATATCACATTTCCACAGGGGAACATTACTCCTTGTCACTAATTCTGCACCTGTCAACATGCAGCACACAGGGAACCAGTCGCCATGGCAGCTGTCAATCAAACATCACAGTAGTACCTCTGCCGTGTCTGCTGCTGTCTGCTCTCTATGCATTTATGTATTGTGCAAACTCTTTGTGTTGCAGCAAACACAGCCAAGGTGATGATTGATGTACGAGATGAGAATGACCACGCTCCAGTTTTCACCAAATCCCTTTATATCGCCGGGGTAACAGAAGACGCCAAAACATTCACGTCTGTCCTACAAGTGCAGGTACAAAAGCCTTTTTTTACCTCTTTTTTATTACTCTGTATGCAGTAGTACATGATCATGATACAATGTTGTGTAAAACTAAATTATAGTTCTTTAAAACCAACACAAATTAGTTAAAAATGCGTTAATTTTTTGAACAATTTAGAACAAGCTTTTACATCCAATACCATTTTTACTCTTGTTTTAACATTGCTTCCTCGTCAAAAACACAGCTGATGTCCTGCTTGTATGATACTAGTCTTTCTCTAAAAGCCCCATAAAACAATGTTTTCAGTGTCCCTGATTTGTGAGATCCTGTCTTTTCTTAAGTTCATTAATCATCCAGACTCATTTCATCTTTGCAGCATTAGATATCAAACAAGATCATCTGATTATTTCTCTTAATTAACTTTCTTTTCAATCATTAGCTCAATCTATAGCTCAATGTCTGACGTGGGAAACCCATAACCATAGTTTTTGTATTTTAACTCAAAAGATAGAGAATAAAGATAGCCATCATACTCAAGTATCAAAAAGACAAGAAGAATGTGAATAATAATATGCAGACTTAGGCCTTGGCGATATAGAAAAAAAATCTATATTCTTGATCATTTTTTTTGTCATATTTTGATGACGATATTTGACACTATCCTGTCAGTCTCATATCTTTTAATATATGCTTGAGGTTTGATTATAAGACAAAGATAAAAGTTTTCCTATTAATCACACTGTAAAAATACCATATTGTGATATTGATTAGTGCCTTAAAAAGTATGATGCTTTTTGAAGATTTTGACTGCCAATGGAACAAGCATAACTAAAAATTGTAAATATAAAAGCCACTACAAAATCTATACAAAATATACTGTTCTATTTGCAAATTTCAGTAAAAAACAACCAAAATTTAGAGAATGTTTAGTCACTTATTCACTTTTTCCAGTTGAAGTGCAGCAATCGCCTCTTATTTTAGGCACTGCTTTACATATAAACTGTCCTTGTCTGTTTATAATGCATTTTTGCATATCCTGAAACAAACATTCACAATATTATTTAAGATTCGATATATTTCCCAGCTCTATGCAGATATATTTAAAACTACTGTAATATCGAAGCAAGATACTCATCTAAACTAGTATAGGTACTGGGAAAGAAATCAATCAAATATATTGAATTATTGTATGAGCTTAAAAGCACTAAAAGAACACAGTCTGTATAAAATCAATCATCACATTATGCATAGTGTTAAAAGTATTGAATTTTAGCGTGAAATTTGTTGTGATAACTTCTGCTACTACTATAAAAAATCATTCCCTGGAGACACTTCTAGTTGAGTCTATGCCTTTGCAATTGTGCTCTTTAAGAACTTCTTGCTTTTGATATATTTTTTTGCTCCCTCTCACGCACTGTTAGATCTTATTCCTGTTTTCAACACACCCAACTCTCCTCTCTTTCCTTTTCAACCTGCAGTGTGGAGCTGATTACAACCTGCGCGCACCATTTTCTTTAAACAGACATAATCTCCAGTCCAGTCCACTTCGTAACAAGATTAACCGCGGAGAAACCTGTCTAGTCGCGTTCATATTTCCCCCTCTCGAACAACCTGAGCATTTGAATCCTTTCTTGTCCCAAAAATGGGTCATGTCTTTGAGCTTTTCTCCATCTGTGAAGAAGCAATATGTTTTAATGAGCAGAGGTGCAGGCGCAGGCAGAAAAGTATATATGCACTTTTAATATTTTATCAGTTTTTAAAAATCATTCTTAGATATTTCGCCTTCATTATATCACACGGCAGCAAAAAGTGACACGAAGATGAGAAGGCGGCGAGCGTGCAACAAAAACTCATTATTGAAAGTCGGAATTGAAAACGTGCTTCGCTCACTGAGGAAGTTGAAGGATTTGAAGATAACTGTACAAAGATTTGGCAAAAGTTTATGACCACAGAGAGATAAAACATTATAGTTTACTCGCTGGTAGGGACTGAAATCAAGAAGCAGAACTATTTTTAGAAGTCGGAATCCTAGGTGTCCCTCCATAACTATTTCTCTTATCAATTACGCTTTGGGCGTTGTATCTTTAAATGTCGTGGCAGCACAGCCCTTTTCACTTTCTCTTTCACTACAAGCAAAAGTTTCAGCTCTAGTGAATTTGTAACACAGGTGCATATTAGGTCTACCTGTTTGATCCCTGCGTGTGTCTGTCTTGGTTTAACGCAGCGTAATAAGCTAATTATTTTGAGGATCTGGTTCACACTTACTCTGAAATTGAGCTTCAAATGCAGCTTAACAGTTTAAATGCTTTTCATTTTTTTGCCATATTATATTAAAGTGTATGTCTAAGTTGTTCTTTATCAGAAAAAATATTTATTTCAGATGGAGGACGGCTTAAAGGAATATTGTTTAAATGTAGTTTTTAGTTGTTATTGCTTTAAATTTAAAAAAAGTGAATGGATTTAATCACTAATGGAGCTCAACAGCAGGGATTGGTCTGGCATCTGATACAGTCTCTAATAATAGATTCCCATATTGATTTAAAAAATTCAAATAATAAGAGTTTCTTTTCAGTTTAACAAAAAACACATGTAACACTTCTGCACAATATTTCCTTAATTCACGTGTGGCACAAAATCTCCTCCTTATTGACAATACAGTGTGCAAAAAACTATCTCGCAAGATTTGTTTCTGTTGTGTGTATTGAAAATGTTGATAAAGGATTGAGTTGCATATACTGTATTTGAGCAGCTGTAGCTAAAAGCTCCTTCACATTTGTAGCAAACATAATCTGACTGTCGAAATTCAGTTTTTATTTTGCAATGATAGGAACACAATTGATGGGAAAAAAAATGTTTTTGTAAGTTTTGTAAGAACTAGTACAAAAAAGTAGTCAAATATACACACGTCTAAATCACTCAGATATCACAAGAACAGTGCTGTTTTTCACACTTAAGGATAAATGGATCCACAAAGAGATATCTGACTCTATTGCATCTAACTTTGTAAAAAGTACGAAAGACACGCTCCTTCTCTATGTGCTGCTTCTCTGTGCGCTGCAGAGGCAGTTAGAAAAGAGAAAAAGCCTGAACCACACAGACCAGTTCAGTCCAGTGATTAATGTCATATCCTTAAAAAAGAAGTGTTATAGACATGATGAAACTTAAATCAAAATTATAATTATACCAGTAACTTTATTTTGTTGTTGCTTCTCGATCTCGTGGACCCAATCACGTGGCTCGTCTCGTGAAAATGCTGTCTCGTCCTATCCCTTTTAATCATTATTATTAATATTTTTTTACCCCAAATCTCTGAGAATTGGTACTTTTAGAACCTCTGAGATGTATTTGGTCACTGTGGAGCTCCATAGAAATCACCAGTTTGAAAATGTGTGATTACATTTTGCGCCACAGTACATTGTTATTAGGAAAATTGGCTCTTGCCTACCATCTAGCCTTATCACATCACATTTTGGAAGGTGAACACAATCTTTAGCAGAATTAAACTGGACTGAATTCACAGTGAAATTGATATTAATATGTCTTTATCAATTCCCATTACGATTTTATCAATTCCCCTACTAGTCTGAGACAAATTTTAGATAACAAATGAAAATTTTATTGTGCATTATTCTGAATACTTTCTACCACGTATCTCTTATATAATCTCCGTATAGAAAATGAATGGAAGTAGCAGCGATCTCATTTATAAACCCTTGCATGGAATTCTCATTAATACTACGCACAGACTAAACACAAACTTTCATCCATGTTTTATCTCTTTTAGGCACAAATTGCTTTTTTTTCTCATCTCTAAAAAGTTTGTTTCCAATGTTCCACACAACTGCATTGAACGTATCTGTATGGAGTTAAGGAGATAGCAGCTCCAGACCAAATAACAGGTCAGATTTGTGGAGAGAGACCCAGCTCAGAGTAAGAGCAAGCAAACAAAATAAAAAAAAATCATGGTATTGGAGCTGTACTTCATTTTATTGTACAAAAAAACGTAAAGAAACAGCCTCTTAAATATTCACCAACATGAGTTTAAGGGAGCGTTTGTGTCAGTATCCTAACACAGGCTAAAAGTAGGCGGTTATAATGTTGTGGCCCACTGGTTATATTAAGTTTTGCATGCATGACCTGCTTAAATCCTCAGCACTCTAAAAAGGGAATACCTTGTCTTTAGACGTCATGAGAGGGGATTGACGTTGGATAAAGATAACTGGCGTCCCGCTGTGAAACAAACTCGAGCCGACAGAAGGCAACAGGGAGGACGTACATGATTTATAGGTGGATGTAGAGCAGAGGTGATTGAGGAAATTGGTACAGACAGGAGCACATAGAAATGCACAAGACATGGCTACTACTGAGCGGCGGAGGAAGTAGAGGTGGACGTGATTTGGACTTCTCCTAGCAACCTCTAAACAAAACCCATAATGAAGGATATAAATCTAAAAGAACACTTTCTTCACAAATCACCAGCCTATTAGGGCTGCTTGTCACTAACAATTGTTTCAGTGGTGACTGAAGGCTTCTAGATGGAGAAGGTTTACAAATAAAGTGTGTTTTTCATCTTGCATTTCAGAAATAGTGGGTAGTAAGGGTTAAATTTAGGGTTATTGTAAGGCATTAAGGGCACAATGATCAATTTCCATTTGGGTGAAAATTGGTCGATCTACATATAATAAGAGATTCTTTGTTTATTAAAATTCAGTGTGTTTGTTTATATTGCTATTATTGTTTATTAACAGTATTTTAAGGCTCTTGCATAAGATACCAAAGTACGTAAGTGTTCTCAGAGCATTTTCAACCTAGGGTCAGAAACCCATGGTCTTCTGGTGAAAAATCATTGATATCTTATACAAGGTTTGACACCTTTCAAATGCAGATGTCTGGGCTTATGTCTTTGTTTTTGGTTTGTGAATGCTTGTGGTTCTTAATTCAGGGGCCAGGACTGAGACCCATTGCTCAAGAGCATGCATGGTTAAGATAAAAGAATTATGCAAAAATGTATTATTTTTGTCTTTAAACATTCTTTTATACTAGGAATGGAAAAGAGTTGAAAACTTTGAAAATCGTTCAAAGTATGCAGCGATCGAATTGAAAGGCCAGAATGGACCAGTCCTTCTCACACAACCACTGACCTACACACACACTATAGTTTTATAATACAAATAATAATACACAATAGCCACAGGTATGAAGAAACAAAATGTGAACTTGTGCAAGACCTGACTGAATGTGAATTATTATGTTGCATTAACAACTGATGTTGTGTGGACTTCTAAATATGACTGTTTACTGTTCAAATGTTCATAAAAAATACAAGTTATGAGCACTAACAAAACTGGCTTTGATTGAAATGAAATTTGTTATGTTTTATTTTGTGTTTTAAGGTAAAAAAAGAAAAAAAAAGTGCAAAATCTAAAAGATCAAACATTTTGCTATAAAACCCTAAACTAAATCGAATCATGACTTAAGTGAATTGTCATATCTTTATTATATACAAATGACTAGCATATTTTAATTCTGCGTTTTTTGTCATTTAGATACAAATGTGTGTCTTTACTTTGAGAGGGTTTGCATGGGCACAAAATGGACCATTATTTGGCCTGGAGGAGGGCCTCTTTCTGTTTGTTTCCATAAAAAAGATATTTCTTTAGCTATATGTTTTTCACATTATAGCATAACACTGTTAATTATATTCATTAACAATGTTTCAAAGTATGGTTTTAACTTTCTCTTGCAAATGAAATGTGTAGTTGACTTTCACCTCCAGAAAGTTACATATCTTCTGTATATCTGTGTTGACTATTATTATTAAAATACTAGTCAGATTTAATCTATGAACTGTTGTAGCTATAGGCCTACAACCAATGTATGTATGTATTCAGTTTAATTATACCTCTGTGCTGTCTCTTTTAATTGGTCGCCGCCGTCGGGGATAAATAAAGTGGTTTAGCTGAACTGAATCTTTCTATAAATAAATCAATGTTGATGAAAGTTTGATTTATCCTCAAGCATAAAGTATTGGGCCCTAGACTTGAATCTGGTCCCTCAGAACATACATATTGATAGATTGCTGATAAAGATTACATTTGTGGCTGTAATTCTGTTTTCCTTCCACACTGCTGCTTACTTTTTGAACTCTTCTGTAACTAATGCAATTACAGGAAAATGGAAATGGCTCCCTGTTGCTTTGAGTTTGAAGACATAATTTGTGATTTGGTTCATCAGACTCAGGATTTCTGCCAATCTGAAACTCTATGAGGCTCTGGCATAGTAGTCATTTGTATTCATCCCTTTGTCTCGCTGTGTTTTTGTTATTCATAATTTTCTTGTAATTGAGTCATCCCCTGCAAATGAATGACACTCCAAGGGGGAATCTTTTCATAGTGTATCATTTAGAATGTCAATTTTCTGTCCAAATTAGTCGGAAAATAAAAGAAGGTTGATTAACTTAGTTTATCTGGGATTTGAGTAAGTATGTTATGTGCATGCCATGAGGAGTTGGTTTGAATAATGAGGAAAAATTTACATGTTTGTGTTTCAAATTCCCACATTTCTTATTTAATCATGTTTGACGTTTTGTCTAGCTCATATCAAAATCAACATCTAAACTGTAATGTTTAAAAAAAATAAGAAGACATTTGTATCTTAGTTCATCCACTTGTGAGTTACTTATCACTCTCTGCTATTTCTTACTCTATTCCCTCTGAGCAGCAGAAGAACCACCAGCCTCTCATCTTCTTTTCTTCACTAAGGGTGAAGACATTGGAGTGCGGCAGCTGTTAACAAACTTTTCAGAGTTTCAAAATAATGTAGAATGTAAATCTTTCAGATTAAGATGCAAAAACAGCAAAACGACAATGTCTATGGTCTTAGGGATTTAAAATAGTAAATTATTTAAACTAAAAATCTAAAGTTAGTTTCAAACTGGTTTTCTGTCACATTGTTGTGTGGATAACTTTGGAGGCCCCCTCGGACCTTGCCTGACCAGCCAGTCCCTACACACTTTGACAGACTATTCACAAAGATTTCAAGAGCAGACTTTGGAACTCTGAGTCAACCAATCACAGAAAACCCGGAAATTCCATCAAACGCGCTAAACCGCATAAAAAAAATTTACGCAAAGATTTTTTTAGTATTGAAGCTCTCAACACGGTTTGCTGCTTCCTAATTGTTCAAACCGAAAAAAAATTATTCATCAGCTGTATCTGCCATCTTCAACGTTTTGAAACGGTTAGAGAAAAAAGTTTTGAAATTGGCAAAGGGTAGGGGTAGGGGATGCGGCCGTTTGAGATTGGCACGTCCTAATTTGGACGACAAAGTGAATGGCTCTGTCTTTGGTTCCAGACCCTTCTGCATTAAACACTAAGTAGGAGGGCTGGCTGGTCAGGCAACCCAGACCCCACTTTGAACTCAGGTTGTGTAAAGTTAATTGATGTCCTAGGCCAGATGTGCAAGAATAATTTTACAAATGTTTAATCTTGATCCTATTGACTAGTTTTACTACAAAAACTGCATTTAATTTAGTTATTTTTAGCTGACCTTTGTTGTATTTGTTGGTATTCCTTTTCTAACTTTGTCTACCTGTCGCTGTCAAATCAATTTTGGTAAGCTACAGTATGTATTCAAGTTTAATATCTTATTTTGCAGTGAATTAGTGTTGCAAACAATTGTAACATTTGTTTATTAATAGACTAATTGTGAGTTAACAATAAAAATAACAGTCTAATTTAGATCATCATAGTTTGTTGTCCAATATACATATTTATTTATTTATTTATTTGTATTTAAAATTTCAGCATATAATGACGATAATCATGAGACAAGCTGACTAATCAAAAAGTAATTAAGTAGTCAAATACAAAATTATTGTTTCATCCTGTTATTATTATTATTATTGCAATATTGTTACTTTAAATGTTGTAAGGTTAGAAAATTGTAGCTCTCTGCAGGAAACCCTATATACAACCATTTTTATCATTGCCTCTGATGCTGTGGGTGTTCCAGGCTAAATCTGCAGTCTGTTCTTCCAGCCTTTTAAAAGAAACTGCAATAAATCAATGGCCGCCTGCTTGTGCGTCTGCGAGAGAAAGGGAGGCAGAAAGAGAGAGAAAGACACAAGGGAGGGGGGCACTTGATACTTGGCCAGAACAGACTGAATAGATTATTGGATATGCTTAAGGCTCAAAGCATCATTTTACCTCCTGTTGTGTTGTTCCTGTGCAACACTGATCATACAAGCTGTCAAACAAAACAATGTAATATCACTGACATGGGAATAACATGGTTTGGATTGGTTGCATTGGTGAGCCAAGGTTGCAATTATATATATGAAAAACTTTGTGCAAAAAACAAAACAAAAACAAAGGGCTAACACAATAGATTTGACTCTTAAACATGTTTTAAAATCAGCACAAAGATCACCAGGGCTGTTGTCCTTTAGTCGTTGAGTCAATTAATTGGTCGTTGGAATCTTAGTAGACCAAAAAGAAATGAGTTTTCTGAAGATCTGGAACAAAGTCATGACCTATTTCACCTTTTTAGATTCACAGATATACACAATTTTCAAAGATTTTTTTTTACAAATTAGCGCTATAGCATAGATTATATTGACCTTTTAGTTTTTATATGGTTGCATCAAAACATACTTTATCACTATCGTACATTTGCCGTGCCACCTTTTTAGTTGATTAATTAGTAAATAGGACTTGTCTTTATTGATCAAGATTTTTTTTTGGTGGACTACATCCCTAAGACCACTACATTACTGTAATTTGATAAAATAAATAAATAAAGAAATGAATAAATGTTTAACATCATTTTTGCTGATATTTTTACTTATGCATATCTGCCCCTGTATTTGAACTTTTGCTTGAAGTTGGACTACTAAGTTTTTCAGTTGCTAATTACTAAACTTTGTGTTTTCCATTAGGAAGTCTATGATAAATGAAGCACTTAGTGACAAAAATAGACAACTGAGTGCTGTCTGAACTGAATAATAAAGATTTTTAGTTCTAATCAGGAGCTGAATGCCTGGTTGGTCACTCCAGTTTCACTTTGTTGTTTGTAAAACAACAGTGTTTTACAACTTACAACTGTGAAGTGCTTTGTGACTCTGTGTCTGTGAAATGCGCTATACAAAGTAAGATTACTTACTTACTTAAAAAGATATTTATAAGCAATAATTGCAATCAAAACGAATACATGTCATTATTAACCATGTGTCGAAGGATTTATGAGAGGAAATTGTCAGATTTAAAACCTAAATTGTGTTTGGAGTGTGAAAGTCAGCTGCTGCACCTTTAAGTAACAGTATTTGAATACTTAATCCACTGCTGTTATGAATAGGATCCATTTACATGACGTCACAACATTCCCTGGGACAATAATATTTAATAGAGATGGATGGCAGCTAAAATGATAAATCCTCAGCCTTAGACTATTACAAAAATTGTTTTTCATTTTTGTTGAACTGCATTCAGAATTGGGGTTTACTCTGATCACAAAGCAGGGGTTAAGGCATTTTACAGTGTCACTGAAGAAGCCTTCTGCACAGTCTTCTCTACTTTCAATCAGCCTCTGCATGCTGGAGTGTGTTTTAAGTATTTAGAAGACATCACTTGCTTCTCTAATTTAAAATAATTGCTTTGTTCTTCACAGTTTGGATTACATTTGGGCTGTTTATTTTACTTTAATACTTGCAGACCAGGATAGACAAGGGGTAAAAGGGAACATTGCAAGGTCTAATGTCGAAAGTATTCATTTATCCTGTGTGTTGTAAATGAATACTTTATACTGTGTGATATGATAACTGGTTTTGAATACTTTCTCTATTAGAGTGGATGACATTAGTCCAGATGGTGGGCAGGAGACATTTATTCAATTAATAACATTTTACTTTGCCATGAACTATCGAAAAGGTCATTTCACATATTTTCAGCCAGTGAATAGATTTGTTCACTTTTTCTTTTACTGTATTCAATCAATATTGAGCTTTAAATGTACTGTGTCTTGTATATTTTTTCCAGGCCCTGGATGAAGACACCGGTAACTACAGCGCCATGATGTATCGCTTGATAATTCCCCCTCTGACTACCAGAGACTCAAGCAAGGATGGCTTTGTTATTGATGCGTATACAGGCGTGGTCAAGACTGCCATCATGTACCGCAACATGAGAAGATCCTACTTCAAGTTTGTGGTTGTTGCCACGGACAACTACGGGCTCGGGCACAACAGCACAGCGGAGATAGTGGTAAAGAGAACATTTAAATGTCAAACTCACACATTTATTTTAATCTTGCACTGTATTTCAAGCTGATTTGTCTTTATCATGAACGAAGCAGACCATAATTTCTTGATGTAACTGTATCAACATTTTAACATAGTCCTGCATGTAACTCATTTTTTTCTAGTTTTTAGTCATGTTACTAATAACTAAAGCTGCTCACTGTCTTGTCTTTCAACCTCCCTTGTTAAATTTACTGATTCAATTTAATGTTTTGCTACTACAGTGTTAAATTTCACACCTGCTCGGTCTTTATCTGCTCGGTAGGTGTCTGTGGTGAACCAGCTGGACATGCAGGTGGTCGTATTAAACGTTCCTCCAACTGCTGTGGAGAAAAACATTGACAAGCTCCTCAGGTGAGACTGGAAAGTAGATTCTAGTGTTTTTTTGTCCAAGCTTTATCAGCACAAGTAAATTATTCTATGAATTAAGAACATTTGCTCTATTGATTAAGCTGTCCCTCTCGTAGCCATAAATGCAGCTATGGGGAAACCAAATCCAAACTTGCATCATTCTTGTTTATATTCACTTCCTTTTAGAAATAGGATGGAAGAGACCTATACGTTTGCATTGGAGCAGCAAGCATAAAAAAAGTTATTTGTGGAAGTAAAGTGAAGCACATTGTTTGTTGACTGCCAAATTGCAGTAGGAGATGAAATGTAGTAGTGCACAATAAGCACATTAACAAAAGAGATCACAACACTGAGCAATTGTTTGAAGTAGTTCTGTGTTCCATTTTTTATTGTGCAAAACTCATAATTTCACATTCATAATTTACCATTTGGGTGGCATTCTTTCAAAACATCAGCAACTTTTATTCTCAGCATTCAGCAAAAACTATCTTTTGTACTGTTTTATTTTATTTTATCTTTTACAAATACATTTTTGTTTAATTTATAAGCTCTTAAAGGAAACCAATTTTGATTTTTCTGTATATTTAGTGGCATGTGCAAATTAATAATTTACATTTTGTTCATTGCAAAACAAAAATAAGTTAAAACAGATTAGAAATGGGTTAGAAGAACTGATAAGCAGAACTGATAAGCCTCTGCCTTTTCATTGTAAAATTTAAATTTAAGTGTCTACATGACAATTTTTAACCCTACATGTTTAACTCGCAGCCCTATTTTTTTGCGTAATCGCAAGTAAATGCAGACACATGGGTGGGGATAGGTGGTAGGTGAAGACGGGGGTTTTCTGAGCACTGGAGCATCAGCTACAGAACAATGCAAGATTACTCAAACATGCAAGAATCAATCCAAGTGCAACTTTGGGTAAACCAGTGATGAGAGAACACAGCTGTAACATGTTTAAAAACTCACAAAAGTAGATTTGATATTAAGTCCTCTTTAAACAAAGCCCTTCTCCTGGTCAGGTTGTATCATATGCATACCACACTGCTTTCAGACATGACTTGGTATTCCTTATATTTCTGGTCATGTTATTCCCCTCAGTTGATTTTGAGATGTGAAAGAGTCCTTTCCGCACCTCCTCCCCGGCTGACGGGAAACACACATGTGCAGGACTTAGCAGGAACTGTGTAAGGTGTTTCTAGTGGCGAGGCAATCAATACTGTATGTGTCAGTGTGGGCCCAGTGCAAAGATCAGAGGAAAAACTGTTTGTTCTATGTGTGAGGTGTATGTCGAAACACTGTATGAATGTGCGTACTCCATAGTGTTTTTCACACTGTAGTAATCTTATAGGTGCAGAGCATATAGACTAGAGCTGCTTGAGAAATACTTTTCAAGCTTTAAAGCTTGTGCATGCTACATAATGTTAAAGCCAGCTAGAATCACTTCCAGCTACAGCACAAACATGATATTCAGGTGTTTTTTCTGACTAAAGAAAGACCGGGGGATTATAATGTCTTCTATAATGTCTGAGGAACTGTTGAGCATTCCCTCATTTAAGAACAGTCACTAGTGAGTGCATTAATATCAGTGGGGGAAAGCAATGATGTACAAATGTAAAAGTACTGGACTGAAAAGTAAAAAAGTACTTATGTAAGGATCGAACATGACAATCAAACAATAATCTGCCTAAAGATCTTGAACATAGGATCAGGTTTTTTTGCTCCATTTTCACTTGTACTTGATTGAATGTTTGCCTCATGGTTCTGAACTTTAATAGTACTTCATCCATCAAAGAGTAAAATGTCATTGCAACAATTACTAAAATTGACTCTAAAGGGATATTTCCACTAGCCCTACTTTACTCTGCATGACCACTCTTTCCTGGTTTTGAAGCATTTCCACTAGCCCTGTTTCTTTGGGACTGTTGTAGAATAAATGAAAGTAGCACGAGATTTGAAAAGACGAGGCAGGAGTTCTAACACAGGAGATTTTTATTTCCATCAGTATGGGCCCCAGAACCCAGAAACATGAACCTGACATTGAGATGGTGTATATTCAGTCCAGTACTCATTAGTACCTGCTTGGCACTGGTTCTAACTATGCCAAGCACAGACTAAAGTGTTTTTAGTGACACTGATTGCTAGATTATTGGTGGACTTCACTGTTATCTCAAAGTTACCTCAACAAAGCTTCTTTTGTTGTGGGTATAGTACCACATTCTAAAAAGGAATGGAAACATGATCAGGCCAAGTAGGACAAAGTCAAGTAGAGCGGAGTAGGGCCAGGGAAGATGCTCCATAATCTTGTGTTCATTACTTAACTAATGTGGTGGTTTCTGCTACCTACTACTTATATATCATCTATAATTATCTGTTTGTTTCTCCAAACACATTATTCTCTGCAGCTTTCTGGAGCGTCACGTCCAGGACCAGATCCCCGGAGCTAAAGTTATCGTTGAAACAATTGGACCTCATCGCAACGGGGAGGAGACTGAGCAGGAAGACTACTCCAAATCTGACTTAATGATTTATGCCATAGACCCGCTGACGAACAGAGCCATAGCACGACAAGAATTATTCAAGTATGTAAAAATAGAAACTGCATATAAAAAAAGTTTCCAAATAGTCGTACTCACAAAGTTTTTTTCTTTGGCGAAGGTTTCTGGACGGCAAACTGTTGGATATAAATAGAGAGTTACAGCCCTTTATGCCCCCGGTGGTCGTATCCTGGAGATTCGGACTCCTGAGGTGGTGAGCGGAGTGAGGAAGGCCGTTCAGACTGTGGGCTACACTGAGGGGGCTCTGCTGGCCCTGGCTGTCATTATTATCATCTGCTGTGTGCCTGCAATACTCATCGTCGTGTTCACATACAAACAGTAAGTACAAGTCTGCCTCAACTTGGTACTTCAGCTTTTAACAATAGGTTGAAATTTAGATTAGAATTTGGTATAATGAAATGATGATAGTCAAACTCTGATGATACTCAAAGACCCAACTATTGTCTGAATTGGGACTTGTTCTCGTTTGTATTTTTTATTATTTTTTTGACACCAAACACATATAGGCTACATATTATTTAAACTGTTTAGTTGTGTGGATTTGCTGAAACGGATGGAATAAATTTTGAGTGCAATATAATAGTTTTGACTTTGAAAACAATGCTAGACAAGAACACAAGCATTTCAAATAGCACTTAGCTGTTTTTGTAAATTGATTTCTCTATGGCATCAAATCTTTAAAGTCATTTACAATTTACAAAACTAAACGTGTATGTTTTTCGATGTTGGTGCTTGTCATTCTGGAAACAGGAAGAAATGGCAAAAAAAAATGGATTTGGCAAGTCTCAGCAATGCCTCTGTTTTGGAAAACAAACATTGATTGTAAAATAAGTAAATTATTTTAAGAACCAATCTGCATTAGCAGCATCTCCCTCAGGATGTCCTTGGGCACTACTTATCATGTTCTGAAATTTAGCATGGCAGCCTGTCTGAGTTTGTTTAGCTAACCAACTACTGTTAAAGGCTATTTATTTCATCTGGTCCACCACACTGACACATAGCTGCACAAAAATGATTTACCACAGAAAGCTAACAAAGTGATCCTAAGTAGTCTCTTATGTTCCTAAGTGACCATAATGAAGACCAATTGTCTGCACCTCACTTGTGTATTTCTTCTAACACAAACAATTGTGTGATTTATGAAGGGTAAGATGACTAATTCTCCCCCCTGTCTTTGTTTCATCTGCTGCTGCTGCCTGGGCACACACCAGATTCAAAGAGTAAGTAATGCCTTCCTTGTGCTAAATATTTGTTCATGGGCTGTGATTTATGTGTTGACTTTGGGCAGGCAGTAAAATAGATGGGCCCATGCGGTGACACGTAAAGGACAGAGCATAATCAGAGAAATTAATCTGAGGAGAAGACAGCAATCATTAGCTCTAAGAATGCTGCCAAAATCGAATGTCCGAATCAAAAAACACGACAGAAAATGACCTTGTGTTTAAGAGACATTTCATTATAAGCCTACTCTATATAGTTCGCAGAAATTATAATATTTAATAAATGGTATAGCATGTCATCCTCCAGCATATGAATAATCATTTCAATATTTAACTTATTGTGATTATTAGTTGAGTGTGACCCAATCTTCAAAAGAACTACTGTAAGGTTTAATAAGCTAACTTTTTTACGCTTTGAGGATTTTTAACAAAGAACATGTTGTGTTAGTGGAAAGCGCTTGATTTCAAAGAAATTCTACATCTTTTGATGAGAGAAATATCTCTAAGCTGGGCTGCAGTGCGCCAAACGAGATTTGTAATTTTTATTGCACATTTGTAGTTTCAGTCCCACATTTTGTCTTGTTATAGCGGTCATTTATTGTTATGACAGCAATCCTAATTTGATATAGTTTGAAACCCATGAATATGATGGGAGTATGTTGCGCCCTATGTCCATGCCTCAATGATCTGATTGATAATATAAGTAACAGTACTCTTTTCACTACAGAAAACTTTTATTCTGAAATGCACAAAGATGTACTCTAGGTTCTGACTACCTTAATGTTAGTCAAAGCTCCAATTTGACATGAGCAAACTCCATAGTGGAACTTTCTTCTGTGCTATTTTTGCCTTAACCTGAGTCAAATTTACCGTGCTCGTCACTGTGTGCAGGCGCCAGGAGGAGTGTGCCAAAACGGCCCGCATCCAGATGTCTCTTCCAAGCGGGAAACCTGGGGGAGGCATGGCCAACAACCTGTACGAGGAGCTAGGAGACAACGCCATGTAAGTGCTTTACATGCCAAAGAGCATTCAGTATTATTCTACCTTTATCCTTTGATAAGTGTGTTTCCAAGGACAGATTCAGCTATTTATTGTTTAAACATGCTAAATCACGGAAGCTGATAGGCTTAGCAGATTACAGTGTTCATATGAGGTGCGTGCTAATAGCCACTATTTTTAAATGAGAAATGAGAAGTAAGTAATTACGCTTCTTTGGGTCATTAGATAAAATTACCCTTTTTGAATACAAATATCATCTAATAGACTTGTTCAGAATGTAATAGTGGTCATAACTTCAGTAGTGCAATCAATTTTGGTTTCTGTGGTTTAGACAAAATAGAAAATTAACACAATCTTTTAACATCTGTGATACTGTATTAGTGGTACTAACTACCTAATTCTATACCCTTTCTAATACTTATAAAGAATAATAAACACACTGCTTATTAGCTTTCATTGCCCTTTATATTTGAATTTCTTTAAAAGTCTATGGCTGGTTTACACATAGAACCATGGCAGGTATTGACTGAGCTCCATACTTTACTGCTTACGTGAATAATTACAAATATTTAAAAGTATTTGTACATTTCTTTCAAGTATACTAAACCTATAACATAAAATGTCAAATCAAATATACTCCAGTTACATTATAAGTGTAAATTTATGTGCATGTCCAAGTAACAATTTATTCTTTTTGAAGCATGCACTGGAGGCAATTTATTTAATATCCTGTGGCCGTGTGCACTTTGAGTAAACAGAACAGCTCTAACAAGACTAAACCAGCGAGTGGCCAAGGCTCTCCGGGTCACTGATCAACTCTCGTCCGCCTTCTCAGCAGTCTAGTCCCACAAACAGCCACAAGCAAACAGACCATGCAACCAGACTGTAATGCACAGAAGAGGGCAACTGATCAAAGCAACATTTATACTGTATATGTTGAAGTCATAGTGTAATCAAATCAGTAATTTCAAATACAGTCTTAGTTTATAAATTCCTTCTAGAGATTTTGAATATATTTTGAATTTTGTTAAGTTTCACAAGAACAAACTACTTTTTCTGTGCATTCTGTGAAAGTAATGCCCAAAAAAGTTCATACTTCAATCATTCCTGGGTCAATTTTTGTGAAACAAGAAGAGACAAAGTGACAAAGCTCACCTCAGTATGAATATAATGACAATCCTCTGACTGAGAAGTGACAGTAGAATCAACCCTTTTCTAACTGCGCAGAAAAATATTACAAAACAAAGCCAAGAAGGGACACATGAGAATCAAATTGAATTGAAATACTCCATTTAATGATTCAATACTATTTTTGATATCGCCTGATCACTTTTTTGTATTTATATTTTTAGTAATTTGTTGATTTGTTTTCAAAGAACAGTCATGAGTTGATGCAAAAAGTTTTTATAATCAACAATCTCAGTCTTGTCTGGTAAAAATTCATGGCTCTATGTTCTTGCACACAATTTCTCGCTAAAGCTTTCCAGTTCTTAGCTAAAGATTTGGGAAGAAAATCATTGGGCTAATCTGCCTTTTTGCATAAACCCTGTTACTTTTCCGTATACATGCTTTTGAATAACCCCCTGAGGAGTTATTTCAAGTGCAGTTTGTGCTGAAAACAAAAAGATTGTGGAAGAAGGTAAAATTAAAGTAAAAAGTGTAGTTTCCTTAACTATTGCTCACATTCAAAAGTGAAGTCTTTGGATGTGAGGTAATGCTAATATGGTGCACCACTAGGTATTGCTTAGTTGGAGAGCTTTAGGCCCTGTTTTAGTTGACTACTTCATATTAAAGTCGAAAAGTGTTTAGTTGAACAAGATTATTTTAGCATAAACCTATTAACCAGTGCACAATATAAGCTGCCTTTAAAGTAAAAGCTTAACTTTAGCAAAAGAAATCCAGACAGCTGCATCGTAAAATGTTTCCGAGCTAAATTTGTGGCTCTTTGTTCTACCAAAGTGACTTTTTGGCGAGACTAGATCATTTTCTCCCACTATTTACATTTCCTCTGGTAGAAAAGGACACTCTCAGTCCAAATAGATGAACCAATCTCACATTAATCAAAGCCAGTCTCATAGCCTGCCATCACAACAGCACTAAACAACGTTCTGATTTAGGAAAAGGCATTAACAGCTCCAGATAAACCCTGCAATTTTATCTCCTCAAAGTTCAGTGGCATTCAGCTCTTTGCCTGTCAGCCCTTCTCTTGTAATGCATACCAATATCTTTGCCATTCTATTATATCTAGAGATTGGGCCAAAATTATATTCTCTTTGTGGATATGCTGCACAAAACTTCTTTTTCTTATCTTTTTATAACAGTTTTCATGACATTCGACAAAACAGTGATGGGGACAAATACCAAATTCGAGACATTCAACCGTGATCTTTTGTGAAAACAAAAACACAATGAGTTCAGTGAAAGTTTTGTAAAGTTTGATGAAAAAGAACCCAATGCACCCAAAACTGGTGCAATATTATATAGCCTATATCAAGGCTATTCCATCATATTTATCAGTGGGCTGAATTTGACTGAGGCTGTGGTCGGAGAGGCGGACTTTATGACTTAAAGGGGCACTATGTAAGAAAAACAAACAAACAAAGTGATTTCCACTTTTGAACACTAGAGGGAGCCTTTCACATGCATTTTGCCTATTAAGCTTGCTGCCATCTAGCGTCAATGATCTACATTCCGGCCCGTAATAAAACATTTGAAATACGTATAAATGTATCACAATTGATGTGGATTGGTTAACAGTGCTCTCTTAAGTATTCATGTTGTAAAGAATCAATATGATTTAAATGTTTGTGGACTATATGTGATCATTAAAATTCCTCTCAATCTTACACAGTGCCCCTTTAACTGTAAAAGAAATTTAACAACAACTCACAATAGTAACAATCTACTTTTTTCACTGAAATAAACACTTAATAAAACAGTAGGGCACTGTCACATAGAAACAGGACTAAGCAAAGTAAACACAATGTGATCAACAACAAGTCTTGAATAGAGCAGCAGTGGGACTTGAGCGAGTTACAAACCAGGATCAAACCTAGTTTAGGAAAGCGCATGGTCCGGTCCACGTCTTTTTTCCTGCTGGGACGAAACATATTGCTGAATGGGACATACCTGGCCACCGAGCCACCATTTGAACAGTCCTGATTTCTAAAATTAGAGGTGGGAATGATATTTTTATATAATTCATACATGTACATGTTGAATTCACAATTTTGGTCACACAATTTAGTATGTTTTATATTTTTTACTCCTGCATTATCTTTTATTTGTATTTGTTATTATGAAGAAAAAAAATTATAAATTGTTTTTCATGTGGTCACAGTCTTTGTAATTTGATCTATCAAAATCTTGTGACGCAACTTGAGATCTCATCCCACCCATCTATACTGGTTTACTGTTTTAAAGTATAATATCCATTTTTTGTCCCACAAACAAGATAATAATTTTAAAATAGACTAGCAAAAGAAAATGCAAATATATATTGTTATAAAAGTCTGAAAACTCGTATGTCCAGTAAGTTACTGTTGTGTCTGAGCACAGTGCAAAATATGACAAGATAATTAGATAAAGCAGCATCAGTAAACATTATTTTAGTAATATGTGAGTTTGAACTGCATCATATGGACAGAATTAGTAACCAGTGAATAAATATGAGGTAAAATGTTTTGGTTATGAGTATGTTTATGTACAGTGCAGCATTGACTTATTTTGAGTTTTATTAAATAAAAAATATGCAGGAAAACTTTGAGAAGAAAGTGAAAAGGAAGTTTTTTGAAGCAAGCCAAAATAAATTCTAACTTCAAATTGAAAGTTATTTTTTCAATAGTTGTGTTCCTTCAAGGAGATGACCTCAAATGTTTTTATGATTAAGATTCCAAAGAAAGTCGATCTGCCTAGTTTTATCTCCCTTGTGCAATTATTGATAAAACATGACCTTTCTAAACTAGACACTGCTGCAGAGGTAAAATCAAACTACATTCCTAAAAATTGACTTCATGTATACAAATCATTGACCCACGCAAATGCTTCTCACCTCCTTGTGCCTCTGTGAGTCTTAGAAAATTATATTTAAATTGTCTTATTACCAATTTCTACTGCTTTGGTTAAACTGCTGTCTTATAACCATGCCGCATTGAGCCACTATTAATTTTCACTAAACATTTAACACACCCACTCAAGGCAAGGCACAGTTAGTTAATTTCTCATTTCCTACCCAGGCGCCGCAAAGAAGTTGAACTCTTATCGGTATTACATGCATCACTGGTTTCCTGTCTGTCCTTGATACGGCTTCCCCCTTTCCCATTAACATAAGACCAATTCGTATGCAAGATGGCACTTGCTATCTCTCCAAATGACAACAGGGATTTTCAACTGTACGCCCCCAAGTCCATGTGTATCTATTGGAGTTGTAGCTATAAGCCATTGCCTGAAAAATGCACGCAGGAATAATTCACAATTTCAGATAATTGAAATAAATGTAGTTTCAGATTTATGAAGTCCTCCTCAGGCAATAATTAATTTCATTGATAAGCTTCAGTGGGAATGTAATTGTTGTGGAGAGTAGTCTGTGCAGATTGCTGAGTGCAATACAATAAATATTTCTATATCATTGCAAGTTAATAGGAGCCATAAAACATTTAACTTATCTAACTGTCTATTCATAATTACTGGCAAAAGTCTGACCAACAGTGGTTATAAAGCACTATGTAGCTCTTCCGGCGGAGAATCCATCACATACAAGTCTCATAAAAATGTTACTGCTTTGACTGGAATGTACCACAGGCATAAAAGCAGGTCACACCACTAAACCAAGTTTATTGAGAGACAATAATATCGCCTGTAATTGAATAAAAGCAAGTTAGCTTTTTGTGCTATATTGTGGCACATCCCAGGCAAAGCAGAAACATTTTCAGATTTTCCTCTAGACCACAATCTTTCATTGTTTTATCAAACTGGATAGCACATGCTTAACATCTTACAAGAAAATGTATTTGTTATTCATTATCAGCTAAATCAAACCATTAAATGTATTTGCATTACTATTGGTCTGGTGCCAACGTCTGAACACTGTATGTATCTATTACAAGAGAATATCAGTGTTTCATAGGGGATTTGAATTGCAAAAACATCACAATAACCATTTCTAAATCCCATGTCTTATTTTAGTTCCCTCCAGAAAATGTCTTTCCCTTGTAAAACAGTTCAGATCTATACTACAGCATTTATGTTTACACATTACACCTTCTGATGCAAGATAAACAGACAAACTTTATAAAAGTTTCAGAAAACCGCAGAATATTAAGACGCTAAGCCCATTTGGACAGTAGTATTGGCTTTATATCTGATGATCCGCCAGAGGGGACTGTGTATCATCCAAATGACGCAGTGTAATGAAGTAAAACATCATTTGTGCTCAGCCACTCCAGTATGGATTAGGGCAACAAGAGACTTTGTCAAATGGCACAAACTGTTGTATACAACTTTTCTTTTACAACTTTGACAACAACATAGATTTAATTTCCTTACCCTGTTTGATTGATATATATTTTTTGCTCTTTGCTCTCCATCTTTATCTGTGACTGACAGACGAAAGTGAGTGGGATTTTGGCTTATGCTGATAGTTTTGTTTTGAATGTGCTGGTAGCAAATAACATTGTTTGTAACATGTTTTGTGGAGTAGCGTTGATACTAGAGCCAAGACAGACCACCATGAGACTAATTAGTATCTGTATGTAGTAGAAAACCAATCCACTTCCTCCTTATTAAGTGCCAAATTCCAGCTATCGTAATATTTCTCCATGCCTTATTCTTTTTGGCTATAATTTATTTGGTGCAATGAGTGAAATCGACTTGTTTTTCTTCCCCTTGTCGCTTAAAATGATCATTTTAGGGTTCCATCTCTTTCTAAATGACACAAATCACCTCAGATCTCATCTATTTCCTTTCATTTTAGTTCCCATTTGTCTCGTAATGTGAAGTCTGTTTGATTTGTCCAAAAACGCTCCATCTGATTCCTCTCTCATTTAATCTCCCTTAACTTGATGTGTCTGGCCGCTGTGATATCTTTTTTAAGAAATCACAGTGTCTTTCTCCCTTTTAGATTAGTTGCTTCAATGCAACAGTCGAGCAAAACATTATGACCACCTGCTGCCTCAAGTTGTACCAAAACAAAATGTATTTCTTCAGTGCTATAGAGACTATAACTTGGGTATTGGATTGTTAAAGTTCTCATCACTCATTTAGTCAACTGTCTTTTAGTTGTTCCTTCTCAATTCTTTCTATTCACTCCATATTAGAAATTCTTACACAGTTTTCTAGCTCTAACAATCTAGTTTCTATTTCTACAACATTGACTTTAAAGACTAGAACTTAATACTATGTATGCCAGTGGTCATAAGGTAGTGCTTTATTCAATATTGTTTCACATTTCATGATATTTTGCATGCCATTTTACCATTCCTTCTTCATTCTGTCCTCTTGTGTGCATCTACTAGTCGCTCGAACCATGGCAGTGCCGGCAGCTTGGACGAGTGCGATCGCCAGCGTCTACTTTCAGACTTCGCCACACGCGCCATCGCTGCCCATGAACAATGTCTGGCTAATGGACGCGGGCTCAACAAGTTGCCCAAGTCTGAATCCAACATTACATTTCTGTCTGATGAAAATCCTTTGACTATCAAGAACCCCATCTATCATGAAGACGGGACTCTTAGCAGCCCGGAAATGTGTGGGAGAAGCCAGAGAAGACACGATATGCTTGGGCATTTTTCTCCAACAAGGAAAGGTCTTAGAGAAGCCTGGCTGAGACTTAGTTCTGGTGGAGATATTGGCTTTGGAAGCTATGGTGACAGGGGATGGGGATCTGGAGTAAGTCATAGCTGGACCCTTCCAAGTAGATTCCACCGTCGAGACATGTACGACGCTTTGAGACGACAAGTGGTTATGGATCCTGTGCAATGGGAACTCGAGTTGCTCAAAGCAGAAAGCAAAGACGCTGGACTGGATTCTGGATTTGATCACGGATTGGATTTGTTGGGAAGTCAAAGCTTAGAACCCAAACTAACAGTCAAAGAGCAAGCGCGGCAGTTTGAGCAACAGGCGGAGATGCGGCAGCGCCAAACGAGAGACTCAAGAGGGTCTTTATCGCCAGATTTTTTGCTTTCGGTTTTCCCAGAATCTCCTCAGCATCAAAAAATGTCCACTCCGACTCATCATATTGGCCCACCGAGTATCATCGTAACCCTAAGTGACCCGGGAACACCTCCTCCAAGTCACAAGCCCACTCCACCGGTGCTTAGGCGGTTTGGGGCCAATCTTTCTGCAGGTCCCGAAGAACGCATACAGCTTAACCTGGAAGTCATTCCCGACCCACCCTGCACTCCTCCACCCCCGCCCCCCGCTCCCTTTTCTTCCCATACACCTCCTCCTCCCAACACCGCACCACCCCCTCCTCCCAACACCGCACCGCCTCCTCCTCCCAACAACGCGCCCCCACCGCCTCCCAACACCGCGCCACCACCTCCTCCCAACACCGCACCACCTCCTCTTCCACTACCTCTGCCGACTTCCACCCCACCTCCCATACCTGCACCAACCTCCCCTCCTCCAACATCCACGCCGGATCACACAAAACGTCAAGCACCTCCACCGCCGCCGCCTCCTCCACCCCCGCCCCCCCACCTCCTCCTCCTCCCCCACTGTCACCCTCACTCCTGCGCCCTTCCACTTTCGTCCTGCCATCTCTAGCCGAAGCGCCAACGCTGCGTCCCGTATCGCTCCGCCCGACACCACCTCCTCTACCAACCGAACCGGAACCCCCGCGCAAAGAACTCAAAGGAATCTTGAAGAACATCCAAAACATCGCAGAGATCGAAAAGTCTGTGGCCAACATGTTTAGCCAGATCGATCAAAAGCAAATTCCGCTAAAGAAGGTTATTAAAAGCAGGGCATCTGTGGATTCGCTTGACTCCTTGGACTCTTTAGATGCAGTGAATGTTCCAAAAGCAGGTGAAGGAGGTGAAGATGCAAGGAATGGGGTTGTCGGAAGTAGAGAAGGAAATTCAGAAGGTGCTATAGAGGATCAGATAGCGTCAAGAATTGAGCCTAACCCAAATATGAACTCAATCGTGGAGGAGCTGGAGAAACGCTTTCCCTCACAGTCTACTATGTTTTAGCCTTTGCTTTTTCTTATATGGGGAGAAAATCCACAGAGGGAAATGTCTCGACAATGTGTGTGTCGTCATGGGACCGCTGCCGAAAATAGCACACTGGGACGCTCTGATGGTTTCGAGCTACAGCTGTGTTTTTCTATACGACACAAGCTAAAGTGAGAACTGCTAAGACAATGGATCTCAGATTCAGATTGTGAAAAGTTTTGAAGAGGTCATTGAGTTGATCGAAGCTAGACACAGCTGAAACGTCTTCCTTCTACAATAAATCACTGTGTTTTGGATGAATGACTTATTATCTTGCAGAGACACATTTTCCCAGAACGTCATTTTTGGACATTGATGAATTTAATCTGAGGCAATTGGCTTTAATAGCGACTGATGGGAACTGTGAAATCCAACAGCAAGTGTCAAAATGTCCTCTGGTCATTAAATTGACATCAGTCCTGGCATTCGTTATAGCAACACATTCTGACTAATCAGCTGCATGGGAAAAATTATGAGAAATAATGTGATGTTGGCAGGCCAGTTTTACGAGAAGACTGTGTGATGAGAACAATCCCTCAAAGACTTGGGAAAATAATTTAAAAACTGCCAACTGGACAAAACATTTGGTTCTTTGGTTGTACTCTCATTGAATTCAAACTTGTTTTTGGGACTGCTGTTGGTTTTTAATGTAACAAGAACAACATTCATTTATGACTGGATCAGATGCTCAAATAGATTATAATGTTTACTATTTTGTCCACTTCTGTATTTATAGCTACAGTATGTACAATTTGTATTAGATACTTTTAGAAAATACTTTATAGTTAACAGTTTTTGTTTATAATTTGTGGCTTTCTAAATTTGTATTGTGTTATCATTAAAATAAAAAATCTGCATTGATTTAAAATAAGCAGTAAACAAAGTAAACAATAACACACCACGATGCAACTTAAAAACTGTTTAGCACTCACCTTCAAGTTCTTTACTGCACTTTCTCACCTTATTCTGCCCATCTACTTTTCTGGCAACACACTTGCACAATAGCTGCAATTAGCCTAATTTACATTAGCCACAATTAAACATTAAATATTGTAATAATATCATACATTGCATCAAACCTTGGTTGAAAGCTTAGTTTCTGTAGAATTGCAAATGTATTTTATATCTATTTGAGTACGCCCTGCAGGCCACTGGGCAGTGATTTAGAATGTTGTTTATAGATGTACTGTGTAACCTTTGACGAAAAATAGACTTGAATAATGGCATGTTAGTAGGGTTAGAATTACTTGTGCTTAATGCAGAGCATTTAGCAAGCTGGTGATGTAGTTGATCATTTCAAATGGCCAGAATTGCCCAAATTAGGGGAATACTAAAATGCATTTTATAAATAAGATGATCTATCACCTTTTTATCCTAATGTTGCTTTACCTTGATTGTTCTACAAGCAAAAAATGTCAAAGATGGAAATAGTATAGTTTAACACCATTTTGTGTGAACATTCTAAGAAATGCAGTATTTCAATTGAAGCACAATATTTCAGTGGAACACTAAAAAACCTCACCAGAACAGTAAAACACACTTTTAAACAGAGTGGTGACCTAAATGTGTGTGCTGTTTCATCTTCGCCTCTTACATTGACTTATTTTTCTTGATCTCACCACGCCCTGCAGCTTTAAGTGCAACACTGTGAATTTCTCATTATTACACTTTTACACTACAATCACCTCAGAGCTATAAATATCATTTTAATGTCAATAAAGACGGCTCTTGACAGAATGGCATTTACGGCTGATAAATGCTACCCTGGGAGATCATTCATCTGCTATGTTTTCCTTTGCACTAAATGGCACTTTTATTATGAAAACTATCTGGACACTTCATGTATTAAGATGTATCAAGCTTTGTAGATTTTGACTGAGATTCTAATCTACCCCTTAGGTCTTCAAGCAGTATTAGAAAAACACATAAAACCCTCTTAGTAGAAGCCTTGACAGAGAATCGCATACGTTTTGCTGCATGCAGTGAGGAGATCTCTGTGCTATGGATAGAGAGAAAGAGAAAAAGCTCTATTCGACATTTTCTGTAATGCGCAGCTTGCCACCTGTCAGACAAACATATTCACAGTGTGTAGTCTTTGTCAGGGAGAAACACAGGCCCGTATCTGGTTTCTATTTCTGTGGAGGAGACATCAGTGACATGGAGGGAATATGTGTTGTTTTCAAAGCATTTAGAAAAGCACAAAACATTGCATTTTGGATCAAGAGTTAAGTCTGAAGGGACAACAGACTGTTATTAGAACAAGAAACAGTTGTCTAGGTTTGTTTTGGCATTGATGAGTCAGTTTGACCTCCCCTCCTGTTTACTCCCCTTGTTAGTCTTTTTGATATGTCCATTGGAGTTTCAGAAAGCATAAAACAAACGATAACTTGATGTTTTTTCTTGATAACTCCCGGGGAACTGTGAAAGAACCAAAGTCTATGCATCATCTTTTGCTTCTTCAGATAGAAGTGAAAAGAACCATACAAACAACGTATCCTTTCAATTATGAAGTAAATGTGTAGCCTGATAGGTTTGTTGTAAACACATGAAAATATATCTTTCAAGTTGAAATAGTTCTTCTTTAAGCTTAAAATATCCCCTTAAGTCCTTGTAGAAGACATTGTCATGGCACTTAAACACACAGACTTGCTCATTGTCTGCCATTTCCATCTAAAACACGAGTTGTAAAGCTCCAAAGCCTGTAAAGGTGGACTATTGGTGCAAAGAGGATTGATATTTTCTCTAGCCTTAAACCCAAGTGTATCTCGGATTTCTTTTCTTCTTTCAGACATTTTTGAAGTATTTCTGTTATTTTCTGCATGACTTGTAACTACAAAAGCAGCATAGAGAGAGCTGTAAGAGGAAGGTGGCTAGAATGAAAATGGCCAGGAGGACAAAGCTCTGTCCACAAATGAAAGTAGAGCCGGCGTGAAAAGATAGGAGGAAGACAAAAGAGAAGTGCGGTTATTGAGCGTAAACGTGATACATGCTATTAAACAAGGTGAAGAGAACAGAAGACAGCGACTCAATCATGTCAGATGTGTGATGTGTGCTGTGCATCTACTGTCGATGTGCCATGAATGGACTGTTAATAATGAGACTGTCAGAGCAAAAACGACACGACTTATCTCAGACAACACACAAGCCGGTACAGCGCTGCTCTTGTATAACAACATGCATTATAGTTTTCATTATCAAAGGAGGTTTGTGGACCAAATGTACGGGGAAATCAAAGTCGGCTACATGCTTAAAAATTCACACCGCTACCTAATGTGGACTAACAATAGATTCAACAGTCTTGCAAGGTGACCAGGCAGGTGATCCAGCTGAGGTCGCCACGCCCTGCTGAAAACACTGTTGTTTCCCTGCAGAATAGCAAAGACCTTGAACAGAAGCTATTGGATTTTATCCCTACTTTATCACAAAAGACTATATTTATACAGTTATTTAGATAAAGTTCAATTACAACTTTGCCTAACTCTAAACCAAGGTGATAGTGCGCAGTATTTTGGACTACAGAAAGAGTTGTTCTGCAAAACTCAATGTTGTTCATTTACATTCAGATACCAGACATAAAATTCAGCAGTAAATCCTGGCAGTACATTTGGCAAGCCTGCAATCAATAGCCAGTGCTTTGTTGCATTTCACTGATATGCAAAATAGTGGCATCCATCTTCTGATAAACAAAGTATTTCTTCAGAATGTAAAGTTGGTTGTGTAATGAAGTGTACTACCAAATCCTTGTCATATACAGTGGAAAGCGCTTTGTTTTCCTTTTTTATGTATGAAAAGTGCTTTATAAATTGATTGATTGAAATCTATTCATCTAAGCTAGGGTTTCCCAAACTTTTCAGACCGGGACCCCCAAAATAAACATGTAACCAACTAGCGACTCCCACAGCATTATGAAATAGATGTCTGCAATAATTTCAAGTTGGAAAAGCTGGATTAAAATGCATTTATTTTAGTAGTACAACACTGCTAAACTACCAAGCCATAATTTGCTTCCCACTTTAGTAACCACTGCTCAAAGCCACATAAAAGCAAAACATTGTTCATGAAAATGTGATGCTTTATGTAGATTGATCTATAGTATAGTATTAAAAGCGTAATGCCTTTCAATACACTGAAAAAACATCATAGTGTGAGCGAGCTGCTTCTCCACAGATCTTCACAGAATAAAGGCGACCTATTATGTCAAATTGACTTTTCTAAGTTTTTAACCTTGTTATGTTGGCCTTCCTTCATCATTAGTTTACTCAAAGTTATATCTGAATTGATTCATACATGTTGGAGTAATCTTGTAGTGTTCTTCAGCTGGAGCTCAAGTGCTCAGAAATCCCCGTTCTCATCTACCACCTATCCCCTCCCACTTGTCTGTATTTACTTGTTATAATTCAAAAGATGAATACTCAAAGTAAAGCTTAAATGGTTCAATACTGTCCCATATTCACTTTGCAACAATAAAAAATAGATTTTAAAAATCTGTTGCTTCTTACAGTTACATTTTAAAATGAAGAGCGGGCTTATCAGTTCTGCAGTTTTGAACAGGAAGTCAATAGAGCTGTTTCTATTTTCAAGCCGTTTTAGATCAACTTTGTGTTTTACAATAAACAAAAGGTAAATTACTGATCTGCATATGTTCTAGATTCTTACTAAATATAAAAAAAAACACAATAGGACCCCTTTAAGTATGACATCACCAGCTTGTCTCCATAAAAGTTTTGCTTTATGCCATACTATAGAACTTTTAAACAGCACCTTTACCAATCAAATAATCAAACTTTCTTTCTGTAGCTCTTAACAACAGCCTGCTTTCTTTATGTGCATTAAGAGATGTATGAAAACATTACATAGATAGCTGTTATAAAAACTATCTTGAAGAAATACTCTTTAGCTTGGTTTTGCACAGATGCTATGCAATGATTGACTCCAAGGTCTCAATTGATTACTTTCATCCAACTCTTTCCAACTCCACCTGTATAAAGTAACTACTCAATCACTGTTTCAAATTCGCTTCAACACGCTACAACATACATAGCTGACCTGACTGTCACATCTCCATGCTTACCTCACACTTATATCTCATTGTACGAGGATTACAGACTGGCGTTCCCACTCTTACCTTTCTCACACACATACATTCACACACACATACCACACATATAGAGACAGAGCCAATGACGAGACCATTCTGTTCCAAGCTGTTCTGTAGATAGCTTCTTTTCATCCGCTCACGAGTATGCCTTCTATTCATCGACTTTTATCTGCCTTTCCACT
Organism: Mugilogobius chulae; assembly: GCA_038363315.1. Taxonomy (NCBI): domain Eukaryota; kingdom Metazoa; phylum Chordata; class Actinopteri; order Gobiiformes; family Gobiidae; genus Mugilogobius; species Mugilogobius chulae. The sequence continues at coordinate 32,648,758 of CM076401.1, read as the reverse complement.
CATGTGTCAGTCATGGCACCTACTCACACCGCCGCGGTAATCCTGTCTTTATGAGAATACAAAGGTGACTGGATGACTGAAGATGCGAAAAATGTCCCCGTCTGTGATTAATGGACACAATTATTCTCATTTTGAATGTATTTAAAGAAACGTCTGCATGCGAGTGTGTTCGGAAATCGGATGTGTCCTCTCTGAAAGTCATTGTTGCGCGATGCATCTTCATTTTGCCAGCTCATTACCCTGGTTTCACATGACAATAGATGCCTCTGCCACACATGGACGCGAGCGATGGTTGGTTCTGCCTCTTTTCTTCCTTTGACAATCATTTGTTTGTGTTTTTCTCGCTCGTGTCCCACCTGAATACTTGAGTCGGAAATATAATTTGGGTTTCTTTGTATTCCTGGTTCATGTTCATTTGTCATTATTTTGCCTGTTTTGAAAATGTGAATGAGTGTTGTGGCAATGCACTAGGACTGCACAATAAAGTAAACTATAACAAAATACCAAAAGTGAAAATAAATAAACTGGGGTTTTGATCAGCCAACTATTCTGTAAATCTGGTCTTAGTCATAATATTTATGTAAATATACAATCTGAACTTAACAGTAAGGATAAAATACAGCAGGAAAACTTTAAAAAAGTAGCAGTAAGATGCAAAAATATGATTCAACATAGCATTAGTGCGCTGCAAAAATAAATTTCAAGACAAGTTAAAGTCCTTGATTCTAGCATTTAAACTTAATTTCAAGCATTTTGACTCACTTAACCTTGATGTATTGAAGAGACATAGATTAATTTCCTTGTTTCAAAGTGTTTTGAACTGATTTCAAGACATTGCTTCTTATTTCAAGCCTTACCCCATTGTCAATCTTTTTTTTTTCATGTTTTAAGACAAATTCTCTTATGACCAGTCAAAAATGTCTTAAAACAAGTGAAATATTCTACGATACATAAGCAATTAAATCTTATCCAGTTAAAACAGCTCAAATCTGGATTAAAATTCTGATTCCAAGTCATTATAAGCAAGTCTAGATATATAGTTTTTTAGTGTGGTCAATAAAAAAAAAAAAAACAAAGAAATCCTGTCCAAAAATGTTTGCTTAAAGAAAGGAGCAATTAAGTTTAAAGATGTTTTGAGAAGTTTGTGTTTTGTCAGTGCGTGTAAATTGTAGTAGTAAATTAACTATTAGTATGAAGCTGATAAAAAGTGTGTGCATAATGTAATCAATGTACCTGGTATTTGTCTGTGTTTTAAGATGCATAAACAACATATTGACTAAAATTCATTCTAGAGATCAATTCACAATAGTTGTTTTAGCACTGCCAGTCTCCATTTAATGCAGGTTCACACACAGAGTAAGAATTAGCGAATGCAGACAGATTATTGTGACTTTTTTTAGCACCTCTTCTGCTTCAAGTACTATCCAATCAAACCAGAAGCTCTTGGTAAAACATTTACAGCAATAACATCGTTGTCACACTAACTTTTCTGATCCACAAGAGAAATCAATAGGACGCAGTAGCTCCAAAATACAACTCTTATTTGGAATAAGTGTAAGCAACTGTGTTTTATTGTTCATTTCATTGTTTGACCTTCTTGTGAATCATGAGGATGGGAATAACATAACTTTTTTGTTTTTCTAATCTAGCCCCACTATTTACAACAGACTTTGAGCCACTGTGCAAAGGCAGAGGGACTGGGTAGTTCCTGTTATTAAAGCAGACTGAAGGATTGGTCTATATTGAAAATGTTTGTTTTTTTCTTTTGGGTTTGCTGTCAACAAAACTCTGGGCATTACACTGAACAGTCTACAAGATATGAACTTTTCTCAAGCTAAAGACACAGCTCATGAAATACTTCCAGCCCCTTTTAGTGAGTTTGAGCTGCTTCCTTCAGGTTGGAAGTTCAGATGCCCCTTCACTAAGATCAAGTCAAAACATGCACCTCATGTGATTGGGCAGTTAAATAAACTTCAACATTCAAATTAACGTAGTATAAACATTTTATATCATGCTCAGGGAGTCTGAGCACAACAATAATGAACTAATAAATTCAATTTCACTGTGTTATGTAGATGAAATGGTTATATTTATGGTTTCTGGACAAGCCATGTTTTGTATGTTAAAGATTATTTTTTTACCGTGTATCTAGACTTTTAATCCAGATTTGAACAGTTTTAATTGGATAAGATTTAATTTAAATATTTCACTGGTTTCAAAATATTTTAACTGGTTATAGGAGAATTTGGCTTAAAACAAGAACAAAAATTTGCCAATGGAGTGAAAATAGTTTTCTTAAAAGTAATTTGGCTTGAAATAAGAAGCAAGGTCTTCAATAAGTAAAAAACTGTCTGAAACAAAGAAATTAATTTATGTCTCTACAATAAATCAAGGTCAAATTAGTCAAAATGCTTGAAATCAGGTTGAAATCCTAAAATCAAGCATCTTTAGCTTGTGTTGAAATCCATTTTGTCGTGCGTGCACTTGATGTAGAAGTCTTTTTTACTTACTGCAAACCAGTTTCCTTACAAGGACAATAACTCTACCACTACGTACTTTCTAAAACAGGCCTTTTACTTCATGCTGGCTGAATTCAGTTAACATTCACAAAGTCACACAAAATAGCACAGTTAGCATAGTGGCAAGGTAAAACTGCCCATTGTATCAGTTGAGCCCAGTGGTTTTATGCCACACTTTAAATGGCTTTATTTCCCAGTTGGAAAGGACAGTTTGACCCAGACTTCAACTGACATTGATTTTTTTCAGCTGGCTAAATATGTTATTCTGTTGCCCAGTGTACGGCCCAAAAATACAAAACCAGTTTGTTTCTCCAAATCCTCGCAACTGAAGCAGGCTTTGTGCATCTGCCTGGTTCTCCCGCTGACATAAACAACCTCAGAATCTTTTAAAACATTGATACGTGGTTTGATTTTGCTCTTGTAAACAAAGATGACACTGATGAACGGGAATTAGACTGTCAAGACTTCATTATGGCAGCTCAGCATCAAAACAGCACTACTCTTTTGGACAGTTGGGCTTGTAGTTATTAACTTGATCACAGACTTGGCTGAGGTTCAGAGCAAAGTGCAAAGCAATTTTTATAAGTGAGTTTTTGTGGAATAATAGTTTTTATACAAAGGGCCATAACTGCTTTTTGGTTATGCTTTTATGCGCATGATCATTAGGTTTTTTTAATGCATAAAGCCATTATTGGAATTGTAAGCAAGAACAAACAAACAAAACAATCAGTAATTATGAAAATGGTTATAAAACAAAAGCACCAATTATATGCAAAGTTTAATGTTCACTAATGTTATTCTCTTTCTATTTTAGGCGTATAGGCTTATATGGCCAACATGAGGTATGTGCAATTGCATGAGTGTTAATTGTGTTTTGAAAAGTTGGATTGCATGAACTGTAACTTTTCTTCTATTTCTGGCATGATTGAAAGTGCATGTTTTTCTGGCAAAAGTCCAGACTGTGTCGATCTTATATTGATGTCGCTCATTAAAGTTTAAAATTGATTAAAAATATTGATTTGGGTTTAAAATTTAAAAAATCCGGCTTTTGGATACGCTGTTAATATTAATGAGCAGCGAAAATCAAAGTAATTCCAAGTGGAAATCAAAACGAAAAGAGACACATCGAGAAGTTGTTTGAAATATTTTAAATTCTATCCTGTTTCTTTTGCTGTTTGCCTTTTTCCTCTCGTCTGACAGACTCAACAGCTCTTACGTCCCTCTCTGCTCAGACCCGAGGTACTTTGTCTATTGTTCTATGAATTCACTTTCTTTCCTTTTCATTTTGTGGTTGTTTATAACTATGACATGTCTTCCTGCTAGATCTTGGTTCATAACAAATGTCGTTCCTGCAGGAGTTGTCCATGGAGTCGGGCATCGATCCGGGACAGGACTACTACACACAGGATTACTACAACTATGACCATGGGTGAGAACTGCAGTAAAAGCTTGAAACCATTGTAAATTGTTTAGTTTGTAGGCATAACAGCAGGTAACTTCAGTCAAGAGAGACAAATTGAGGAAATCAACAGTAAACAGTGTGTAGAATGTTGTTCAAGGCAAAGTCCAGTTCACAGTTTTGGTCTGAGAGAGAGTGTAGTGTTAATGGAATCTAAGTAAAGGGAGAGATGTTCATTTAGAAGACTGATGGCTATGGAGGTTCTGGCTGAATGTGACCTGTAGCTTCGACCAGAGGGCAACAGGTAGAACAGGCGGTTAGCTGGATGTGAGCGGTCTCTTATGATATTATGAGTCCGGAGCAGGCTGCATGTGGTGTACACGCTGGAGATCTCTCTATCTTAAAAATGTAAACAAACAGAAATTGTTCATTTTAAAATACATCAGTCTACATGTTTTGCTCACCTTCCTAATGTATTCTGAGTCTTAAAATCAAACTACAAGGGATTTAATTTGTCCCCAAAGAGGTGCTGAGTTTTGTTAAGTATATCTGTCTTAAGATGAATACATGAAATGTGCTAATTCTTTATCATGTTGATAAAATTCAATTTAATCACTACGTTACAGCAAATACACTTTTGAAATGCAACATAAATTGAAGTTTGGCCCTTGACACACTACAGATTTATTTGTGTTGGCCTTTCGAGGAAAAATAATATTAATTTTAGTCCACTAAGAATCAAAGTTTGGACACGGCAGCTCTAAACAGTTTACAACAATGTGTTTTAACCTTTTTTCACAGCTGAAGTGCTGGTATACTAACAGCAGTTAGTCACTAATAGCAACAACAGACAGAACAAAGAACAAATTTAGTGGATTTTGTTGAACAAATATTATTATTAGATGTAGACGGATTTTCACCTTAATAGATACATGAACAAGATAGCTGTGCTTGGGAGAAATTGATTTGAAGTCATTTAATTGTAAAGATGCACTACTTATTAGAATATCTCATAACTGTCACATCAATGGTCTTTTCTCTTTTTGGGGTGCTCTTAGAAATTGACAGTATGTAATAGAAACAAGCAATATGTTTCAAGATAAAAACATGTCGGACATAAAGAATAATAGTTGCACTTACATTAACAGCAAAATGAAATAGAAATTATAATGAAAATAAATGAATGAAAATGTGCTTTTCTTATCTGCAAGAACTGTCATGTTAATTCGCTCTGTAGTTTATATTTAACTTCAACTGTGTGAGCGCAGTTGGAGAGCTGATTCCAGTGAAATGTGGCTTTATAAAACACAGTTGGCTTTAGAGAATTTGTCTTGGGGCGGAAAAGTTTAAGAATTGCCACCTGGTGCCCGTCAAGTCATATATTTGTGACAACTTTTCAACCAGAATGTGACTGACTTTGAGATCTTATAGTTCAGGAAAAATGACTAACGCTCCATACAGTGCACTGTAAAATGAAGGAGACTCACTGCCAGTACTTTTTATCAGAAATGTAATAAATGAGAACCATTAAAGGGGCTATATCTGATGTAAAAATATAAGTAAACAGAATATTTATTTTATTTTTTTACAGCTGTACAAATGTTTTACTTCATGCATTTTGAACCTGCAAAGTTTGCCGTGTTTCCCCGCCTAAGGCCCAAAGTCACTGGGATAGGCTCCAGTCACTCGCGACCCCTAACGGGATAAGCGGTAGAAAAAAAAAAAAAAAAAAAAAAAAAATGAATGAAAAGTTTTGCAGCATCAGTATGCTAGCTAAAAGCACACTCAAGCAAACTTCGTAGAGGTTAGTGGACAAATTATAGACCGTATAGTCTATGGGACAAATGTAGATGGGACTGATTGTCACTCAAATAGATACGTCGACATTAGGTGTTTTCCCACATGAAAGTACCAAGAGCTAAGTCTCCACATTCCTTTACTACCCTGGAATGTTTGCGTTCACACAGCAACAGTTTGTGAAAGCGGGGCTAAATAATTTTAACATTAGCATTCATACACTCTGGAACATTTAAATAAGTGGTGTTAGGAAAATAAAAGTTCTTTTTTACATTTTATGTAAATTATGATGTACAAAAGCTAAAACATTACTAAAATCAACAACAAAAAATACGATTATTTATAATGTTTATAGTGACGAAAAAATGACAAAAAATCCTAGTAATAGTTACTATTTACAAATTTGAACATTTATTTTGAGAGGTACTGCTTTTAAGTCATTTTTTCTCAAGGATAAGGAATATTTGTCTAAATGTGAGAACATTTCCAAACAAAGTTCTGGTCTGTCTGACTAGAAAATACCTGCCCCAGATCAAGAGCTAAAAAAGTCCCCAAAGTGTGGCTCCATTCCATAGTTCCCACTCTGTGTGAACATGCTTAAAATGGGACCTGGAACTAAATAAAGTACTAGGAATTGAAAAAAGTTCTTACAGTGTGAAAAGGGCTTTTATGTCTGTGCTGAGGCTAGCTGATTTTAAGTTATTTTCTCAGTAAAAAACTGGGATAGCGCCTTTAAAAATGCTAGTTAAATACAATGTGAAAAAAAAGACTTGTATCTATCCCAGGTAGACGTTTCTTTGTCTTGATTTAACATAAAAAATAAATAAAATAAAAGTCTGGAAACTTGTTAAACATCTAAGTACAGTGTAGTTGGCTCGTCTTGAATGAGAAGACATCGCGACCCTTTGACCCTAGCAGTGTATCTCTCAGGTTTTTGTGGCGCACACATCAAACACGTGAACACGGGCTCTGGGCTGATGGTGGCTGCATGCTGCACTTGATTTGACCGCACTGTTCTGAGGCCACAGCACGTACGCTCTTTGATACAGTCTGACCGTGTGTCACAGAGCTGACTCTCTCTTCTGTTGTCCATCGAGTTACATCGCAGTAGGAGGATGCCACAGAGTTCAAGCAATCATCCACCTGCACAATGCCCTGGTTGGCTGCTACCTGTCTCTAAGTGTGTGCAGCAAGGTTAGAGGAGCCTAGTTAGTAGCTTTGTACTAGTGAAGCTATTGGAGGAGTCATCAGTCTCAACAGTGTAGCGTTTTGTGAAGAGAACATTTATGGTGCAAAGAGACAGGTGGGAATCAATGCCGTCGTTTTCCCCTGGAAGTCAGGTTTTAAATCTGTAACATGATTGAAAACACAATAGTACTTTCAAACAATTCAGTATAATGCTACTTTACTACAAAACACCACAGAAAAAAACGTATTTAACCTACTACAGAAGTGGACAATTATTTTTACCCCAGGGCCATATTAGAAACAGTACAAGTGGCGGACGGCTGGAGCACACACATCAATATAAAAAAATTATTGTTATTGGCGCATTTAGTTTATGAATTGATAATGACTAAAAATAGAAATATGAAGATTACCAATTATTATAAAGCTTACAGCGGCTGAATTAAAACAGGCTGGGGGCCCTTTGCCTGCATAAAGCCCAGGTCTGACCTAATGTAAAACGATTTGAGATTTTTGAATACATTTTGAATACTGAACTTAACATTTATCTGAATATATTAAACTTCAACTGGAGAAACTCAGTAATGACAAGACGCTGGGGTAGAGGAGGACTGTGAAAGCCAGTGGGTTGGATGGGGAAGTGGAAAGCTAAAGCATGCACTTTGAGTGTTGATAGTCGATGATAGCAGAGGGGAGTTAGAGCAGCTGAGACGGAAAGAGTTGTCAAGGTTGATATACATTTACAGAAGTGTTTTTACTGAAGTACTGTACTTAAGTAGTTTTCTTTGAGTATCTGTACTTGAGTATCAAATTCCTGTGACTTTTTACTTACATTTTTCAAGAAATACAGTATCTGTACTTTCGATTTCCTACATTTTCAAAACAAGTTACAAACACATTTTTCTCCTCTTAAAGCAGCTTATTTATCGACAGAGATGGTACTTCTCTGTCAGAAATATACCTGATGTAGTTGAACATGTCTATCTTGTATATATTTAACTACAGTTGTTTTTTTAGAAAAAGAATTGCATTGCAAATATGTAGTGATGGGAAAATGAAGCTTCAGTGTATACTCGAACCATTTGCTAAGTGTACTGAAACACCAGTCGGTGCTTCACAGACGTGTTTGCTTCTCTGTGTTATCTTGTGGTAAAAAAATGTTATGCACGTATTACGCACAATTAAATGCTGATTTTTTTTTTTAATAATAATACAGTATTAAGTAGCTTAATTGAATGTTTGCATGTTACATTCAGACAGAAATATACAATGTATAAAATTGATGTTTGAGTGAGTCTAGAACACTCTAAACAGACGCTCAGTGTGTTGAGCTATAGTGGCACTTGTATGCTTCACTCCAAAATATATTCTTCACATGCACACATCAGAATTTTTTATTTTTTTTTTTATTGGTCACGGGCAGAGATGGCAAAAGTACTGAAGTTACCTGAGTAAAAATGTACTCTGATAAAAGTAAAAGTCCTTCTGAATCTACTTAAGTAAAAGTACAACCAAACTGCCAAAAGCTATTATCTCAGTTAAACCTACTAGAATTCAGAATATTCATCTTAATTTTAGTTGTTTTAGCCAGATTCTAATAAAAGTTGTCACTTTTTTCAAGAGACTTGACTTGAATCAAATTTGCCATTTGGTGAGTGTATGTAAAAATAAAGAATAAAATCCAGGTTTCAAGACATTTGAACCAATCTAGAAATGCATTTTTTGCAGTGCACAAGGTTGCTTTGTTAAGCGTTGGACTGTGAGATGGGCTTTACAATGAATTTATTATAATTATTCTGACTTTTATCATGTGATAAATATAGAATTGTTAGAAATTATAAAGTTTAGGGCGATTTTCACTGCTCTAGTTTTAAGAAGAATATAAACTGTTTATGGACCTGTTTTTAAAATGTAGGGAGTAGAAAGTACAGATATTTCTTGAAAAATGTAAGAAGTAAAAGTTAAAAGTCACCATATTATTTAATACTCAAGTAAAGTATAGATACACCGAAAAACTACTTAAGTACAGTGCTTGAGTAAAAATCCTTAGTTACTTGCCACCTCTGGTCACGGGGTCTAAGCTTTTTTTTTTCTTTAATCAACCGCAAAACCAGGTCCAACATGAACCAATTCAGGTCTCTGAAGTATCCCAGATCAAGGCTCTGCTGTGGATCATGAGGCAATTCTTTTTTCAGCCAAATGACGCTTCATTTTGCTCTGCTGACGTTACTTCCTGAAAACAAAACAAAATATTCTTTCATTCTTTGCCCAAAAAAATAAAAAGTAAAACAATTATTGGAAGACATAACACTGTCAAAAACTTTCTTACTGTTACAATTATTTTTTGTCACAAAGGTTAAATTCAGAATCATTGCTCTACTTTTTACTTTTTAAGTTTTACACGTTTAAAGTAAAGGAGTTTCAGCTGTACTTTGACTTTTACCAGAGTCATTTTTTAGACAAGAAATTGTGCTTTTCTTTAAGTAGTGAACTTCAGTACTTTTGCCATCCCTGTAAATGTATTTAGCCTCAGGAATTCCTGCACCATCACAAGTAGAAGCATAAGCTATATGTCAGTACTTTTATAAGCACGTATAGGAACAAGTAGCAAAGTTAAATGGTAGCCACAAGAAATGTTCAAATAGTACAAGAGGGTTCAACACAATAAGGATTGTATGGTAGAACCAACACCATCTAATAACACTAATGGTGCTCCAATCCACATTTGGAGTACTACAGCCATTGATTTCTGAACCAGAGTCATGGCCCTTCTCGTCTCCTCCAAACTCAACCTGCTGCCACGTGTGATACATTGCGTAATCCCTATAATTTTAGCTGCACCCTCCCGGGAACTTGATTTTATCCTGCCGCCCACACTGCCACATAAATAAATAGCGCCACATACTCCGACTCCATTCATATCCCAACGCTCTCGTGCTCCTTCCATCTCACTACTACACACTTACTACACACTGTACACACAGACGCAGTACCCGAGGAATGGAGCAGCTAATCAGGCAGCCAGCCGTGGAGCCAGACAATAGGCCAGATGCTGCTAGCTTAGCGTAACATCCACAATTTCATGTCTGACTCGGGAAGATGCGCCGTGTGACCTGGTGGGACACACACCTAATTACCAGATTTGTCGCACTCGTAAATGAGATGTTTTTTCTTCTTTTTTACACAGTATATACTATTGCTAACAAACGTTAATGGCCGCCAGAGAGCAAGAAGTTTTACTAGTTGCCAATAAGCAATGTGAGTTTTATTGTTATTTTTAAAGACGTTGTAAATTGTTCCATCTGCTACTAGGCTTGCGTTTTCTGGGATTTTGGCCCGTGATTGGTGATTTAGCTGGATAATTGAGAAACACAATTTTATAGAAATTGATGAGGAAATTGTGTGGTGGGATTTTGTGTGGTTCTGTAATAGGACAACCACTGTTACTGGGCAAGCATAGTGACGTTGCAAGTGGAGTCTCAGGGTCTGATTGGCTTAAATTGAGTTTGTTGGTTAGTTGGTTCTTTTTTTGAAAGTTTGTAGCCTTTAGAAAAGCTACAGAAAAAGCAGAGCATCTGGAGACAAGCAGGTGACCCCACCAGCTTTACTTGCAGATATGACTTTACAGAGCTCCCACACCCACGCAGCTAAATTTGTTGCGCCACCATTACTGCGGGAAATTAAGCTTTTGGAGTTTATTTTTGTCATTATTGAAGCTGTATAAAACAATACAGCTTAAATACTCATTCAAAATTAAACAGTGACCATTTCCTGGCTTAAGTGTGCTTTCAAAGAGTTTATGTCCTCTTTCTTAAAAGTGTTCCACCCTGGTGATGTATACAATATGTGAAATATATTTTGTTACAAAGCCCTGTACCTATTTACTGATAAAGACAATTATCCTAGTTTGTGAAAACCTATTGTTCTAATTAACTTAATGTACGTCTTGACTCTCCTCTAGTTTGTTTAACTGCAGATATCCAGTTCTTTCATCTAAAGGAGCTTTGTCAACCAGGCAAAATGCTCTAGCCGTCTTGTGTTTTTGATCATTTGGAAAGTCCAGTGTGTAAAAATATTCCACACTCTAAACGTCTGATAAAGTTTGATCTTTGTGGCCAACATTGTTAGTTTTAATAGAAGATGCCGTCAGTTCACTGCCACAGCAAAAGTACAACACGCTGGGCTAGTGTGACAATACTGCTGGAGTTCTATAAGATCAAGGATGTGGACAATACTGACTGTAAATGTCACTACAATATACAGTATTTTGTCTATTTTCATTTTGAGTCACCATTTTAGTCTAGATTGAGTTTTTGCATACCCTCAACACATTTATGGATATTATTTGTCAACCTTTCTTGAATAATAACACGCTTTTTTGGTTGAAAATATTCTGTTCCAATTTTTACTATCTCAAAATGTAAACCAGCAAGGCCATTTAATGTCAAGACTTTTTACTTTCCTCTCTTACCTTTTAAGTCCAAATCTATTCCTAATCATGTTGAGATTAGAAGTGCATCACTTGTAATCTCAACAGAGATGTTGAGACATTTATTATGTCATCCAAATAGATACTTATACAATATATCTGTGCTTGTGAAAAGCTGTTTTAAGTTACTTTATATAAAATAAAAATAATAAAGCTACTACACTGTTTCTAGCACTTTAAGTGTAGCAATAGTGATTTTTTATGTTCTAATATGGTAAATTCTGTAAATAAATAAATTAATCTAACATTTTTAAAGGCACACTGGTCAAAGACATGCACAGTTTACTGACCACCTGTGAACAGCTTTGAGATAACTAAAGCTTGTTTGAGAAGCTTACTATTACACTCCTCACCTCAGATGCGACAAAGCCAGATTTGAGCTGTACCCTCTGGTCAGACTGTTGCTCCCCACAGTGGAGTAATGGCTTTCAGCTGCTTCTCTGCATGTTCTTGGCGTGGGAGAAGAGCACCATGACTGGGCTAGGTGTGACTTCTCTGGCACCCACTCACATCACAGCACAAATGTCTGCACAAACTCATCTGTACAGAGAGAGGCTGGGAGTACGGACTTTTATATTGTCAGGTAATTTTTCAGACACAATTACACTTCAAACAGAATTCAGTATTGGGTAAATTGGACAGTGTTGCTTTCTCGCCTGGGTGATTGTAACAAAAATTTATATTTTTTTGCAAATTTCAATGCAATTATTAGACAATGTTGCGTAAAATGTGTTATAGGTGCACTATGTAGCTCTCCGCCCCAATTCTGACTCCATAATGATGTCTTGATTTGACTAGAATGTTCCCTAGACCGGTATTAAGTATATCTAGAATATATTTCCTAATGGGTGTTTTCATTGCTCAAAAATATTTAGAAAAACAGATCACATAAGTCAAACTTTTTACCTGGCCTGGTAGCACCGAATGCTTGAAAAAGTTGAAAGCCATATTGTCTAATATTGTGCAGCCTTAGCAATATCATTTCTATGAAGAAAGTTGACTAGTTGATAGACTGTCCACTAAAAATCTTTCATGCCACACATTTAAACAGGTTTTTACACCTTAAGTTCCTATACATCATTTTCTACAATAGACCAATTTAAAATCAATATTACTAATGTATCTAATAAGGTCCCGTTTGTGCACCAAACTCCACTAAGTTTGTCTGTTGTTGTTGTTGTTGTGTTGTTGTTGTTGTTGTTGTTGTTGTTGTTGTTAGCATTGGGGCTGACTTCCTTTAGCATACCAGCAAATCTTGAACCTAACAGCAGTGAAAAAAGCTTAATGAACAATTTGAATGAATGCATTAGGTTCATGAGCAAAACATGTAGACTGATAAAGAAACTTAAAATACTTGTTTCTGTTTGTTTGCATTATTAAGGAAGAAAAAATGTGGTATAGCACCCATAAGTTAAGTTTTAATCATTAAAGAAATATGGAACAGCTGTGAAATTAATCACAAAAGTGCAGTTATCGCATTTAAGCTGTGCCCCAAATTGAAAGTTAAACATAACTTTTTCCATTTAATTTAAATAAGCTCTTTTGTAACTTTTTCCCCCCAACATTATACCCAATTTTTGCATATTAAAAACAGCATTCACGATTTCTTGTATAAACTGTTCACACTGACTTATCACCATATATGCAAGAAACTGTACATAATGTAAATATATAATTTACTACTGAAGATATTCGTTAATATGATTTTATGGCTAATTAAAAAATAAAAATAGAAATAAAGGTCAGTTTCTATGCACACAATCACTTTTCATCAAATAATTTCTTAACTAGCATAACTAAATTAGAACTAGCCTATTATTGAATTGTAGCTACATACTCTACTGATTTCCAATTTTCAGTGTTACAGAAGGAGTTCGGCAAACATTTAATTCCACCATGGGAATTACAAATTGGGTTTAATATGAACAATTCTGTGCTAATAAGGCTTACAATACTGCGTGCCATGAGCCAGGCGTGTGCGACTGTGGCTGTATAATCTCCCGGACTGGGGCTCTTCATTAAATAATCATTTAACATTTGGAGACTCCACAGAAACAGGCCACTGACCCAATTTGGTCCATTTGAGTTCCCACACAGAGCTGAGAAAAGCGTCTGAAGTCAGGGAGGACAGCAGGCAGCATTATTGGACCATTACTGCCCCTAGTGCAAGTGGGCAGAGGAACACACATGCACAAAGTGGCCAGTGTGCTTAAGTGTGGGTAATGACTGTGAAATCCTATAAGCAGGTTTAGCAGAGGGGTAAGGCTCATTACATTAGAGTGGGGACGCATTGTAAAAGCACCTTATATTTAACTGCCCACTGCACCACTCTGTGTAATCTGCACTTTTTCCTTTTATTACACACATGCTCCATTTCTGTATCATCTGCTCCTTATAGTAATAGGGTTATTGCAATGGCAGGCAAAGGCGGACCAGTCAAGTGTGTGTCCATTTAGCACATTTTGAAATATGACTGTGCATTTTGTTTATTGTCAGCAAATATTTAACTAACACACTTTAGCATGACGTTACAAGACATTAAACAATAAAGCAAACAGACTGACAACTGTTTAAGAGGTTTTAGCTTGAATCAAATGAATAAAAATGTCGTTATTGGTAAATTTTTTGGCTTGACAGAAGAACACATGTACTGAAACAAGTCAAAAAGTCTAGGTCCATCAATTACATGTTTCAGAACTGGTGAGATGATCAAAAACTAACATTAATGGCATATTTCAAAACCTTTTAACCCACAAACTCGTCGCCTGTAAAACCTCTAAAATGCACTAGAAAACAGCAAATGTCATACAGTTTGTCCAAAATGTTTCTGAGGAGAACAGTCTGACCTCAGTTATCCACTACTATCGCTTGTGTGTGTACAATGTAAAATGTAAAAAGAAATGGATTAGGTCATACGATTCACTGTATATTATATTAGACTGTATTATACCTTATTTATATAAAAGATTTTATAATTTAAATAATAAATGTGGCCCACGAGCTACTATGACTTTGATCATTTCAACCTCAACTCAAAATGATTTTAAGAACATTGTTTTAACTCATTTAGAAACCATTTTTTGCAGTGTACTTGCATACATTACAAAAATGAGAAATACTGCTAATTTATGCTCTAAATCCAGATATGTTTCGTCTGTTCTCAGTGTTGTTCTGAAAGTTATTTAGGTGTGCGTGTTTGTTTGTTTTTCAAATGAATGAGCTATTAACCAGCCAAAGTAACACCAAAGCTTTAACTCTAATGTTGAAGTTAAGGTGGTTCTTGGTGAGAATAATTGGTGATTGTTCCCAGAAAGTATATATGACCTGAGCTTGTTTAAGGCAATAAAAATGAATCTCACCAGTTGCTTGTCACAAATAAAAAGGCGCCGCACACAGAATTGACAGAATAATCCAAATTACCAGCACACCCATAGAACTCCAGCAAGTGTGGTAAAGCAGAAGGTGAAGCAGAAGCAGCCTCTTCTTCTTCCTCTTCCACACGAATCCACACAAGCTGGTGTTATCACAGAGGGACATATTGTTTCCTGGACACATTTTAAAAGAGGATCTTGTTGACCTGTTCTCTCAGAGCTTGTAGCTTCAGGGCAGACTAACCCATGAGGTGATGCACTATACTGCTGTGGCCCCAGAGGACCAGCGCTGCTCCCAGCTACGGCAAACAAAGAGAGACAAAAAAAAAAAAAACAGCACAATTGATTCAACCATTGTGCCTTTCTTTCACTAAAGAAATGTCTTCCGGCGAGCAAATGCAGCTTTTGTGATTAAGGTCGCTTTGTTTTGGCAAGTTAGTGGACTTTGAGTGAAAAGTTGTTAGTGCTTGTTTGATGTTAAATAAACAAAGATGCAAAGGGATTTGGGGGCTTAACAGGGCATGACAAATGCAGAGTTATATAAAGTATTATAATCTTTTTTTCTGTCTTAATTCTCAAGTGAGTTTGTTTGAGGCCATTGCTTTTGTGATTTTATAAGAATTAATTAAAAAAATGACTCCATTGACATAAAAGAAAATCAATGTAGAAACGCACAAAGACTGAACTGCTTTTGAGTTAAAGTTAACCTGTTTAATAGTGTTTTATCACTTTGCACTGACAAAATGTGAATTCAATAGCCAACTAGAGTAGTAATTTTTCATTTACCTTGGCACAAAAAATGAAGCAAAACTATTCCAAATGAATGATGTACTGTTTGTTGAATTGTGCAGGTATGAGCTCCCTCAGTATGGCAGCAGGAGGAAGCTGATTTCTCCCACAGGACCCTACGATGAGTACGGAGAGGTCATAGTGGACGAAGACGGCAGTTACTACTACAGCACACAGGAGTCCGACGGCGAGGTATAAACCTACTGAAAACTATTTAGAAAATTAATCAGCAGTCTGAGAAAGAGGAGGCTAAAATAGGGTGGTGTTGTTATTATTATTATTTGTTTCATAATTCTTGCAGCAACTTACTCTTTTATTGCTATAATGATACAAATAAAGTTAAATAATAAAGTTCACACATCTGTATAGTTAAAGTCAGATGCATCTAGGGCTGTACAATAATCAAATTCAGATTCAATATGATTCCTGCCATAATAGACAACTAAAACTTAATAATCATGATATAACATAAACTCTTAATGCACATTGTCAATGAGTGGAAAAGTTGCTCACAATGTATCATGTTAATAGAATACATTTTCAGCAGACATTTCTATGAAAAAAGTTACCTACTTTTATTTTAATTGTTCTGTCTTCACTTTAAAGTAATAATCAGCTAAATAATCATGATTTCATTTATGTTCCAAGTAATCATTATTATTTTGATCTATAAATGAGAAGACCTTTTTTCACTGAGGGCTGCATTCACAACATACTTGTATATTGTGCACAGAACCACATAATAGATAAAAATGAAGTAAATTTGCATTTCATTTAATTTGTTTTTAATTATCCACTACTCTGTTAATATTCAATGAACATTTATTTTAGGTTTGTATTACATCAGCATGTTTCTTATCTAGATCTTGAATTTTAATAGTTAAAAGTAATATTTTTTGTATTTTAGGCCAATTTAGCCCTCAGTCCACAGGTTTGATATGCCTGGTTTAACTCAAAGCTTTACAGAATTGGACTAATTTGACAGAGACATTTAGAGAATATCAATTTAACCAAAAAAGCTGATAGTCACAGGAGTAGGATTATGATTCCATTTTTATGCTTGTTTTAATACTGGTTATGTTGGTTTGAATACTATCGATTATTATGCAAAATTATATAATTATAATAATTAAATTATGCAGCCTACAATCTTTTCACTTTTTCTAAACAGCTACTGTACGTGTGTGAAATAAAACCTACTTATACTAATACTACTAAAAATATATATTACGACAACAGGTGAAGAGGCAGATGAACGGACGTAAACTCCACTCTCCAAAAGCCGCACTAGGAAAAACTTCAGACGGCAAAAAAGCATCATCAGAAACTAATACAACACCTAAAAGCGTTATGGACAAGTTAAAGTCTATGTTAAAAGTGAGCTCTCTGTTCTCATCTGAAAAGAAAAGCAGCAGACAGCCTCCTGCTGTCACACACCGTGGAGCAAAGCACGCATCTGGCCATCGGAGGAGCGGAGAACTGGCCTGGAAAAACCCAAGAGTAGATCGGAAAATCAAGTCAACAGACAAACAAGAGATGACGCAACAGAACAGGGAAGAGGGTATACAAGAATGCCAAACAATGGAATAAGGAATGGTTTTGCCGGGGGAGTTGGGCCTCCTACAGAACAGAGGAGAATGGAGCTTCCAGGCTTGCCGTCTTCTGGCTGGTCTGGCAGTGTTCGCAATGGGATACTCATTGACGGGACTTATTTTCAAACCACAGGCGAAGCCAGCAAACAGGCTCCAGCGAAACAAAAGCTTAACGGGGACTTGAGTCTTATCAGCCTGAGCAGGAGACTTCAGGGAGCTACCATAGCAACGGACTGGGAAAACCATGCAGAGCCAAACACTTCTATGGGAAATGGGAGTGTTGCAATGTCCAGTGGATCTTCAGAAGAACAAGGAAAGCTGTCTAAAGGTTTGACAAAAGAATGGAGGGAGAAAAAAGAGAAAGCGCTGAAGCATAAGGTCTAAAGAATTGGAGTTATCAGATACAAGCAGTCCTTCATCATCCATTGCGGAAGGTGAGAATTCCAAGGATTCGGAATACGACAGCACCTCCAAAACTGAAACCGAAGAATCGGATACGGAAAAAGACCTTAACACTACAGAAGATTCTGACAGCGATGACAGGGAAAGCTCGGATAATGGGTCAGAAAGTGAACGCGGGAATAACTCACTCAGCAAAAGTGCCAAGGCGAGGCCCAAAATTTCCAGACAGGCGTTCCCATTCGGCAGATGAGGAAAGCGAAGATGAGGGCTCTGATGACGAGGAGGCGGAATCCCGACGAAATCACGACGACCTTTCGCCAATCATGGAGGACAGCGAGGAGGAGAGGAGCAGCGGACAGGATGAGGATTGAGACGCTGGATAACATAGCAAGCGCCAAAGATTACCCCATTAGCACTGAGTAAGAAGTGGGTGATAATGATTGGAGTGCAGTGATTTCCTGAGTGGATTTTTTTTTTCTAGTTTGGCATGATTTACAATTGTCCTTGTTCCCTGCTAGTCCAAAGTAATTTATTTTCTAATCAGCTAATTTCCTTGACATGTTCAACCTCCTATTACTTCTATTTTACAGTCTTCAATTATTGCTCACTTTGGGTGACCAGATTTGCAGAAAAAAACTAGGACACATCTGGATGAGGATTGGACATGATAAATTTAAAAAACACCGTGAAAAGGATGTATATTAGTATGCACTTGGTCAAGTCATGGCTCATTCACATCTCTGTCACAACTAACTTTTGAGCAGTGTTGGGAAGTAACTAAATACTTGTATAAACTGCAATGTATTTAGTTACAATTACAATTTTATTTGGTGGTTGTTAGAATACAATTACTTTTGTCAAATCTAAGGAATACTTTTATATTTCACACAATTTAGGGTTTAAACTTTTTGAAATGGTGATGAAAACTTGGAAAAACAGCTCTGCAGTAATTCCTACTCTAATTAAAGTGAAAAGGGTGTCTGTCTCTGCGGTGGAAAATCAAGTTAAAACCATATCTTCGAATATTCTCTATGCAAATACATCGGTTTTATAGCGTCAAGTTGATTACTTTATCTAAAGGAACAACATTTCCATGAAAACAAACTAGGAGAGGCCCTCCATCAGGGCAAATAAAAGTTCATTTGGGAAGATGCATGCACACACAGAAGAAGACACATTTTAGTACTGTTTATAGTCCAAGCTAAACATCCAAACAAAGATACATGCTTTTATACATTAATGATAAATGTTTTCTTATCTTATAGACCTAAACACAAAAGTCAAAAGCCGTTTGAATCCAATAAGGCAGTTCGACGTATTCCAAGATTTTAAAATACAATACCCTGATTGGACTAACTATTGGAATATACATTTAGAATTCTTTAACTAAATACGTTTTCAAAGTATTCTTCCCAACACTGCTTGTGAGGCAGTATCTGCCTGTGTATTTCTCAATTTTAAAGAAAGAATCAACATTTTTATACTGGCTAGGTATAAAAATAGTCAAAAACTGGGTCAACTGGGACATGTCTTGTGTAAAACTGGGACCAATCAAAGGTTTTGGATAGATTTGCTGGGACATGGGACACACGACTCAAAATAGGACCTGTCCTAGGTAAATTGGGACATCTAGTCACCCCACTGCTAACTTCTTTGCACTTCTTTATCTTTTGCAGTTCTCTTTCATGGACGCCTGCTCTGACACATTGTGGTTGAATTATTTCTTGCTGTCCTTTTTTCAAAATGCAATATGTCAGTCAGTAAAATTTTGTATTCTTTGTTTTGTTTCAGCAGGGGAGAGGGAAGCGTCGGATCAAGTTGGTGTTGGATCGAGAGTACGAGACCAGTTCTACAGGAGAGGACACTTTGCCTGGGACTCAACAAAACCGCGTAGCAACCACTTTGAACAGCCACGCCAATGTCAACGGCAGCGTATACGTGGCACAGAATGGATCTATAATTCGAACCCGACGCGCCGCTAATACAGCAAACACTCAACCAACCAACAATAACCTTAAACTTCCAATCTCCCCCGTCTTCAGCTCGCGGCTAGCCAAGCACTTTAAGAAATTAGACAAAATGGCCGCCACGCTGGAGGAAAGAATCCCGCTAAGCACTCCGAGAACGGCGGCGGACGGAGGGTGCACCATCTTGCGCACTTTTCAAAGCTCAGGAAAGGCGTCCACGTTGGCCACATCCTCCTTCTCCAACACGGAACAACAACAAGACTATGAATGTGCTCAACACTCGAAACTCAAGCGTGTCCTTAGTCTCCACAAGCACCAGCAACACGGGCCCCGAATCGTCCAAGTCCAACCTGCTCAAGGCTGCACAGGGCCCGCCGCAGGTACAGACAGAGGAGAGGAGGGAGGAGGGGAGAGAGGGGGAGAGGGAGTCGCAGGTGGATGGGAGTAACACCAGTGACGAGGGGGGTCTGGTGATGAGGGAATGTCCCTCTGATCGCACACAGACGGACGAGGAGGAGCTGTGGATGGGACCATGGAATAGCCTGCACATTCCCATGACCAAACTCTGACTCACTGTGCTCCTGTCACTATAAGGACTTCTACAGGTCATGTCATCGCCGAACCACTGCAAAGAAGAAGGAGGCAAGGACTCTGCTGAACCTCCGCAGCTAAAAGGCCAATTAGCATTAAGCTAGCCAAAGAGTTTGATGGGGATTTTTCACATATGAACTACAGTGACTTTTTATTGTCTCTTTTTTTATTATTTTATTTATGTCTTTTGGACAGGCCAACAACTATTTGCTTTTATTATTGTTTACCTGTTTTCATATATTAGGATTTATTTTGATCACATTTATCACTTTCAATTTTAATCTGTTAATGCAAAATGCAACCCCGTTTGTAATATACTTTTTATTTACAAAAGAAAAGGCTCTATTTTATTTTTCAACTCAGATCACAATGGACGAATTAGACACACTATATTTGTTATAAAGTATTTGTACTTCGTAAAGAATTACTGGAAAACGAGATGAAGAAAGTTTGAAATATTTTCTATGGCCCTTTAAAGACTGGTGTCTGACTGGTGGAACAAACGTGTTTATTTAGAGGATTAAGATGGTGCAAACTCATTCAGAATCTGCCTGATTTCTTTGCATTGACATGTCCTGTATTGTTCATCCAAACCTGCCTTTTTACTGCTGTCAAGGTGCTTGACGAACTTTATCCAAATAAAAGAATATTTCATTCATGATTCATTGATTAATTGCATTATACTCAAAATGACCAACATTAAGACTCATTCTAAGAAAGAAGAAATGTGTTTTTACACATGTGCGTCTATTTGTAGAATGCAATATTACTTTGGTACAACATATTAGAAGGTTCTTCTCATAAGAGATTCAGGCAGTAAGGTGCAAATACAATGTGCCTTTACAATAGGACTAGTTAAAGCTGTGTATAAACAAAGTTTATTTTTACAGTATACAATAGGTATTTATATTTGTTTAACACTCAAGTGTGACTGTCTTTGTTACAAAGATGACTTTCAAAAAGGTTCTCTCTAAGAGCATTTTATAGATTAGAATTGTAGAGCGACTATCAACTAGGATACACATTTTATAGTAAATTAACCTTTTAATAAAACAAAAAAAAATAAAAATGTAAGTAGTCCATTAACTCTATCTGTATTTTGCTTCATCAAACACTCTTTTCTACATTTCAAAGTTTAAATCTTGGTTACTCTATCCACCTCTGCAAGTCATTCACAGCTGCAGTCTCATCTGCTTCTACATTTCTATTGCAACCTAGCTGGCCCTGCTAATAATACGATATGTTTTGTTGGTTGTTTAAAAGCTTTTATAAAAATAATAGAGATAACAAGAACAAGATTACAACAAAACATTCCATGTGATCTGACATTTGACAGGTAAAACAAAAGCTGAAGTGTGAGGGAATGTGAAGGAATGAGTATTTTATTTTTCTTAGGTCATAGGACTGACCAGTCAGCCCAGTTGTTCATTAGATTGTGTATATTAAGGACACTTGGGTTATTTGCAGAAACTATACACATTATATGCACCTGTACAGTTCATTACTGGTGAGCAGTGACTTAAAGGCCTTCAATAGTTATCTGTACAAGATATTATACACAGACTTTTTCAAAACTATTCAGCCCAGAGACATTGAAAGATTTACATTCTAAAGTCTGACTCACACTAAAAAAGCAGACACAGACATAAGAACATTTTACAAGAATTATTTGTCTCACAGTCACAGGTGGATTTTAGACTATTAAATGTGATTGTAAATTGTGGGTTGCTTAGCATTGTCACAAAGCAGAGCCTGGTGCAGTTTGACTGCTTGCTTATAACATGTTGGAACTTGGAACTGTATCACACAAAGAGAAATGCTGGTATTGAAAAGGGGCATTTTTAGACAGGTGCTACAGAGTACTCATGCCTCCCGGTTCATTTAAAACATTACACTCTGACAAACAGTAAAGCCCACTTATCACACAGACATGACCTGAGACTCAGCCAGCCCTGAGGATTTGAAAGTAAATGATACTCAAAGTCAACCTTAAAAACCACAAATGTGCATCAGGCTTGCATATCTTTTGAAATTATCTAACATGTATATTTTCTAAGCAAGTCCCTGCTCTGCTACTGTAGAGGGTTCTAAATGACTCCCAAATCTGTCTCTTCAGGATCAAGTTCGTCTGGATCTGCAGAACTGTTCTGTTCCTCATCGGAGTCTTGCACAGGTTCAAATGGCTCTTCTAACTCTGGGGTAGTCTCTCCTTGGGCGGCTCCTTTTTTAATTCCCTTCATCTCTTTTTGCTTGATCATTGCCGTTTTGTATGATGTTGTGATAGCCATTTGGCAAAGTTTGTTAAAGACTGCCTTCTTTATACCTCCACGTGCGATTATACTGTTGATGTGATAGGCCAACGCAGACAGACGGGGATCCCTCCCTTTGAGAGCTATGGAAAGTGCAGTACAAGCAGCCTCGTCATTAGTGTTTTTAGTGATACTTTGAAAGATTGACCACAAAAAAGGCGCCTTGTGCTCAAATCTGCAATCAGGTTGTCCATAGAAAAAGACTTGAGCTCGTCTGGAGAGGTTTTCCACAGCACACTTTTGTTTTTGGGATTTGAGAGGTTCTGACTTTCCTCATTGACAGCGACAAGTATCTTCTGTTTTATCTCATCAAAAAGTTCTTTATGGCTGGACATTAGTTGGCAGCAGTTCTCCACTTTTGATGGGCAATGTTATAATTATTCCTGCTTCACTTTCTGCAGGAATTTGACCTCTGTTTTGCATGGATATGAGGTAATGACCTGAAAGAAAAATTGTATATTGGAAATAATAATGTATCTTTCCATTCACCATAAACTGCCTAGACTAGAGCTTTGAATTTGTGAGAGATTGTGCTGTTACCTGTGTGACACTTTTCCTCTTCTGCTGAGAGGGCAGAGGCTCGGTGCGGAGCTTCTTGGGCTGAGGTTTGGGTGGACTTTGTGATGATGGGGAGCGGGCTCTTTTATTATCACTGGACTCAGGAAGGTTTGTAGATGCAGTTTCCTCTGTTTCCGCTTTTTCCTCTTCATCTTTCCATTTACGAAGAATGGGCAAGTCCTTTTCCAAGCGCTCGACATTTCTTACACATAAATTGCACATTCGAGTGGATCTATTTTTTCTCGGCTTTATATTCACTCCCAAACCTGCAAGTCTGTCCGACATAGACTTCTCATGTGGCAGCTTACTCTTGGCAAAAACGAGCGTTGAGTGGGAAATAACGCCGTTTATTCTCAGATTTTTGGCGCAGAAACGACACAAATCATTCACGACAGGTGTGTTTTCTACTCCAACATTTATTTGAAACACTACGATGTCTTGGCCGCCTTCTGTTAAAGTAAATTGTCTAATAACATCTTCTCTAAGCGCCATAATTTTGTTGCTAAAAAAAAAAACAAAAAAAAAAAAACTTCCTTAATCGTCATTTCCGCTACGTGGTTTAAACCTCTCTGTGATTGGCTACAAAAGAGAACTACCCTGGATTATTATTATTTATTTATTTATACATACCATGGTTTTAATTACACCAGGAAACATTACTGACTAGTGCACAAAAATCCTTTATTTTGGGACACTTGGATTAGATGGCCATACATGTATTTCTACATTAGACTGCAAGAAAAAATAAAATAAATACAATTTAAGATAATCATTTAAAAAAATAGATTACCACTGGTCTGTAGGCCTAGATATTTTTTAACCCTGAGTCATTGCATTTAACCCAAGGATTTACTTTGACATTGTGCTTCAAAATTTTAAATTTATATTTACATTTACATTTATACACTATCCTAGGGTTGATTTCCATTTACATCCACTGGTCCTTCAGTTTGGAATCACTTTTCAAATTGCAAGTTGAAAATCTAATACAGTAGATTTTATTGTGATGCTGGTATTGAAAAGAGGCATTTTTAGACGGAGGGTTACAGAGTACTCATGCCTCCCGGTTCACTTAAAACATTGCACTCTGACAAACAGTAACAGCACACTTATCCCACAGACATGACCAGAGACTCAGCCAGCCCTGAGGATGTGAAAGTAAATAAGGCTCAAATTCAGCCTTAAAATTCTCTAGTGTGCACCAGGCTTTACATTGCATGGGTTAGGTTCTGAAATGGTCTAACAATGTCATGTATTATTTTCTAAGCAAGAGGAAAGTTCCTTCTCTGCTACTGTAGAGGGTTCTAAATGACTCTCCAAATCTGTCTCTTCAGACTCAAGTTCCTCTGGATCTGCAGAACTGTTCTGTTCCTCATCGGAGTCTTGCACAGGTTCAAATGGCTCTTCTAACTCTGGGGTAGTCTCTCCTTGGGCGGCTCCTTTTTTAATTCCCTTCATCTCTTTTTGCTTGATCATCGCTGTGTTGTATGATGTTGTGATAGCCATTTGGCAAAGTTTGTTAAAGACTGCCTTTTTATACCTCCACGTGCGATTATACTGTTAATATGATAGGCCAATGCACACAGACGGGGCGCCCTCCCTCTGAGAGCTATGGAAAGTGCAGTACAAGCAGCCTCGTCGTTTGTGTTTTTAGTGATACTTTGAAAGATTGACCACAACAAAGGCGCCTTGTGCTCGAAATCTGCAATCAGGTTGTCCATAGAAAAAGACTTGAGCTCGTCTGGAGAGTTTTCCACAGCACACTTTTGTATTTGGGATTTGTGAGGTTCTGACTTTCCTCATTGACAGCGACAAGTATCTTCTGTTTTATCTCATCAAAAAGTTCTTTATGGCTGGACAGTAAGTTGGCAGCAGTTCTCCACTTTTGATGGGCAATGTTAGTGATTATTCCTGCTTCACTTTCTGCAGGAATTTTGACCTCTGTTCTGCAAGCATAGGAAGTAAGTACCTGAAAGAAAGTTTTACATTAGAAATAAATAATGTGTCTTACCATTCACCATGAATAGCCAATAGCTTTGAATTTGTGAGAGATCGTGCTGTTACCTGTGTGACACTTTTCCTCTTCTGCTGAGAGGGCAGAAGCTCGGTGCGGAGCTTCTTGGGCTGAGGTTTGGGTGGACTTTGTGATGATGGGGAGCGGGCTCTTTTATTATCACTGGACTCAGCCTCAGGAAGGTTTGTCGATGCAGTTTCCTCTGTTTCCGCTTTTTTCTCGTCATCTTTCCATTTACGAATAATGAGCAAGTCCTTTTCCAAACGCGCGACATGTTTTACACATAACTTGCACATTCGAGTGGATCTGTTCTTTCTTGGCTTTATAATCATTCCCAAATCTGCAAGTCTGTCCGACAAAGACTTCCCCTGAGGCAGCTTACTCCTGGCAAAAATGAGCGTTGAATTGGAAAGAACGCCCTTTATTCTCAGATTTTTGGCGCAAAAACGACACAAATCATTCACGGGAGGTGTGCTTTCTACGCCAACATTTATTTGAAACACTACGATGTCTTGGCCGTCTTCTGTTAAAGTAAATTGTCGAATGACATCTTCTCTAAGCGCCATGGTGAATTTTTGTTGCTTAAAAAAACAAGAACTTCCGTAATCGTCATTTCCGCTACGTGTCTGATTAGTTAAGCCCTCCAATGTCGCTTTTTTTCTCTGTGGTTGGCTACAAGTTTACAGATTTCATCATGGATTTAATTCATACAGCGCATTTTAATTACACAGGGAAATATTACTGACTAGTGCACAAAATAAACCAATAAGTAAATAATGTAATAATAATAATAATAATAATAATTAAATATAATAATAATAAAAATCATAATATAACAATAACAACAACAATAATAATAATAATAATAATAATAATAATAATAATATTACCACTGGTCTGTAGTCATTGCAGTTAATCCAAAGATTTATGGTCTTGAGCGTTCAAGACATTATTTTGACATTATTTACATTTATACGTTATCCTAGGGTTCATTTGCATTAACATCCACTAGTTCTTCAGTTTGGAATCACTTTTCACATTGCTTTGCCATGGCAGAAAAAAAACATTATGCAAGTTGAAAATCTTAAAATATATTTTATTGTGATGTTGGTAAACTATGGCATTCACCAATATACAGTTCCTTAAATTCAAGTAAATAGTCAGTGTACAACATGTGCTACACAATGTTGTAACAGCAACACAATGGCATGTGCATGATGGGAGTGTAAGATGTTCTAATGTTTGTATAAAGCAACTGCATGCTAAAGAAAAGACATCGTACTGCTGTGTGCTGACGCTGACCACCACTGAGAAATGACAATCTCACAATACGATTATAATAAAACTAAATAAGAGTACAATTCGGGAAGATGAAATAAATAAAATTATTGACAATAAATGGTACACAAGAAATGCCAACCAGGGCTTCACATTGAAATAAATAACAATGATTTATAGCTCTTTCTTTTTACCACAGTACATTCAAAAGCAGGATCCACACAGAACAAAGGAGGAAAGTAAGCCACACAGCTCTGCCCATGACAATTGTGACAAAAATGTCCCTTTGTAGTTTAGTGTAGTGATGCATTTCTCTATGGTACATTTAATCAGTGCAGCAGTGGGTAAAAGGCTGGTGCTTTATAGACCTTTCCTGAATGAATAACAGGATTAGAGTAGCTACTGTGCGGCTGATTATCATGTGCAGAAAGAGCAGTGATCTTATTTACCTTAAAACCTATTAGGTCGAAGCACCACACATGCTCCTGCACTTAAGGAAATGGGTCCTGCCTTGCCAAATCAGAGGAAAATTAAAAACACGAATCAATCAAATGTGGACTAAAAACAGTTGTAAGTATAAAGGTGTAACAAAAAACATCAGTTTATGCCAATTATATTTTTGACTCACCTGTGAATATGGAAAAACACATGCAAGTCAAAACAAGGATATAATTTAAAATTGATAATATGAAGGACATTTAAATAATAAAAAAAATCCAAATGGAAAAAAGTATATAGTAAATTAAAATATCATTTCATCTAAATTCAAGCTACTTTGAAATGAAATGGCAAAATAAAACACAATGCTGCCTGTTAAAATCAATAAATCAAATCAGTGTTAAATATTTTCATGGGAGCAAAATGCAGAAGATGAAAGGTCACTCTTGTCCCTGATGGCCATCTGCACCTGCCGATGTGCGTACACATACAGTACTGTCATTATCCAACAGTGAAAACACAACTAAACAAGCCCGCTTGTCTTTCTTTACATACTCTTCTTCCTTTCCTTTTCATTGAGCGCAGCATTTTCACTCACTCAACTCATTTAGTGTTTAGTGTAAAATGCAATATAGCTACTTGGTGGCTATTTGTAAAGAATGCACTATACTATATAGTGTGTACAAATGAAATACAATTCCTTAAAAGCAAACCCCCTAAGCATGTAACTGTGGATGTAGTTTGACCTACGTTCATTTATTTTCTAAAGGGGACATGTCTACTCTTCAAGAAAACGCCTTGTTCTCAAAATGACTCCAGAACTACCGGAGTCCTCATAGCTGCTCTGCGAAATGAGCTTTAGCTCTAAAGTGACGTTACATAGGGTCTTCAAACACAAGCCCTCAAGTCTCTCTCCGTTCTCTTCCAAGTACCAGAGCTAAGGTCCAGTCCAGGAGGGCCTCATATTTGCCACCTAAAGCAGGACTGCGGAGGTTCAACACTCCTGTTCTCCAGACTGAGCTGGAATCTTCATTAAATGCAGTTAAAACAGGACACTCATTCGTCTGGCTTTATTTGTGGATCTTCCAGTTGCGGAGGAGGTGGAGTTTCCAGGACGCGGGGGTCAGAGTGGAGAGGGGAAGCAGACTTTCTCCGAGCAGTTTTCTGGACGAAGAGCTCTGTGTGAGCCTCCCCTCTGTCACCCAGGCCTTTAGCTCCACTGCTGCAGACAGGCACCCTGTGAAAGAGACAGCATCCACATTTACACTGTGGAGAAGATTGGATTTTAAATGAATACTAGCTTGGAACTGATGAATGTTACAAATAAAATCACAGTACAGCAAGGGCAGAGAAATTAAACATAAAAACAGTCAATACAAAGCAAGCCAAATTAGTCATAACTCTTAACAGCACTATTAACACAATTAAGTTCAACCACTATCATAAAGGTGTGTTATGAATTAATGTCTAAATTAAATTAGTCCTTTTGAAAGAAAACAAAACAAACAAAAATCAAAACTGCATTTATGTTCTTTTTTTTTATTTTAACTCCCACTTACTTCATTACTAATATTCTGTGTATGTTCACCTGTCATAATCACTCATATTAACATTGTATCATGTCTTAATGAGTGTTGCCACAAAAAAAAAAAAACAACCCTGGGTGAGAGGGCTGGAGGAGGTGGTAGTTAAAGGTACTACCTCTGTTGCCGCTCCATGCACAGACAGCAGACAGAGTCACTCCTGGAGTTCAGTCAGAGCCACACAGCATGCTGCTCTCTCGTCCTTACTCTGCGCCGGACCGTCCGCTCCGCCACCTGTGGTCATACTGCGACTGCGACTGGTCAGCTTCTTCAGCTCGCTCGCAAATGACATCACTTTCTTCTTATCCTCACGAACCATCTGGACACCAGGAGTTTTTGGTCAGATAAATATTAGCTTGTGTTGGTGTTATATCTAAATTCCTGTTCCCTAATGAACATGCAAACAAGCCATGCATTTACTTACCAGTTGTCGCAGTTCTCAGAATGACATGTAATGCCACTGTGTTCATTTTGTAAATGTTTTATTCATTGAGGCAAATAAATACTTAGTGATATTAATGCTTCTATATAAAACATAAATTAGACAGACAAAGTAACAGGACAGAATTAGTTAAATAAATTAAAATATGCAGGGTGCCATGCAGGTTAAAATAGGACAAACACAAAACGTTCACAAGCGAAGCAAGCAGAGCAGTGTCAGAGGTAGCTGATCAAAGTCAAAGCGCACATAAAATGAAAAGTCTCTGTTTATATTCCTCTACGGCCTTCAGAGCTACCTGCTCTTTCAGTTTAAGGATGAACTTCCCAGCTCCTCGCCACCGGCTCTGTGCCTGGTACACACACTCTTGATCCTGAAGTAATCTCTGCACCGGTTTGGACCCAGACGACTTCTTTGTGGAACCTAAGTCCTTAGTCACCTCCTCCATCAAAACATAGTCTCCAGGGTTAGGGTTGGAAAGTATGCTGCAGGAGTACTTTGCCTTTGACAGAGTCTAAGAGACCACACTACGTTAATAGCAATGTCCTAGAACACAGTAATATACTTTTTTTTAATTAGTTTACCTGTGTAATGATGTCCTGTGCTGTGCTGTATCGAGGAGCTTTGATGACTGTGTGTGGCTGCTCAGGGGAAACTTCATGAACCTGAACAAAGAACATGTCGTCGTCTCCAGCCTCTCTACTGCCAACAGCCATTTCCTCTTCTCCATCAAGACCAGAGACTTTATCAGCTGCTTTCTGTAAAATTAAACTTGCCTTTAATAAGTGTTTTTCCTTAAAACGATCAAATATTTCACTAAAGTTTTTCAATTTGATGCTGTTTCCAACATCATCCAGTAGGGGGAGACCTAGGATAAATATGCTTCATCTCAGAACTATTATTCTCACTTAGCTTGCTTATATGAGCCCTTCTTTAAACTACTTTTTTATCAATGCCAGTCTAAAGGCAAACATTAATTTGCTTTCTGTTTTATGTAAATAAGCATTCAACACAATGTGCTGAATGCTCATGAGCAAATGTATTGTATTTTATTTATTGTGTGGCCCTACGGTTAAGCATCACTGGAGTAAAGCATGCCATTTATATTTACATTTCTAACTGATTAAAATCGGACAGTACCTCTTCTCTAAGTTTTAGACAGAGTCTTCCCACATATCCCTCGTCCATGGTCCAGTTCCAGACCAGTCTGAGGACTTTCTCCTCAGCAGCCAGAGTCCGGACCTGAGCAGTTCTCTTTACATCGACTCCTCGCTCCTTCAACAGAGGTAGCTTTTCCTCAACCAATACATATTCAGAGGGCCTCTCAGCGGAGCTCACAGCCTGTGACAGGAGACACTCATTGTACATGGTGATCTTAACGAACAGTTTAGACAAAATACAAAGGACATACCTTCTCCAGAAGCTGCCTGACTGTAGTGACCTCTGAGATTGAGAACAGTGTGAAGGGCTCAGGGCCAGGAGCTCCATGGACTGTCACTTTATGCTGCTGTGCCAAACGTTTCTCCTCTGAACTGAAGAGCTACAAACAAGACACAGCTGATGAGAAGCGTATTTAATATAAACAAATAGCTCAACATATGTCACTTAAAGAACACAAACCAGTGAAGCAGGAGTCACACCCCCTGTAGGACTTTCTTCTGTTCTTGTGCTGAAGATGAATAAACTAGACACTTCCAGAGGTTCATTGTGCTGTGTTCTAAGCTGTACATGCCTGTAGCCTACGACATAATAGAAAACATTCCTATGCTTTTTTTTGTACTTGAAACAACAAATTATAAATTCTAATAAAAAAACAGTTTTGTCTTACCAAGCTTAAGAGCCTTCAGAGACAGTGTCCTCTGAGCTGTGGTCTGAGAGCTGTTGTTCTCCACCACAGAAAACCTCACAAAGCACAGGTCATCGAAGTAGACGTTGAACTGGAAATGTTCGCTCCACATGGGGTTCAGAGTGTTGCGGTGGATGGGTTTGGTTCTGAAGTGGCAGCTGTCGACGGGCATGCCCAGAATGTCCACCTCCACACAAGGGCTGCCTGAGCTGTTTCCAGGACAAACGTTCTGCCCAGAGACAATCTGACACACACAAGAGATTTAATTAAGACATTTCAGCTAAATTATGTAAGTTTATTAGTTTTACAAATATATAGGCTATGGTACAGCCAAAGTGACAACACTATGGTAAGATGCATATACAGTAACCAATCTAAAAAAAAAAAAAATCTAAACTTAAAGTAGTATGCATGAGTAAATCAAATCAAAGTTCTATTGTTTCTTGAATAGATGTATGCTCTTAAGGCTTTTATGGGCCCAGTTCTCATTTTCTTTAGGTGAGTTAAAAGGGTGGCCCCTTTGAATGTCACATTGTCCAAACACATTCAGCTCGGCTCACAGCAAAACTGTCTAAACACACCTTAATGAGACTAATACGGTCAGTGTGTGTGGTATGTGAGCAAGCAATGCAATGAATATTTTATCCAAGATTTCTTTTGTTTTACTCACTGTGATTGAATAAAGAGCAGGAGTCATTTTGTCTATATCCCTCTCAATTGGACAGAACTGGTGATAAAGCGGACAGCTGCGATCCCACAAAACTGCAGGCTTCAGAACATACCCACATCCACCATTGGCTTCGAATAATGCCACGTTCAGTTGCATTGGTAAATCTAGTAGAAAGAAACAGGCAAAACATACTGTAACTAAATGAAATTCCACCATGCCTTTCTCACACTGACGACACATTAAGGAGTAACAGTATTAATAAGAGAAATAACACAAAGCCGACGTAGAGATTTACACATAAATTAGCCAAAATTTAAATGACAAAAAATATAATCAAACTTTGTTGCACTTGATGCCTGTATAGAATGATTTTAAAATACAAATGTTCAAATGAGTTTTAAAACGACGTCCTATGAAGCTTCCTCACCGTCTGTCTGATAATTGAGGGCCACGAGCTGAATGCCGTGCAGCCAGAAGAGCAGAGGGTTTGGGTTGGTGGAGTCGATCCTGGTGGCAGCGGGGTACGTCCTCAGCAGCTGGCACGCTGTGTGTTGGATTAGCTTCTGAGAGTAACGTCTGTAAAGTCGCTTGGCCGCGTTTTCGTTGACAGAGGAGATGTGGTAGCACTTTGGCGTTCGGATGATGGCGCTCAGTGAGGTGGAAGCATTAAGGACAGGAGATGTTTGTTCTTCCCAACTCAGACGCTCACTACCTGCAAACAACAAAAATGTTATATTTTTTTGTTTGTTTTTTGTCCTCCTTTGTGTTCATTGAAAAGCTTATTCATGGCTTACTGCTGTGTTAGTCTATTTTTAAAGCATTTTGAGGTAAAATTAAAGTCTGGTATAGATTGAAACCCTTTTTAATGTAGTTTTTTAGGTTACAAGTTAAATTCTTTGCCAACTCACAAACACTGTCATTTACCAACAATGTAGTACATAATTGACAAAGGGGATAAAGAATCACACATACATATGATCAAAACTGATACAAAACTACAAGCTGATCATACCTCAGAAATGAAACATGGCCAAACATAGACAACATTTTTGCTAGTGAACTGAAATCAGGGTAAATGCACTCTCCCAAACTACAAAACCACACAACTACACAAACTAAAACTTTCCACTGTTTTGTAGTGCTTGGAATTATTATGGGAGGCTGGCCTTTCTACCTTTCCCAGGGGTGCGGTTCTGTGCCACGACCTCCCCTGTTGTGCTGCAGCGGGTGGGAGCCGTTCCAAATATGGACTTCCTGCTCTTCCCCCTGTCCTTTCCTCGGCTGGAGCCAGTTGGAGACAGCGTGGATAGGCCTGAGCACCCCCCAAAAAAGACAAAGAAAAAGGTCAACAATACAGAACGGGCCAGTGAGTTTGAGCTGTGTCGCTGTACTAACAGCAGCTAGCGCTACGCTAAAAACATAAACAAACCGGGCTTTAGGGAACAAAATGCTCTACAGTTTTATTATCCATATATGGACACTGCAAGTAACTTTTCACTTATAATCGGTGCAAAACCGATTTTAAGTTATTGTATTTAAAATAAACTGTTAGATCTGACACAATCAAGCATCTTATTAAAACTGTGAATGTGTGAATCTATGTGAAAGCAAAAGTATCGGTAAAAGGTAAAAAGTGAAAAGTGTGAGATTTGTACCTGGAAACTTTATGGCCTGGCAGTAGATGATAAGATCAGAGAGCTCCTGTGCTATTTGACGGCTCTCCTTCTTATTCTGAGGCAGGTAAAACTCTTCTCCCAGTTCCATGTCAAACACCTACAGAAGAACCAAAGTAGTAATGATTAAGTTATAGTTAAAATAATGGGTTCCTTTACCAGTGACTTGTCCTGTACCTTTCCTTTGCTCTGGCTTGTGCTGTCTGTCTTTTTCCTTTTGGGCATTTCATCAACTGGATGCTCCTCTTTTTCGGCAGGACTCTTTCCCTCAGGTTTGTCATCCAGGATGTTATCTGTACATACAAATTTCTTCTTTAATGTTTTATACGTTCACAATATTTAAATCACCAACCAGTTTAACAAGCACAATGTAACAAAAGTTATTTTCTTGTTTTATTTGCTTGTTATGCACACACAAGTCTGAAGCCTGGAGAGATAAGGAGCTGTGTGACTGGTCAGACACACAAACATTGCAGCAGGTGTTTGTAATCAGACATTTCTGCTATAATCAGGGACGTACAGTGCGAGGTCACAATATGGTAGAAGCTAGGACCAACACTCCACAAATTTGGCTAAATTGCACTAAAATTGTTTGTTTTTTGATTTCACAACAGTAGACACACTGCTATTAAATTTTGAGACAATGCAATTGAGGCTCAAACAAGCTGTACCTGTAAAGTACCTACTGTATTACACCACAAGGTGTAACAGTGCACTTCGGGTTTTTTTTTGTTTTTTTTTTTTGACTGATCAGATGCAGATTCTCAATGTATCATGAAATCAACATAGCTCTAGCTACTACTTTCACAGAAATAACTTAGCATGGCTTAAAACTCTCGGGAATCAGTTTTTAAGAAAATGGGATTCTTAATGTGTTTTACAAAAACTTTGTGAAACTGAAGAGAAAAATGTTTGCTTAGTTAAGAAGCATCTCAATAGCCTAGCAGCAACACAGCCTCAGATGCATGCCTTAAACAGGACACAAGCTTGTGTCTTCTGCCTATTCTACTCTCCTTGCTGAGATAGTGAACATGTCGGGACGATCTGCTGTGGGATTGAGCGGGCCCTGGTGCTTTCCCCTGGTCTCTGTTTGAGCACAGGGGCAGTGCGGGGCCTGAGAAACCAGATGGCTTTGTTTTGTTTCCCTGATGAGTCTGCCCAGCCACGGGCGAGGTCACAGACAAATACAGTCAAAAGGAGCAGAGCAGGAGGTGCTGTTTGCGTGGGAGAATCTAAGCCTCGAAATCAGAGAACGTAAAGATGAGCAGCTAGTCATCTGTCCATAAGCTTTTACAAATGCATGGAATGTTCCTGCTCTTGTGTTTCTTTGAGTTTCAGGTCATCACTCCACCATAATTACACAGCAAACACGATAGTAACAGATAACAGAGGAAAATTTAACTCTACATGGCTTGTATTTGTTGTACTTACAGCAGCATTGATGCATTGGCAGTCACAGCCTTTTTGTCAAAATATTGCGCTGTGATATGCTTGTAACTGGAGCTGGCACTTATGGTTACAATTGTCTTATCAGCAACAAAGGCAAAAGTCTGACTAATATTTTTTACGACATCAGTTTTACAAAGCATGACATTAGCTGTACTTTTGCATTGACTTAAAATAAGACATGATCCCTCTACTGGCTGCAAAGGTAATTTACACAGGCAAAATAATCAAACCAATATAGCTCAAAATTAATCTGAATGACTAAGGACTTAAAACTATTTCAAAGATCTGCCTAGTTGGATGAGGACACAATGCTAGAACCACTTTAAAATGTGATTTGCATGTCATAAGTGTGTAAATTTGAAAAGTTGACGTCATACTGTTCAAACAAAGCAAAGCCAGGCCATGCATTTACCTTCCAAGCCATAGGAGGCAGTAGAGGCTGAAAGGACATCAGCTGACAGTAGAATAGGCGAGAAAGAAGAAAGTAATGGGATTTAAATGTTAACATTTGAAAAAAAAGAAAGCAGAAATCGGAAAGTATAAGTATAAAACTGACTGTATATAAAACCGTTTTCTCACCATCTGATAGTGACTCGTAGTCATAATCGTACTCGTCTTCCTCCTCTTCGTCTTCCTCGTTTGGATTGCTGTTGGGCGATGCGATGCTTTGCGAACCGTTGCTGGCCTGAGCTTGCATGTGGGCGAGCTGGTGAGCCTGTAAAGAGACAGAGGAGCATAAATATTTAGAAAGTCCAACCAGAATCAGCTATAATCTATGGCTGTCCATAAAGCAGTTATATACAACTTCCTATCTGAGTGGATACATTGTGGCCCGTTCTGTTTGTGCAACACTTAAAACTAAGAGGAAATGGTGCTACTGCGGAGCATTCATAATTAATGTTTGACAGCACTTTTTATGAGGACTACTAAATATTGCATGAACCAATATCAAAGTGCCTGTACAAGCTGACAATAAGCACAATAGACATGAATTATGCACAGGAGCATTGATAAGTGAGTCAACCTTTTGCTTGAGGATGTCCACAGGCGCCTGGTGAGCTTTGAGTTTCTTGTTTTTCAGCAGGATCTTGCCCCTGAGTTGCCACGGTGACGGTAGGTGAGGGTCATCGCTGAAGTCACTTTCGAACAGGAAACGGGTCACAAGACGATCCCCAAACACTGTCTGTTATATTGATTAAAAAAATCTTCAATCATCTCTCAAAGAAAAACAATAACATTTTCCAAACATGTTTGTAAAGAAGTTAGACTACAGGATTACCAATAATTGTTACTGTTATGATAAAAATGTCTGCCATATTCTAATCTACTTTTTTTTAACAAACAAACACACACTGCTCACAAATTGCTCCATTCAGAGGCTGAAGTATGATGAAGTTTCGCCAGATAAAAGTCCAATATTTGATATGTTAGTCATACTAAAATATGTGCAGTCTTCAGTCTACTGCATGTTTAACTGAAGCATTTTTCAGAGAGGAAATGAAAACAATACAATTCTCATTTGTACCTTAAAGATTTCAGCCATCTTGCGCTGCTGGGGAAGAGAGCAGTGATTCTCTATTGACAGTATGACTGGCATGTCAGAAGTAACAAATGCAGAGCGGTTTACGGCTTCCACCACATCCTATGAGAAAGCAGGTAGAAAATAATTACACTTAGCATTTAAAAATACATGTGTTTAAAGTGCTTGTTAGTTTATGAAAAAAATCTGATTAATTATATCCAATTGATAAGCAATGAGATCATACCTTAAAAGGAATCTTGGTTGTAAGGTGTGTCCATGATAGATTACTGGCATCCCATCGTCGCCATCCCAACAGTCCAGCTCAACGCTCCTACAGCCTTGCAGTAAAACCTGGAGAAAGCATGTATATAAGTCCTCACATCAAGTATAAAAGGTATATGAAGTACTTGGTGGACAGAACAGCACACCTGACTATAAAGCTCCACAGAAGACTCTCCTTTAAGCTGGTGTCCAGTCAAATATGTGTTATGAGAAGATTCAATGTAGTAGTATGACAGTGGATACTGAAGCTCTTCGGGGTTTATTTGAGATTCTTCATTTCTTGATGCAAAATTATCCTTGTCCATTAAATACCTATTGAGAAAAAAACTTCAGTATCAAGTCCAAAGTATTTACAGTGCAGTTATTATTTCAACATACCTTGCAAATCCTTCAAATGACATCCAGCCCATTTGCCTCATACTTGCAGATGGTTCAAATTTCTGAAGGAAAAAAAATAGGTAATTGGTGATAAGCTATGATGCAATTACCAAATAACATTGCAATTATATCATCTATTGTAGGTGATTTAAATTGTTGTATTAGTTTTCCAGATCAGATTCAGATTAATGTAAACATTTTAATTCTACAACAAAATCATACTTTTCTAATGACAATTACACACATTGCCAAAATTGTTCAAACCTGAATAATGCTGAGTATCTCGTCATAGCTTAAATGTTCTTTCTGACAGTTGATTAAAAAGTCGTTGAGCTGAGTAATGGACAGTCCCAGGACCCCCAGAGAGGCGTTCTCCACCCCAGTGCCATTGGTCACAATGCTGGCCGCAGCGATGGCGTCTGAGATCTGCTTCTGATTGTCCGACATAAGCTGCCTGGTCCGAATAAACAGTCCCAAATCTGAGCTGTTTCTCGTGAGTAAGTCTGAGGAGTCAGGGAAAGGTAAAGGAGTTAAGGAACACTGTTTAGAGGAGGTTTATCTTTATTATCAACAAGAGTGCAGATTGTACCGAGGTCTGGCTGTGTGCCTGTGTCTTTGTCGTCTATCTTGAGGTTTGTGTAAAGAGGAGCAGACTCTGGGCCTGAGCGACTGCAGGGGATGGCAAAAGTGTCAAACAGCTCCTTCAGGTCCTTCCTGCTACGGATGCTACAGGCATGGAAAGAAAAAAGTTATGTTAGACTTTTCTTTATAAATTTTAGGCGTTGCATATTTTATAACTATGTTTATACAATAATAGGTTATCATTTATCATCACTTCCCCTAAATAATTACCAAAAGCAACAACTCAAGGAGAACAATGCAATCTTAAAAATGCAGAATGACTGGTATGAAAATAATCCATTGCTTATCATGAAAAAGACGCTCCTCTTCAACTGACAGAGAAAACAGGAGCTAAATATTTTAGTGAAGATCCCTTGGAAAATCTCCCAGAAGTGATAACTTGGAAAATTATTTGGTTAATTTGTTTTATCCCACTGTCCTTTATATAATTATTATAAGACAAATGAGCTACATAACACACAGAGTGACATGACAAATAATTGACAAATGCATTAAACATTTGTGCAGATAAATTACTTTGAAATATGTTTTAAGCTTTACAAACTTAGAACTTTCATACCTTTACAATAATACCTGTTTAAAGTGAAAAGTGGCATTCACCTAAAAGATTTGAAAAGCTCCACAAACTCGATGAAGCTCATGGTGCTGTCAGAAATCATCAGATTCTGGAAACCTTTGAAACAGCCTTTTCCTCGGCCGTGCCAAGATCTGCTGCTCCAGGCCCTACAGTGACAACAGACTTATGAAGAACATGTAAATACAGTATATGAACAGTATATGGTTTGTAGGGGTAATTTTATGGCAAACTTGCCCATAATAATACCATCCTAAGTTCAAACATACCCAGGTTGTGACTTGGTGCCTCCGGACAGGATTGGGGAGGACTGTGGCCGAGACTGATTGGCCCCGGTCATACTAGAGGAAGAGGATGAAGATGAAGAAGAGACCAACAAGCCAGGACTTTTACTGGACGAGAGAGAGAACGGTCCAGGGAATCCATCCTCTATGGGACAAGAATTGTTTGTTTCAAAACAATTTAATGACACATTTTATCCCATGTGTTTGAGCATTAATTTAAATTTTACCTGGATCTTCTTGGTCAACACTGTCAGACTCGGGCCCGTTTCGATACAGTCCCTCCTTACAGCTGCGGGTTTTTCTGGAAACCATTTCATCATCTGTAGCATCTCCGCTGTCTCCCTGTGCAAGCGATACATGCAATTTACAGATAAGAAAGCCATCAGTCAGGCAGCAAGTTGTACAGTGAGCCGCGTGGAAGACAGAAGCAAATCGTCCAAAGCATGAGCCAAATGTAGTGTGAAATGAACCGCACTGACCCGCACTAAGGCCTTCTTCTTCTTCTTAGCCTTTTCATTTATTCCCAGAGGACTGTTTTTCTGTGCAGTCGTTTTCTCCACTCCCCCAGAGCCCATGTTCCACCTCCTTCCCCCAAAGAGTTCAATGGCCTGAGCTAAAGTAGGGCCCTCGTGCCTACCTTCCTCCTGTTCCAAAAAGGTATGCATTTGTTAGCAACCATTAATCAATGCATAGATGTAAACATTGGAAGTGAAAAGTATGCGGAGAGTAATAGTTTACCTGATACAGAC
The DNA here is from genome assembly GCA_038363315.1 of Mugilogobius chulae. Classification (NCBI taxonomy): domain Eukaryota; kingdom Metazoa; phylum Chordata; class Actinopteri; order Gobiiformes; family Gobiidae; genus Mugilogobius; species Mugilogobius chulae. Next base: position 32,609,966 of record CM076401.1, on the reverse strand, counting down.
TGACATATTGCCTCCGTAGCCATTGCAGCCTTTGATCTGGAAACTTCTTTAATTTTCTGATGGCATTTACCAGCTCAGACAGGCCTTTAAACAACATTTGTGCAGTATTTTGGGGAGCAACAAAGTGCAAAAGCCTGATGGAGACATTGAAATTAAAGTGTAAATTACATGCAATAAATCAATGTGACTAGAGTTGACAAAATTGAAATTCTCAGTCAGTCTAACAGCCCTATCTGCAGTATCTCACCTGTTGTCAGTGGTACCAAGCCCATAGAGGAGGCTCAGTCCATTTTCCTCCACATTCATCTGACTCAGCTTGTTCTGCACGCACACTCCGTGGATGTCGATGCCCTGGTGACCCATGAACACCGCCTGCACATTGACATCAGAAGCAAACAAAAACATTACTTCACAGAGATGACTGAACATGTAATTCTCTTAGAAATGCAATGATTGCAAACCTTGACAACTGCCAGGTCCAACAGGCCTTCTGTGAGTCCACTGCGATGGAGTGTCCAGAGCCACAGTGGTGCTCAGACGAAAAGCCCCCACCACTCGGAGGCTTACCTGCAGTAATTCAACACATTTATGAGATGTTTGAAGTGCAGTAAAAGCAGAGGAAATTGAACAGGTTTGTCAGATTTACAAGTAGTTTACAACTACATGGATTAAACACATGGAGCCGACGTTGTGTGTACAGAAGCATTATACAACAGGAAACAAGATAATGAAATAACCGGAATATTTTAAACTCTGCCTCTTAACAATACAAAACTATCTTAAAAAATACATACTATATAAAGTCAAGTTGAATGAGCTTCTATCCATGATAAAACATTGTTCCCTGATTACTATCTTACACAAACTTGTCTTTAGATTGACTTATTCATGTTTGAATCATCTTTTACTGTCCAGCATTCGATACTTGCCCACTGGTCTGTACGTTCTTCAATAAATACAGTATTAAAAACGACTCCTTGTCACAAATGCATTGTTCAAAATGTTATGTCAATGTCACTAATAAGAGGTGAGACTCAAAAGTTCTTAAGTTTTGAACAGGAAACGTTTTAAAACAATATTGTTCATACAAAGATACAGTATATGTATGAATGGCTTAATGCTTAATTGATCTGTATCTTTTTATTTACTTGTTCGCTATATTGTTTGTCCTCTTTAATGAAAATGACTGTTGTTCATCTCTAGATCAATGCTTCCTATTGCATCCTTGTTTAAGTACCCCAGGTCAGTGTGATGTTGTCAGGCTGGAGACGCAGAAGCAGCGTGCAGTGAGGTGACCGTCTTGATCATAGTGGATCACTGTGGCACCTTGCAGCAAAAACTGGTGAATGTCAGGTTGTAGAGACAGCACGTACCTAAAGGAAGATTAGGGTAATAGGCAAAGTTTATTAGGATATTTTTTTATTGTTATTGTTTTTTTTTCTTTTGCAATACAGTAAGTATAGTGTAGTGTAGTGTTCTTACCAAGGAATAAGCTCAGTGTTGTGGTTGAAGGCTTTGTGTGAATCCTCAATGCTCTGACTGTCTCCTTCTTTTGACACAGGCTCTGAAGACAAGTCGCCCTCTGAGTCAGACAAATCTCCAACCATGAATCTATAAAGCCAAAAAAATAATACAATGTTATTCTAAACACATCTTTTAAAAGTAAAATCCATGCATCATTCTTCCAGTGATTTCAAATGTTGCTAAAAATGCAAAAAAAAACAAAAAAGAGACAAGACAAAAAGAAACAAGTAAAGTAGCTCTTGTGCTTATGTGCTGGGCTGAACAGGCAATTATGTCATGCTTTGTCAATGCTCTATTAACACAATGGAATACAAATGACACCTATGCAATAATGAAAGAGCTCTAAAGCATCTAAACCACTTACAAGGCACGGTTTGAATCTGGTGGGGTCTTAAATGAACAGGAACTATAGTGAAAGAGGGGACAATGGAAAGACAGTGAGAAATGATGTTTAAACAAATGATGACACTGATGATGACACATGACAGACATTACACAAATAATTCTTCTCAATTTAGATTTTTAAAAGAGTTTTAAAAGCATTTCGACATCAACATGAGTAATGTTCAGGAGATTTGAAAAAAAAAAAAAAAATTCTAAACATCCTTCTGAAGAAAGAACATATCAATTCACATCCAAGCGTTGACGTTGAAAAATTACATATTAGAGAATTGTCTGAAAATACTGTAAAACAATCCAGGTTACTTCCACTGCATTCCAAGAACAATTAAATAAACAAAGCAGGAGACTGAAAAATCCTGTCCGGATAAAATAAACTTGTCAAAGGGACTTTATCATCTGCTTGGAAGGCTTACTGTTAGAAAAAAATATTTTTTAAGAATTACAGCATTAAATAAAAAGCACATTGACTGACTGGTTGCGATTGTAGTCCTTAAAGGAGTTGTTTCTGGATGCCACTGATGGACCACAAGGACCACCTATAGAAGTGTCATCTGGCTCCTCTGCTTCTAAACTCCGATTACACGACCTGAAAACAGAAGCAACAATATGTCACAAATTGCAAGAGACAAAACAGTAACACATCAATTTATGATCACTTGAAGGAGATGTGTTTTCCTGATACTTAGAATTGAAGTACATTATGAGTAGGAAATCATTTAACTTTTAGCCAGAATGTTTTTTCAGTCAAAGTCTCTCTGTTCCTGGCAATATTATAGATACAGCTGCTTACCATTTGTTCAAAAGACATGTTAAAAACTGGCTAATAACTCATCAAGTCTGTGAATACTAGCTCGCTGTGTCATGTACTGTGTGTGTTTTGTCCTTTTGCAATGTGAGTGTTCTGTGTGCAGAATGGCTTTTGCTGTCTGTGTGTGTGTGTTTTTCAGTGTCCTTACCTATGTTTAGTTTATCTTTTGCACTGTTGAATATACTTGAAACATTTGTATGCATATCTCATGTAACATTTATTATTACATTTCAGGGTGACTACTTCACCATCTGTCCAGGGACTACAGATGTAAAATAGCCTTTCTGGCTAATTCGGGTACATTTACAGAAATGTTGATTAATGTACACTGTCCCTGTCAAATAAACCAAATAAATAAACAGGCTTTATAATTGAATGTAATTTAACTGTAAACTGCAGCAGTTTTGCAAATACTGTATGTCCAAATGAACTACAATATAACTTTGAATTCACACAGCAATATTTGGGGAAAAAAACTTTAAAAAGTTGATTTTATAAACAGATAAATAAATAAACAAGCGTACCGGATGATTTGCAGTATGTTACTGACTGTTGCTTCTTTTTCAGGAACGTGCAGTCCGTCTGGTCCGGAGCGAGACATGAAGTTCTGTTGGCCGCTGTAGTCGGACACAAACTGTACAGAGGAAACAAAATAAACAAATACAGATTACACTCCTACACCATTAAAACTACATAATGTTTACTATGATTTGTGTGTGTACATAATTTAGGCAGTGAGGGGTGTTGTGTGCGTACCTCCAGCGAATCCTCTGTAGGGTCATGCTTTAGGCTGATGATACTCGCCGTCCCATCTAAAGCATCACTGAGCTCCTTCAGAAAAACTCCACAGAAAGGTACCACCTGAAAGTACAGGTTATTAGCTAAAATAAAAGGAATAGCAATGGATAGTTTAATTGAAGTTAAGTATGAGTAAAAAAAAAGATTTAGTCATTTTTTTAAGCACAAACAAGACACAGTGCAACAAAGAATTCCAGTGTATTCATCCAAAATCTTAACAAAATCTTAATTGCAGAATTTAAGTATTCACTCACCTTGCATCCAGGTATATTGAGAGCTCTGGTCACCACTTTTTTGTACTCTGATGAAGTCTCGTGCTGAGCCATGGCGTCCTTCAGGCTTCTCATGGTTTCTATATCTGACTGATCCATAAACTGCCACATCTTGAGGACCTTGCGAGATCTAAAAACAGCAAAAACATTTTAAAACATTATGTTTTTACGAGATTGATATAAAAGTAACTTTGTTTTGAGTTGTATCACCTCAAACCCGCAAGAAACTCCATTACACCGTTGTAGTTTCCCATGTTCCAACAAGATTTGGCCACATGCACCAGATAGGAAAAGACTTCTCTCTTCTCCTCCATTGAACTCGCTGTGAGGACCAGCCATGTCACCCAAGAACTCACCTAATTGGTCAAGTATAAAAAAAGTGTTATGGCATACACCTTTACCCGCCGATCCCAAGGTTCTATTTCCATAAAATCAACAGTTAAGAAGTGGGTGGAATATCTATTGATGACTTGTTTTCTACTGATATGTGCAAAAATTAGGTTTTGAAACCAGATATATAAAAGATAATTACAAATAAGTATAAAACCAGTCCAGATATCAGTCCATAAATTAGTCTTATTATTTCTAGCTGTAGCATTCTAACAACTGACCTCCAGCATTCAAGGCTGTACAGAGTCACGCTGTAATTCTCTGATACCTGCACCTGTGTCTAAAGCAGCAACGTATGCGCAGAAGTTTGCCCGCTGACCACACGGTGACATAGTTCAGGAAGAATGAGCTCAGATACCCAGCGGCTGTGCTTTGTCGCTGAGCTGACTGCCCTTAAGCACGCGCAAACTAAAACACAGGCCAGCAAAAACAGATACGCATCAGGTCAGCTCCTTTATCACGTTCTGTCATGGGGCCTATACACCAGGCCTAGTGAAAAGACTCAGATTTCAGGCGACTGTTACAAAAGTTTCTATGCACATAGTGTAAATACCCGCCCTCAAAACTCACTAACCCCTCACAGGCTCCAAAACATCCCCTGGCCCCTGATCTATTACAGTGTTATGTAAGGATCTCGGCAGCCCCCCAGAGCCAATTTAACAGTGACTAAATAAAGACACAAAGGTGCTGCATGCAACAGGACGCAGACAATATGACCAAGTCCCCAGATATGCCTATTTTATGTAACTCAGTGTAGACTGTAAACTACAAGTCAATGTCTGTTGAAAATAAAGAAATAATTATTATTAACACAGCTACTGCTACTAATACTACCAATACAAATAATACTATTAATAAAATAATATTAACAAAAAAAAATTTCATGAAAAAATTCTAACTTAAGACTGGATTGGTGACGAACGTCAGCTCAGATTTGTTTCTATAATATTGTAAATGGGGATTTGGCTCCCTCGTTTCTTATTCACTTTTTATTGAAGCATCCTTTTTTCTATAACCACTGGTGTCAGGCTCACAATTTTGGTCTTAAAATGTATGCTTTAAAAGAGCTCTACATAAATTTTATGTTTGTTTCGCTATTGACTTTGTAAATTAATATATGAACAATGTAACTGCTGAAACCCAGCTTGATCGACAGCTACCACGGCTTGGAGCAAAGCGCTCACACCGAGGAAAGAGGTGCAGCAGGAATGGTCGTCTATCAACCTCACAGTTTTCTGATTAGCTGTGGACTTGGATATAAAAATAAAATTAATATGGAACTGGACTCTACATACTACTAGCCTTGAAAAGTTTCTTTTAAACCAAACCGTATGGTGCCATTACATCCATTGTTTTTACAGTTGGTGATGGTTTATACCATCATCAACCTTTCAGTTACACGTAAGGACAAATTAATGTCAATTGTTAACAAAAAAAAAAATCTAGTGTTTACTTAAGAAAGTAAAGTTAGATCAAGATAAATAAAATAAAAAAATCAGAACACAAAGAATTAACTATATTTGTAATTTTGCTCATGATGATAATAAATGAGGAGCTGCTACAAAATAACCAAAACCAAAAACTGAGACTGACTTTACAGAGAAAGCTTGAACATACTGGATTAAAAGTGACATACAAATAACACAAGTTGAAACCCTAGCCCCTGTAGTACACAATGTCATAGCCCCTGTGTGTCTGTCCAGATGAGCAGCAGTGACCTCTGCCGATACTAAATGATGGGAAAGCTCGCCGGCTGCTGACTTGAATTACTGTCACCATCAAAACCATCCCGAGCATCTGTAAAGTGGCTTTTTCGAATGCACTAGATCAAGGCGCTGTGCAGAGTTGGCATCACTTCTGATATTCCAGATAGTGGACATGACTGTGCGGTGTTATGTGGCAAAGACAATCAAAGACAAACAGAGTGTTAATGAAGGAGAGGAGTTTGTGATCAAATGCAGTGTGTAGAAATAGTAAACAGAAAAGCTTGACAAGTCTTTGAAATGCAGACGAATGTCTTGAGCCTGAACAAGCCGATAGCCTTTGATGTACATGTCCATCTGTCTGGCCCGTCTGTCTGCCTCCTCTGTGCATGAGCTGGACCAAGCCAAAACTTTCTCCTTGATGCTTGCATTGCATAACCAAGGTTGATATGAAACTGCAAACTTCACTGTGTGTTACAGCTAAACACATCACACAGCTTGCAAAGACTGTTTCTAATCACATTATAATTTATTTCCATACAAGGGCTGAATGTGTACACAATTTATCAAAAATCTACCAAGCATAAAGAATTATGACGGACCATCTTTAACGAGTGGTTGGAGTCAGGAAAAGTGACGCCATTCACAAGAGGCACTTAAAACGTCCACTACAAAAACTGGAACGCATTACTGCAGAGCTGTAGCATGTGCACATATAACTCTCAATAATTTTGACCGTCATGCGATATATTCTCACATCAACCAGGTATCAAATTTTAAACTACTACTTCTCAAAGCATTACTGTTATCGTTCCGACTCCGGTTTCAGTGTGTCCATATAAGGTTACTTGCACATTACCGAAAGTGTGTTGCGCGTCTTTCTGCTCGCTGACTTAAATGAAAACCAGCTGATGTGAACGGCACGCAACTTAAAGATGACATCATCATTCCAAATCAATCTGATGCTTGCTCTCTCTTTCTCTCTCTCTCAGCCTGAGTGTTGCTGTGTGCTGCTTTCATTCAGTACTCGTAAGAGACAAGAAGAGAGGGTATTAGCCAATAATAAATCTGACTGGCTCCACTTACTGACTTTTTAGTTTAGAGCTATTCAGCTTTATTTTCTTGTGGGACAGATTTTTCGGCAAGTAGTGACCTCTGGGCCGGGGATATGCAACAAGCCACCATTTTAGGGTTGCAAATATTAATTGATTAAGCCTAGTGTGACCATATTTCAGATAGATAGATAGTTTATTTGTCATATGCAAATTCAACACAAGGTCAACAATGCAATGAAATGCTTTGGATCAGAAGAACCGTTGACTCGTTAATAAAACCCTTAATTGGGATTGCATGAAATCTGCTTCGATACAAAAGACATCTGGATTCTGATAGAACTATAAGACCAGATACTATTGATATTGTTGCGCTTTGTGAGACTTGGCGCTATTTAAATAAAGTTTACATACTATGGTGTGGGTTTTTTTGTGTATAAATTAAGTTTGATAATAAACTCAATCTGAGAAGCAAACAAATAAATATCCATGAGAAGTTTAGTCTATATACCTCATTGAAGCGTGCGACCAAGTCCTCAACAGCATTGGTGCGCATGGCATTCTGGGTAGGCATGGTGGGAGCAGACAGAGTGGCTTTGAGGTTGGGGTGGCGTTTCGTTTGGCAATCAGGACTGCCCAGGTCTCGAGTGAGGAAACAGAGGTAGTCCAAAGGAAACACCTAGAAAACATTTTATCAAATAATTGTTGCAATTCTAATCAAATATACTACTATTATATTAATATGACACTCACCCGTTGGTACAGCTGCTGCTCCTGCTCGGTGAGAATACATGCAATTTCTTCTGGAAATTGCACCAGCGGTCGGAGGTCAGCAAGATCTTTACTGATGCCACTGATGCTGGGAGGAAGAGTGCTGCTTGTCATGCTGTTGGCCAGTTGCCGCTCTGGAAAAGAAAAGAAAAAAAAAACATGCTAAACAAGTGTAAAATGTCTAACCAACGTCAATAGGAAATTAGTAGTAAATAGATTAGGCATAAAGTACATTTTAAATTTTATATTACATATTTAATTTTAACTTGGGATACACCAATAACAATAGGATATTGGCACCTGCCAGCTGGATCAAGCTTTGGTAATAATTGTGTTTCGAGGACAACTAAAACCATGTGACTGCAGTGGGGTCAGTTGACTTCATCTCCTGGTCAAAATTCAAAATCAATTATCATTCAATGATAATCATTATCATCATTGAATGTGGCATCCCTAATTTTAATATTCTCTTTTCTAATAGATCTGGTATAGCTCATTGTAAGACAATTTCGCCAAGATCCTATCCCAGAATTGATACCTGCTCAAATGTCTGGTTTTGATAGTTGGGCTTATAAATAAAATTCTTTGTCAATCCTAGGTCACAGCTAACATTCGCCAAAGGATGAGGAAAGATATTTGGTGACCTTCAGATTGAAGAATGTGATGATGTCACAGTCCAGATGGGGGGCCAACAAGAGACTTTTTTTTCTACAGCATTTTACATAAGAAGTATCCAAACAATATCAGTGTAAAGCTAACTAACCAATTGCTTTAGCTAGTGTGAGAAGACCTGTATGAGTCTACTGATCTCAAAAATTGTCCTAGATGTTCAGATCAATGTGTTATCTCTCTCTTCCACACAGAAAAGCCACCAGGACGTAAAAGGAATTGATCATCTGCCACTTCCACTATTTGGATTCCACTCAGCTCCATTAGTCTGTTTACCTTCTCACTATGCAAAATGTAAATCAACGCTAACCATCCTAACAATAGATATGGAACGATAGGTGAAAGATTCTACACAGTCAGACAATTTATGAAGATGACGCTTAGAAAAGAAACAGATTTTAATATATCTATCTATACTTTATTATGCTTGCAAAAAGAAGAGTTTGTGTTTTATTTATAGGTAACAATGCACCAGCCCATTATTTAGACAGTGTTTATAGTAAACAAAAGCATGAAGACAAAGAGGTCTGGTGACAAAAAGGACTGGACTCCAGAAATCGGAGCCTGGCCACTGTCAACTGTCATCCTGACTGGATCTGAACACACTAAGCACACAAACTGCAGCTGGACACGTCTGCAGAGAGAGACACACTTACAGGTCGTCCTTGGTAACCCTCGAGATGAGCCACAGGTCGCTATAGAAACAGCAATGGCCGCGGCCAAACGAATGAAACTCGCTCAGTTACACGCTTTGATTTGTGGATGTGACCTCGCAGAGTCTTAAATGAATTCTGTGTATTAGAAGAAATCAGAGAGTAAAGAAAAGCTGTTGGCTAAAGCATTAAGTCCTGAGCTAGGTGCAGGAAATGTGCGATTGTAAACAGATTAGCCTAAAGAGTGCGTTGTGTGACTGCCAAAAGACAAAGCTACTTTTGTACACTTTCTACTTGTAAAGGTGTCACATGTCACGCAAAAAAACAACGAAGACTGACGCAATAGATGTAGTCATAAAATTTTGCTTATAATTTAAAGATAGTGTGTCTAAACAGTGAAAAAGACGTCTGGATATAAACTTTTCTAATCACTTTACCTCACAAACACTATGGCACTACACTAGTTTTATACACATCATGTTTTTGTCAGTAGCACAGCTGAAGAACAGGTTTTTCAGACAGAAAAAAAGTGATTCAAATAGTTTTTTGTTACAAGTTACTTTCTGAGGAGTTAAACAAAATATACTAATCATGAAGACAAAATGTGGGCACCCCCTTTCAAACAGCTTATCTATGGTAATAGGTGAGTGGTCCATCTGTGTCACAAAAATATGTACACATATTCTTTCCTCTACAAACAACTATAATCAATTATCAACAAGACATACTATGATTTTGTCTGTGAATAAGTTCTAATATCTAGGTATTTGTCATTTTATTTACAAATTAGTTCTACAACGACTAAAGAAAAACTTTATGCTGAGTTACAGTCTAAAACTACAAAAGCTACAGTTCACAGTATCTAGATGTATTTGTCATTTGAGCCAAATTAGCTACTTGCATCACTGTTAGCAGCAGAGGATTTAACAGCATTAGTGTCTTGATTGCAGAGGAGTAAATATTACTTGTGTATGATAGAGCTGCTGTCAAAAGTATCATGATTTTCTTTCTTGCATACAAATAGTTAATAATGCAGCTTAGATCTATACAAACAAAAATACATGTGATTTTTTATTACCAGTTTACAGTTCAGTTGTTGTGTGAATTCTCATGGACACAATGCAAAAAAGACTCACAAACTCACAGTTACATAGTATTCCCAAATTGTCGCAATATATAATTTTAAGAGGGTGAATGAGAACTTTAATTAATTTAAAAGTGCCTAAAAGTTGATTTTGCGTAATTGGACCTTTTAAAAAAATACATAATCTTATTAACGCTTCCATGTGTGATAGTTCATCTTTGTTCTGCTATACTTGCCTCCTTCATTTAAATAGAAGTGTGTGAATGGAATGATTTTCTGCAGATATGGACAATCTTCAAACAGCTCCAGTGAGTACTATTGTAGATGCAGGTCTCCCGCTGTGGCATAAAGTGAACATGGATCAGGGCTAATAGTTCAAGAGCACTTAGTCATTTATATTCATGAGCTCACTTGAATTTTATGGTCAATTCTCTCCTCAACAGGGGTCCGTGTACAGCACATTTGTATAACACTACTTCTTCCTAACACATATCCAACAGCCTGAACATCCCTTTTAAGAGCCAAAATACATAACCGATTACCCCATACATTTTGGGGTATCACAATATACTGTAACTAGAAAGACTGCACACATATATTGGACATTACAAACTTGGCTGATTCACTAATTGACAACACGACAGCGATAGATACTTATAGACATTATGAATGAGTGTGTTAGTCACAGCGTCAGTAATGAATAGTCAAAATTATAATTCCAGTCCTGGTACAACAATTTACCAAAATGTCAAATGCCAGATTCTTGACCGCAGCCCACAAGCCCATTGGGAGCCATACATTTGCAAAAGCACACACACACAGAGAGAGAGAACGAACTGATGACACCGTCCTCAGGAGAATGTGGGGCACTTAAACAGGTGCATCACAAACAAACTCAATAAGCACGCTGACTGACTGTAATCTATAAATACAAACCATCAGCTTCATAGTAAATATCTTCATTAGTGATCAAATGTGTTTTTTTTTTCAAGTTTACCTGTACTGGGACATTGACAACTTCTATGCACGTTATTGTACTACACACAAATGACAGCTGACAGGCAGAATGACATGTCCAGTATCCAACTCAGGGACACTGTGTATGGACTTATTTTAAACTGTCAGACATCCTCACACAATAAACATTGATCCGTCGGACCAATGACAACCTTCAGCTACGACACCACATTTAGTTTTGTTTGTTAGACTTACTGAAAGAAGTTTCTAGGTACAGTGACTGCCATAAAGGTAGGCTTATACTTTCTTGTTAATTTCTTCACATGAACAAATAAAAAAACTCTAAAATACTAAAAATTAAACTAAAATATACAAAACAAAGTATTTTTCAGTCATCTGTAATACCATAGTCTCCTTACTCTATTCTATATACCTGTTATATTTTATCTTAATTTTCAGTTGTGTGTTTTGCACAATAAGCATATTCATAGTTTATGAATTTAGTTCACCGACAATGACAACAAAGACTTTGAAATCAGTCTGAACAAACTTAGATTGCTAGAACATAGGCAGCAGAATTAGACTAGTATTAGTTCAATGTATTGCCTTGTATATAAGGAATTCTGAAAGGTCTCTCTGTCAGGTTTGTGGAATGAAAAAGGCCAGAGTGCACCTCACTCCCATCTCCTACCGGGAAGACTACACAGTTTTCAATTCATCTGCAAATTCTTAGTTATAGCCTAGAGGAAAAGTGCTGACTGCCCAAAAGGAAAAAATATGAGAAAACTATAGAGCTTTGTTCAAAAATGTTTATCCCCTCAACTCACCAAATTCTTCAACAAAAATAATCACTTAATAATTAAAGTATAAGTTATAGCACTCTTTAGAAGCTCAGTAACAAAATAAAAGTGTACATTCTAATCAATTAATTCCAATTTAATAATTAATCAAACTAAATAAACAGGTCTAAATAAGCTCTGTGTAAAAGCTCAAAGTTCAAGTTTGACAGTCTACAAAGCCAAAACTGTTGGAAAACAGTGAACACAACTCACATGGATTACTCACTGATCAGCTTTAAGTCCGTCCTGTGCTTCATGGTCCCACAACACTACAGTGGTCCACATTAGAGGCGCCTTTTCAAACACTCTCTCTCTTCCCCCATGTCTCAGCGTCTTCTGCTCAGCTGGTCGATGTTGGCCGCTTTGGTTCTTGAGCTGATTGAGCTCAGATTACTGCTTGCTTGCTTGCTTACTTGCTCACTCGCTCTCCCTTCACCTCTGAGGCCCTCCCTCTCTTTTCCCTACAGACTCCAGAGACAGTTCACAGCCGCGCGTTACGAGGAGAGCGGGACAGGCCAGCCCACTGCTGCAGCAGTGCCACTCACACCCTCACTGCAAATACAGTAAATATGCTGGACACACACAAAGCTATTCCCATGAAGTTCAGGGAAATGTGAGTTAATGTCAAGTGGTCTAATGCTGGATTATAAATAGTGAGTTAACAGGTATACAGTATAAAAGAAAATGCTATATTCAACACAAACATTATAGTTGATCAATTTTATGTTGGTAGAATTCAATTTGAACAAAAAGGGAAGATATTGTGTCTTTTTTGGAGTACACTGCTAATTTGCAAACTTGCATGTACCGTAGTTGATTTGGATTTAATTTGTGTTTATTCGTTCCACCTAAGGTCTTACTTTACATAACTTTAATCTACAACTAATGAGACAGTTATTCACAATTTCCTTTCAATAAACTCCACATTACTGTTCATTAGTATAAAATTAGGGCATTTTTGTACATGATTTACGATTATCATAGGCTTTTGGGTATTATTAATCACGCAGTGTTTACTTCTGAAACGCTTACTTACGTACAAAATTGCATTGACGTTATACAAAGTAGCTAGAGTTTTTCATTGGTGAATTTGTTTTTAAAAACTATCAGAAAGGGAAGGATTCTTATAAGTAGGATATGTAAGTAGGACAGTGTTCAGCATCAGAACAAGACATTGATAAGGGCCGAGGGAAAATACACTGACAAGCCCTATGTACACATACTGTATGCAAGTTAACAGCTTTTTACATTATGTTAGTTCTGTTATGTGTTATGTGGCCGTGTTTTGCAATTTCTATCTTTTACTTACTTATCCCTTTCCATAGAATAAAAAAAAATTGCATTTGGTCAAAATATGTAGTTACATAGAGCTAAAAATATGGAAAGAACATATACAGAAAAATAATTAAGAGTGGAGATTGTATTCAACAGGCTTACGCCACACAGAGTCAATCTGAAGTGCCATTATTCAAGCCTATTCTCCTTCCTCTTGTGCCACAGATTTTCAATGGCAAATCACAGATTCTCTTGACCTACCTCAACACAATTGCTGCGGTCAAAGCACACTTCATTTAGTACAAACATCGACAAAACACATTTTGCAAAGACTAGCCAAACGCAAATCTGTGTTACCCAGACAGGTGCAGTGAAAGTACAGGAGAGAGAAAGCAGGCTACAGTACATAAAGGGAGACAGCTTTAAAGGCACTGTGTGTAACCCTTCACCCTGGGCCCTTTCTATAGATGTCAATCCAAAATAACCTCTGGCACAAGATGGACAAAACTCTTTGAATTCTATCTCAGGACCACTTCAGTGGTCACTGTTCATGGTCACAGTACAGCTACGTGCGTCATATTCACTCACACCAAGGCTGTCATTCAACTATTCCACACATCCCCTTTAACAAGAAAGATATGATGTATAGCACTATATTTTCAATCATATGCTGGTGGAAATCTCTATAACTTTTTATATAAGTTTTTATATAGCAGCAAATACATGTGTTGACTTGATGTTCTTAATCTGTCTTCAATTTTGCAGGAAGATGTCACTCATTGCTTGTCATTAATCTTGAAAATGGACAAAATGCAAAATAAATTTTAATGAACTTTGCTAGATGTTGTATTTTGGTTTATTCAAGCAAGTCTGAGCAATCCTACATTGTCCTGAATCTGAGGCTTGACTTCTTAGGTAGACTTTTCAGCATAATAACAAAATGTATTGCATGTATGGATAATCAGGATGTTTTCTAATTGAAAGCTCATTAATACAGCTATAGTTCAACATAGTAAAAGGAGTGTGTCATTCTGCATACTGCATGTGTGAGTACTCGTTATGAAATCTTATTCTCGCCAGAACTTCAGTGCAGCCATCTGAGCTCGTGCCTGGCTCCATTCTGTTTCCTGTAACACTACAAGACACAACGTCATAAACCAGATATGTACTGCCAGCGCAAGTGTAGACATAAAGCATTTGTTTAATTTGTTTATGAGAGACAGAGGATCAGTTGGCCCTAACACTTAACATTTGTCATTGAAAATGTAATCAGGTTAAATTTTAGCTTCAGAATTCTACAAAAGTTTGTTGGACACATCATTGCCTAAATATATTTGTGTAAGATGATTCTAATGCTTTGATTAAACTGTCACTTGCCACACATTCAACAGCATGAGAATATCTCCAAGGAAACAAACACAAAAGTTAGGTCAACTTTGTGGAGAGGTGACAAAGTAGGAATAGTGGGAATAAATGTTTTTTGTGCAGTATAGCATAGCACAGTTATCACTATTAACAATGTTCAAAGATATAGTTTTAACTTGTCATTTCTACTAAGTGGTGTAGGTGAAACTGGTGCAAGCACATAGAAAAGTAGGATGCCTTTTAATCTCAAATTATGATATGAACTACAGGTATGGCTAAAACAAAATAGAATATCAGGAACAACATACTGTACCTGTAGTTCAATATTTTTTTGGATATTGAGCCTGAAGATCAGCCTAGTGTATAATTTAGATTTGTGACATATGAAGTAAAGTAGTTCATGTCTTTATTTTTGGACATTTTGAGTCCAGGCTGCTGTAGTCAGGGGCCTTCAGCTCATCTGCTGAATTGGTTTGGTGTCTCTCATTTTCTTTTAGAAAAGACTGTAGATTTTCCATGAAGTTCAGCTCAGGTGAAACTGTATACCAGTCCGGGCAACACCTTGGTCAAGGAACGAGCTTAAGGTAGCTTTTGACTGTGTGGGAGGAGCCAAGTCCAGCTCAAGCATGAAATCAGCATCTTCACAAGTTGAATAAGTAAAAAAACTGGTGTCTTGTGTCACTGAAGATGCAGTAAAGTCCAAACATCTACTGTTGGTCCACTGTTTTTTTTTCCACAGTCGAAAACATATCTACAAAATATTTTAGAGCACAGCATGCTTCTGTCTGCTGACAGGCTTTGAGAAGATGCTGATTTTGTGTTAAACAGGACTTGGCTCATGTCCACACAAGCAAAGAGACCAAAAGCTTGTTTATTTGCCAAGCTAACACAGTCGTTACTGGCCTACAAAGCTGAGATGAACTTCTTGGAGAAGTCTTGTTCATAGAAAGATGAGCGCAGAGCGCACATGAGCTGAAGCCACTGGGCTTCAGGTCCATCAGAGCAGCACCACAGACTGCGCTCCTCCAGACATCACCACACTGATGCAATATCTCATGCAAAGAAATACAAAACCAAGTATTATTACAAAGAAATGAGCAAGCTTTTAAAAGATCTAACATTTCTTGTGAAAATATCCTTGTTTATTTGAACTATTTTAGGCCAGTAAATAAAAAAGGAGCGAATTATTTCACTGTATGTGTCATAAGTCTATATAATATACTGGTTTGACTTTCAGAATCGATATACAAAAAAAAACACTTAGTATTCAATATTTTTGAGGCATACATGTCTATTAGATGGTGGACATTGATGTGTGATCTGAGTAGTCTTTCATTAACAGCATTATTACTATTTCTTTTAGGATATTGCACGTTGCTGGTGAGAAATAATGTCTTCTCTGTGTAATTCTAGGAAATACCCTTTGAATGATAATAATGTGATCCAAAATCTTGGATATTAAAGAGATGAGTTAGGAATCATCCAAGCTACTGAAACTTATTGTTTTATTTGGCAAAACTAATACCTTGGCACCTAAAGGGGTATTATTTGGATGGAAATTACATTTTAGTTAATTACCAAATTGCAGCTGTATAAATGTAGGTAGATAACTTAATAATGTAAAAATAAGCGGAAGTGAACTAACCAAATCTTGACTAGCTTCAATGCTACACTGTTTGAAATAAGAAATGTTTGATGATGGTGTTCCGAGGTGTTTTAAAAATCTTGTCTGAAATGCATATGAGCTCCTTTCAGATGGTAAAAAAGAAGTGACCGACTCATGTGATGCGCCACTTGAGTTGAGCGAGTGTCCGGCTCTGAAAGACCGAGATGAAGTGGACGACAAGAAGGGGAAATAAAAGAGATAAAGAAAAAAGAAAAGGGCAACCACTGGATCACGTCCAGACCAAACGCGGCCGAAGAGCAGGATCCATGTGGGAAAACAACAGAAGATGGGAGCAGAGAGCGAGCCACAGGGGAATACTGAGAATCTTCAGCCCTCTGTTTGTGGCATTACACCCAAACTCTTCTATCAGCAATGGAAAAATAAAGATGGTAATTACGGAAAACGATTTTCCAGAAAAACAAACCTAATATAAATGTGCTTTTTTCACGTAGGACAGCATGCCACAGTGATTAGACAATTGTTTTGTTTGTTGAATTTACAAGAGTCTGACAAGAAGAAACTGAAAGGTGAACAATGGCCATTGAGGAAATGACTAATGTAAATAGTTGATTAGTATTTCCAAAGAAAACACTTTTACCAGTAAATTGAGGTCCAGAAAGACCTCAATTTTATTTATTTAGGGTGGGAGAAGGGATTTCTTTCACTTTGAGATGCAGTGGCTTTATGACCTAAACTTTTCTCTCTTGTCTGAAAATTTGTAACAATAAATGGTTTGCTCAAGCTATTTTAAAACAGCATTTGTTCTCTTCTACTGCTGCATGTATTCTCTTTGTACATAACTATTATTAGGTTTTTTCTTAACTGGACAAATAATGCTTTTTTGTGTTGTTCCTCTCCTTCAAATGTGCACCTGAGCACCCCCACTTTGAAACCCCATGTACCAGAACCAATACAAAAAAGTGTAGTAACTCTCACATGAGAGTAATGTTTCCCACATCAAGAACTGAGTTAGAGCTCAAGTTACTGGATGGAAAAGAAATTATATAGGGTGAACAATTAAACCTATCTTGCCTGATATGCTGATGCTGCAGAAATAGTGTGTGTGGATTATTTATAGACTTAAAAATAGTTCTGAGATGTTCGGGATCTATCCATGACATCGTAGATCTGGGGTATTCAAAACAGTGTTTTGTTGGAAACAAAAGATATCTCACAGACAAAAGTTCAGCTCAAGAAGCAATATTAGAATACAGGGACAAACACAAAAAAGTCAATCTTGCATATATGTGCCCTTTAAGTTGAGTGCTTTTGTTCAGTTGGTGGTGAATGTGGCCTTAGCTTCTTGAGCAGGTATCGCTGCCTCTTGCACACGTCAGCCTATTCTGCTTAGTGCTTACCTTTCAGCACAGCGTGGCTGTTGGCACTCTGTGGACAAGGCAAAGGGAGAGGCAGAGAGAATCGAGAGCCGAGAGCTGCTGTGGCCTCAAGAAGAGCTCCAGACAAGAGTGAACACACAGACGTCCGGACGCTACAGGCACGATGCCTGTACAACAACAGACACAAAAAAACACAATGTTAATCTGTGTAAAATGAAGACATTTTACATTTCTGTTTTACAACTGAGACAAGTTTAATGATTAATAGTGGCTTCATATGCACTTCACATCAAAACTGAACCCTGAAATAATCTTCAAAAATGTGTCCTGCCTTTAATCCTTATCCACTGTGGATCTCTCCTGAATAAATTACTCTGATTTGCTCTGAAAAGACAGAATTAGCAGTAATCCTGGAATAGACTTCAGGATCAAACTAAACAGCATCTAACCAGGATAAATACAAAGCCTATGAAAGTCTTCTGCTCTAGATCTCTAAAGATTTTAAAGCATGTTTGCAATAACATTTGTAATACTGTATTTGAAATTCAAAACACAGAACATTGTGAGAACAGATTTCAGATAGATGCTAGCATTAGTGAATGTGTAGGGTCAAGTCAAACCTGCTTGAATGAGACGCAGGCCTGCTGCTCAGAGACACAGTGAGAGGGCTGGTGGCACCTTGGTCCCTGAGGCGCGCATGTCCAGAACACAACAGCAGCTTTTGGGTCGGATGAGTCAGGCAAGGCCCCCTTCTGTCCGACACAACATCGCATACCTTTGACAAAAAAACAAAACACTAAAACACAACATACCATAATATATTATTCTTTATGTTTTCTATCACAATTGTCCCATAACTTGGAGCTAGTGATGCTTTGAATACAATTGTTCAATCTACTCCAATTTTGTTTTTTATTATTTTATTGAATTCAATCCACTTTATTTAAGGAATTATATGAAACACAGTAACTTCAAAGGCTGCAACATCACAGCCTAATGCACTGAATTTGAGAAAACCGCCTGACACTGCACCATTTGGGTTTAGTCGCTCCACAATAGACAGGTAATTTTTTGCTTCAACCAAACATTGGGGTTGTGAAGTATGTAAAGTGAACAAGCACATCAGTGTAGTCCAGGAAGTAGAGTGTAAACATACTGTATGTGCCAGTTATAATTACTGTTTCAGTGCAATAAATGTAAGTGTAAGAAAAAATACAAAGATGCATCAAATTTTAAGGTAATATCTGATATAAAGTCGAAGGAGGAGGAGGAGGAGGCCTGGATGACATCACAGCTTCATCTCTTTGCTGATTGACTGATTGTACTTCCTGGTTTTCTTCAATGATCTGCAGTTTTGCCACACTCCTGACCTAGTAGCTGGAGTGACACAAAACTGAGCAGACCCACTAGGTTACGGTAGATGGACATTCAATTTTGAGCCTGATTTAACAAAGCAAATATATAATAATAAAATAAATAACTAGATTAGAAAAAAATTGATATTTTTCTTTCACATTAATGCCTTTAAATTGAAAGATTTTTTTTTCTATTCACCTGTAGCGTCTCCCAAGAAAAAGATAAAAGAGCAATTACTTGACTTTTATGTAACCTATATAGACGTTAGTGTTGTCTCTGTTGTGGTTGTTCTAAGAAGCAACATTGTTAACAGCTTTCCAACTGTGAGAGGAAGAAACATAATCAAGCTATCCAGAGGAGGCAATTGATACAAAATAACAGAAGAAAATTGGAGAAAAGAGGAATACATTTTTGAAGACTTACAGTGAGAAGCAAAGTACAAGTAAAAGTTATGACACCGGAAGTAGCACTGTATGTTAATGAGTAAATCTAATTAAAATGAATGGACATTGACGGTTATATTACGTGCTGACTGGGAAGTCGCCGGTGACACATCAGTCTAATTAATGTTTCCGGCTAAGAAAACTATGTACTCTGGAAGTGGATGGCATATGCACAGTGGTAATGTAATGGCTTATAGTGAGGGAGGGATGGGTTTCCTGTGCGGGGTGTTGCCTAACTGTTGTCAGATCTGTGATGTCCCGAGGGAGAGTGGACATACCAGGCTGCATGATTAGAGGAGCAAGAGTAGGAATCAAAACATGAAAGACTCTTTTTTCAAATAAAAATGTATTTTCTGTGTCAGCTGCATTTTTATAATTGCCTTGCGAATAACAAGTTTACCATTACCTTCTTTTCTTTAGTTTGACTATTTTGATTATAGTTGATAATAAAGGTAATTCAGCAACGCCAGCAATCTGTTTTACACAGTACTTCTTTTTTGACAAAGCATGCATATTTCTTCTCAAAATACCAGTTGATTGGTAAAACTATGATAAGTATGTACAATTCCTCTAATCAAAGTGATAATCAGAAAAAAATGGAAACCAGTGAAGCAATAATATGCTTTGTCTTGTAACTTAAGACAAAACTAATAAAAGCATGTTTGTGATCGCGTGCCATCCCAGAATACAATGGCTTGTCTAATACATAAAACTTGACAGAGGCCAGGAGGTTTCTCTGTCAAAGTTTGCACACGCGACGAGGTCAGGAGGGCAACTTATGAATCCAAAAAGGCTGTGAGTAATAGAAACTACAAAAGGAGCCGTGTGGAGAATGTGGCTCTGCTTTTGATGGACACAGAGCAGCTGCCCACTCTCACACACGCAGGGGACAACTAACAAGGGTCTTAAAGCTAAGATACCTGACTTGGTGATTATAAATTTGCAAAATGCAGCCTTTTGGTGCAATATTCTGTCTGAATCAAATAATAAATATTTTAGTTCTCA
This sequence comes from Mugilogobius chulae, assembly GCA_038363315.1. Classification (NCBI taxonomy): domain Eukaryota; kingdom Metazoa; phylum Chordata; class Actinopteri; order Gobiiformes; family Gobiidae; genus Mugilogobius; species Mugilogobius chulae. The sequence continues at coordinate 32,589,597 of CM076401.1, read as the reverse complement.
TCAAAAGTTGAAAGCAGGGTTCTGATTGGCTGTGCTTGGATGATCTGCCACAGTTTCATTTTGCTGTCTATGAAAAGATTATAATGGCAGCCAAGCATTAGTGCCTAAGGATAATAAACATGTGTGAAAGAAGTTGGCTTCAGTATCGATTCATATTTGATTTTCAATAATTTTGATAGCCCTAGGAGTGAGTTAGTTGAAGCTTTGTGAGGTGAATGTACCTTTTCACTTATATTATCATTAAAGTTTTTTCATTGACTACATTAAGCAAACAAGCCTGTTGTCAATAAATTTCATATAGCTTCCTTAATTACTGTATATTATGTAGTAAAAAAAAAAACATTCTCAGGAGTCCCATTGTTTATACTATCACTACCAGTATAGCAGGACAGCACTGAGTCATTAGTTGTTACAGTAACAGCTTTTCCAATTAAACACATTGAGGATCTCCAAGTATGCAAGCCTGCTGTCACAAATTAATCACCAACAAGGGATCATGTTGCATACAACACTAACGATTTAAGGGTAAAAATAGAAAGTTATTGAAACAAAGGGGTTTTAATGCACTAGATGAATTGAATGAAAAGAGCTTTACAAATAAAGCTTGATTTGATTAGAGAAAATAATACGTTTTTGACCCAAAAGTTGGCATAGTGTCACTTAATTGGATTTAAGTTGAGTAATATGGCAATTTTTTTATCAAATCCAAAACACATGATAGGTTTCATCATCTGTAAAATTTTAGTCTGGCCATTTTATTATTAAATCTTGGAAAATTAGAGTTGTATATAGACGCCACCTGTATCTTCCACCTGAGATTAAAACGATAACAAATACTGTTCATGCTAAACTGTAGAACTTTATGGTAAAGGTGTAAATGTCAGCTTACAGCACAAAAACTACAGGTATAACAATAACCCAGAGTAAAAAAGACATACTGTGATTAAATTCTCTTATTGCATATCAGTTCAGTTACATAATTATGTCACAGCATACATTGAGCGTCACATATCAGTATTTATTGAAGCCAAGACTTAACATTGTTTAGACTGAGCTCTGAGTGATTATGAATGTGTTTGTCATTGAGGACCATTAGTGACCTGTTGGGTAATTTCTCTGCCTGGCAACAGTCATTCTGGGAAAGGCTTAGCGCGGAGGGGCAATGCATACATCTCCTGAACTTTGAGCTGGTATGAAGTATGCACACAGGGCAGAACTGCATGATGAAAACACACAGTTAGGTCTAGAGAGTCATGCAATCAGACATACCTTATATGAGCAGAGTCTTGACACTGTCACGAGTAATCGAAATCTTAAAGGTGATTAGACGTCTGCAAACATCTTAACTATCTCAAGGTCCTATTTTATGCAATTGCTGTTACATCTAGAATTTTTCAAGTCACTAAAACTTAACAAATACCGGGAGTCTGGAGAAAGAGAGCCTGCAATGCAAATGTTTTATATTTGTATTTCAGTGTGTGATTAAAATGTGAAATCTGAATGGAATTCAACAAAAAAGAATTTTCAAGTCTATTTGTAATTATCAGAATGAAATATTTAGAAATATGATATTTTACCACTACCAGAACTGACCTTTCTAAGAAAAGCAATAACATTTATGAAAGACAAATTACATTTTTCTAACAGACATGTGAGTCTTTTGTGCTTCAAGGCAGATACAGTCTGTCAAAGTTCTGAAAATTTCTTTTCTCAATCAAACACAAAAATCAAAATCCATAAAGACTCGAGATCGGGACACCACACATCAGTAGAATGTTCAGTTGGCCTAAATCAATGCAGATTTTAGATTGCTTAACACCAAACAGAGTTAAAGCATCTTCTGACACTACAGAGTATATAAATTAACCAGCAGTGACCCCCTAGCGTTTAAGATCTTGGGATTGTGTGACATCACACACCAGTAGAATTTTCAGATGACCTAATGTTAAACCAATTAGGATTTTAAAATACTAAATACCAAAAATAAAATTAAATGAAATGTATTCTGAGACTGCAGAGTGATGTATAAAATGTACCAGTAGTGATGCAGTAGTTTAGAATGCATTTGGTGAGTGAGAAACACGCTAAGGACTGCTGAAAAAAAGTCTTAGATCAACAAGTTTGCTGAACTTTTTAAAAAGATGGCAAAAGTCTGGTATAGCGCCTGTAACAACTGATCTTATTTTGATTCAATAAATCACAACAATTAAAAGCTTTTATGTTCAATGACAACATGCAACATATGGGAATGGAAAAGTAGTGACATTTTGGATTTTGAAAAGCATAAGTTTGTAGAGAAATCTACTTTTAGCAGGCTCATGGAGGGTGAGGGTTAGACAAGGTTAATGTCTACAGAGATCTGTTATTCTGGTCTAGGGCAGAGCTGGGGTCACACGCACACGTCAGCTCTGACCTCTTTTTCACTGAGCAAGCGGCACTGACTGTTGTGGTTTCAGATCACGTGATTGTAAAATCACGAATAAAAAATTATTAAACCATTAAAATATCGAGCTTGTAGTACTTTTAATCCCTACTGGTTTAAAAGTGAGGTTACAAACACAAGTGAAGTTGGGTTGCTAAAATCTGTCAACCAAAAATACAAAAATAAAAACAAAACTGAAAAATATGAAACATACATAACCTGGTCATAATAATTATTGAACTTATTATATAATTGTTAGTTCATGTTCAGATCTGGAAGCAGAGATAATGTTCGGGAATAATTACAGAAATATTTTACAACTTAAACATATTTAGAAGAACGTTAGAACGTCAGTGATCAGTTTTGTAACCTGGTTTTGTAATTTTGTAATGTACTAGTATGGACTGGGTGAAAAGTTTTTGTTTTGGTACTTATGACAAAGTCTTGATGAACAAATCAGGAAGCGACAAATTCATTCAGAAAATTGTTATTATACTGTATAGCTTGTTAGTTTAGAGACAGTTGTGCAATTCCCAATAAATATGTCAAAGGAGTATAAATCTTCCGTCTAGTTGAAAGAGATACACCGTAGGTATGTTCTGCATCTCTGGCATCTGAAGCCAGAAAAACACAAGTACTTAGAAGCTAAAGACACTGACATAAATAAAAAGATACAAGCTAATAATCACAACTAGAAAACTATATCCACATTTTTTTCCACAAATTATGGCAGTATGACGATTTTTGCTAGAAATAGCTCTCATTAAACTGGCAGAGTATTATAAATGTCACTCTTTACCTATGTGTCACATCTAAGTTGACTTTTTGAGCAGTGCAGTTTATGGCAATTTAAAGAGTATGATATAGCTATACACTATAAATAATTCATGTAGTTTCCAGGCTATATGAGGGACAATTTACATTATAAAGGGCCACCACAGTGTCTTCCATTAAAAACACTGTCTGGTGGCCTAGATCGGTCTCCATCTTCACTACACTGTGTTTACTTTGACAGCAGATTCTGGACTGTTTAATTTCTGCGTTGACAGTACTGTGTTCAGTTAAGCTGTGTATAAATGGGGAGGTGAATCCACCTGTCACTAGAGGTGGGAGTCTGATTGAATATTGGACAAAAAGGAAATGAAAATTTTATTCTGGCAACGTGAAAATGTAAATACCTAAATAAATGGCAAAGCAACTGTACTGAAAATAACTTATGCTGGTTTTTAGTCAGAAGAACAAAGAGAATAAAATATTGTAATTTATTTGTTTGGTCATTTTTCATTCAGAGCAGAACAAAGTCAGATCAATGGGAAGTGTGAAAGCACAAACACAAAATGTTGTACTAAGATTATGATTTTAAATGGGCTCAAAGAGTCATCTGTTGTTAGCAAAATGAAAGTCTTCTTTTCTTTACAATCTTACAAATGTATAGCATTTATATTTGGGCTGTGCTCTGTAACAATAGAGTATGATTTAAGTCAGGGTGGGACAGGCAAAATGAGCAGCATCAACATACATAGTCAGCAGCTTTTTGGCCTTGTCAAGCATATATGGTTATTTTAAACCATATATTCTTGGTTTAAAAACATGCTTTTTTTTAAAGCTTTTTAACAGTGGTTGTTTGCTTTTGTAGTGATTATTCCTCATTCTTGGGCAGGACTTATGATGCTGGCATTTCTGGTGCAGTACCAAGTTTTGTTGTGTAAAGTCAGACTGGGTGTTTTTGCTGGACTTTCCAAAGGTGGGCCGACAACTTATCAATGACATTTTCCATTTACACCCAATTAAAGTTGCGAGTTTTAGCCACAGTTATCAAGACAGTTGTAACTCTAAGAAACGGCCAACTGAAGACACAACAGAAGCTTAAAAGAAAGAAAAAGTGAACAAAATACTAACTAGTGGTTGTCAGTAAACACAGGAGGAACCAAAAACACATGCAGAGTTGAGGAAGGTGCATGCAGGGAACCATTACAAAGAAATTGAAGCAGGTCAGGGGCTCCTCTCTAGACATAATCTCCTGTTAAACTTCACACAGAGCAGAGTTACAAAAGAACCAGGAGGTGGTAGCACCTACAGCGCCACGGCTCGCACCTCTAACAAGCCAGAGCAGACCCATGACAATATGAAACAATATGTAAAATGGACTAGTGATGCATCGATCTGGCAAGGAGTAAAGTGAGTTTTGAGGATTAAAAATATATCTTCTTCAGTCCCTACACTGGTATCCGTCAAATTATTGAAATTTATAATATGGTCAATAGGAAAAAGCATAGTTACTGTATAAATATTCAAGAAATTTGATTATATATGTTTCAAATTTCAGTAAAAAAAAATGCTAACAAAATAATTAAGCACCGTGTAGTACAAAAAAATATCCAATTTCTTGCTTCAAAGTCTTTACTCCGCTCCAAACTACCATATTTTACTGACAAACAGTTGGCAGTTGTAAAAGTGAATGTGTCCCAAGATGTTCATTGTATCAAAGGCTTGGAAACAGATTTGATTAAAATTTGATAAATTAACACAGTGGTTTTACAACAAACCCAGCACAACAGATTAAGAGTTTGGTTGCCTGTCAAGATGCCCAATAAACAGAAAATATGGCAATAAAACAAATAAAATTGCCCCATTTTGCAACACTGATCCTGTAATCCCATCATATTTCAAGTGAAATCATTTCCAAATGATCCCATTGGGCTTTTAAAATGAATGAGTGGCAGTAAATATGGAGCACAAAAAACTGTTTACAGAGGAAAAATAGCTTGTTCATATTGATGAGTCACATAAGTTAAAATTGTTCAACATTTACTGCTTAACTACTGCTCCTCAAATACTTACCAGAGGAAATACAAACATATCCCGTATATATTGAACCACCTGAATGTGCACTATTATTTTAGGCTTGAAGTTACATTAACACTTCACAGCGTGCTAAAAACTGAGTGGATAAATGTGAAAAAAGCATGAAAAGGAAATATGAGATTTGATGAGTCTAAAGCAAACTAGAAGCCATTAGTTTGTCCGCACACACTCGGCCTGCTGCTGTTCTCATGATGTCATAGACTACGCTTCACATCGCCGCCTTGCTCGGACAGATTAAGATAACTCTGATTAATGATCCTGACTGTGCTACCTCACATGCTCAAAGTCCTGCAGCAGCTACAAGAGGAGAACAACTTCTACTTTAGCGTATAGTTGTCAAGAGTAAAAAACATGTCAAGCTGGACTGAAATACTAAAGAAAATGCTTAAGTCTTTAAAATGTATTTTTCATCACCTAATTGTAAATCATTCTAAAACTATAAAAGAAATGTCAAACTTAGTCAAGTTAGATAATTTGTCAGTATACCTCCTAGAATGAACTACCTTAGCGTGTTAGTTACACTGAAGAAGAAGAAGGAAAAAAGTAATTTCTAGAGGGGTCAAAGGGTCATGAAATCAAGATGTTAATCTTAATTTTTACTTGACAAACTTACTGTATTATTATTTTTATTTTACTTGCTTCAACCTTGTTTCACTAAATTGAATTTTGCCAATGCCATAAGATATTTGGCAAATTGTTGTGATCTCAAAAATTGCATAGTCAAAAATGTTCACTTAATCACTTTATTTAACTGTTTAGGTTCTGAGGTTATCTATCTGAAATACAGTTCAATAAATACAGACTTAGCCTGGAGAATCCAAACTCTCTGTATACCTCTCTGTATTTGGTACAACTGCCGGTACAGATTTTAGTCTAGATTTTCCATGTTACTGAAACGTATCAGAAAGAACTTTAAGTCTAGAGATGGACAGCCTGGAATGACTAGCTTGTTTTGATGGTTAAAAAGCTTAGTATTCTGATTTCTAATGCTTTTAACCATGGCTAGATAATACACTTTTGCAGTGTAGTTTAAAGGGCTCCCATAGGAGATAATTCAGCTGTTCAAAACATCACCAACAAGAATCTCATTATATTAAACATCAGACAAACCGATGTCACAGTGAAATAAACAAAATGTCCCTGAACAATACTCAAATCGTCTTATTCGTTTGATCTCGAGAAGGGAAGCAGATGAGTTATGAAATAGAGACAACCTCAACAGGAGACATCAAAACCCGACTTTTTAATGTAACTAAAAGCAAGACACTTTACAGTGACCAGAGCTACCAGCACCATAGTACACTAAAGCATATCAACCGAAAACATGCCTTGGTCGATATTTTACTCACAGTTGGGAAGTTACAGTACCAGCAGCCCCTCAAAGCCTCTTGAAGTGTTTTGCACAAGTGGGCGATCGACTCAGAGGAAGAGAGGCAGCGAGGGAGCGGGGGACATCAGTGAAATTGGCCCTGAGCGCAGAGATAAAAAGCAGAGAGGAGCACGCACAGTTTGGCTGGGGAGCCCGGGTACCCCCATATTAGGTTATGTGGCTGAGAGCGTTAAAGCAGCAGATAGAGGTGAGATCTTATCATCAGAGAACACGCAAACTCAAAACCACTTAGAATTGGATCGATCCCTCTCTGAAGGCTGGTCTAGTGGGAAACGTACTGCTCTGCAAGGCTTGAACGTCCAGTTTGGGCATTTTCCAAAAGAACATTAAAGCGATAAAAGAGAGATGGCTATCATAAAAAAGACAAATGTTAATATATTTTTGAACTGCAATAATCCAATATGTTTTATTTAAGTTTAACAGCCCTTCTTTTAGCTACATATAAATCACTATTAAATATATAACCTGATTTTCATTGATATATTTACTATAGAAATAAAGGCAAAGTCATATTTTAAAAAGCTATGATAATTTAGTCCACTGGGGTTAGGGGCAAAATTTCTAAATATTGATACATCATTTAAGTTAGTGATAGAGTTTTGTCACTCTGGGCTGCTATATCAGTGCAGCCATGTGTAATCATTTACTACATTGTACATTTTTCTTAAAAACTCAATTCCTTTGAAAGAAAATTGCTTATATAAATTTGTTTTCCTTATTCACAGTTGTTTTCTCATTAAAATGAGTGTGCTTACGATTGCCCAGGGTGAGCTTTCATAAAGAAAAAAGTTATTAAAATGTATTTGGTTCTTTAAAAAAGCGATATAATGCAATTATGCAAAAGTATTCATTGATACTTTCATGCATCATATTTGTATGATATATTTTTTTCACAAATTGTGAGTGACCTTGTTTACCTCACACACCTGAGATACTTGTAAATGAGGTAAATATTTTTCTTGTAAACACACAATAATGCTAGTCACAGAACAGTTGATGTCTCAGTCTAGAGGACCTTGAAAAGACATTCTGTTTCTACCTAAAAGCATTACAAAGTTTACATTACATTTGAAGTTACTGTCAAAACATGTCTGGGTAACTAAGTGTGTAATCTCTTGTCTAAGTGTCTATATTAGAGTGGTTCGTCTTGTGTTACAGGAGGTGCTGTGGGACCACTTACAATAGGATCATCATCTTAATCCCTGTTCTACAAATTGGGAACATACACTGTACTGTATGTTCGATGATTGGGATCTGCCCTTTGCAATTCAATTCTTAGTTAATAATAATAATTAGAAAAATGACTGTAGGGATATTGAGATTTCATTAAGTCAATATCCTATTCTACTTCAGTCAGAAATTTCACAAACACAACCCACAATAAGTAAATACATCACGTTGTTTTGAGAATCTAATCAGGGACAGTCAGAAAAGAGGTGCGAGAACACAAAGCAAACAGCTGTTGTGCTCTGCATGTCTTTGATCCGCACACAACAGGGTCAGAGCCGTGTATTGTGCTAAAGATGATGCATTAAAATCAACACAAAAGGACGACTCCATATGGAAATCAGAACAAATGAGGAGGAGCAGCCAGGGACAACAAGCTACAGATGCTACAGTGAGCAATAATATGTATATGCACTGACCTCTACTGGACAAGCTAAAAGACAACATTACCTACAATATATGGAGAAAGGCAAAAAAGAGATTTAAATTGGCAAATAGAATAAAGGCTTCAAACTGGTTCTCCAGACAGCATTTTCAAAGCTTTTTTTTTTTTTTTTTTTTTTGACAAGAACATGACAAGAATTATGAAGAAGTATGAAAGTACATAATTTGGTAATCCTTCTCGTGCACAACATTAAACTAAACCGCATACAAATATAATTCTTTCTTTAAAAACATTGAGTTCATTTTTCTGTTCTTCTTTCAGGATCACAACCTTATAGTTTTCCTTTTTAGGCCAGGAGATGGCACTAAAGCACTATACTACTAACCACACTAACAGAAAACCAACAGTACCTTCTACAAGCGCAACTTTTTTTTTTCAACCCATAAACCAAAATGCATAAATACAACCACACATCATACAATAGATTCATAAATGTATTTTTAGATAATTCTGTGAAAGTGTTGCTAAAGGGAGTGACAGGCTGTTTTAACAACAATTGTGTTTCAGAAGAATTTGTTCAAATCACTTCTTTATCAACAGTATTGCAGAGTTGACGATGACATATTTGGCCTGTAATAATTCACTATAAAGTGACTATGAGCAATATTTGATGAAAGATGGCGTGCAGTGACAAAGGCTAAATCAGTTATTGTGCTTTTGTTCTATTTAGGGTTCATGTTGCTACAGCTTGCTTTACACCCTTTTGGTCAGTGACCCAAAGATAGACACTCTTTTGGGACACATTTCCAGTTTGTGAAGAATGTTATTTTCCCACACTGTTACAAGCACACCAGAGGTCCCAACTAACTCAAACCTCAAAGGTGAAACCATGTCAATAGAAACTTTTAACACTTCTCTGCCATTTCACAAAGCCAAGATAAAGTGATCAAAAACAAAAGGTACATGTTAGAAACAAAGAATGAGCTGTATTGGTAATAGGGCGGCACAATTTAGAAAAAATGTTGAATTGCAATTTTCTGACCCTTACTGCAATTGTGATTTCATTTATAATTTAAATTTTAGTAGTTCAACTTGTCAATTACTGGACATCTTGAAGCTCACATTTGGGCTGGGCAGTAAGATAATATACAGTGATAATCATTTGGGAAAGTTGTCATTTGGAATATCATAACATAATGCATTTGCAATGCACAAAAGCCGAATTTCCTCCCAGTTGTGATGAAGACCGGCAGAAATTATGGCGTACAACTACGTACAATTTTTGTCTTATTGAGTTGAACAAAGATCTAAACACAGACTGTGGAGGCTCTGCAGAGGCTAAAACACAAAAATTGAAAGATGTGGAGAGTGGAAGAACTAACAACTTTAAAGGTGCATTGTGTAACTTTCTGGAGGTGAAAAGTCATCTACACAATCAGTAGCAATAGAAAGTTAAAACTATACACTGGGACTTTCTGAATGGAGATGAATTAATTTCATGCCATAATATGAAAAAAAATCAGCTAAACAAACTGCTTTTCTGCAGAAACAGACGTGTTCGGGCCCTCCTCCAAGCCAAATATTAAACTATTTTGACCATGCAAGCCCGCTCAAAGTAAAGACACAGATTTTTATTAATTATTTGGTATAACAAAGGCATCTAAATGATAAAAATGTGCATTTTTTCAAGCTTGTTTTGGGCCAAAAAGTTGCGCAATGCACCTTTAACTTAATTAGCCTGAAACATAAAATTACACATTGCCACACAAAATGTAATTCCAGTAAACATAAAGGCTGTAAACTTGATCCTGGAGAATCCAAACTAATAAATCTCTGTATTAGTCTATACAACCGCCGGTACAGAGTTGAGTCTTGAATATCCCAAGCCACTGAAGCTTATCAAAAATGGACAGTCTGGAGACAGACAGCCTAGAATGACTTGATGCAGTCAATTGCTACTTTGGCACATAAAGGATTAAATGCTACAATAAATATAGTATATGAGAAAAAAATTCTACTGTAAATATAAATATACTACAATAAATAAATACTGAGTAGAGTTGGGAAATTTGGGGAACAAATTAATCACAATTTATTTCCATCATATTGACAGATTTCAACTTTCAATTTGATTTTATTTAACAAAACAAAAATGACTTTTGGTAATGACTGCAGGAAAATAAACTTAATAGACATTTGATCTCTGCCATTTAACACAGAAAACAGTCAAATTTCTTCTTCTAAAGTCTGGCTTCTGCTTTACATCACATGTTTTCACAGACGGAGGATTAGCTGTGGAGTTCTCAATTCAAAAATAATAAATAATTCCCGCTTGGACATGACTGAATTGTGATCTCTGGATCTTTCAATTAATTGTCCATCCCAAATATAGAGTTTCAAAATATCAGTTTACTGAATGTAACGTAGTAATTATTGTGACAGATCAGAAGCGTCACCTGCTCAATTGTTTCCTCAGTCAGGAACACTACGAGACACAGGTATTTGTCCCAGAGGCATGCCAAATATTTATCGCCCGAGCTCTTTCAGCGCAGCACAAGTGACTTAACAAGCATGCGTTTCACTCAGGCTAATCTGTGCTAAACCGCACTGCCAGCTGTGGACAAAGAGTCGACAAAGTGGCCCGCTCAACACATTCTTTTGTAGTGCCCCGGCTCACGCTGAAAAACAATTACAGTGAGACAGACAGGGTTAAAAGAACAGGGAGAAAGTGTGTTTATGTCCCGCTGCCTCTCTCTATTGGCTCCTCAGCTATTCACAGACTGCCACCTGAGATGAATGATGGGACGGGTTTGTTAACATTGTACTGTATCGTCATCCAGATAAATATTTGAGAGGTCCAATCATCAAATATTTGAATATCTACAAGCACTAATCAAGTCATAAGTTTTTCATTAGTTTTAATGTAGTCTAAGGTCGCAAATTCCTATTTTTTGTTCACCAAATTTGACTATTGAACACTTTTAACACCTGTAAAAGTCATATCAGCATCACTTGACCTAATTACACTGTAAGTTTGCACTGTTATTCTGATTACTGTCTCTTTGTATTTAAGCCTATTTTATTCTTACACATACTTTAAAAGTCCCATTGAGATTTAAAACCTCTTTTCAAGGGGTGATGATTCAAAACAAATACACACTTTTTTTTTTATATAGTGCCACTGTCTGTGTTATAAAACCTTTTTTCATGTGTTTTAGAATAAAAATTACCATAAGAATGTCAGTTTTATTAATAAAGTCTAGCCAAGTATATCTACCAAAGGGAGAGAACTCGGGCCTTGTGCCTGTTCTAATCAGGAGACTAGAGAATAATAACTTACATATAATATATTTGCAGAGCTACAGTACATAACACTGGCATAAAATGTAATGAGTGCAATAAAACATTCGTTTCAGTTCTTTCATTTAACTAGGTCAACATCAATACGTCTGTCACGGCTAAAATGAATAGTTCAGTTGGGAACAGGATATTTGCTAGTGTCTTATCTTTAAAGCTCTGCTTAAAGAGAACCAGAATGAGACGACGACATGGTTGTCTTTGTTTAAGTAATTACAGACTAGCAAGTATCTTCATCTTTAAACAAATCACTTGGTTTAACAAGCTGGGATTTCAAAGGGCGTTCATGGCGCAAACAATGTGCACAATTAGCAAGGATGTCTATGTTATGTACTGAAGGTTAGGCTTACTTTTTGTTTTTGTTTTTTAGAAATTAAATTATTATCTTTAATTATTATTTCTTGTTAATTTAAACTCATAATACAACTATGGCATGTTATTACGGTAAGTGGAGGCTTCGAGATAACGAATAGTAACAAATTATTGATCAAAATGTATGTGGATTCGAATCTGTAAAGTACCGGTAAGAATTGTGATTATATTGTTTTAGTTGATGTTAAATAAAACATATAGAAAAGTAGTATATTTCTTAATAAGTAAATGTGGGTCTCTACTGTCATAGACTGTACAGAACAAAATTGGTAAAATAACCCTAACCCTATAAAAACATGACATTTAACAACAAAGTAGTAAGAAAATGTAAGATCATGTGAAGTTAATGCAATTTTTAAGACATCAATGCTTTTATATTTGACACTATCAGATTCATTGTTTGTTTGTGTTTGTTTTTTCTAATTCAAAGATTGTTAAATGACTGTCAGATATTTACACATATAGCCACATCTTGCACTACTTTGTTCAGTGATCCTTTTCACATGTTTATTCTTGCTTGAGTAACTTGTAACTCAGCACCACAACGCCGCAAGACTTGGTGATCCTGGAGCCCTGATTGTTCCTTCAACAAAGACAGTAAATTGATTCTGGTTCATAAATGGCCTATTTTTATTGCCAGGTGCAGGTCTCACTACCCAGAGGGACAATATTAAACCTCCTACACCTAATGTCTTGTTGCATTGACTGAAGAGACTAATAGAGGAGGACCTTTTCCATTGTTAAAGCTGATTCTTTCCGCCTCCTGTCTCTCTTACACAGGCTGCTCTCTGCTCCAGTGCCTCCCTCACACACTCCTGTGTTCTTTGGCTCGCTTCATTACTAGTAACAATAAACCCAGAGGGCTAAGGGATACCTCGAGAAAACTCCTCAGTGTGATTACAGAAGTATGGCTTACACCGCACTTTCAGGGTTCAGCACACAGTCTGATTGTGTGCAGAAAAACAGAACAGAAACAGTAGATTTTAATTTGTGCACCACAGGTCAAAGGTTAAGTTGTGTCTTCTACGCTGCTGTATTAAGCTAGTGTTATTGCAGTTGCAGGATGTTACAGCGGTGATTTGAAGAGTTGTGTAATCCCTCATGCTCTACTCAAAGTCCTGTTAGGAGTTTGGGAGGTGGACTCTGACGGGTGTTTGGATGAGAAACCTCTGGCAGCTCCAGCCTTTTCAATGGGCTCATTATTAGAACAGCCCTGGACTTCAACCAGAGTGTGTTTCTGACTACAACCACAAAGGACTCATAAAACAGTTTGGCAAAGTCAGAATCCACTCAGCACCATTACACACCACCAGTACACCAGAACAGTGAAGTGTGATAGCAGAGTGAATCAATGCAATCTGTAGCATACTTTAGGATTTATGGATAAACATACATTGTAGTTGAAGAGATAACACGGTTTAAATGCAGTGGAAAGATCAGCAGAGTCTGAGTTCAACTCTAGTTTGCAGGCTGAGTTACAGCTGCTGCTCAATATTGAGGCATTTTTATGGAAAGTGCATAATAAAAGTAATGCCTCCACTTCTCTCTCTCCACATATTCCAGAGCTCTAGTGCTCATGAGCCAACAGTGCTCCCTCTCTCTCCCTCATGCTAACACACACTGGCCTCAGCCTCAGTCTGTCAGTAATATAGGCAGCCGCACCAACGCAGAATAAATCATTTTCCACTGAACAAAGAGCCTGTGTGTGTCGGGATGTGTGTGCTGGTCCACTGGCATATACTGCTGAAATAACTCTCTTGCATAAAAAGGCAAAACATTCAATCAAGTCATAAAACTGTACAAGAACTTACTGAAGGGATGAGTAAATCTAACAGTTTCATAAAACCAAAACCTTATCATTTTCCCAAGCTTTCCACATCAGCTGGGGAGAAAAGAGAAAAATGCAATAGTAAATGATATATGTAATTATTTATAAAGCACATGTACACAGACAGACATCTTCCCCTCCCCCCTTCACTGGGGCAGTTCAGCAGAAGTCATTCACCTTAACACCTGGCCTTTCAACTTCCAATCACCACCAAGCATTCCCTAACCTGCTTGTTATTGGTTGGAAGTGCCCGGAAGAAACTACCTGGATACGAGGATTAACATGCAAACTCCAAAGCAAGAGGTGTAAACTGTTTATCTTCACATGCTAGTGAATAAAGGAATCTTATTCATCAGCCCAAGAATATTTCCATGTGTCAAAAATGTTAAAGAAAAGGGTCTTTACCTGTTGAAGGCTGAGGACAACTCGAAGCATGTCTCTTCGCACACTGAACTCCTCTGCTGCAGTGCAGGTCAGCAAAGTCCTCACTTGATCTTTTGTTGGTCTCCAGTTCTTAAAACACATGACTTTCTGCCAGTTCTCCTCTGAGATATGTCCTGATGGCAGGGTCCTGACGATAGCCATGGTTCCTGTACACACCGATTTTTTGACCTGATAAAAAAAAAAACACTTTGCTATAGAAAAAAAAATATTAGATATAGTGTGAAATCTGAATTGTTTTGTACCTTTGTGTTGTTTTTGTAAAAGCGTCGGACGAGGACAGTAGAACGCTCCTTGCGGTTCCTCTCAAACTCCTCTTCATCGGCCTCCTCAGCGCTACTCTCACTGCTGCTGCTGCTCGCGGACACTTGCCCCGGAGCAGACGAAGGCAGGAACAGTTTGTCCAGCGCACACTTGTTGTTCCTGGGACGTCTGTTGAGGCACTCTAAACTGGAGTAGCCTGTTATGACACGCTGGCGCTTGAGGTGTCCCGGAGGGAGACGGTGACAAGAGAGATCAGGAGAAGCAGAGGGAGAGGAAGTCCGGGAACCAGGCTCACTGCTGGGGCTGGACCAGCTTATGTGCAGTGACTTCTGAAGCAGAACATGGGAAAAGATTATGCATCTAGTGAAGGGAAGTTGGTAAAGACAAGGAGCCTTGAGCCACGAGAAAGTAAATATTCTTAAGTGGCAAAATTCTGTACACGCTTGGTTTTTTTTTTACTATCCCAATAAAAGCAATAATAAGTGCACTTTCCAATACTATTTCATTTACCAACGTGTCATTCATTCACTCCCTACACCAGGGGTTATCGACTAATCAGTATTTACTGTAAATACTAAGCAATAGATCTTGCAAAAACAAATAAAATAAAAAAAACAATAAAGAATTGATTGTGGGAAAAAATAAATTTGACTCTTTCCTAAATAGCTTTCTACGTTTTCATGGTACTAATAAAACAACTGTGATTATTTGGTCCTGAAAACTCTGGAATTTCCCCATTGTGGGACAAATAAAGGATATCTTATCTTAACTGCATTCTGTTGGACTGAATGTGTTATAGAA
Source organism: Mugilogobius chulae (assembly GCA_038363315.1). NCBI lineage: Eukaryota > Metazoa > Chordata > Actinopteri > Gobiiformes > Gobiidae > Mugilogobius > Mugilogobius chulae. The sequence continues at coordinate 32,574,245 of CM076401.1, read as the reverse complement.
ATTTGCATCTAGCTTTCCTAGTATCAAATTGATCTCACAAGTTTGTATTGTGACATCAAATGACCTCTCTACACTGACACAAACTGAAAGAGCAAAGTGCATTGCACAATGAAACAAAAATGGCAATTAAGAGCTTTAGTTTTCGGGCGCATGTTCGAGCTGGCCTAGGCCTGGTCATAATACATTTTGTGTTGGTCAATAATAATAACTGAAATAACTGTTTATTGAACAATTATTTAAAGGAATGATTATGTTTTGTTTATTTATACAGTATTAGGAGGTGTCAATATTTATCACATGCACAATTTTTTTACTAATGGAAAAAAAGTCATCTTTTATACAATAAGATGTGAATTGTGGAGGGGAAAAGAACTAATATACTGTACTGCACTGTATACTGTACTCAATACTGTGCTAGCCAATGACTAAACGAAATACTGATTTTACTGAACCCTGAAACTAACATCCTTTCTACAATGCCACATTATTAAGTCTTAGCAGAAAAGCCAAAAGTATAACACATTATAGAGATTAGAAAGTGCAATAGTAAGTGACATATTGTACAGAATTTGGGTGTACGTTACCTTGCTAAGGCTGAGCACAGACCCAGGGAGGCTGCAGCGGCGGATGTGGCGCTGCTTTAGATGAGGACTGGGACATGGACTGGACATTGGACTTGCAGTCCTCTCCTTCATTAAAAAGTCCGGCTGTCCTGAACATCCTACTGAAGAGCTTACAGAAACTGTCATTGAAATTTTGATCACATCACTTCCCTGGTCTAGGGCTCCATCTGGATTTAGTTCATCCCCGGAGCTTGGAGTGCCACTTAAATCTCCAGAGTACAGCTCGTTTCCATCCATGAGTGTGTCTCTTTCTTCGTCCGGCAACTTCCTGTACAAGCGCAGAGATGGGCCGCAGTGCTGTTTGGACCGGCATAGATTGGAAAACGGTTGGAACTCCTGGAAGCCGCCATTTTTGGTGGTGGTTGCCGGAGATGATGCCTGCTGAGCCACGGTCACAACACCTAAGCGCGTCCGGGTCTTTTCTGAGGCCATCTCGGGTAATGGAAAATCAGTTCAGCATTATGAGTGTTGAGGGACAACTATGTCTTTAGGGACTGCATTTGTCTGTGTGGGTTTAAGCAGAAACGGAAGCTTGGTGTAGCTTTAGTACTACAACTAGCAAACAGTGGGCACACGGAGAACTGAGGAATTTTCTTGATACTGTTGAGGCTGGTTCTAGTCTTCTCTTAAACCTGCAAAGAAATCAAAAACAACAAAAATAATTAGAGACAAGTATTTATAATCTTTCAAAATGATTTTAATGTTGAACTGTGAAATCTTAAATCACATTCTTTCATGAACTTTTCACCCAAATTACAGGACAAAGCTGAGCCATTGTGACTGATGGGACTGAAATAACAGAAACAGGAGATTTGAGGCAGGAAGAGAGGAAAGTGACAAGGGAAAGTATTACGTCAGTGCTGCAAGCAACTTAGCAAGTCATTATTGCATATTGCCAATTCACGGATTGACAAGAAAACAGAAAGGGACAGAAACCTATCAATCAAAATGTAATTGCTTGAGCAGAAAACTAAAATGAAGTCTTTAAAATCTACTTCTAAAGAGTAGTAATTTAGATGTTACCCTTGAAGCAAATAGAAATACATCTTGAATATGTTATTCTTCTTACATAACTATGCTGAGTTTGGACAGAGGTGAGATTCGTGCAGTGGCTCTGGTGTAAAATTAATGTGACGCAAAGAAAAGAAAGAAAAGAAAAAAAAAAAAAGAAAAAAAAAAAAAGAAAACAACTCGGTTTTCGATTTTGGAGCCACAATTTAGTTTGATTTTGTTAGTTTATCTATATTAACATAACATAACATTTTTTCTAACCTTAAGCCACAAAATAAACCATAATAAATTACATTTAAAACAAAGCCACGGTTGTTAGTGCTCAGAGCTTGTACTTTTTATGAACATTTAAAAAGTAAACAGTAATATTTAGTGTCCATATTTAGAGGTCCACCTATCAGTTGGTGGACAGAATAGTACACATTCAGTCAAGTCTTGCACAAGTTCATGCTTTGTTTCTTCAAACATTGAGGCTATTAATGTATTATTGTGTATTATACAACTACAGAGTGTGTGTGTAAGTCAGTGGCTGCAGGAGCAAAACGATTCTGGCCTTTCGATTCGATCGCTGCATAATTCAAATGATTTTCCAAGTTTTTGAACAATTTTCCAGCCCTAATATGTTGAGAATGTTCAGAATGAGAGCAGGAAGCATTTAAATGCTGCTAACAATGCTTTGCCAACAGTCGTAATCTCTGTCAAGTTCAACACACTGTCAAAACATACCACAAGTCCCACACAACACGCCCAACAAATACATGTGGTCAAATGATATGATCTGGGTGTCCTGAACTGGGAGAGTAGTAAAACAGCAGCAGTAAAATAAATAATGACAAGTTTCAGGTAAAGGAGATCTATAAAGTGTAGGACCTGGAAACAGTGACTTCAGGTTAAACTCATTCTGGTCAAATATTGAGTTATAAAAGCATGTCAGTATGAATTAGCAGGTTTTTGGGACTGCACAATTTTAGATTATTAGAACATTTAAAACAAGGACTGAGTAATTAATCAGATTTCAAAACAATGAGGTTCAACTTTTCACTCTAAAAAATGTGGCTGTGCAAGTATCCTCAGATATATACTGACTACATCAGGCCTAAAAAAGGTATAAATATTATAACCCAACAGGAGGAGGAAAACATTAATAGATTTGGCTCTAAATAGAAATACTCAACCGGCAAAGAGTTTCATATACTGTACCACCAAGATGCACCATTGAAAAAACGAACCACAGTTTGAGAAACATTGAATCGTATATAAAAAAATCAGTTCTTAATACTAACTCCTAAATGTGTTTTATGCACAAATATGATTACTTTGAGTGTAAATGTACCTATTAATTTATCTTCTATTAATGGTAAACACTGGGCATTTCTACTTGTTGAGTATGTTTACAACAATCTTTTTTCTAAGTTACATCACCTTCATTTTATTTGTTCGATTTCTTCATTGAAGGTGCACCTTTTCTCGAAGTAAATAACCATATAAACAGGAGTGATAACAATTGTTATGTAAATCATTGTGACTCATTGTCAAACAACCAAAGCTTCCCAAATGTTAGAGGAAAATTAAGCAAAATAACAAAAACGTGATACAGAGTACAGTCTTTGCACACTAGGGATGAGCAATACTTGTTAAAGTTCTAGATTTGCTTCCAGCACCATAATGAGGTTTGGCAGTTCAACTGGTTTAACTTGATTCATCTAGATATGACAGAGTAATCTACTAGCAAATTTGAGCCCACATCTACTGGATCTAATGTAGTGTGTAGTTCTAACCTCACATATCTCTTAGCGTAACTACCAATTGTCTTAAACCCATTTTATTGGCCGATTTTATGATGTAGCCATGAGTTTAGTCCACAAGGTGCAGAGGCTGGGTGTGGTTTGACCTAAGATTACCATCACGCAAGTCACTGCTCTTCAACCCACAACAAGATTTTGCCAACGGAAGTAGGTCAGTGTGCTGTTGACAAGATGACAGTTTTATTCAGTGAAAGAAAAGTATTGTTTGTGTTTTGTGTATTATTTTGTCAAAGCAGTTTAACAGGTCGTCTCAAAGCCATAGAGCTTTTGCAGCCATGTCCATAATAGACATGTGGGAAAGTCATTAGGATTATTATTTAATATAACACTCTTCATGTCTTCATACTCTCTTACATCATACATCACTCTTCATACTAGAACTGAACATGAACAGATTTATTAGGGATGCAATGATTCAGATTTTTCAGTTTTGATACAGACTCTGATATTTTGGCTTTAAGTATCTGCTGATACCTGATATCAACTAATACTAGTAGCATAAGGATTGAATTAGCCTCTTTTTCTTCTCAAAACGTAAGAAATTTGGTCGTGCTATGTAACGTTACTTACTTATAGTGCAAGTCACAACTTAACAACTTAATCTGTATAAAATGTCAATCAACACCAACCAGTAAATTGGTCTCATTATGTCCAATTAAAAGCACAACCATGGGCAGAACAGACCAATGTCCGATCTGATATCTGATCCAGCTACATTTCCTGGATCAGCACTGATATATACGATCCCAGTATCGGATCGGTGCATCCCTAAGATTCAGTCTGACTATTACTACTGTAAAGTCATTGTCTAGTTATGTATTTAGAAGGTCAACTAGGATAATCCTACTTAGCATGTCTGGTAATGTGCCAATCAGAGGCATATTGTTAATAAACAACAGTAATAAACAACAACTACAAAAATATCTGCTTCAAGAAGAACGCTCACATTACATTGTCTAATACATAATATTACATAAAGCGCCATTATATTTTTGTGCCAATTAACAGACTGATTGTATCCGCTGCTTCAAAGAAAACAACACTAACACAGTGAGTTCAAGTGCCTTTTGTTATCAACTGAACTGTGGCCTGGTTGTCCGGGAAACGGCAGCGGTCCTTCCAGACTCAATCTCAGCCCGAGGCCAACAACCCAGACAACACACACACGCACACAAACAGTGCACACATCTACACACACAAATAACAACCAGTACCAAAAAAACAGGTCACAGAGACACAAGAGAACAAAGGCACTGCCACAAAATAGATAAATACATAAATAAAAGTCTACTCCTTCAACTGAACACAATTTAAAAGTGATAATTAAAGGTTCTTCCAATAGAATCTTCTAACAACTAAACTAAACCTCATTAACAGTCAAAAATCAAAGAATGCTGATTCAGAGTGACACTGATGAAGTTATTGGTAGTTTCTGATAGATAAATTGTTTTTTCTGCTACACAAGAATCAAAAAGGTCAATAGAACTGTTATTGACACAGAAGTTATAGAGTGTATTGTGATAAATGTCATTTCAGAATGTGACAGATGACACCGAAGGATATTATGTGTAATTAAACTGCTATTATTCAATATTCACATTTGTTTTCACTGTTTTCTAATGTGCAACTTATTCCTTTTAACAGACACATAGACGTTTTTTAAAGTTTGCTTAAGAGGCCTTCTGCCTTTTCTCTCTTTTCCCTAATGTTCATTCACGAGGGATTATTTCACAACTCTTTGCGATGACTCAGGGCCGTCAGTGCGATTAAGTTCAGTCTCTTTTTTCAGAACAAATCTTCAACCACAAATGTGAGAGAACAAAAGCTGTGGTCTGTATTCATTTGCATCAAATTTTATTCAGGGTCACGTTTCAAAAATGTTCAGAGCTGTTCAGCAGATGGAGAAGAAAAATATTCCAACTACAGGGCTAAATACATTAGGAATAATTGTTTTTAATGATCTGCCAATTCACTGTAGGTAAAAGCGATAATGAACAAAATCATGGAATCATAAAAACAATTATTTGAGACAGGGCTTACATATTGCACTTATGCTAAGGCACATTGTGATGATAATTATTGATACTCAGTTGCACAATTTTATATTCTAACAGAGCATCATAACTGCACAGGCCTAGTGCATCATAAATAGGGCTGCAACAAGTTAATCGATAAATCACAAACTATTACTGTAATAATGATAAACTATTTTAGTAATCGAAAATTCTTTACATAGACAGACTCTTGGGATAAGGTTATACGACTCAGAGAAAGAAGGAATGACTGCAAACACAACAAAAAAGGTTTTTAATGAAAGAAATGTGTGTTTTTGTTTTGATAAACTGATTTCTAAAGTGACATTTCTTTATCCTAGAGGTGAAAATTATTACAAATCTCATATTCACAGCCTTAGTGAGTTAAACCACTAATTAATTAATCAAGAAAAATTATTGAATTAATAATCATAATAATCATTAGCCATTGTTCCCACTATTAAAATTGCAACAAAAAATTTAAAAAGGATCTCTTTGTGCAGCTCAAGCTATGCAAACTTTAACCTAAGGCGCCAACGTCTTTGTTTGGTTTGACACATGATGACAACAGAAACACATAACTTAAGGCAGTAAAGCAAAGGAGCTGAGTAAAGTCAACAGAACAGAGCAAGAAAAGAGAAGAAGAGGATAGATAAAGGCTGGATGCAATATTCCCATGCATTAGAACGTGAAGTGAGATTTAGAAGTTTAGAAATGCTTTGACCAAACACGCATTGCACTGTTAAGTTGAGCAATAGCTCACTGCAATCAATGCAAACAGTTTTCCATGTGGCTTCTAACTTTTACTAAATTCAAATCAGCTCGAGAACACAAGAGACTCACAGACAGACCTTTTCGATAAATGCTTCATGTGCCTGGGTTTGGTGGATCCCCAGATGAGCAAAGTCTTAGTCATGACAACACAATGAAGCTAAACTTGTTTGAAATCTGCAAAGTTCGGACCTCATCATTCTTTGCTTTATCGACGCACTTGGATCTCATGTGGAGGTGGTGTCATGGAACACGCCTTAATAACATCTATCAAGTCAGTGAATTTGGATGAAGTCATTTTTATCCAATCTCAAAACAAGATCCAAAGAGTTTAGCCTTGACTCCATTTTCTTGTGTTTGTGTCTCCGCTCTGGCTGCAGTGGGACGAGCTCGCACAGTGAACAGAACACACTTTTCATGGACCTGGGGAACATATGGCTTTGATTAAAGGGCCTGGCAAAGACATAGACGCCAATGGAAAGAGAGAAAGTGAGAGAAAAGAGAAGAGAGAGACAGGCATTCTATGTGTGAACCCGAGCAGATATGTTTACATCTGAACTACTACAGAGGGCGAATACGTTTCACACAGCCAAAACCAGACAATAATACAACTGGCAAAGCGCAGGGATGACTCAATAAAAGATGACTCATGAATGGGGAGCACCGAGCGTAACAAATCAATGTGTTTTCAACTGATGGGGCCCCTTCTGCAACACTGTAGGTGGCGCACAGTTTCTCAACCAAGCTAGTTTCCATTATTGTGTTTTTACATTTATGGTCTGACAAGAAGTATTTGAGATTGAGGGGGACCATTTCAGGGGCAGATGTGACCTGGAATTGTCCACAAAAGGCAGGATCTAAATTTTGAAATCGCACTACCACAACTTCTGTATTTTCACGTTATTGTGTGAAACATCTTATAATTTGATTCCAAGCCTGAGTAAAGGTGTGGTGATTTGGTCAAAATCGTCTAGATGCAGAAGAAAAAAACACTGAAATTAAGAAATTCCTTTCCCAACCGATTAGTCGACTAAAACGCTAAAATGTACTTTTTTTATCTGAACATATACCTGATCGTGTTTGAAAAGTATCAAAATGCAAAGATGATGGAACTATGTATTAATCAATAGAAAAACTCATTTTATCTTAAAATGCAGATTAGCCAAATAACTCAGTCCTAAATCTTCAGCTATTCCAATATAAATCCTTAAAACTAAAAAAATCAACCATTTATTTGACTAAACGACTACAGCACTATTTAGAACCTTAAGCTTGATGGGTTACAAGAGTTATGAAGAAATGTAGGCTAATATTATTGCAAATGCTTTGTTTTTGTTGTAATTCTAGGCCAACCGAAAAAGTATAATATAATAAATAACACTGAACAGAATATTTTCAGCACATTTGTTGCATATGTTCAATACCACCAACAATCACATCTATAAAATAATATTAAATATGCCGCCATTGGGTTAAGCATCTCCTTAGCTTATGTGGTGGTTTCAATATACTGTGTAGTAAAAGTCGCAATGCTACTGCAACATCATCATTCTCTTATGCCAGTGTTTACCATTAGTAGAAGAGAATATGGCGGCCCCCCATGGTCTAATTTTTGCCCCCATAGTTTAAACATAAGATTAACAATTTACTGGAAGTTCAAATGATAGTTAAGGATTCATATGCATATACAAGTAGCCACTGTTATTTTGTAATCAGTGCTTTTTCATATGTAGAGGGCAGTCAATTACACTAGACTCCCAAAAAATATACAAAATAAAATGTATCAAATACAGATATTGCTTGTGCCACCATAGTCTCAGTATAATTCTGTGGGAAACACTGTATGCTATTACACAGAAGAGCTATTTGCAAACACTTACCTGGAAACCTTAGCCTACTGCCCTAAGGATGCTTTGCTTCCTCTTCACCCTCAGGACATCATCATCTCCATGTCTCAGCCTGCCTCTAAATAGGTTTAGCACATTTTAGTTGTATGTAACATTCTAACACAAGTCTACAACAATCAAGACAACAAAAGAGGTCATAATATTGCAATTTATGGTGTGAAAGGTGCAAAATTGATGTAAATTATAGCCAATTCCAAGCAGTTTCACATCTCATCCTTATCAATCATTTGTGAATATGCTACTGTGCTACATTGCAAACCATTAGTGTAGCACTTGTATAAACTCTGCCAGGATTTATTTATGATCCAAATCAACAAACTAAAACGAGTTTGTCAGTAAATTGTACAAACCCATGTTGGCTTGGTTTGCTATTTTTGCCTACTTTTTTCCAGAACCAACCAAAACTGTAAGCATCTAGCAGGTGGATGGGATTGACACTGATTAAAAATACCATAGCTACTGCTGCACTTTGCCAAATGTCACTGGCCAACTTTACGCGCGCCCAGTCTTTGCTCAAAACACGTGAAAAACAAACTCCGAGTAAACATTAGGAGGTAAGTGTGCCATATACTCACCGAATCGAGTTCTACTAAAGCTTAGCATCCACAAATACTACGTACAATGACAAGTTCACAGCGCACGCTGCAGAGTTTTCGATGACTGTTTGAGTTTACTACACGCTGTGGCTGGGACAGAGCCGCGCACTGAAACCACAAACCTTTTTTCTGTGAGACGTTCATGAACAGCTCGGAAAAATAGTGTTCTTGGAAAAATCTCGGTTTTGAGAAGGAAAGAAAGAAAGAAGAAAGAAGAAAGAAAGAAGAAAGAAAGAAAGAAAGAAAGAAAGAAAGAAAGAAAAGAAAGAAAGAAAGAAAGAAGAAAGAAGAAAGAAAGAAAGAAAGAAAGAAAGAAAGAAAGAAAGAAAGAAAGAAAGAAAGAAAGAAAGAAAGAAAGAAAGAAAGAAAGAAAGAAAGAAAGAAAGCGAATAATACATAAATAAAATGTTTTGATCCTACTATCAAAAATCATTCGATCCTATCAAAAGTAATGTCATGACATCTGCTGCAGGTAGAAGGTGCAAGAAACCACTTGCCTGCATTAAAAACGTCAAACGGTGTAGATAAGGCTAATGCAAATAGAAGTTGGCCAGCTGCATGATGCGGGCAGTTTTGAGCAACAAATCCATTTTGAAAACAAGCTTTTTTTATTGATTTATTTTTATAATTTTTTTTCCCAAACTAGAGACGTGGGTGGGGACAGGCCAGGGATTACATGAAAACACATGAAAGCACTTACACCTCATTTACAGAACAATGCAGGATTACTCAAACAGGCATGATTAAAAAAAAAAAAAAAAAAAACACCAACTTTGAGTTCCTAATGATGAAGAAGCAAGGAAAAAAACTAAAAAAAAAAAAAAGATGTGACCACAGGACAAAGCATTTGGAGGAGCTCTAAAAAATAAGAAGAAAATGCTCGATGCATGGACTGCTCAAACAAGTAGGCTACAACTAGCCTAATATAAACCTTAAATGTGGCTATGTTTTGATAAGGAGGTTAGTTTAAGATTTTGACTTCATTGAATCAGTCACTGAAGTGCTGTTGTTATTGTGAAAATAGGGCTTTGACAACCAGCTACAATATATAGTCTATAAATAGATTAGAAAAATTGCTCTCCATTTATTTTGTAATATCTTACACTTTTTGTTATGACAAGTAAGATGGCAATAAAAATCTAATTATGATTTGATAACTGTGAGATATTCCTTTTTGTTTAATGCAGCTTTAGGCTCAAATACAGACACATTTCTGTTATGCTTTCTGAGTTACAGGTGTGTGCCACTAATTATAATGAAGTGAGAACTGAACTGAAGATTGAAGCAGATGGATATTACCTTACCATGAGTTCGCAAAGAGAATGTAGGTCCACATAATTTTGCTAAATTCAAAGGGGTTGCAAGAAAATGTACTATTGCCTGTGTCCATTTCCCCTTTCCCTATTTGAGTTACTTTATGACTTAAAATGTGCTAGTATTTCCTGTTAAACCACAATAGATCTAAAATGGGTTAGCGATATAAAAAAGAAATATATAAGTCCATTAACTTCCTGTTCAAAACTTTGAAAGTGTAAGAAATTAACTTGGGCTACTTGCTGCTATTGTTGGACAGTGTTTCCTTGACGTGTGTTTGATTCTTCTGGGTAACTGCAAGTAAATAGAGACAAGTGGGTGAGGAAAATGAAAACAAAAATTCTGAGCTTTTGAGCATCAATTGCAGGACAATAAAGGATTACTCAAACATACAGAATCAATCCAAAACAATATTGAATAAACTGATGATGACATGGTTAAAAACTTTAAATTGATTTAGCATAACATGCACATGCCCCCTTTAATAATCTGAATGAAGACTACTCAATGGATTTTTTTGTAATCTACGTTATACTGAACTGTTTGCACATTTTGAATGAGGCGTTTTGTAGAATCCAACTGCATTTGAACGCCCCTTGGCTTCTCTCCTCTCCTCCGTCAGAAGCCCTGTGAGCTGTGGCGTGTGGACAGCAGGACAATAACCTCGAGTCTGTAATACGCACTGGCTCTTTATGTGTCACCACATCGGAATGCCAGCCAATAAGCTCTCACAAAAAGCGCCAAAACACCTTGCAAATTTGCCCAAACTTCTTCTTTATAATAAAACTTCCGATTATTATTTTATGTTTGCTTAAAGCTTGGATGGCTAACATTTTAGTGTGTCAAGTGTTGTCTTTCCCCAAAAAGAAAATGATACGTGCAACAAAATCAGTCTGATCAAATAAAGAAGTAGCCAGTTGTATTTTTCATAGATAGCCATAAGCAGCGTTCTGATTGGCTGTGCTTGGGTGGTCCATTCCAGTTTCACTTTGTTGCCTGCAAAAAGACATTCTTAAACTGAAATTGCGGGGAAAAAATGAATGCATGATGCCATTTATATGTGTCGAAAAAATTGTGAAAGTCAGTCAAACTAATAGTTACACAGCAGTAGGTACCCAAACTTTAACTGCACATTTTCCAACCAAGAAAAACAAAGTGAGCTGGAGAGTCATGCACGTGCAGAGGGGATGCCCGCTTTCCACTTCACAGGCTGTAACTGCATTGGAAAACTGGGAATTATTTTCCATTTCCCGAGCGCCGCTACACTCTGATGGGAAAGCTTATGGCATGTGACAGGAATGTGCAAGCCCTTCACTCCTTCACCCTCCGCCCTGCTTCTCACTGGATTCCCCAGCAGCTCCCCCGCTGTCCAGAATCAAAGCATAGTTAGGCAGTGCATCACCTATTTGCATGAGATGTGAATGCATATCGAGCATCCAAACTTTTTTTCACTCAGGACAGATTTTGCATTAAGCAGGAGTCACATAAAAGATGGAAACAAAAAAAAAAAAGCATTCCAAATTTTGTCTTTGACTTATTTGATAGCCACCTTCTTTTATTAAGTCAATGAACGTGTTAGGTTTGTATTTATCATTTGTCACAGCATAATTGTTTAGTCTATGGTTGTTTGATGTAAAAGATTTTTTTTAACTGGGCCTTTTTAGCAGGAAGTCTGAGGGCCAACAAAAATTGCTCAAAGGCACTTTTGGTCCTCGGGCCGCAGTTTGAACATCCCTCTGCTGTATCTACTCCATACTGAGACCCAGTAGGCTACATTTCTTAAGTTTTGTTGATTACTCTCTTACTTCTGCGTTTCAGCTGCATGTTAAAAAAGAGGAATTCAAGTAATTATGTTTTTGAAATAGTAAGAGTTCAGTGATAAACATGGCAATAATTAGATTAAATCAATATAAAATAACAGGCTATATAAAATACATGCAATGAAACGATCATAGTGTCTATAATTGATGTGTAGCCTGCCCTCTGCTGTTTAAATACTTCATTACATGGTCTTTTGAATTTGTAAAAGCAAACCTTTTTAATTTCATATATATTTAGATGTTTTTGTTGGACTAAGAAACATGGTGAAATTTGTGTCTCTACGTATGATTTAATCTCCCACAACTCACTCTTTATGTCCTGGAGAACGGCTTGTTTCCATAGAAATAATGTGTTATTAAAATACAGTATGCCATAAAACTTACATGTTACAACAACAAAACTGTCTAATTACTCAAGTTAAATTAATACCACACATCTACCTAATAAAAAACCATAATATTTTTTTATATAAAATTATAAATAAATAAAAGGGCCATTTACCATATAAACCACTAGGCCCAATGCCCAAGCTGTGTGGTGACATAACAATAGCAACACACTCAACAATACAGCGTAAACAATAGGCACAATCCTCTAAGGCAGGTATTGGAGTGTTGCAGGCAGTGGCTCCCTGATTCAGTGGTTTGTGAAAGGCTTCTATGGACAAAAGACAACAATGATGTAACCACATAGCTTATTTAAAGGACAGGGAAACACAGCATGGATTTGAATAGAGAATACTTTATTGATTGAAGGTATAAATAATATCTATTCTTAAAGAAATATACTTTACTACACGTTTATGAAAAGGTATGAATACAAAATAGATTCAAGGTTAAGGCTTATCTTCAAACTGATGAATGTACTGAAGCCCATTACAGCTCTGAGATAAAAAAACAACAACAATTATGTCTCATTGGTCTATGAAACTATACGTAGGCATATGCAGGCAACTGAAATGTTTACTGCACAAAATTGGCATTATACTACATCAAATACCTGCTATGCCATTTAAAATAACCTTTTAATTCATTTGGCAGGGAAAATTCAAACCTATATTTTAAAATCAAATAGTGTTAAGATTAGATACTTGTGAATAAAAAAAAGAAAATGCAAACAAACTGTAAACTACATTGTTTAGCTGTAGACTACACATGTTTAGTGACCCCAGCCCACAGTAAGAAACTCTTTGATAATACAGTATAGTACCCTAAATTCATAAGAAACACAGTTCACACAAAACGATCATTAAAACTCACACAAGAGCCTGATCGTCACCGCAACAACATCACAAGACACACAGGTAGTAAGAGGTAAAGCTTGAAAATCTGCACAAAACAGTAAAGACTATGGAAAAATAAATATGTCACTTATTGTATTGTCAAAATAACATATTGAAATACTTAAGTATGTAAGTGAATGACCATCTACAAGTCTATGCTGCTTAAAACTACAGTCACATGTAAAAGGCACATGTTTGCTGCAGGGCTGCAGAACTTTACATGACAGTGTTTTACACCACCATAATAAACGATAGAGCCCTGACTGAGATCTCTGTATAGGCTTCAGAAAAAGTCTCAGACAATACTAAAGTGCAAACAGCTTCCTGCTGAGACCCTTGTTATAGACTGAGAGACACTATAACAGTGCAAGGAAATAAGTGCTTCTTAAACAAAATGTCTGGGTTAAAGGTCACCAAATGTTCTGATTTAATCCCCATGTGACAGCTTTAACGAAGGTTCTGCAGGACCTTCAAAGTGCACAATGTTCAGTGCAAACACTTCTTACATCTGATTGGTTCAAGTTAACCCTTTTATAGACAGGCCAACTGAATTACTAAAGTATTACTAACTTTAGAGAGAATAAATATGTTGTCTTAAAGACTTAATGAAACTGAAAAATCTTATATTAGTGTAATCTATATTGTGCATAGAATAAGGTATAATGCACCATAGGCTATTCAAACACAATTCAACAATTTACAATTATTCAAGTAATAAAGACAAACAACAGAATAAAACCCATTCATAGTCAAAATAAATAAATGCTCAGCTTTTGCGTGAGTTGACATACCACTTCCTAAGTGCTATTCCGCTGGTGCTGGCGACTACACACAGTGCCCCTCCCAAGCTCCACCAGGTGGGAGCACGGTTAAAGAAAATGAACTGGAAAATAAAAGCCAGAACCACATCTACAGTTCTCATTAGAGCCACAGGCCCTGCTTTCTCAATCTGCAACGCCTTTGTGAGGAAGGTCTGACCGGCAATACCCAGAACCGCTATCAACATTAGCATCCAGCGATCACGGCCACATGAGGGGATCTTCCACTCCCCGAGGACGGAAACAGTAATAATGCACTCAATCAGTCCAATGACAGCGTAATACCACACAGAGAGGTAGTAGTGGACACTCTTCCCAATCTTACGAAGAACAACTATTGTGCAAGCAGCTCCAATTGCCCCTGTGACAAAAAAAACAACAACAAAAAAACATGTAAGAGTAAGAATAAAAACTTCATATACATATTTCAAAATGTATGTGGCACCTGCAAATGCAGCTATAGCTCCCTTAATGTGGTTGCTATAGTTACTCTCGATGCCACTGAGATGCTTTCCAAAAATAAAAGGTGGTCTGGCAATGAGAATAACCCCTGTGAGGGTGAAGACAGTGAAAACACAGTCCCAGATGGTACACTTCTCCTTCAGAAAGATCCACGCTAATACTGAAGTAAAGACTGGATTGCTGAGGACAAATTTAAAGAAAATATTAACTAGACACATCGATTAAGAATGAGAGAAAACTTTTCCTCACCTGAACATGATGACGGTGGCATCAGCTAAAGGCATCTGCTGCACAGCATAGAACAGCAGGATCATGGCATTGGAGCCAATAAAACCACGCAGTAACAGATAGATGCGTTTATCTCTGGGACCAAGGAAGCCTGTCCTGAGGCAGATATAATGAGGACAAATGGAAACAGTTAGACCACATTCTGAATGGACAAATTCGCTTTATCAAAAAAGCCGCTAGGCTTGCAGTGGAAGACTTTTTTAGGCTTCAAGCCCAAAAAATACAAAATTTAGTTGGTAAACCTCTTCAACCAAGTGTTCGTGTCACTTAAGTGTATTTTATTTGTATCTCAGGTGCTGTTGTTCCAAACTTTTTTAGCTTCTTTTAAACTGATGATGATCAATCACAACTGAGCTTATATAAAATTGTTTCATAGAACCAAGTTAAGAGAAATAGCTTTAAAGGTGCACTAGATTTACTTACTTAATTACTTACTAGATGTTTTTGATGCACTGAATAAATAATAAAAATCAATTTAATTATATAAATCTGTGTTTATACTGGTGTGCACGGTAGCAGAGCGGTTAAAACTCTGAATCCCAATAAGACTAAGTTCAAATCCAGGGTCAGATCAAATCCACTTCTCATGATCTCCCTTGGTGGAGTTTACGTTTTCCCCTTGTGTTACCATGGGATGTTTAAAATGAGATGTTTATTCTTTGAGTGGGCCTACATGACCAAAAATTGTCTACAGTATTATTTTGCCTGAAAGAATGGTTTTAATTTTTTAACATTTGTACTGAATTGTGTAGTTAAAACACTCCAGTGCATCTTTACGACACTTTGAGTGAATTCACAGAGGCACTGTAGTTGCATTTGTAAGAGGGGACACTTAGTGTAAGAAGGGTGAGGAGTCACAAGATCAAGTTTTAAAATAAGTTCTACAAATGGTCAGCAACTGGACTGACATTCAACAAAACCCCTCCAAGTCTTTTATCTTTTATTTTTCAAAATGTCCTATATACAGTTCTTAGATTTATTTTGCTTTTCTATCTTCTCTTTTTTATTTTTATGAAAAAAGAAAACCCTTATGCAACTGATCCACAGAAAATGTGTAAATTATAATAAGGCATTAGTACCTGTATCACATAAACAATTATGGAGCCAGTAATTAGCGCTTACAATATTTCAATTCCACTGTCTTTATGAAAGACAGAGCTGTATGTAAATAATAATTTCTAAACCAAGTGTAATGAGTCAACAATCTGCTTGTTATGCCATACTTACTTGTGATAAATGAGAAGAGGAGCCACAAAAAGCATCTGGAAGAAGCAACGAATGGCGCTGATCTCTATAGCGTGAAGTCCCTGGATGGTTTTGACCAGAAGAGCAATGATGGAGAAGAATACAGTGGACAGAAACGCGTAGAATAAACCAAGACCAGGGCATTTCTTTGGTTTCTCTGTACCTGGAAAAAAATGTGAAACAGCATGTGACACGTAGTCACGTACCATTATTTACACATTTAATTAAGAAAACGTTATATCGGGTAGAGGTGCTGATACAGCATGAAGAATGAAAGCAAACATTTACCTTAGCTTAACATTGAACTCTACTGTTAAGGTTAATCATTTATAACTGGGAAAATATGAAAGAAAATATTAATACCAATGTATAAAACAGTGTAGCCTAATGCTCTGACTGAAATATTTGCATAGACTTTAATTATGAATAGGTTATGTCAGATATGTCAGTTCTTAAAGTGTGCTCTTAGGGCTCCAGGCCATGTACTGGCTGGACTTCCAAAATATTTTCTATGTTCAATGAATACAAATAGCCTATTGTTAAATGATTGGCCTACATGCAATATGATGAAAATGCCACCAATTAAAACGACAATAAACTATATTTGAATATAGCTATACGTGATTTGATTTTTTTTTTATGTCATTGTTGAAAATACTGTCATCGGGAGATTTTCACTTAGTTTGAAAAATAAGTTTGAGAACCCCAGGCCTATGTCAACTGTTACTGTCGCCTACAACGCAACATTGTCCAAAGCTTCCCAGGCAGAAAAAAAATAACACACAGGCATCATTTTTACGCAGCATCACAGCCCGTAACTGTCAATAACAACTATAGCCTCTTTAATAACATTTATTCGTCACACCAAACAGTGGACCCGTGGACTCAACAGTTGTAGCTTGACTCTAGTTTGTAACATGATAAGAGCATTAGCCAGCGTGACGTCGTACGAGCGTGCGTAATAGCTCTCCCTGGCTGTTATCATTAACAAAGAAAGGCAAATGTCTCATAAGTTCTACTTTCATAAAAGGTTTCTCAAATAAAAAGTCACAGTCTTCCTCTGTACCTTCCGGTGCGCTCTCTCTCCGAGATGATGATAATGAGGATGTCTTCCCTCTGACGCAAAACGCCGGCGGGCACAGGCTTTTCTTCTGGCACCTTTCCGGTGTGCGCTGCTTTCCTCTGGTCTCGTCCTTCTCCTCGGCAGCATCCTCACAGCTGCCCGACACCGTAGATCCACTCTGTAAGGGACGTGTTTGGGCTGTCTCCTCGTCGAAACACTCGCAGTCCTCGCTATGGTTTGTGTCATGGCTGTCATTATGAAAGGCTACTGTAATACCGTCCTCCAGGGTCAAAGCCCGCTCGTGTTCGCTGTGGTCACAGTCTCCCATGGTAAGATGTGGCGGCCGAGAGGCAGCATGCCGCGGACAGACTGCTGTCTGCCTTTGTCTCCCTGAGTGGCCCAAAAGACAAGGTTAATGACTAACCTTGGTGGCAGGATACCAGCTCCCATGCACTGGTTACTTTACCCACAGGGGGGCAGAAATGAACCCGGTGCAACTCAGCTGGACAACTAAAACCTCAGCCCTGGTTCCCGCCCACCTCCGGGAGACTGTGGTGTACCAAACCACCAAGCACATGCAGCCCAGCTCACCTCAGCTTAAGACTGTTCTTTTGATGTGTCAGAGTAAGAAAACTACAGTTAAACAGTGTTACAATAGTCACTTATCCATATGGACCTTAACATGGTAAGACCTAAACTTGAACTCTGACCACATTCAACCCATCCCTTCTGGCGCACAGATAAAAACAATTAATTTTGAATATTCAACACTTTATTGCTACTTTTCCGAAAATACTGATATTACATTTTTAGAAATAATAATTTCTAAATTAGGGACCAAGTTCTACATTTTCTAAAACCAGAGTCTTTACAACAGCAATAATCTATTATAAATATAAATTACTTTACAAAACATATTTGGCAAATAGAAATGAAACGAGTTAGTACAACAGTGGTTTGTGTGAGTCTCACAAACAGAACCCAGTAAAAATACAGGTAGTGGGTTAGAAGGGTAAAAACAACACAAGTGTGGACAATAGGAGAGACAAGGGTCAAGAGTACTGTGAAAGAGAGCATACACCACGGGACGTTTCTGGCAAGTTATTCATCCAGAGGTATTATTGTCAGGGGCCTTTCAGAAACCATGTGATTGAACTTTTGTCCAAAATCTGAATCACTTGGCTCATTCCTAACAATTGTTTTCAAGTTACGATTTATAAATGTATGAGTTTTCATCCTCTTGTGTTTACTGACCTGACCTAAAGAGAATGATGCCTAAACTAAATAAATAAAACACTACATATATACATTGTTATTTAAGAATAAATCAGTACCAGAATCAAAAATCACACAAATAATGTATTAGTCATTAGTCATAATACTTTTCTTTCCTCAATCACTCTCCATTTTTGTTCATTCTTCATTCACTCCATACCCTAACAGTAATTAAACAAGACAAAATACCATTGCAAAACTATAGTAAAACCTTAACTGCCACAGATGCCTGAGTACCAGGAAGCCTGAATAACTCTGGTTCCTGTATCCACATTTGAGAGATAAAATGAAGTGACAGTTTTCAATTTGACTTGGTGAATTGAGTCTCAACATTTCAATTTAATTACTGAGGTCAATCATGAGGTGCTCATATATTTGCGTTTTTCCCTTGAAGCTGGATGCAAAAAGAAAGACACGCTCATCGATTGCAGCCAGAGCAAACCCTCTGGGCGCTTGGATGTTCAGCTCTTGGGATGAGACAAAGTGCCCCCTCTTGATGTCCCATTGGTAGACCTGTGTCAGAGAGTAGTCGCTGCCCAGGATGGCGTACTGCCAGTTGCCGATAGTAACAGGCTGAAACACCATGGAGCCGCGAGAGGGGAATGTCTGGATTTCTTTGAACATGGCTCCGTCCCAGCGCATCACCTTGGAGTCCCCAATGAATCTTGTCAGGCAGATAAACAGCTCACCTTTAAAGAGGGGAAAGAGTGGACAAGTTGTTTACTGTTACATTCAGAAAAAACTCTAGGGTTACATAACAGGTTATCTCTAAGTTCCAAACCTTTCACCTGAAAGTGCAAACAGAAATGGTCAATACAAAGAAGTTGATCAAGTAATGTAATGTATAGGCTAGGCTATAGGTTCTCTCTCGATTTTGATGTAAAATGGCCAGGCGTTAGGGTTAGGTATCACAATACTATGATACTCAGAATAGTGATTACACCTGGTTTAGAATGTATTTTCTAAAGTGAGGCTTTTTAACATCAAGAGCGCCTTGACGTTTATTGTCTTATCCA
Organism: Mugilogobius chulae; assembly: GCA_038363315.1. Classification (NCBI taxonomy): domain Eukaryota; kingdom Metazoa; phylum Chordata; class Actinopteri; order Gobiiformes; family Gobiidae; genus Mugilogobius; species Mugilogobius chulae. Next base: position 32,554,915 of record CM076401.1, on the reverse strand, counting down.
TTATTCTGGCATTTATTTTTCTACTTTTATTTTGAGTTGTATTAGATCAGCATGTAAAAACACAACATAGGATTAAAACAGCATTAAAGGTGGGGTAAGTGATTCTTACACTGCAAACACGATTTAGGTTTAAAATCTGACAACTTCCGCTCAATAATCTTTTGACACGGTTATTATCAATATCAACATGTATTCATTTTTTGTTACAATTTTGGCTTAAAACTCTTAACAACAACTAAGTGAAACTAACTAATGGGAACTATAATACTTTATTCAATTTATACAATACGCAGTGGTCTCATTTTTTCATATAGAGCTGTATTTATCATATAGGGTACTTATGATATGCATATAAGTTTACTAGTTTAACAACTAAAACGTTAGCTACCCCAACTTTAATCAAAAAATAGTGACTATACATGATTATCACTAAATAAATCATCAGCTGTTCTTGTTACTTAACATTAGTATTTCAGGTGCTTGTCTCAACAGGCAGTTTATGTTCCACCCCAACATTTCTAAAATGTTCTAGGTCAGCACATGTTCAATGAGCATATTTTCAGTATAGTAGGTGAGTTAATTTTGGGTTTCCCATGCTACATAGCAAATCACCTATTACTTTCCTTTTCTTTCTTGCTAGAGGTAGGGTTCAGCCACTTAGTGCTCTAATGCTATATATATATATATATATATATATATATATATATATATATATATATATATATATATATATATATATATATATATAAAACAGATCAAACATCCATGTCCATTTTACACATTTTCATGTTTTGTAATGGTTGATAGAATGTCAAAATCATATTCTTGGCTAGACATTTTATGCTGGAGCAGCAGTTTACAGATAAAAAGCAGTGATCCATGACTTATGTGTCCCGTATTCCACTGGTATCAGTTGATATAGGATTATCAGGACCAAAAAATGTCCTGTTGCTGCTCTTCTGATAATGTATACATGAAGCAAATATGAGTGCATTCCATTGTACAGAAAGTGATGGCACATTTCTATCTTTACAGATGAGTTGCACAGTCTCAACTCATCATCATCAGTGAAAATGCAGTTCTCACCTTTGACCCTGAAGTGCTTGACAGAGAAAACGTCCTCCATGTCAGGTATGTCCGTGCGTCGCTCGAAAAGCTTCATGCTACGGTTCCACTGGTAGACCACAGGCCTCTGGGAGCTGCTGGATAGGATCAGGTGAGGCTTACCAGACATCTCCACATACTCCACATCAGTGTCCCGGTACCAGGGGTGGAGGGACTGGTGAGAGTAGAAGCCATTACCGTTCCACTTGTACACTGTGGTGGAGCCGGCCTGTAGAGAAAATCATTTAGGCTATACATTAGAGAGTGATATAACAAAAACATTTGTGAACTAGGATGTAAAAAGAACTATTATTTTAATTGTTGATACACTAAAATTACGTTTTTAAATAAGAATCAGAAATGATGCATTCTTTTTTGACAATTAGATTCAACAATGCCACAGTTTTTTGTATTCACATGTGTTTTAGAGTCAGTATGGTTCAGGTAATGATTAACTTAAGGTAATGAACAAGATATGACTATTTTTGTTGGGTAATCGTAGCAGCCCTGTTGTGAATACATAACTGAACTGAAAAAATACTTTATTACAAAAATATTTAATAAACACATCTTTGTTTTAAATAATTATAATAGCCCTCAAATATTAAACACTGTGCTATATTTTAAAATGGACATGGCACCTAACAGAAAGTAAATATCCATCCTTAAACCCATTGTTATTATTAACTCTGTAAATAAAATATCAAGAACATAATTACTACGTTATGAAGAATAGAGTAGATAACGAAAGTCTGGATGTAAGTGCATCAGTCCACAGCCTGGCAACTTCAAGACTTAACACATTGCGCTAGTATTGGCTATAGGTTATTTACTCTAATTTGTTTCTAAGAAGGTGCATAGTATCTGAGATGCAAAGCAGACTGACTCTGTGAGACAAGTTGACCAGTAAAACTGATAATGTTAGAGATATTCTGTTGATAAAGACATTGGCCTTGTAAAAACTTCGCACAAGAAGAGAAGAATTTTAAAATTATGTATTGGTATTTATTGATTTATTATTATACAATAAATGCAAGTATGAATATTGTCATGACAAAAATGAAAGAATGTGTATGAATATGGAGATTTAAACACAAACAGAAACTCACCTTGGAACTGTCGGCGATAATAAAGAATGATTCTCCATCGATCACAAAGGTCTCAATGTCATTGGGCTTACGGATCTTCAGAATGTCAATGTCCTGGATCTTGATGAACTTATTGGCAGATATGTCACGCTTATATATGTGGGAACCTCCAAACAACTGAGCCACGATGATAAAGAGGTGGTTGTCTATAACCATGGGCTTGCACACTACAGTGGAGGTGCCTGGAAAGGAAACAAAAAACAAGCTTTAATTGACAGATGTAGTCACACATTAAGGAACATAGCCGGTTTTCTATCAATGTTCTTGAATAAAGGAGACAATTTAAACTTCTGGATACGGTTTTCGCTTCACACATGATTGATAATTGATTGAGCTTTATTCTTCAGCCTATTAACGTTGGAAAAATTCAAGTGCTTGCAGTATAGGTTACATATTTGGCCTGGTATTATTAATAATTTGACCTAAAGAAGCAAGTAAAAAGCAGGGTGGTCATTTTCAACTGGAAATGAGCAGATATTTTACTTTTCAAAAGTCTTTTTACATCAACATTGATATTTTAAATTCCCAAATATAAAATAATGATTAAAAATAACGGATAAAATCACAATATGTATGCACTGAATGGAGAACTGTGTACTATCAAAAAATGTAGCAGAAATTTCACACAGTTCTGTAATCATAATACTAACTTTCAATTGTGTCAAACGTTCGGAAAGTCATTTCAACATGATCCCATTCCAGAAAGCTACATGTTCCAGCGAAAGGTTGCGCAAATACAACAAACTGGTCCATGCCAAAGGTGAAAGCCTCCACGGAAATTGACTCAAACTTCAATGACTGATAAGAGGCAAACTCTGGAAAAAGAAAACACAAACAAAAGAACAGAGGGTAAATAGGATCAAATTGTTGAGCTGCTAAATGACAGAGAGGGGAGAAGGTTACCCGCGGTGATGCAGTCGAAGGAGTGTGGAAGCAGGTCATTGATTTTCCTCCCCTGGTGAGAGGGCGGGCCGCTGCAGTAGATCTGGTCCAGGGTGGCATTGGTCTGGTGCATCCACTCCACCAGCCACTTCAGTTTACAGTCACACACAAGATTATTTCCCCGCAAATCCCTGCATTTACAAAATAAATGAATTTCAAGACAAGTTAAAGTTGCTTGATTCTAGGATTTAAACCTAATTCCAACATTTTGACTAATTTAACCTTGATTTATTGTAGAGACATAGATTATTTTCCTTGTTTCAACGTGTTTTGAACTGATTTCAAGACAATGCTTTTTATTTCAAGCCATATCATTTGCCAATGGGATAAGAAAATTGTTCCCCCCATTGGCATTTTTTTTTCTTATTTTAAGCCACGTTCTCTTTTAACCAGTTAAAATATATATTGAAGCTAGTGAAATATTCAACATTACATAAACAATTAAATCTTATCCATTTAAAACAGCTCAAAACTGGATTAAAATTCTGATTCCAAGTCATTTTAAGCAAGTCTAGATATATAGTTTTTGCAGTGTACGCTCTTACTTATTGTGCACCAAATGTATTGGTGTGTGACCCCAAAAGGTTGGAAACAAGATATTGACCAAACAACTAAGATTGGGGTCTTTAAATTTCTATTACTAAAATACTAGATAGCACATAAGTAACGTATTTAGAAATCAGTGCTTCTATCCATAATTTTCTTAATGCTTATTTTACTCCTACTTGTGCAACCAAACTCTTACTTGAGTGAACGCTTTGGCAACACTTGTTGCTGTGAGTAAATGGAGATCATTTTAACAAAAACTTTGTTGACAAGATGGAATCTTGCTATGCTTCTTCAAATATCTATTGATTTGACAACTTAATACCAGATTGTACGTCTTAAGTTGACCTTAAGTGTCCTTGAAATTACATTAACTTCTAATTATAAATCAGATGTTGTGTTCAAACATTTACTCTTAAAGTTACACTTACTTGAATAAATTTTCCCACAAATATTTTAATTTTCTGAATTGCTATTTTGCGCTTTAGCTTGAGTAATTTTATTGAGAAGTACAACTTCTGGCTAGTCTGGTATCAAACCCAAACAATATCAGAACTGGGATAACCAAGCATGTTGTATATGAACACAACCTTAATAAAGAGAAAATAATGTCATTCTTCAGATATATTTTTTGTTCTTTCTCTTTGATATTCAATCGGGGCGTCCTTGTGTCCAGCACAATTTCCATTAGTGTTTGGTTATTATGCATTGTTCTGCCCTCTGTCTCCCTGCAACAGGACGGCACTTTGGACAAAGGCCAGACAGCCAACAGAAGTGTCCTATCTCCTGAGTAGTTCTGCTCTGAAGAGCACTCAAACTGCTGTTGCCCTGGCAGTATGTACTCCCTGCATTTGCACAGTGAAGCCGCTATTGTTCCTGCTGGGAAACAAACTATTCTATTCTCAAAGAGTGACAACTTTAGCATTTACACTGGCTTTCTGCCACACAGGGCATGTCTTGTATTTTCAAACTACTTCTGCCTTTTCTCCAGATACACTTTCTGACTGCACAGGAAAGAAAAACAAAAGGAATTACAAATGTATAAATAATACATTTAACAACACTCTGTGCAAAATTTTGAGTGGAGAATCTGCAATAGTCTTTTTTTCTATGGAGATCATTTTGCTTTGCCTAAAGAATGCACAACTTGGCTTCCAGCTTAGATATCTCCATAGAGACGAGCAGGCAGTGCTACAGGCCAAATTAAATGTCAGATCTGTGGAGTGGTGTGCTCCCTCACTGTAATAAGGCATGTTTTTCAAAACACCCAGAGTGACACAAATTCTAAACAAGCAACATTCTAGACAAAGCATTAACATTGCAATGCAGTCAAGCAGGGGGCAGACTCTTTCAGAAAAGTAAGTTAGGTGCACCTTCAAATATATTGTATTGAGAATAGCATAACTCTGAGTGTTCATTCAGCCAACATGCTTTAATTTGAAGATGAAAAAAGTCTGCAGTCATCTTAATTGAGTTTAATGAAGTTAAATAAAATTGTTCATACACTTTATCACTGTTATCTTTTAAGTTTTTTTTTGTGTGTGTGTTTTTTTTAAAGTCATTTTATTTAAAACGATTTAAAGACAATAAAAAACAAACCTAACACTGGTAAGTAAAACCCTATTTCTCTGAAAATATATGAAACTGTAAAAAACAACTTACACTTTGGTCAGTGCTTCCATGCCCTTGAATACATCTTTAGGCAGCGTCTCGAGGTTGTTGTACGCCAGACTCCTAATCAACAAAGAGAAAATCATAGTAATGGATTGTAATTACAGGCCATTTTGAGTGGGTCAAATTAGCTCAAGTGTGCTTCAGACAAAGTGACTTCAAGTGAGATGAAGAAAGGATGGAAAATCGACCAAATATCTCTGCCACCAACTACAAGATATACCATCATCTGCCCCAACTTGGCATCTTTTCTAAGTGAGAACTAAATGATATGAAATGACAGCATAATTCATGAGCGATGCATTATTTATTGGATAGTGGTTTTCTGGAGGGAAGCCATTTTCCATTGAATCTGAATGAGACCGCACTCTCTTAAGTGTAAACACACAGGGGGATAAAACAGACTGGACAAGATTCCAGCAGGACCCTCGCCTCACATGTGTTAATAATGCATTTCTTAATATAATATGCAGCAATAATGCCAGCTACTGCATATACTTAGAAGTGTCCATTTTTTATCAGAAGACATGGCAGAGATTTCAAAGTGAGTTCTTTGGTGAAACAAACACTAAAAAGAATTTTTGTTTTAGTAGCAAAAAGGGCATTTCATCCTTGTGAGCAATAGATTCTCATTATCATTACATTTCTATTTTTGAAAAGTGGCTATATGACATTTTACAACTCAACACGTATCACTAGTAGTCTCCAAAAATACATATCTAAGTACAGTTATGTGGGCAGGAAAAGGTGGTAGGTGAAAACATGACTTTTCTGAGAACTCAAGCATCAGCCGATTTGCTCAGACATGTATGAATCAATCCAAATACAACTTTGTCTAAACTTATGACAAGAAAAAAGAGTTGTAACAAGATTAAAAGCTTATACAAGTCGATTTTGGATGATATTTCCCTTTTAAACAATTTCAAAATAAAAATCACAACTTAATCATAGAAATCTATGTCCATTTTACCTTGTTACTCTTTATACATTTTCAGAATATAACAGGAAAATGGTGGCAAGCAAAAACAACACACATTTCATATAAAATAAGATCTATAAGATTTTACTCTGGGCTGCAGCCTCATGTTTGTGGGCACCTGTATAGTAATATAGTATATATATACTTGTAGTTGACAACAGGGAGTGCATGGCTCTTGCTTTCTATAAAGGTCTGTTGGTCAAGCACAAACCAGTGAAACTCTGTGGTGAAGATTATAGGTCACTTGGTTTAACTTTACAACTTGACTTTATTTTTAGATGTGCACTCAGGTCAGTCATGTTTGGGGCTAACTTTACTTTAGGCTGACTTCTCAGTTTAGCAAACACTGAATTGTGCAAGAACGAGGCTTTAAATTCTCAATGAATTTCCTGATTACCTACACTGTTTCCTGCTAGCAAGCTGAAAGAGACTTTGTCATAGCTTTTACATCCTGCTACAAAAAGGTCTACAGCACAAAGACTCTACAAATACCTCTATTACTCATCACATTAACTACTACAAAGCTTCTCCTTTTTGTGCAAATATTATGTTATTATCGCTGTTCCATATTGAAAACTACACCTACAAGCAATTTCTTAGAAAATAGAAGAAAAATATTTGAGGATTTACAAAAAAAAATGTCTATCTATTTATAGAGCCAATGAAAAGATAAAACTTTGCGTCACACTGCGTTGTCACATTTGGAGTGACTGTTATCTGCCCTTCAGAAACCTGATCCAAAGCCACCTCCTGCCAACCACCTCTGCAAGACGCCCCAGCAGCAGCACTTCTGACAAAGGCAAAGTGAGGTTTCATGCACTATAGGACATAAGGACATGACGTTTATGCTAAATCAAAATGAAAGGTATGTCTATTGCCAATACTTACAGATGTATCAGTGTCTTCAAACCCCGGAAAGCAAAAGGAGAAATTGATTCTATTCTGTTATTTTCAATGAACCTGGAAGACACATGCACAAATTATCCACAAGATTGATGAATGTGTACTTAATATACAATATCTATGACATTGACAACAATCTATGACAACATTAAAGTTGGGTAACTAACTTTTTTAGTTATAACTTTTTTCCGCTAAAAAGAATAAGATAAATGAAGAACTATGTGAAGAGCGGAGACCACTGAGTACTGTCTGAACTAAATAATAAATCATTTTAGTTCCAATCAGGAGCTGAAAGCTGCTCTCTGATTGGTTGAGATTTAGTGGTCCTGTCCAGTTTCACTTTGTTCTTCGTAAAAAGAAGGGTTTAAGCTGAAATTGCAACCAAAAATGAATACATACTGATATAAATCATGTGTCAGATTTATGAGAGAAATCTGTCAGATTTAAAACCTCAATCATGTATGCAGGGTGAAAATCAGCTACTCCATTGCATTACAATTTTTAGTTAAAAAGGCAGGCAAAATCAACATAATTATTTTTGTCATATAGTGAATTACTTCAGAAACTCAAAGTTCAGAAAAGAGTTCATTATCTGTTACATCTTAGGTGGATTTTTTATGCTTACAGTGCAAGCGATAGTAAGAAAAAACAAACAAACAAACAAATGCTTATGTATTGACAATAACAGACATTTATGGCTTACGGTTTATGGCTACAAAGTACAATATAAGCATATGAATATGATCTATAAATATAGATGAGCATTATATTGCTTTAGTGTGTCTTACATCTCTACAATAAATACTACTTACAAATATTCAAGATGTGGTAGTCCAAGGAAAGCATCCTCATCAATGAGATCAAATGAGTTTGCTGTGAATAACCTAGAAAAAACAGACATTTTCAATAACAGAATGCATGTATGAGTAAGCAGTGGGGGTCGGTCAGTCTATAACTAACTGAGATGGTTCTCTGCTCCTAAAGAGGTTGTGTTGGAGCCCAGTTTGAAACATTAATACCTCCAGATCAAAGCCTAATAGACCTGCAAGATCTAAAGAAGAACAAAAATGGCAGATGCACTTATTTAGCAATATTTGAACGCCAACAAAATCTTTATATACCCACAAGATGAAAACCACTGTTCTGGGGAAACCTGGCACATGTATTATGCCTTGCCTATACAATAGTAAAAGCTACATTATTATATGCAAACATGTCTAAAAGTGTCGTTCTAACAGACAAGGGCTTGTTCTATTTCTACCCGCTGTGTATGAATGAAATTGCACCAAATGAGCTGCTCCCTCCCACACGCTTTACTAAATGAATGACCAGCATGGATGTCCACTCCCACACAAGTGTTGCTCTTATTCTTTGATGTCCAAATGGTCAAATAATGAGTCATCCTCTTTGTCCATTCAATTACACTTCTTGCTCTTGCCATAACCAAGAACATTGATTTAATAGCACTTAGCTCCAGCTTGTAGGGGGTCACCTTGGCCTAAAGTACTACTGTAATACCACTTTTTAGCCTCTTCACTTTCAGTTATATTCATCACATGGTTCGTCCTTCTGGCGACCAGCCCACATTTAGTAGCAGCGCATGCCTGTTTGGACTGATTTAGTGTTCATGTGCATATGGAGTCACTGATGCCAAGAAACATTTTTAGTTTAGGGTGTTTTGATGCTTCTGACAGGGAGTTATTATGTGCAGCAAACTGAGTTGGATTGTCATTAGATGTCACTGAAACAGCAGACCTCTATGCTAATTTGGTGACCTATAAAAACAAAATGTTCTGGCAATGTTCAAAATATTGTAGAAATACAGAAGTAAATGCCATAATATGCATTCTAGGTTCATAATCAAAGTTGAGACAGTGTGTAAAAATGTTTGTATTAAATAAAAAAAGAGCAGCAAATGCTAATCTGTTTTGTCACTTTGTTTAAATATTTTGCCCAAGGCTAAGATATTTTACTGCCTTTAGAGGAATGAATGTCGGTACATTACTTTGACATTCATTTTAAAGAGGCATATCACATTGTGAACCATTTGCCTAAACTGATCCGACCCCTATTTCACTGTTAAACTTGTTATTATTCTAATATTAGAGATTTATGATGTGCTTTTTACACCATGAGTTTTTACTCACCACCAAAAGTTCTTTAACAAATATAGTTTGTTTTTGCCTGTAATTAGATCTGGGAATCTCTGAACCTTAGCATTCTTTTGTTAATTGGCATTATGTTTACAATTTTTGAAACAAGGTTTTAAATGTAATGCATTCCTTTTGTTATTTTGCAAACTCATAAAAGGTTGTTTTCTCTTCATCTCATGCTGTTAGTTTGTGTAGCCATGTGCTCTATTGCATAATACTGACAGCATTAAAGAGAATCCTCTTTTAACAAGCCTCAAAGCAACCCCTTTGGGAAGAGCATGCCTCATTGTTTTGCTGCTGGGAACCACCAACAAAGACAGATATAAAAACTGTGAAAAATAAATGGGACTGGAGAGGCTTGCAATGTTGTGTATGCGCCGTGCAAAAGAGCTACTTGCAGTACATTTTAAATGCTTTTGTGTTATTTAAATTTGCCTTGGTTTATGGGGTACTCACAGCAGTTGCAGGGCAGGTGTGTGGACAAAGCTTCCAGCTGATATTTCATTGAATCCTGACTTTACAAACGATCTGTAAACAGAGCAAAATTTGGATTAAGTTTTATTAACAAAAGTGCTCAATTTCGGACAGTCGTGCAGTTTTACGCGTACAGAGAACGACGTCAGTGGGAAAAGTATGTGGCACGGATCGGACATTCTCACACAGTGCATTGTCCTTAGTGCAGGAGCATCCTATGGGACACCGCGGCTGCCTCAGTCTCCGTCCATCCGCCAAAAGTAGACACACAGCTGCAACCCAAACCAAGCGCGTCCATCCCCATCTCTTCTCGGGATATCCCATAGTCTTTTAATCCACTCTGCTCCGCTTTAGGTCTGTTGGATAGGTAATTATATGCTGCAAATCTTTCACATGCAACTCCTCCTGCACAAACAGCTTCTCCAAAAATGTTTTTGTCCCGTTTTGTTTTTAAATGATGAGCCTCGCGCAGAGCTTGGCTGAGTGTTCTGCGTCTCAATAGGAAAGGCTCCAGTCCAGCGGATTCGTTCTGCAAAGGGCAGGATTACAAATGCGGGACAGACATTATAACATAGCCCACAAATTCCCCAGGGAGAGAAAGAGAAAGACAGGGAGGGCGATAGACGGAGAAGGGGGGAGACACTAAGGTGCGCTTTTTTACGCACGGGCTGCTATAAGCCTATTTATGCGCGTTTGGGAGCTGTGAATGGCTAATGAGCAGCTTCAATTCAAGAGGCGTTATACAAATGCACCTGCCTCTTTTTATCACGCGTTTTCATCTCTTCTTTTAAACAACTATGGCTGATATGAAGAGAAAAAACAAGGGGGAAAAATCAACAGACAATGTAGTTGCCAATATTCCCAGATTAAACAAATAAAGAACATTTTCAAAACAGCCACCTGAACATATGACTCTCTTTTATGAAGGAACATGTTGTGAATGATGGCTATACCTTGTGGACAAAAGCTCTGGCCGGTAATTTGCCACAGTGGTTCTTTTTGGTCTGTTTGTGCCTCTTTTTCTGGTCTCTTTCTTTGGATTTCAATTGACTGCTTTGTTGAGTGTCAGTAGGACGCGGATGAAACAGGGGACGCCTGTTTCTGGACGATGAACTTTCCGCCCTGCCACCTCTAATAACCCGAGGGCTCATTTGTAGCTCAGCATTCCCATAGGCTAATTATTTTTGCGCCTCTACTTTCATTTCTTTCATCATTTAGTCTAAATCTCTGCACTTCAGTGAGGTTATAGACTAAACAGCTCAATAATTTCGCAAATAACAAAACATCTCAAGAATTACCTCTCAGAATGAAAACAAATAGATTCAGTTTTATTTTTGTTAAAAATTTCACTGTTTTTCGGTTACGTCATCAATTTGCGACGTCTTCGCTGCGTCATCATCAATTGACGCAGGCTACTCCGATGTAAACATTGCAAATCGTTAGAAATTCTATCGTTTTTGCTGACTTCTGTGGATTCACGATGGATAATCTTGTAAAGGTGCTTATAATGGCAATAACTGAGATTACGAAAACCATTTATATGCATTGATACTCTTTAAAGCGCTATTCGATCACTGTTGTTGCAGCAGCAAGCTAAGCTATTACAACCTTAGCTTATTAAGTTGGTGCTCTTGCTTATTCAATTGGTACTTTGCAATCTTAAATTGCGTGTATACATTATAGGCTCTCTTCACGCTTGTAGCATAAGTCTAGATGGAGGGCAACAGGCGTTTTTTTCGTATGGATTGCATTGTACTTTACTTTGAATTATATATATATATATATATATATATATATATATATATATATATATATATATATATATATATATATATATATATACACACAAAAAATCTGACAGAATAATCTTTTGTATTACAACAAAATCTGCATTCAAGCAGTATTTTAGCTCCACCCGATGGAGATTGGAGCTCAACAGTGGAAGATCCGCCCAGGTAAGGAAGTTCATTGCTCTATTTAAACTCCCATAGAGATTTCGAAAAATGTAAATGTTAAGAGTTTTAAGACATGTGTGGCTAACAGTTCAGTGCTAACTTAGATTCATTGCGCGGTTGTTTTCAGTGTGACTCACCACATAGCTGACTAGCTCCGAGGACATTTTTTATTTTATTTTCCGAAATCTCTTTGGGGAATGGAACCCCATACGTGTTGAACCAAGAAGTGGGCTGTCACTGTTGAGACCCATTGGCCTATAGAATGTTCTGATGTCACGTGAATAGATTCTGTCTCATGGGCATATCACAGCGTTGAAATTGATACCAACTTACACTTTTACATAATGATGTATTTACTCACAATATGTGCTTCATTAGGTCCATGGAAGTGGTGGCTATGATTCAGACTTCAGTGATGAAGATGATCAGGGAGAATCATCAGAGAAGAAACTCAAAAGGTGGAAAGAGATATTTACTTAACTAGTTCCTTCTATTTTTATTTATCTACATAGTTCTTAATGCGTTATGAATGTTTTCTGATAGACGACGTGAAGAGGAAATTCTGCAAAGCCATTTGAAAAAGGTCGACATTCTCAGGTGGCCCATCGGAGTTTCCAACCAGTGAGATAGACAGGTACAAACCTCAACATGCAAGTCTTAATTTTTCTGTCCATTTTTAGGCTGTTTTTCTTTGTGCACTGATTGTGGATGACACAAATAATGTTGTAGTCTTTTGCATAAGTAACTTCTAGTGCAGTACTAATACCTGTAAGTATTTCATTCAGATTTGTACTTGTTACATGTTTATGTGCTGTATTTGAAAAATAAAAAGGTTTACTACTAGGATTGTCAAGCTTTTGTGTCAGTGACATACATATTATTGAGAAATAGGTTCTTATTAATTGCCAGTAGTGACATAATTTAATTAATAGTAAAAAATGCTAAATGATTTAATAATAAGTTACATGCATTTTCAAACAAATATCTAAAAATAATTTCCTTTTGATTAAAACTTTGAATAATTGTCACCACCTATAAATTCTCCCTTTTTGTTTTTCAGGGAAGAAGCTAGAAACAGAAGAGCTCACCTAATATCGTTAAATGCTGTATCTTTTTTAAACTGTGATGGTAACAGATGGTAAAATGCAGTATATACATTGTTATTTTGTTGCTTTATTGTTCCTCTTTCATTGTTCACGTAACCCTAACCAGTTTCACAGTTTGAACGACATAAAAAGTTTGTCAGCGACTACATTCTTTATTATGGAGGACAGATGGCAGACTTCAAACGTTCTGCGTAGGTTTTCTATGTCTTAATCATCTTCCATCATCTGCTGTTTCCTAATATAGCCTAACAACAATATCAGATCTCATGTGGCCTATAAAACTGAACATTTTCTTTTCATAGCGCTAAAGACAAAACTGACTATGATGTAATCCGTGAGAATCATCGCTTTCTCTGGAAGGAAGAAGATGAGGAGGAAATGACATGGTGATTTTACAACCTGCGTAGAATATTTTGTCTGGGATTTGTGCACGTTTATCTCTGTCTTTTTGCTGTTTCAGGGAGAAAGATCTGGCTAAAAAGTATTATGACAAGCTTTTTAAAGAATACTGCATCGCAGATCTCAGCAGATATAAGGAGAACAAGGTTAGTGTGCAAACACAGCCGCAATATGGCACTAAATAATTACTAATAATATTATCGTTATTAATAATTGCTTTTTTGTTATTTGATTGTGATTTTGTGAATTGTCTTCAGAGATGTAAACTTTTTATGAATAGAATTAATCAACATGTTTCATGTTTGTTCTGTAAGAAATCCAGACATGAAAATATAAAAAAAAAAAAAAAAAAAATCAATAATTATTTATGTTTTCCCAATTGGGCTTCCATAAAAATAAAAAAAAAAAAAAAAAAACAAAAAAAAAAAAAAAAAAATATTATCATTCTGTGTTAAGCATCCTGAAAATGTGTTTTGGCCTTGATTTAAAAGGCCAAAGTCTGTATGGTGCAGATATCAGGGGGAGTTGTTCAAATTGACCAGCAACAGAGAAAGCCGTCACCCAGTGTTTTGCTGGTTTGGACCTCAAGCATAGCTGTTAGTTGACTAAGCCAACTAGGTTAACAATAAGTTAGTCAAATAAATGGGCAAGGTTGAGCTAAACAAATTTAATTTAAAACACAAATTCATTAAAACCAATTCAATTTTTTTTTTTTTTTTTTTGATAATTCAAGTAAAAAATAAGTTTAAGGAAAGTGCAGTTTGAAAAAAAAAACCAATAAGTAAAAATAAATAAATTACAGAAGTAAGAGCTCTGCAAAAAAAAAAAAGTCTGTGGACATACCTCTGCCAAAATACAATTAGAAATATCATCACAAAAACTAAATTAGGTGAAAACGATCAAGTTGTTTTATGAAATCTTAAATTTAATCATGTTGACTATGTTTTACTGAAAAGGGTAGTCTAACCTGTCATATGCACTTTATCAACAATGTAATGCACATAAAACAAGAGACACATGTTAGAAACTCTATTAAAGTCCTTGTACCATAATTATTTGGATTTAGCAGTTCCTCTTTTTGTCCACTGGATGGCAGTAGAGACGCACCAAGCTCAAACATAGCATTAAGCAACACATTTCTGCAAGAGGTCTTTGTAGTGTTTAAGATGTAAAACCCTTTCTTTTTACTTCCACCTTCCTTTTGGTCGGACTTATTGGCTTTGCATAAATATTTCTTGAACCTTTTAAATATTTGACCTTTTGCTTTTTTGTTTACTTATCGCTCCAGCCTCTCGGGGAGCATTTGTGTCGCTCAGTGAGGAATTGATCTGTCGATTCACAAAAACTACAGCTAACATTTAGAATTGTTTTCCCTGACACGCTATTTTTGCTTAATTATTATTGTTGTTTACTGGTCACCTGAATGTTCTGTAATTACTCCAAGTTTGACCCTGAAGCATCATCCTAATTAGATAACTTTTTCTGACAGCTTGTGCATTCTTCCTTCCTTGCTTTGAGAAAATTAGCTTGACTACAACACAGTATGTCTGAGCAGGCAAGCTAAGCCAATATATTGTTCCAGATTAAGCATGTGTAATCCTGGTCTCTGACAGTTCAACCCTGTGGCTATACCTTTCAGGAAGTGGGATTAGATTAGGTCGCAGGCACCTAATTTACACTGCCACCTCCGCGATCACTTCACATTGATGATTCCCATAAAATACTTCTAAAGCACTATTTACGGCATACGACCCCTAACTCCTTGGCTAAAATCAATACCAATCTTAGATCCCGCGTTCCTTTCCGAGAAGGATATTTGTGCAAATTGGATGTTAAAAGTGTTTGGATTCTGTTTTTATAGCAGCCTGTTACTGAGCAAAAGCCGTAGATTGTTTAATAAAGCTGTAGATGTAAAATAGATCACTATTAGTAGTAACAAAATGAACCAATTTCAAGTAAATGAATACTTACCAATTTAAGAGTTTAACAGCAAATTCTAGGTCACATTTCTAAATAAAAATTAGTTCTTAAAAAGTGTAGGACAAAAAAACATTAAGTAAGTTAAATTGAGTCTAAACTAAGTCTTAGAAAAAAAATCCTAAAGTGTAGATCTCTAAACAGTGACAATTTAAATTCTTTTTATTGAATTTCAAATGATTTATTGAGTTTTCATATAAAAGCCGCTGTTTTGATCTTTGCTGATGGTGACATGAAGCTTCAGGTCATGTTGGTGTTAGATAAGGCTGCTGACTAGCTTTCGCCCAATCAAGTGGATTTACTGTGCTCTTTTAGTGTGTGGCCGCACCAGGCGAAGAAAATCTGTGTGCTCTTCTAGCCATTATCAACTGTCAAAGACATCAAAGAAGACATATTTGTACAATTTGTTAAGGTATAATAAGTATAATAATAATTAAAAAAATGTTTTTATTATGTACTTAATATTTGACTGTAACAAAAGTAGACAGCCAGTTTTAAAGCTGAAGTTCCTGATTTTGAGACCACAAAAATCGAGGTAATTAATTTGTCTAGTTTGACTAGTTCCTAACTTTCACAAACTACATGTATAAAGGATATCTTCTTAAACACAGCAAAGTGAAACTAGAGTGGACCACCCAAGCACAGCAAATCAGAGCAGTGCTGTCGGTTCTTGATGAGAAATAAAATAGTTATTATTTGATTCAGGCAATGCACAGAGGTCTAATGTTGTCACAAAGGGCTGTTTTGAAAATACTCTTTGGTAGAAATAAAAAGTTTAATAATTTACACAAGAAAATAAGGTACCTTAGCTTTATTTTTCTTAATAATGACTGGAAGTTTGGGGTGTGGGTGTGGTTAGGGGGTAGGTAAAAACAAGTTGTAACACACGAGCCTCAGGTGCAGGACAGATTAATTAAACATGAAGAATTAATTAAAATACACTTTGTGTAAGCTGATCATGAGGAAACCCTGTTTTAACCAGGCTCCTTAAAATAGATTTGGCATAGTATGTATCTTTTAATGTAAATAACAAACATTATGTTTATTGTTTGTAGAATGTTAACACCAATATTCTAAGAAACTAAATGATCATCTTACATAGGTTTAAGACAGTAAGATTAAGTAAGTGAAATTGTGTAACTTTCTGGTTGTGAAATACACTCTTTTGGTCTTACTGCAATACAAAGTCAAACTCATTCTTCATTGAAACAGATATTTTATGTCATACTGTGTAATATTGTCACTGACTAATTATGGGGAGGTGCAAACCCACTAAACGTAAAAGCACATTTTTTGTTGAACTAAAACATCAAAAGAAAACATACTTTTATTCTAGTTTGTATTTCGGCTTAAAAGTTACACCGTGGACCATGATAAAGAAGCAGGATGCTCGATATTAGAATAACCTTTAGTCCACTGAGCAGAAGCCAATCTGTCTGGTTATTTCGGCATACACATTTTTCAAGCTAAGGTATTTGCTGTCAAAGAAAGGTGAAAGGTCAAAGGTAACTGAGTGTAGTTTTATTTGTGTTGAACTAAAATGGATTATGTAAGATTTCAAACTTGTTCCAAGTTAAAAATGTGGTATTTTTGTAGACAGATAGTATAATGAAGAATTTTTGGTTCATTACCTACATAAATTGAGTGGTTTGTCATCTTAAGACTTTCTTAATTGTGCTGTTCTTAGTAAAATGACAGCCCAAATTCAAAAGGTGAGCTCTTTCTTAGATTTTTTTCACTTAAGCTGGTTTGCCTACCGCTGTGTTTTTGTCTTTTTTTGTCAGCAGTGCAAAGTAATAGTAGCAGGCAGCTCATTAGCAAACAAAGATTTCAGAGATGCCCTTGAGCACCGTACTGTCAGATTTTCCGTCTGTATTTTTTGTACCTCACCGCGAGAGGTTTGCACAGTTACAGAAGAGCTGTATAGGCATGAATAGACTGAATCTGGTCCAAACCTCACCTTGTTGACTCTCTCTTTGACAGTGGTTTTGAGATTCACGCCCGAGGCCACTGTGCGTCGGTTGTTTGCAGTTTCCCATAGGCAGAGGGTTTATTAAAGAAGTACAACCCGGAGTCAACTTCATATAAAGCCGCCATACGCCCACCTGCAGGAAGAAAAGTGTTGTTTTTAGACTTTGTGTAGGTCAACAGAAAAGGTGTGCATTGATTTATTGCTTTAATGTTCAAAAGCGGGTCAAGAAGGAGGTGAAAGAGAAAGAAATAGCATAATTTACATACTTTTTATGCATATAGAGTGTGGTAAAGACATAAAACCAGACCAGAATAAATTGAAATGACCTACTTTTTTGCCTAAAAGATATGAGAACTAACCACTGCCAATCACATCTATACAAATAACAGAATGAAAGGATTGGCCTTGTCACATTTATATTTGACACCAACAGTCACTTTTCAATGATAGCAAAATATGAAAATAAGAATTGAGAATTGTCAACGGAGTACAGAGTTTGTGTGTCAGAAGCTTGTCTGATGTTCTGTGTCTCATCCTGTGGGAAATCTCTTGTTCTTGTTTGTTTATTACCTTAACTGTCTTCTCTTAATTAGGCTGTCACACCTTAGTTAATTTAATTATATGTTAACTTATTAAAGTGGCTAACACATTTAGATAATTAAGTTTCAATTTAGGTCATTTCAACTATTTGTCTGGCACTAATTCTACTGTTAGTTATGGCTGGCAATATATCTAATATTGTGAATGTTGCTTTCAAGGCATCTAAAAATTGAAAATCAAGTACATCAGCCACAAAAAAAGCAAATTGAAAATACAAAAAAACAAACCAAAACAAAAAAAAAAATGCTGGAAACCTCATGGTAAAATGTAATATTTTTGTACTTTCACAATGATTTCACATTTGACATTGTGAGGTCACTACATTTTCCAGACCAGTAATCTTACTGAGACAGATGTTTAGCAGTTAAAGTTAATCTTATTTAAATGTAGTTTTTGTTGTTGCAGTGTAAAAAGTGAATGGGTCTAAGATTTCATAGATACAATACCACCAACTGTGCTCATAACTTCATATTCTATAGCATGAACTGAACCTTTCAAACATTTTTGTTGGTTGACATATTATTATTGAGATATGCCAAAAAATTATCAAATAATTATTTTTGTCAATGTCACCCAGTTCTAATTAAATTCCACATAACGATTAGGATCAAAATCTGAAAAAAAGTTTTAAACAAATTGGTGTCACTGTCTGTTTGGCCTAACTTTTCTCAGTGAACGTCTCCTGGGAAGTATCCCCGGAGGTAAAATGCTTTAATTGTCTCACCCATAGGTCACTGCCCGTTCATATATCCTGTCTGTGCTAATCACAAGGCCATCTGTCCTGCTGCATATCTGTTCACTGGTCAGGATCTCTGCCATCCGCATTAGGAAGCATTGACGTAGTCCAGCAGGAGTTTCCTCTCTTAACGCCTTTAGTCAGCTGCCCTTCTGCCAGCACCTTTCACTTCAGCACGTGAGCATCACCCGATGTGTCATAGAGTTTGCATCTTGTCAATAAGCATTTTCTGTCTCTGCCATGGTTCTACAATTAACCATTATTTTTTATTATATTTTTAAAGTATGGTGGTTGAAGACTTTTATAGAGATAGTATATTATTGAGGAAATCAATTTATTCTTTTGCATTTGTAATAATTTTGCGTATGTGATTTAGAATCTTTTTAATAAGATAATAATTATGATGATCAAAGTTTGTGACAGTTCAGTTTACTGTTGGACTTAAGCAGAAGAAGTTGCTTTAGAAACATCTGGTCTTTTCTTATGGACTGTTCAAAGGAAATCTTATGTAATAATCTATGAGTATTCCTTATTGCAGCAGTCTCCAATGTGGAGCTTGTGAGCTACCACAAACTCACAACCTCCTTCCAAATAACATTATTTTTTTTTTAGCTTAGCTTAGTTTGAGTAACATAAAGTACATGTATAAAGTAGGCATACACCATACATACATAACATAGAAAAAAGGAAACAGTAATGGTATTCAAAAGGAGTAACTTACACAGACCTATCCTTGTTGCCATTGCCATTGTAAATTAACTGTTGATGTCTAATTTGTGCACTACTAAAGTAATACTGTACCTCATATCAAGTACATTTTTTGTGATCGCTAAAAGTAGTTGGTCACAACCAGTTTTTTTTTTTCTGCCTTGATGCATCTCTGAGCCATGATTCAGTATACCTAATGAAAAAAAATGTTTAGCTTGTAGTGCTGTGCCTTTACTTTCCCATCGGTGGTGGATATTCCTTTGATGTAGTGCTATTTTTACTTGTGCACTGTCGACTGTTTGATTAGAGTTAGGAAAGTCCTCGTCCAAAGTCTGTGTCATGGATGATCCACTGGGTTGTTGCCATTGACGTCACTGATTCAAGCCAAAAAGAGGATTCTGTCACGATGCCATAGTGATAGGTGGATCCTGTTGTATGCATGATCCCGTGTTGAATGTTGCTGTGAAGTACAGTATAAGCGTACAATAGAGGTTAAGGTATTTACATTTTTGATATGAATTTGTATGAAAGTACATGAGAAAAAACATCCCCTGGAATCGACAGTAATGTGCACCAGTCTATTATTGTTCTTAGTATTAGAACAAAATACACAACATAAATAAATTAGTCTTCGCCAAGTCTGATTTAATAAGGCATAAAATCCCATCTTGACTTCACCTGGAAAACCCTCGGAAGCCCCTTGGTTCTCTCTACACAAATCAAAGCCAGTGCCAACTCTGCTAACGTCATAGATGCTTAATGAGAATCAGCACGTGATGGGAAAGTGTGGCCCTCTCACTGTTTACGCCTCTGATCCGCATCGGCTGAAGGCAGGCATCACTTCTACTTCAGACAGAGTAAGAAGCAATCCCCTCCCTGCACCTGCCAACAATGGATTTGAGTGACGCACTTACCCCCCCTGGGACAATCCAGAGGAATCCCGCATCCAGATCAGTGCCACCCTAAGCTCCTCTGGGGGATAACAGGCAGGTCGGAGCTGATGTGTTAGGGCCAGAAAGGGCACGAAGGGCAAAGTGGTGAGAAGGGGAGGAAACTCAGACGATGATGGAGAAAGATAATGCTTTAAACTGTCTTGGCTAAACAACTCTGAACACAAAAAAAAACAAAATATCAACAAAATAACTTAGGGCTGAGCAACACTGTGATAAAACATAGGTGCCTGTCCTCTATAAAATCTACTCAGTCATTAATTTAGTCAAAGTTGTATTTGGATTGACACATGAATGTTTGAGTAATCTTGTATTGTCTTGCTGCTGATGCTCGAGTGCTTTGAAATTTCATCCCTGCTTACTTGTCTTTATTTACTTACAATTTCTTCAAATATGCCAGTTTTCAAAATTATTTTGTAGTAACTTTCCAGCAAAAAAAAAAGTTAGGTACTTAAAATCTGCTGCTTGTTGCTGTCCACGTTTACATTGAAAAGGCGGGACTAGTTTTGCAGTTAGAAGAAGAAAGTCAGCAAACCTTTTTATATTTCTAAGATGATTTGATCAGTTTTGTGTTTTACAATTAACAAAATGTAAATGACTAATCTAAATGACTAATTACATAAAAGAGACTCTTTTATTACATTAGAAATAATAATACTTATTTATCTGGTTTGTAAAGCTTAAAGATAAATGTTCAATTAAAACATGGAAATGAGAGCCATACAAGTTTGATTAGCGTTTAATTAGTCTGGATATTAAATAATATGTAGGTTATCTTCCGAAGTCATTGCATGTGCTTTTTTTTCTGTACATTTCAAGTTCTCTGTCGGATATTAGACACCAGTTATTGCACATCTCTATTACCAATTAGCTGGTGGAACCGATCTTTCAAACTCTCACTCTGCACTTTTGGGCAATTTAAAATCTTTCTTACTTTCTGACTATGATGCAACTTAATTAGATACTTCTCTTTTTATTTCCTCTTTCAGGTCAGTTCCAGTGCGGACATAAACGCTGTGACAAGCAGGACGGTCTGAAGTCCTGGGAGGTGAATTTTGCATATGTGGAACAAGGAGAGAAAAGAAATGCGCTGGTAAAGCTAAGTAAGTCTGCCATTATCCTTATCTTATTGAAACATTGCATCATTTTCTTATTATGTCAGAGTGGTGTCTCATCACTGTAAACTGTGTCAAGTGTGCGACGACTGGTGACTGTGACCTAATGGAGGCTCCTGTCTAATACCCAGCTCATAATAATCCTCCTTCAGGTATCATAGAGCAGAAAATCCTGTTACAATAATTACGGTAATTGGCCGTCCCACCAATCGTACAGGAGTTGGTGAGGCAGTCAAGGGCAGCTGGTAACAGACAGGCAAAGTTCTTATCAAATGAAACTTTCTGACAGCTAAAATCAAGAATTTCAAAAGTTTTGGTTGAGTTTTAAAACAAAAGTGGGAGGTGTATCCATGTGCCTAAAGAAGTTTTCTTGGGTAATTGCTCTATATCAGCTTTTCTCAAACTGTGTGGTACATGTACCTCTGGTGATCTTTGGGGTGCCTCTGTTGATACTTACAGGTATCTACAGTTTGACTATTTGTTTAAAGACAAATCTTTTAATCTCTTGGGGGCTAAGCGTCCTTTAAACTACCTTATCTAAGTTTTACCAATGTTTAATTATCAATTCAAGCAATTTAATTAAAGCCATATTTCATGCCTAATACAGTCAAAGTGGTACTTGGTGAAAAGAAGAGAACCATTCCTCTAGTCTACTGTACCTACAATTTAGGATTATTGTTCCTGTAAATGTATTAATAAATTTCTCAAGAAAAAAAAAAATTACATTTAGTTTTTGTTAATTTGTGATGCTGCACAATAACTCTTCTCTTTCAAAGCAGAATTACCCTTGAATAAATTAGGTTATATATACATATATATAAATATCTAAAATTCTACTAAAGTAATGTCCAAAGTAGCAATTACCTATGTACATTGAAAACATTTTTAGCTTTATTTCTGTTCTTTTGCTTAAGACCACTACACTATGTGCTAACATGGATTTATGCAACATCTTTCATTTGAACTGGAAGATTAAACACAATCAAACTGAATATGCAGTTTGAATGTGCACAATTAGAAATTGCAAAAGCCACAGTTTTGATTACCCTAATTACCGCTACAAATACTAAATATCTTGTGCTACTAATTATATTAAAAAGCTAACTGAAGTTTAGACTTTCTATGAATATTTTAAAATACATGAGATTCTTTTATTAGTCTGCTCATAGACCTTTTTTTCTCTCTTAAAATGTGAATGGAATCCAATTTATAAAGCATAAATCTCAAACCAAATTCACAATTAGATTTTTTTTTTCCAAATCATGCAGCCCAACTTTGAATGATAATCTGCTATTCAAAATCCATTCCATTTGTTGTCCTTGAAAACTGTGTCTTTTAATCAAGCATTTCATATTTTATCTTTGGTCAAATTTATTAATGTTGAATTTCGAAGTTGAAGCATTTATCACTTAAATTTTAATTTCTAGACTTATATAAATATAAAAAAGTCCAATCAGAATATATAAAATCCCTATTATATTTTTTATCAAATTCAACTGATTTTGAGTCTTCCCAGATGGATTATGGCTTTCCATTAATGTTTTGCATGTCCAGGAGTTTAATAGTTAATTTATTGACAAAATGGAATAAATGGTAAAGATTTTGATGAGGCTAAGCTACAGGACCAGCACACTTTAATTTAAACTCTTTCTACATTTGCTAGTTGTTTATCATTGAATTATCTTCTTTTGTTTTTCGCCTTTTTTCTAGGACTTTGCCCGGAATGTTCTTTCAAGCTCAACTACCATCACAAGTGAGTCCCACTTTACGACATTCACACCTAATTGATGTAGGTGCAGACACAGAGCAAGTCATTGTTAAGGAGCAGCTTATGTGGAGATAGCGATCTGAACGGATGTTGTTGTGAATAAATAATGCCTCTCTTTGAACAGTTGCTGCAGCTTTTATATTGTTCTTGCTGACTTTTTAAAGGAGTTAGTGAAAGCCTTAACCTTTTCACAGCTTCAAACTGAGAGTGAGTGAAGGAGCCCTTTAGCAGTGGGCTTGTATTTGATGCCTTTACTGTAATCAGCAGTCCAGTGTTGTGAATAGTCTTTGGTGAATAGCTGATTCTGTTTTTTTTAGGAGGAAAGAGGTGCAGGCAAAAACAAAGACTAAAAAGGTTTCGGAAGAGAACCGTGCGCCGCCCAAGAAGAAACGCAAGAAGAAGCACTCGCGTTCAGAGAGACACAAACATAAGAAGCGGCGAGGTAAAATCTCTGCGTTCACAACAGCAATATTTTTTAGAAGGAGACCTTTATACCAGCATTATGTTGTTTTTTTTTTATGCTACATTCCAAAATGTATGGAAATTAATTCTATTAGTAGAGCGAGAACTGAGAGTCTGAGTAGCTAGAAAGTGCTATTCACTATAGAGTTACCAGATTACCAGTTTACCCAGCAAATGCCACAGGTCATTTATGTTTCATATGTTTTGACTTGTCTGGTGTTTTCTCATTGTTAGTTTTCTCAAAATTGTTTTCTGATTGGTTCTTTCACGTTTGAGTAATCCTGTAATGCATCAACTGAGGCGTGAGTGAAAATTTGTATTACCTAATCCCAGTCAACACCTTGTACAGTTGTGAAAATGTAAAAACTGAGTATTTGAGTGATGCTTATAGGCTTCAGAAATGTCTCATAGTTCATTTTTACAAAAAAAAAAAATTATAACATAAAAAAATAAAATGAATGTAAATGATGTGTGTCGCTGAACTATCTCTATGACGAGGCAGGGCTTCATTCATCAGGAAGTCAAATATCAATTACTAAACTAACTGTTTTAAACGTGATTTTTCAGTATTGCAGCCTACAATAAACAAAATATAAAATGATTACATATTTAGGTTATAGTGAGATTGGGTTTGCTGAAGTGTCATGTTTATTTTAATCCAAATTGTTAGTGTCATAGCTCCCTGCAATGAAATGTACAAATGACCAGCTTTATCTTTGCTATTTGCATTCAGTCATTCTTGTTGACACTTTTGTTCATTTCATTTTTTCCTCAGATCATTCCCCCTATTCCAGCAGCTCAGACGCCTCTTCAGACAAAGGTAGCATTCACAACTCCCTCACACTCTCACACTCAAGTACCTCCTCTGCCTCCGGACTCCAGCATTGGCCAAATCATCATCCACTCCCCCAACCTATTGCTCCAAGACACTCCCCCAGTTTTAACACTGAAAAACAGCATGCCTCTAAAGCCATGTGGGTAATAGTGTTACACTGACAGCCAGTCTGTTTCTACTCAGCCTCCCCTCTCTCTGTTCACTGCCTGTTATTTGACCCATAACCGCACTGTGTGAAAAGAAATATGTCTTTGCCCTAGAGCCTCCTGTGGGAGGGCAAAGGCCGCAAAGTTTTGTGCACAAAAGCACCTTTCTGACAGGAGATAATGTCAATGACTGACCACAGCCAAAAGGATCAGACTGCCGACTGTGTTCTGTGTCTCTGAATTAAGTCCTAAATTTGTCCATTTCAGTCTGTGGAATCAAGAACTTTCATTCATGTCAATGTTCAGGAATGTGGGCATTTATTGTGTAACTTCTTTTGGTTGTATTAATTTGCATAGAGCTGCTGATTTCAAATTGTAATAAATTCTTTGCAGACACAAATTAGTTTTCAAGCCATCTAGAGAAAAGTGCAGTGTTTAGAATTGTGTGGCTTATTCATTAAAATGATAATTTTACACAACCTTTATTCAAAATGTTTTACACAACCTACTTTATATAATGTTTTAGCAGCAAATTGGAAATACCAAACAACAGAAGTTCAAATCTGCTGCTGCAGAAGCTTGTGTGTGGTGCAGAATAAGGAGAATCAATGTGCTAATAATGTATAAAGTGAAATCTGACTTTGCAGTTTGACAAAAACAATACTCTACACCAGGGGTTTATAACTATGACCTTGAGGCCCGAATTCTCATGTGCAAAGCAATCTAATCTTATATTAAACGTATTGTATGTGGCCCTCAGGGAGGTGCTCGCGGCCCAAATATGGGCCCGGCCCAGTGGTTAAGAATCACTGCTCTGCACACCTTGACCAAAACCCAAAGTAATACTCCCTATAGACAATAGTTCTCATCAACTCTGTAGTGTCTTTTTGGGATCACAGCCAAACTCCAGTTCATATTATGAAAGCACACACACTGAGCCTAGTGTAAATCTGATTTAACTGCAGAATGATGAAACTGTAAAGGCCCCCAGAGCCAAAATAAGCTGGTGGTCTATAACATGCCTAGCCTTTCTTTGTGGGTTAACCTCCTGTCAAAAGTGTGCCAGACTTCAACTCCCACTGATTCACCATAACGACGTCTATGTTCTCAGCCAAAACCAACTTGGCCTTGAGACTAAATTGCTCGCTATAACATCATTTTTCAATATAGTTTTCCCTCAGGGAGTTGACTTGCGCTCTCTCTAACTTGTCCCTGTAGACGCTGAGGCAGCAGAGGAGTTGGAGGGTCAGTCAGAGGCAGACCACTGGAAAGGACCTGCTCCTGCAGAGGAGGAAAAGTCAAGGTGAGGTTAAAAGCTAATGCTCATATTAAACTGTACCCAGTAAGCTGCTGTAAAACCATGACACACTCTTTAGCTCTTAGCCCACTACCACCATCCACTAATCACCTCTATGACATGCTATTTAGAGGAAGAGGAAGTACTTAGGAGAACGCACACAAAAGACCACTCCTATTGATATTTGTACTACTACTATACAATTGATGTGTCTACTTTGTTACAAGTAGTTTGGGTTGCTTCAAGAGATAGGAAGATATTGTATGTTTGCATTATCCTTTTACCAATATTAACAATATTCAAAATGTGCTAAAATTTGCTTGTAAAGGTAGAGATTTAAGGATCAAATATGAATGGATCAAAATAACAAAAAAATACAACAACAAAAAAACAACTAACTAGCTTGTACTATGTTGTAAAAGCAGTTGTTAAAGTCAAAATAAGACCACTGAGTGTATTATCTGCTTATAGGGTTTTAGTCTCCAAAAACTAGAAAGTGCCTGTTAGCATGCAAGTTGTTGTTAGCTTTATTATGATAACAAAGGTAAATAAAACCTACATCGTAATTCGACTTTGTGAAGTATGAAAAAAGTCTTGTTTGTTCATGAACAAAAGGGCTGTTAATGAATGAAAAGTAGTATCGTTTTTAATTATATTTTATTAAAGTTTTATTAAGGAATTACCAAACTCAGTCAGGCTTTTTTGAAATTGGTGAAAATCGCTCATAAACTTGTCGCTTGGAATACAGTATGTGAGAAAGTGGGAGATAATTTTGACTTGAGAAAAAAATGAATTAACTAGTTCAGTTTTTCACATTTTAAGTTCGCAAAATTTAGCTACAGCACTTTTAGCAACAAGGTAGAAAAATCACTTATCACTTATACACAAGACAACTTTTGGTAGTGCCCATTTCATTATAATGCATTTTAATACTAACTACAAAAATATTCTAAAACAGTTGCCAAGGTGACTAATGGATAGAAACAGGTTGCAAATATTCTCCATACTCCAAAATTCAATTAGGTTCTATATAAAGATGCCACCATAGTCTTCCTAAAATCAACTAGAAACACTGATCATATTTTAAACAAATGCAAAAAAACTACTACTACTACTACTACCTCAAAAATGTGCTTTCTTTCAACTGCCTGATACAGTAATGCTTGTTTAGCTCTTGTTTGTCATATTTACTCAGCAGTTATTTATTTGTTTATTTTTTATTTACCTTTTATGTTTCACACTCTCTACACCACAGAGACTTAATACAGCAGAGGCAGTCAGGATATGAAACCGTGTGTCAGGCTGCATCCCCTCCGATCCCCATGTGCATGACAGGAAGTTAAATATCTGTATTGTTTGCTTCATCTGTTCAGGGAGGAGGAGTTCGACGACTACTTTGAAGACATGTTCCTCTGACAGCGCCACTATCAGCTGTAACCCCGCTGCGACTAAACTTTCCCCTGACATATCGGCACAGCACAAGCGTTCCCTCCAATACAGCGACACCAATAAACAGAATATCCACCTAATTCCTGTCACTGTCTTCAGTTTGGGAGATGTGCCACCGTCTGTGTTTGGATCTATCTCATACAAACAGGGCTTTTATCTCGGCTTATCACATCTTATTTTAATGTACACGCTGGATATTTGTCTTGTTTCTTTTGTCAAACTGAAACAAGAGGGAATTGTAAAGTGGAAAAGGTCTACCTTGGTGCAATAGACCAAAACATTATGACTGCAATGACATTGATGTGAAAATTACGATTATTTTTGTATTGTAAGTGTAAGTCTTTCAATATTTAACATGGCCAGACAAAAATCAAGCTTTTTTTCGACTAAAGAATTTAGGTCGACTAAAAACATGTCCAATCGACTGATTAATTGCCTAGAAAGGGGCGTGGCTAACTTTGATTAACGGTCTGAAGCTTTTTTTTTCTGACCATTTCACTGACCCAAACTGAACTCAAAATAAAAACAAAACAAATCTAACCAAGTACATTCAAAAACAATTTATACAGAACATGAAGAAGAAACACTGTATTTATGCATAAAAACTGTATTTATGTATAAAACACAGATTTCACCAATGATTCAGTCCCAAATCTTCAAATTATTCATTTCTTGTTGTTGCTGTTCAATATAAAAACTTACAATCTATCTAAAAAAATTAGTCGACTTGTACAAATCTTTGTCCACTAAGACGTCATTGTACGATTAACTGACTACAACCTTAGATTGCCCATGTGTCAATGAGCAAGATACAATAGATTTCTGTTGTAAGTATTAATATTACAGGTTTACAGGTGCGCTATATAACTTAAGTATAAACTGGTCATTTCACTAAAACAAACTTAAGATCATTATAATTAAGATTTTACTAAACATTTTGTAAATTTCATTGCAGTTTAGCCAACTTTTAGGATTAAAAATGTACTTCCTGTTCATAGATGACATAACACTAGGAAGTTGCCTAGCAGCCATGTATTACAATGGGCCAAAAGTCCTCTAATGTAAAACAATTAGTTTATTTATTACATTAAAAATAGTTTAGAGCGCACTAATTTTGTTCAATTTAAGTTTACAAGCTCATGTAAATGAGTTTCTTGTGAGAAAATTGTATCCACATCTCTCTCGTGTGATGTCATCAGTTTAGAACTCTGCTCTACTTCCTGTTATTTTCTACATATTTTCAAGCTTTTCTTCACAAACTTGTTCTTGATTGTCAAACTATCATTTATGTTTACAAGAAGTATTCATCTACCAAATTAAGTTAAAATTGGAAAACCATCAAACCGTCATACTTACTTAACCTACATAACTGTCTCCCGTCTGTCTCCATGGAGATGTTATTTCTTTACCTGATTGTGTCAAAGTATAGCAATAAATGTATTGCATGTATTCAATTACAAGGGTTAAAAAAACAAATAATTCTCAGTTCTTTTACGGTACTATATGGAGCAAGTTTGAGTCATTGCAGAGATCTGATTTGTAACTTGGTATGCCACATTGTTGAGATTTGCATGGAAATGAGCAGGTGACAGATTCTTTACTCCAAAACTTTTGCATTGCATCCTTTCAATTACACCTAGCAAAGAAGAAGCATAGGAAAAAGTGTAGAACGGGGAATTTGATATGGTTCATATGGCAATGGCTAGATAACTTGTTCATCTTATCTAAAAAAACAAACAAAAAAAACTATCTATTACTTAAGTGTGGCTACTTGCAAAAACCACATTGCGACACATTCTATTCTTTTCTTATACTCTTGATATTTGCCCTATTGGCTTTCCATCAAACTGAGATAGGACAAAGTAATAAAGTTGTTGCACCGCACGCTTTCCAGCCTATAAGAGCAACAGAGATTAGCCTTTTCTGTGGGCCAAGGACACATCGAACACTGCATTCAGTCGGCAAAGAGGGAAAGTGCGTGAGGTTAGGGGAGATTATGGTCCTTGGCTTAGAGCAAGACAATTACTTTGCCATGTTACCGCTCTGTCGATCTTGTTTTAACTCTGCACACCTTGGGAATGAAAAGTAAATTACATTGTGATTCCTACTGATTTAGACTAACAGGTAGTTAACTGTAGTAAATTGGTCTATTCATTAAAGGTAACCCCAGGAAAATACAAGTAATTGCCACTAGGTTACAAGTCCACCTATTATTATAAAGCATGCAGTTATGAGACATAAGCACTAATTTCTGTTTTGCCTATAACTCAATTCTCCAATAATTATAAAACATTTTTTAACTCCCCTTTTCCCACCATCAGTGATTTTGCTTCACTGGGAATACGAATGATAAGATTTGTTAGAAAAAAAAAAGCTAACAGTAAATTGTCACTTTGAAACTGGCACAGAAAATAACTATGAAGATCCGTGCGTCAATTATAGCAGATTTAACATAATATTGCAATCTGCATATATACTACCTAAAATCAATCTTCCTGTGTACATAAAATGATAGGTTGGCAATATACAGTGTGTTAAGCAACATTTTATCAAGGTAGAATCTGCTCCAATCCACTGATCCTCTTTCCTCTGGGGCTGATCCAGCTTTGAGGCCTCTAAGATCCCCACACGATATATGACTAAGCCCGAGGTGTCTTCAGTTCATTCCCTGTCTCTGACTTAACCTCTATATGAGAGCTAAGCATGCAACAGGCAGCAGATTTGCACATTGACAAAGAGCCATTGTGGGCGTGTGTACCTCCATGTATACTTTATTTGCATACACATATACATCTCATGTCACATACATACAGTAAAGGTCATTTAGTTTCTAGAAGATTCATCATGTCTGGTATTACACAAACATAGCATGTGCAGACCTGCTGTACTTTGTTAAAACAAGACCAACGCTTTCCTGTACCTGGAGTCAGAAAGCTCTAATATAATTACTGTACAGAATAAAGAACAGTCTTGACTCCAGTGACCAGGATGTAGCACTGCTTCAGCCCAAGGCTAACAGAGGAGTTTCCTGGTATTCCAAAAGCCATTCTGATTGGATTACGAGTCCTGTCGATGCCCCATTGATTAAAGAAGATGGCATTGTGTTGTGTAACCAACAAGGACAGCCTCACTCTTTAAGGAAGGAGATGTCCAAAGTTAAAGTGCAGTCTGCCCACTAATGCCCAACAGAACAAGTTCAGGTTTACAGCCAAAAGGATTGACATTTGCTCCTGGCTGACACTGAGTGTCTCATTTACTTTATTTAGCATGGCTAATGGTCCTCATTAAGGAAGGCAGAAATGCTCAGTCTACAGTAACAGAATCTACAATAATGTGTACGGCTTGCGTGGTTTAAATTAAAGCTCTCCTGAAAG
The DNA here is from genome assembly GCA_038363315.1 of Mugilogobius chulae. NCBI lineage: Eukaryota > Metazoa > Chordata > Actinopteri > Gobiiformes > Gobiidae > Mugilogobius > Mugilogobius chulae. Next base: position 32,524,146 of record CM076401.1, on the reverse strand, counting down.
AACAATGGCTGACAATCACAATGGTTGAGTTGAAACCATGCCTTCACTGAACCTTTTGTGATTGGCAGCAAAAAAAAGCAAGAAGTTACTGTGAAACAAACTGATCTCAATCAAAATTTCCATTTATATTTCCTAAGCTTTGTCTATATACATTTAAAACACATACATCTTTGATATGTCGTTGTTACATCTACATTATATAATTTGTAATGAGCATTTACTTGGAGTTAATGCTGTGCATACTTATGCTTGCAACTTAAGAATTGCACGCTGCAGTATGTATTTCTCAACATTTAGTCCAATATTCTTCATTCAACAAGACAATTCAAGTATAAAAACCCTTTAGAAATGAAGGAGTGTGTTCACACTTGGTTTGGTCTGTTCTGGTCCTGGTCTATGCTAAGCTTTGTTCCAGGTTTACATCCCCAAATTTAATTTGTATCTTCAAGTGTGATCACATCCAAATGAACAAAGGTAAGATGCATACTGAAATAGATTCTATGATATCTTTGTTCAAGTGAGATTTGGCAATCTCAATAAAGTGGATTGCTGGAATAACATATTTCCATTTCTGTTGTATTTCATTAAATACAGTTTAAGATATTTAAAAGTTGGAGTTTAAGTTCATTTTAAATAAATCTTACCACCTAGTTTGATTGTTGTTTACCAAAGCAGAGGCAGCTAAGTGCATTGGGCTACAGTGCAGGTTTGTGCTTCCTCACTTGGCATAAAATAATGTTTATGACTTTATTTGCTGGTTTCCAACTGTTTGGTCAAAGCTCTTTAATTGCTAAAAGAGACCTTGAAGACAAGATCTGTATTAGCTCCACTGCACATCGAGTCTAACATGTACAGTATACTACAATTCTTCAGAGTCCAGGACAAAGTAGACTGGTCCAAAGTCCCACAGAGCGACAAGTGCAAGCTCATAAAGACTCATGACTTCCACACGTTGTTGACCATGGCCATGAAGTGAGCAGACCTACATTAGCCCTAACTATGAGGCCAGTGCAGAGTTTCAGCAGATGGAGCAGGTCTTTGACTTCCCATCAGCTGAAAACATAACAAAATAGAGTAGAATTAGACACGTTTGCCTGACACAAGTTACATAGTTGTCAGTGGCATCAAATATATTACATTTAGCATCATCGCCTCCCTCAAGTTTCTTCTTCTCATCTTCTATGGCCTTCATCTTTGCGTTGTATACTTCTGCCAGCTCGTTCCAGTGTGCTCTGTTGTTGTTCAGACCGTCAACATGGGCTGGATCTCTTTGTGGAATCGGGCAAACTCCTAAATCCCCATAAAACAATGTTTCAATGTATGTTTAGTAAAACTGGTATCATTTGCTAAATAAATCCAGTGACAGTGTTTCATTGATTCATAAATCAAAAAACATTTTTCTTTACCTTGTACACAAATGCACACACAAAGTCAATGAAACCGCACTGCATCTTGGGCAGTTGTTCAGCACAGTTTCGGTCCATCATGGGCTGGGAAAAGACAAGTATTTTAGTTCAAATAAATCAAGAGCGACAAGTAAATATGTTAAAAATAAAGCAATGTCTTACAATTGGTTGCTGGTCTAGCACACTTCTTTCTAAATCACCCTGTTCCCAGAATTCAGCCGCGACCATCAGAGCCACCTGAGGGAAACACAATTTTTCAATGATTACTTACAGGAGTCTCTGTGGGGTTGTTTTTCACATCCTGTTTTTTATTTCATTTGTCTTTTTGAGAAATGTTTTCTTTGGACAAGCACAAACCTTGCTCTGCACTTCCCAAGGCTTGGTAATGGCAGACAAGTCACAACCAGTCATCATCATCGCCCTTAATAAAAGAATACAACATAATCAACATGTTTACTTTATGTATTAGTAATCATTAGTCTGAGCTTCGAAGTTGATTGTAAAAGCAAGCTTCTACATTTTTTTTCTTTTCATGTGTAATGTAAGTCACTATATAACTCTTTGGATGATTGGTGTATAGAGAAGCTTTAATGTATACCATATTGTACTTACATAACAATTTCTTTTCTGATAGGATTGTTGGAAACGTAGGCAGTGGCCTCTTTTTCGTCTGTCATTGGCTCGGTTGCGTTGACAATATTTTGAAACATGGTTCTTTTTCTGTAAGTAGCAAAAAAGAGGAATTCCAGTTTATAAATAATCACAGAATACATTTATTTACTATATTACTATTACTGACTTGAAGTAAAGAGCCAGATCGGTGGCAATGATGCAGACGTCAAACAAGTGTTGTACATTTTCAAATTGACGTTTTTGAAGGTTGCAGAAGATGTTCAAGGCCTAGAAAATAAAACAATATTTAGCTAAAAACCTTTTCTTTAAATGGTGCTTTTGAAATGTCAGCACACCTCTTCTCCCATTAGCGTCTTGCTGTATTCCAAATGGTGCCTTTCTAGGATGGAGGAGCCGTGCAGTTTGGCCAGAGGATGTGCGCTCCTGTACAACAAGAAACACGAGGCGTGAGTGCAGTTCAAGCGCGTACATCGATGCTGACATTTTGTTTTACTTTGTCTGATAGAGATTGTTGGTTCCTCTGTGGTCGATATCGTGGCAGAAAGCAGCCGCTACCATGGCAAAGGCATCCAAGTCTGAGTAGTATTTCCTCAGCTTTCCAGTCTGAAAAGGCATTGTGTGTAAGTTATAGCACAAATTATTGCTAAATGTCTGTTCGTGTCAGGGCCGCACGATTTGAGAACAAAATCTAATTGACTATTATTGTGATGCAAGTTGATTTGTGTTTTGTTTTAGGTTTTAATAACACAATTAACATTTTAAACATTTTGAGAGAAATTGCACAGAAAGAAATGTCAATTAGCAAAATAATAAAATCTCTTTTTAATGTGTTTGTACAGATCTAAGCTACAAGATTATTTGTTTTCTGCTGCTTGTTCCCTTAGGGTGACTGGAGCCTATCCCAGTGACTTTGGGCCTGAGGTGCAGTAACACCCTGACATGGCCACTCGTCACAGGGTTAGAGACTGACAGCCATTCACTCTCTCATTCACTCACTAGGGGTAAATTTACAGCCTAATTATAGCCTAAACTAAAAGATTCAAAGTTATTATGCAGAAAAACATTATTTGAATTTTTTGTTGTTTGAAAAGAAAATTACGAGATGTCAAAAAGTGTTTAACTTGGTAATTGCATCCAAAAATAATGCATTTTTTGTGCAGCACTAGCTTGTATTGTTGCTTTTTAGACAGGTTAAACAATGGACTTAGTAAATGCACTGTATGTTATTTCTTTTCTTTACCACAAGATATAATACTTTCGACCTGAAGGGAAAACATATTTGCCTGATTATAATAACATCACTTTAAAAATCACAATACATTTTAAGTTTAATTCAGAAACTAAAGAATTACTCAATAAATTAATAAATTGACAAAAATATAAAAACAAACATATATTTTAGACACAAACCTTTATAAATCTTAATTTCCTGTTTATGTGATAAGCTTGTGTAAACTTGCAGAAGTAGCATTCGGTTTTGGTTGTTTCTTAAATGTGCATTGTGTATCTAAAGTTTTACCTCAACCATTACAAATGACACATTCTTTGTTATGTACTTGTACATGTCTGTCTTGTTTATTGTGCATTTGTTACCTGCAAAAGACAAAACATGGTGTGGCCCACATTGAAGCCATGTCTCCAGTTATGGTAAGTAATGGCTCGGTATCCTTTTCTCACTGTGTACATCCACCTGGTCAGAGTCTAAAAGAATAGAGGAATCATTATTTCACGCAGACAAAACAGAGCTGTGAAACATTTTTAGTTACTGTGATAAACAAATGCACAGACCTCAGCGGGGACTTTGAACTTCTCGACTACTCCCAGCTCAAAAAACATGCGAATGCCTGCTTTAATGAGGTCAAACTCAGAGACAGGGAAGTCGCTAAAGGAGAATTTATACAGGTCTTCTCCATTGACATCATTAGCTGGTGGGATGTTCGCTCGCTGCACAAAAACAACACCATATCATTACTGCCAGGCACAGTTCATTTGTAATTCAAACCGAGAGTTTTGAGATTTGTGGATAGTAGGCCTAGTTATTTGTGGAAAGTCACAATACTTACAAGTAATTTGTACATCTCCTTCTGGTCACAGTCTTCAGGTTCAGCATCAAACTTTTCTTTTGTATTCTGGAGACAATACGTTTAGAATTAAAGCTTCATAGTTCTGAACTCAACACAAAATAAACTGAAATATTTGAATTAATGTTCATCTTTTATCTTGAAGCTGGAACATCTTACTAATTTGCACCAAAAAGTGAGGTACCCCAGCTTTAAATGCCTTTTAGAGAATTTAACATTTTTAGATTTAGTCTAGTTCTGATCAAAGCGAAAACTATAATTTTCATTTGAATCGTGTAATGCAATAAGACGTGTTTATTCATTATGATTTTTTATTTTACAAAAAAATATCAACTTGAATATCTACTTTAAGTGATATTATTAGTTGGAGAAAATGTATACTTATTATTTAGTATTTTGTCCATCAATATTATGACATTGATTGGCAAAAACCTTAACAAATGAGTCCTAGTTTGAGTTTAAGACTTGGAATGTCAAGCTAGACATTTATGAAAATTAGAAAGTGCGAAAGTTTTAGGTTGCATTTTATTTTTAGATCATTCTTAGGCCTATAGTTTCTCTTCACAAGCTATTGAAAGCTACTCAGGCATTTCAGAAAATCTGTTTTGTGAAAAACATGAGCTACTCTTGAATATCGATCCTTATCAGATAAATAAACAACAGAATGTGTGCTCACCAGAATGGACTGCAGTTCAGCGGTAGTACATTTGGTCTGATACATCAGCATCTCCTGAGCGATTTCTCTCCTGTATTCTGTACGATTCAACTTATCATAGGTGTCACAGTTCAGCACAGACCAACCCAGGAACTGTGTCAGAGCCTGGAGTGGAACATAGAAAAATACAAAAATGCAAATTTAGACACTGCAATACTTCAACTTAGATATAAATGCAATAGGCAAACTATGTAATGTACACTATAAACGGCTGTTTCAGTTACTAAAGTCATGACTAAAGACTTTATGAAAATGTGTTTAATTACTATGAGCAGGTGTGCTGTTCCTTAAGCTATAATATTCCACAGTATGGCATGAAACTGGTGTGATGGAAGAATGCCCCAAACTAATGTTTAACTTTCTTTTTCAATAGTATTATGCATTTGATTTTTCACCCCCAGAAAGTTACACAGTGTCACTTTAAATTGACTTTAAGACCAAAACTAGTTTCTAATAGTAATCTGATTGTTTTGACTAGCATAGATTTAGGAGAGAGGTGAAAGGAGGGGCTGAGAGTGGAGAGGAGCAGTGAGATTGGTTTGACAGTATGTGTGTATCAGAAACAATTTGCCATTGATATTGGTCAATGCAGTTTCATTATTATGACCCAACTTGTTAATTTGTTAAGTTTGCTCTAAAAAGGCTACAAAATAAAATTAACATATTAGGCAATGCTTTTATACACCATATACACACTATAGAAGCCAGACGTTTATTTAGAGTTTACTTTCACTTTAAATATTAATGTCACATATAGTGTTTTACTAGTTTCACCACAATTTTGATAGCAAACTAGCAAATAGGTTAAGTGCATTACCCAAAGGGAAACAACTTAGCTTGAAATAAGTAATAATGCATAGAAAAAAGACAGAAAGTCCAATAATTAAATATTTTGTAACTTTTCAGAATCACTGAAATTAGGACTATTCCAGTTTCAACATATTAGCTAATCTGTATTCACTTTTGCATTAAGGAACATAGGTGTAAAAAAAAATCATCAATTAAGTAATCAGTGCAAACCAGCTAATTTTATGAGCAGCCAAAAGGTGAACATACAGTAAGTTGTAATTAAAACTAAATTCATATGGTGTCGATGAAGATAAGCAGACTATTTATATGCAAATGAAATCCGCAATATGGCACCTGTTGTGTGTTTTTTATGTTAACTTGCAAATGAGACATCAAGACGAGGGGAAATGCAGTGTGCACACCTCTGTGATCTGTTCGTCGTACTCGTCAAAAGGCTTGCCGTCTTTCCTGTTGAAGAAAGTGGCGATGCCTACTATTTCTTCTTTCTTGTTGACGATGGGCAGGGACAGGCAGTTCTTAATGACAAAGCCAGATTCATCCACTGGTCCTTTCTGTAAAAAAGAGCAGCATATATTTAAGACAATGGAAACAGATGGCCGTGTTGGTATGTATGTCTTGTTGGGAAACTTGTATTTTTTTTTTTTTTTTTTGACAGGCTTAATCCTCTGCACAGCTGACTCCTTTCTGTGTGAACATATATATATATTGTAGTGATGCACCAATCCAATAATGGGATCGAATATCATCCCAATCTATGAAATTCTGCGATATCAGGTATTAGTCCTATGATAACAGTCCAACTAATAACCTGGTTACTGGTTGATGTTAACCCAGAATGTCTCATAACATGACATTTTATTCACATAAAGTTGTTAAGTTTATATACTGTATATCTGATACATTACACTACATAACCACTTCCTAACAAGTTAAATGAGTTTTGAGAATTAAAAAAAAGCGATTTCAGTTGATCAGTTTTTTTATAATTAATATCCTTACATAGTATATTCCAATCATGCTTATTTAATTTGATTAAGTGCAAACTCTTTTTTATTTCCAATTTTTTTATGCTTAACCTTCATTCCAAAAAAAAAAAAACAAAAACAGTGCCATCTGTGCAGTGTAGTATTTAGAGGAGGATGCTCTCAACCTCTTGCCTAAATTGAAATGTTATTGCTTTGGCTGGAAAGTTCTACAATATGGTAATACATAAATTGCTTTTATTCAAATACAGCTGTTATTGTTAAAAATGTAGATAAGCTTAATGCCATATTGTGGTGTTAAGGATAAGATATGTGGTCTGAACTGAAATCATTTCAGGGAAGGTTTGATTTTGGTTCTACTTTATAGTATTGATACTTGTTTAAAAAAGTATCTAGTTATAACAGTTGCTTTAGTTTTATATAGTATAAAGGTCTCTATGCTGAACAACTGCAAGCCAAGCAGTAATACTCCAAGGAGACCAGCCAAAAGAACAGAAAGTTTAAATGTACAGAACAAATGTGTTACCTGGAAAGTAAAGTAGTCGTCTGCAGCCACATTCATCATGTTACAGATCTAGAGGAGAACAAAAGCACAAAACATTTGTCATCATTTATCCGTATCGCCATCTTGGTTACTTAAGTTTGAAGCATGCACAAGCCTGAATATATTCATGTTTTTCAGCACACTGTTGGTATTGACTTTTCCTGCTATCTCTCTGTCTTCATTTCACAACCCAACTCCTCTATTTTTCTCTATTTGTATATTTTCATGGTTGCCTTAATTGTGATTGCCCCAAAGCTGTTGAGGGAAACTTACAAAGCCATTTTCTGCCACGTAGGTTGGTAGTCCGCTAACTAGAGCCCAGTGATCTGCAGGCGGACCGCTAAAAAGTGTGAAAAGAGAGAAATATACAAAGATGTGTGAGCTGGAGTGAGCCAGTGCTTTCCTGAGCAGCATTTTAAAAAGCTTTGGCTGCTGTGTAGAAAGCTTCTCTTATAACACACTATTCAAACAGTTCCTATCCATGATACCACTTGTTTTAGTTAGTTTTTGTACACACTGTGTCAGTCAACTGTTTGACCACAGAAAATTGAATTGGCAATAAGGCTACTTACGGAATGACTTTAATTTCTTCTTTGTCTTCAAGCAGATAGTCAATGATCTTGTAAAAGACTACTTCCTGCATTGGAGAATCACTGGTTAGACATTTTATTGCACTTTCAGTGGTGGAAGAAGTACTCAAGTTTGTTACATAAGTAAAAATACTGATAAAAGGACAACAAAAACATCACAAAGAAAAACATACTATGGAAGTACCAGTTGAAAAAGCTACTTTTTGGTTAAAAATGCATCATTTAAAGATTTTAGGACTATAAAAATGTCTAGTGTGGTGATTTTTGATAAAGAATTGTGTTGATCATTGGTAATAGTCAGCATATGTTTTGATAACTTTTTTTATCTAGTTCTGGGGGTGCAAAAAGAGGGGCCCACGCATTAGGTACAAATAATTAAATGTGATATTAGAATTGTTAGATATATTTTGTTCTGTCAGCTGTGGCAAGAAAGAGCAAATCAGAACAATTTCACACTTAATAAAAGACAATTGAATGATATCAATAGAATTACATTTCTTTGCAAATAAATATTTTAAATGCAGCGCTAGACATGGCGCTCAACACACTAATACAAATAAAATTGGCCTGCCAAGTATATATCACATATTTTTGTCACAACATTGTCTTTATATATTCAGGCTTGATGTCACCATGGCCCTTTCAGGTGATCATAAGCCACACAAAAGTACTATTTACCTTTCACTTCACTAAAAAAATGCTTTCACAGTACCACTACTTTCCATCAAATGCTAAGAAATAAGATGAAAACATATACTGTAGTTTCTTGAGTAAATTTCCGGTAAGTAAACAAAAATGCAGTACTTTCCACCACTGCACTTAATAGAACAGTAAATAATAAACAAAAAGTTGAATGTTACCCTGCCGTCTGGAGTTTTAGGCCCTTTATATGGCTCCACATCCCCAAGTTTAACCGGCCATTCGTCATAGAATTCCTGAGTAGACAAGATATAAGAATGTTATTTTTTATTTGTTTTAGTAGCTCCAGATGGACAAAGTTCACCACAATGCATAAGATGCGGTCCAACCTTTTCTTTGGTCATGTCCAGCAGTCCCACAGAGTATCGCTCACACTGAAGGTAAGTTCTTACAGTGTACAGAGCTTTGTGAAACTGCCTCTCAATATCTGTCAACTCTTCAAAGACTTTGCTGGCCGACCAGAGCAGGACCTGGAGGTGAACAAAAGCAAATGAATAATTGAGCTTTGTTGAACTCAGTACAAACTGTAACAACAAAGAAAACAAATCAAGGTAAACATAGGGGCAAAGTGTGGGGCAGAAGTGAACAAATAAGAAAGTACTTCTATTTCAAAACAATACTTAAAGTTACAGTTAGCATTGTGTAACTGCTTTTGCCCTTTTTGTGTTTTTGCCAATATGTTCTGTTCATGTGACATCACAATATTCAAGAATACATAGCAGCACAGCAACAGCAATGAGCTGAAAGGAAGAATTTGCTTTTTAAATATGTGATGTTTAGCTTTATCTGCCAATTTATTTAATTACGGTAAATGTTTCTATAAAAACTGGGGCTATCCAGATGAAAAAATATACAGCTCAACATCTTAGAAATCTTTAAGAATTTTAAAGAAAAGTGAAATGATGTGTTCACACTAGCTTCTGGAAGTGGTGCTATTATCCAACGTTGTCATTTAAAAGTGCAGAATGTAACTTTTACAGGGCAAGGTCAGTAGTAGCTTTTCCCTAAGAATGCCCTCGCTTGGTCAAGTATGCGATGGTATGCATACTGTTCATACAGAGACAATGGTGGTACAAGTGGTGTATGACTGAAAATATGTATTTTCTGTCATTTCTGCAGTGTAAACCACTGATTCTCTGTATTATTCAAAAACATAGCCTAGAAATTAAATAAAACTACTAAAATATGTCTACAGCAGAGCTACAAGTCTAAAGATTCATTATATCATCACCAGGTCATTGCTCAGCTTGATTTTAGACCCTGGGGGTAATAATTAGACTGTGGTGGGCATCGTTATATCCTCTAATATTGAGAAATACTGTATGTAATGTATTCTATATATAGATGAAAACACGGGAGGCAAACTATCATATTTGATCTACTAACAAGACAATAAATTACATTGTAATGATATTGTTTGGCCTGCAAAATTGTTTCTCAACATGGCATTAAGCTGTTATAGGCTTATTTCTTTACATGTCACTAAGAAAAACACCAGTCCACGATAGCTGAGTCTAATACCTCATATGGAAAATTCCAATTCAGTTACTTAGCCCCAAAGCCATGATATATTGCAGGTTAGTGGCGTAGTGCCAAACAAATAATGGAAAGGTTCAGCAACTGTAGGTTTTTATTTTGAGTATGTCTTTCATAATCTTCCCTATAGCTATATAAGCCTTGCCCACCATCTGAGAGTATGACATCATCAATTATATAATATATAAAGTGCAAAAGATATAAGCATTGGCATTCATAGCAAAAGCAGACAACAATGCATTCTTATACACTTCTACAGCCTCTAGTGTTACCTAGGGGTACACAGACACATCCGGAGGTGCTACAGCATATTGGTACACTGTGTACCTGACTCCTCCTGGACTCCACATTGTGCATGTAGGCAGTGTAGTGCTGCAGGGCGATCACTTGGGCAAAACTCATGTACTTGTGGAACAGCTGGAGACATAAACAAGAAGTTAATTAACACGCAACACGGAAAATGCAAACAGATACAGCTCATTTATAGGCTGAAAAAACATGAAAAGAATTTAAAAGTTAAATGAATTTGTAGGATCAGAATGAAGTTTACAAAGAATTTCAAGGACATATAAACATAATTTTTTATCCATAACAGTTTGTCGTTACTGTTTCAATTTACATGTATTTTCAGTCTCATAAAAGTAATATATGATGTGCTTCTTAATCTGTTTTTGAAATTGAATTTGACACTTACTTATGTATTCATTTATTTACTTTATTTATCAGCTTGGTGTCTAGAAACTGGGTCTCTTCAAGAATATAAACAAGAATTATCCACTCAAATCAACTTATATTGGCCATAGTTTGCATTGATGTTTAAGAATGTGACAAAGTAATAAGGCCAAGTAGTTGTTTCTGTTGCATTGTACTTTGCAATAAATTATCTAAAAGTGAATTTCAGTGACAAGACCCATTCATTTTTGTACTACAACAAAAAACTGTATTTAAACGTGATTCATTATTGATTATATTGACCTGTAGAATGTGACATCAAAAGAAGGCAACCTTCAAAAGAAATTGCTTTGCTTTGCACAGTGTGGATTTAAACTAGTTTGCATTTATTCAGTCATATGTTTCAGTTACTTATAAATGACATGGAAAATATATTTATTATTATTATTATTTATTTATTTTTTTTTGACATAGTATGGTCACTTGCATGTTTCCATGCTCCAATTTATGGCTACACAGTGAAACATCCAAGGCAAATCAATTACATCATTATGAAGACAACAAGAACACTAAAGAACATTTAAAAGTTCCATTGTACTTCTTTAAAAACCTTTAAAACAGCTTTGGCAGTCGATACCTCACCTTGCATTTCTAATAGCAACACTGCATTAGACTTTATAATGTGCCTTCTGTTTATGTCAATGGCTTCTGAATAATGCACCCAACAGTCGGGTTTCTTTAACTCCTTTTTCAACACAAAACACACTGACCCGGCAATTGCCTGCTTTGTTCCACATCATTGTTTATCACTTGATAGTCGTACATTGCCTCTAACAGAATAAACAGGAAGTAGCCCTGCAATATCGATCTTATTGACTCCTAAGGAAGGCATTCAACCCCAACACAAAGTATCTCAGAGGCACAAAGTAAGTCTGATATAACAGAGTATCAAGTGCTATTTCAACCGCTAAGCTCATTACAGACACCCGATGTCCTTGTGTATAAGCAAAACAACTCTACAAAAATAACACCACTAATGTGGTGGTTTAAGCTTTCTCACAAACAACAAAACAATGAGGTACACTGGCACCTTTTGAACATTTTATTGACTTTGGAAGTAGCTACAGTAGCATAGGCTACATGTTTTTCCTAGTGCACATAACCTGGTCAGTATTTATTCAATGGAGCATTCTTGATGACTAGAAACTTGACGGCCCACACGAAAGGTAGTTTTACAGTGAATTTGAACTTTCTTGCTGATAGGTTCTGTTCATCATATCACCGCATTCTACAAGCCAATACAGTTTAATATAGAGGACAGCTAAAATTTATATTGTTTAAAATTAGTTTTTTGTTACATACAAAAAGTGAGTGGATCTAGTCACTTATAGAAATCACCAGATTGGTCATTTGAGACATTACTTTTTAAATATTTCATGAAAAAAGTCATTTAAAGGAAAAACAGTCTCTCGCCCACTTAAAGCTGGGGTAGCTGATTTTACACTAGAAACATGATTTAGGTTTTAAATCTGACAACTTTCCTTCTTCGACACATGGTTAATATAACATGTGTTCATTTTAGTTGCATAAATGGCTTATAAACTGAAAAGTGAAAATGGAAAGGACCACCTCAGATCAGCCAATCAGAGCGCTGCATTCAGCTCCTGATTAGAACTAAAATTCTTTTATATTCAGTTCAGACACTACTCAGAGGTCTAATTTTTTTCACAAAGTGCTGTATTTACAATATACTTTTTAGTGGAAAGCACAAAGTTTACAAATTTAAACTAAAAAAGTTAGCTATCCCACCTTTAAAACATAGTCACATTCTAGAATATCAATGCAACCCATTGATTCACTTCCATGTGTTCTTTTACTTTATCCACAAATAGATGCTATGTCACAGCTGTTAAATTGCCCCTCAGGGATAAATAAAGTGAAATTGAATTGAATTAACCTGCTGATCTCTGTATAAGTCTATGTGTCCACTGCAGTGTGATTCCTTACCGCCTCATCCTCTGCAGTGAAACAGTCTGCTCCGATTTTGTTCAGCACCATGACAACACCAAGGCACTCTTTTTCCGCCATGAGAGGGAAACTAAGAAGGTTTTTGGTCTTGTATCCGGTCTGCTTGTCCACAAAGTCACTGAATTTTGCGTTCTGTATCAGAAAAAAAAAGAATGTTCAGAAACCAGTTTGGGCAGTGCAACAAAGGAACACATCAATAGTTGTTACTCTACTGTCAGCCTATTCACTTTGCTTGTCTTGACACTTTTCAGAGATAAACTTTTTTTTAACTATAGCAAATTAAAAAAAAAATGAATAAACTAGAGTGGAGATGTTTTTTTTTTTTTTTTGCTGTTTCTTTGGACAAGTTACCCCATTAATGGAGACAAATTGGTGACAAACTTGTTAGAGAAAGTTACATAGTGCATCTTTACAAGGACACTGGATAAATACGTTTGAATACTACTACTAATAAACTACTAAAGTTAATTGACAAATCCGACATTTATTCGTCTGTTATGTCACAAATATAGATATGGTTCAACAACTCGAACAAGGACAATAACACAATCAAACCAAGTCCACATTAGAACCCAGTTTGACTAAAAGTGTGACTGGGCTCACCTTGGTAACATCCGGGACATTTTGGGGTTTTTGGAGTGCGCGGTGTAGCCCACGATGCCAATGTCGGTTGGAAACACGATCTCAGTGAGCGGGTGCACGAGGTTAGTTTCGTACTTGGACGTCGGGGTCACGTCAAAGAGACACGTAGCCAGCTCGGGGGTTCCGTTACGTGCCCTGAGTGCGTAAAAGCTGACCCGGTCCGCCTGAATGATGAGCGCGATCCTCTGGAGAACTTTGTGAATTGCCTGCTCCATACTCCCGGGCTTTTGCAGCTCTTTGACCAGCTCGAAGATGATGGCGGATTCCTGGACCGAGTTAACATCCTTGAACGAGGCAGTGTCCTTTACGTCGACGTTGGCGTTGAAAGCGGCAGTGAGGGCCTCGGCGCGCAACTTCTTGTCAAAATACTCTTTGGCGAATTGAGGGTTGTTCTCCAGGTATTTCTCCACACTGTCCTTATCGGCCATGTTGACTGCTTTTTAGTGGTCCTCCTTTTTACAAAATCATCCCCTGAGAAATGCGTGGAAAGCAGTGGACTTACAGTAGACATGCATGGGTCTTCCACGGTCCCTAGTTAGTCACTAAAGTCATCATCTCGTGCGCACAGACAGCCTCAGCGAGGAGAGCAGGGCTTAGGAGCTGAAAGGATCAAAGTGGCCACTAATTAATGTGACGTCACCACATTAAAAGCCCTATTCTTAAGCATCCTTAACCTGCAAATCCCACGCGCTGATCATTTTATACCGGCATTTCCTCCCATGTGTAGTGAGAAGGGAGAATCCACTCAGGTCAAATGTCAGCTTTGGTGTTCCCTTGGTCCCAGCAGCAACACAAAAGGTGGATCCGGGACTCTGCGTAGGTGAAACAATACGATGAAGAGGTGGAAAAAAGGTGTGTTGCCAGGAATCTCCTGGGAGGATATTTAAGGGTTGAACGGGCACCTGCAGACTGGGGCCTGGTGGTATTTTTGTGTTTCTTTCTTAGGCTGTTCTCTGAAATGCAAACAAACAAAAGTTCAGGTGGATTTGGAGGCATCAATACAATGAATTCTTATTTTCCAGAATTACAGGTTTTTAAATACTTGATTTTCTGATAGATGTCTGTCTTTTGGTCATAACTCAAGCTTTTCTGACATAAGTGACATTTCTTTATGACTTCTCACAAATCGAAAGAATAGCTATACTAGCTCTGATAACAGTCCTAATTTTGGTACCACTTTACAATAACTACACCATAACTCGGCTTAGTAACTACTTAAGTTAGGATTAAGCCTTACAAAAATGTTAATGTGTTCATTTGTTATTTGTTCATGATGAATTAAGTTTTGTTCATGCTTTATGAAGATTTTTAAGATAATTAAGGTGTTGTTTTTACCCTATATTTTCCTCTTTTTGAAATCAAAAGTTGACTTTTACACATAACTTCCTGGATCCTTTGAAAGTCTATAGCCTAATGTCCTTTTTTCATTTATTTAAAGCAGGCTTAATAAAATACTTTATTAAGGTATAGCAGGCTCTATCCACAATTATGTCCAGCATTTCCCACTTTACCCTCCAATAAAAAATAAACATTGTAACCCACAAACACCAATTGCTTCGATATATTAATTTGAATTAGCTGATCTTTTTGCAACTTCCAATGTAGGCCACTGTTAATTACAACAACACAACAGATCAAAAAGTAATGGCTATGAAGTAATCCAATGTCTAATGGGGCAATATCACTTTCTATAATAAAAAAATATATATATATTTTGAATTAACATGGGGATCTGCATTTAGTCAGCTGAACATTAGATGAGTGTTTATTGTGCATTTGACCCATTCATACTATAATGGTCATTACTGCCAATATTTATCCACTGTATCAAACACATTCACTTGTACATTCTCACTCTTGGTCCTCAGATGTCCCTTGAATTAACCCTGGCACAAGCATTACCTCGGTTACATCACCACTTTTGATGCTAGGGCAGCGGAAGTACAGTGTCTCCTGAAATAGCAACAGCCAGTGATAGACTCCTGTTGCTATTTACAATCTTATGGTCCGTATTTGCTACCTGCTGTCTTGAAATTGACCCTATCCAAGGCAGAATTAGTTCCAGAATTGGAGGCAGACCAAGAGGTGGGGCTAGGATGTCTGAGAACAAGGGCCTGAACAAAGATGGCCGTCTATTATTAACAGCTGATTGTCTGGTTAACGCTGGCAGCCCGGTGAAACAAGGACATCCCCCCGATTCTTCACTATTGGATTTAGTACGGCTTATCTCCGGCACTACAAAGGGTTTGTGTTGGGGGTGTGAAAGGCATTTTGGAAATAAAGGAGAGCAGCCGGTTTCACAGTAGGTGAGCAGGTGACAGGCGAGGAGGCGGCCGCATGGTGAGAGCCAAAATCTGTCTGTGTAAAGGGAAATGGTTAGGTGTGATACCAAGACTTGAGAAGGATCAGAGCCAATTCTGACATGATATTTTCAATGATATCTGCGTCAGCAAACAGACAGTACATCTATATTTGCATGTCCAAACACTTAATAAGCTTTTATTTATTTATTGTTTACTAATCTATTGTGCCTGAAAATCTATGGAATTCTGTCTAGTTAACTGGATATCTTGTCTTGATGTAATGTAAGAAAGATATTTCCAAAATCACAACAGGATTACACAAATCCCACTTGTCAGCTATATACTTAATTTAATATGGATGATGGCAGTAGCTGTTGTTGCGTGTCATCATTCTCATATTAAGCAGTGAAAGGAAAACAACTGGCAACAGGTAATGACTCTATAGTCACGGAAACCCAAATACCTCTGAAATTAAAATGTAACAAAACATGTTGAGACAACACAATCCTTAAGGGCAAATGAGAGTTTCACTGGGCTTTCACTTCAGTAAACAAATGGCTGAATATATTATTGAGTCTTAATGGATAAGATGTGTTCCTCTTGTGCTCACCCAATTTAGCTGAAATCCAATGATGGAAAAAACTATGACATCATTTCTCAGTTAGGGTTAGTTCAAAGTGCACAATGTAACTTTTCTAGTGCATGGCTTGCTTGTCTCTACGAAGCTGTTAAAATGCTCCACAAAATGGCATCCTTGCCAACAGGCAAAGGAATCTAGAACTAACCCGCTCTTGCCTATGGAGACAAGCAGATGGTGGACACAATACATATATATTGATGTTCTTCATTGACTCCTGACCTGTCTGATAATCTCATTGTTTACAGTGACTATAGCAAGAAACAGGTCTAGACTAAAGTCTGTTTAGTCTGTTTTATTTTTTTTCCAAAGAAAGCATTGTGACATTATAAAACATGAAAAAATGTGACATTGAAGTATTATGATATGGTAATGATCAATAATATCATCTTTTTTCGTATTGATTGACTGTTTTTTTCAAGTGTGGCTGAGGACAGGGGGATTGATGAAAGATTGATGCTCAAGCCTTAGTCCAAGATGTAAAACAGAGTAAGTTGATGAAGGAACACTGTAATATATATAAAGGAGTTTATTTTGCATTTGTCTCCTTTCTGGAAGAAATAATTATTGCCTCAAAAATGTTGCCTCCAGCTTGTTTTGACAGTTTCACAACACAACAAATCTCTTTTTTACTGGCCCACATTCTCTACTTAGTCTCTTTTTTGGACTCCCACTGACCTATGCCAAAGTAGGTGCTGAAGATATACAATAGCACTTTCACACTATTTTAAAAAATAGTCCTCTTCTCATTAAAGATGTGACGTTAATGCACTTCAAAATGTTGCCATATAACCTGGAGTGCTGCACATATATATCCCACTTGGCCAATATTCTCTCTTTTGAAATGTTGCAGTGCCCCTGGCCAGGATCCAGCTGCTATTATGTCTGCACAAATGAGTGATTGCTCTGTTTTCAACAAGCCTGGGCTTTGGTTATGCAAGAGGCAGATGTTTGGGCTGCTCCAAGTCCTTTACTTCAACCTCAAGCCTCAGAGGAACGGTTACATGAGCCCCGTACAAAACAAGAGCCCCAATTTATAACCATCTGACACAAAGCATCACAGTTACTTCAAATGCACAACTCTACTGAGAGGGCTGCCATGGAACTATTACATAAATGATTGAGTTTGATAGAAAAAGCTAGACTAGATGAATAGAGAGGAGGATGATGCTGTGTAGAAGAAGGAGTGGGGGAGGGGCCATATTAGATAATAATTATTCTTTTTTTTATCAACAGATAAATAGTGTCTATCAAATCAAAATACTGTATGCATTGTGTTTAAAAATGTGGTTGTCACATTTGAAGACATAACAGACATAACATTGGCACCTTTTTGATGAATTAGTTTGGTTGTAATTCTTATCAGAATCATCTGTAATTACAGATTTGTCTATAATATTTTTTTGTTGTAGCGGCAAACCCTTTATTCATTCAATATTAATTATACTTTTACCATTGGAAAGGCGAACAACAGAGTAAATTAGCTGGAATTTTGGGAGTTAGTGCTGTTTACCAGAAGTAGGACCAAACCTTAAGAAGTCTCAAGTCTGTGGCTTAAATTAAGTCCAAGTCCTTGGCTTTAAGTTTCAAATTCTTTAGTTATTATTGTCAATTTAAGTCATCCAAAATAACTCAAATCTGACTTAGTTCGTCACAACTTGCAAGTCCACCAATACTTTTCTTTTGGTTAAGACATAACACATAAAGAACATATAAATTGCTGTGACGCAAGCTTGCCAATCAATTATCTACACTGCCCTATTGTAGTTTTTGCACAAGATCATAATTATGAACTCTTGTATCATGTCTTTTTTGCTGCTTAATAATGCACAGGACATGTCTTCAGTTGACTAAGAATTTCCATAGTGAATACAGCCCTTTTTGTGCATCAGTTTCATCTGTGCTACTTGCGGTTGCTTCAGGAGACAGTCAGAATTGATATCCAGTATCCCTTATCTGAGCCGGAGCGCTGTGGCCTCTCTTTGACTGTTCAAAGATGCCTCGACTCTCATGCATTTTATTGATTGTTGGATGTTGACTTTAGTACGTGTAGAGCTATGTGTTTTAAAAGTACTGTGTTGGTAGTAGTGCAGGAGACGTCCTTTGGCAGAATAATGAAATAAACAGCTGATGCAATAACACTATGTACAGTCCAGAAACTCACCTGATGTTGCGTGTGCTAGGAAAAGAGTCTAAGATTATGTTAAAATGACCTAAAAAAAGTTTACATTGATTTTGGTAAAGCTTTTAACAGCTATTTGAGAATCTGAAATGCTATGCCATGTGCACTGAGAGGCAGCATTGCACATTTGGACACATATTTTCTGGAATACGCCTTTACAAGTCACAACAAGCTAATACGAATTCTTGGTATTTTACGGACAAAACGTGCAGCAGGTAGAAGTGTTGTGACAAAGCAAAAGGATGCATAAGACTCAAATGTAACTCTATGATTACAAAAATATGATTCTTTGTATATTAAATGATAAATGTACTATACAGAAATATAGTTTTTTATGTTGTTGTCCAAGCATTCCAAAACTATTTAAGCTATGCCCAACTTATAATTATTTATTTTCCAATATTAATACTTGTATGTATTTAGTAATAAATATGACCATAATTAGATTTTGTGAGCTACACATCACAAAATGGTTCTGAAGCAGCTTAGAATATAAACTGGTCCAATGACTTCCTGTAAAAAAGTGCAGAACTGAAAGCCCGCCTCTTCATTGTAAAATTTGACTGAAATTTCAACATACTTGTTTTTATATTTGCAATGTTTCAACATGACCATTTTAACCTGCATGTTTTTTTGAGAATCTCCTTTTTAGACTAATTGCAAGTAAATACAGACAAGTAGGTAGAGATAGGATGGTAAGTATAACTTCTTATAAAGATAACTAGAATTTTCTGTGGGCTCGAGCATCAGCTATAGGAAATACAGAATAATTTACATTGGCATTGATGAGAAAAACTTTTAGAATATGGCTAAAACTCAGAAAAGTCTATTTTACATAACCTGAGTATATAGCTTTCATATTAGTTTAGTTTTTGATTGCAAAGCCTATAATTGGACATCATCTTATACAACCTAATGGTAGTAGTTCAGATTTTTTAAGGAAAACTTTGCTTATTGTTGAGGTCAGGGAGAAAACATATTTTTGCTCCCTGAAAAAGAACGGTAAGGAGACCTAGCCCACAAATCAATCGGAGCAGAAGTAGGAGTTATGTAAAAGTTTTCCAATAGAAGAAGGAGTTGCAGAAAAAGGGGGAGCTGAGAGGTTTCCCCACCAGTTATTACGCAAGAAGTGCATGCTCTTTATAAAAGCCAGGCTCACTCAAGGCTCGGTCTGATCCCTGTGAGCGGCCCACATCTGCTTGGTCTCCAGGTAGGCTTTGCATTTTGACTTTCATCAGTAAAATTATGTAGCTTGGCTAAAAGACTTACTGTTTTCTCTGTAAAATAGAGGCGCTACTGACATAATGTAGTAGTCGCCACATGCAAAGATAGATTTTATAAATATTGTTTCAAAGTCTTTTAAATGTGAGTCTAAGCCTACAGACAACCATTATTCATCTCAGGTTTTTCTTTGCATTATTTCAGTTGGATTAAAAAAGTTTGTCTTCTTTGTTAAGAATCTAAAAGGGAGAACTTGATGGATGGATTATGTTGAACTTATTATCCAGTACTGCATCAACAGTGGTGATTGGATAACACCTCAGTTTAGTTACCAAAATTAGAGTAGCCACTAAGACCTTATAGAGCCATCCAGAGGAATTGTATTAACATGTATTTTTGTCATTTGTGCAGAATGTTGCGGTACGTGGTTGTCCTCTGCCTTTTGGCAGTGTCACACTGCCAGGACCAACCTGACTGCCAGGTGGCTAACATCCAGGTCATGGAAAACTTTGACAGGACCAGGGTAAGTCACTGCTTCAACAAGAAGAATTTTAGAAATGAAAATTAATTTAAAAAATGTCTTTTTGCATTAGTATACAGGCACATGGTATGCTGTGGGTAAGAAGGACCCTGATGGTCTGTTCTTACTGGACAACATTGTTGCCAACATGGTTATGGATGAGACTGGCCAAATGACTGCCACAGCAGAAGGCAGAGTTATTATTCTTAAGTGAGTATTCACTGTTTGTTGGCAAGTGAAGGTTAAATGTACTTAAGCTCAATAATACCTTTTAAACTTCAATTGCACACTCTTACTGACCCACAGCAACTGGGAAACATGTGCCAGAATGCTTGCCACTTCCATGACACTGACAACCCATCCAAGTTCAAGATGAAGTACTGGGGCGCAGCCGCTAACCTGCAGGAGGGATGTGAGTAACACGCCTGCACACCAGTGCAGCTATTTAAACACAGTTTATCTTTGGAAGATTACAAGTTTACTTTTTGACCAGAATTTCAAATGGTGCAAAATTTATATTGTCTCAAAAACCTCATTCACACAATTGACTGTAAAGTTAAAAAATATGTTATCAATAAATATAAAAAAGTGCAGTAGGTTATGTAATATAATAGATACACATTATGTGTAGCATCACTTTCACAGCTTCCATACTTAAAAAAGAGCCAATATTTATGTTAAGTATTGCTAAGTAAGTATTGAAACAGTGTTTGTGAATAAAATGAAAACTATTTATATAAATTTTGATCTTAAAAGCCTACACTTTTCATGGGACTTATCTCACTGTTCTCTCGCTTTCTTTCAGATGACGACCATTGGGTGATTGACACAGACTACGATAACTACGCGGTGCACTACTCCTGCAGGACAGTAGACGAGGATGGCACATGCAAGGACAGTTATTCTTTCATCTTCTCTCGTCATGCCACTGGTCTGAGGCCTGAGGATGTGGCCAGAGTCACACAGAAGAAAGGGACATCTGCCTGCTGGGAAAGTACAGGCGCGTGGACCATACTGGTAAGTCACAAGCAAATTGAACTTTTGTGATCAAGTCACACGAAAAGTGAATGAAGCTAAATGATGGAACACATTGTCCATTTTTTTTAATGAGAAATCAATTTTGCTTATCCACTATGTATGCTTTAGCAATTGCTTTTATATACGATTAGAAACTTAGAAACTGTTTTCATGAAAATAATTTCACCTGTGTTTTTTTTTTACAGGTTATTGTGCATCAGCACCATCTAAGTGAACTGGAAACTCTCAGGAACTTGATTTTGACTTACCTCGGGACTGTAAAACGCTTCACCACTCTAAAGCATTTCTGATTCATGAACTATTAGACTATGTAAATAGAAGACTGGACATGTTTGTCATTGTTTTTACTGATATTCTGTCACTGACTGTCATGGCATCCTCATACAAAACACATTTTGCACAGATGTTGACAAATTATATTGGATACATTTCATGGTTGTCATATGTAATTTATGATCAATCTTAAAATAAAATGCCCTTTTTGTGTGGGCTTACATTTTCTCACCAAGTGCATTTTTTGCAAAACAGTCTTTAATTTGCTTTTATCCTGCTTTATTATCATTAGTTTACTCAAATTTGCTTTTAGCATGTTTTCATCTCGCATGTCCTTTCCCATTCTATAAATACTGTAAGATAATATTAAAATATGGGGTACGGGAATTTTCAGACTGCAAACAAAATTTAAGTTTTATATTTGGATAGTGGCTATATTGACAGGTATTCATTTTGGTTGCAATTATGGTCAATAAATGTGAAAACAAGGTGAAACTAGAGTGGCCACCAATCAGAGAGCTGCATTTGGGTCCTTAAGAGAACAAAAATTTTTATTTAATCAACTCAGACAGTACTCAGAGGTCTCATTATTTTCACACAGTGTTGCATATATTATAGGCCTATACTCTTTTGTGAAAACACAAAGTTTACTAATTTAGTAATGAAAAAGTTAGTAACCCCAAATTTAGGAGAGACTTTTTATGTAAAGTTATGTATTGTTCTGCAGCTGTAGCTTAGTGCTCAGAAAATACTGTGTTCAACTTCTCCCACGTATTCCGCTCACTTGTTTGTAATTACTTATTACTCAAAAAATCAGATCACCAGTAAAACATATAGGGTTCTAAATCCTCATGTAGTCACTTTCCATTGACAACAGCAAACAAAAAGGAATTTACAATCTGCTGCATGTTAAAGTAACATTTTCCAATTGAGGTGAGGCTTATCAGTTCTGCAGTTTAACAGAGTGAGTAAACCCGTTTATATTTCTAAGCCGTTTTAGATCATTTTTGTGTTTTACAATGAACAAAATGTGACTTACTATAGGCTTAATGCCACTATACTATTACAGTAAAATACCACTATAATAGGAAAGACTTTGACTTCCAATGCACTGAACCAAAAGTGAGTCCCATGTACATTCATTTTTAGACCAATTTGCCTCTCCACATTTCTCTGAGGCGTGGCCTTAGTAATATGTTATGTCTGTGGGTTAAGTTTGACTCTTACAACTATTTTTCAGATTGCAAGATTCCAACATATAAGGAACAGCCAATAAGAGCAGCCGTGACAGTGCAAAGCTCTTCCCCCTAGTGATACATATTTTCTTAATTTACAAATACATTAATAAATCTTGGTAACATATCCGTGTCTGTGGATTGCACTGTTTTGATACCTTCTAAAACTGTAATAACTAAAATTCCTTAATGTGCTGTGAGCTTTAGCAGTTTGAGATTAAAATTGGCTTTATAAAAAAAAAATAAAATAAAAAAAAAAAGCTAAAATACCTGATTATGTTTTAGTTAAGAGTCACTTGAATAAAGGATTTAACTTTAGTGACATTTAAAAGTGAACAACTCTATTATTGCCTTTGATGAGCCAGTATTCAATTAACTATATTTTATTTGTACATGAAATAAAACTACATTTTTGGAGGGAATTTGTATCTTTATTGCACTCTTTTGACAATACAGTAAAACACGTTCTGATCTCATCACATTACAACACAATCTAGTCAATATAACTATGTAAAAACACAATTCGGAAAACTACATCCACTTCATTTGCCTTCTATTCTCTTTGCAGACTGAACACAGGTACCTCAGCCTACTTTCCCCTTCGCGAGGACCTTTACTAATCCCCTCCTTTAAATAGTTTAGTACGAGGAATTAACTCAATGCAATCTCATTCCAGCTTTACCGGGCGGGCAGCGAGCTTGAGAAGTCAAGGTGGCAAAGCATGTGAGGGTTTCCTTCAGCACACACTAAAACAATATAAATATAATGTACAAACACCAAAGATACCCAGTCATATTTGTTCATGATTTAGATACAAGGCTTGTGATAAAACTGTGAACCCTTTCCTTCTTTGAATAAATAATCATGATCAGTGATGGCATATGTATTGTACATGTGGAGTGACATAATAGAATACAAAAAAATAAAAATATATAAAGCCCATT
Organism: Mugilogobius chulae; assembly: GCA_038363315.1. Lineage (NCBI taxonomy): Eukaryota > Metazoa > Chordata > Actinopteri > Gobiiformes > Gobiidae > Mugilogobius > Mugilogobius chulae. The sequence continues at coordinate 32,500,454 of CM076401.1, read as the reverse complement.
GTCCACAACATGATTTAAACAAGTTAAACAGAATAAACAGCAGTTTGCACACAAAACATAAATACATGATAGAATACTTCCAAAAGATACTGACAAGAGTTTACCAAGAGCTTCCAAAAAGTTTTTGTTGCTTTTAATCCCACTTTAAATTAGGGTTCTTTATAAAAATCATATTTATAAAAGGCATTAATGAGCACTAGTTATTGTTTATGGACTTACAAAGCATTTATAGAAGCCTTCCAGAACTTATCATTCCGTCTTTTTCCCCCTTAAAATGCCTGAATAATTTCAAACAAAAAACAGTTTCCTTTTGAGCACAAGCAAGTGCTGGACTCTTTGTCAAACTAAAACCTTCTAGTTTTAGCTTCTGGTGACGAAGAGATTCAAATCATAAATGAGAACAAGCTCTGCACAAAAGAAAACAGAAACTAATTTCAACCATAAACCTTTTGGTAAATATACCAAGCAGTAAAGCTGGTGGTAGTTGCTTTCTGAATAACACTAGATTTGGCATATTTTAGGTTTTGACAATTCGAAATTAAAAGTAAGCCATTTAAAAACACAATTAAATCCATGTAGAGTTATTTGTTAAGCTTAACTATTGCTTATTAATGTCTTAAAATGGTTTACCATGAAAAGTTACTTGCTTTTCTAATATATGATTGATCCAACAGAGTACCTTTTGATTCAGTTTTCACCAATCCAATTTTGCACATGATTATATTGATGTTGGGATAAAAAAAAGAAAAAAAAACAACACCGCGTTTTGGTTTGTTTTCACCTCTATCAGCTGCTGAAACAGTTTCACTTTCAGGCCATGCAGTAGTCAATGTGCGCCAGCAGCTCCCGGTGGCGGCTGGTGGGGTAGGGGGCGTGGCACTTGGGACACTCCAGGAAGCTCTCGTCCAGCAGGCTGATGACTTTAGAAGGAGAAGTGGGCCCTACACGGTCGTTGATGCTGAGGCGCTCAAACTCCAGGCGGTCGTAGGAAGACGGCTCGGAGAAGCGCGCGTTGCCTGGTTTCTGAAAGATAAATGAGAACACGTCAGAATGTGTTTTTTTGAATAAAGAAAAGAGTCTCTTTTTTTTTATCAGCCAATTTTCTATTTTTTATTATACACTATTAGATTTTTAACTGATAATTATGATGTTCTGGAAATTTTCTTCAAGATCTACGTCACACCCTCTAATGTCTTGCTGCAGTATGTTTAACCGAGTGAAATCTAATGCATTTAAATTGCTAAAGCACCACCTCTTACTACTTTAAACACTATTATAATAATTCTACCGAGATAATAGTCAAACAGCAAGATAATCACTACATTTCCAGTAATAAGAGGCTCACATTATGAAAGTTGTCAGCATTACTCCAGGGAAATTCACCAGTTATGCCAACAATAATGAGTATTGACAGATAAAATTAAAAACGCAGACTAACCTCACAACTGCATTTAGGTGGGCGTGTGAAATATTGAACTTTTTTTCCTCAGAGACAGCATGTCAAAGAGGACAATTCAATTTTATGCCTAGTTGTATTTATTACCATTAGTGGCCAGTTTTTGTGATTAGATAATGTGTAAAGATGAAGATTGACTTTAGCCAACATAGATTTATGTGAAGTTAAACCTACAGCAGATTCCAGTTTTGCAATCTGGTCTCGAGCTTTCCGCAGCTCCTTCAGCACCTTGTGTAACTGCTGCTGCATACTCTGACGATCAATCTTTTCATTCTCGAATTCTTTGGCAGAGAGTTGGATCTTATAAAGACAGAGAAAACAGGTTAAACTTAAAATGTCAAGTGAGACATGTAGGATAAGACGTTAAGATTACCTGCTGTTCCAAAGCGGCTATTCTCATTTGTTCTTCTTTTTGGCTTAAAAGAGATTTCTGCAACATATTTACCTAAAAATTCAAAACATACAGGCCATCAATTAGATACAATTTAACACTTGGAAACTCCTCCATACTACAATAACCTATTTTCAATTGCTTATTTGTGCAAAATGCCTATCCATTCACATATGTAGATGAAAAGCCCATGCAAATAGTCTGTATGACCAGCTTACAGGCAAAGAAGGTGAAGTATTTGCTCATGGACAGGCTCTTTGATACAAATTTGCAATATAAATCAGTATGAAAAGGATGCCCCTAAGATCTTGGGTCCCAGAATGTGGGCTGGGCTAGGTGAAAACAGGCCTTTTGTGTGCATTCAAGCCTCAGTTGCAGGACAAAACAAGATTATTCAAGCATGCAGGACTTTGTGTCACCTGCAGAAGAAGCTCAGCCGATCTCTTCCTTTCTTCCTCAAGTCTCATGTCGGTCGTTTCCAGCTCAATCCTCATCCAATCCGTCATCTCAGAGGAGACTTTTCTTTCCTCATTCACTGTATGTCTAATAAAAACATATCAGTAAATAATAATTTGACAATAAGAATGATGTTACAGTACCTGTTCCTGAGCCTCTCCCCTTGCAGTTCTTCTTTTGCCTCCTCCAGCTCTTTGCTCTTCGTGTCGTACTTTCGTAGCAGCGATGACATCTCTGTACATTTGATCTCGTAGCTGCTCTGCAAAGCTGCAATCTGGCTTTGGAGTCGAGAAACTTGCAGCTTTTGAGACTCGACTTCAGCCTGGGCCTTTGAGTTCTGCACAGCAACACAATGCTAACATTTATGTTCTCCCAGGCATTATGCAGACACAAGTTTGTAAAACTTTATAAATGTTGCTAGATTTCTGTTTCAAAAGCCTGTTTATCAGATGGTCAGGTTTGTTTACTACCAAACACAGCTGAATAGAAAAAAGTCTGACTCTTTTCTTCATAGCAGGAGGCAGCAAGTGAACATGAATCTGGATATGAATGATGCTTTTACACAAGTGCCATTTTTCTCAAAAGATTTTATGAACTTTAACATCTACCTGCCCAGAAAACTGCAAGTGGAAATTTGCAGTAGCACAACAGCCTGGCACAGTGTATCTGAATAAATACACTAATCATGTCAAAAAAGCATTACTTTGCATTTGGCTGCATAGTGGTCATTTTATTTTAATATCAAACACTAAAAAGCAAAGTGACTTACCTGCTCCTTCTGAAGCTGCAGTTCAAGCTGACTTCTGGAGACCTCATTTTTCTTTATCTGTAAATCTTTCTGCAGGGCCTCCAGCATTTGCTCCAAGTGCTTATTCTGATCATCATCCTTTGTCTGACCAGCTATACAAAGAAAAAAAAGGTGCATAACTTTTAAAAGTTCCCCCTCACGTAATGAGTAACGTACTTGGAGTTTGACAAATATGTTGTCAATTATACATGAACACATCGCATTAAAATGCACTGTTTTCCCCACATTTCGTCTAACGTTTATGCCCAGGGGAAGTTTTGCTACAGCTATAAATCAATCAGAATCTTAACTTGCAAACCTATGACATCATAATAAATAGTTGAGAACTTGGAACAACAAGAAAGATGTTCCAGGCTGAAGATGGTCAGAACAGTGTGTCAGATTCAGAGTTGTGTAAATAATTGACCATCTCACCCTCTGAGGTTGGTTCTGGCTTTACTTGTTGCTGTTTGGCCTGAGCCAGCTGCTGCTCCAGCTCTCGAGTGTGGGCCAGCACTGACTGCACATAGGCCTCTCTCTGCTGGTCATACACTAACCACTGCTGGTTCTTCTCAAGGGCCTGCTCCAAAAACAAGCATTCATTATGAAGAGTAAATGTAACAGTCTTAGAATTAGAATGTGTGCCTATAGTTTGCAAAATATGTATAATATTTATGTTGAAATACAGTATTTTTTCTACAGTAAAAGTAATATTCACTCACATCTCTCAGTTGATCCTGCACCAAAGCCACTTCTGCAGGAGCCGCTTGCTTTTCATTCTGCAATAAAGCAAAAAAAAAAAAAAAAAAAGTATAGAATTTTGCAATTTCAAGACAGGAAAACAGATTGTCAAACATCAAAAAGTATGAGTATCAGCTGAAGGAAAATACAAGATTTCTCAAATGCACATCAGTCCACATACAATACATACATGTCAGTAAACTAATGATGAGATACTGTTATAACATGGCTAAAAAGATTATTTTAAATTGTTATTACAAAAAAGATGAAACAACTTACTGCCATTTATTGACTGGTCATATCAAAATGTTTTAAAGTGATTGGAATTTGCAAACAATTATCTAAATTGCACAGACGTAAGTAACACTGACCTTCATTATTTACATAATGCCCAGACATGCCTCCTTATTCTTCTTTGTCCTTGACCTTATGCACTTCCTCGAACACAGTGACCTGCTCAGCATCTCATAATTCTGTGACCCTGTGGTCTAAAGTTCAGGACGTCTAAGTCTTTTACTGCAGCATTACTGCTATAAGCTCCAAAATGATAATCTCTGAGCTAAGCTAAGAAGCGCCACAACAGACAACATCATGGGCTTGACAACTTTCCCAGATGGTTTTAAACGTATGGACACATAAGCCGCGAAAGTATGATATTTAAGTGCCAAAGGGCAAAGATTGACACGTCAGGCTAGTTGGATTATTTCTAGAAGGCAGGGGCAGGATACTTATACACAGTAAGGATGGGCTCTGAGGATTGAGAAATGTACATAGAAAGTACATGAGTAAAGCCAGAGATAAAGTCTGAAGCAAGCAGCAAGCAGGGCAACTCAAGATGGATCAAAATACAGTATATCACAACAGAATTTGAGTCAACATTAGAACATTTCATAAGACAGAAAATTTTTAGACTAAGTAAATGCCCTGGATCACGTGTCACTTTGAAATCATGTATACCTGCTAACCATTAAAAAAGGTCTGAAATGCAGCATCTTCTGATAGTAACTCACAGGCTACTTCTGCTAGGTGAGTTTAAAATGTATGCAGAACTGTATTTCATTTCACCCCAACTGTATTATACTCCACCCAACCATCAGATGCAATATTTTTTTATAATCTATAAAAAATTTAATAAATCTATACAGGTCTGTAGGGTTAACTATAGACCTGTACAATTTTTTGTAATACACCTAAAATGTCACCAATTCAAAGTAACCCTGTTTCTACGTCTCAGGAGGACAAACAAATGTTGTCTGGTAAATATCAGAAGCAGTAAAGCTGGTGTCTGTAGGCAGGACGTGAATGGCAATATAGTATGAAATTGCAGGGTGCATAACCTTGCACTCATGAATATAGTAGCTCTTGGTGTGCAATGATAAAAGAGCAAGAGCAAAAGTCAAAATGACTGCACACAGGTGGGTGAGTGACTCATTATTTCTCACCTTTAGTGGCACATGGAGGTCAGTGAAGAGTTAAACAATTTAGCAGTGTCATTGTAAAAACAGCCAAGTAAACACTAGGCACAAGACTGTCATTATTACAATTAGATTGCACCAGGGAGCTGATTAGATGACCAAATGAGGAAACAAGCACACAGTGCCATCTAGTGTTCTGCTGAAAAATTGCAGCTGAAAACAAAGGCTGATTTGTTTCAACTACAGTAGTTTCAACGCGGTGGACATGGCTATCCACTCACTTCAAATGTACAAATGACTGCAGGGATGTCTTAACTTTAAAAGTTATCAAAATAATCTCTATTCATCCAAATATTGCTTTGTCTTCCAAATTCTATTTAATAGTCCTTTAATGTGAATAATTGTTTTTTATTAAAATTATTGATAATATAAACTACACTGTAAAAGAATTCATCAAAATAAATGACCAAATGTAAATACATCAATTGTAAAATCTATAACAAATACAATAAAACTAATCATACACCGTTTCCTTAATACTTGTACTATATCTACATAACAACATGTAAATTAATACAATTTGTAGGGGTCAGTATGACATGTCATGGAGCAATGTGAATTTGTAGTTTGCTTTATGAATTAACAATGTTATAGCACCATACTGACAGACACCTGGTCTTGTGTTATGAATCCTCTGAAACTGTGCTGTGGACAGTCTGAAAGTTTGCCAACTTACTGCCAGCTGCGTTTCCAGGGACTGGCATCGCGCGGACTCGAGGCCAGCTTGTTTTTGAGGTTCTCCGTCTCTTGTGACACGCTCTGGAACAAGGCATCTCTCTGCTCAGCTTCCCTCCTTCGCTGCTCCAGTTGGGCCTGCAGTGAAGCCACCACCTAAACAACCACAATATAAAATAATCATCAGCTACAAAACTCCAGGAAAGGCTGTGCCAAGTGAATTTTGAGAAAGCTCGTTAAAATTAGTCTCCTCCCTCCTCCTTCTCTCTGCAATTACGACTGCTTCATGCACAGATTACATAGCAGGAAGTCTGCTGACATTACCCACCGAGAAACTCTTGTTTTGCACCTCTGTTGACGACTAATGAGGAAGAGGCAAAGTGTGATTATACATCACATCTCATATTCTATTTGCCAGCATGCCATTCTCATGTTATTCCTGCAATTCAAGCTATGTATTTATCGTATTTATTAAACAACTGAAAACATTTTCTGTACATAAGCAAGCAACAAACCAAAGCGATTAGGATTCTGATTATCAAATACAATTGAAAACATCTGCCCAGAACTGCCTGGGTAGTAATTTACTTGGATAAATATACCTCTTTTCTTTGGTAAGTTTCTAAAATAGACTTGAATCTTTCATTTATTAGCATTAGACATAACCCTTGAAATGGGGTACAAGTTTAATACACAGTAGAACTGACACCACAACATTCTATAGAATAATAATAAAAAAAGAGGTTAGGCCAGTGACATCACAGCGTAAGATGTGAGTGGTGAAAATAAACAAGAATCAATGGGGAAAAATATTTCCTCTCATAAAGCTGAAAAGCTTCTATAGTCAGATAACAAATATAAACAGTCACAACTAAGCTAAATATTTAAGTTGTCGTCATCTAGAAAGGGAAAACCAAGTAAATAGTGACAGTAAAGCAGAAAAACAACAGGAACACTGTTGTTGTAAGATGTATCATGCTTCTCTCACATTTGTCTCTGACACAGACTTTGGGATTGCTTACAATATAACTGCTAGATTTCTATCAATAAAATTAGTTTGTTTAATGACTGAATTATGTGTTGTGTGACAGTAAAAAAAATTTTTTTTTGTTGATTCAGGAGAAAATTATGGTGCTCAAAAATGCAGTTTTTGTGATTTGCCAATTGAGTTGATAAAAATTGTAATTTTGGTTTGATTTAGATTTTGTTGTAGCCCTAATACTATTTAGTTTAGTTTAATTTAGAACTATTTCGGTATTTTTGTCAATTCCTCTGAACATGTTTAAAATGTAAACCCAACACAGGTTACAATTCATAAAACATAAATACTAAATCCAATGACAATACTTTCATGTAGTCCTACTTTTTCAGAAATCTGAAATACATATCTCATCAAATTAACTTGCACTTGCATTTTATTATTTCTTATGTTAGTCTGTTAAAAGTCGACATTTGAGCAAAGGTTTAACAATGAATGTAGTGAACAGCAATGGGGCCATGTTTGTGGCTAAACTTCTTTTGGGCTGAGCTGCTGTCAGAGCAGGATAGAAGTCATTTCCCACCAACTGTTAGGTGGCAGCTCAGTGAAAAGCCAGCATGATGTGCTTCTTCTTTGACAGTTGTCTGCTGCGATCCATCCATATATACATGCAGCATCATGGTGTCAATACCAGGCAAAGTGAGACAAAGTTTCACAACAGAAAAGCGTACACAATACATCTTAATCATTGCCAGCAGTCAACTATCTTTTTTAATTATAATGTTCACAAAAGCCTACAGAGTGAACCAATTCCACCAGTACTATTGCATTTTTTTAATGGATACAATTCTCCTGTCACTAGTGTGCACATACCTCTCCTCCTCGAGCTGTCAGCTGTTGTCTCAAAGTTTCAAGTTCCTGCTCTTTGACCAACAACTGCTGGTTATTTCTCTCCCGTAACGTCTCCAGAGAAAGAATTCTCTGAGTTCGCAAACATAAAACAAGAAAAAAAGTTACATTTTGCATTCAAACAGGAGGCAGGATAGGGCGGTGTTTCCTGTACCTCTAGCAACTTGTTTTTATCAGAGTCTGGTGGTCGGATGTGGCGTTTGGCCAGTTCATCAATCTTTTTTCTAAGGTGTGCATTCTCCTTTTTCACACGTTCTAATTCTGCTTCATTTTTGGAGGAAGAACTGCTGGATTTGAAGCCCAGCTTGGACACGAGAGTTTCTTTGGCACCTTTAGATGTCATCGCTTGCTTGAATTAGAGACTGCCTAGGAAAAAAAACAAAACAAAAAAACAGTGCTCTAAAATTGACAGATTTATTTGCACACATCACAGCTTTTCTCCTACCATTCTACAAGCAGGGTGGCCTAACCTGCTAACAGCACCCACCACTCTGTTTGTTACCGGATGTTTTAAAATTGATAACTTTAATATGCATTAAAATCCACTAATTACCAATAATTATTACAATCTGCAATATATGCCTATTTTTTTTCAATAATGCACATACACAACCCAAACAGCCCTACTAAGCTACCAAGGGGAAACAATGCATCTAGCAAGAAGTGTTATATAGGTTTTAAACAATGTGATTTTAAGATTGTTGTTCACAGTCTACCCACGTAACAACGCTCAAAGATGAATAAATAAATACACGAATTAATCAATTAGTTCAAAAGGCAATAGAGCCTGTGTTGGGACCTGTTCCGTCATAAATCTGAATGATGATGACGCTTTGTTTACTAATGTTTTCATATTGATCCAAACATAAAGCATTAACTTACGCAACAAAGAACAAAGTTTGTAAATAGTACAGGAAAAATAAAGCTAAAATGCAAGACTTACAGAGAAAATGGGTAGTAGATAGAGAAATGTGACACCTCGCGGAAGATGACAACAAGACGGTTTCTTTCGTACGATTTCGTTTCCTGAAGTTTGAATTGCAGCGCGCTGACGTCACGTCCTCGCGAGTGCGTCTGTTTTGAAGACCCGGGCGCGTGAGTCAGGCGGGGCAAAAAGCAAAAAAAGACTGCATGTTGGTCTACATTTAACCAATCCAACAACTTACCAGTTTGAAACGTTTTTTCCTAATATATTGTTTGAAATATGCATTACATTGCATAACATATAACATAGCATAACATAACACTTTGTGTTCAATTTTCACCGGAATGCCCCCTTTTAAAGACGAAACAGCCGAGATCAAGAAACCAAGCTGACAGGTTATTCAAGTTTTTGCTGTGTTTAGGGCATGTATCTCTATTTTTTGTTAGAGTTGTTTTTGCTTTGCAAATGTCATCACGTCTACCTCTTTAACCTTGAAAACATACTTTATAGCAATGAATGCTCCTGGCATTATGTACTATACTGTATTCTGTCAAAGCTATCTTCACCTATTTTCAGTGCCTCTCGTCCCACCACACTCACCCCTGTACATTTTTAGAGCATTTAAATAATTAAATATACAATATCCATTGCTGTTTTAATTCTTTCCAGTATTTTCCCAAGATGTAGGCTACTCTTTGGCAATGAATAAATTTGGTTAAATGCAACAGATTTATATGGGCAGTCCTACTAGCATAAGCACTGACTTTGTTTTTCTTGTGATTTTGTAGAACAATGTGTTAATTATACTGAAGCTAAGCAGAATGCATGGATCCACACATGAATAATGAGCACCAAACTATGGAAGTGGTGAGTATGAGTTCAGATGGTTTCAGAGTGACCCTTATTAGCATAATTAGGCCATTCATATTTAAAGTTTTGGTAGAATACAGTTTTAGTCTATGGTCTTCTATCTCAATCATTAGAAAATGTTCCCACCAACTCAAAAGTCTGCTTTAAATCCAGCTCTTACACCATTGTCCTTGGGCTAGACTTGACCTCATCCCCTTGCAAATGAAGGTGTTGCATAAATGAGGAGCCAATGACACATATTGGATGCCTCACGTCTGCCAATCTGCCCAGAGCTACTGCTCCACAGAGAATGGGAAGTGAATAAACAGTGCTTGAAACTGTAAAGAGCATCCGGAAAAGCTGTAGGCCTTTCTCTGTTTCAGGAAAACTGCTAGGACTTGAATTATTGGTCACATGCAATATATTCATGTAAATAAATATCTTTTGCACCAATTCCTGCTTGACAGAATTGGATTTTTTTGGTAGGAAGTCAGCTCTTAATTCACCAGTGACAAATGTCATTCTGCTGATGCTGTATTTGATTTGAGAGACAAACACAGGTAAATATTCACACATGGATGAGTCACTGCTCCTCTTGAGCCCTGCTCACAGCACTAAATCCACTCAACTGAAACATTTGTGAGAAACTTTTAAATCCTGCTGCCTTCACTTCCATCAGAACAGTTGCCTCAGGAGCAGATTCTATTACGCCAATAAAAGTGCCTTCCTAGTACAACCTTTTTAATCGGGTCTAATAGGATCTGGTGCTGTGCGGCTGGAGTGAATGTTATAAACAGCATACAAAACTGCATTAAATCAATAGCTTCTTTTATTAGAAGGATCATTCTGTAGCTTAGCTAAAATGACTATGTTCTCCTTAGTTAAATATACAAAATCATCTAAATTGCCACAATAACATATAGCTGAAATGTTAGGCTGATTTAGATTTGTACAGAAATAAAATAGATAAATATAAAAAATAGATGGATGAATAATAAGACACAACAATTGACTCCCTCTGTGAATAGCAATGTTTCGAAAAGTATATGTAGTATGTTTATTTTTTTTTATGTCTTTCATAAAGAGATAAACATACTATACAACATACTAACCCACATGAAAAGCAGTTTTCCTTTTTAACTCCTGCTGGTGCAACAAAACAATGCATTTAAATAGATGAGCTATAATTTGAGGTATTTTTTAACAGCCCACGCCACAATATTATTCTGAGCCTTATGATAATACAAGTTATTGTTACATCCCTAGAAACAACCCTCTCCATTTCCTCTATTGACCAACTGGAAAACATGTTTTAACTCAAGCTTTCCCAGCATCTGTTAGACATCAATGACCATTATGCTATTGCTGTAATTAAAACAACACTTGAAATCAGACACACAATTACCTCTAAAGCTGGTCTGTTGTCTGCATGCGATGTGTTGCCAAATTCTGCCTTCTTTCTGTTCATATTGGACAATCTATTATGCACCTGTTCCTCCATGTCTCCTCCTCACCCTCCTCTCTCCAAACCGCACGTTCCCTGCAACGTCCAAAACATTTTTCTTGAGTCTGAGCAGAACCTCGGATGACTGTGAGCGCTTTAAAGTATATATCAGTTTGTGAGGTGTGAGGGAAACAAATGCTTTTACAAAGTTGTAGGTAGTTTTATTCAGTGCAACACTTCAAACAAACGCGAGACCTGTGCTGCCTCTGTGACTCTGTGAGACCTGATTGTTCTCAAGCTTAAGAAGTGTCCAACTTGAATTTTCTCCCTTTTGCTTCAGCTTTTGGAAACCCAGGCAGAGATTTTGGCATCTTGAACACACCTTTTGGATCCCTGCATCGCTTAGCATTTTGGTCCCCAGAGCTGAACCACTTACCTCTGTCCCACTGGAGCTTGTAAGAAAAAAAGTTAGGTCTAGTTCCTTGCTCAGTTAGGATGTATAAATTATTACACATGCTCCTTTCAAACCCGATGAAGCCAGAACTGTGAAAGTATAAAACACGTGGTTAGGCAGCGGGTTTTACACAGGGTTATATGAGTTGACTTCATGCCCGTCAAACTGAGTTTGAATTTGCTAGAGGGGAGAAAGCATATGAGATGAACCTAACTCTAAACCTAATGGAACAGTCAGGGGTTTCTAACTGCTAACATGCATCATTGGTTCAAGGCAGTTTGTCTTTCTACTGGTGTGTTTTTATATGTAAACTAATGTTATAACTGTAATTCTCTGACTCTAGTCCTGGAATGGTTCAAAATCATTATTGCTTATTTCATAGCATAAAAGACGTAAAATATTCTTTTTTATAAGAACACTAATTATGCCTTATTCTATATTACTGCTTCAGATGCTCAAGAAGCTGACTTATTATTATTCATTCCATACTAAGCCACTATCGATCCATCAGTGAGTCAGTCAATATTATTTTATGTGCCCCCAGGGGAAACTCATACACTTTGAGCTACAGTATAAACTAATACAAGAAAAGCTCAAACAAAGGTGTTGCTGCTCAACAAAGGGACTGATGAGGATTTTTCATCAGATTCAGTGTCAAAGTAGTCTGTGACAATAGCAGCCTTTGTGAATAAGGGTCCCCTTCTTCTTTACCCCTTGTTCCAGGCTTCACTGCCAGTGTCCAGGGGGTTTCAGATGAACTCTAGGAATACACAGGTAATCCCTCCTCTAAGGCTCACTATTGCTCCATGTTGTTTTGGTTTGGTGATGAGACAGACTATTCCCAGCTGCACTGGAGTAGTGAGGTGCCCAGCTGTGCCATAGGACTCATCTTTGACCAGTACTGTAGTTGTCTAAAAGGTTTGGAATCAAAGGGTTAGACACCGACCTTGAATATATTAAGCAAGAGAAAAAGTCAACATAGTAAAAAAGAGTCTTCAAATCTCTTTGTTTATGCTTCCAGGAGAGAAAGTTTCAACAGTCGATGTGTTAAGGGAGGAAAAATTCAAGTGTATAAAATAGAAAAGGATCAATTGTACATTATTTCATCATTGTTCATCAAGTTGATACAGATTCAAGTTTGCACCAGAGCCACTCTTGACCCATTATGGCACTGTATTTGCAATAGTCTCCCATCCAAGTACCCAAGCCTGCTTAGCTTGAAATCATCATTATCAAGGTTGTATGTTATTTTTGCAAATAACAAAAAAACAACAACAAAAAACTAAAACTAAACTTTTGAAGAGTCTGAAATAAAAAGAAAACAAAGCAAAAGATTTATGCAGTGTTTAATCATGTTAAAATACAGGTTTAACATGTACAAAAAGTGTAATAGATAACAGCTTTATTGTGAAGTTGCTATGACCAAAGAAGTGCTAGAAGAATGGTGCAACATGTACTAAAGTATGCAAGCATCACTTTTATTAAAGATGCTGTGAAACTTTTATTAACGCTTGGGTTTCATTTCCTAACTTCAACTTAGATTATTTTTAGTGTGTGCAACAAAATGTTTTACCAATCTTTGACATATTAAACCATTAACCTTGAAAAGATCAAGTCTGCTTTGGGGGTCAGAAGATAATATTGCTGAATTAATTTTATCATTGAGCGATACCATCTCTAATCTTGTTTTCATTCATTATGGTTGTTTGTTCGTCTCGTTTCAGACCTTTCCCGTAATCTTCTGAATCACCTTCTGCATCGCCCATTAGGTAAGTGATGAGTTACAAAAACATGCATTCATTTATTTTTGCATCAATTATATATGACAAGTTACTTATTAAAACTGCTCGTTTCGATGACTGCTTTCCCAATATAAATTACCAGTTTATAGGACTGTGCAATTAATCTTCATTTCTTTCTATCTTTTTTTTTTTTTTAAATATCCCATTTATTTGTGGTTGCAATCATGAAAGAACATCTTATAGACAGTACACTGAAACTGGAATGGACCACCCCACCCCAGCACAGCCAATCAGAGCATTACTTTAGACTTTTTATGAGATTTCAGACAGAACATAAAGGTCAGATATACTTGATGCACTTTTTGGTGGAAAATATATAGCTTCTTAATTTACAACAACAAATATTCAGGTACTCCTCCTTTAAGTCTGCTTGGCTTATATTCACTGAAAACTGTCTGAACGTGTAATTCCTGAATATTAGGAATGACACGTTCAGACTCTTTGTGGTGTCTTGCAGACTTAGTTTTTAGAAAAATCTAGAAGTATCATGCTACCACATTTGTATCAAAGAATATAAGAACAGGCTATTTTTATACCATAAAGTTATGATAATTTGACAAACAAGTTTATCATTTGCAGTTATCAATCCCTTTTAGTCCAATCATCATTTTCTATATTTGAGCCCTTTGTGAAACATCTATACTGTACTCAACATATTGACACACACTGGCCTATACATTGACCTACTTTGTACGCTACACCCACCTTACCTTCAAGTACCTCCTCTCTCCGTTTTCTGCGCCCTTGTCCGCTCCGCCGCCTTATATCCAAAGCCCTTCCTCGCGCTAACGATTAAATTATTGCTCTTCACCCTTCACAGCTACATGCTATGACCCGCTGTAGCAAGCAGAAAAAGTCCCAGATTGAGATGTGACTCCGAACCGTGAGCTTGCAATTAATTAGGAGCCTAATAGATATTCCCATGGCCTGTGTGTGTCTCAAGGAGAAACAAAACTTATCATGGAAAAAGGCCTGATTAAATGTGCTACCAGATGACACCATGAAACTGGACCAAGTTTTTTTTGTGGCACTGACGACCAAGTCATTATCCCACCAGTGTAATAATCATGTTAAACAGAAATGCTCATTACACAATTTGATTAGCAAACTACCAAATCCTGCCAAGCTTACCGGTTTGATAAACTCCAACGCTGGATATTTTTTGTCTGCTTTGTTCCGAGACAAGATAAGGCGTAATGAACTCGACTCGTCGCGAAAAACCAATTGCACACTCTTTGAGACTTTATTACAGTTATTACGGTATTTTTCTTCAGCAGTGGATTTAAGTTGCATTGCGAGTGTTTTGGTGTCTCCAAATAGGAAACAGCGAGGCGTCTCAAGTACATTTCCAATATGCAAGTCAATTTTCTTCGCAGAGCTCTGTAATGGGTCAAATTATAGAGGCGTTGGGAGTCTGATACAGTGGTGTCAGTAAATACCACAACACAAAAGTAGAGGAGACAACCTTGCAGTCACCTTTAGTTTAAAAAGCCCAGTGAGGGGCACCTGGGGAGAAGGCAATAGATTTTTAATGACCAGCGTGTGAATACAAAATGGTGCCTAAAAGAGCATGCAGAATACATTAGATAGAGATCGAAAAGATTTTTTCAAACTTATTTGGCTTAAACAGTTTGCAGAGAAAACACAATGCTAAAAGAATATATCAAGTTAACTCTATAGGCCTAGCCAATTTTAGCTCAACACAGTCAATTTGGCTGAACATTACATCACCGCATCTAATCTGCAAGAATAGAGCATTTGTCCTCTAAAATCTAGGAAGGTTGCTTGTGTATGTTGTTATTTTTTGACTAACAATGAACTTAAAAGTGAAAAAAAAAAAGTCTCAGAATGCATGTATAACTCATTAAACTAAAGGTTTTTGTTTGCTTTCATTTTTATAATGACAAACATCAGATATAGCACCTTTAAAGTGATTATATCCTGCTGGGGGCTTTTCTGAATGTGTGAGGGTGTGCAAAATGCCTCTTAAGATGTTAGTGATTTGGCTCTTTATATTACCTCCAAACGAGAAGACTATTAAAGCAGAACTAAAAAACTTCATCAGTTGAGCTCCCCCTACAGCTCTCTTGTGTAATAACACTAGCCCTCTGAATTTAAACTTTGTTTGTGTTTGAAATACAGCTGCAAAAACACATCTAAGCACATTTTACAATACTAATTAAAAAAAGTTTCAGTTTCAGTTTTTCTCAGAAAAGAAATTTGAGCCGGGAATGTTTTGGTAAGGGAGGCCGGACAGGAAAGTTGCAGTTGCCCTATAGAAAAAAGCCCCTAAATATGTAACCATCGTCACAGAGATTTAGCAGATAAAAATGATACTTAGTTCTACTTTAGCTATATTTATTATTCTATAAAGCACATTTTAGCAATCCAGTAATTACAGACACTTGTCTCTATACTGTTGAGTCAGAGTTAAGTTTTGGAATTTTCCAAGCTTATCAGAAATGGAGTGTACACCCTGAAGACTTGGTGCAGGTTAATTATGCAAATAATAACACACTGTTTTGGTTTGGCCTTGTGGTGCCTTAGTCATGTATTGAAAATGAAAATTGAAAAATTGTGTAGAAATAGAAGAAACCACATGTTTGTACTGACACAGCTTTGTATTGTAAAAGCTAATTATTGACAATTAGAAGAAGTCTTTGTTTTCATTTTAATTGCTTTAGTTAAAATCCTTGAAACCCTCTTTGCTCTTTGTCATTGCTGAATGCAAGTTGAACTTTGAAATGAGTTTAGTTCATGACCCAAAACACTGTTCTTTCTCTTTTTCTTTGTTAATACTTTATATGTGACAAAAATTATCCTTTTACATTGATTCTTTCATGGCATCAGCTGTCGGCCAGTATCAGAAGTGCTTTTTCTTAGTCTAATTGGATGGCAATAGAAATAAATATGAATTATATAAGTGATTTGGAGTGCTCTTGGGATCAAAATGAAGGGTTTACATTTGATTAGCTAGACTCATTACAAAGTAGTCTTATGTTTTGTCTGAGCCAGAGCATAAGAGACAATTATATTCTCCACTGATACAAATATGAGCTCAATATTTAAAGCTTTGACAAAAGACCAGAAGATCAAATACTGAGCAAATGCAATTCATTTACATCCAGGATTTATTTACTTACAAATGAATACATATTATAATTACAAAGGCAGGCTCTCAAATGGGATACTACAATTTCTGAAAAATACAGTATTAGTGAAAGAATGTTACAACCAACACTGTGTTTTCAAGAAACCAAGAGGGGAAATGTCATTTACTTTGGAACTGAGAGGAAAGACACAAAGACTATATGATAATGAAGCATAAAGTGATCAAGAATTTGAATGCTATCAGTAACATGTATCTGTTGTTTTACTATAGCCATATTGACAAAAATAAACACCAAATTTTGTATGTATTTGTTTATTTTTTGCATAGCTCAAGGACAATGTGCACAGAAGAGTTAAAATTTCTTTAAGCCGCTATTCTCTGTCAGTATAGAAGGTGCAGCTTCAGCCAGATGTGGGGGTGCAATTTCCTTCAGTGAACCTGAGATGTGTCAAGTCTGTGACAAGTGGGCAGCTGCATTAAGATCACAGGCAAAAGTGAACTGTTGCAGTAGCTTCAGTTTGGGAAAAAAGTGCAATAATAGAAATCTCTTTGGTGAAAGTCTATTCATATGACAGACTTTAACAACTTTGTCTAAAAATGTGTCTTTTCTTTTACATAAAGCCTGTTGACTTAATAAAAAAGATCACTTGTCACAGGCGTGACATATCCCAGGTTCACTGAAGGAAATTGCACCCCCACATCTGGCTGAAGCCACACCTTCTACACTGGCAGTGTATAGCGCCTGGAGAGAGCCAACAGAGGAATACTTAAGACCAAGGCTAAGACAAAGGGCAAAATAGACCTGTATGAGTATTAGCAATGCATTGTATTTGTTTATTTGGAAAGTGTAAAGACAGCTAAACAAAAATCTTTAGGCAGCTTTTACCATAATGCAGCAACAACTCCCAAGTGCCCTCATGTTGTACACTAAAAAGAAATAAATAACAAAATTGTATTAGAATTTTGTTTTGAGTAATTAGTGGACACACTCAAATATACAGGCAAATTTTTCTGTTCTGTTCTTCTCTTATAGGAAACTGCACCAGGCTACACACACAGTACAGACAAGGCTCTTATCAGCAAGAATCTAACCGCCAACCTTCAAATTAGAGAGCACTGTGAGCCTTTGCCGCCTACTCCAATCCTTTCACCTCCCCACTTGTGCGTGCAGTCTGGCCTTGTTCCCACCCACCATATGTGAGGTGAGCCAAGGTAATGCCAGCACTTATTTCAGAGTTTCATATGCATGCTAATGTAGGAAATCTCACAGTTTTTTATAAGGATGAAACAACTCATCCCTTAGTTTAGATATGATCTGGCTCAGGCACCGGCGCCATGACTGCAAAATGTTCTGTGTCGTCTCAGCTTTGCATATGTACAGTATTTCTCCATCTGCAGCTGACACGGGTCATGCTTTTGGCAGTAATCTACTAGAACAACATGTAGTACAATCACGAACCATGTGAAGTACTGAGCCCAATTACTTACACCTGCCATGTAAATGAGTGCAGACCTGGTATTCACTCAGAACACCTCATTACACTGACAAACAGGGAAGCGAGGTAGGCCCAAGGCTCACACTTGGGTTAACTTAACGGTTAGAATGGCTCACTTACTTTGCCGCTAACTCCAAAGCAAGGCGTGTCTGTGACTTCGTAGTGCAATTTCACCAGACGCAAGCAACGCTACAATCTTCCCAGTGACAAGTCTTTGATGACATTTCTTAAAAGACATTACACTCTTGCTTTTCAAGATAATTAGCATGTGCTGTTTGTAGCGCTGCACGTTTGGTTGTTGACACCTTTTAGCAATGACAGAATTAGAATCACAAGTACTTTTTTTCACTGCTTAGGCACATTATTTTTTGCTAGAAACCTGCAACTAACCAGCAGAAGTTAACCGCAAAAACAACAGTATACAGTAAAAAAAATAACTATTGTTGCAAATTATGCAAATATTAAATTAAATCAACAGTCCAGTTGCAGCTGGAACATAAAAAAGTTAAATATTTTCAATAGTGCTAATTGAAAACAGTAAAAACATGGCCATAAAAAGGAGAGCCAATTAACATAATGATCTTGTGGTGGAAGGTAAAATTTAATTCAAACTCAGGAACAAGTGCAGTCCTTTCAACATGGCCAGAAGAGAAGCAACAAAGCTCAACAGAATGGCTACTGACCATCTATATACAGTATATTGTTAAGAACAAACCCTGTCCCGAAAACGGCAAAGCCCTATGGTGCACAGTTAAGATGGTGCACCCATAGGGCTTTGCATAATGCAGAAAACAATCTGATCTCTTAAACACAGTACTTAATTTACATTAAATGGGTCCTTTTATGTAAAATGTATTTTTCAAAGATTTTAACCTTATTATAATGGCCTTCCTCCAACATTAGTTTACTGTACTCCAAATTATATCTGAACTGATGCATGTTGGAGTAATCTTGTGTTGTCCTTTGGCTGAAAATCCCTGTTCTCACCTACCATCTATATCCTCTCACTTGTCTGTATTTACTTGTTATAAATCAAAATTATAATACTCAAAGTGAAACAGTATTGTATAGTTATTTAAAAGCTGTTGCTTCTTACAGTTAAATTTTAAAATGAAGAGGTGGGTGCAGTTTTGAACAGGATTTCAGTAGAGCTTTTAGATAATTTTGGGTTTTACACAAATAAATTACTGATCAGCATATGTTTTAGTTTCTTATAATTAGTTGGAAAACACAATAGTCTTCTTAATGCAGAATAACATTTATTTGTATGTAATTACACTATATGTAATCTTTTTTTTTCCTTTGGAGCTCTATATAATACAAATAAGAAAAGTCAAATTAACAAAATTTTAAGACAACTTTACAATTAAAAAGTTTGGCTGCTTTTTAGTTTGTTGAATTTTCCAACATTGCTGCTGAGTCAATGTTACTAGGTTCCTATGAAAACACTAAAACTTTACATTTTAACACTGCCACTGTCTAAAACTGTTGGACTTATACTAATAATAAACATTTTCACAACTGGAAAAAGAGAAATTGAATGTTTGTGTTTGTAAATCTTGACTGGTTTCATTTAAGCCAGTATATGTGACACTTACTATTACTTACAGCAGATAGAATTGGCTGCAGTATCTTCATAAATGCATACTAGAGGCCATAGCTGTCATGTTTGTTGGTGCTAAGTGTTTTAGTGTGGACAAAGGATATCATTGAAAACATGGAAATAGAAATAACACGTTTGCTCTCGCTTCATCTTTTATATCTGTGCAGTTTCATAAAGTATTTCGCACACTGGCCAGAGTAGCCTTCTCTGGCATCTTTAAAACCTTGTGCCAAAAGCCTTATAGATATTTTATAACGAAGCACACACTAGAAGATGAAATATCTATGAATGACTCAACAACGTGCTGCAGTGTACAGTAAGTGAGGGACACATTATTTATACATTATGCACACAAGACAGGACAAATCCTTACATAATACAAGATGCAAATGTAAATGTTAAAAAGACAAGAATTCCAGGCACAATGACAATTTAACAACAACATTTTAAAGTGTGTGGGCCAGATTAGTCTACATCTTTCAGTAAAACAGAGTGAACCATTATATTTAAGATTTGACTAAACATTTTGCCTGTTTTTGGCTTTTTGATGAATTGTCTTTTGTCCAGTAAATATGACACATGTAAAGGTAATTCCACAACTGTTTCTAAGCAACTACAAAATCCAAATAAATGACACAATAACTATGATTTGGCAAATAATAGTACACTAAATTATATTTTAATCTCTTCGAAAACTGTCAGTTGTGTGTAAATTGATGACATGTGGAGGGATTCTGTTTTAGAACTCAAATTACTTTCTGTAATTTTCAACTTTATTTTCATTTTCTTCATAATTTGCAACTTAAGTGGGCCTGTCTTTGTTCTGTGTTCAATGTACTTTATATAGCACTGTTTAACAGTAATATTTGTACAAGTACATGGGGGGTGGATTTTCTAAAAGCGAAAGCTTCCACCATCCTTCATTTCAAACAAGGCATTGTTGATATGTGATTATTGCAAGTCTGTTGTAACTTCTGTCAATGTCTGAAATAAACAAACAAACAAACAAACAAACAACAAACAAACAAACAAACAAACAAACAAACAAACTAAACTGATCAATCTTTACCACAAGGACTTTGATGCCACTCAAAATGAGAAAAAAAAGTGTTAATGAATATACAGTATATATATATTTTTAACAAAAAAAGGAATTCATAATTTCTGTTTGTTTGCATTTTTAAGAAAACAAAAATCAGACATGTTTCTTGTTAGATTTGCAGAACATTAATAAGAATACACTAGGCAGCAGACTGGTAAATGTATCTGTCACTCTGGGTTGTCAAAATAGTCTTTTATTAAATCTCCATTGGTTTAACATTAGACAAACTGAACATTCTACTGCTGTATGATGTGACGATCCTAAGCCTTATTGTCTTATTGGGGTAGTGGCATGTTGCTGTTGTTATGATCTGGATCACTGAGTATGGATGTAATGTTATGTCTGTCTATGAGTGTTTTGTTTGTTTGAAAACAAACTCTTTTTGTCCTGGTCTTTGTGCCATTGTAGACCTGGCTCAGCCCTGGTTTTGACCTGGAATAGTCCAGTTTAGTACTCAGAATGTCAAATATTTTCAAAGCAGGTGCTTTGTGTGGAACACGTAAGAACGACTGTAGTTTATTTTACAAAACTGGCAGCATGTATGGCTCAAAATGATTCCAAAGTTAACAGAGAAAGTTAACAGTGAGACTTTGCTTAACATCAAGCATTTGCCACAAAACTGTTGTTTTTTTTTTGTTTGTGCTGTGATTTGTTGAGAAGATTGCCATTAGAATTGCCTGTTTTGTATAATACATGTTGTGCAGCGCATGGTAATAAAGTGAGGCTTAATGCAGTGTGAAACTGTTTATTTTGTGGAGCTCTGATTTGGAGTTTTATACAACAGCTGAATCAACACAGACGACTGAGTGGAACCAGAAACATGTTTTTAAAGGACTCTCTTTCCAAGTGGAATCGTGTTGTTTTCTCTAAACATTGTGGGATGTGGCTTGATTTTCCAACACACAGTATCACTGTTTAGTTTGTTTTTAAATGATTAAAACACAGCTCTTAAACTATTCTTGCCAACTTATCTGAACAAAATGTGCATGTAGTGAGGGGTAACTGTGAGCCAACAACAAATTATTGGTTAGCATTATAATTATTTCAATCAATTATAATCAAGGAAATTATACACAGCAAGAACTAATTGATCGAGATTTAGGCTCAATGTCTACATAATGAGTCTGGGATAAAAAATATTTGTCATGATTATGTGAATGGTATTTTGCATTTTGTATTTATTGATTTGTTTTGTCCTTTGTCCTCATTGGAAATGTGACCTCTGTATTTAACTCAACAGGACAATCTATCAAGAGCAGCTCCTCTGAACACATCTCCTGATCTCAGTCAGTGTTAAACAGAAACCCAAGAACACACACCCAGACATGAGGTGAGCAAACACGACATTTGTGTCTCACACAGACACTATGAACCCTGACCTGTTTTGTGTAAGAAGTATCTTTCATTTGTTAAGAGCAAAATACTCTCAAATAGGTAGCACATGAGTAGCACAGTTTGCACTTCCAATTTACAGGAACCATGTTTAAATAAATTAATCTTATTAAAAGCAGAGATGAACTGCCCATCCTGGGCAGGTGAGCACACAATAAGAAAACATACAGTTTGCTAAACTCCAGTACTTATCTCAAATCCATAGCACAAAATAAATTTCATAAAAACAACAACAGATATTTACTAAAAAAAAGTTGCTAATTTTACAGATTACCTTTACTGATTATGACGCTTTTGATTGTTGAAGATGTGTTTTCTTTTTTAAGTTTTGTATAAAATGATTAATGTCTGCAAAGACAATTTCAAACTGTCCAGATACTGATACAACTGTTTCATAGTTTGAAATGAAAAAGCCGTCTTTGCAAAAGCAGAGTTTGATTATTTTTTTCAGAGGAGGTGGGCCAGAATAAAGTTTTATTTTATTACTTTTTCTCCAAAAATATATTTGAATAAAAGGATGATTTTGCCATTGCAATGAAAACATAATGAAAAGTATGTGTTTTTACTTTGAGTGGCTTGCTTAGCCACAAAATGGGCTATTTTTGGCCTGGCCTCTTGTTTCCAAAGAAAAACTGTTCCTATAGCTGTATAAATATATATATATATATATATTTTTTTTTTTCACTTTTTGCATTAAACCTATTTATCCCCATTTAGAATGTCCCAAAGTATATTCCTAACTTTCTATTTCTACTGAACTGTATAGTTGACTTATTACCTCCAAGTTACACCATGCACCAATATGTGTGAATATAACTTTACACATTATACTCTCTTTAAGGTTTTGAACATGATTGTACAAGCACAAAACCATACAGAGAGTTGGTGAGTTTGTAGTAAATTTTTGATCCTATCGGTATACACACTGGCTCAGAAATATTGACAGAGCTCATCAATCATTGGCTAGTTCAGAAGAATCTGCATCAGCTTAGAAAGTTATGTTTAGTTATACAAATAATTTACATAATTGACTTTGATTGCAGAATGAAATAAGGATGCAAAGCCTGTCTTAAAGTAATTGCATCTTCAGTCTTAAAGTATAGATTTCGGTGCTGAGAGAGGTTGCACCATTTTGGATTTCTCCAGCGAGCTGCAGTAAGTCAGTGCAATCCCTCATTAGCACTCTAACACACTCCTCCAATAGTCACGCACATTCACCTGGCTATGTCTCCTGGTGCAGGCTTCCTCTTTTCATATAGGCGATTGTCAACAGCATGGATTCTTTCATGTGCTATCCCACCCTCTGACTTCAAGCCTGTACGTTGGCAACCAAACCTGTGGAGGGAAATTCACTGTGTAAAATGACCAGTGAAGGAAAATTAAAAAGAAAAAAGGAATGACACAGAGAGGTGAGCGAACAGCCTGAGGGGAGCACATCCATTTGAATTGAAGATTAAGCTTACCGAGACGTTTTAGCAAGCCAAGCACACCTGGTCTGTGAGGTAGGAGGACGCGTTTTATTCTCTGCATGCAAAACGCTAATGCTTTTCTAGCCCTATAGCCTCTGTGTGTCCAGGAAATGTAGTTTGAGACTTTTACATCAGAATTATGAAAATGATAATTGGATAGGAAGAGATTGGTGCAGACTCGCATTTGCCAAGTTAAGTTGTTCTAAGTGCACATTATGTAACTGTTTTTTTAATGTAGAAATTGAATTGTGTGTGTTATCTAATTCCACATAGTGTGGAAAAAATATGTGATTATGCTATTGTTGTTATGTTACAGTTATTTCTCGCTGTAATGTAACTGTTTTTTTAATGTAGAAATTGAATTGTGTGTGTTATCTAATTCCACATTGACGTCACAATTTTAATGCCTAGTTTTAGGTAAATAATTGAATCCCCCTAATCAACATATGTGCCTGTATCATGCACAAAACTCAAAAGTTTTTTTTCCAATGACTTTTTTATATTATTGAACAGGAAACTGGAGGACAGAAGACAGATATTTCTCATTTTCTCACCATGTAAGCACACTCATATCAAGAGTATAGCCTACGGTAGTGTGGAAAAATATGTGATTATGCTATTGTTGTTATGTTACAGTTATTTCTCGCTGTAATGTAACTGTTTTTTTAATGTAGAAATTGAATTGTGTGTGTTATCTAATTCCACATTGACGTCACAATTTTAATGCCTAGTTTTAGGTAAATAATTGAATCCCCCTAATCAACATATGTGCCTGTATCATGCACAAAACTCAAAAGTTTTTTTTCCAATGACTTTTTTATCCAAATTTTAAATGTGTGCAAGTACTTTTGCTGGGCTAAAGAGTTGTACCACTGCAAAAATCAGGACCATTTCTTTCCTCTTCACAAACCTTTGAGGCATTTTGTTTTATTCACACCTAATTTAGAATTACCTGTTCCCAGTATTCTTTGAAAGCACAAAATTATTGAACAGGAAACTGGAGGACAGAAGACAGATATTTCTCATTTTCTCACCATGTAAAGCACACTCATATCCAAGAGTATAGCCTACGGTAGTGTGGAAAAAATATGTGATTATGCTATTGTTGTTATGTTACAGTTATTTCTCGCTGTAATGAACCCTCTCACAGAAAAACAGATGATTCATAACCAATGTGCGTGTTCAGCTCAAAAAACACTCTATCTGCAGAGCTCTTGTCGGTTTCTAAATGTACTCTGGACTAAGGCTGTTGTAAACAATCTTATTCAACTTCACTCTTTCACACGAGGGAGACACACATTTAAAGTGTAGCTTTTCTAGTGGAAGGTCATTCCTATTGGGAGAACATAAATTTATGGTCTTGGTTAATGTGTTGTTGTGCGCTGACCTTGTATAAATAAATACATGTGTATACCATATCACACCACCACACCAATGCAGCACATTGAAGCAATTCAACAAAGTAGGGCTGCAACAAGTTAATCGATTAATCGCAACTATTTGATTATTGAAAAATTTGCTAAATTAGAAATCAAATAATTGTTAACTTGTCTTTCTATACATACCAAACATTCCAGGAGCCTATTAAACAGAAACAAGTGTTTTTGATGTACAAACTTGTTTGCCTACACCAAGAGTTATGATACAAAAATATTATAATTTTGCCTACTAATAATGGTACTGCAGTGATAGTTAAAAATGCTCATTTCATGTCAAATGGCTATCCAGTAAACTAACATTTTCAGAACGAAATACAAATACTTTCTTTATTAAACTTTTTGGTTTTAAACTTGTTTTGGTTCGGCTCAAGATTATTCTAAAACTCGTCAGAAAACTCGTCAATATTGTCCTCTATGGATGCTTGTTCAAATGAGGATCTCATTTCAATACCAGTTTTAGTGTTAATAAGAAATTGATTTTTGATGCTTTTGACAAACCTAAAACCTACATCTCTGTGACATTCTTAAATGACGTTACCTCATCTCACCTTTGTCAAAAATCTTCGTATTCGGTCACTTTTGTGTTCTAAACAACTAATCGATTAATCTGAAGAATAATCGGCCAACTAAATGATTATCAAATAATTCAAGTCTGTTTGCTAAAATTTCGAGATTCATGAGCAAGGACCACATCACAACAAAAGAATCCAATTAAGATATTTATTCATGATTAATGCAGATGGAATGACGAGTAGATCGAGAGATTCATCCCTGCCAATTCTGGACCCACCCCACTTGAAGATGTGTTCATCTGGAGGATAGATGAGATATTTGGTGGGAGGGTGGGGTCGAGAGAGATGTGTTGTTGGAACAGATCGGTTTAAGTAGGGCTTCTGGGTATTGGAGGTGTGGTTTGCTGGTGAAGGTTGGTGTAGTCCTTCTCCTGAACCATTATTAACTTTCATTTTCCCTCCGATAACCTTTGGCACAATGTACCATACTTCATTGTCAAAAGTGTTGAAACCAGAGAATAGTTGCAAAATGAGATGCATTTGTAAACATACTGTATTGTTTACCATGAAACTGCCACAGTGATTTTATCAGTTTTTCTTTATTTTTCTTTTCTTTTTTTTTTGTTTTCTTTTCAAGCGAAAGTCTTGCCTTTGCCAAATGATATTTTAACCCTTTAAATGTGTACTAATCTTTACGGCACATAAAATAAATCAATCTGAACCACTTCCAGCTTACTCCAGTCATTGTGGCACCTGGACACTTGAATGTTAATGTCACAAAGCTGACCCTTAACCGTTTAAAGGGACATTTTAGCTTGACTGTGACACAGAGACTACCGGGTGTACGGGACACTATGGGAGCATTACCTCTAAATGCTTTTCACTCCTCATTCACGTCAGTGTTGTAAATTCAAGGCGGCTTGGATTTTAGCATCATTGACTATGACTATAAAGCTTCTGGTTTCTTATTCAAAAATCAATGTACAATTCACTAGCTTAAATACTTTAAATATTATGTCAAATGCAGTACACACAAAAATATGAAAACTTTGAAATATTGATTAATTACAAAAACTGACCATGCTAAATGAATGACAAAATTCAGACATATTAATAGCTTTTAAAAGAAAAAAACAACAACCCTTGTTGTGGCCCATTTAATTGACCCATGACATTGACAATGGTCTAAAGGCTAATTAAATGAAATAAGAAACTAGGAATGATCTGTGAAGAAAAAAATGACTCAGAATGTTCTGAAGCAGGCTACATTTTGAGATTGTAATTTGGAATGTGGAGTCTGAAAAATCTGAATAATTCACACAACGTTTTCTGGTCTGGTGCTTTTTACATGTATTGAATTATTTTATTCAGTTGCCCATTTGAACAAATTACCGTAAGTGAAATTTTGGTTACACCACTGTTTGACTACACTTTTAAATTGTGCGTCTACATAAACAATAGTACACAGTTATTTATAAAAACATTAAAAGTATTCTAAAAAATATCTTAGTAGCGTGTGTCAGCTTTCTTTCTTTTGCATTTTTAATTTTATTTTATTGTATTCTTTCAGTTTTTCATTTTACCACTTTTTTATTTTATCTCATACCACTAAACTCATGTTGGCATTTCTACCATTTAAGCAAACCCATTAATTGCACTGCAAGAAGATTCTCAGAGATTACTGATAGATCCTGGAATTTCAATTGTGTGAACTGTGCTGTTCTCATCTTTTACATTAGAGCTTTGTATCATTGCTAGTTTCTATGGCAACGATAAAGCAAGAAATTCAAAGGCTTCATATTTATTGAGGATAAATGCCAACAATACAATGTTTAGTAGTGAAAGTCTGTCAACAAACAGTTCCTTGTCAAACCCAAGTGTAAGTGAAGTTGACATTAAATGTAGACTTTATATTGGCTCAAGATATAACTTACTTTAAGGTTAAAACAATTTATATAATTTTGTGTTTGTGAAGAAATTTGGTTTGGTATTTACTTCCAAGCAGGGCATTTCTATAACTTTCCGGTGCTTTTTGGCAGTGGATGACATTTACCTCTTCACTACGCATAGAAGGTTAAATCCCAAACCCAGGGAAGGAAGGCAGAGGGTTAGTGGGCGTAAGAGCCACAATCCAGGATGAAACATCCAAGACCCGTAAGTACATGCAGTGACAGGCTCCGACAGATGTCCCAGACAATGGAGAACAGGATGAGATGGCGGAGGAGGGACCATTATGAGAGGACAATATGATGTATCACTGGAACACAACTGAAGTGCCTGATATCAAGAAAACCTACCATTGGCTTGAAAGAGCAGCACAGAGGCACTCATCCTGGCTACACCGGAGCCGGCCTTGAGCACTGGAGCAATAGAGACCCAGACAGACCTCACCACACCTGACAATGAGGTCTCTGCGACAGTCCAGCTCAATGTGTAAAATGCTGCAGAGAAGACATTCATAGAATACCAAAACCAAGTGGCTACGTGAACATTTGTGCAGAGTATGTACTGGAAATCCCAAGGTCGAAGCACAAGCCCAGGGGGAAGACAATGACCAAACCAAGATCCTGTGACCTCCAGATGTAGACTGACAGTATGCTAATGGACAGACCTTGTGTATTGAGATAATTGGCAGTAGCAACCGATGGTTAGAGTTGGATGTGGTGCATGATGACTTTATTAAACGTTATTCCCTGGACCCATACACAAGACACACAAAATTTAAATGCAAACGATCAAATGATGATGTTTGTGAGGTTCCTCCTTGTTTCTCAGGCTTCGCCTTGCAGCTATGGATAATGCCTTATCCTTAACTTCATTACCAGTCTCAAGTCCCTCTTTGTCAGAAATGTCATCCCCCTCTTATGTCAACCTGCTGACAAACACACACATTCTCCCAAGAACAAAAACATCTTTCAATATTTGACACAGAAAAACACTGCATATGACTTCAGTGTCTGGGCTATTTCCAATACTAAATAGTATTCAAGAAATACAACGAGATCCTTCAACAAGAAACATGTGTCTTCAGTGTTTTTCCCTAGTCAAATGAAGTTCATGAAAGTTCATGAAAGTATACAAAAGAGGCATTTAATTTAACAAATAAAAAAGTTGGTAACGTTTTATAATAAGGGGACATGAATTCATTGATTATCATCATGAATTCATGAGGAATTAATGCATGAATTCATGAGGAATTCATGATGTATTCATGCATTGGTTCAGCATAACTCATCATGAACTTTCATGAATTCACCATGAATTATCATGAATTCCAGTGGTTTCATGAATGAATTCATTCATTTTGTGACATTTGGACTAAAAATGTTTTAAGTGACAAAACAAAGTAATTCAACAGTGGCACAATTTATGAGTCAACCTGTGGTCCATTGAAGTGGTCTACAGCCTGTCCATCTATGGGAGTGGATCTTTCCTTCCCTGTAGTTCTCCTCAAGGTTTGAATGAAACCTTTATTGCCCCAAGGGGAACTTGTCTTGCACACACAGAGCACAGGGGGTTACAGAAATTAAATAGTAAAAATACAACACATAAAACACAAATATATTAAAATGTTAAGCATAGTCTATTATAAAAACATCTACATCAGAGTTTGTTGAGAAGCTGGATACTTCGTGGGACAAAGGATGTGATGCCTCTCCTAGTCTTCATTTTGGGCATTGCAAACCTTCGTCCGGATGGTAGGAGACAGTATTCCGGGTTCAAAGGATGTTGTGTATCCGCTACAATCTTTTGAGCAAGACTCAAGGTGAACCGATTCGCTAAAGCCGAGATACTGTCCATTTGTGTTCCTGAGATCTTGCTTCCTAGTCGCACTGTCTTTTCCAGTTTAGTTTTGTTTTGTACAGACAGTGCTCCACCCCAGACTTCACATGATTGTTGATTTAGCAAACACAATTGTCAGAAACATTTGGTCAATACCAACACTCATTAGAACATCAGAAATGGTAATTTAGAAATACAGAGTTGGAATGTCCAACAACGAGCACGCAGATGGATAATTGTCTCAGAGCATCCCTTGTTCTTAGACCCTCCTTCTCGGCAAGGAAAAACTTAAAACCTGGTGGGAGAAGAAGAAACCTCGAGGAGAACTACAGGTAAGGAAAGATCCACTCCCATAGATGGACAGGCTGTAGACCACTTCAATGGACCACAGGTTGACTCATAAATTGTGCCACTGTTGAATTACTTTGTTTTGTCACTTAAAACATTTTTAGTCCAAATGTCACAGAATTGCTGTACCTACCCATTTGGGTTATAATTGTGCTGTTTCTATTCCTAACTAACGGTGCTATAAAGGTAGCCTTGAATTTTTATTTAAAAAACAGAAACAAGCTCAAATGCAGCACAAATTACTAAATAATGGTGAATTCATCATGAGTTCATCATGAGTTCACTAAAAGTTCTTGACAACTAAGTTTTACTAAAAGGATAGATTCACTTTTTTTTTTTTTTTTAATTTTTAATTTTTAGAGAAAGAAATTCATGATGACTCATGATGACTCATGATGTTCATGCATGACTTTCAAAAGTCATGATGAATTCATGTTTTTGGTTTAAATATCTCTTGTTCATGTGAATTCCTTGTATTCATAGTAGGTTTAAAAGTCATGGTTAACTAACATGATTTCCATGTTAGTTCATTAGATGAATTCATGAAGGAATTCATGAATGAATTCATTCATGAAACCACTGGAATTCATGATAATTCATGGTGAATTCATGATAGTTTTTGATGACTCATGGTGAACTAATGCATGAATACATCATGAATTCCTCATGAATTCATGATGATAATCAATGAATTCATGTCCCCTTATTATAAAATGTTACCAAAACGTTTAATATAATCTAAGTTTATTTAGTAATGTTTACTTTTATTGTTTATGTGTAAACATTTGCGACTGAAAAGTTTAATTAATTTGAAACATTCTTTATTAGCAAAATGTATTGATTGCTGCAAAAATATTTACCCGTAATTTCTGGATTATAAGCCGCTACTTTTTTCATGACCTTTGAACTATGCGGCTTATAAGGCAAAACAGCAAATTTATAGGTTCTCATTGAGGTACTATTAACAAGTGCGGCCTATATATGTACTTTATCATTTTTCTTACTTAAATCTAGTGGGTGAGGCTTATATTCAGGTGCGCTCAATAGGGCAGAAATTACAGTAAATTAAATGACTCAGTTGTTTATGTCTTTAGGACAGCAAAAACAAACAAACAAACACATCTTCACACGCGTAAGTAATTATAATCATATATTGAGCCCCCTTGTGGTCGTCCGATGTATTTGAAAACCCAGTTTATTTGCCTCCAGGCCTTTCAGACAGAACCACTGTAACAATGAAAATCAAGTAAATTGTCCACCAAGGTCATTGTATGTTCTGCTATTCCAACAGGAAAACAAATAAACCAAGAAAATGAATAGTGCCATTGTGATTTTACCCAGAAGCACTACAATGAGCGCTTTCAGACAGACGTCAGCCTCAGATGCAGAGTGAGCATTAGCGCTGTGTTCTTGAAGCGTTTCCATACGGCCTCCCTACTCCCAATGCAGCCCATGCATCGAGGATAGAGCAAGGTCACTCACCCATTACACAGAATATTCTATGTGCGGCCCATCTCGCAACTCCCTCGTGTGCATTAAAACCTATTTCAGACTGTCAGACAGGTGAGGAACATGGCAGGGATAAAATATTTAGAGCAAGCCTCCAATACAGGGTTTGGAAAAAAAAAACATACAAAATAAAACGTTGTCTAGACCATGGAATGTAAATCATTTTTGGTGAATCTAATCATTTATTTAAAGGGGTTGTACCCAAATGTTTCTTGTTTTAAAAGTAAAATCTTGTCTTAGTAGAGATTCCTGAAGTAGCCTTATGAAGCTGTGAACTTAACAATTAAATGTAAGATTTTCAGTGAATAATCTAATTAAATTTAGGGCCAAAACCAGACCAAATGTTCTTTCTGCATCAGATTATAATTATAGAATTGTTTCTGAATAAATAGGTAATGCATTAAGTGAACAATACATGAGGACTGTTTAACTGACTTTTGTCCTATAGACAATACAAATC
The DNA here is from genome assembly GCA_038363315.1 of Mugilogobius chulae. Taxonomy (NCBI): domain Eukaryota; kingdom Metazoa; phylum Chordata; class Actinopteri; order Gobiiformes; family Gobiidae; genus Mugilogobius; species Mugilogobius chulae. The sequence continues at coordinate 32,468,886 of CM076401.1, read as the reverse complement.
AGGTACAGCACCTTACCAAACTCTAACTTTTATCCCATATTATGCAGCATCAGGTTTTAATCAAGTTTTATTTGGACTCGATAGAAAAACAGCTCCAGTAGGTCTAGTTCTCTTAAAGTTAATGTATATCAGCAGATAGCGTTTATCCTCTATTTGCTATTGCAGTAAAAAGTGCATTAGTTTAGGATCAAGCTAAAAAGAGAGAGCAAACAGAGGAGACGCTAAGCTGCCCAAAATGATCGGACCAAGAATGGTAAATAGACAGAGGAGTGAGTATGGTAAATAGACAGAGGAGTTTCATGGATTACCGATTGAGGTAAGCGCTTTGAACTCTGCTGGGGAAGTGCAAAATTGCATATCTGTGATGTCACAGTCACACTGTAAAAAAAAAATCTGCAAGTGATTTATTGATGCACAGTTGGGGTTAGAGCTGGAGTGGAGATTGTTTGTTTGACTCCCGGGTCACTGTTTATTCCCCTTGTGAATGAATAGTGTGAATGGTTGTCTGTGTCTGTTTCTATGTGTTAATCCTGCGATGAGTTGGCCACTGTCCAGTGTTCCTCACCTAAGGCCCAAAGTCAAGGGATGGGCTCCAGTCACCCACCATCCTAACAAATAGTAGTAGAAAATGAATAAATGCTAATGTAATGTTAAACCATTGGAGAGTTTATGCAAATACAGTAAATACTAAACTTAGCGTTCATTAAAAGTTTTTCTGATGTCAATGCAGCAGCTTATTGGCTTATTCCACATCACTTTTGTATATATTTTTGAATATTACAATGTATCTCTGTGTTTTTGCACGCTTAAACTGCAACACAAAAGATGTAATTTTATTTTGACAATTTTATTTGGTATTTTCAAAAACAGAATAAAAATGGCTAAGGATTTAATGAACATTGAATAGATAGAGAGATAGCTAGATCCCGATTGAGCAGGTGAATCATTTCACACAGAAAATAATCAAATTGTCTGACTTCTGCTCCAAAATACACCTTTTTACTTGGACTTGTCAATGGAACTCCTAATTCAAAAACCACAACCAATATTTGATGACATGACTGGATTTCAATATCTGGATCTTTGGACTTATTGCCCTCTAGTCCTACATCACAAACTCGAGAAACGGCTGCAGCCTTTGATTGCGTTTGGCAGACTGACTCCACTTCAGCTTTTAAAGGCAGTGAGTAAAAATAACAAGGTTAAGTGTAGCCTCAGTCACCAATTCACCCCTTTCAGCTCCATCTCAGTACTTTCAGGATAATAGACTTTTGACCCAAGAACACACTGAGCTTAGAGCCAAACTTAAAGTAAAAATATGGCATTCCTGACACGTACCTTTGCTCTATCAGTTAACATGAGTTCTGTTCGAATGTCTTTTAACAGTCCAGCGTTCGCTCTCTATCACGCTGAGCCTCGGGATGTCTTTTAATTGTCGGAGAGTCTTTAGGCTTCATCTGTCATCTGACAACACTCGGCATGACGCATCGCCCCAATCAGAACCAGCCAAGTCAAATCTACGGCTGCCGACATTTTATCATAACACACACCCTTCAACTTCTCATCCAAATCACTGCAGGACAGGAATTGGAAAATCTGGGAGAAATAATAAACCCATGTTGCTTTCTGTTATATCTGTCAACAAGCCTGATAGAAAGTGCCATGGCAAAATAGTACAATTGTGGAAAGCTACTTCTACTTTAACTTTTCTCATGACAATTGCAGTAATTTAGGTTTGGTTATACGTTTACAAAATCAAATCAAAGCTGGGGTGAAAACATGAAGGTGAACTGTACCTTAGAATCAGAATCAAAAATGTTTTACTGTCATTGTCAGTGAAGAAACTTAATTAATAAACTAGGAACTTGCTTCAATGCCAACATGCAACATATAACACTGATTAAAATAATAAGGAATACAAAATATCAACTTTGATAAAAAATATTTAGCAGTATATAATACAAAGTATAAGGGCAAGCAAAAAAAGAGGCAACAGTAATCACAACAATATTGCAAAATAGACAATCTCATCCCTATAGCTCTCACAAACTGGTTGACACATGACTACTTTTCACTTGCATGGACACTAGCACACACATTTGAAGCATGCTCACCCAATTGGGTCCCAAAATCATATAGTGAGTCACATTCCTACAAGTTTGAAAAGATATTCAAAATAAAGACAGCAAATAGAGTCTGTTCTTCTTTTGCAAAATGCTTTCTGAGTGAGAAACAGATTTGACAGATTATAAGAAAAGAAAGTGAAGTACACATTATACTATTGAACAAATACATTTATTAGAACACTCTTTTCATGAAACTGCCAAATGCAAGTTCAAAATGGAATTTCATTCATTTCTTTATTTAACAGGGCAATGGACAGTTACATAATGCCAAAAGGCCAAGATGCTTGTACCAGATTATAGCTAGAAATCTAATTTCCATCTGCAGTCCTTAAAAAGGCATGTGGACGAAGGCACAGGCAGTAATAAACAGTGCACAAACATTCATCCATCATATTGTTGCCTTGAAAAAACTTTTCACAATTGCAATATAATACAAAATGATTAATACTAGCACAATAAAGGACTAAAGGAGAAATGTCAGTTAATTCATAATGAATTGTTTTTATTTTAAGATAATAACTTACTTATATTACATTACATTGTAGGTAATAAAAACAGTATTAGTGAATGGATCTCTGGTTTACAATGAACCACTTCTTAACTTCTCTAGAGAAGGTGTAAATAGTATTTTCATTAATCATCTCAGTGGAGGTTCTTGTTTGATTTCCTCCTGAATAGACATGACTATTGGCCTTGATGCCCCCCCACATGTAAGTAGGAAGTAGGAGTTAAGTGAAGGCTGAAGGCTGTTGAAGCGTGGCATCTGGAGATGTGTCCTGTTACAAAGGCCATCTCCCACACGTCACATGTCTCTCGCCTCTTGGACAATTCAGCCCTGGGCTGCTGCCCACCTCAAACACCCCACAAGACGCCACTGCTCAAAATGGTGTTTACATAAATATCTGCTCAACTTTTATCAATAATGAGAACATTTATTTATTTATGAATGGGCCCTTTTCACGTTGGGGCTATAGGCTAGTTCTGTTTGTGTAATACCTACTGTAGTAGCTGTGGATAGTTCCATCTTATTCCCTTAATTTCTTATGTGGAACTTGCCGAGATGCGCTAAAGTTAATCAATATTTAAAAATCACAAAGCAGAGAGCAGATTTAAACTTTATAATTACTCGAAGGGAGTTCAGACCTTCACATACAAGGTAAATAATTCTCCAGGGAAAGACTATGTGCTTAGAAAAGAGTGCATTTTTGGCGCAATGCTAAATGCCAACAAATACATTTTAATAATTGGATAAAAATACATTAAATGCCAGGTTGATTGTTTATGTAAAAAGGTAGTTCAGTTTGTAGAGCTATTTTAAAAATAATAATTCAATTAAATATAGATTTAGAGTCAACAGCACATTTTATAAACATGGGTTTTCAAGTTTTCCTTGGTGAAATATTTACCATGTATGTGAAGGTCTGAACCTGCTGCGTAAGTGTTTGTTTGGCTGTAACTTGTTGTCCGCTTTGTGTCAATTAAATATTTAATTATTTTAGGGAGTTTCAGCTAATTCTCCATAGAGAATGAATGAGACGAGAGCAAACTATTCACGGATATTTTCAGACCGGAACTAGCCCAGCTGCAGTGTGAAAAGGGCCTATAGCTATTTAAGTGTGTATTTTGTATTTTGTTATAACAGTGTCAGAAGATTGTAAGTCTATTTTTGATCATGTGTCGCCTTTTATGTTATTAACAACAGTTTGAGTTAGCTGCTCTCAGAACATGCCAACACCTGATGCGTGAAACTGGAATGTCTCCAGTGCATAATTTGTCAAATCATCATGCTTTCATAACGTGAACAGTTGTGCCACATGGTTTTAATCCAAGTCTTTCTGCAATTTGAAAATGTCTAATATCTGGAAATTACTTTTTGAATACAAAAATGTGCCTGGATTCTTACTTATTGGAAGTAAAAGACATGAGCAAAACATATAGATACAAAAAGTGGGTTTAGCTAAATGTTGGAAGTAATGATTTAAAAAATAAAACAAACAAGTATTTTACAGATATTTTCACATGTTAAAAAGTAATTTAGGAGGCTGGTTTAAAAAAAAAAAAAAATGACAACAGAAGACCAAATTCTTTTCATTATTGTTTTTAGCTGCTATTTTTGTTTTTCAAAATACGGAATGTCACAATAATCTTGTTTAAAGTACCTTTTCAAATATAATAAAGAATCATTTTTGGCTAAATTAGAAAATATAGTTTAGACAAAAGTAGAGATTTCTTCTTTCATATGCAAAGTAACGTAAATGCACAGTAAAACATACTTCACCAAAGTGTTAAGACAGACAGACAGGCTCTTTATTAACTCCACAATAAGGGAAATTTATGTGGCTCATTCATACATTTCATCATCACACAAGTTGTTTTTAATGTTATTATTTTTGCTTAGACTGAGTGAAAAGACAAAACAACAAGTGATGCCTTATTATCTTTATCACTCTGTCTCTTATCACAGACTGTTGTGGTGCACGACTTGTCTTCTCCATCAACAGCAGCAGAGTCAGAGGACAGGACCGGTCAGTCTGCAGACAAGAGCAGGGTAAGTTAATCCTCTCAGCGATTCTATTACTCTCAACTGTGTCTCCTTGTGTGTTTGGAGGACTTTTGGACTTGGCAAGCATCTGGACCATAAGTCAGAGTAAGAAGAGAACAGTAGATTCCTAAAAACACGGACTGGAATACTTCATTTTCCAATCAGTGAAAGTTGGTATTTTTGCCTAACTGAAACCTCATTCTCACAAACCTTTGGCACATCACTTTTCAGGCTGGTGATTCATTTATTTTTTAGCCACTAGCATGACTGATCTTTTTTTTTTTTTTTTTCAGACTTAAAAGTGAAGCAGACTTACCACACTTTGCACAGCCAATCAGATCTTACCCTACAGTATCATGATGGTTTTTCTTTTGGAACTATGCAAAGTTCCAATCCAGAATGTCCATTTCCATTAGAGTATTTTCTGAAAGGCACAATTTGTAACAAAACCAGACAACTGTATACTTTCTGAATCTAATTACAAAGTAGTTCATTTTCGATCAAGTCTCAAAAGCAGTGTTCTGATTGGCTGTGCTTGGGTGGTAGAACTCATTTACACTTTGACTTTGTTAACATAATATGAATGAAGTGAGAGCAAGGCAAGTTAGGTTTTTGGTTTGTTTGTGTGAAAATTAGCTATGCCAGCTTACTCCTTCAATTTTCAAAACAATTTGTTGACACTAGAAGTCATAAAACTTGTAATAGTGCAGGATAAAAATATCCAAACTTAGATGATAAAAAAATAAATAAAATTAATCCAGTAGTGACCCATAAAAGTTTGCAAAGGTAATCATCTGGGCAAAGTCTTGAAAATTGGAAAAACATTCAGATGTTAGTATATCATCCAGGTATGTTAGTATCAACTTGTTCCTGCTGCAGTTTGGCTGTTTAATGCATTTAAGCATTTGTGACCTACTACTACTACTACAAGAATTGCTAGCACAATGGATGTCTGTGTAGTAATGTCAGAAAGTCCTTTCAAACTGTGTCCAGTAAGTTCATACATGGCACTGATCCACGACCTTCCTAGTGTTGGTGAAGAGCATTACGTCATCTCAAACAGTGTGCGAGAGGTTGAATTATGGCTCTAACTCCAGACGTGACTTTGATGTGTTCTGTCTGGTGCCAGAATTGAACTCCGGCAACTCAGTATGGGGTGAAGACGGGGGTTGAATTTTGCAGAGCCCATAGGTGATGTGTGATTGGCCTCCTCTCATGCACCGTGGAGTCTTGTTGTTGTCCCATTGATTTGCCTGGACCATGACTTTGTATGGATCAGGTAGTAGTTCCCCTGTGCGTTTGGGGTAGTGTTTTATTTATGAGGAGGGGGTCTCCAGCTGGCACAAGAACTGGTTGATTTCCACATCACCTGTAGCGTCACACAACCACATCTGCATGAACAGGCACTGTGAGTGTTAGTGCTTTATAGATGGAGATCAAGTACAAGATAATAGCTTAAGCAATGCATGGCATGTGTTAATAATGATGAAAAGACTCAGACTTTACACAAAGTGCTTCAAGTTGTTTATTTATTTGTTGAAGTCTTTGTGACACATTCATTCATTGACAATTACGTTAGAAAAAGACTGAATATTAAAATAACTTGTTCTGTTACCTATTCCAGTGCAAAATAGTTTTAGTGCAACAGAGTTGAACAAAGGAATGAAAAGAACACAAAATATTCTATGAAAATGGCTTCACAAAGTAAATAAAAACAACAGAGCGGCTTTACATTTTGTCCATCAATAGAATCGCTGCTGGAGCAAAACTTCCTAAAACAATTTGTTCTGGATTTAGAGAAAACAAACTTTAGTCGAGAAGGTTTGCTGAAACCGATGATGTAACAGATGCTGTATGTCTTTTAATAAACTTTGGGACATCTGCTGAGACTGCTTTGAGTAACAGGGAGCTCAGGCTGTTCTGAGGATAGAAGCACTTTACTGTATTTGACCACTTAACCAGATGATTAAAAGAGTTCTTGTTGCAGAGATACTCTCGATCCATTCAACCATCATGGTTTTGTCTATATAAAAGCAAGACAACTTTTTAGATTGTAAACATTGAAAAATAAATTTAGTTTATATGGGTTTACTTTACTGGGATGAGAAAAGAAGTATTTGATGCAAGTGAGCCTGAAGTGCTAAAAGTAAATGTGCCACAACTTCTGTGCTGTTATTAATGAACCCTATTGCAGAAGTTGCCTTTGCCATCTGCACAAATTATGTTCCTTATTCCAATGTCCCATATTGAAACAATTCCTTTGCATCCTGAAATACCAAGGCATGGAAGTGCTGACAGAAACAGGCACTAAGTGGGTTAGGAGGCATACAGTGAAAATCTTGTCTCTTTTATTTCAAATGTGCTAGCTTGACAGGTGAATTAACAAATCAGACAAATGTATGGTCCACGTTGTTAAGCAAAAATGGTGTCGTACTCGCACAAAAGGGAAAAAATTCCAAGTTAGGAATTTTTTGTTTGTTTTCTTCTCAGAGCATTGTGGATTCAAGCTGAATTTAGAAACAACTGACTGGTCAAGTAACTAAAATATCATGGTGGATATTTTATGAGCTGGAGGGTTTGCTTTTTATGTTTTTGATTAATAATTGAAAGATGAGTTCAACACTTGTAGCCAGTAAAATGGAAGAACAAGTAACCTTCCCAATAAATCTAGCGTATATATTTGTTGATGTGACAAATTCTGACAAAGAAAAAGCTACTGAAGATTGGTTTTGAGTTACATCATTTAAACCGGAAACCAAAATTGTCTTTCGTCCACTGCTGTACAAAAAAAAAAAAACTTCAAGAAACTTCAGACCAAACTGTTTGAGTCATACCATCTCGTAACACGATTATTTGTCCAAACATCGTCTTAATTTCTGCAGCGGAAGCTCGGGGCTAATGTCCGAGGCAAAGGAAAAACGGATTCCAGAAGCTAACCCCGTCAGTCTTTAATTGAGCACACTGACCTTTTAAACTGCATGACTAATCAAGCGGTCAGAGATGCCAAACAAAATGAATTCTTCAGGCTTCAAAGCGCTAATCGACTTTTACACGTATTTTGACCATTGCCTTTTCTGTAGTTTTCAATTAGTGAAATATTATCGAGGATGATTTGTTGCTTAGGACGCAAAGAGGACAGAGAATCAATTGTAAAAGTGTGAGTACGATTCTTCTGTCTATTATAGGGCCGGTTCTCTACAACACTAACGCTGTGTGGCGCATAGGCCTGGATGACAAATGGAAGCATATGGTACAGGATTAATAGCTCCACACCATTGGTTCCAGTCATTTCGGTTTAGGTATGAAGCTGTAGAGAACAAATAAGAAGTGTTAGGAATCTCCATAATATAATGCACAAGCTGCTGGCGCTGATGTGATTCGGGAGGCACAGTTACTTTGGCTGCAAAACCACAATAACTACTAATGGGAAATACAATTGCACTTAATTCAACATTATTTGGCTGATTTGTGTAAAATCATTTCATTTGAAGTTTGCGTGCGGTTTGCTCTTTTCACCTAAAAAATATAACTTGCACAAAAGCAGATTCTCCCATAATCACTGCTTTGTAAGGGAACGTAAAAATACAGTTCTACAGAGTGTTATTATTTGAAACAATATGAAACAACGCTATTCAAACAGAACAAAGAAACAATGTAAAAATCCAGACAACTTAAACTGCAGCATAAATTAGATAGTATGAAATAAGAGCTCAAGCACATTATTCACATTTCTTACTTTGCGTGTCCTGATATGGGATTTAAAATATGATATTTCCTGCCCTAATATAAAATAGCCTGCATGTACAGCAGAGATAAAAGGATTTGATACTGAGGATTTTTATCAATCTCAATATTCCATTTCACAACCATTATTTTATGCCTTTAAGCATCGGCTACGGCCAATAAAATCTTATTAATATACAATTTTTTAATACAAAATTTTAGTCATATATTTACACTTTTTCTTCAGTAGCTTCTAGGTTTTGTGAAATATTGATCCCAAATTAATTAAAAATAAATCCTCACAATGATAGTCATCGGGTACAGCCAATGAAATCTGCTTCATAAACATAACTCATGTTTTGTTAATATTTTCCAAATAAATACAGTACTATATACACTTTCTTTTCAATAGCATGGAGGTTTTGTAAAATAATGATCACAAATCAATTCAAAATAATTCCATTAAAACCTAATTCACATGCAATTTTTATTTTATAATTAAAATTGTAGTCTTAAATTTACACTTTTTTTTTCAAGAGCTGTATTTCAGATGTTTGCTGAATTATTGATCTTAAATCAATATATATATATTTTTTGTGATGATAAGCATTGGGTACGGCCAACAAACACACATGCATGTTAATTTTTAGTACTATTTTAGTCATAAATTTGCACTTCAATAGCATGGACCTTTTGTGAAATATTGATCCCAAATCAATTCAAAATAATTCTTCATAATGAGAAGCATTGGGTACGGCCAATGAAATCTGATTCACATGCAATATTCATTTTTTTAGTGAATATTTTTGTCAAAAATGTAAAATTTTTCTTGGTTTTGTGAAATATAGTTCTCAAATCAATTGACCACAAATTTTCCCAATAATAACCATTGGTTACGGCCAATACAATTTTAAATGAATTAACTATTAAAATCTTATTCCCCTGCCAATGTCACTGGGATTGGCTCCAGCACCTCTCACGAGAACAAGTGGTAGAAATGAATGAATGAATAATAAATGTTTTAAATGGCTCATTCCCAAAGTCAGGACATACACTCACTGGGAGGTGTCTTTCCAAATCTATGACCCTCATATGGAACAGTCTTTTGGAGAACCTCAGGGTCTTCAAGACCGATCTCTTTACTTTACTTTTGATTAATATTTTCTTTAATACTAGAATCTCCAGTGTTTTCTTGAGTCAGGCCCTGTTGGCGCCCTCGGCAAGATTTCATTTGGAGTCTCATGTTTTATGACAGTTTTATTGCCGTGGTAGTTTGCGCAATTAATTCTGCAGACATATTAGTTCATCAGATATTTGTGATCATAACTCAATAAATATGTGTCCTAATGACATGAAATAAAACTGGCAAATAGCTTACGAGTGGTAGAACATTTTCATTTTAGAGCTGCAAATTGGCACCCTCTCCACCGGATGGCGCCAAGGAAACCACCTTATTCGCCTAAGCCCAGGACCTGTCTTGAGGAGCTCTGTGTGGCAGCTTGGCCCCTGGAGGTTTGGTCTTGGCCTCGCCTCTTCTTTCTGACTAAAATATTATTAAAAAATAATAATATTATAAAAAAAAATATAAATAAAAATACATTTTGCATATATATAAGAATTTATAAATGTACATGTAAAATATTGCAAATTGTCAGATTTTTTTTAAAGTACATTTTAATTAATTAATTTATTATTATATATTTTTCAATGTAGATCAGAATTTACTTTCATTTAGTCAACTCAAATAATTCAACTAAGTTTAAATTTTGATTGTATCAAATGTATTATCAGCTTAGCACTTGAAAAAAAGAAAAAAGGACAAAATGTGACAAGGAAACTGTATATATATATTCTTACTGTTATCTTTGACAAGAAACATCCTGAACATCCTGCTTCTCTCTCCTAAAAATGCAATTACAGCGTATTCTTATGTCTACAATAAGAGGCAGTGTGATATTGTGGGAAATCAATATGGCCGCTGCTCCATTGAGAGCACAGACCAGTACTCGGAGTGATCTCCTGCAGTAGAAGGTGTGTTATTAGTGGATATAAGGCAGCCACAGACTGTGTTATCTCATGAGATGGATTTCCTTTACAAATATGTGACAAGCAGAGCCCATTCCAGCTCAGTCGACAACCTGGTCCAGGACAAAGCCAAAAAATTGAACATTATACTGCACAGATCTCATTTATATAAACGCAGTGTAAGGTTGTCTTTACAATATTTACTATGACGTTTGATATGTAGTAATTTTAGGACACAGTAGCATCAGTTTCTGTCTGCTGATGAGGTATTCTCTCAGAAGTGCCCCAGTGCAGCGTGCAGGGACCAAACTCCAGCTAGTATTGGTCTTGACACTAGCTGTGTGATTTTACCTAATGTGCATGTTTTAGTTTAATGGGGGAAGATGGATTGCCTGGAGAAAACCCGAGGTCAAGGTGAACTGGGTATCCAAACTGAAACCCTTTTGCTGTGAGGCAAAGTACTGTCGCTCAGTACTGTCTTTAACTGTTTTATTATACAGTATATTACTAAAGGGGACATATTATGCAAAAATTATTTAACCTTGTCATCTTCTTCGTCATTAGTTTATAAGTTGAATTCTGATTTATTTAAGTAATCCTGTATTGTTCTGCAATTGAGTTTTGGGTTAGGGTTGAGGAGCTTCTGGGAAAAATAATTAATAAAGTTTAGCACGATATAGAAACAATCCATAATGAGATCGACCGATATGGGTTTTTATTTAGCTGTAACAGATACTTCAAACTTTTGTCAGCTGATGCCGATATCAATGGCCGATTTTCAAGGCTGTTTTCTGAGGTAAATTTTCTTAGTTTTCTTAGTTTCAAAAGCAGAGCTGGAATGAAATAATATAACCAAAGAAACCAAACTTCAACCTAAACTATTCTTCAGCACAGAACATCTCTTTCACACAATGTATTGATGCTCGATTGTATTTTGGTAAAAAAAAACAATAATTTCATAGCGTCACGAAAGACATTCATATTAATTATATTAACAAACAAACTAGCACTTTAAAAGCTTGTGCTGCGGCCAAAGTAATAGAACAAGAATGAAACTTAAAGACATGTTAATGATAAAATCAAAACTGCAGACTTGGTGACAGATAAAAGATGTCCAACAATTTCTCTCCAAACCAACACAGATTCAGCTGATTACTGTGAGTGTAACTTTACACAAAGGAAAAACCCAAACAACTGCTTGATCAGATATTGGCCAATGTTGAGGCCGATAGCCGATATCGGGCCCCAAATATCGTTCGACCAATATATTGGTCAATTTCTATCATGTATTAAGAATAAATACATCCTAAGACGTAGACATTTGTATTTGGTACTTTTCCCCTGCTCAAATCTTACCTACCTCTTGTCCCCGACCACACCCACTAGTGCAAGTACTTGAAAATTGAAGACTCTGAGTCAGTGACACACATGTATCTAAATCTAGATCTAGATCACATGATGATTTCTAAAAACACATTCCTGGAAACAACAATCCACAGTGAAAGGGTTATAAGTATACGTATGTCTGCAGCCCAATGTTGTAAGTAGTTTACAACAAACACAATGTAAAAAGAATATCTACTTATGTCATAGTTCAATACAAAAAAGGATAGTATGTCTTTTTGATAAATATATGAAGCTCCTTGTTCCTCACCTAACTCACCTTTATTCTTTGTCGACCTGCAACCGATTCAATAACTCCGCAGACTTAGAAAATACATTTTGTGTGATGTTCTTGGCTGTTCCTCTTGGGTTTGACCTGATGTAACTTTGTCTTTTTCTTCTGCCCAGAGTGGAGAGGTGACTTTTCTTGCGTCATATTTTTCAGGTGAAGCAGGCAGGGTAACTTTTTTTAAATTTCAGTCCAGGGCACAATAAGCACGACTCACTCCTCCACACAAAACCCATCACCGTGGCTCTCCAGACTTTTGCGAAAGTGCTTAGAAAGTGGACGATGCATGGCTGAACTTTGGGCATATTTTTCAGTAGTTATAAATGCCCCCAGTCCAGTCTATTTAAATGTGGTTTTAATGTAGTTCACTGATTAGAAGCACTCCATTTACACTATTATGATCTGTAAAAGCAATGACTAAATTTACATTTTTATTGTATTGATAAAGAAGTTGGAGTAAGGACGCATAGGCTGCTATATATTGCAAAGTTTCTAGTGATAAAATATTTAGTGTAATACAAGTCTACACTACAGCAAGATCTATAGCTGCTAATGAGGAGTGTGACAACTTAAATGGCAGGTATGAAGGAGAAATGAGCGCAGTGACAGAATAACTTGAGAAATGTGACAAGGTGATGAAAATACATTGAAAACTCAAATATTATTCCTTATAGACCATGTTTGGTTCTTTAAAATGTGTCTTGTCAAGTGAAAATTGTCAACACAAAATGTTACTAATACCTCTGAACGTTGCGTAGAAGATTAAACACAAGGTTTGGAAGATTAATTTTTCCATACATGTAATTTTTGCTGTGATAAAAATCCTTGTTTATGTGACAGTCAGCTTTTTGGTGAAATCGTATACGTTTTTTGTTTAATGTATCGCTCTATGCTTAAACTGACTTTTTATCCACACACACTTTCTATTACTCAGCAAGTGCAGGCTCTGAATTTAAACAGGTGAAGTGTGATATTATACTCATACCATTAGTTGTGATAAAATTGAATTGTGATCTGAATCCAACAAACTCATTTGTATTTACATTTCGCTAATACTTCTAACATAACCATTCATCCCACAATCACAATTAAGTTATTATGAAGGCATTAAAGAGACCTTACTTGATTTTTTACAATAAAATAACTTAAAAGCAATTTCTCCCCAGCACAGATATCCTGCTAATGTATCTATTCAGGTGAAAACTAGTCCGCAATGTCCTGCCTACATCTAAAACACATCATGATGAACAATTCACAGGTTCAAAATGCATTAGGTAAGTGAGCGAAACATGTAGACTGATGCATAGACATTAAATTAGTAGACGAGCAATCAGCAGCTCTGCTGTTGCTACAACACGAACAGCGTGACGCCATATTCCTCTGATAGAGGTGATAATGCAAATCAGTTAAACACAATGGCATAAGTTGCACTTTAATGAATGAAACAAGAGATTTCAGCAAAACCGTTGAGCAAAACCGACTCATGAGGCTTTATTAAACAACATTGGCAATGTTATATTATGCTTCCCAAACTGATACATTCAAGGCAGAGAAAGCTAATCAAACTCCATCATGTGTCGATGCGACCTGGACACTCGTCCACAGAGAGGTGAAGCTATGTACAACTTTTATTTGGAGATGTTTACATAAGTTTTCTGCTGTTCTCACCAGTAACATGTAAAGAGTTGTTCAGTGGTCATTAGAGTCTTAAATGGTGCATTAGTTTAGAAATCTCTGTTTGAAGTTTGCTAGCCGTTAGCAGTTTTATACACAAACTTATAATAAAACACTAAAAAGTTTGCTAAATGTGGTCGGTAGTTTTGTACCAGCTACTCTCCACATCTTTTATAACTTGAGTATTTTGCAGGCTAATGCTAACTGCTATAGGAAAACAAACAGGAGAACGCTACAGAGGTTTTCAAAACATACCGGAATAGCTTAGATGCTAAGTGTTCGATAGCATAAGAGAATTGCTCATCTAATTATATGTCTATGGACGAATGTAGGAAGTTTAAAATGCAATATGTTGTATGCATGTACAGCATGGATAGACTAATATAGAAAAATAATTCTCTTTAAAATAGCTTATTGTTTAGATAAATAGTTTTGGTACATTTTAATCTTTTTTATAGCTGCTAGTAGTACAGTGAAAGCCATAAATTATGAGGTGTAAAATGTTTAAACCATAAAACGCTATATGTGGCTGCATAAAGGATAATGAAGTGCACAGTGACATGCGGTGATACATTTTTCCTTGATAGATAGTCTACAGGTAACTGACGATTGCCCTATAGACTGAAGCAATACTGTGGATAAAAGGTGGTTTTGAGAATGCAGCTGGAGACGATTCTGTTGGAAAAGTGCCGCTAAAGAGCCACAAGAGAAATAACTGAGACGAGACAGATCCGGTGGATAGTTAGGAGGCACTGGTGTATTGTGAGAAAATAAGGTTTTAGGAGAGGCAGGTCAAAAGGTAACTATGGCAGAAAAACAATAATTGCTCCTCTACCTGACTACAACTTTCTTTTACAATGTGGCCACCTGTTTCTCTTTTGTTTGAAAGAAAACGCTTCAACACATCTGTTCTTATCTCGCCAGTGTCTTTCTGAACTAATTGCAGAAATTTATCCTGACATGTTTTTGAAGAGAACATGAGATATTCTTCCATTTTAATCTCTGCTAAGGACAGAGTCAGAGTAAGAAAACATGGTCAGGAAAATTGTACAACTTTCTGCACAGACTAATGATAAACAACAGAAGAAGTAATTTCATTTTTGTTGGGAATCTACAAAGGAGGTACAGCAACAGATTTGATTCTATAAATGTACTTCAGAACCATAGCCAGGTGTAATGACAATATGTCCACAAGAACTCAGATTAAAGTGTGTTATTCTTTTAAAATTCTAAATGTTTCTATAGATTGTTCCCGCCTAAGGATGTCCTGGAGCTTGTTCTGTTTGTCTGGCTTATAAAAGTGGAATTCAGTCTTTTCAAAATCAAAGTTCACCTGAAGGACTGACAGTCTGATGAGTGATTATGTTCAGTGAGCTTTGTAGATGCATAAATATTATACAAATATGAGTATTTAGATCTTTGTGAACAGAAAGCAGGCAAACTAACATTTTGATCAAGCGTAAAATGTACTGTTAATTTGTGCAGGAGTACTTGAGACTGGTCTCAAAAGACTGCTTTTTTAAGGTCTTTGTCTCGAGCGTATTTGGACTTGGTCTTATCTTGGTCTCGAGGGTGCTTGTGGGTCAGTCTTGTCATGGACTCGGGGTCAGGCCACATTTGTTCTACTAAACTTGCACCAGGAGTTCATGGCCCCAGGACAGTGACTTGCCCTCGGAACAGTTTACAATTAACACTGTACATTAAGATAATGTAGACATTGATAAATGTAGAAATTACAAAGATGGTCTTGATTTGGTCTCAATGGACCACAGTGTTGGTCTTGTCTCAGCCTTGACAAGTCTTGTCTTGTCTCGGTCTTGATCTTCAGTGGACTTGGTCTTGTCTTGGTTTCGGGACTCTGTGGTCACGGAAAGGTCTTGGTCTCATCTCTGTTTCGACCTTTAAAAGTCTTGGTCTTGTCTCGGTCTTGATCTTCAGTGAACTTAGTCTTGTCTTGGTTTCGGGACTCTGTGGTCACGGAAAGGTCTTGGTCTTGTCTCAGTCTCGACCTTTAAAAGTCTTGGTCTTGTCTCGGTCTTGACCCTCAGTGGGCTTGATCTTGTTGTGGTCTCTTGGACTTTGTGGTTATGAAAAGGCCTTGGTCTTTACTACACCACTGTTAATCTTGTTGTTACTGAAAACATCTCTCTAATACAATACATTCAAAGTGATGTTATTTATTATGAACTAGTCCCAGTTCTGTCAAACATAGCACATAGCAGCACTGCATTAAGTGCTCCGATTGGTCAGTGCTCAAAGTGCTTAAGTTAATTTTATACAGTCCTGTTGATCGAGTTTTATATAAAAGGGTGGTTTAAATTATTCTAAACTTGAGTTGTTGTAAGCAGTTTCAGTACACTATTTTACATAATGTTGATAGTACTTGTTAGGTAGCACATGTTTAATTCCTGGTCCATTCTCTAGAAAGTATTATTGCCATGAAGTGTAAGTGCTAGAATGTCAGCACAGTTCCGTATACCTTCATGACAACTTGCTCTGTGGTGAATATTATACATTTTATTGTGCTGACACTGCTTACAAAATCACTTCGGAGACATTCAATAACATGATTAAAAATTCTATGGCTGTCAAAACTGTTGGGCAAGTCATTATGGCAGGTCTCAGCTCCCGCTTCAATGTCACATATTGAAATAAATAATCAAAGTAAATAGTGCCAAAAACCAAGTCCCATTCCAATATAAAAGTTAGATTGAAAACAACACTTTCTCCTGTCACGGCTTGCACAGTACACTTCAAGTCAGCACTATGCTAAAGAGCGTCTGACAAGTTGTGCTCTGGGAACGGCTACATAGCAACAGCAGCCAAAACAGAGCCAAGGTCAAGACCACAATCTGTGTTTGTAGCTGCATGTACCCCAGAGGGTCAAAGGTGAGGGGTCATGACCTCTGTGTGACCGCCCAATCATGAGCACACA
Organism: Mugilogobius chulae; assembly: GCA_038363315.1. NCBI lineage: Eukaryota > Metazoa > Chordata > Actinopteri > Gobiiformes > Gobiidae > Mugilogobius > Mugilogobius chulae. The sequence goes on along the minus strand of CM076401.1, from coordinate 32,452,189 downwards.
CTCCCAGAGCTCTAGTGAGGCGGGAAATCCTATACGGAAACCGGAGTCAGCATTGTACAGGCGCTTAGAGATTTGCGGTAGTGAGGAATGTGGTCCAAACGTAATTATGGGAAGCATAGTTTTTATTTCAGTGTGACCTTAAAAATGTACGTTTGTAGTTTTTTTCTCCTTTGAGATCATCCATTACATTTCTCTGGGCATAATAGGAAGGAGTATTTGCTCATTATGGCTGCTGCTCTACTGCTCTTGTACTTTCTTTACTATAATCTTACCATACTGCAATGACAACAAGGCTAAATAAGTAAAAAAAAAAAAAAGAAAATTTATTCATAAGCCATCATAATGACAGAACAGAATCATTATGGCACACAAAATGTATTACAGTCTTTTCAATAAAAAAATAAAAAAAATAAAAAAAATAAATAAATGTGACCTCTTCATTTTGAGGTAATTTAGTTTGATTTGTAAATAATTGTAAAACATGTAGCAGGTCAGGGCTTGGCATAGAAATGTTGTGGACATGCTACAATATCATTTGTCTCTTTCTAAAACCATAATCACACATATTTTCCTCATAATTGAAGCCATTTATATTTGAAAAAATTACAACCAAAGTTGATTTGAGGACCACATTTCCATTCTCTTGCTGCAGAGGGAATTATTTAGTTGCAGTAAACAAATTTCTAGCCTCTGACATACTAGTTTTGATGAGAAATGCTCATAACATGTCCCGCAATTTTACTGATTTAAAAAACAGTGTAGAAAATCTGAAGCATATGACGTCACAAAATGGGTCATTCAGAACTGAGTTACTTACTAAATGACTTACTAACAAGGAGGACTGATTAAAATAAACAAGAACAATTACAATATGCATCATAAGGTCAACCTATTTGTGTTGAACTCTGATTTGAGCTGAGTCATTCCACATTATTTATTTGGAACCTCCTCTGCTGAAAGCGTTCTGGAAAAAGTTAGATGTTTAATGAAATACTTGAAGGTGATTGGGTGACTTGATGACTTGTGCTTAGCCAATCACAGCAACAAATCATAATCATGTATCCAATATGAGTGTGAGATAAAACAAGTGTCGCTCGCTGTTATTCTTACAAAATGGAAATACTCTGCATTTCTGCTCAGGTGTTACTTTCTGTCATCTTTGCTAACACATCTTTCTACTCACCCTGCTGCAATGTGATTGGGCTGTTAAACCACTGGTTTGGACTGCTAAGCAATCGATTGGTGGAGGCCCTGATTTTTTTTCTCGAGTTTGTGAATTTACAATGGCAGTGAGATTCTATATGGCTGGTTAGGTTAATATTATGTGCCCTCTTTGCACAGTTCTGCGATGTTCTAGAATGTTGATTTGAAAGGCGTGACTGGTCATGTAAACAATTTGACACTAAACAACATACATAATGTAACAGTGCTTCATTATTGCTTTGATCTGCAGGTATGTAAACGTACAGTGCTGTCTCTATTGATCCACAGTGTACTTGACCCTGAGATCTAATGTTCCTAATGCTCTCTTAGATCTCCTCTCACATATTTATGCATACAGGCGTTTTCCTATAAACCTGGGAAGTCTACACATGCATTTTTCAACCCTTTTTGAGCAACGGCACACTTTGGATTCGAAAAATACTGCATTATGCCACTAAATAAATTGGGATTACATTATTTGTGCTGTTAATATTCTTGTGAATCCATTACCATAACCAATTTCAAAATTTTTAAGGCACACATGGCACTAGTGTTCCATGGCACACTGGCTTGAAACAAACTGTGGCCTATCACCAAGCTTATCGTGCCTGTAACCTGGGTCAGGCTGATGCTATAGCCAAATCACTTGTAGCCCTCATTATACAGCGTGTTACTGTCCAGTCGGTTCAGACATGACACCGAGCAGCACACCATTAGCGCCCACGAAGCCCAAAACGCCGAACGAGCAGTGTTATTCCATATGACAACGACCGCCTTGGTAAAACACACACACACATTCCTGAGCTGTTTTAATGCAGGATGGTGGACAGTGGGGGAAAGTGACTGGATAGTTTTATGGAGACATTTTATGAATACATATCTTGCATAATTAAGAGTCAAATGAAGGTTCAAATCAACATTTCTGCTTATAGAGCTCAAGTAGTTTGCACCTGCTGGCATGCACGACCAAGCTCCACATTGGCAGGAGAATTCACTGTGAAACTAACCGTATTGACCGTAATTAACCAACTTTAATGGAGTTTAAGAGTTTGTAGATTTTTGAATCGATGGCAGAGGAAAGCAGAAGAGAGCCTTTTACTGGAATGCAAAGCTCCAGTTTCAAGAATAGGATTTTTGCAACTAGTGAATCAAGACCTTTGGCTATAAATATGTTTCAACAATGATTTGTTTTTTAGAATTGTTGTTAGTATTATGTTTGTTTGTTTTTGAGAATACAGACGTGCAGACACCACCCAGAGAGATCAGGGGGCTGTTGATACATCCGACCTGGGATTCCAACCCATGATCTGCTTAGTGGGAAGCCAGAGCTCTAACCACTCTGCTAATATGTATTCTGTTTTCAAGATGTATTTATATTTTTATTTACAGATAAAGTGAATGACAAACGGAAAAAGTCCAAACACCACAAAAGAAAATCTAATGGTCTGTTCAATAGCAATTATGTGCAAACAGGAACCTAATGCTGCATAGCTTATTATTTGACAATTAAAGTAAATGTTTAGGGTCAGAAAGATGTAGCCTGTATGTGTCCCTAGTGTGATGTCATGTAGAATTGTCACATTTACCCTTCATAAAATAGTCAAAAGTAAAATTTAAAGTAAAATGGACAAAGATGAAGAATCGTCATACTCATTTAAGCAGCTTAAGTACAAAAGCAGTCACAGAGTACTGCCAACAGTGTCTTTATCAGTGTGCCTTACAACAAAAGACCAGATTTCATTGAACATTTTAAAATACTCTTTTATTTCTCCACAACTTTACAATTATATTCATGCTTCATACGTTCCTTAGTAGTTCACACACTTCTGAGTAGTACAATGTATGTCCTAGTTTGCATAAGTGGCCATGTTTCTGCAGATACCCTGAGGAGCAACCTTATGCTGGATTCTTTCTTGCATACTTTTAATTGGTTCTTTCTCATCCATACAGTAACAGTATATGTCTGAGCTGGTCATTAAACAAATGCTCTGTCAAGGCAATGTTAGAGAAGATGAAGCGATTATTCCCAGTCGCGTGCTTAATGGTCTGAGGTGAGTTTTTAGACACATAGAGCAGTGTAGCCAATAGAAACCAAAATGCAGATTTTTAAATTGATGCGGTCTCAAGTTAGCTGTCAGAAAATGGCAGGATGTCAAAAAGCGTCTCATCTTTAATCGTTTAAAGGTTGTTTTTGTGCCAAGCTGGCGACAGGTGCCTGATTTTGGAAGTGATGCACGTCTTGTATTACCGGAGACATTTGTGTATGGATTTGAAAGAGCGCCAGCGACGTGAAAGAAGCAGATGGGAAAGTTATTAATTGAAATTAGGTTTAATGGCTAACTGCGACATTTACCGTTTGTTAGTGGACTGTTCATTTTATTGCACTTCTAATGAGGCAACTTATTACCTAGTTCTAGTCCTGCAACTCAAATGTGGACACTTAAAATCCAGTATGTAGGCTTAGGGTTAGAACTGACTTCTTTAGGATGTTATTGCTTTGCCTAGAATGTTTCATAGTACAGTATACCATTTTTTCTTACAACAAATTGCATTTAAACAATATCAATTTTAGCTGATTTCCACCAGATTAAAATTTGATTAGCCAGGTCCAGTAGAAAAGGTTTTTCATTGCTTAAAAAGACAAGGAATAACAGTGAGTTAGACGTCTCTTACAGATCTGACTTTGAATCGTAGTGTCATAAGCTCATTTCCATGAGTTATTCCATTTAAAGTCATGCTGTGTAACATTCAATAGGCAAAGCAACATGGTCCATCAAAAATTTTCACAGTGCAACTTTAAGAGACACCATGCATGGTGTCTTGGGGAAAAAAGCTGAAAATGATTGTTTGTGGGGTGAGAGTTACTTTCTTGTTAGACATTGATCAAAGTATGTTCTGATTCAGAACTTCTGAATGGAAAGAACACTATTTCCAATTATTCTTTCTGCAGCACCATCTGAAGTACATTATGACAGGAGCGTTCCCATATTGCAGCACGTCTGTAATGTTAGTGGTGCAACTGTAGAAGTTGGTTGTGTTCATTCCACAAATCCTCATCTTCACCTGGAAAGAAAATCCCTTACAGGCATTCTTGATTGCAGACTGTGGGTGCATCGGATGGCTGACAAATGTTAATGTTAAAGAACACGTATTCAAAAGTGACTTTTTGAGTTTTAGTCCTCTTCTATTGACTCCTTGTTCAACTTAAGTTTTGTCTGTGAGAAAGCTCCTGAATGTCTCAGATCTGTGATGTCATATGTAGATTTGTTTTTCGTCCATATTTCAGCCAGGCTTGGTTTTGAGCAAGATGAGTTTCATTGGAACATGGAACATGAGTCATTGCAATTGTGCCATTTCCATCCTCCTCAAACTCAAACTCAAACTCAATTTCTGATTAGGGAAACACATGACTGCTACATTTAAAAATATTTAGGTTCTGGTGCTTGGGATTCCAAAATGGGGATGTCAGAGGCACGTTTGAGGAAATGATGCACCTTATTATTATTTAAAACACACTCAAAAACACATATTTTGATAAATGCACATTTTTAATGAGGACAAGGCAAGTTTGTATGGCACAATTTATACACAAAGTTATCAAAAAAAAAAGAATCAAAAGACCAGCCAAGTTTGAATAAAAACGCCCAAACCTGCTGGAATCCAAAAACTGCTCTACTACATCCCAGATATGGAGATTGAATAGCTCATGACTTTATTGATAAACCAGCTTCACGTCGCTGCTCTGCTAAGACCTCTAAATAAAGTGCCTCCTGTGATGATGTAGTGAGACTGTCGACTGTGCAGAATGAACCTTTGTATCATTCCCGAGATAATTGACCATTACGTAAGATGGCGTTGTCACGGTGAGGGATTTGGGCGACAGCCACATCAGAGTTTAATAGGGAAAAATTCAGCTGTCAGAAACATGAGTGTGAAATGTCAGTGCGTCACTTCGTCAGGCTGCCAGACAAAATAGGTCTTTCTGCTCCATTGTCTTAAAGTCAGACAAGGTGAAGCTATATGTTCAAGCAGAAATGGCACAAATGATCTACGAGACTGATGACCTTGAGTTGAACTTATCATAGTTGGTAAATTTAGAGAATGTAACAATGACTGGCAGTGACCAAGACAGAAAAACAGCACCAGAAATGTATACTGACTGACACGACTGTGTAAAAAGTTTTTCCCGTAGTTGTGTTCTATAATCAGACTGTAATCAGGCTGTAAATGCTCTAATTACACTGTTCTGTTTCTGTACTTACATTGTAATTCGATTTTAAAGACATTTTAATTGAAATTTGCCTAGAAAACTAAAAGAAATCAAGCCTAATATAAACACAAAAGCCTTCTTACTGTACCTGACATTCTACAGTTTGCTGTATCTCTGAGGATACTTAATCAATGTGAAGCAGTTTTTAATTTGCCCAAATTAGAATCTGGAGGCTAAAATGTGAATGTCATACATTTATACTCACTTATAAATTGAGCTGAATTGCGTTGCATCAGCTGTAATTACACCATTCTACGCCCATTATGCCTTAAAGGAGACTTTCTGTCTTTTCTGTGTATTAACAGACACAAACGTTATGTACATTTTAAGTTGCTATTTGAGTAAGTAAATACAGAAAGTGGATAGGGATAGGTGGTATGTGAACACCAGGGTTTTCTGAGCACTTGGCAGGAAAATACAAGATTACTCACAGATGCATGAATCAATCAGGTGAGAGAGGGTGGGGCTGTTGCAGCAATTTTTTATTTGATAATAATGTAAAAACATGATCACATAATTCATAGATTTAATCAAGCAATTTACATACATGAATATATGATCCAAAAATACAAGAACTTGCTTGACCAGCCACCCTCTACAGTCTGTTCGAATGCAGAAGGGTCTGGAACAAAAACAGAGCCAATCACTTGTCGTCCAAAATTAGGACAATCCAATCTCAAACGGCCGCTCATCTCCCCTATCCCTCGAATTTCAAAACTTTTTTTCCTGACTATTTAAAAACATTTTCTTTTTTTTTTCGGCTCTTAATTCATTTTGAACAATTAAACCCAATTCTTTAATACCTGGTTGAGAGCCTTCATACTGAAAAGCCTTGCATACAAATAAACATCCGTCTACTGTGCAATTTTCGTCAATTGGCTTTCTTGATGTTACTCAGCGCTCAAGCCGCCTCGTAATTTAACTCTGCCTCAGATCCAACTCTCATTTTTAATTGTCTGTCGTGTAGGGACTGGCTGACCACAAACAGAGAACTGTTTTCTATCTGTGTCAGGGCTTTTTTCTTCAGAAATTTGATGCAGAATTTAACTTTATTTGTGTCCTTATGTCACACAAGCCAAACATAATTTTGTGCTTACTTTACAGCTGTTACTATAAATCGAGACTAAAAGTACGTTTTTCAAGATGTCATCAATTAGTTTGGTTAAACAGAAGCATAAATAAATGTACAAAAAGTCACATAATGCATCTATACGAACACCATTTGCTACACTTTATATAATAACACATTTTATCTTCTCCGCTCAATGAAATTATTTCTATATCTTTAGACAAATGTGTTTTGGTGAGGTTGTTGCATGGATTTCCTCATCATACTCTCAAGTAGATAAAGCAGAGCTAACTTCCTATTCAATTTCCTCCCGCAGATCCATAAACATGTGCAGATGGCGGAGGATTCCATTGCTCGGGGAACTCTCTCTAGATCGAGCACTTTTGGCTCTGCTCCAAAATATAATGTCTCCATTCTGGGATCATGCATTACCCCTTCCTCTATAGTTTCATGAAAATTGATTGCTTTAATAACACTGCTGAACCAAAAGAACACATTATAGTAAGAGCATTTCTGGTTCAGGGATATTATTTTGTGCGAGATTAATGTAGGGAGGAAAAATAAGTTTATATTTACTAAAACTCTGAGGAAAAGGAAGTGTTGGCAGTGTTGCTGTTTTGAGGTTTGCTGGTTAAATGTACATAAGGAAATGTGTTTGAACTACTGACTGTGCTGGTCTTATGTCAGCACAGCACAGCAGCTGTCATCTCAGTCAACACACACACACCACTGATTTTCAGTGGAAAATTGCCACAGGTATCTTAAAGTGCAGATGGATGTGGTAAAGGTTCAATATTTTTAAGGTTTTGAAGAGCTTTGCATATATCTTATATGATGCAATGTATTACTTTTTGTCAAAAAAAGGGTTCTATATGTTTCTTTTGAGATGAAGTTGATGCTAAGTTACAATTTAGCCTTGTCCATACGAAGCCAAGCTCAGGTGTTCAGAACAAATAATTTGACCTGAACCACACATCGTTCACACGAAGCAGAACAAACATCTCTGAAACCAGGTCCCAGAGTGAAAAGATTTCAAAACTCTCTGCAGTTACGCTGTATCCACAACTTTTTTTTTTTTTTTTTTTAACATGACGACATCACTGCCCCAAGTCATGTCTCATCTGCAGAATATACTGACCTTTATATGATGTTCATCGTCTCATTGCACCAAGACCCAGAGAAGACACGTATTTTTCATCTTCATTAAATTTTTTTGTAAATATTAAAAAATAAGCATAAAGCATTTCTGTTTTTTTAATTTTTCATTTTTTCAGAATGTTTGCTAAGTTTAAAAGATTCTCCGCAAATTTCTGTTTACATTCAGCAACTTTTCTGCGCATGTTCAGTGTCAAGTCTTCCTCTAGTTTTGTAACTTTCTATCTCAGTGTCACAGCGCCACACTCTGGTCATTACAGCCATTAGACCACCTTCAGGCTGGTTTACCGATTCATGTGTTTATGCAAAATGTTTTTAAAAATGTCAATGTTTTGTCTTTGTGTGGACAAATTCTGTCTTCTGCATTTACCAGTTCTTTTAATTGTGTTTTTGTGTTGAGTCCCTGAAGCAAAGCCACCCAGACACAAGAAGAAACCTGCATTGAACTTGTAACCTTTTTGCTGTGCGGTGAGAGTTCTAGACAGCATGCCTCCAGGTGCCACAAGTTTGCACCTTGTCAGAGAATGCTTGGTGTTGTATACCTGTCGCTGTGTTGACAGTGATAAAATAGTAGTAATAGTATATTCAGTAGCACAGATATTACACATAGCTAACAGTTGGAAATGCTGTGTATGAACAAAAGTTGGCAAAAAATCTCGTAGTTTTAGTCAATTGGACACAGTACTATGCTTTTATCTGTTACTTATAGTAGCTACAATTTAAGACGCCCACATCATTACGTCATATTTCGGCATTTGAAGAATTTGAGAACATCTACATGGAGACGGGTGCGTACATTTGGAGTGGTCCCATACACCTCCAACCTCAGGATAAAGTTTGTAAAACATTCAGAATTGAAATATTTATTGACAAGATCAGACTAGAAGTTGTAGCTTGTGACTCCCATCAGGTGGAATAGTGGGTGCAGACATCTTCTCACAGTCAACAGGCAATCCAGGCGTTGCAACTTGTTAGGAAAAATGTATTAGCAGACATCTGAAATAGCAATTTTGGTTACTTCCAAGTTGAAAACTCCGGAGTAATTTTCAAGACTAGCCTTTACGTGATCCTGACTGTTCAACTTAGATTCCTTAGTTTAAAAATCAAGGTTGACATTTGAGTTTGTGACAACACTAACATGATTCAAACTCAATGTTACGTTTTTGAAGTGAGAAACACATCAAAACACGACTTCCAATATCACTAGACCATTTTTTGGAGAGGAGCAGAGGCGAGGTCCACGCTGGTTGTGCTACATTACACATGCTGGCCTGCTGTCGTCCTAATCTCCGCACCATCTGGCTGGGAAGCTCACTGTCCCCCTGCACCTCTGGAACATTACTATTCCTCTCACTGAACAGCAGAGAGCGTGACAGCCCCCGCCCACGTACAGAAAGTCAACATGGAATAAGCAGAGACCAGCCCTCAAGTGAAAACCCTGCCTCATCAAGAGTAATGAGAACACTTTCTGTTGCCTGATTGTGCCATTACACTTTGAATGTTCTCTGAAGATCTAAAATGTTAGTACAGACAATCCATGTGCAAGTGCATGGTTAGGAATTTGAATGTGCTAACTTTTAAGTTTTAACATTCATTTTCTACCTCTGGTCACGGGCGACTGGAGACTGTTCCATTGACTTTGAGCCTTAAGCGGGGGAATACCTTGGACAGTGGCCAACTCATCCCAGGGTTAACACATGGAGACACACACAGTTGCTCATTGTCTTATTCATTCACTGGGGAATTTTACAGTCTTGCCAGCTGACCTATATATGCAGGTTTTCAGAAGTGGAAAAGAACTGGAGTATGCAGAGAGAACACATGGTAACATAAGGAGAACGTGCAAACTCTACCCATCGTGACATGTTGAATTGCTTTAACCTTGGAGTCAAACTCATATTTTTTTTATTGGAAAGCCAAAGCTCTGACCTTTCGACTCCAGCAGTTGTTATATTGTCTTCAACAGTTCTGTATGTTGATATACAATACTGGATCGGAATAATGATGCAGATCTATGAAACTTTGCCAGTTATCGGCTCCATGATATCCTGGATGTGCTGTGATACCCTCATGTTGATCTAGAATGTCTCATAGTGTTTGAAATTGTATTAAATTGTTTACTTGTAAAACACTATAAGACCAATTTTTGTACCGAAATTCTTAATCTGTAAGAGTGCATTTATAGTCACCACAATAAAACTGGGACTAAAAAGAGTCCAAATCAAGTCTATATCAGAATTAACAATAGTGGTATCAAACATGCCCTTCCGTACATTGGAAACTGCATATAAGGCCATTCATCAGCTTCAGTACCATGGACAGCTCCACTTGCATCTATGTTAGTTTGTGGCTGCAAAAAAGATAAAGAAATTGGGCTAATTAACAGGTACCTACTCAATATGAATATGTCAAGACATTAACAAGGCAATATGTGTCTTTGTAAATATAAATGACCAATATCAACAACTACACATTTACATTATTAAAAACTACGAAGCTTAGTGCTGTAGTTCTGATGAATAAAATTGCTGTATATTGTAGTGTCAAGATAATACAGACCTTTTGAATGTAAGTGTTATCTAGAGTACATTCAAATACTGCCGCCGTAGTGAAAAGTTATCACAGTTCAGCTCACTTTCTTTGACCTCTCTTTTTGTGCTAATATTATTCTGGCCCACATTGTACCTCCAGGCTGGTTCTGCTCGGTCCTGCCTCCGAGGTCTGTCTCTGCAGAGAATGGAACTGTGCTGCTTGTGCCTTCAGTGGTTCCGTGGGTGGCCTGATCAAAGATTGACCCGGCACTTTTCAAATCCTCACTGAATCTCATTACTCTCACACCGGGGACGCACTCCTCCACTGTCGCCGGTTCAACTTTTTACATGGAAACCGCTGCTTCTTTCTCTGGTGCGAGTCTGCTGGGGCTTCTGCGCTGATGTTTGGTGGTACATATTTATGCACATATAGGATGAGTGCGTGTTGTGGATTTGTGCTAGACAGCGTTGTACTTTGAATTGGAAATGTAAAGCTTAGGGTTACAGCTGGAACATAAGGGCAGTCAACTGTGTTTGAGATATTCATTTTGTCAGTGGTTCTCACAACATTTTGTATACTAGTTTGTGTGTTTACCTTTATCTTTGTGGCTGAATTTCAAGTTAAGATCATATAGTTTAGAGCTCATTTTGCCATTAGACTAAGAATGCACTGACACCAACCAATACCAGTGTAGATAAATCCTTGTTCTTTCTTCTTAAAGAACAGTTAGCTTGTTAAAACTGGGTCATATTATGTTATGCAACTGGTATTTATTCTGAAAATAACTTACCAACTTTATGTTCATATTTCAAACATTATGAGACGTTCTGGGTCAACATCAACCAGTAGTTAGTCTCATTACATCCAATTAAAGATACAACCGGGGCAACAATCTTGCATAGCCGATAATGCATATAGCAATATTTCAGTGTATGCCTTCTTTGGATCTGATTTTCTTAGTTGCTTTTGTATTTGTCGTATGTCAGATGTGATTTAGTCATTTGTTTGGGTCTTGGCAGTGATGTTGGCAGCATGAGAACAAGGCGGTCAGGTGGACAACGCACAGAGCAGAATTCACACTTCAACCGGCCCGTCACCTTCAGCTTTTCTTTACTCCCAACATTACAGCCTGCACCGTGCCCTGTTCCTGCTCCTTATTACCGGCTTGGCTCAAGGCAGAGTCAATAGGGCAATGCTTATAAAGGGTGCAGAGGCAGGGTGTTTCATGTAGCTTCTGTGTAAGCCGCTGCAGCTTAATGAAGCTGGCTCACCAAGAAGGTAAGAAAATGTAAGATCTTAGTGTTTTGAATCTAGAACAACACTCTTCGGCAGGCAAGCTTGTTCAATCATTTGAATTCTGTGTGCAGACTGACACTAAGATTCATGTTTACCTCTACTGTTTAGGTTCTGGATATTCTTGGTTTGGATTTCACTTCTTTGACCTCAAAATTTACTACTTACTTTAGAGCATATTTTCAGCCAATTAAAGGTTGTTTTCATAAATCCAAATACTTCCCTGGAGTTTTAGAACCACTGCTTTTTTCCCAACTGCCAAAACAAAACTCAGCTTACTTCAGTAAACACACCACTCACCATAATTGCAAAAATCAAATGGCATGTGATCAAAAACCAAATTCTGATAACAAATTGCATATTTTTCCAGCTCTAATACGAAGATTATTTCTAATTTGTTGGTGAAAATTGTTCATCTGTTTGTTGAAACGTCTCTCTAAACTGGTCGGCAGTTGCCAGTGCCAGGAGCAAAACATAATTTAGACTTTAGAAACAGGCCCACCTAAAAAAAAATCAATGTCTGTTTAAGAGCCCTGAAGCTCTTCTCGGAGGAAACAAACTCTAAAGAAAAACACCATGGTCCAGTGGATAGTACAGCACTGTTAGACCCACAATACTAAAGCTCTGCCTTTTAGGTTTGCCAAGCCATTAACAGCACTGACAGGTGAAAGAAATGACGCAGATACTTACTTCAGTCTGTCACTTTTGTTTGGATTTAGGAGAAAGTGTGATTGTTAGAGATAGCAGAGCATCTCCAGAATGTAACCCCCCTTTTATGGGGATAGGCTCAGTGCACGGAATGTCAGTTGACTGGAGTCTTTCGTGTTCAATTCATTTGCATGGGGCTTTCCACACATCAGTCTAAAATCAACACATACTTGGAAAATCAGGCAATAAACAGTGAGGTGTGATTGACGTCTCTGAAAACATGTTAAAGACTTTACAGGGCTGTAGTCACCAAAGAAATTCGACTAAAAAATTCGACCAATGAATCAACTAAAAAGGCAAAGGCTCTGAAGCTAAAAGTAGAGTTGTCAAAAATATTGAAAATGAACGCTAAAACTGATGTCAAATTAGATACTCATTTGAACATTACTGATAACATTAACAGGACAAACATTTGTGCAAAATCTAATTTTCTGCAAAGAAAAAAAATCTAATTTTCTGAAAAGTTTTAGAATAATCTTGAGTTTCATCAAAACTGGTTTGAAACTAAAATATTTGATCAAATACTTGATTTTGTGTTGAAAATGTCAGTCCATAATTCATAATAAGCAATTCTGATTCTAGAATGTTTATTGTTATTACAGTAGCTTTTAGGAATAAATCAAACTTCTACATAAATAATTTACCTTCTCAAAAAAGTAATAAAGATCTATGTGAGTCACTATATGACTCTTTGGGATGAGTGCTGATTCGCTTTCCAGAGGGTGGGAAGTTGCTTCACTTTTGTGTTTGTCTTAGTTTCAAAGCACTGACCAAAAGCCCATACATAATCTGATTTTAAAGACCTATATTTTCTTTCCTCATTGTTTCAGAATTAGGCACACCAGCTTGAGTTATTCCTTGATTTACATTTCAGAAATCTTTAATTCTAGCCCTTTAAATAATTTATCCAATCAGGGCGTGCTTGAACCTTTATGCTCACGTCTACTTCGCCTCATTGTGTGTGCTTCATCTTCAGCTAATGATCTTTAAAAAGCTGGTCTCAAACGCAAATGTCACTCTTGACACTGGCCGCCGCTCCCCCATCTCTTAATACAATATGCAAATATGAGAACACACCTGCTGCCTTTTCAAACCTACACAGTTAGATGTATTGTATCTTTGGTGCACACCTGTTTCTGCTTCACAAAGACCTGGAGAACTAGTCTGCAGAAAGCTTTTGCTTTTAATTAGAGACCCAAACACTGTCAAAAAGGTTAGCACACAAGAATGTGTTTTAGTTAGGAAAACATCAGGGAAAGAAACACAGATTATGTTGTTTGTATTTGCAAAATAGTCAAGACTTTGACTATTAGTCATTTGTCAGTCAATAAATTATTTTTATTGAGGTAACTATTTTTTTTATTTATTTTTTAACCGGAAGTAGTGTTTTAAATCTGCTCAATCTCTCATAAATCTCTACCGAGCACAGTTTAATATTCACACATGCATTCATTTCTGGCTGCAATTAAAGCTTCAGAACATCTTTCTAAACAGGAAAGTGAAGCTGGAGTGGACCTGGCCTGGGCTCCAGAACTCACGATTGAAACAAAGAAGTTCATTGGACTTTTGTCTATCAGAACAAAATCAAACATCTCTACACATATTAAGAGTTTTAAACTTTGCTCATTGAAAAAAAGCTCAATGTTTATTTAGATACAGACAGTTGACATTTGTCCCACTGCCTACTGAAACTCTGGATGACCGTGTAGTCCTTGTTAAAACATAATCAATTTTTTTGTTTTCTACGACTTGTTCCCCTATCCCAGCGACTTTGACCCTTAGCCGGGGGGAACATCCTGGACAATACCCAGCTTTCCACAGGGTTAGAGACAGACAACCTTTCACTCTCTTATTTATTCACTAGGGGATATTTACAGTGATAAACCTAAACTTTTTGGAGGTGGGAGGAAGCAGTAGTACCCGAAGAGAACCACAGTGACATAAGGAGAACATGAAAACTCCACCCAGAGAGATTGTGAGAAGTAAATGTTGCTCGACGCGGGAGTCGATCTACTTATTTGGAAACTAGAGCTGTAACCCCTCTGCTATTGTGCACCTCATAATCAAATGTTATTTAGGGTAAAGTGTTGTACCAGCATTTTGTATTTAAAACAGTATCATTTGTAAAAAACAAGTTTGAGCTCTAACAAGTAGTTGAATTATGCTGTTTTCCAAGCTTGAAGATCACATAACCTCTTTAAAATTCCATTGTAAAAATAAAATCCACACAGGGACAACAAAGTCAAACTATACCATGGAGAGATTCTGCTTACGTGGACATTTGCACAGGATTTGGTATTCCCATTAAAAAACCATTCAAAAGCACTGAGCTCTTTTCTGTTTGTAGCCAGCGTATCAAATACATCACTGGTATATTTAGAAGTTGCACCGAATGGAAACTCTCGACGGCATTGTAATTGCTCACAGTGGCCCTATTCACCAGAGGGACGCCCAGAATAGCACTCACCCCAACACTGATAGATGTTACTGGGCCACAATATGCTTCCTTTTCTCCGTGTGATTGTAATCCACCGTCAAATAATTACCCATAATCCCATTTGTCATTGTGAAGAAGACAATAAAGTGTAATTCCATAGGACAAGTCTCACTTTGGCTTTGTGGCTTCTTCTTCCGGGCTAATTAATCCGGCGGACCCCCACCTCTAAAGCCGAGTGCTTGAATATTTGAAGGCGAAAACAATGAGCGTTAATTAATAGGGTTGTTAGAAGAGCTGGAGGTATACATACTTAATGAGGATCCCTGAGAAGGTGGCAGCAGCTCAGCAGGTGTCTAGTGTTGCCATAGGGACGCATGCTATAACTCAGATGATATACTGTTTGTTTGAGCGGGGAGCAGAAAGATGCACAATCTAATGTATTGATATGAGTTAATAGCTTTGACAGTAAATCTGTTGGTAATTTAATTATTGTAAATAGAGATTTTCTTTTTCCTTCATAATAAACTTCATAGACTGAAACATGATGATGAATGCTGAGTTTATCGAGCCAGAAAGGTCATATTTAGCAGATTAACGTGAGAGAATAAAAGTGTAAACTCTCTGCTTATCGCCAAGACTCACAAAGACCTTTACAGAAGAACATATACCCTGTTGGCTGAAAGTGTATTTAGATTTGTTTCTGCAGTGTTTGACTCTTTACTGACTTTATGTTAGTAATAATACCTAACATTAATAGAAAGAAAACCTGTAATGTTCCATAGTGTGTATATCAAACTTTTATCCCCATGGAGACAGGCACATGTGAAGAGCAATGCATGTTTTCAAGGTATTGCTAAAAACACTGATAAACACAAGACCTCCCTCTGTATTGAGATAAGTTAAGAAAAAAAATAATGAAAATGCATGTTTGTTTTTAACAACTCTCATTGTGTCATTTTAGTAGCATACCTTTTCTCACCAGTAAATCCAATAAAAAGCGCTTGTATAACACCATTATCTTAGTCTTTATTTTGTCACAATTGTATGTCAAATATATATACGCCATCTGACATATATAATATGACATATATAATTTCATTTCTTTACAATAGAGAAACAACATAGAGATGACACACTATTTTGGTTTCTAGTAGAAGCTCCTTTTTAAATAGTGGCTTGTATTTCGTCAATACACTGTTTAAGTCAAGCTCCCACTCGAGTCCCGCCTTTGTTTGTCCGTATTGGATCACATGTATTCACAAGTCTCTCTCTCTTTCTGTGTGTGTAACTTCTTTTGTCGTGCCACTGTTTTTCTCCTCAGTTCAATCTGTTCACTCCAAATATCAGAGCATCTGTTATTGGTCCGACAGTGCCACACAGATGGGCCCACCTGCTAACAATCCCGTGCCGCCACGCCAACGGTATTACAGTTTATTGGAGACAGTGTCTGTGAAGCTTTACAAAGTTAATCCAATCAGCTCGCGGAAGGCCTGGCTCGCCCGCTGCCAGCCGCTCGGCAGCTGGGTGCGGCGGAGGCGGCCAAGGAACAGTTTGCACTTCCAGACTCTACGTTTGTCTGACCTTGGCCCGATTCCTGGACTCCTCTTTGGCCTGTCGCCTTAAAACCTGTACCTGGCTTTTGCATCTCCCTTTTCACAGTCTCATTGAAAGTGTCCTGGTCCAATTCCCGCCTGAGTTCCATGGCTGAACCTGCTGTCATGGCGGTTCTGATGTGTCTCGTAGAGTTAGCGGTCTCATACGGAGTAGAAGAGGCATGATCAGTGACAGTGGTGGATGATGTCTTTCCTGCTGGGGCCTGGCTCGGGTCACTCGCCTGGAGAGATGGGATGATAGGGACGGAGCGGGTACGCAGCGAGGGTGGAAGGAAGGTGCCAGCGCGGTCGAGGTGGGTGCAGGGTACTTCGGTCCAGCCCTTCCGGATGGTGAAGTGAGACAGCGTGGTCCTGCTGAGGAGAGTGCCGACCCTTCCACCGGCTGAACCTTCACACCTGCATGGAGAAGAGAGGCAGAGTGAGAATGATTCTGCCACTCATTTACATGGTGACCTTTCTGTTCGAGACACTTCATCCTCAGAGAAATGAAAAAGGGCTGAAGAGCAGAGGATGGAGGCAAATCTGTCAATCTTGTTGACTTTTAATGCCTTATTCGACTTATTGTAGAAAAAGTGTAAAGCATTTAAACTACATATAGAGCTCACAATAGCTAAATAGTAATTTATAAATCTATTTTCTGAGCTAAAATGAAAGTCCTCCATCCAGCCAGAAAGAAACCAGGATTTTGTGTGCAATCTAATCAGATATACAGTATATTATACCCGGCAGGAGCAACAATGAATGTGCTAGACAGTTTGGTTGCTTTGTTGCTGTGGTTAGCATCAGACAAATAGTTGAATACTTGTATAGAGAGAAAACTAAACCACATCACAATATGGACTCAAAGGAAACATATACATAAGCTTTATTTGTAAAGTGCTTTACACAGTCACAGAGTCACTTCACAGTGAGATGGGTGACCTTTGCCGTACACGGAGTGTGAGTTTAGTGCGGATCAGGACTAATTGTGATTAGATTAGACTTGTGATTTATATTTTAAACTCTGATTCAGTTCACATTTCAAACATATTCAGGTGAACTGTGAAAAAGACTGAAATAAGCCTAGTAATAATATTTTTGAAGTAGACAGACTAAGAAAAGAATCACATGTATTATGAAACATGTTTTTATGGTTCTAATCTTTAGAATTAGACATTTTAGTCAGAATAAGACAAGACATTTTGTTATTGGAGAATAAAGTTAGAATTCTTCAAATATTGCAGTCTTAACATTCCATTAATAATGCAATTTTGATTCAATTGTGATTATTAGTGGAGCCCTAATGCAAAATCTATTTTAATAAGCTTTTGAACATCTGTCAATTACTACATGTTTTATTGCCTTTTACAGTAAACAAAAACTAAAACATTATGTACTTAAATTATAGTTCAATGAGTACTCCTTTAAGTAAGTCTTCCGTATATATTCCCTATTTTTCCTGACTTATATAGACAAATAATGTGATGCTGGTATGATAGGCAATCCCCCCAGTTGTTTACCTGTTCCTTTGTCTATTTCCCACAAGCTTTCACACAATTCTTATTACTCTATATAGCAGACATCCTGGCGTACGCAAACACAGTTTATCAAAATATTTCCTGTTGTGAGTGATTTATACAGTGATGCCAGGTCTAGGCGATAATGAACTGGCTGCTTGGAGTCTGTCAGGTAAAAGCTCTCAGACTGGGGAAGGATTTAGCATCACAAACACACTGTTCTTAGAAATACAAGTAGTATAAGGTTTACAGCAAAGCACAACACAGAACAATGGGAATTAGTGTGAATCATGTGTTAAGTATGGACTTTAAATACAGCTAGACCTAAAACAAGAAGATTCAGAAGTTAAGTTTTTGGACAAGTTGACTAAAAGCCAATGTTTCTAACTAAGGTGTCAAAATCAAACCTTTTTCAGCTGAGACATCTAACCAAATGAAGCCCATTCCGTTAGCTATCAAAACTCTATTTATTCTGTATTATAGGTTTAGTCAAATTTTATTCCAAAGTCAGTGTAAGTCTCTTGTATATTCTTGTCCTGGAACCTGTGAGTCAGGAGCAATATAACACTTTTCACTTCACAAAGCTTTTGTTTTTGTTAAATATTATAAAACCACAACTCTACAGTATACATCATACCATAGACATTTATACCATTTTATATAAATAGGTCAGCAGATCAGCTACAGCGCACAATCCAAAGACTAAACAAGTTTGATGCTTTTCTCTCAGCATGTTTCATGGCTGTGGAATGAGTGGCCTTTGTAAATTAGATACAAAGTTATTGTACTTCTAAAAATGCACCTTTATTACATTTGTCTGGCCCAGACAGTCAGAAAATACTGTTACTGTTACTTGCTTTGCTTGTCATGTGAACTGCATTGTCATGATGTCATGTCATGTGAACTGCACTTTGGTCAGTTGTAAAGTTCCTTATAAAATGAACACTAGAGATGAAGATCATGTGACTATTCAAATCACAATGATGTTCTGAGCTTTCCCACCGCTAAGAGATCTAGAAAGGGCCCAGGACACGCTGGAGGGACTAAGTCTCTTGACTGGCCTGGGAATGCCTCAGGATTCCCCCAGAAGAGCTGGAGGAGGTTGTGTGGAAGGGAACCCTGGAACTCTAGATAAACGAAAAAAAAAAAAAGGATAGATTGAATAAAAGCAAAATTAGGGATATTGGTTCCAGTATTAAAGAAACTGGCAGATATAAGATTTCATAAAAATGGCCACAAACTTGAGATAATGTTTTGTGTTAGAAAGAAAATGAAAGAATTCACTGTTGCTTGTCACTAATAATACTGTAAATAATCACTAAATTGTGATATTTGCTCACTTTAATCGTAACACTACAGTTTAATACCTTCCCTATCAACAGGGTAAATATGGTCGACGAGGATGCTTATGTCGTTAGCATGCACAGAGTAGACTTAGCCTAACCCTAACCCACACACCTGCCGAGACTCAGCGTTATATTGTCAACCTTCTGAGACTCTTTGTAGAATAACCAGTTTATAATCATTATTCTTTTCTCCTTCAATAGACTTTGTCCACCATCTCCACTAAAGCATCTCACTGTACTGATATGTACATATCTCTATATTTTTTTTTTTTTTTTTTTTTTTTATTTTTTACCTTTTCATGATCTGTATTCCCCTAAATAAAAGTCAATTATTATCTATCTATCTATTTTCCATCGGTATTAACAAGAAGAAGATGCACCCTTGGAGGTAAACGACGCACAAACATAAAACGTTGCTAAAAATAACTTGCAAATGAAACAGCGTCCTCATCTGACACGGCATGTTTTGACAATCCGATAATTACAATTCAATCCCCAGAGTTAATTTATTTATTTTTTCCAATTTTTTCCTCTTTTTTTCTGTTAGATGTTCACACCTCTTCTTTAACACTCCTCCATCTTTCCCTCGCTGCACCTCTCATCACGTTGGCGCTATCTTTCCCTCCTTTCCCAGAGATGAGACCCGGTCGCCATGGCAACAAGATGGATGGAGAGAGAAGAGAAAAGAGAGAGGGGAGGAGCTGCTTGTGGTAGATTTGTCTTATAAGGGATGTAAGTGCAAAAAAAAAAGGGTCATTTTTGGCCCAGCTGATGCTTGCAGAAAGAATTATCAACGGCTAATGAGCTCTAAATTGTTTTACTCTTATGACAACAAACAAAAGGAAAAGTATAATCGCGTATTTTGCCTTTGTGAATTTAGAAATCCTCATTAGATTCATTAGGAGTTTGTTTGTTATTCCACGCGAGGAAAGTGGGAATTTGCGGATGTGTGCTGTGGTTGAGTGATTGCTCCGGGATTATTTTTCCAAATCCGAAAGAAGTGTTGATTTCCACGGAGCTTTGTTTAAAGATGTAAATTATGGAAATGGGTCACTTGAAGAGTTTTGGCAGAGGATCTAACACGCGTCATTGTAAAAGACCGAGCACAGGAAATGTGGTAATGGCTAAAAGGAGGATTGCGCTGCACTTTGTGAATGAGAAAGAAGAAAAAGCATTGAGGAGAGTGTATTAATGATAGACGTAGCTCTTAACAAGGCCATCGCTGAAGTCTGTGACAGCTAAAGGGGAGCATGCTAAAGACTGCTGTCAAAACCAAGGCTCAAAAACAAAGACTGGCACGTTTTCAAAAGACTCTGACAGAATGATACAAGAGTGACAGGCCGGGCAGCTAATCCAATTTTAATAGATTCTTAAGTAGTTTACTGATCCCAAAGGAAATTCTAGTGAAGACACATTCTAAAGGTGACTAGGACAAATGTATAAACTTGAATGTAAAGATATCAAGTTTTTCACCATGTCATATGAATAATCTGAAAATTCTACAGAGCAAAAATTACACTTGATTATTTCTTTGTTGACAAAGGAGATTCTGAATATCTCTTTTTTTTTTTTTTTGAGAAGGCTGTATGTGACTTAAATTTGCATTCCACTTAGAATTAGATATTCACAAATCTTCTATAAAAAAAATTATCTAAATTCTGCTTAGTACAAGATTGTGCAGTTTGGCAGAACAAGCTACTTTAGGGGCTGATCATGCTGCTCCTCTGGAAGAAAATTAGACAAAGACTTTTGAAGAATAGATGAATGAATTAAATGAAGAATGAAAAGCATCTTTAGGCTCTATAAACAAAACAAAAAAACTCAACAACAAATAATAGTAGTGTGCTTCACTGGATCAAAAATGTCAAAATTGTAAAAAACGATGGTGTTCATTGGAAACAAAGCTCTTACTGACTTTTTTTACTTACTTTTAATCTACTCAATGAGTGCCTTGGACTTTACATCTGCCTATGCTAATTTTTATCAGTAAGGGTTTTTGTTTAATCCAATTAAACTAGTTAGCATTTTGTATTTATTCAGAAAGGTAATTAAAGTTTTTTTGGGGCAATAATAATTAATGTCATTGTTTTACATTGTGTTCTTTGTCCTGACAGCCCTGATACATGACTCACGTTGTCTTCAAACTCAAGCATGCACAAATCCTTCAAAACTATTAGATCATAATATGCATGGAGTATATTTAGCACCTCATTTATTAGACCAGAAGCTACAATGTGATTACCTGCCATTTGTGAGCGTTTTGCACTCAATTTACCATCAGGACGTATAACACATTCTACAAACACATCGCCTCAAACTTAGCATTTTACTGTCTGTGTGAGTCAGGGTTTTGCTCCTCCTTACTTATTTTGCACATTAGACAAAATGCTAGATAAATGATGCCCTTATGTCTCCTTTAATATGACTTCTAAATTGTTCTTTTCCATAATTAGCTTTCCCATAATTGGCGACTTACTCCACCATTCTAATGCCTTTATTATTTTGTTTGCACTGAGCTAATTACACCAATCATCTTGTCTAATGATTGATGCAATATATTGTCATAATTTATAATGTCGGCCCTGCTGGGTTCGCACATGGCATGACTCCTGCCTGCTGTTCCTAGAGAGCAAAAGTCGAACCGCAACTTTTTTAACTGTAGAACTTCATTTGCATTCATTGTCGACTCGCTCACTCACTTAGCATCTTCACCACTGGTCCCTAATCATGACGGCTAACTGCAATATTTTTGAACTATCACTCTTCTTCTATGGGATTTGCTCCATCCAACATTGATAAAATCCGTCTGGTTGTGGTGAGTGTCTAGCATTAGCATTTCAGCCACATCCTCTACTTTTCTCAACTTGTGCCAGCTCGAATGATCAGCATGTACTTAGTTATTTCCATCCCCCAGATAGCCAACTAGTGAGAGGTGGTTGTGCCAAAGAGTAGGTCTGCGCACACTGCTTTTTAATATAGTCCTGAATGAGTGCCAGTAGCTCTCCCTTCACTCGTGATAGCCATGGAAATAGGGCGGCTCGCTGTCCTCACTCGACACCAGAACAAGCAAGAAGCAGACGCATGCTAGAATGCAAAAGATGTCAGGGTGAGGAGAGAAAAAAAAACTTGAAATTAATCCACTGGAATTCACAGTCTTGCTCTCTCCAAGTCAGCAAGTTACCTGATGTGACTCTGGCCTTCATCTAGCATTCAAGTGAATTTTAGTGAAAACCAGGCTTCTTTGTATTATTACACTCAAAGTCATTGTGTTGACTTGATGATGCTGCATGAGTAAGAATGGCAAAAGTTGTCAGTGTAATGACTTATGGGCTTGGAAGAGTAGCTTATGTCACTGTCAATGCCAGCTTTATTTGCATAGCACGTTTACAATAACAAACACTGTCTAAAGTGATGGAGTGCCACTGCAGTCAGTGGAAGTGGAATCACAGGAAGGTCTTAAGGGCAAACATTTTTGCAGAACATCAGCATACACATGGAAAGATATATTGTGTTTCTTAAGAATAGAGCCACGAGAGTAGGGCAGGGCCTAAAATAGAGCCTTGTGGAACTCCTCAGCATGACTATAAGCTTGGAAGAGTAGCTTATGTCACTGTCAATGTCAGCTTTATGTGCAGCACATTTACAATAACACAAAGGAATGGAATGATGATGGAGTCAGTGGAAAAAGAGGCAGGTTTTATGGGCAAATATGTTTGCACAACAGCAGCACAAACATGAAAAGATATACTGTATTGTGTTTTTGAAAATAGAGCCAAGAGGGAAAATTAAAAAGAATATGGTTGGACCTAAAACAAAGACTTGAAGAACTCCTTAAATTACTGGTGCAGTGCTTGACTATGAACTGGGAAGAGTATAGTTTACTGTATAGCACTGTCGATAATAATCTTAGGAGAGTTGGTTCACTTCAACAATAAAGTTGAAGCTAGTTAAAAAAAAGAAAAAGAATGGCTTAGTTCAGTGTTTCCCAACCAGGGGTACACGGACTCTCGGGTACGTGAGTCCTCACCAGGGAGTACTTGGAATGATTGAGACTTTAATAGAAGGTGAAATGTATTTTTTGATAATATAGAAAAAAATATTTGTGATGATTTTCTAATAGTTTTGAAGCATTTCAAGCCAGCATTTCATGAAAACAAGAAAATACAAAAGCAACAATTGGCAGTATTCTACTATTAAACCATTTTGTTGACTGAAAAGCACAAGTTAGAGGGTACTTGGCGTGTGGAGCAAAATTTTGAAGGTACTTGGGGCACAAAAGCTTAGGAACCGATGGCTTATAGTCAATGGTCTACCACAGATATACTTAAGTATTTATTAACCTTTTCATAAGGAACCATTAATATGTTCAATCTGCATCTAGAAAGGTATAGACCATTTACTGTTAGTAAACAAGATGGCTGCGCGCGCGAACTGGTGCCCTGAGTGGTGCCAGTCTCAGGCTTTTCAAGCTACGCAGGTGCATTTTCATTAAAAAATTGCAAAACTCTCTTTAAAAACTCAATTTAACGAACGACAAGCGACTCCAGATCCATGTTATCTACTGAACGTTAGCATGACGTTAGTAAGTGTCCCGACATTCAGTGGCCTGATATTTACTTATATTTGATGGGAAAAACTCATGTGCAGAAGAGAAAAGCTTTGAGCTACAAATCCCTTGATGAGTTTGACGACGTAATTTTCGGAAAAGCACAGGAGGTGAGTTACCATGACATTGCTTAAGATTTTTGTGCAAGTTGTGTTAATTATTTATCAATTATCAGTGTAGAATTAGACTCACAGTAAACTGCACCTGTGTGGCATTATTTTGTGCTGATTTCTACATAAGATTATTGTATAAAAGACTCCAAGGATATACTTACATGACTCTGAGGCGATGTATTTGTTTTGATGGTGATCCCTCATTTTTTCTATAGATTTTAGCGGCAAGCTAGTTAGCCCAAAAAAATCCCGAGTTATAAAATGTGTCAACTGGTGCAAACCAAGGACCACATTAGGAATGGTCAGAGCTTCGTTTAAGTCATTGTTAATTTTTATAACCGTTTAATATCGTTAGTACAGCTTACTCGTTTTGTATAGAAACTTATGGGGAAACTCTGCGAGGGCACCAATGCAGCTCCGCCCCAAAATGACGTAGGCTCTGAACGGGTCTATTGTAGTTGAAATTAACAAAGTTATTTCCATACATTTATTTAAACTTTTACAGCACATTGTAACTTCAAAACTTATTTTCTCAAAACATGTCTCCCATGAAGATCAGCGTGTAGCACCAACACCAAACTTTGCAATAGGATCTTTATCAAGTGCAGTCTGACAATATAGCAATGTATATAACTTCATTTACTGACAATTTGGACAAGTTTTGTGAATTTTATCAAACCACAAAAACAAACACAAGAATACACTATGTATTTGAATCCAATCCATCACAATTCTCCTCCGCTCTCTCTACAAGTCACCCGACACGACTTCAGCCTTCCTCTCGGATTGAATTTAATTATTGCTTTTACATGCCGAACCATGAAGATTTCAATAAACCAATGGGCTCCGTGCACAGAATTTCAGTTGGGTGCGTACGTTCAAAAATGCTAACTTCTGTATGTACGACCACTTCCTGTTAGCGTTAGCCTTTAGACACAATTATGTCTCTTTTTAAACACACAAGTGTCTCTGGTGAAATATTCCTCTGATATGTAAAGTCTTTAACATGTTTTCTGTAACATTTACCACAACTGTCTGATCTAAAGAGGATTTAGTCGTTTTAAACTGATGTAGTGAAAACCTCATAGAAAAAACAAATAAATCCTCTTTAGATCAGACAGTTGTGGTAAATTTTACTGAAAACATGTTAAAGACTTTACATATCAGAGGAATATTTCACCAAAGGACACTTCTGCGTTTAAAAAGAGACATAATTGTGTCTAAAGGCTAACGCTAACAGGAAGTGGTCGTACATACAGAAGTTAGCATTTTTGAACGTACGCAGCCAACTGAAATTCCGTGCACGGAGCCCATTAAGCTCCCAAATCAAAACCATTGTGGATGACGGGGAGCATTGCCTTCGCGTCATCTGCTAATTAGCTCGGGCGCTGTTGTCGAATTTGTAACCCGCGATAACGCCAATGATTCAAGCACCATTTCTATCACTGCCAGAGACCAGCAGCGGCGGCGAGTGCGAATGGAGAGATTATGCACACGCACGCTCGGATTTTGGACTTCCCCCTAACTCTCTGATACTATTTGGGTTGAAGAGTACGCGGCAAATGAATAGTGACAGTCCCGTGCGAGAGAGGGCAAAGGCAGATCTCATTTATAAACGCGGGGATCAGATTTCACAAGCCACTTCTCCGATTTGAACCCAGAGCTCATAAAGCAGTTCCTCTTCCCAAAATGGAGCCAGTGCCATTCCAGCTTAACCTCAGTTAGTCCGGGGTTATGGACTGCAGATCTGTCTCAGCGAAAGCATCGGGGTTATTTCCACAAGCATGAAAAGGAAAACATGCTGGGGAAAATAGTTTGTAAATGTCATAGCTTTATTTGTTGTGACATTTAAGCATTTTCAAGCATATCATTTTGTTAGTGGCGTATGTAATTTTACGTCAACAAATAAAGTGTTGTAGATGTAAAAAGTGATCTTATAACATTAGGATATGAGTTGGATTAGGTAATATATGTATGCACCAAAGTATTGTCAATATCAACTAAAGATGCATTAAGACTTTGTAAGACGACGTTTTTATATTCTGTAGTTTTTGAAAATTTTAAAGTACTTACTCTGAGTTTATATTTATTTCTCTTGTAAGGATTTGTAATCGGTAGATTTACATTATGATAAATATATGACTAAACCCATTTTTTAATTTACAATAAAAAACTTAAAATCAATTTCTCCCAGCACAGATATTGTTAATATATCTATTCACATGAATATCAGTCCACATTGTCCTGTCTAGGGCTAATAATGTCCTGTTTTTACACCAAATCCGCAAAGTTTGTCTGAGGTTGTTGTTAGCATTGTGGCTAACTGCTGTTAGCATATTGGAATGTCTCCTCCTAACAACTGTGAAAAAAGCTTGAAACACATTGTAGTGAACAATTCTGACTCTTGGAATGCTTAAGATAAGTGAGGAAAATATGTTGACTAATACAGGAGTTAAATTAATTATTTTTGTTTGTTTACATTTTAAGGAAGCAAAAATCAAGTATAGCACCTTTAAATACACATATTTATTTTATTGCCTCTGTCTTTTGTCCACTATTACAGTCTGTAATTTAGAGATGTCACTTTTTTATTGGGGCATGTGTCTGGTGGTGTGTATTTTGGACAAGTTTAGGTCATAAATCAGAGGTTGAAGTTCTGGGGGACACATCAGGACATGTAGCTAGCAACAAAAAGCCAGACACACTGCCAGACACTCAGCTCACATCAAAGTCGAAACAACATATGACTCCAAAAGACACTATGTTAAAACGATTTGGGTAATCGATAACTAAGGATTTAATTTGAATGCACTACACACAAAATTTAAACTGTAGTTATGTCATGCAAAGAGCAAATTCTGATGTGAGTAATCTGAGAGACCATGTACAATTATTCTTTAAGTCTTAATGCCCACATCTGAATACTTTTTTGTATCAGTTTGTTAAAGGGATCCAATTGTGTGGGTTTTTTTTAACTATTTAGGTAGAAAAGAACATATGTAGAACAGTAATTTACCTTTTGTTTATTGTAAATCACAAAATTGATCTAAAACGGCTTAAAAATAGAAACAGCTCCAGTGACTTCTTGTTCAAAACTGCAGAACCTCCTCATTTCAAAATGTAACTGTAAGAAGCAACGGATTTAAAAAAACAAAAAACAAATTAATTATTGTTGGAAACTGGCTATGGGACAGTTTTGAATCATATATTCTTCACTTTGTGTCTTAATCTTTTGAAATATAATAAATTAATACAGACAGGTGGGAGGGGATAGGTGGTAGGTGAGAACAGGGATTTTCTGAACAGTTGAGCTCCAGCTGAAGAACAATACAAGATTACTCAAACATGCAGAATCAATTAAAATATAACTTTGAGTAAGCAAATGATGAGAAAAAAGCCATTATAACAAGGGTAAAAATAAAGTGAATTTTACATATATGTCCCCTTTAACTCTTGCATGTGTGTATACCATGTATTATTAATTTATTGGCTTTATTTTATCATTTAGAATGGCTTCTTTTCACAATAATCAAAACACTAAAATGTGATATTATGACCTAACCCTAGACATCCTTGAGTTGAGGATATTCAAACCATCATATTTCTCAGTACCATAGTAGCATTCCTATTCCATTTGATGCTGTATCTCAGAACCTGTTATCACAGCTCACCTCCTCACAGACTCCATGTCCGCCGGGTCGTCCTCTGTAGATGCCTGTAGCTGCTCCCTGTCACTCGGGCGCCCTCCATCAGACCTGTGGCTAGTTTGTGCTTCCCTCTCGGTACCGGCGGTGTGCAGAAGTAAGTGCTCTCTCTGCGCTGCTGGGCCGGACTCAGAGACAGAGAACTGCTCCTGATAATGACACGTAAAAAAAACAAAAAAAAAACAAAAAAACACAGCGTCAGGGGAAGAGCATCTCCACTGTTTCATCAGCTCACCTTTATCTTATTGACCTTTCATTACCGATTCTAATCAATGTTTAATTTGCTTCCTGTTGTGGTAAGTAACCTTGTAGCGCTTTGTAAGCAAGTGGGAGGCAAACAAACAGTAATGGGAAAATGTTTGGAGGCAAGCATTTGTTTTTCACCATCGGGAATTGACTGAATAAACTTCTGTGAGAAAATATACCAAACACATGAAAGAATCTTATCATCTCATAGCACTGACTTGAACTTGAAAAAATATCTCTTTATTCACAACATATATAGGCCAATAAGATTTAATGCAGATGTGCAGTTTTAGGTCAGTAAAATAAATTAATTAAATTAAAATGTGTGAAATTACATAAGGCAAATGTTATCAATAGAACCATCTGGTCATGACATCACTTTTGTCCTACTGAAAATGTCTTCAGAATATTGAAAATTGTGGAATGGAGGCGACTGAAAGCAACATTAAACAACTTCCAAAAAAAAAAATTGTAGCTATTTTAATATTAAAAGACTGACACATTTTTTTAGCTACACAAAATTAAATGTGGAAATTGTGAAAGAGGCAGGTTCCAGCCTTTTTTCCCCTCAAACGTCTGACTAAAATTGGTAAAATTCAAACTAAAACTGTTTCTATCCTTTGGAGCACAAGCAAATGGCTGGAGTCTTTTTAAAACTGTATCCCTGTAGTTTTAGCTTCTGATGACTAACAGGCTCTCACCAGAAGTGAGAATTTTCTCCAAACAAATGAAAAACAGAATATAATTTCCGCCTACATTTTTTTTTTTTGGATAGAAATAAGGATTGGTAAAGCTGCTGTTGACAGCTGAGACCTGAATGACACTTTGGCATATTTTGGGTTTTGACAATTCCTCTGCAAAAGCTGAAGCTAATTGAGGTCAAAATGAGTTTTATGGGATTTGAAATTACTCAAAAAAATTTGGTGGAGACTATACAAGTTCTTACAGTAGAAACTGAGTCTGGTTCATCCCAGTGGCTGATTTGACTCTAAATAAGAGGGACACAATGGGATTTTTATTTTTTAAACTCCAGGTGCTTCATAGTTTGTTTTTTATATATTAAACAAAAAGGAAATCTTCAAAATAAAGTGGGACGGTCCTTCGAAGTGTCGCCGGAATGAGAAGGGGTTTTAATGTCTGTTATGATCTCCTTTTAATAAAACAAGCAATGCAAAAATACAATAGTAAAAATCATTCAATCCGGCTTCGATCATCTTGATTTTCTGTACTTTTGATATTCAGTACTTAAAGGTGTACTGTTTTGACTTTTGGACCAAAAACAGACTTTAATAAATGAGTAATAAAAATATGTGTCTTGACTTTGAACACAAATCGAACAGTTATTTGGCCTGGAAAAGCGTGTCTTCTTGTATCTTTCTATAGAAAAGCAGCTCCTTTAGTTGTATTTTTTCCACATTGTTTTTATCCTCATTCAGAATGCCCCAAAGTATAGCTGTACTTCCGTTCTACTGACTTTTCACCTCTAGAAAGTTACACATTGCACCTTTAATCCCAACGTCTCAATAATACCAAGTTGCCTATTTTAATGTAATTTTTAATAGACTTTGACATGATCTATATGTTCAAGTTAAAGGTAAAATCATTTGCTACTTGTTCAGTGTTCAGTGGTTCTAACAATGATTTTATGCCATATCTTAAACCCCTTTTTCCTTACATTAGTGGTTAAAATTATGGCTAAACATGTTGATATTACTTCATTTACATTTTGTGTAATCAAGGAAAAATAGCTCAAATCAAGAGCAAACCCTGTCATTTTCAAGTGTTTTAGCATCTGTGGGCTGTTGTCGCTAAACTGCACAGAAGGTGGGTCATATTAATATTCCATTCAACTCCTCTGCTTCACCGTTACACAAGGGACCCATTTTACGCGGCCTTGTGAAAATAAGCATTTTATGGACGCCCCGCTGCCGTTAATGATCAGACGCCTGCCTCCTGCCACAGCGTACTGTTTTAAAACTGTTCTGTGGACAGTAGGTGTCTGCTTCAAAGCACAGCCCTGCATGAACACTATCAATAAAACTGGCTCTTCAGACGCGGATCAGGTACACTGCAGCTAATGTGTCAGGAAAGTAGCTCAAAGGACATTTAGCAGAGGGAAAAGCACTTTTGTATGGTATTTTTGTGTCTTTGTTCCCTCTAATGGAAGCATAGGTCACCTGATTGGCTGTTAAATAGTTATTACAGAAACACTATGCATCACGCTATGTAATTAGCCATAGGTGAAAATTAGCTAGGCGGGCGGTGTGCAGCCTTTTGTCTGTTGTGCTTAATTGTGGCACTCAGTCAGAAAGGTAAACTGTGTTCCATGTGAATACTTCATTAGAATACATTTTGTATAAGGAAATGTAATGCATATACAGTAGTGCATTGAACCTGCAAGGGTGACAAATACTTACAGTGTCATAACCTTGCCTAAGTGTAATAACAAAATTCCTAAAATAATAACTTTGTCCACCATGAATGTGACAGCAAAATTGTGTCATAATAATGCAATAAAAAGGTAATAATGTAATTTTTTTGACTAGCACAAATGTAATGACAAAAAAGCCATAAACGTAATAACTTTGCCTAACAATTGCAATAGCAACATTTCCCAAAATTTACTTTTGCTACCACAAACGTAATAACAAAATCTTTCCAAGTGTAATAACTTTGCCTCCCACAAATGTAATAAACAATTCCCTGTAAATGTAAAATAAGTTTGCCAATCATAAATACAAAAAACAAATTTCCAAAAATGCAATAACTTTGTCTACCATACATGTAATAACAAAAATAACTTTGATGACTTTAAATGTTATAATTAATATTTGCATCTATGTAATAAAAATGATATAATAACTTAATAATGTAATTCAATGTAATTCCAAAGCATAACTTCGGCAACCAGAAATGTAACAACAAAATATCAACAAACATAACTTTGTCTACCACAATTGTAAACACAATTTCACAAAATGTTGTAACTTTACCTTCCACAAATGTAATAACAAAATCTTTCTAAAAGTAATAACTTTGACCCCATACAAATGTAACAACAAAATAGATATAAACCATAAATACAATAACCAAATGTAAGTGTAATAATTTTGTGAAGTGTAAACATTTGGATGAAAACATAATAACTATTTTGCTAATTTATTACATTTGTAGTTATGTTGGAAATCAGATCGTATCAACAAACTGTAATTCCACCTTGCACCAGAAATAACCTGGTTTGTTGGTTTATCCCATTTAAACACTGATTTTTTTTATTTTTATTTTTTATTACAACTAAGGTTCGGTAGTTTTGCAAGAATTCTGAAAGACTCTCAACAAGTGCAATTCATTAAGTTGCATTTATGTTGAAGACTTTGATGCCATGATTAATGTTTTTGAGAAAAATATCAAAAATCCCCAAATGTTGAAATGTATTATCTGCAAGGGATTGGTTCCACCCACTTGTCATATTAATCTCATGGTTTACGGCTCTTTCATCTGACAACAGTCACACCGTTTGGATTTTAATAAAAGCACCGCTCTTTGATGCTATTGTGAAAAGTGCATTTGCATCAGACGACATTGAACTTTGTGCTAATTTATGTTTCATGTCTGACTTGTTCTCCAAGTACTTGTTAGCTCTACTGATGTGACCTATTTTATTCATCATACACATATTGACGCTTATTTTCCCAGCCAACTCTTGGGCTGCCAATGACCTGCCTTCTGTAAGCTCTTACATGCCATGATTCAAAATGTTAAAATGTCATGTGTTATTGTTGTCTTGCCAGTCCTTACACGATCAAATGTCTGCAGTAAAATACAGAAATAGTTGATGGCGCCAAATATTATTTATAACCTCTAATGTGTTTGTTTGGAAATCCTGACATCACATAAACATGTGCTAAATGTGGATAATTCACAGTTAGCAGACGAGCATGAATGCTGCAGTGGGATAATGTGTGTGGCACTAGAACAATAAGCATGGCTAATGTGCACTATAGCATTTGGCAGAGTTAGCTAGTGCTGTGTCTGATGTGGAAGCAAATGCAGCACTGTAGCTGAACTGGACTTAAATCAAATGGTTTCATTGGCTACTGTAATATAATGACAATATTTTTAACATTATGTGTGTATTCTTTTCTCAGCTGGTAGGTTTTATAGAAAAAGACCATTTCTCTCTGTCAGCTGGACAAAAGACATTTGGCCACTCATGGGTTCTTGAGAGGAGGTATGGACTATAATGTCCTCTTCAGACAGACATGAACAAGAAGTGAAAAAAATGTCTTCATCACTCGTAAAACTTTTGTCCAGTTGACAGAAGTGTGCAATTACTTCTTACCCCACGACCATGTTTGAACTCTGAGAAAAGACAAAAGGCTGAAATACCAATATTGGTGAAAATATATATCGTCATTATAAGTTTGGACTTTTATTTCAAAGACAACATTGCAAGTTTGTGCTATGTTTTTTGAATCTTCTGCTTTGTTTTTTGTTTTTATCTCACACACACACACCAGACTCAACATTCAACTTTTATACCTCTCCAAAACAACAACACCTCACACCTCTGGACTAGTCTGTTCAATTTTTCATTATCCTCAGGTCTGGCGATAGTAAGCTACAAACACATTTAGACAATTCAGCCGATATAATAATTTTTCCCCCTATATTTGGATTGTAAAGATTATCAGTTCATTTCCTTGTGCATACTAGTAATGTCCTCATGCTTCATCCATCTGTGGTAATGGCTAAACAACTAAACAGGTCATCTTTCCTTGTAAAATGCCATGCTAGTCAATGTTAGCATATTGATTTGCACTCACACAACACCAATTTCCTCATAATTCAGTCTCCGGGTGATTGACCTGACTGTACAATGCACACGCAAATGAAAACAATGATTGACTATATAGGCTTTCAGATCATTACACGTTATGTAGAAGCGGCTTTTCCGTTCAGAATCATCATCAAAGAGCGTACCGGATGATACATTACAGAACGTATAGAAGCTGATACCTATGTGTGGTAATACTGATGGATTTTAGTGACAGTCGTTTTACCTGACGATCCTTTCTTTGAGTGTTTTTTCGCAGGTCAATGGATTTAGCATGCTCAGAGTGTCCGTTTCATCCATCACAATCTGGTTGCCCACTTCCTGCTCACCCACTCCCACCCGCTGGAGCCGTTTGAGTGACAAAGCATGACCCTGGGCGACACTGACCAGGGGAAAACGCCAGGTCTAGTTTAGGTGAGGAAAGGAGGTGGTTTCACTGGAGTGTGGAAGAAATAAGATCTCACATGGTGGATTAGCGTGGAATACAAACAAGGTCTATGTTGTTAAAGTCTTTTTATGTTAAGCTGTGTTTATGTTTAAGGGTATTGTCTACTGGTATTGTCCTACTTCAGTGCAAAATGAGTAAGTTTCAAGTCAAATTATTGAGTTTTTGACTTGAATCAACATATTATCAAAGTAAAAAAAAAAATAAAATGTTTGTAACTAGGCTGTAGCCAGATACTGCCTCCACATACACATCCATCAGTCTGAAATGCTTAAATAAATATTCACATGATTGGTTAAAGTAGAGCAAGACATCTGTTCACAAATGCATGCTTTATTCTCCATGTTCAAAAACAATATAGTACATCGTATTGCTAAAATAAGATAGAGTACTTTAGTTGATGCTGCCATGTTTGTTAGGGCTCTTCACCAACTGCATCCTGCTCTATGATTGGTCTAATCTTCTGCTCATGGTGGCTGGGCCCAAATGTAACTATTGCCAACAAGGATTCTGCTGAGTTAGTGACCGTACAAATATCCCTAAAAGTCATCATGCGAGCTGAGACCCAATCTCTCCTTCAGAAAAATCCACTTAATAGAAATCTGTGAATTATTCATTGTGTGCGCTGTAATGCAAAATTGTGATTTGACTGGTTGATTAGAAAGCATTGCAGAGTAAAACCTCTTCTAAAGGTAGATTTTTATGGTTCCACAATAACAGCATTTGTACCCTCAGAGCACACTCCTTGAAAAGCTTTTTCTTGCTGCCATCACATGGGTAATTAGCCGTTATTTTTCATCCCACCTGTTCGTCAGTAACACCAGGTTGTTCCTTTTCCTCACATACAATGCGCTTCTATGAGATTAGTGTGTTGTGATTCCACACTTCTGAATTGGGCTGGTGGCCTGATGCTCTCACAGGCTCAATGCAAAGTAAAATGTCTTTTCATCTTTAGATTGCATTACATAGTGCAGCCAATGCACACCAGGACAAATTGATTGAATTAAGTCCGAGAGTAGCCAGCACTCAAAGCAAATCAAGGCTTTCTGTAAACAGAGGAGGTGTTTTAGGCAGCCAGTCAGAACTGTTTGTTTTTTCCAGCCGTTTGTCATCACTTTGGAGCCAATTGTTGGCCAAATCAAATAGCTAAATTTCCTTTTGTCAAAAGATGTGTTTGAGCAAGCGTGAGAGTTTACAGAAGCCAGAATAATATCCAAAATCAGACATTGTGATATACTATTGTGTTTGGCACACAGCTCTGCTGCAGAGGTGTGGTGCACTCAGGTAATGAAATTGTGTCTGGAGCCAAAACTATAATTTTAATCAAATGACTTTTTCTGAACAATTTCCTCGCTTCACAAGTGTCAAATAGAGTTTATATGCAGAGGAATGAACTCAGTTAAACCTGTATATCTCTGACAAGAACAAGAGCGAGTGCAGAGGAATCGTCTCTTCTGCTGGGCACAGACACACTTCACACAGAACACACACGTTCATTTCATTATGGTCAGGCAGCTGATGAAGTTTAAAGCTTTTCTTTTGCAGGTAATTATGAGGACTTTGGTCAAGATAGTTTTCAAAAGACTCCACTTTACAGCCAATCAAACAGATTCAATTAGACTTTGAGTTGAAGTGTACAGTATGGCCACTTTTTATGTTTAAGGCGCAGGCGCAATAAGTGAGGTTTTTTTAGACTGAAATCACGCCATGTAATGATACAGAACATCGCAAAGAGAAAGCAGGTCTGTAATTTCTCATAAGTGGCTCAAGGTTCAACTGGAAAAATTATTATGAATATATACTTTAAACTACTAAAGCAAGTATGTCTGAACAAAGATTTTAAATGCTTGGACTCCATTATCACTGAACTGGAATGCGAGAAAAGCTTACAGAACATGTCCTACTTAAGAAGCCATACAAGTTTTGCCTTTCCGTCTATAACTGCCTTCCTGTAACATTGTTCCTTCTTACCTGAAGCGTTTGCCTTTGGATAGAGCTCTGCTGAGGATCGCTGGAGGAGAAGCACCTACGTCATTGGCCTTCACACTTGCTCCGTGCGCACTCGGCTGAAACACACATTTAATACTGTATTAGACAAGTCTGCAGACAAGCTATTTCTTCACAGTTGATTCAGTTCTTTCAGTACTTCAACGCAGCAAATGAACCAGACGTTATGTACTGCATGTGTATGTATTTATGGATGCATTTAAAGCATCTTAAATAGAACAGAACAGTACATTACAATCTTGTGTGGATGAGATGCCACTTAAAAGTAACATTAAATTCTATACATTCTATTTTCTGAATCGATCCTTTGAGCTTTGAGTTGCTGTTCATACATCATCAGGTTGAAACAGACTTTTGAATGGATGAAAAACAAAAACATACTGAATTCCAAATGAGGACTACCTTTATTCTATTTAACAAAGTATAAGGAGACAAGTCCGGCAGAGTATTAAAGCCGAAACCGTACAGTAGATCTATCTAAAGCACAGCAGGAGTCCGTTCTCAGGTCGACCAGGCTCTTCTTATTGATAGGGCCTTAATTACACTTTACATTTTAAACTGCAGATTAGGAGGAGGCGCTCTGGCCCTCGCCGCTCTCCTGCCGCGCTCACAGAATTAATCCCACACGAGATTACATTAAGCAGCCCCCCACCCCTTTCATTTCTCTCCTTTTGTTCTTATCGGAATCAACAGCATTATCTTTGAGAGCTTTGACTACGCCGGCCCCCCGAGTCATGCCATTATTCTGTTTCATTTACAATCCCGTTTTCTTGAATTTCACACAAAACTCCTGTAGCAGCAATGCCTATACATGCCACTGGTACTAACTTAAAGCTTTTGAGCCTTTGTTAATAAATAATTTATTTTTATTGCCTTTCTGCATCCACATCACAACAAATCGTCAAAACAGTTGCTCCATTAGCACCTGTGCTCTTTCTGGCTTTAATATTCAAGTAGGACAGTGTGCCACATAGTGGTGAGGCTGAAACATGCAGTAAACATATAGCAAAATGGCTCACCTGCTTTACATTGGCCTGGATATTACAGTGCAGGGCAGGAGGAATAATAGTAATGAAAGAAATGGCCATAAAAACGGTTGTGGAAGTGGAGGAGCGTTTTAGAGATTTACTCAAGACAAGTTATGGCAGAAAAGACTTTTGAAAGTTATTTGAACTATACAATTGTGAGCTCATCCTTGTGAGAATATGTGTTTGTCACTGCATTATCTTGTGTGAATACAAATACTAACAAGTTTATCACCTTCTCAATCAGCCTTTGTCATGCTACGAGTGAGTGATTGAACTAGTCACAACGAAATGTGAACTTTCTGGGAAAAAACATAATTTTTATATAGACAAAATAGACAGTATATTATAATATCGTCATAATATGATGATACTAAATTTGTAATCTGGCTCCAAGAAAAGCTTTTTTTTATGTCTATCTTAAAAATGTTTTCAATCTAAAGGAGCTGATCAAAAAAGTTTGGGCTTTGTCCACTGAGCTAGATTAGCCATGCTCTCTGGAACAGTTACACCTTGCTTTTGTTTACTTGTAAAATGCTTTTGGGCACTCAGGCCGGCTTCTTTAAATAAGAAATGTCTTTTGATTGGAGTTTTAAAAGTCAGCAAGAACTTTTGAAAGGCATTACATTACAAACTCAACGTGTGAAACAACTACATTTTAAAGGAAACATATTGGGATTTTTTTGTATATTTTGGAAGAAGCTATAGCATATGCAGAGCAATAGTTCATATTTTGTTCATTCTTACACAAAAATGATCTAAAATGGCTATTTTTTATTGATCTCTACATGTTTTACTGAGATTCTGATTTTTTTAAGGAATTGCAAGTAAATACAGACAAGTGGGGGGGATAGGTGGTAGTTGAAGACAGGGATTTTCTGATCACTGGAGCATCAGCTGCTGGACAATGCAAGATTACTCAAACATGCATGAATCAATCTAAATACTAATGATGAGAGAAACTGCTGTAGCATGAGTAAAAACTCAGAAAAGTAGATTTTACATAATAAGTCCCCTTTAAAAAACACTATCCAAATGAAACGTCTGAATTTACTGTTGTGTATACCTTCACTTTCAAACTGCCTGCTCCTGTTCTTATTTTGCATGAAATATTATAAAGTGTTAAGTTAAATGTAACTGTCTAAAACAAGACAAGCCAAGTCATTCAACAACACTCAGTAAATATTTGCTTTTCAATGTATGGATTTAGTTTTAACAATAAAAAACTTAGATTGGATTAATGATAGTTTAACTGTGCAGCATTAAAGGCAAAGAAAGTTAGACAGTTTCTTTTTGTACGCATTAAGGCTTTCTCAGTAGTCTTTTGCGTTTATCTCTGCTGTGATAAGTGTACCGACAAAACAATATTTTCAACAGCAGAACACAACTCCAACGGCAAAGCTGAGCATGCTTTTGTAAACAAACTAAGGCATGTATTTAACCAACATAATTATCACAAATATACTTCTAAATGTAATTTAAGGACAGCATCGCATAAATTGAAAGAACAGACTGGATTATTACAGCTTTTGGTCAATAAAACACTTATGCTCGGATTTACACAAAGCTACAAAAAAGGTAAGCTAACAGCAGCACATTATCGACACAGACAAAAGACACACGCTGAGATCTGTTTGATTTTAAAGCTCAGTTAAAAGCCAGCGAAAAGTGAATTTTGTGAACGAAGCCTGGGGCCAATCAGAGCACTCTGCAGATCCAACAAAAAAGTCCTTCCCAAAAACGGCTCCCATGAGGTTTTTGATATTCCCCTGAGCTCCCGTGGCGTTACTTACACTAAACACAGACCGCCCATCGCCAAAACTCGCCTGAACAATTTGGACTGATGAATATCTCTATAATGTGAAATCCCCTTTAGGAGTTCTTCCACTTCTCTCCTTATATGCAAATACGTGACACGTTTATTGAATGTATTATCTGAATAGCTGTAGGAGTTAATTATCTTTGACGA
The DNA here is from genome assembly GCA_038363315.1 of Mugilogobius chulae. Taxonomy (NCBI): domain Eukaryota; kingdom Metazoa; phylum Chordata; class Actinopteri; order Gobiiformes; family Gobiidae; genus Mugilogobius; species Mugilogobius chulae. Next base: position 32,414,115 of record CM076401.1, on the reverse strand, counting down.
TTTTACCCGGCCCTGTGGTCATGCCATTATCCCTTTTCTTCCCATGCTCGCTTCCTTAAATTTCACACTGCTGCACGTGACTTTACATTGGGGTTTTCTCAGACGATAAGCCTATTTTTCCTGCCTTCCTCCTCTCCTTCTCTTCTCTCCCAGAGGGGCCTGTTACTGCTCTTCACTAGTCGTGCAAGAAAAAGCTGGAGCATTTTGGCCACCCGCTCCTATACCCCACGGCGCACAATTCCTCACTTTCTGGAACAGTGGCTGCAGCAAACTTTCGCCGCACTGTAGTATCCATGTCAGAATAAATACATTCAAGTAGACAATAGCAGGATGCAACTGAGCTGTGATATGTATTCCAATGTTGATGTCCTGGCTGGCTGTTGTTTGCTGGGGCAGATAAGGTCTGGGGCTATTTGAGTTCATTTTTATTTCATTTTTTTTGCAAGTTTTTCACTGTATTAAACTGACTATACCAGCTTTTTCAATTCAAGTAGAAATTAGTTTGCAATGTCCTGGCTACATCTAATAATGTCCAGATTGTTCCCCAAACTCTTCTTGCTTGTTGTTGTTAGCATTGTGGCTAACTGCTGTTAGCAAACCGGCACGTCTCGCTCCTAACAGCTGTGAAAAAAGCTAAAAACACACCGTTTTGAACAACTCAGAGGCACAGAAAAGCAAAACATGTAGACTGATGTAGGAAGTTTAAAAATATTTTTTTCTATTTGTTTATATTTTTAAGGAAGCAAAATCATGTATAGGCCTACAACCTTTAAGTTCTCACTTTATTCTGCCCGCCCACTTTTGTTGGCAGTGCACTTTCTGTTTAGCCTTGCTAAGGTAACTTAGCTTGTCTGATTAGCTGGGTAATCTTGAATATATATAGCTACAAAATTAAAATAAAAAGAAAGTCTAAGCTAATAATTTAGGCTAACAGCAGCTAAATCGGACACTGGCTAAAAAGTGGGTGGGTCAGAATAAAGTGAATAGACTTTATGTTTGTTTTTCGCAATGGACTTATTCACACATTGTATTCAATAACTTGATTTTTACAACATTCAGACCTACTGACAAAAACTAGCCTGCTAACAGTATTACGGGTACCTTTTGGTGTAAAATTTACTCTAGCTGTAATAAAATATTTTGTAAAAAAAATCTGCGACTTGTTCAAATCAGGGTACTGTATTCTGAACATTTAGATTATTCATATATTAAATATATCTTTAAAAAATAAATTTCAAAATGTATTTCTCTGATAAAACAAACACGTGACATATACCATGGTTTCCATGTATACATAAATATATATTTGGCCATACCAGCTGGTTCAAGCCAGATCCTGTTAGATTTTAGAAGCTAAGCAAGTTAGGGCCTGGTGAGTACTTGGATGGGAGATCGCTGAATCACCAGGTGACACATTGGGACGACAAAAGTGGACTGTTGTTGTGTCCTTGGGCAAGACATTTACCCCACAGCTTTCTCAATGTCACTGGATGAGTAGATTTCTCAATGTCACTGGATGAGTAGATCCTTGATTGTAAAGCACTTTGAGTACCTTCAAAGGTAGAAAAGTGCTATATAAATAGAAACCATTTACAAATACCTTAACATGAAAAAGATGATTTGACTTGACAACTAAAATGATCTACCATTACAAAAGCCTTGTTCTTTTGGTAAATAATATTTCTATCAAAATATCTTTTTAAATCAAGACATTTTCACTGCTGTTGCTTTTTGCAGTGTGGCCTTTATTATCCTGGCTCAGGCCTGTGGTGATTGGTAGCACACATGGGAGAGTAGTTAAATCATTCAAACCTGAAGCTTAGCCAGTTTGATCCAGCTCCTACCAGTCCTGTTATTATGTCCTTGAGCAAGACAATTTACCAGTGGGAAAGGCAGCAATTTGGCCGCCGCATGATTTGTATCTTACCACTAAGGACTGAAGGAACAATATGAACTTTTTGGAGTTTTAGTCATGTTCTAACACTGCTTCCTCACAAAACATGGCTCCCCTCTGAGCCTCTGTCATAGAGAGAACTCTGAGATTTTCTGCACTGCTTGGTTCGTCCAGATTAGTTTTTTCACATGAGCATATCAAGATCATATCAAGATCTCACGTTTTTTGCAACCAGCAGATGAAGCTTCAAACTAGGGGTGGACAACTAAGGGCCATATTCAAATCTAGACCTGACCGTGATCATTGATGCAACAAATTTAGAATTTTACAAGACAGCAAAAAATATAGTCTAACCCTAACTTTAAAGTTCTTTTCGGAAATTTAATCTGATTTTGAGTCATTTTAATTTAATTGTCTCACTGGTTTCGAAGAGGATTTAGAGATTATTTGGCTTGGAATAGAAACATCAATTTATCAAATGTTCTTAACCCGTTAGCAAAATTTGACTCAAAATAAGAAGCAATGTCTTCCAACTAACCTGAAAATACAGAATTTGCCAATATTTCTAAAATTTTAGCTTGTCTTAAAATGTATATATTGCAGTATCTCTGTAGAATTAAGGCTTTTATGTATAATATTGTATTAGTAATTTATTGTAATTAGGGATGCACCAATCCGATACTGGGATCATATTTCAGTGCCTATTCAAGACATTTTGCTGGATTGGGTATCGGCTCCTTGATATTGGTTCAGCCGATATCATTTTTATGCCTTTAACTGGACATAATGAGACTAATTTATTTACTGGTGTTGAGCCAGAACGTCTTATAATGTTTGGCATTTTATTCAGATTAAGTTGTTAGTTATTTACACTATACTTAACAGTTATATAAAACTATATAAACTTTAAGCCAAAGTATCGGATTGGTATCGAAACTGAAAAAGCTGGATCGGTGCATCCCTAATTGTGATCTTTATTAACAAGACCGCTGCAATTTGCCCGGGTCTACTCTAACCCAAAATGCAAATCATACATCATATTTATTTTGTGTTTACTGCTAGATTTGAGATGATTTTGTGCTGCTTTAATATTGTTTCTGTCCTTTTGTAGTCTTGCTTATGTCCTCAGTTTATCATTTGTTCCATATCCCATTCCCTTATGGACTCACAGTGGTTCTTCAAAATGAAATCCAAATATTTTCCCCAGTGAAAAGTTTAAGAATCACATATATCGACTATATTACTTATTCATGCCTTATGTCGGTGCCAAATGTGAAAAGCGTGAACAAACACAACACACTGTGGATTTATTTCAAGGGGAAAGAGCTATAAAAATGCCAGCGCAATATAGATACAAGAAACAAGGTAAACATAACAAATAGACCCGCGCTATGCATTGGGAGAGAGACGTTAATCCTGCCGAGGCTTACTGTCAAAATTGCGGGTCTTGAACTGGCCATGATGGGATATTTGACCATTCTGTGCCAAGGACAAACCACACACACACACACACGCTAGCTTTACTGCAGAGTGGAGAACGCATTAGAGAGGCAACCATGCAGCTCAGGTGAGGAGGGAAAATGTGTGCTCAAGACAAATACAGCTGCTTTCCACTTAAAATACAAGTCTGTGTTTTAGGGAGGCATTTCAGACAGTGTGGTGATAAGCACTTGGATGAATGGAGAGTGTTGGGTTATGCTGTAATCCTGGTTTGTAAAGAGTTGAGAAGGGTATGTTATGCTAAATCAACTCATTTAATGTTGTTTTCTCATCTTAAGTTTGTGTATTTTTGATTGATTTCTGCATGTTTGAGGTTTTCAGACAATTCTTGTTTTGATTTTTCACAACACAGAGACAGATTAGGATTTTAAAATGCCACATAGCCACTTCAAAGAAAACAAAATGAGGAGGCAAGACCTTTTTTCAACTATAATACCATTTTGAATAAGCTTACAACAATGTTAAATAATGATCTTTGTATGTTATTATTCTATTTAGTACTTTTAGTAGAAAAAAAAAGCTTATATGTCTCTTTTAAAGCTGCTATATCAGATGTTTGCAATCCAAAACAGGAAGTAAATATGTATTCTATTTAACCACATCTTGGCTTTTACAAATCCTCTGACACAGTCAGTATCCATGAGCATTATTTTTTTGCTGCAAATACGTTTTAAGAATATCTTTTTTACAGACAGCAAAGTGAAAAGGTGAACCATCCGAGCACAACCAATCAGATTGTTTGATTTTGTAATTCAGACAACACACAGCAATCAAACTTTGTCACAAAGTGCTCAAGTTGCAATACACTTTTTTTGTTAAAAAAGGCAAAGTTGACTAATTTACAACAAAGCGGGTAGCCAGCTTTAACACAATGGTCTTGCTGACTTGGACACCTCTGAGGTGCCTTAATGTTGTGTGTGGCTATGTCCTGGGTGTGCTGCTTTGAAAAGTAACCCTAGTTTCTCTGCTGTAAGTAGCTCAGATCTATTTGCAGCGAAAGCAGAAAAAAATGTGTGAAGTTCAAGTTATGTAAGGTGGCAGACTGCAGAAACATAATGCATAAGTATACAGAGGCCTCTGGAGACCTCAGACGCCCAACTGCACAGGCAAGTAGAGACCATAACTACTAATAACTACTATTACTACACTTACCGTCTCACTGGTGATGATGGAGATCATATCATTTTGAGTCTTTATGATTTTCTACTTTGTTGTGACAGACATTGTGGCTAAATAATGCTAGAGTTTTTCCACTGACAGCAGAGGTTTTTATGACTAAAACTCTAACAATGGTTTGAGAAGTGGAAGCAGAATATACAACTATACCGGGCTTTTCAGCAGTATTTTTCTGAGGGACAGACCTTTGGTGGGCCATGGCCTCTGGGCCGGAGGTGCATGATGCAGCAACACTTTTAACACAGATTATCCACAAAACTAGATTTGTTTTCACTTTGTAAACATTATATATATTTTTTTTGTGTGGAAAAAAAAAATAACAAAACAAAAACAGCAACAACAAACATTTAAATTACATTTCTCTACAACAGTGATTCCCCCCCAGTTGGGACCCCTCAGGAGCCGCAAAGCAAAATCTGGTGGTCGACAGATGATTTCAAGATGTAATTTTGCAAATATTACTCTGTTATTTAATAAAGTTTTACATTGAAAACAGTGTATTCTATTTCAATCACAACAAATAACATAACACAACAAACTAGGAATAAAACTAGTTTTGAATCATAAAATCAATACAAACATGTATCTAAATTTGCTCTGTGGGTCCTGAGTTGCTGGCATGTTTTTTTTTTTGGGTGTCCCAGTACTGAAACATCCTTTCACCGAAAGAAGTTCCAACACATCTAATGTGAGCCAGGTCACTACACCTTTATTAAAAGGTGCTGTTCTGAACCTCATGATACACATTAAAATGCAAACTAATTTCACCTGAGTAGAAGCATTGACTATACGTCTTGGTGCTGAACTGTTTTATACAAAGCAAGACTTTAAGCTGAATCAAACACTTACTACAAAAGTCAGGTTGGTATAAACAACCTTTAGTATTGTCAACTATGTCATTATCACAAATATTCTCTTTTAAAAACAAAGCCAGTGCAGAGAACAGTGAGTTGCGATGCTTTGCGGCTCGGTTAGAGTATTGAAACTGTAAAAATGACATCATCCTAACAGCGCCTTTGTCTTTCTTCTTTTCCCACAATGCTTTGTTCCCTTTTTGTTGCACGATCCAGAGAGCAGCAAAGCTCATCAACATTAAAGGGTAAGTCCATTGTTTCCGAATGACGCAGAGCTATGTACATTAGCATTCTACATTTAACTCACAGCGCCATCTTTAATTTCAAACTCGCCCCGACTTCTAATTAATCAGTGAGATACGTACAGACTATCTGCCACTGCACTGTCAAAACATTTCCCAAACAAGTGGCTCATCCGCATTTTCATTTCTTTTTTGTCTGGTTCCACACTGTCTTGCTTAATACAATTAAACCATAACTACACACAGACACACACTAAAACACACAGCGAATCCACTCATTATAAGGGAAAAGTTTGATCTAGCTATTCAGTAAAATTGGCAAACGTTAATGATTGTGCATTCTTTTGTAACGCCAACATCAAGCAACATTCAGGCACAATTCTCTTACATTGTGTCAAAGCTTTTGAAAAACAACTTTTCATCAAATGTCTTTGCTGTAGGCTATTGATTAAAATCTGTCTAAGGGCTGTTATTTCTGATGACGCTTAGAACAGTTGTATTGTAGAGGCCAGTGTGTGCTTAAACTGTTGTTTTTATGCCCCACACTACTCTTTTCAGTTACACTTTATTGTACTTTACACCCTATGCACCTATTTCAACAATGTAAGACTGTAGCATTCGACATTTACTGTGCAAAATACAGCCAACCTTGATTTCAAATTAAAGCCGGGATATGTTGAATAAATAAATATATAAATACTGGATGTATAGGGATATTTGTGGAAAAGCAGGTATTTAGAATATTCTTCAGTTATGACAAAGGCAGATAAACATCATCGCTAGTTCCTTTGAAAGACTTTTAAAAAAGTGCGGAGTAGAAGCAGAAGGTACGACTAATTTTAATACAAGAAACAAATATACAGTATACTAAAAAGCTACTGCTAAGACACCTTAGCTATTGTCAATTTTATGTTATAGCAAACATGTTTTTATGATAAACATTTATGCCATACTATTGCCCAGCCCTTTATGAATTGCCATCATTCCAGGGAGCATAAGATAAGATAATAAGATAAGATATCCTTTATTTTCCCACAATGGAGAAATTCCAGTGTTGCAACGCAAATTTTAAGAACAGCAAGGAGAATAGGAAACATGCAATCAAACAAGATAGTTTAAAGTAGACTTATAAAGTTACAATAGTTAAAATAGTTAAAAATGCATTCTGCTAATGTATTTTTAAACTTTTCTAAAAGAAAAAGAATGCATCAGCACATACTGTAAGTACATACTGTATATACATAAATGTGAGCGACCAACTTGACAAATGTACTTTCTCAAAGCAATGACACAGTGCAGGCATTGTACATTTTGAAAAACAAAAACAAAACTGTACCGGGCTTTGCTTGGTGAAATAACTTCAAATCAGTAACAGATATTGTCAAATTATGTTTGGTGAAAATGTGTTTGCAGTGTCTGATCCAATAATAGAACATTTTGTGTGCCTGTTGTTTAATGCATGGCCAGTTGCATAGCTTTTCCGGCATGACTAAACTTAAGACAGTTGTGATTTCCAAAGTCATCGTGGTGAATAATAACAAGGCTTGGAGTGCATAGCATTAGCAAAACATGGGAAAAAAAGCTTAAAAAATACATCTGTTTGTTTATGTTTTGTCAAAGCAATCCTTTCTTTATGTTCAACAGCATTATGAGATTAACTAGTAAACAAATGTGTTAGTTCCTTATGGCTTCTACAAGTCGATTCATCGTAACCAGTCAATTAGGTTCGGGAAGCATCTGTGGTTACCATGGAAATAATGGCAAATCCGCCATGTTTGTTGACAGTTTAACAGAACTTCCATAGGAATACATTAGACAAAACGAAAAAAAAGAACACAAAACTGAATATGAGAAAGAAACAGCAAGAACAGCAAGAACTCGAGCTACTAAGCAGCAAGCCCACCAGGAACAACTTAAGTCCGCAATCTCAGACCATGGTAGAGAGAGAACCACCTGATGGACTGGGACAACGCCAAAGTCATAGGCACCGAAAGCAACAAATACCATCGCTGGATCAGGGAGGCCATCGAAATCCGAAAACGCGCCCACCAGACTGTAAATCGGGACGAGGGGGCGTACCAACTCTCTCACACCTGGGATACAGTTCTGAAGAGGTTGGACTGCAGATGGCGCCATCGTCCTACTGTCCCAAGTAGGAAAATGGCGCCAAAACCTGTATAAACCAGCAGACCAGACACGTACAGGAACACCAAGTGACACTTCTAAAGAAGTAGAAGTCTTCAAAGTAGTCATCTGGACAGTGTTCGAAGATCAAGACGTTTTGACTCTCATCCGAAAGTAATTTTCAATCTGATGAAAATGCGATTGAAAATGACTTCGGATGAGAGTCGAAACGTCTTGATCTTCGAAACACTGTCCAGATGACTACTTGAAGACTTCTACTATGGATCACTCCTGATGAATGAGGGACTACGCCGTCACTTCTGAAGAAGGCTACAGTGTGCAGCCGAAACTGTCAAGGTATGAATACAAACAGAGGTCTGTTTATAAGAAAAACCAACATATAACTGTAACAGAAGACCTAATGAATCTAATCGGATTATTAGTCAAAACGATTAAAAAAAGTAAACAAAACAGCCGTGGAACCCAATAAACTGCTGGGACATTACTTCAAATCACACAATGAGCTGAGAAAATTTAATTGTATTAAGAGACTTTTGCATTCTAAACAACCAATCAATTCAAATGAAATTATAACAACCCAAGTTTTCAGTTCCCCAAATAATCAATAGTGCACACCTTACTTCACATTTTGCAGCTTGCACATAGTTGACATAATCTTAATGGTCATTAAAAACTAATATTCCCGTCTACATTTCCACATAGCCACTGCTCTGAAGAACAAGAATCCGTTTTTATGGACTTAAAGCACTCACATCTCTGCCGTGTGCCCCTAGTTTCCACTGCCTGTATAAAAAATGCATACTATCTACTTGGTCCTAGCTTTTCATCATTCCTGGGGCGAATCCTCTTCTTCCTAGTTAGCCACCTCCAGTCCCGCTCTCCACTAATGGGAATTGACTTTCTTATCTCCTATGTGCTTGGCCTTATTCTTTCATGTAGGCCTGTCTGGTGACATAATATGGACTCTCTGGGTTTGATTGCGTCGCTACACACAACAGAAACAGCCAATAGTGACCATATCTCCACATATACTAGTCTTCACATCTGTATCGAAAGCAGAACACAGTTAGAGCTAGCTGGAGGCAAAGTGAATTTTAGCTACATTTAAAAAGCCCACCTCAAAATCAATAGGAGTTTCAGGTGTAGCTATAATGAGAATAGTTAATGCTTTTACTTTGAAAACGGCTACGTGCGCAAGGGAACCCGAGCCCTTAAGCTGTCTTCAAAGCCACCACGACTCCATAAAGGAAAATGTCAATGCGAGCCAGAGGAATACAAGAGTTGCGGGCTAACTGTTGTAGCAGCAGGCTCAGTTTTGATCGGTCGATAGTGATTTGAAATGCAAACTAGTGAAACTCAGGCAAGAAAGTTGAGATAACAGCGTTGAGGGAGGTTGGGTCGAGATGTAATTGCCCTTCGGAGAAAAAAAAAGATGTTGTAGGCTGTTTGATTATCTTCATGTTATGTAATGTAACTTTCAAGTCATTTCTCGACAGCTAACTTTTGTACTTGTGAATTAGTAAACTTTGTGTTTTCCACTAAAATGTGCACGATAAATACAGCACATTGTGAGAAAATGAGACCACTGAGTACTGTCTGAACTGAATAATGAAGATGTTTAGTTCTAATCAGGAGCCGAATGCTGCGTTCTGATTGGCTGTGCTTGGGTGGTCCTCTCCTGTTTCACTTTGTTTTTTTCAAAATAATAAGCCGTAATAGCAACCAAAATGAAGACATGTCAATATTAACAATGGCTTTATGACAGGAAGTAGTTCAGTTTAAAACCTAAATAGTGTCTGCTGTGTCAAAGTCAGCTACCAATTTTGAAGATTTTGTTTTATATGTCTAACATGTGTCTACACTTAATCATGAACAGTTTTTAACAGCTGATCCATTTGGATGTAAGAAGAAAGTGAGAACGAACTTTGGGATGGCTGCAAACAGTCTAAAATACACTTTTTTTTTGAAAGATTAATGTGTTTTTGTCAGCTATGACACCGTTGTGTTACACTTTAAGCATTTTAAATCAAATTATATAAAGCCAATAACAGAGTATCACATTTTTCTAATTTAACTTAGTTTAGTTTACAAATTACATTAAATTACAATTAAATTGATAAAATCTCCTCAGTGTTGAATAAGATTCTTTTAGGTCAGGAACAGTGTCTTTTTTAAAATAAGATGAGCTTGACCATCACAATAATGCACTTTTCTTATGGTCTAAGGCAGTGGTTCCCATAGTGGGGGTTGTGTAGGGTGTCACAAAGCAAAATCTGGGGTTGCAAGATGATTTCAGATTTAAATGTACAATTATGACTTTTTTTTTAGAACTTTAGCGTGAGGTTTGACTAGATTTTTGTAAATGCATTTACAAAAATAAATGCATTCACGCCAATTTAAATGGTTGAAACTTAAAATTTTATTTTGCTGTGGGGGTTGTGAGTTGGTTACATAGTCATTTTGATTCAGATCAGATGAGCTTGATTGAGGTCAGTAGTGAGCAGAGTCTGATTTTGTTCCAAGTGATTGATGACCAAACAGATACAGGTTATATCTCCCCCATAATGCAGTGCTAATCTCAAGGCAGTTCCTCTGACCAGTAAACCCTCATGCATGGCAGTTCAAAAGTCTTGATTTCTCAAACCAGATGACTACTTTCGAAGCCTTTTAGAAAACATTTGGCAAACAAAATGATAGATTACACACTCTACTATGCTAAGCTATGTTTAGCATCTATAACCATGCACCTGCCTCCTCGTGTCTCCTCCAAGTAAATCATCAGCTCCTAGATCTGCAAAACACATACTTGGGTTGAGCACCTCTTCTATCCTCACTTTAACTCTGTGGATGACTTTGAGTATGTACACTGACTGTGCCATTCTGTTTAAAAGAGAATTCCATCAGAGCTCCACAGATGGCTCCGACATATGCTGCTCCATAGCACCTCCAGATGTGCATTCAACACATAGAGTGTCGCCATGCAAAAGTCACACTATAAACACAGCGTCCAGGAGAGAGCCAGGTTTGCACTCAAAAGTACAATAGCAGGTCAGTATTGGCAAAAATGAGAAATTCACTACAAAAAACTGTTTCATCTCATTTAGGATCATTTCAACTATAGATATTTATTGTGATACCAAGATTAGTAGCTTTGATTAAAGGTGCAGTGTGTACGATTTTTAAGTCAAGGCTTTGCAATCACAATGATGATTTAGACACCTTTCAAATGCAATGATAGATATACTACATTTTTATTTGCTAGTCTACTAGATTTATGTCTTCTAAATAAAATCAAACATAAGACTAAAGACTACTTTAACACTTTGTGAGTAGCCTACATTTAGTGTTGGGAGGTTGTGAATGCCCACAGGTGTTATTTTGAAAATGACACAGATTTGCCTTTAATGTAACAGATACAGTATCTAAACGTAGATATCTCCATAGAGATGTGCATATGGCACTAACAGACCAAAATATAAGTCAGATATGTGGCATTTCCATTGTATTTTGAGCAATGAAAACAACAATTGTGTAATAAATTCTTGATCTAAGCAATATTTGGATGAAAAGGATTTATATTAAACACAGGGCTGGGCGATATTGACAAAAATGAACATTTAGTTATTTTTGGCACATCTCGATAACAATATTAGGACGATATTCTGTCAGTCCCACATAAACTTGTTAAAACTGGTCATCAGATTTGTTTCTATACCAGAAAAATATATGACTTTCTCCAGTGTTTATCATGATTTGACTTTCTTAAAAAAAGATTTGCCAAAAGAACAAGTAAATTTTGTTCTTCTTTCAGAAGCTTTTTTTCCCCTATTCACGTCAGTGTTTTTTCTTATATTTTATTTGTTCCATTGTAATTTAGTGAACCAATAAAATTGACTCAAATAAGTAAATACTTCAGCACATATTCTCATTGTCAATTTATTAATTTTTTCTAATATTTATTATCAGACAATGTTTGTTAAATTAAGTACAAAGTGCAGCAATCTCTCACTATATCTCATTTTGGTACAATAACTGCTTTTCATGTTATTTTCTGCTAAGTTCTTGTTTTGCATGGTTTTTTTTTTTTTTTTTTTATTAAGCAGTTTGGTCATTTATGCACATATGAATATACAAACATTTTTTAACCTTTAGACTTTGCCACGCTTTTTTAGTTGACAATTGTCGAGTGAATATGTCTTTATTTGACCAGAATGTACAAGAAACATTCTAAACAAAGAAATAACATGTTATACTAAATACATCTTAATACAACATAATACACTTACTGTTGAAGTTGCATTTCTTTCACTCTATAAAAGTGAGTCAAACTTTCTCTCCAGTGAGTCACGTCAGCTCTAAATCAGAAGATGAACATCAAACAAACATCGATCTGGATCCACACCAAAAATCATTCTCCTTTTTTCACGCTTGTTACTTCTGGGACAAAAGTTTTACACCACATTATGAACCCTTTAGTTGCATTTTTCTCCAGCTCAAACTTTGGTGTAAATGTAACGTGTTGCTGTCAGACTTCCCAGCATGCATTTGAATGGTTGTATCGGGAACAAAAGACGGCGTTTTTGTCAAAGGCAGGTGCACAGTGAGGATGAGGAGCAGACAAAAGTCCACGTTGAGCTTTGTCGTGGTGATGATCCCACAGCACAATCAGAGTGTCATTAACCTCCTCTCCAACATGTCCGCCCCTCGTGTAGCCCGCACAATGGAGACTGTGACACGCTGGAAAGCTTTTCTACGCTTTGTTCTGCACTGGGAATATGGATCACACACTTGGTTAAAATTGTTTTATTTTAGAATAAACTAGAGTACCAATAAAATGACTTAAATTGTATTTCCCCATAGCACAGATATCTTGTAAATGTATCTATTCAGGTGAAAATTTTATTCAATATATACTGTCTCAACAAGTCTCACTGAAATGCGTGTCTATTGGCGGAATGTTATTGGCGGATCATGAGCATGTTTCTACGTTTTTTGCTTGTTATCATGAAGTCATGTGGACACATTTTCTTTGGGTTTAGCAGTTAAATTTAGGCCTGAAGTTACAACAAATGGATGAGTTTAGGTCTGAGGCTTGGAATTGGCTAACATTAGGATAAGTAATTAGTTTGTATACACAAAAATAATTGTTTCATTTAAATAGAAAAAGAAGAAATATGTGGTATACATAAGCATTTCAGTAAGATTGAGTTGCCTGTCTTTGTCTTAAAATTTCCATTTGTTCACCCAAATCCATGAAGTTCCTCTATTGTTGTTGTTGTTAGCATTGTGGCTAACTGCCCTAAGCATACTGGTCATGGATCTATTATATTATCCGGATACGACATTGATAGCTTGTAGCTGCTGTAGCTAGCCACAGTGGCCGCTCCATTGGTACTGCACTGGGAAAATCTCTCTACAGGCTAGAAAGCATTTTTTTTCCTTGAGCGAAGATCTACAGCTCTAAGATGGTCCGTTTTTGTGTGAATTCTTACTTATTTTACATCATAAACTTATTTTCGATTGAAAAGGTTTTAGTTTTGTATAAAACAGCTTACTAAGTTTTAGCTTCGCTTACTCTGTAAATCTCGCTCTGATTGGTCCAAACGGTCAGAACGCCTTGCTCCTCGCAGAGGAAACACAACTACACATGTTCCTTAGCATGTAGTGCATCTAGCAAAAAGCTAAAGCTAACGGCCATGTCACTCCCCAATATAACGTCTATATTTGTAAAACGCACGTAAAATCTCGTACTTTCTACACTCATAAAAAACGTTCAATTTAACACTAACATTGGTGACCTCGAAATTTCACTGCTCCGAGCTGTTTGCCTAAGTTTATGAACAGTTAAACTTTGTGTTTTCACAGACGTTAAGCTGTATGTAACCTAAAATAAGCACATTTAAAAAGTAAATGATAAATATAGTATATTCTTTGTTGTTTGTCCTCGTAGGTGTTGCCGTAGTCAAACACTAACTTTTATGCGCCTGCGCAGATGCTTCTGGGCATGCGCACATCAACTTTTGAATCAAATTCGGCACTGACTCCGATTCGGGAGTCACAGGCTAATATGACAACAGACGCCAGTGAACAAAAAACTTTTTTGAGGCTCAGAATGCATTAGAAAAGTGAGCCAAATATATGTAGACTAATGTAGGAAGCTTAATATTAATTATTTTTGTTTGTTTAAATTTTTAAGGAAGCAAAAATATAAACTTAGAAATGTTACAATTGCTTTTACAATGAAGTAAGAAAAGTACTCTTTGATACCACAAGAACAAAAAATGCAGACTATAAGACACATTTTTTTTAGGCCTGACCAACAAAGTGTGCAAACTTTGTTAAAAAATGTGTTTTATTTTTGGATTTTTTTATATACAATATGCTCAGCTTAATGATGATTTAATAATGCTTAATAACCAAATTTTTCCTTTCTATTTTCTTGCAATATTGACATTTACACAATACTTTGTCCAGTCCTTATTTTCTGTCTTTCTCATAACAACTAAGCACAAGATCTTTCAAAAGTATTAAAAGTCAAATATTCTTCTGTTATTTTTAAGTATTGATATTGTCCTAATGAACATCGAGATTCAAAAGTAGACTTTTGATATTGGATGACAACCCTATAATCAAGACTTTTGTTCTTTTGTCCAGCTCCATTTGATGCATCTGTTTGCTCACCACTCCTAATAAACTTGTCCAATACTTTCTCCCACCGCTGTATCTCAATAAATCCAACCTCTAGTTTCTCATTTCAGTCAGATTCAGACTTATTTTCCAATACCACCATAGAAACCTCTTTTAATAACAACAGAACTGTCAGAATTTTGCAACTGTAACCCGGTGTGTGGTGAAACATCGCAAAAACCAACTGCAGCGTGTATTCAGAGCTGACACAGCGAGGACGGAAAAACAAAAACATACCAGACAAGTAATAACACAAGCAGAAAAGCCACGGCTATAATAGAACAGTGTGAGTGAAGCTTAAGGTGGCGATGTGAAAGATCAGCGACTATAAGCGCCCAGGAGGAGGGGCCTGGGAGCGCCTCACATCCAGCTAAGAGTAACAAGTGAAGGCTATTTCTCCAAAGGTTTGACACAGCGACCCGGATAGCAGCCAGCATCTCGGCACCCGCTACGATGCCACCCAGAGAAAAACGGGAAAGCTTTTGATTTCTGGGCAAAGTTAACAAAAGGAAACAGGAAGGCAAGCAGAGGAGGATTTCAGCGCAGTGCAAGTTTGTTGAAAAGGCGAGGGACGAACACAAGCCTGTCAAAGATGGAGGTGAGGAAGGTTGAAGAGAAAAAAGTAAAACTACTGTATGTAAAGGCCCTAGTTTGTATCTGAAAGTTTTGCGGCAGTAAAGTTATCTAATCAGAGTACATGGGTGACATTGTGTTTGCAGTGTACAGTTATAACCAGAAGTGGGAGTTTTATTGTTTTAGCATGCATTAGCTGCTGTTAACTTATTGACACGGCTCAACTTGTGTTTCTAAGCTCATCGTGGTCAAGAATGATGAGGCTCAAAATAAAATCGTCAGGCAGATAAAACTAAAGCATAATTGAAGGTACTTGATTTTTGCTTTCTTAAAAATTGTAAACAAGTAGAAATATTACATTTTGAACTTCCTACATCAATCTACATGTTTTGCTCACTTACCTGCTACATTCTGAGCCTCCAAATTGTTCACCACCATGTGTTTTTAGCTTTTTTCACAGCTGTTAGGAACAGCTGTAAGACCACCACACTCGACTTTTACTGTATTTCCAATATACATGTGCAATACATTTAATTTTGTGTACATTAACTTAAGAACACAATTTAATCAACCACTACTCACAAATACATGATTATGTAAAGTCAATAGCTAGCACAGCATAAAACATCAATGAAACCACAAGACTGAAATAGTGTGAAATGATCTTTGATTTTTGTGGCAACATACTACTTGAACCCGTAGAAACTGAACATAACCTGCAGTATATGGTTAAGATGCAGTGCCAAATTGAAAAATCCTGCATCATGTGACTAACACTAAACAAAGTCAAAGTTCAAATGACACAACTGAATAATTTTATCCCACTGTTTTGCAAAATCATCAAGTTTTCTTTTTCTCACATTCCAAATGCATTTTCCATGTTTCCTTCTGTCCCGTGCAGCTCCAGCCTCGCATGGTCCTAACTGTCAAGTGCTCAGAGCCATAATTCCTGCCAGCGCCCTCACAAATGGTGCCAAGTGCAGGTCCGTGGGCGGGGCTTATAGCTCCAGGCGAGGCTTTTGATTGGCCGGTCACGCTGCTAGACACTGCTGCATTATTAAAGGGCTGGTGCAGAGGAGATGTTTGGGAAAGTGCAAACAGAATCTCAAAACTGAATACAGATTTATGTATTACTAGACATATGTAAGCTTATGTTATACTTTCACAGTATTGGACCATTCTTAGCAGGACCAAACCAGCCAACGCCAGAGTGGTTCATTTCAAATACATTTTAGTAAACATAGAGCAGGGCTATTCAGTTCTATTTACTAGTGGGTCCATTTTTCGTCAGGCTAATGTCTGAGGGCCGAACTACTAACGAAATACAAATGTGTTTTACACTCATTATTTACAAACAATTCAAAATGGTAGTATTCTCTAGAGATCTTTTTCATTGGGATTAATAAAATACAACAATAAAACCTTAAAATAACCAGATAAACAGGAACAATGAGGCTTCTCTTACATTTTCATTGACAATTTTAGGATAACACACAGTTCAACTTTTTACTTTTCGTTCCTAAATACATTTGCTGGGCAACATTTGAAACGTCTTAAAACTCCAACGCCATTAGCATTTAATCAACAACAACAATAGCAACAAAATTATATTTAAATAATTTTTGTCAATGGCCTAACAGAATCTGTGAATAATAATACATTATTCTAGATCTACTGAATAAAAAAACTACACAGGGTGCGTAGGTCTGTTATACCAAGCTGGGCCATATTTAGCCCCGGGCCGCCATTTGATAGCCCTGAGACATGAAACTATAGACTGGAGTGTCTCACTGTATCTTTTTATTTCTTTGCATTATTTTATACAACCGCTGTTATAGAGTTGAGTCTGCAATTTTTAATGCCAATAAAACTCAGAAACCAAAAACTGAATAGGATAGAGTTACTATTTAGTTTGTAATATAAAAACTGTTTAATGCAGTAAATTATTACTATATATTTACAAAAGCAGCTCATTAATCATGCGCTAATAGCTTCAAAATGAAACTGTGAAACTACCAAGAACACCCATCGATTTCAATGAATAAAACTTTCCACTCTAGATTAAACCGAACAACTTTTTTATAACTTAAAAAGACATTCGTGGAAGCAATAATTCCACTGAAGTCTTAAAATAAACCAATTGAAAAGACTTGAAAAAGTTATTGTCAAAAGAAACATTCAGCAGAAATAATTCCATGTGATTGAAATCTTCTTCGAAATAAACGCCATATTACAAAAGCAATCAGCACATCTGTCTCTGTGGAAAATGTGACGCTTTGCCTTTAAAACCCTGAGTCTGATGGAAAACTGTCAGCTTCTCTTAACAGATGTGAACAACTGAACACCATAAAAGATCATTCTCACAATAAGTCAGAGTCATTGTGGCTTCTCTGCACTTTGCATTTCTAAAGCTACAGTACGTTAAAGGTTAAAGGTCGCCATGAAGATTCTTTCTATGTCCGGATGAATCAACAAGGGACTCCACTGTCAATTTTGTGAAGAACTAGCAAACATATTTTATAGACATTTCTTTGGTCCAATATGAAGTAAACATGCTCTAAGATTGGTATAATTAGTACTTTAATTGGATGACATTTGTACATGATGTAAAAAGTATGGTTTATAGCAATTGCAGAGAATGTGTTAAAACTTTACATTTACATTGTTACGACTCATCATTTGTGTATTTATGTCATGTTTGAGTAATTCTGTACTGTCCCTCAACAGATTAGTGCTCAGAGTTTTATTTCTTTATTTTTTGTTTTCTTTTCTTTGTTGTACCAGTTATTTGGTGTGATTTTGGTTTGACAGCATGTTCACATCTCTAATCAGAAGCACACCAGAATTCACTTCAGTCAGATTAAGGGTGAGCACACCCTCGGTCAATAAATGCAGCTGTGTTTTTCACAGCATGTTAACAACGTAACAGTAATGTCTTTTGCAGTGTCTGATTATTAGGATGTTTTACTAAAACATGTAAATGCTGCTTGTTACTGTGAAAAAACTAAACAAAAAACAAGACACTACGAAGTGGTGGGGCTTATCTTGTAAATTTTAAACAAGAAGTCAATGTGTCTGTTTTTATTTATGACTGCTTTTCCAGATTTCAAGACACTCAAACACTTAACATCAAAAAACCACTCACCCTGTGTACACAAAACTGGGATAAGGCGTGCCAAGTGTCTGGCCAAAGACACAAAAACTTGCTTAAAGTTGGGGTAGCTAACTATTTTAGTAAATTTTTGTGTTTTCCATCAAAAATAATCTAAAAATGCAGCATTTTTTGAAAAAATTAAACCTCTGAGTACTGTCTGAGCTGAATAATGAAGAAGGTTAGTTCTCATCAGGAGCCCAAAGCTGCGCTCTGATTGGCTGTGCTCGTTTGGTTCTCTCCAGTTTCACTTTGCTGTTTGTAAAGAGGGGTTTTAAGTCAAATTGCAACCAAAATGAATATTAACCACACGTTGAAGGATTTAAGAAAGGAAGTTGTCAGATGAAACTGAAAATCAGTCACCATCCACTAGCTTAGCTTCTAACTTCTGAGATCTCATGAAATCAAGCTCTGACAAGCAGATATGGTCACATGTTCTTGGTTCGCTACAGTTAAAGATGCACTGTGTAAAAACAGACTTAAATATAATCATGTTTTTATCATTTAGATATCTTTGGTGAACTAAATACAAATTCAAAATCGGCTTTTTTACTTTGAAGAAATTTGCATGGCCACAAAACAAATGAAGTATGGTTTTCACGTTTTGTTTTGACTGAATTGTGTAGTTGACTGTTCACCCCTAGAAAGTTACACAGTGCACTTTCAAATACATCTAAACTTATTTAAAAACAAACAAACAATAAACGCATATGTATTTTTTAAAAGCAGAATCTGTCTCCTTTAAACACACAAAACATCTATAATAAATTGTGACAATGTTGTGATGTGTAAAGGTGCTACATCTAAATCAACAATCTCCTGTTATTTATGTGTCCTTGTGAACAGGATGGGAACATTTTTCCCCGAGGCAAATTTATTTCAGGCCCTAATCCGAGCTCTGTCTCTCCACTCGTGTCAGAAATGAACAAACGGTTACAGCCAGTGGAGACATTATTAAGAGCCAAATCATACATCATCCTGCCTTGTCCTCTATAAAAAGTCTTTCTGCAAGAGATGGAGACATGACGTGAGCTAAAGACAATGAAATCGGAGCTGAATCAATAGTAATAGACTGATGGCGTACTTTTTGGAGTGGGCTCATGTAGTTAAATTACATTAGAAGTACAAGCGACAGCAGCCAAAGTAACAACAGTGGGATCAACAGTATGAGTTGTAACAAGACACGATAATGGCTTTGGAGACTTGGACAGAATCTTGAATAAGCTGAAGAATATGCATAGTAATAATGAATTGTGGAATTTTGATTTGTCCCATTACTAAACTGTAACTATCGGATTTTCCATACTATAAGTCGCCTAACAGAGGGTTCGACTTATACTCTGGTGCGACTTATCTACATAAAATAAATGTGAATTTGTGAATAACTATTAATATATTACGGGTCTAGACCAGACTCGAGCTCTCCCTGCTTCTCAACGAGGAACAAATGCTGCTTCATTCGCTGCTGTTCCACCAGTGAGACGTAACACTGTCATCTCCGAGGTGCAGCTACTTGCCTAAGTGCGGCGCTAACATTTATAAACTGCAGACATGGAGTTTCCGTGTAGGGCTCCATTCAACGAAAATAATGGGGCAGAAAGCGTTGATTTGGTCTGATTTCAGACTTTCAAGAGTCGTTCTCTTGACTATGATTGATTGAAAGACAAACACTGATGTTTGTCTGGTGACAGGTAAACAATGAAAACTTGCAGTTGCAGCTGCATTTTCTAGTTTCACGCATAATATCAGCGGAGGACTCGCAGATCTACAGCAGAAGCAGCATGAGCACGGGCGACACGGTGGCGCAGCGGTTAGCGCTCTGGCCTCATAGCAAGAAGGTCCTAGGTTCGACGGTTCTCCCCGTGTCTGCGTAGGTTTCCTCCGGGTACTCCGGTTTCCTCCGGGTACTCCGGTTTCCTCCTACAACTAAAAACATGTCCATTAATGCCTCCCCTGACCCTTCCCCCAGGGCTCCCCTGCAAAAGAGATTCTGAATCTCAGTGGGACTTCCCTGGTTAAATAAATGTCAATAATGAGGGAAAACTGTGGCAGAGCGGATAGCGCTCTCGCCTCACAGCAAGAAGGTTGCGGGTTCGATTCCCGCACGGGCCCGGGCCTTTCTGTGTGGAGTTTGCATGTTTCTCCCCGTGTCTGGGTGGGTTTTCTCCGGGCACTCCGGTTTCCCCCACCAACCAATAACATGCATGTTAGGGTATATCCTCCAGCTACGGTAGTCCTGACCAAGCCTAGCAACAACACCTGGAGATGGGTCCCTGAGCGCTGCACTGTGGCGATCACTGCTCCTGAGGAGATGCCCAGAGGCATTGAAGGATGGGTCAAATGCAGAGGACAAATTTCGCTACGGGGACAATAAAGTGTACCTTAACCTTAACCTTAAAACTTTTCAGAGGAATGAACGAAGGACTGTTTTTTATGCATGGAGAGTCAAAAATGGAGTTTGGGCAAAATAGGGAGTGGATTTAGCAGAAATAGATGTGTGGAACTTGCTGCAGGTGAGATATACACTCGATTGTTGAACGTTAAATGGACACAATGCTTATTGCAGATGATTTAGTGATATTATCAAAGCCGATTAATGCAGTGTTTAGTCATGTTGATCTGCATCTTGTAGTTTTGCTCTTGGTCTCTGCATCTCTGTGTCATAAAAAAGCTAGGACATGAGCAGGATGGAAAAACGTGTCCCACGTCTGTTAGTGCTGGATTATGTTAATTGATTTTTCCCAAAAAAGTGCAACTGATACTTGTGATGGAAACATGGATTTTTATGTCTGAAGAATGAGTCAGCTCTCTCTACTGATTCCAAGAGGAAAACCTGCCCTTCCAACTTCAGCCCTGACAAGAGCTCTACGCGAAACTATGGCTATGTTAAGGTTATACTGTATTTGACTTAGTAAAGGCATTGTAATGTATTTTACTGCCTTAATTGAATAGAAATTAATTAAAAATAGGTAATAGCAATGAGAAGAAGTCACATCACTGGCAAATAGTTATTACTGTATGTGCACTATGGGTGGTGGTATGATTTGACAAAAAAAACCCAAGAGAGATATCAAGACATGATCATTCTATAGGCTGCTGCAGACACACCTTACATTGCATTCTTCACACTCTCCACACTTGGAGGCTGATGAAAAGTGAGACTGTCAATCTACGTCATCACCTTCTGACCTCCGCCACGGACCACTCAGGCACACACGTTCATGTATGGGCAGATTATTCACACTTATTATGCGCTTGAAAGGAAAATCCCTACCAGTTCTAATCACGCCATTGGTCTGCATTTTATTTAAAGAGCTGCCACGGGTGAAAAATGCTGTCCGCTGGGTTAGTCAAAACAAGATCCATGTAAGAAGTGTTCATTAAAAAAAAAATGAATGGAAGGCTTGTGGTGGAAAGTAAATGAGCCTCGAACACTGGAACAAGTGCAGCTTACATCACCAGCATTCAAAAAACAAACTTCAAATCCCAAACCCCACAGCCTGATGGGTGATCAGACTGGCTAAATAATGGTGTGTCACAATCCTTCACTTTCATGGCTTATACAGTAGAGCTTGTGTGTGTTTTTTGTGACATCAAATACAACAATTATGTTACACAAGTTTGAGGCTGTTCTTAATTGTATTTGCTGAAGCCTGGTGACCATGTTGGGTAGTAAAAACAACAAATAACTGCAGATTTTTGGCAATATCTAATAATTTTGACTGATTACAAAGGAAGCCAATGTAAAATAGTTTATTTTCATATTGGCAGGCAACTCTCATATGTTTAGAATCATAAGTAAATGCACATTTTGTCTGCTTTGACACAAGCACAGCTGAGTGAATTGATTCTGGCCACGCTTTAGCAGTAGACATTTTATTTATATCTGTGGAAATCACACTGCAGAAACAACATTTCAAGTTAAACTGGCTTGATTCTAGGATTTAAACCCTAACTTCGAGCATTTTGACAAATGTAAAATCTGTTTATAGTAAAGATCTAGATTATTTTCTTTGTTTTAAACTGTTTTGAACAGATTTCAGAACTTTACTTCTTATTTCAGGCCAATTTTTTGGTACTGGGATAAGAAAATTTGTACTTTCCCCCATTGGCAAAAATGTGTTCTTAAATTTAAATTAAGCCACATTCTCTTATAACCAGTTAGAAATATTCTGCATCAGATAAGCAGCTGTATCTTTCTTGCTTGAAATGGCTCAAATTCTGAATCCAAGTCATTTTAATCAAGTCTAGATATTACGTTTTCTCAGCATAAACAGCAGAAACGTCTTACCTTTTGCAGCGATTGATTGTATTGATGCTTCGTAGATTTAGACATGAGGGCTGAGGCGTTCACGTTACAGTCTCTCAGGCTGCGGTTGTCGGAAAAATGGGCCTGGAGTTTCTCTCGGTGTCTCCTGTGAATCAGCCAAGAGAAAAAGAAAAAAGTTACCACAAAAGCCTACACATGCAAATATGGCAATAACCGATGTGAGCAGCAAATGGCTACTCATGGCGGTTTGAGTCATCCCATTGATTTGTGTATTTTAGAGCACAGCTTGTAGCTCCCATGTAGAGCTATTGATTGTAGATAATCACATGTATTGACCCGCCTGATCCCAGATACACTGTGCATTAACTGTATGGTTGGAAAACATATTTTAGTATTTCAATTAATTTCAA
Source organism: Mugilogobius chulae (assembly GCA_038363315.1). Taxonomy (NCBI): domain Eukaryota; kingdom Metazoa; phylum Chordata; class Actinopteri; order Gobiiformes; family Gobiidae; genus Mugilogobius; species Mugilogobius chulae. The sequence goes on along the minus strand of CM076401.1, from coordinate 32,391,213 downwards.
GCTTGCAGAATACTGGCATTCCAAGCATTTAATAGCAGTTGTTGTATTGATGGTGGTGGTAGAAATAGGAGAACTTTGAACCCTTTTGCTTTTGTGTAGAAGTCTCTCAAATATTCACAAAAAAACATAGCAGACAAGTGAAAATTGAATCTAGTCAATGGAGCATGAAACATCCATTACGTGGCCTTGAGCACATATTCAGAGAAAAGCAGCAGAAAAACAAAAACGTTTTTAAACTATGAACACAAATTAGGTGTAAAATACTAAAAGCTCAAAAAGGATTTGAATTTAACAAGTGATAGAAATTCTTCTGTCCAATCTGGGAGGCGCTATGCGAGGTGACATTAAAAATGGTTTCCTTTCAAGCTAAATTCTGGCTGGAAATGAAGTGTTACTTTATTGTAATAAATAAAAAATGTGAGAAGTGGATTTCGAATGGCATCTGTGGAGGGAAAATGGAAGACTTAACATGAATTCTTAATAGTTTGGGTGAAACAATAAGTGTGACAATTAAATTTAAACTTCTAAATGAAAAGCCGGTCTCCGTGTGCTCTTAGTTGCTCTGTCTCTCTTCCACAAGTCTCAGCAGCTGAACATATTCTATCTGTTGTGTCGCAGCTACATGAGAGTCACAGCCACAACATGCGCTGCTATAATTCACTCTGAAACAACCTGCCCAGCCACAACATGTCCTACTACAATCTGCTCTGCCACAACCTGCAGCCAAAACATGCCTTGTTACAATCTGCCCTGAAATAACATACCCTGCCACAACACGACCTGCTACAACCTGTCCTGCCACAATCTAACCTGCAGCTACAACCTGTCCTGCTACAATCTGCTCTGCCACAACCTACCCTGCCAGAACCAGCTCCGCCACAAAAAGCAGCCATAACATATGCCCATCTTTTATTTTTTTTTTTTTGATCACTGCAAATGTTGTGCCACAATGCCTATGAGTCATAACATGCAATAAATGTCAGTTGGTGTGCAATGAAAACTGCTTGGTGTCAATGACTGCATGAAAATGGCAATTAAGGATGTCATAATGGCTGTGCATGTAGGCTGAAAGGAAGATTTAGAATCATTGCCCCTGACGCCTGGACTACATGGAATTGCCTGCAAACCGTGTTACATGTCTTTTTCATGTCATAACTGCTGCCAAAAAAAAAAAAAAAAAAAAAAAAAACATCCCTGCCACAATCTGCCCTGCCACAACCTAACCTGCAGCCACAACCTGCATTGCCAGAACCAGCTCTGATACAACCTGCAGCCAAAACATGCCTTGCTACAATCTGTCCTGCCACAACCAACTCTCCTGCTCTGCAGCCAAAACATGCCCTGCCACATCTGCCCTGCCACATTCTGCCCCACCACAACCTACCCTGCCACAACCAGCTCTGCCACAACCTGCAGCCAAAACATGCTCTGGTACAGTTTGCTCTGCCACAACCAGCTCTGTCACAACCTGCAGCCATAACATGCCCTGCTACAACATGCCCTAGTACAATCTGCCCTACCACAACCTGCTCTTCCACAACCTACCCTGACACAACATGACCTGCCACAACCTAACCTGCAGCCACAACCAGCCCTGCCACAACCTGCTCTGTCACAACCAGCAGCGCCACAACCTGCCCTGCCACAGCCTGCTCTGTCACAACCAGCAGCGCCACAACCTGCCCTGACACAACCAGCCCTTCCTCCTCTGCCAGCCTTCACCATCACCACTACTCTCACTCACTCATGCTCTGAACCAGCAGATCACTTGCACTTTCTAGAAGGTTGTTCATTTGAAATAATATGTTTTATACAAGCGCTGGTACATGAGATGAATCTGGAATATTCAAAACTACTGAAACTAATCACAAATTGGGAATCTGGAGTTTGGACATGGAGAGCCTGAAATTAAATTTGTGCAGAGTTGGTACTTTTGAGTTTAAAAGATTAACAGATAAACAGATTTTCCAGTCAACTTATTGCAAAGTTTCACTTTAATTTGGAACAGTAAAAACAAAAAAGAAAATTCCTCCTCACCGCCGCTGCAAAATATCTTATTTTTTTAAGCCTAGGTAAAAATAAATCATGCAAACCTCAGAAATAATTTATACTGGATTTTTGAAAGACATTTATTTTGGAAAAAGAAACACATAATGTCAATATAATTTTCTGTATTAGACTATAATGATATAAATAATGACAAACCCCATCAGAGAAAAGAGAAATCATCAAACAAACTCCACAGCCTCTCTCGCTAACTTATTCCAAAGTACACACTATTCATCATGGCTAAGTATCATTTCAAAAGCCTTTGGTTTTTCTCCATAACATGTATAATTGGCTGCCTTATATCAAGCAGGAGCGCGCCAGCCATTAATCTCTCCGGTAAACTCCTGCTTCACTTTTAGCAGCTCTTCTGAAGAATTCTATGAGCAGTGGAAAACGATGTGTCTGAGTCGGGGATGGTTTCCGCTACATTAATCCCACAAAGCACTCCAGTCACAGCGGCCAATAGGTGCTGCTCCAAAGCGGCCAAAATAAAACCTATTTTTGTTTATCAAGGGCCATTAAAGTGCCACCACATACATTACGCTGCTATTACGGCGCGGCTCTGTCTCCTATAGCTTTTGTATCTCCAGCTGAAGAGGGAAATGGAGTTTCAAACACTATCTTTGTCAGACTTTGTTAGCGAGACATATTTTCGAGTTCGACTGTGCTGTATTAGAATGAAAAACTCTTCTTTAGCAACGTTAGCACATTTATTAGGATTAAAAGGGGCATACTCAAATCCACAATCCCGTTTGTTTACTCAAAGTTGTGTTTGGATTGGTTCCTGCACAGTGCCGGCCCTTTTGGTGTCCTAATTCATACACAGGCCTATATTATCTGTTAGTGTTAAAGACAAGGTTTGTTTGAATTTATGACAAAAATAGATGATGTTTCCTATAATCTGGAGTATTTCTTTTTACAATATGTAGTATAATTTCTCACACTGTTTGGAGACCCAGATTGTAGTGTGCAGAACACAGCCATAAAGCTTCATAATTGCACTGAATTTTGTGAACAGAAATCCTATAGGCTGAAATGTTTGTCAGGATGTTTTATAAGACTTCTACTGCTAAAGTATCTGCAGTGTTTACATGAATGAAATCAAAAGAAAGGTACGTTTTTGTGTGCCCTGTTTCCAAACCTCCCCAAGACAAAGAAGTTTTTCAGTTGTTGATGTCAGGTTATAGAACGGTTTATACATAGACCAAAAACCACTATTGTTCAAGTAAAAAAACTAAATGTTGCAGAGAAGGATTTTTGACAACTATAGAAAATTCCAATTATAATAACCTTGTATTAACAGTCCTGTTTAATTGCTTGTGTAATTGTTGTGGCTGAGTATTGGTCATTATCGTGTCAGCAGAGTGATGGTGAACTAGCTTTGTTGTCCTCATGCTCCTATTGTACAGTATCGTATTTTTAATTAAATTCAATTTTGAATTTGCATGGATGAACAAAACAAACCTACCCCATATTTTTGCCACTTGTTTGTATTTACTTGTGATTATTCTAAAAATTTAAATGTTCTTGTTTTTATGTTTTGTGTAGGGTCATGTAGATAGTGTCCAACAAGAAAAATATATATTTTTAATTCTTGCTATAGTATATATTTTACAATGAATAAGCCGAGGCTGTCAGTTCTGTGGTTTTGGACAGGAAGTCAGTGAACCTGTTTCTTAACCAAAATGCAATGAAGAATCTACATTTTATTTTTCTTATTACTGTATATCGTTGTCTTTTTTTGTAAAGTGCTTAGATAGACTCTACTGTGAGGAATTCTACTATATATTATTAATAGTTAATTTTGCCAATACGAAGATTAAGTTTTGTTTTTTTTTCCTTTCAAACTAAAGATCTTGTATTATCTGTTTGAGTATCATTCAGAACAGCTCTATCTATGTCTGCTGTTTGTAGATTTGTAATTTACCAATTATGTCAGTATTTTGACAGTTCTGTTTTGACATTGACCTGCTTTTAAAGTGAAGTAAGAATTGAATAAGACTTAAATTATCAATCACCTTTTGAGATTATTTCAAAAAATTTCAATCTCACTCAACTCTGACTTATGCACTTACCACTACAAACATCCAAAAACCAGACATTTGAAGACTGAGATATATATACTGTATATTTTAGTGTAGCAGATTTTGGTTTTACTTTCATGCGTACTGGGTGCTTCAAACCAATTTACTTTATTGTAACACTTAACTACAATAAGCTAACATGACTTGAAAGTTGAAATATCCACCTATAACACTCCTCTCATGGCTCATACATAGATGTACATTAAATTGCATGTACAGTGATGATAAACCACTCCTCCTGTACCCATAAGTCCCTGTTTCTGTGTCTTCAGCGCATTGTTGGGGGACTGGGTGACTTACTTGTTGCGGCGATACAGAGCCATGCATGCCACTCCGAGCAGGCCGATCCCCGAGGCGATGGAGAAGATGGACAGCACCTGTCTCTGGTATGTATCCCCGCTCTCTGTGGACGAGACACAAAACACGGTCAGGACTGAGATTTGACACACAATATTGTTTTAGAGGAATCATTTTAATTTTAAATGTTGCTAAAATGTCACAATGTAAGTACAGTTAATAAGTAAATATGTATGATTTATTATTATTAACATTCATGGTTGAACAAATGGATGTTTATTACCCAACTGTGGAAAATTCTAGTTACAGCTTATAGTGACGGAATCCAACTGAAGAAGTCCTTTTTAGTGAGTTCTGACACTCATCAGTTTTATTTTAGTACCAATCTAGTCTCAGGAAAACGCATGTCTATACCACATAATGTAAATAGCATGTTGTGTGAACACATTTTCTATTTTCTGCATGTCTGTGACGTGTGTTGTTGCCTTTCTATGGTAAATGTAAAAGCATGGTATTATGAATAGACACAAAAATCACATTTCTAATCTTACCCAACTCAAAGCCTCACTCTGGCTTATGTAAAAGTTTTTCATTGAGAGACAAGGACCTAGCAATGCATTTCAACCACGCCTAGGTCTTCCTCAAGGCTTGATAAGCACAGTGTCAATGTCTTTTTTGTTTGTCAATCTGCCTTTTATTGGCTGCACTAAAACACACAAAAATGAATCAAGAAATTGCCGTTGTGAAAGTCGGCAAGTTGGTCCATATTTCTGTTTACTTTTTTTAAAAACTACACAAAACATGAGAATATTTAACCAGGAAGTAAGGAAGTGCTAATGGGGTCTGATAATAGTAAAATCAGGTGCTCATCAAGGAGCCATGGAAATAAGAAGAGAAAAAAGGAGAACTGAGGCACTTTGATGTACAAAAGTATAAAAATCCTTTAATATAGCAGGGACATACCGACGCGTTTTGACCCCTTTTGTTGACAAAAGCGTCTGACTTTAGTAATAGTCTAGTGTGGAGACAAACCGTGCAAGATCTAGAAGTTGTAATTTTCAGAACAACTGGGTTTGAATTTGGGACACATGTTTGAATTTCGAGACAGTTTTTCAGGATGTCTGACCACCAAAAAGATCATGTCTATTCAATGCATTTGATAATATGTCAAAGACAGGCATGTCTATAAAATGCATTGACATGACCAGCTATTTATAAGACGTGGTTTATACATGAGAACATGTTGAAGGTCCCACCGTTGAAAACCTACTTAAACATGGAACAACTCTTCACAGAAATACTCTCTCCTTCCTCCTACTCAAAATGCAAATCATTACAAACTATGCTTACAGTATCCGTTGTACATTCCAACCATCTTTAAGTCTACACAGTCATACACTTCTAGTCTAAACTGAGAGGCCAGTGTGAGCGCCCTGTCCGACACGAGGCCAACCGCAGTACTATCCTCCCACTGCTCACATTAGCATAACCCCAGCGATGCCTTATAGCTGTCAGTAAACGTCAGGCTTAGAGCTGCCAGATCAGGCCGAGGCAGCCAAGCCAGGACTCTCTGACATGTGCTAAGTGAAGTGTGATAATCGTTTGGTTCAGACGGACCCAGCAGGCACCAGTATTGGGCTGTCTGAGCTGCGGGGGGCCCATATCAGAGTGTTTGTGTGGCCTAGTGTTTGCCCACCGCTGGCGACAGAGAATTAGCGGCGAAATGAGCGCTCCCGGATCGGTCGTGTCAGAGCGCAGCACGTCACAGCTCCGGGCCCGAGGTCAGGAGGGACAAGAAGCAGCTGATGGCCATAGAGTCGTGTGAATGAACTGACTCCATGCTGGCACTTGCCCTGGTTAGTGCGGGGCAAAGGGGAGGTTGAGTGCGAAGAGATGCAGTGGCTTGGGTTTGTGGAGAGATGAGGATGAGAAGAGCTCAAACATGCTTGTGGATGACTTCAGTAAAGCTGTGTGGAACGGGTGAGCAAACAGGCTAATGTGGCTGAGTGATAACTGACAAAAATCATGTCTTAATGCCTGTTTGGAGCACTTTTATCACAATATTTAGGTGCAGCGTATTGTGCATGTTTTTGGTGGTAGGGAAAATTTAAAGTGCCTATGACAGGTTGACATAATCATTTCACAAAGATGTAGTTAAGATCATTATATTTAAGGTTTTACTAAACATATTCAAATTTCATTCCAGTTTGGCCATTTTTTAGACAACCATGTAATAAATTGGGCCAAAACTCTTCTAATGTAACAGACTTTTTTAAACCTGAGCCATAATAGTATGTTAGAATTCACTTTTTTGTTAAATGCATGTACAGGGCCATAAAAAAGATTTTTTTTGTGAGAAAATTGAAAATATCCTCGTCTCCCAGTGTGATGTCATTAAGTTAGAACTCTGCTCTACTTCTTGGTGTTTTCAACATATTTTCTTCACAATCTTGATTCGGTTTCAGAGGAAACCTAGTCAAACACTGGGAGAAGAACATGCATTCTCCACATAGAAATGCCTTTAGCTGCTTAGGAATGGAACCAAGCACCTTCTAGCTATGAGACCAGAGCACTAACCAATGTGCCATGACGTCATAACGACAATCATTTGAAATTGAATTGTTAATTAATATTCACGTTATTTTAATTCCCAGAAATATCAGCATCAAGGCCATTTTTTGTAGAATTATTTAACTCTTAAACAGTGGTTCCCAAAGTGGGGGTCGGGACCACTCAGGGGGTCACGAAGCAAAATCTGGGGGGTTGCGAAATGGAAAAAAAAAAAAAAGCCCAAAACAAGTGACTTTAACACCTCAAGAAAAAAGTAATTAAAATAATCACTTAATTATACATTATACATCACAGCAAAATGAGGATTAATGATTATGACATATTAAAAAATGTATTTGATCATTAATAAAGACATTAAAACATGAAAATATGCTAAAAGTTCACATTTCTGACATTAGTGGGAATAGTTTGTAAACAAATATGGAAAAACGGCCAAAATCACCTTGTTTATGATGTCAAAATGCCGCACTAGAGCCACCTCAATAAACCAAACCCATGACATAAGCGACTTTTCACAAAAATAACCCCAAAGTTGCAATAAAGAAGCAGATCTGGCAACTCTGGGCACTAAACAATCGAATTATTGTCTAAATAAATCAGAACAAACATCGTCAGATTATCTTAAACCAGGAACATTTGAAATCATTTGTATTTTATCTCTTCATTGTATCTACTTCATTTCCATCCACACTGATCAGCCCCGCCCCACACTTTGAGAAGCACTGCTCCATTCCGTTGCAGTAAATCTGTTGTCCTGACAGGCCTCACACCACACTTCTGTCAGCTGAGAGCAATTTGCCCCAACATTGGTGCGACCTGTTTGTGACCTTCTGATGCTGTCGGCAGGGAGGTGTCCTGGGATGTCTTCTGTGTTCTTGTCTGCATAAGTTTGTCAACATCGGGCTGCCGTAGTTCTGGGACTGAGTGACTAGAAGTGTACTAACAGGAGGTGCGGTGTGTCAGAGCGTACGCAGAGGTAAAGCTGCAGGGACGCTTCTGTTTTTCTGCTTCTGAATAAACATTTATGAGTTCTGCGAAGACGAAGCTACCAGGGAGAATCTTTAATATGTGACATGCGGATGAAAAAAAGAAGAAAGGAAAAATAGCCACAGGGATTATAATATATTAAAGTACAAGACGGCAGAGGAATATTTACTAATAAGTAAACAGTTGTGGCTGTCCGTGTTTACTTCTGACGACGTAATGCTACATTCACAGTGATATGTGGAGCTACTCAGTGTGGTAGTCTGGGCACTTTTCCAGACTCAAATATGTTGGTCCTTGGCAGAACTTACTTTTTGTGCATTATATTCCACACTACTGCACAGTTTATTAAAAACGTCAAATGTTTCAAATACTACTTTACACATTATGGGAACTATATACAGAATAACTTATTGTTGAAGTATGTGTTCAAGTGAAAATTAATAATCAGAGTCACATCTTTATCTAATATTAGGTCGATGGTCTACTACGATCCAGGAAGTAAGTCTGTTTATGTTGTTAGCATTTGGCTAGATGCTGTTAGCATACTAACACAGCTCGACTTATGTTGGCTTAGAGGTTGTGAAAACTCTTCAAAAACACATCATATTAGTAAGTGAACAAAACAAATGGCTGCTGTAAAAAGTTGAAAATGAAAGAGTTCTTATTGATTATATTTTTAAAATACCGTCTTTATCACACAAGAATGTTCTTTGAAAAATCCTACACTTTTAGTGTGTCTTCATCTACACCAGCCATTCCCAAACTCTTCACAGCCGTGGCCCCCCTATTGGACCGAAAATTCTATGAGACCCCCCAATAATATTCTGACTAAATTTAAAATAATAGAAAATGTTTTTTTCTCTCACATTAAGTAGTAAAAAGAACAAGATAATACTGTCAATGGAATTTAATAGCTTGTAAGTATTAAAATAATAAAATAAATGATGGAAAGTTAGATTCAGACTCAATTTTCTTTTGTGGTTGTGGTATGGACAACCTTTGGGGGCCCCCTGGAAGTCCTTTGAGGCCCCCCAGAGGGCCCCGGAACCCACTTTGGGAACCACTGATCTACACACTTTGAGTCACTTTCTGATGTCATTGTGTGGTTTTTGCAATTAACTGGTGTTTTGTCCTCAATATACTGTATTGCATTCATGTTCTAGAGCAGATGTGTCCAAACTTTTTTCAGAGTGGGCCGGGTTTTGAAACTTATAGAGCAGAGGGTGAATCATTCCAAATTTAGCTTTTTTTAAAAGAACCACTACACTTTTAAAAGGGCCTTAGCCATTCACTTTAAGGTTCAAATGAACTAACATGTCAGTTTTCTCGACTAGGATAGAAACTTTGCTCAAATTTGACATTAAAAACTAAACATTTTGTAATTTGGGCCAATAGCAGGAAGTCTGAAGGCCAAAAAACTGCAGTTTGGACATGCCTGTTCTAGAATGTAATGATGCCATAAGGCCTGACATTGTACTTTGCCATGTAAATCTAAAGAATAATTCACACATGTTCAGTCCGATCATTAATATGACTAAACCCATTCACATTTTGTAATACAATCAAAAACGTCATTCAAACAATATTCATTTTAGCTGCCCTTCAGCTGAACTCTAGACTGTCACTTGAACTGGATTACATCTGCAGTACAATACATTTCAGTTTGACATTTTGACAAGATTACCACTGAAATCCCTGATACTCTAGTGCACCAATTGAAGCACTTTAAATCAGATAAAAACAATAACTGTAAGCTGAGCAAATCTGACTCTGAAACCATATGTTTCAGTGTATGATGCTTAAAAACACAATCACCAGGTAAAACAAGAGAAAAACACAGCAAGGCTTTATGTGCAAACAAATATGAATTTCTTGCCTGTCCAGTAAAGCTCCTCAGAATATCTTGCAAAAAAAACAAAAAACGAGAGAGATTCCCGCAGGTGTGTGATTACTGAGGAACACACTGCACTCGCTCTCATAATATTCATCTGAAACGGGCCAGTCATGCATAATAGTATTATTTAACATTACAGCAGCCATTTCACTCTGTTTGTGTTGTTCTCACCCAAAATAAAATGAATAAATAATCCTGTTAGAATGCTTTCAAACCCAGCTCTAACAGTACGAACGACTTTCCATGAATGATTTATGCTTTAGCTACACTAGTGAGTGGAATTGAAAAGTGCTGTGACAATGCGACAGTCATATTATGCTTATTTCACAGACATTTTCTACGTCTGTTTCGCTGAAGTTGAGCACGTGGCAACAGTGGTTAACGTAAAAGAGCATGTAAGATAAGATTTCTACATAAACTAAACCTATGTGAGCAAAGACAACCTAACCTTTCTTGCTAATGGGACAAATAACAGATTTTAACATTGAAATTGAACGTCTGGAGAAAAAAACAGAGCCATTAGTCACATAGTAGTTTAAAAAGAACTTCTAACCTTGTCATGTTGCTAAGGCACAAGAGTTCTCATATGGCCCGGCATTACAATGTGCTATATATAACTGTGGGGCTAGACACGCTCAAGAATGTATCCCAAATGATGTTTCTTCTATACATATTTATGGACTGGGACAAATTATGCAAAGAAGATCTTTAAAGCATTCAATGTCATTTATACCTATGCAGATTTCCAAAAAGACATGTAGAAAGAGCTGTGGTGGATGTAGATAACAAAAATCTATTCAAATATAATAGTGGAAATTAATAATTTAATCACTATATAGCAAAAAAGTTCCTTATTTGTGTGTTTTGATACAGTAACCTATAAAATTATTGTCAAGATGCACAATTAAGACCTTTAAACTTTTTTCTACTGACTGAAATCTACTGACTGAGTGTAAACAGTCATGATTTATGAAACTAAAACAGAACAGAAGAACAGGACAGAAGATCTCAGAAATTGATCTATGACATCACAGATCAGGACATTCAGAGTGATGTTTTGGGGGAATAAAAGATATCTCACAAACAAAACTTCAGCAGTGTTTTTAGCATAGGAAAAATTCATTCATTCATTTCTACCGCTTAATCCTGTTAGGGGTCGCAGGTGACTGGAGCCTATCCCAGTAACTTTGGGCCTTAAGCGGGAATAAAACTTCCAAAAACTCGATTTAGCATAAGTTCCCTTTAAAGAATTTGATGAATTTTGGATAAATAATACAGATCTACCTATGACATCACAGGTCTGGAAATTTCAGAACTGTGTTTTCTGAGGCTCAGAGGAGAAAGAATAGTACCTCACACACAGAACTGAACTATATGTGTCCTATGCATCAACAGTAAAGTTTAACAATGTTCTAAAACTGCACAAACAAACCAAAACTTACAGTCATGAAGTCCAAGTGATCCTCCCAGCTCTGCATTATAGCTCCCCGTTTCAAGTCAATCAAATAAGATAATAAAATAACAGTTTATTAAAACCCAGCTATAAAAAGCCACGTCTGTCACTCACGCTCCATCAATCGATAAACTCCCCCTCCGCGGCACTCCCCCTCCCGCCAGGACCGCCTTTGTCAACTCATTTGCCGTGTGCAGATTAAAAGCAGTCATCTGAAGAATACTGTCGCGTCTTCCAGCGTCCGCCTCTATTTCCCAAGGCTGGAGAGGAAACATGACAAGAGCCCTGGGTGTGTGTGTGTGACGCGGGCTTAATAGAAAACTTCACAGCATGGGATGTAGGTTTTTTTATGCATGCACAAAAGGAGGCTGCCTTGCTTACACAGAGCTAAGATAATGGGAAAACAGTACGTGCGGTAGTGTGATCTGTGCTTTCCCAGAGGCCAGACGACTGTACACGCCTAATAAAGAGCGAGAGACATATTTACCACGCAGCAGGCCAAAAAAAATGCTTAAAATTACAATCATATCAATTCAGGGTTAGGATTGTACCAGCCGAGGTTAACCCTTTGAAGGAAACGGCGTCGTAATGTCTTATTCAAAAAGAAGGAAAGAATCGATAGCAGACGAAATCGATATGAAAAGAGTTTAAGAACTGCATTAGCTTTATGACTTTTTATGCAGTGGGATATTGGCGTCTTCCGCAGCTTTTTATTATCTTGAAAACAATAGTGTTTTTATGGTGTGTGGAAATTACTCAGGCATAATAATGGTATGTCAGATTGCACCGCTGTCAGCTTGGCAGGAAACAAGTTCATTGAGAAAACCTTATGTACAATCAGTTAAAGTTAGAATGTAATAAAGTCATTCAGACCAGTTATTGATCAATAATATTAGTGAAGTGCAAGTTCTTCTGTCTGATGTGCAGCTATACTAAAATGGCTGCAGAGTTTTAAAATGCTTTTAACTCAAAACTTTTTTCTAGTGCTCTAACTTTCATCTCATGTGTTCTATAAAACTAAAAGGCAAAAAGAGCCATTAATGGAACAGAATCTCAAAATAATCCATAAAGCTTGAGATTGTGTTTCTGTTAGCATAATGTTAAGTCATTGGAGATTTAACTTAATGCACATTTTAATTGCACAAGTGATATTACCAGTTGTGGCAAAGCAATGCAGCAAATGTGTTTCATGGATTTTTTTTTTGTTTGCCGTTTCTTTATATATATGCTGGTAATGTTTTTAATTATTCTGAATCAAGGCAACATGTATTTCATTGGCTTCACTTTAAACATTAAACATTTCATGTTTAAAACTGAAAGCAAGGCATCTATAGAAAGTGCACAATACTGGTTATCTGTTAGGCCATCCCACACTAGCATTTTCTGCCTGCAGAAGGAATTATCATGCAATACAATGTTGGCTAAAAGTTTTAAGGGACATATTGTGATGACAGAAATGCTCAAATGACTCTGGTGATGACTTATGGACTGTAAACCGCACAAGACGTTTCTAGAATTCTTATTATGATGATAACATATTAGTGCTTTGTGAGGCTCCTGAGATGACCTACTAACAGAAACCATCAAACATGAATGCACAATGCTAAAACAACTATCTATCTATCTATCTATCTATCTATCTATCTATCTATCTATCTATCTATCTATCTATCTATCTATCTATCTATCTATCTATCTATCTATCTATCTATCTATCTATCTATCTATCTATCTCATTCATTCATTTTATTGTGCCTATCCCAGTGACTTTGGAACACCCTAGACCCGGGTGGGCACTTATTTTTCCCCTAGAGCCACATCCAAATGCAGACTATGGTAGAGGGCCAGAACGTAGTCCAAAATATAGTGTAACGATTTGTCATTACTGTATTGCAAGCATAGTTTTGTATCTTTAGTATAATTTATTGTGATAAGTATGAGTCAACATGCAAAGAGACATACTAAGTCATAAGTCAATCAAATTAAAGAAATACAAGAAAAAAGTATGCCAGGGGCCAGAATTAAACAGTCCAAGGGCCACCTCTGGCCCACAAGTCGTAGTTTGCCCAGGTCTGCCCAGGGGTGTTGAACCCAATTTGTCAAAGGGCCACATTGGCATCGTGGTTGTCCTCGAAGTGCCGGTTGTAACTGAAATTAACCATACTAATCTTTGATATACTACAAATAATAATAGAATACACATTTGCATTAGTCTGAAAAATGTCTTTACGTTTCAGACAAATCATTTCATTAAGACACTCCCAGACTACTCCTAGCACAAAAATAAAATCAAAGTAAACCTTACAAGACCTTGAGGGTCGCATGCAATGAGATGGAGGGCCGCATCTGGCCCTTGGCTTTGAGTTTGACATGTGGCCTAGACAGTGGCCAACCTAACGCATAGAGACAGACAATCAATTGCTCTCTCATTCGCTAGGGGGAATAGCAGTGATGCCAGTTGACCCACACAAGCATGTTTTTGGAGGTGGGAGGAAACCGAAGTGAACCCATTATAACATGAAGAGAACATGCAAACCACTCAGAGAGATTGTGAGATGATCATTTGGTCTGACCCAGGAGTCAAACCCACAATCTCATTATTGGGAAGCCAGAGCTCTGCTAATGTGCACTTATGCTTTCGTTTACTAATCATTGCATTCATTTCTCTCAACTTTTTTTTTGATTTTTGCAAAGTAGCTAGCACTACTCTCCAAAGCAATTCAACACTACAACTCATTTTTACATCTCTTTCATCTCTACACATCCTGATATCTCCCAAACCCACACTTTGCCACGCTGCTAAACGCACCTTTCAAAATAAAAGCTGATTTATTCACTACACTGGACTGCCTATTAAACCCCAGACCTCCTATCTGTCTTCATTGCCCGTCCTCTCTCTGTTCTTCATTCTTCATGCAGACAGAATACACCTAATTCACCAACCACAGTGTTTCCATGGCGACTGGCTCACATTCATTTTTCCAAGGTGAGCCCATGCATGCGCTCGTGTTGTTCTAGCGTGTCCATTTGCGCGTTTCCTGTGAGTTTTCAACGTCGTACTTTTGGAACAGAAAGACAATTCTTTTTCAAACTTACCCATGAACTCGATGCCAAGTTCATCCGCTGTTTCAGATGCGTCCCAGGCAGCGTCGAGAGGAGAAAAAGAGAGAGGGGAAAGGGAAGACAAGAGAGACAAAGCAGTTAGAAAACGGTTCACCTCAAGCAGACATACAAAGTTACATTGATGGCTATTTGACATGACCGGCAAGTGAGTCACGCAGCATTGTTTGGGCTTTTTGTGTGTTGTATTCCAAACCTGACCTACTATAGGTTGGCTTTTGGAAGCAGACACAGAATACAAACAGCAAGGAGAGTAGACACAGGGAAAAAGGTGAAAAAAGTTGAAGATTGAAGAATGGATGTTTTGAGTTGTTTGGGCAGATTTCAGTGTGCAATTTTTCTGGTGGAGAGTCACTTTTATGATTGTTTAGCCTGGAATGCTTAACTGTATGGAACTAAATTGTACTATCTATTATAAATGTCAGCTCTTTAGTCAAGCAAGAGAGAAGGCATAATTTCCAAGGGATCTTATTTGAAATACAACGAAATATGTCATTGAACAAATACCAGACAGATATGGTATACTATGGTGCACATATAACTACTGCAAGTTCACAAAACTGGGAAAAAACAGACTAGCATTAAAATAATACATGAGCAACAACATAACATCTAAGCACCAACCCATATCTATAATAAAAGAGGCCTTTCCATTTCTTCTTGCTTTGTCCCGGCCCTGTCCATGTATTCCACATTTATTTTTGGGGTTAGGTCAAAATTTAGTCTCAGTTTTATTGTTGTAAAGTTGCAAAATAACCAGATGAACTAGCTCTTTGTGTACCTCAAGCCTTCTCCATCACTGCCCCACCCTCTGGGACAATGACAGCACCAACCTCACCACTTTTAGGAAAATGTCAAGACCCATCTGTTTAAATCTGTTTTAATGATTGATTAATGTTGTAATTACTAACTGTTTTTATGTATTGTACCTGGCTTTGTTTAACTGTCTTTGTCTGTAAAGCGTCTTTGAGTGTCTAGAAAGCGCTATATAAATAAAATGTATTATTATTATTATTATTATTATTATTAAGGCTGAGCAATTTGGAAGAAAAAAAAATTCTTTAAAAGTTGAGGCAAGACTTTGAAAGAAATTCACTTGAATTACATGAACCTTTTTTCATCTATATAGATTTGCACATAGCTGTAGCTAAATTCTGAAAAATGCACAAACCCAATGTTAAATTTCATTAGTCCGATTGTTGACATCATGTTACATCAAATACAAAATAAATTTGCAATTTAAAAACAGTTATAGCTAAAACCGTGGAACAAATCCTTCTGTCCACAGTCAAAACTTGCTTAGAACAAGACTGTAGAGATTGGTTTCTGTAGGTGTTACTTGATCTATATCCATGTGACAGAAAAATAAATTAGTAGAAACCTTTGAACTTACAATGTCACATATAAATCTATAAATGTAACACATTCTAAGAAACAATTTTGTTGTGTTGTGAAAGCTGTATGTTGACAGGTCTGTAGTGTCGACCTTAAGAAGACCTTTTGTGTTTTTTTTTCATTTATTTCATGATAAATTGTGACATATATAGGTCAGTCATTTATATTTTGTTCATTGTAAAACACAAAATGGACTTAAAACATGCCGGAACAATACAATACAATCTTGAGTAAACTATGAATGAGAGAACACATTGTGAAAAAATCAAAAAAAAGTGAATTTTACATAATAGGTCCCTTACACAGTTCGATTCACAGTGCAGAGACTAGATTAAGCTTGTGGAGATTGTTACTACAGAGTCAGCAGCCTTTGTACTGATTATAATATCTTATTGTCTGGAAAGAACGTGACTTAAATAATGCTTTGCTAAATACGACGATTTAGTATAGTGAACTCAATTACGCTTACCAAAATACATCTGAAATCAAAAGCACAAACTGTACTCTTCACGCCAAGCATCTCTAACTACTTTCCACCTCTGGGCTCCCCACCTCTCTATTAGCTGCGTCTTTTGAATGCAGCGAGCGCATAACAAAGACAGAGAGGAGCGCGTTAGAGCCATGAAAATAACACTTTGAGAAACGACATATCGCATGGCTGTATGTCATTGCCCTGGCTTTGCACATGCAGGGTCCTTCTATTGATCCGGCTCGAGGCTTTGTAGTAATTGTATTCTTCTGTTTTTGACTTTAAGATTCACCACACATTTTTCCTCATACATGCATGCAGTACCTCCACGCTTTTAGCCAGCCCTCCCTCTATCTTGTAGCTGGGGAAAACAGATAAAGCACAAGTGTTGGTTCCTGCCCGACAGCGGCCCCCTTTTGCATGTCACTGTAATGTAATCTAAATTAAAATGAAACTCTCTCTAGTATTGCTTTTCTGACAGAGGTGATGGCGGTTTTAAATAGAATGTGGTGCGCCAAGCCGCTCACAGATTAGGAGCTGCTGCTCTTGAAGCATTTCTGAATAAAGATATAATACCTTTTACCAGATACAAGATGGACGTTGGGGGAATACAGCTGAGATGTTTGAATATCTGTGAGAGTCGACTTGCACGTTATAAAGATTACACAGCATTAAAGGTGTGACGATAATGCCTGCACCCCATCTTAATTTAATATCAATCAGCGGATTATAATCCCCATTTAAACTAGTCACAATTAGTTTTATGATTAACATCTTCTGGGTAAGGTTAGATTAGATTTAATCGGGCCTGTATGGAAGCATCTGCATTAGACCCTTACCTCTGTGTCACTGGGGCCACCTGTTAGAAAAGATGAGAAATTGTGGGCCCATCTTCAGATCTTCAGTACAGGAAGAGCTGGAGAAATGTTCCTAATTTAGGGATGCACCAATCCAGCTTTTTCAGTTCTGTTATCGATTCCAATACTTTGTCTTTAATATTTGCCAATACCCGATATTAGAAAACTACAACTAAACAACTTAAACTGAATAAAATGTCCAATAATATGAGACATTCTAGATCAACACCAGTCAATAAATTTGTCTTATTATCACCAATATCCGATCCCAGTATCGGATCAGTGCATCCCTAGTTCCTATAATGCATGCTTTTGGTTAGTGGGAGGAAACAAACCCAAGAAGACCCACGCTAACTACACACATCAGGAGAATCAGGAGTCAAACCTTGACTTTCTTGCTGTAAGGAATGAGTGCTAGCCTTTATGCCGCTAAGTAAATATACCTCAGTAATCCCCCCATTTCAATGTCGACATATTAACCCTACTTAACAATGTTTTGCTTAAATAAATATTAAGCAGTAGTTAAAAAACGGTACAATATATACAACTTCTTTCTGATACCTGCCACCTGTTTGTCTCCAAGGAGACGATATGGTTTTATGGGGAGTGTTAAAACTTGCAAGACAAGCAAATGAAGTCACCAGGAAAAGGTAAGGCAGATCTGTGGAGAGGTAACCCTGCTTACAATACCAAGAAAGAAACATTTGATGTAAAAAATATAATCTCCAATTATAAATGAATGGTACTGAGTGGGCCTGAATGACAGGATGGGTCCGTGACCTGTCTGATCACTGCTAACATTCACATATTAAAGTGGGTGATGTGTCTTGCCAAAGGACACAATAAAAGCTAAGCTGTCAGGACTTTACTTGAACGACTGTCATTTCCCAGTCACAGTGTCAAAATAAGTTATCTTCCTCACTTTGGGCTTTCTCTGTGCATTTGGGAGAGTTTTAAAATAATCCTTTAATGGCGTTGATCAAGTTGAAATCACAGTGGGATAACTTCTGACATTTAAATTGTGAAAATGTCTTCTTTGGCAAGGTGTCATCCACCGTCAGAACGCAGTAAAAGGTTTTAATGAGCGGAGGAATTCTATCATTACAGCCATAACCAGAGAATAATCCATCTAATTGAATCAGTCACTTAAGTGTGTCAGGTATGTTTACACAGAGATGCCGATGTCAAACAAAGTACACAAATTATTACGGCTTTACGTGGCGTGGCTTCGAAGATTATTAACAAATGTCAGATTTTATAACTGTTCTGTAATGATCCAAGCCAGTCTCATAGCAACTAAAACTAATGGGCTGAAGTATAATGAGCAATCTGGCAATAAAAACAAGGTTAAGATTTTCATTGCGACATTACGCAACAAACTGCATGTAGAAAAGAAAACTTATTTGTATTGCTTGTCAATATTTGTGTTTTAGTAATTGGGGATCCATGGGGAGAGTCAAAAGAAAATGGATCCTTGTTGCTCATATTAAGTTGCTCTTTGGAACTGCTGGTTTCAGGCAGCAGATGCACAAGTATTTGTCTCTCTGTAGGTGTACTTTTTTGTTGTTGTGTTGCCATAATGAAGTTTTTACTTCGTTATGCTAGGTGGAACTTTAATCAGTTCCTTCTAGTGTGTTTTGCCCACTGGGATCGTATACTGACAGTAATGTACATCAAGTACAGACGTTTTTATCTGTTGTCAGTTTCTGTGTGCAAAGCTGCACATTTTTACAAGAAGCAATGGAAGACGCAGAAGAGCCCATGCTCTTGTAATGAATTTTTAATTTCTTTTCATTTTTTATTTTCTGTGTGGCTATGATCTGTGTTGTTTCCATCAGGCTAGTTCTATGAAAGATGTAAAGGCATGTTAGTAATTAGAACTAAATACTAATCCTAATATGCTGTCCTTCCCTCCTACATAAAGAGAAGAATTCTAGCCAGTGTCAACAATCCCAATAAACACGCAGAAGACTGGTATTTTAAATTTAAGTGTTCAGTCTTCTTTCTTTAGTTTATTGCCTTCAGTTTTTGTGAAAACTACAAATAAAACAGACAAAATACAACACAATTAGCACAACCATTTCTTAAAGGAAACAATCACATGCAACATTGCCATAAACTTTCTCAAAAGTAAAAAATATAGCTCAATATAGCTGTAAAACTAACATAAATGCATAGAGAAATTAAATATACGTACAGCCGATGCCACATTTTTTAAGGATTGCGTGGATTAAGTTGGATCACGGAGAGCTGCTGCCATGTGCTCCATTTGAACGAAAAACAATTATTATCTTGGCCACTAGAGGCAATAGTTTTTTCTTAAACAAATAATACTAACCACTAGGGGCAGTGCACACAACTGAATACACAACACCTAATCTTAATCAACTCTAAGCCTCAGAAGTTGACTTAACCATTATTGTTTTAACTTCCGACCTAAACACACCCCAGAAAACCTCACTGTCCTCTTTAGATCTCTTAAAGTTACACGTATGCCAGTGGACAGTTCCAAAGTGAACCAAAGGACACAGGCCTTAAGTGCCAGAAAAATTCCCATTTCCAACTTCATTAAGAAATCCAACTTGAGATCTTCTTGTTGTCTGGTGAGACTAGTGCTAGTTAGTCACCACACCACTAAAGACAAATCTGTTCTCAGCTAAGTTTCAACTATTACAGTATATGTGTGTGTTGTCTGGCCTTGATCACACACAATCTCCTCCTCTTCTTTCCCTTTTATCACTCTCTCAACTCAGCAGCGAGACAGCGCTCATTCACACCTTAGCCTTACTTATTTCCATTTTGTATGCCATTTGTGAAAGAATGTTTTCTTCTCTATTTTCCCTGGAACAAACACACCTTTAGGTATTAGTACATACGTCAAATGTAATAAGCTCAAATGATGCCATATACTGCAGTCAAGTTGCAACGCTGAGGCAGTTACACCTAAGCAATCATCAGAACCAACGTAATCTGCAATCCACTTCGTCAACCGGGCTAAACAGAGGAGCGGGTCTAGTTAAAACTGTGTGTCTTTGTACGCTAGCCAGCCAATATCCTGTCTGTTCACTATTTACTTCGAGCCTGGAAACAATTGGAAGGTAAATAGTTAGAATTATCGCTTCCTTACTTCCCTTCCTTTCCTAAATCAGCGGAGTAAATCTGTGTCTCTGTCGAAGGTATCCACTAGCCCCCAAAAAAACACTATTAGCAGCATGTCCTAAACTCTTGTTCCTTTGGCGAAAACCAACCAAATTGCCTTCCTACACACTCCCCTGCCTCCAATTAAGCAACCGGCTATTCCCCCGACCGTGCAACAGAATCCCACGAACCTTCTCCACCTCATTTCCTGAGCTAAGTTTGCTACAGTTTACCTGAAGTACCAACGGGAAGCCTTTTTTTCTTTCTCTCTCTCTTTCTGTTTTTGTCTGTCTCACAAATACGTGACAGTGTCTGAAGCTGGGGTTGTTGTGCAAGGAGGCGGCTCGGATTGCTCTCTTGAGTGGCTTCTTTGTGGCCGGTCAATATCGAGACAAAGGATGAGGGGGCCGCTGGATGATTTGTGATTGCAAGGTGCATGGGAATTGATTTTTGAAAAGAAAAAATGGCGATGAGAAAAAGGTCTGCCCCGGGGTGTGCTTTGTCACCAATAATGGCACACAACATGGAATTTACAGTTCAACATGACAAAAAAGGAAAGTCTATTTACTTTAGTGAGTGGAATGAATGGAAGTATTTTGAAATTCATTAAGCAATAGAGATGTTTTGATGTTTTCTGATCTTTTGGGAGTCGTTTAAAGTGAAGCTAATACTAAATCGACAGTTTTGGCTGTTAATCTAGGTTATTTTTTGGCTATTTCAGTGCAAAATGAGCAAATAAACATGATTCAGCTCAAAATAGTCACAAACGCACTGTGTCTCTCTGCAAAGATCAGTGTAATTTCAAGCGTAGTGGCATCAGATAGAGTTGTCTGTTGTCAAATCAATCACACTGCTCCTCTCCACTATCAGTCCCTCTTCCTTCTGCTTTTAGGGTTTTCTAGCAGCAAGTTCTGTTTAAATTTGGTGGAGTTTATGGCGTTAGCTTCTCTTGTCCGGTCTTGTATTGGCAAAAGTAGGGTCTAGTGCTTGTTTTGCTAATCTCAAGTAAGTCACAAGTCTTTGGTTTGACGTCTGAAGTCCAAGTCCAGATCATCTGCTTAGAATCTCAAGTCTTTCCAAGTCATTTTACTAAAGATGTTTTGGACTGTTCATGGAGGTTTTGTCACGGTCCGGTTACAAGTCCAAGTCAGAGTCACTAGTGGGGACTTGCCGTATTAAATCAAGTCGTCAAAAATTGTGACTGGCTTCAAATGAAATACAAACATCTTGACCGACAGTGCCTTAAGCTGTTGAAAAAAAGATTACGTTTTGAAATCTAACAAGGTTCTAAGTGTGGGAGTTGCTGATATGTCTTTTGACTCCAGTTTACAATCAAGAGTTCCTAAATCATCAATGAATATTTCACAAAATTTAAATAAACAATCATATAGCATGTCCACTCATGTTGGTGCTATGTCGGTAATATTCAATTCTACACTTTTTATTTCACGTGACATGTTTTGTTTCCAATGCATTCAGAGCCTTCGAATTGTTCACCACAATGTGCTTAAGCTTTTGCTTTTATCACAGCTGTTAGGAACGAAGTAACAACAGTTAGCCACAGAACTAACAACAATACTAAGAAACAAAGTTTATGGATTTTTGTAAAGAAACAGCACATTATTACATTTACACACTGCAGACTAATTTTCACATGAACAGAAAACTGAACAAGATATCTGTGCCAAGAGACGTTTATTTTATTGTTTAAAAAAGTGTGTTAAGTGTCTTTAAACAGGGCCTCTTAATACATTATGGGGGACCTGCACATATGCATAGTTTACGCTTGTCTAAAGATGCCTCTGCTAAATGTGCATAGAGAATTCAACACTTTGAGCTGAAACCATCTTCGGCGTATTGCATGTTGAGATTGAGTGTATGCTTGTAGACCTACATGATTTGGCATTCAAAAGGAGGATATGCTGCCAAACTCTTATAATCTGGGTAAATGTTAGACTGCTCCAAACACAGATCAAAAGGGCTTAGTTGTATTTATTTTCTCACGAATGCTTCATGTCTTATGCAGAATGGACAACTGCTGCATAAAGATAAAAGTGTTGAAAGTTCAGACCAATTTTTAAGTCAACAATATACCTGCAACAAAATAGCATTTAGCTGATTCTTTGTCAGACAGCTTCAATAGCTTCATATTTGCTCCAATAAACTTTAGTCGTAGCCATGAGTTGTGTACGTTTGTGCTCTATTCTTACATCTGGTAGTGCAATTTTCAACACTTTTGGATGAAATGAAGCTTTAATCAAACTTAAACTCCAATCAGGATTATTGCTCTAATCAATTAGAGAATTTGTGTAATTGACTTTTATGATTTGATAAACTATATGCCTTTGATGCACATTCATGAGTTTCTTTGAGTAGAAAAGTTGCTTTCCAACAGACCATTTCTTTATTTTACTTTGCTTACAAGTATCATTTAAGGTGCACAACTTCTCTCAAAGCAACTGTTGATTGATTTCAAATGTGATTTAAATAACTATGGAGCCCCAACTCACAAGAAAGCGTACATTTACCTATGACATTACAGGATATGTAAATTGTGTATGATTAGCACGAGTTCACAGCTGTTTTGTGTAATTATGGCACAGCCCAAGTTCATTTCTATGGCGGTTGTTAAGACATGTTCTATATTTATGAATACAGTATTACCGAAATCCTGATCCTAATCTTAAACTTACTCATTTTAGTAACTTGAAGCCTTTACTTACCCGTTTCACCTAAAAAAAAACGTCCCCACGTGGCTTAAACTCAAACTCTTGTATTTTTACGCTGTGAAATCTCGTGTCATTTCTACGCTTTTTCATATCGTGCTAAATGTACAACGTAACATAAGTACTCAAAAAAGGCAAGAAATCATGGTCAAAATATGGTGTTTTTGTGTTGTGGTAAATGTATGCTTTCTTTTGAGACTTTGTTGAACTTGCACTTTCAAGAGATTTCTTGAAAGTGCGGTAGCACTTTAAAAGACCTCCACGGTACCTACCAGTTAAGTACCATGTCAGTTACTAGTAACTAACAGTGACACTTACTAGTAATTACTCTGGTACTTACTCTGGTACTTACTGTGGTACTTACACTGGTACCTAGAGTGGTACTTGTACCAGCAGTTACTGGTACATACCACTGGTAGTTACTGGTACTTACTGTGGGTACTTACACTGGTACCTACAGTGGTACTTAAGGTGGTACTTGTACCATCAGTTACTGGTACATATCACTGGTACTTACTGTGGTACTTACACTGGTACTTACACTGGCACCTACAGTGGTACTTTGAGTGGTCTTTGAACCAACAGTTACTGGTACATACCACTGGTAGTTACTGGTACTTACTGTGGTACTTATACTGGTACTACTATGGTACTTTGAGTGGTACTTGTACCAGCAGTTACTGGTACATACCACTGGTAGTTACTGGTACTTACTGTGGTACTTACACTGGTACCTACTGTGGTACTTTGAGTGGTACTTGTACCAGCAGTTACTGGTAAATACCACTGGTAGTTACTGGTACTTACTGTGGTACTTATACTGGTACCTACTATGGTACTTTGAGTGGTACTTGTACCAGCCATTACTGGTACATACCACTGGTAGTTACTGGTACTTACTGTGGTACTTACACTGGTACCTACTGTGGTACTTTGAGTGGTACTTGTACCAGCAGTTACTGGTAAATACCACTGGTAGTTACTGGTACTTACTGTGGTACTTATACTGGTACCTACTATGGTACTTTGAGTGGTACTTGTACCAGCCATTACTGGTACATACCACTGGTAGTTACTGGTACTTACTGTGGTACTTACACTGGTACCTACTGTGGTACTTTGAGTGGTACTTGTACCAGCAGTTACTGGTAAATACCACTGGTAGTTACTGGTACTTACTGTGGTACTTACTGTAGTACTTACACTGGTACTTAAGGTGGTACTTGTGTCAGCAGTGACTGGTACTTACAGTGGTAACTATTAGTACACTTACCACTTTTATTAATTTGTGGCACACACGTGTTTCAGTGGTGGTATTATTGGTACTAAATTAAAAAAAAGTAGAGCTTATAAATTATGAATAACAACAAAATGCAAATGTTAAAAAAGCACCAATGTCTTTATTTATGTCACAACAATATTGGGTATTGAAAAATACCAAAGTAATTATTTGTTTCAGTAAATAAACAAAAGAAAACAATTTACAACAATCTTAGCTTAATTCCAACATTTATTGACAAATACCATGATACATAATGGTACATAGTGGTACTACAATGGTACTTATTACAGTAGTTGACAGTTAACTACTGGTAACAACGGGACCTGTTCTAAAGTGACACATACTGGTACTTGGGTGGTACTTACTATAGTAATTGACCGTCAACTACTAGTAACAACGGGACCTGTTCTAAAGTGACACATACCGGTACTTCAGTGGTACTTACTATAGTAGTTGACCGTCAACTACTAGTAACAACGGGACTTGTTCTAAAGTGACACATACCGGTACTTGGGTGGTACTTACTATAGTAGTTGACCGTCAACTACTAGCAACAACGGGACCTGTTCTAAAGTGACACATACCGGTACTTGAGTGGTACTTACTACAGTAGTTGACAGTCAACTACTAGTAACAACGGGACCTGTTCTAAAGTGACACATACTGGTACTTAAGTGGTACTTACTACAGTAGTTGACAGTCAACTACTAGTGTGACCGGTAGGATCTTGCACATGCCCTGAGTGGGAGTTGAACCCGGGTCTCCTGCGAGGCGGTCGACCGACAAACTCATTGAGCTAAAGGGAACGCTCCCCTCAGCCCAGTTTGCCGGTCAGATCTTATCTGAGGGGAGTGAGTTTATCCCCACCACTACCACGCACTTCTCCAACTTGGTACCTCATGTGGGTTAGTAGTTGACTGTCACTACTACAGTAGTTGACAGTCAACTACTATAGTAAGTACCACTGAAGTACCGGTACGTGTCACTTTAGACAGGTCCCGTTGTTACTAGTAGTTGACGGTCAATTACTATAGTAAGTACCACCCAAGTACCAGTATGTGTCACTTTAGAACAGGTCCGTTGTTACCAGTAGTTAACTGTCAACTACTGTAATAAGTACCATTGTAGTACCACTATGTATAATGTCAATAAATGTTGGAATTAAGCTAAGATTGTTGTAAATTGTTTTCTTTTGTTTTGTTTACTGAAACAAATAATTACTTTGGTATTTTTCAATGCCCAATATTGTTGTGACATAAATAAAGACATTGGTGCTTTTTTAACATTTGCATTTTGTTGTTATTCATAATTTATAAGCTCTACTTTTTTTTAATTTAGTACCAATAATACCACCACTGAAACAAGTGTGTGCCACAAATTAATATAAGTGGTAAGTGTACGAATAGTTACCACTGTAAGTATCAGTCACTGCTGACACAAGTACCACCTTAAGTACCAGTGTAAGTACTACAGTAAGTACCACAATAAGTACCAGTAACTATCAGTGGTATTTACCAGTAACTGCTGGTACAAGTACCACTCAAAGTACCACAGTAGGTACCAGTGTAAGTACCACAGTAAGTACCAGTAACTACCAGTGGTATGTACCAGTAACTGCTGGTACAAGTACCACCTTAAGTACCACTGTAGGTACCAGTGTAAGTACCACAGTAAGTACCAGTAACTACCATGGTATGTACCAGTAACTGCTGGTACAAGTACCACCTTAAGTACCACTGTAGGTACCAGTGTAAGTACCACAGTAAGTACCAGTAACTACCAGTGGTATTTACCAGTAATTGTTTGGTACAAATACCACTCAAAGTACCACTGTAGGTACCAATGTAAGTACCAGTGTAAGTACCAGTAAGTACCAGTGGTATGTACCAGTAACTGCTGGTACAAGTACCACCTTAAGTACCACTATAGGTACCAGTGTAAGTACCACAGTAAGTACCAGTGGTATGTACCAGTAACTGCTGGTACAAGTACCCCCTTAGTACCACTTGAGGTACCAGTGTAAGTACCACAGTAAGTACCAGTAACTACCAGTGGTATGTACCAGTAACTGCTGGTACAAGTACCACTCTAGGTACCAGTGTAAGTACCAGAGTAAGTACCAGAGTAAGTACCAGAGTAAGTACCAGAGTAAGTACTAGTAAGTGTCACTGTTAGTTACTAGTAACTGACACGGTACTTAACTGGTAGGTACCGTGGAGGTCTTTTAAAGTGCTACCGAAAGTGCATTACAAATAAAATGTATTATTATTATTAACTATGATGACTACAGCGCTGTTTGGGGACTCTATCACGTGCGCAGCATTCACAGGCAACAGCACAGAGGCTTTTTAAAGAAACTAGACAGTTTGGATCATGCAGGAGAAGCTGACCTAACGCTCAGACATTTCTCCAGGTGAGAATTAGACTCTTTAAGCTCATCGTTTACGATGATGAAATTGTTCACGCTGGAACATCATTTGTGTAGTTCAGATGTGTTTGAGGAACGCGTACTTCGCTAGAGTTCAGATGTGTTTTGTAGCTCTCGGCTCCGGAGTCCGTGTGATCCGTGGTCCTGCGGTCGACTCGGCTGTAAAGCGCAGCAGGACGAGCAACATGTCAAATACGCTGTTGTATCTCGCGGTGAATCAAGTATTCAGCGCATTTTTACAAAGACTAAGTATCATAACCAGGCAAGTTATAAACTGAAATTATTGGTAAAAAAATTTAAATCACTACTTTGCAGGTTTTGCCTTTCACTGGTTATTTTTGGAACGTAACCCCCGCGATAAACGAGGGACCACTGTATACAGACCTAAACAAATCATGTGCACCACAAAGGAGAACTGAACTCTCAGCCTCTTCTCACAGACACTCACTGACATTTACCAGCACAATCCAGAATAATATAGTGAGCATACATTATACAGTTTATTGCAATGGTGTAAAGTGCACACAAACCGGGCCAGATGATTCCCTGTGGCACCGCCTCAGGGAAACACCAACAGGAGAAGACGTCCCCACGGTGAAGAAATGCGCTAAGCCATCCATTTATTATACTCTACATTGTTTATTTATACTTAATTTAAATGCTACCTAAAGCTGATTTTCCCACTCGACCATCATTGCGTCTATAGCGCTTTGGAACTAAAATTGTCAATAAGCCCAAGTCTGATTTCATTCGCTCTGTGAATATTGTTGACATGTCTTAACTTCAATCTTTGGTGAATCTTTTTTTTTTTCCTTTAATTAAAAACTTTACAGAGTGAAGACTTGCTTTCAAGACTTGCATTCATCTGAAGAAGGGTGTGCTCCTACTGGTTTCCATGGAAATGTTCTTCCTTGGGCTATATGTTTCACACTTAGGGCATAAAACATAACTATCTCAATTAAGACTGCTCCAAAGTACAGTTAGAACCCTCAGAAAAACCTGCAGGTTATTTTTAACCTCCAGAAAGTAAAACAATGTCACTTTTCTTTATCTGACAAGCCTGTTCTAAAAGTGCATCAGTGACAGCATACAAGCAGCACAAATTGGGAAAAAAAATCAAATTGAATTTTTTTTGCGACAAGTACTGCAATTGCAACTAGATATGGACCCCTCCCACTTGGATTTCTACCAAACTTTCCTCTCTTAAATTGGTCGTCCTCGTTCTGCTTTATGAAGTTTTTCTCTTCGCTCTTGGCTCCACTGACTTAAAGTTCTAATTGCATCAGAAACACATCAGTCCTGGTCACATCTACAGCCTGTCCATCCATGGGAGTCACTGTGGTTCTTCTCGAGGTTTCTCTTTTTCCCCATGAGTTTTTTCCCCTTGTTTTTTAGTTTTTCCTAGCCAAGAAGAAGGAGAGTCTATTCGGACAGAGGAAACCATGGGACATTTTCTATCTGCCTGTTTGTTGATGGAAAATCTTTGTATTTCCTAATGCTTCTGTTGGTACTGACCAATGACTGTTTCATTGTTTGATTTTTTTTTTTGTTTGCTAAACAATAGTCTTGAGAAATCCTCTTAACTGCTGCTGAGATTTTGGATGATGCAAAATAAATCAATTTGAATATAATTTATGTTTAATAACAGATTTCTGCACAAGTAAATGATTTCTATGAACTGACAAAGTAGAAAGAATCACATGTGTCTTTGAACAAATCTACACTTCAGAATTATAGTTAATAGACAGAAAATGTAATGATTATTTGTAATTTTGGAAGAAAACAGAATACTTCGAGAATGACTACATTTAAGATTTGCTAAAAGCATCAGTAAAATTGCATTATTCATTTGATTTTGATAAATTGTGCAGCGATAATATGACTCTAGTAATGCACCATAAGGCTTTGAGTAAGAAAGGCATCACTTCCTTTTTTTCCACTGAAAATCAAGTATAAATACAGTCGGCAACGCGTCATATTTGGGGGTGTGACCTGCTGAGGGGGAAAGCCTCATGCGTACAGTATAGGCTAAGCATGGGGAGCTAAACTATTTACCTCTTTTAAGACGTTTTCTGGTGAATAAGGTGTATTTTTAGCACAACTAATTTACAAACGATATGACGCCAGGCGGTGTTACATTATTTTAGCATTTAGCTTGCAGCTACTGTTAGTTTTAGTTTCCCTATAGCACAGATATCTTGTTAATGTCCAGTTCAAACTCCACTAAGTTCTTATGTTATTGTTGTTAGCATTGTTGCTAACTGCTGTTAGCATATCCACACGTCTCACTCCTAACAGCTGTGAAAAAAGATTAAAACACATTGTGGTGAACAAATTGGAGGCTCATAATGTATTAGGTAAGTGAACAAAACATGTAAAAAGCTTTCAAATGAATTATTTCTATTTGTTTACATTTTTAACGAAGCAAAACTTGTGTATAGAACCTTTAACTACAGTGCAAGCACAAGTTTTACTCTGAATAGCCTTTCTGATTCAAAAAACAAATATAATAAATTCCAAAACACTTTTTAAACCAGACAAAATCCAAACCACAGTGCGGTCAAGAACAAACCTCACCTCTGCGCTCTCAAAGTAAACTACCTTTGAAAGATTAAATAAACCTCACGTCGAGCCAAGTGGGAGACACAGACCTGACTCGTAACATGACCCCATTATTTCACCGATAACATCACGTCAACACAAGTGACGTTTGGCGCTCAAAAGTCACTCTGTCAGACTTAGTGAATTTGTAAAAAAAAAAGTGTCCGCTCTCATGGGAAGGGCTGCGGGCTCCAATTTCTCTTCCGCTTACCCTTGACTTTTGCGTTATTTTTTAGCTCCAACACTGCTCCGTCAGGGGGATTGTGAGGAGCTCTGGGGTCCATGTGAAACAAAAAGGAAACGGAAATTTGCTTTGCTCCGGGTGACTCTCCAGATTAAAGGCCATAGTTCTTTCATTCATGTTAAATTCATGTTCTGTGGATACTTTTACCTGGGCGGGGATAATGATGGGGAAACTAGCTCGGCACTTTATTTCATTGATCTAATATTTGTTCATGACTTAATTATAAGCTGGTGCTCTTTAATTAATGTACAGCTGGGGGAGCTTTACGCAAGACTAAATTGAAAAGATTTTGAGTGAGCAGGAGATTTTTGTGCTTCTCTGTAATACTTAAACACTGTTATTGCTTAATATTTCAACATTTTGTCTACTTGAGTCCTAATTTAAATATAAGCTATACAAGGTTAAAATTAGCTGGTAGGCATAAAGTACTTTGCAAACTTTTAAATAAATGTAAAAATGTTCTTTGTGGTTAAGATATTCTATAGGTATGTAAGCTGGCCTTGAGTTTAAAGAAGACCTATAAAGCTTCTGTCTCAGTATAATGCAGCTCTAATAACAACTGTGGATCATTGTGTTTCGTTTAAAATAACACTTAGAGGCACACTGTGTAACTTTTTACCTCAAAAGCTTGCATAAAACCATGTTTTTTACTTGGATGCTTTCTTTGACTAAAACTGTATAAAAGGTGTTTCTTTGTTCTGAGTGGGTTTGCATCATCCCAAAATTCATTCTTTTGTGGCTTAGAGGAGGGCCTAATCATGCTTGTTTCCATGGAAATGATGTTCTGATGTAAGGATCAGAAGTGTGGACTTGCAAGTCATGACTTGGACTTGAGACAGACTTGAATCACTGACTTGTTGACTTGACATTGATTAATGAATAGACTAAGACTTGGTACTCGACCTGGACTTGAAGGTCAGTGACTCAAGACTTGATTTGGACGTTGATGTCAGTGACCTGAGACAACTTGAGGCTTCTCCTCAAAAATAAGTTGTGTATTTTTACATTGATAAATTGAAACATGTCTCTCCTCATTTCTTTTATGTGATCAGAAATTAGTTTAAAATGGGATACTTTATAAAAATCACTTGAAAAGACTTGAAACTAAAATAAGAAGAGGACTTGGACATGACTTGAGACTTGACTTGGACTTGAGGCGAAAGACTTGAGATTTACTTGAGACCGGCAAAACAGTGACTTCGACCCACCTCTTCATATTTCACATGCCATAATCTCTTACTGTTATATTTGTTGTTGTTACCCATCACAATGTATGAACACATGAAAAGTCATGCAAGTGACTTTTCATGTGTAAAATGACATGATGCCAAGTATCAGGTTTGGCTCAAAATATTCGTAATCTTTAAAAAAATCCATTTTGAACCATCCCTAGTATAGCAGAAGTAGCAGTAAATGAGATTTTTTACTTTACAATTTATTTATTGATTGCTTCATTGATTGGTGAATTTTGAATTCATTTACTCTGTAAAGTAATGAGGATTTTTAACATATAAATGTAAGTACAGTTTTTAGTTAAATAAAGTCATATGTACTGTACATTTTCTGTCAAAAAGCTATGATTAGCCATACAAGTTGTATGCCTTATAACTTGAAAATGTAAGGTAAAAATCTTTAACTCAAATTGTATTGTCAAGTTGTATCAAAACCAACATTCAAGTTAACTTACTTTTTGATCTCATTAGTTTTTCAGAGTAATCTGCCAAATCAAACAGTTCTATATCTGTGAATCAAAAACAAGAACACTGCACTTTGGCACTTCACTAGATTGAGTCTGAAAACAATCATAGAAGTACTCCCACTTTATATAATTCTCATAATTCATTCTACCTTATACACGTTATTGAAAAAGTGGTGTGCAAAATTCTTCTTCCAGCTGCCTTGGCCTTTTTGGAGCTCCACATTTAGCAGTGATTAGCTGTTGCTTTCTCACCCATCACAGTTAAGGATTAGAGTAATTATTTTAAATCTCTGCAGATAAACGCCGTAATACCGTGCCGTCATGAACAGGAAGCAGAGAGAGAGAGAAAAACCTACTTGGATCAGACAAGATAGCGTCCGTCTTGGGGACAAACTGGTCACAGCGCAGTCCATGGTATCCTTCTTTACACCTGCAAGACAGAAACAGCAAAGATTAGAGCCAAAGGACAAGACTACTGCCTCAACTCGGCCGATAAGAGAAGTGGAGTACCGCGGAGGATTGTGGGGAAGAGCTTGGTCGACGGAGATACACTGAAATTGTCAAGTGGGCGGGGCTAAGGGCTGACGAGAAGATGGTTTTGGTGGGTCTTAGGAGCGTCTGCAGCCTCACTGATAGCACATGATGGACAGGAATGCCAGGTCCCAGTAGAACGAAGCATTTGGGTTGGAAAAGGCCGGAGGAGCGAGGCGGCAAAGGTTGTTGGAACAAACTCTAGTCTAGAACAAATCCGGCTGTTTGCAATATCCCTGCAATGTTGATACTCGCAGATCCTTAAACAACTGTCACAAATACGTCGCCATAGAAACAAGAGCATTTCAAAACTGGATTTGGAGTAATAGCATGTATTATGACACACCTCCATGTGATCAAAGCATAAAATCAGTACAGTATAAATATATACACATAAATCCACAAGTTGTCATTTCAAGCTATTATTATATGTGATCAAGAGTTTCAGATTTTGAAAAAGAGGAATTGCTATTATAATAAATAAATTATGCATTTACAGTGGCGGCTGGTGACAACTTTGACCGGAGGGGCTACATAACCGCAGCACCAACTCACCAAACAAACACTATCATCTTACATCTTCTACAAATGAAGAAATACAGCCAGTAATCAGCGTTTGAGAAAGACTTTTTTCCTCCAAGCAGCTCAAAGCATCAACACAAAGACACGTGTGCGTCAGATGTGTCCACAACAACAACATGCAGCAACAACAACACAGGGCAAGTGCCTTTGTGCACAGACACGAGCCAAACGACATATTTACCAAACTCACACTGTTATTTAGACATTACAAATATGTAAATGCCATACAACTGCACTTATATACACTCATGAAACCGGAAAAATATATTAAAATAGCTGCACTCACATGAGAAGAGAAAGTTGTCATCGGCATTCACCAAACTCAGGTCTTTTCATGGCTCTCTTTTTAGGATGTTTTCAGCAGAACTAACATAATTCAATTATGAAACTATAATAGCAACACAACAACTCATAGTAATACGTTTAAGAATTATATTTTTATTAATAATTATTTTAGTTATAACCACATTTTCTTTCCTGAAATGACCGGGAGGGCTTAGCCCACCTAGCCCATTGATACCAGCCGTCCCTGTGCATTTATAACATGTATACTTCTACTGTATGTTATATATAAGATAGAATTAAGTCAGTAACTATCACATTTGAAATGGTAATTGTCAAGAATGAAGACAAAAATATTTCATATAGAGGGATTGTTTGACACAAACCATGGAAACAAGTCGAGTCAGGTCTGTTGTCAGCTAACTTTAAAAGTATATCACTGTGCAAAAACAAAAGTTATGCTGCTAAATCAGCATTTGGGAATGAAATTTGACCCTACGACCCATAAACATTCAGGTGAGTCCAGAAAACCTGTCTTAAGCTTCAGGAGCCAGATGCCTGTCAGACCGGTTCATACCTGATCGAAACAGTTAGCACTTGTCCCTTTTTTTTGCTTTAATCAAAAAATTTTCCCAGCTAACCAGATGGAGAGCGGCTCTTTCTGCATGGTGCAAGCGCAGAGCGAAAAGTGACGTCAACGGATAATCCCTCTATAGATTTAGAAAACTATGTAAAAATACGATAAAGAATAATAGAACAACTTGATGAAATGTTTATGGCTTCATGCTGAGTTTAGTATTTAAACTTCTTAGTGACATTAAATTAGAAATGGTAAATGTCAAGGCCCAGCAACAGACATTGAACGAAAGCCTGCGCACTTCCAAAGCTGCATTTAGGCCATTTAGGCTACACATATCAGATATTTTGGACCTTCTGACCACAACTACACAGATTTTTTATTAAAACATCAAAGCTGAGGTTTTTATAAACACTCTCCAAAGTAAAGATGTTTAAAAATGCAGCGTACCTTTGATATTTAGTCTTTTCGCTTTGGTGAATTTGGCCTGTACCTACATGATTGCTGGATGTAATTTGAAAGTTTCACTCTCGATGCCCTTCCATATTCACTTCAGTCAAATGCTTAATCCACTGTCATTCAAACCTTCCACAAACAGCTTACACTAAATATAATCAAACTATTTGGAATCTGAAATCTGATTTTCCTCTCTGCAAGCTGTTAGCGCCTTTTATTTATCCGAGTAAATCTAATTGTACAGACCCAAAACGACAGTATCAGCTTCACAAAGAGCGCAGCCGTGTGTTTGTTCTCCCAGAGGTTCAAAGACTGCTTCACTTTTAATTGGGGGTAATTTGAGTCAGGTGTTTTAGGGAGAATCAAACAGAATCAGGAGGAATTCAGCTAATCTTTGCTTTGATGCAATAGCTACAGTCTATATACAAGGAAAATAAAATAAAAAAGATATACATTTTGTTTGAAACAAGCATATGCAGGGAGTCTCCAGTGAAACTGAATCGTCACAGAGGCACTGCGATTAATGCAAGAAGAACCTGGGATCGATTCCCCAGTAGCCCCGGGAATTTCTATGTGCAGCTTGCATGTTCTTCCTGTTCTGTGTGGCCACCAAAAACATGTCCAGTAGTGCCTCCTCTCTCCCCTCCCCATTCCCAGGACTATAAATGATTTGCTGTAAATCTAGAATGTACATTAACATCTCTGCCGTTGTGATTCATTTAAAGGTGTGGTGGCTGATTTTCACACTGCAAACACCTCTTTGGTTTTAAATCTGACCACTTTCTCTCACAGGGTTAATATCACATTTATTTTGGTTGCAATTATGGTCAATAAACTTCTTTTCACTTTAACAAGTGAAACTGGAGAGGACCCTCAAGCACAGCCAATCAGAGCACTGCATTTGTCTCCTGATCAGAACTA
Organism: Mugilogobius chulae; assembly: GCA_038363315.1. Lineage (NCBI taxonomy): Eukaryota > Metazoa > Chordata > Actinopteri > Gobiiformes > Gobiidae > Mugilogobius > Mugilogobius chulae. The sequence goes on along the minus strand of CM076401.1, from coordinate 32,356,570 downwards.
AAATTCTTCAGAGGTCTAAATCATTCACAAAGTGTTGCATTATTATATACTTTTACTGAAAAGACAAAGCTTACTAAATTATAACTAAAAAAATTAGCTACCCCAACTTTAATTGTACATTGTACATAACCTTTATCTTAACCTTAATCAAAATAAAGACTTGAACAAATATTCAAGTTGAACATTTAAAGGGGACCTCATGTAATCCAAGTAATCTGAGATTGAATCTTATTTTGATGTAAATTGAAACTAAAAGCAGCCTAATAAAAAGCAGCTAACTTTAATGACATCACAAGGTGGGCCACAGCCTTTGGATGTAGACAGCCTAATAATGAAGGATAATTTAAGATTTGGCATAAAACAAGCACTAATGTATGCAAGTTTTTCATAAGGTAACAACATTTTTGCATGACTAAAATCCACTGGAGTGCAGCTAAAATGATGACTAATGATTGCAGAAATGGCCTGATTGTAATAGGGATATATGTTATATTATATATTTATTTGTTTATATTTTATGGCAAAGTACATTTTTGTTGGAAATAAACTCTGCCTTTTGCCTTCCACCTGGCTTCATAACCGCCTTGCTACCTTTACAATTTCTGAACCATCCCATGTAATCTGTACAAAGTCTAAAATAAATCCACATGCTAAAAAGTCTTTCCATTTTAAATCTGACCAATTGCCTTGATGCTTTCTCAGACACATTCTATATTTGCAGCTCTATACTTGCACAGAACTGTTATTGTTGCTAGTTCAAACAGAATATTGGTGTTTTTACTTAGCCGTTTTTCTTTTTTCCACAGAGGCCATACTGTGAGCGCGTCGAGGAGGCTGCTCTTTGAAGACTTGGGGGAGACAATGGGGGGATCGGCTTTGATGCGTCTGTTTCAACATAAACTGCAACATGAGTGAATGACATGTCGGAGCGGCCAGGTCTGCTCTCTGTAGACTGACACGTACAGGAAGTAGACCTCAAAGGGTTCCAGAGCTTTACATAGGCGCCAATATGTCCACCGCACATGAGATAAAAGACAACACGGAATAAACAAAGAATATAGGGACAACACGGAGGATTTGACTCATGTAGCTGTTCTAATGACATTAAGGCACTGTACCTGATTCTTATGGGTATTACGACTTTCTCATTTAGCCTTTGTTTGAAGATTGATACCGGATGTAAGTTTTACATGAATCAAAAACTAGTTTGCAAAGTGTAAATCGAAGTGTTTACAAAATAGTAATGAAATTAACAAAGACAAAACAATAATAAAACAATTAAACAAACAAAAATAAATAAATCAATACATGTCACTTAAAAATGTAGACTTAAGATGTGTTCCAGGCAACTGGGTCCTGAGATATTTCCCACTTTCAACTTGTAAAAATGCGCTGGAACGCCACTCAAACGGATAAATACCACATGTGAACTGATACCTGGTCGAGGAAGTCCACTTCACATATGAGCTCAACAATCACCACAATAAATGAATGTGGGGTTTAACTGCCACCAAAACTATGTAAACATTGATTACAGGTTAATTATTGTTGCTTTTGTTAAGCCTAAAGGTGAGCATTAGCCATATAATTAGGCTACATACAAGATGATTACTTTGGAAAAATATTAGTTGAAAAAACAATATTTTTCAACTGAGAAATATTCCAGTTCCCAGTTGCCTGGAATGCAGCATTAGAGAAGATCTAGCTGTGTACAACATATTAACCCTGAACCTTACGAGGCAACTAGTGTGATGTCTTCAGTTATTATCAGTAAGTAAAACTTCTATCTGGAAAAAAGATCCTAAACTGGGATGAAATTTACAACAAGTTTTGAAAAAATCTATAATGTAATTATCAAGAATGTATTCACCAAACCTAACAGATGTAACTTAATTGCAACTGTGTTGCTAAGCTAATGTAAGTTCATGCAAAAAACTTAAATGAACTTCCTGGTTTTAGGAGCCAAAATGCACTGTTATGAGACAGGACACAGCAAAGTGATTTTCACCCGAACAGACAATGTGGAGTAAAACTTGTACATGGGCCTTTAATCTTATATTCTTTTGTGAGTAGATATCCATATGTCTACCTATTCAAAGTTGATAAATACGTAATAACAGTTAGGGTTAGGCTTTAATAAGAACTTGGGTTGCTGCCTCTCCACAGATCTGAGGTAAAACTAATAATAATAATAAAGTCACCCTTTTGGACAGTACAGAACCTGAAATATTCAAACTCTTTTCCATCTCTCCCTGTATTGTTCATTCCTCTCAAGCTTCGGGGCGTGATTTTGGAAAAGATAATTTTGTTTCATATGGCAGTAAAATCTCCTCTCACCGCACTTTAAAAATATGAAGCACTCATAACTGTTCTTCTGACAAATGAAAATACTTCTGAAGTGCAAATACCCAAATGTCCGTCATTTTCTAAATATTAAGAAAAACAAAGCATAGAATTGCAATCTAAACCTAGAATTTAAAGGTACACTACTGTTATTTTTCTAGACAGCGTCCGCCATCTTTTTGTCTCCATGGAGATGCCATTGAAATGTTTTTAAGAACAACATTAAAACATGGAAAAGCTGTTCCTTACTTTGTTTTTCACTAAATGGCATAAAGCATTCATCCTCATACTTTTTTACTTTGAATTTTACTGAATCGTGTAGATGAACTCAGAAATGTACATGGTGTCACTTTGAGTTCAATAAATGAAGGAAACCTTTTTAGGCAGAGTTATTTTCGATTTGTGTTTGTGTAATTAACAGATGCTGCAAACAGACCTTTTCACAAGCTAAAAACTGAACCCAAAATATGTCACAAAATTATCATCTCGGCGTAAGATCAGCCTCCTAATTATTTTCCACCATGAAATATAACCTTTTACGCTCTGTTGCAAAATTAAATGAACTTAGCAGACGACACAAGTGGAACAAAAACTACAGCTTGCCGGATAAAATGTGGAACAATATCTACGATTCAAAGTCCATTAGATGTGAGTCAAATGGAATATGCAAAAGGGACATGCTTCAGTTTATGATGCGGAAAACACTGCACCACAATGACTAATGCAAATAGATGAGATTAATTACAAAACCAAGGCATGGCTTTGTCTGGGAGGAATGGAGTCAGGCCACAGGGAGCGAGGATTAAAGTAGGCCTAATCCCCATAGAAAACACACAGAGGCATCTGACATGAGATATAAAAATGGCATTAAGTCTTTGACGTGCTATTAACATGCAAATAAAGGCAGCTGTGAACAATGAGACGCCCCGAGACAAAGCGTCAGTGTGGGTCATTACGACAGTCAACATGTTTGTATGGAGATGTTGTTTTTGGTTAATGTGCTACACAACATTTGTCAAGTGATTACTAACTGTCAACAAGAGATTTTTGCTGTCATTTTACTTGTTTGATTCAAGGAAGACTGATGAATTATCATAATTTTTTTTTTCATTCAAATTTGAAAAATATATCTAAATCTATCTAATCTAATCCAAACACATTAAGATAATACATCCATCTGGTCACTGTGGCCATGGAGACTTGGGGTTCACTCTCAACTTGGGAGTTAAGGCAATAACTGATCACATGTATAGGCATTACAGGTAAACAAATTTTGCCTCTGTTTTTTTCTGTTCTTTTCCTTTGAAAACCACCAAATGCACTTTACTAAGGCTTGCTTGGTTTTCTGTTTTGTCATGTCGTCTTTGCACAACTTCACCAAAAAGGATTCTGGAGTGCTCTAGCATCTGGAACAAGTTCCGGACGACTGGACTGGAGCACCTTCTGCAAGGGTCAACCGGACCGGACAGAATGCAGTGTGAGTGCCTCTTATTACATTTCAAGAAACAGGAAAGCCTCTGGTGGCTTGAGAACCTGGGCCTTTTCATTCCTCCACTCCTGCCTCTTTTTGACTGACTGTTTCTCCTGCTAGAACATTTGTTTTCCTCTGCCACTGGTTTCTGGCTCACTGACTTAGTTCAAATTGCATCTGGGTAAGGGTCAGTCCTGGTCACATCTAGCCTGTCCTCCTGGGACTGGATCTCTCTTTCACTGTGGTTCTCCTCGAGGTTTCTCTTTTTCCCCCCAATGTTGTTCCTTGCCGAGAGGAGGATCTAAGGACAGGGGATGCTGTGGGACAATTATCCATCTGCCTATTGCTGTTGGACAATCTGCCTGCATTTCCTAATAATGATTGTTACTGATTTCCCAATGTTTCTGTTGGTATTGACCAAATGTTTCATTGTTTGATTGTCTGACAATTTTTACAAACAATCATGTGAAGTCCTCTGAGATTACTGCTATTGTTATTTTGGGCTACACAAATAAATTGATAGAAAATTGAATTGGACCGCAGTACAGGCTGCATGCAGTGTGAAATGATGAAGGCAAAGGTACATTAGTTAGTGATTGCATTGTTACTAACTTTTTCCTCCAATAAGGTAACTTGGCTACAGTTAAAACATACTATTGGACAAACAGAAGCTTTACAATTGCAGAACAAGCAAAAATAGATTCTAGTGCTTCAATTCTATACTTTATATTTACAATCAGGGTGCATTTTGATATCGCTTAATCATCAAAGACGGATATTTTATGCATTTGTTTCCTGTTTAATGATTCCTGTATTTTCTTCCCTCTGAGCCTCAAGTATCAAAAATATACCATATTTGTGTTGTCATAGGTTACGGTCCAACATCTTCTTTATAAATCTATGAATCATTAACTGATTTTGCTGACAAATTCTAACTGCACGCTTGTTTGCATGTTGGGAACCGCACAGATTCAAAATAATGTTCTTTAAGTGTATCTGAATTCAGTATTTTGTCATGAAAGTATAAATTATTGACCAATTCTGAGTGTTTTTGCTATCAAATTGTAAATGCACACTTGTTAGCATGGTGGGGACAAGATTGTTTTTTTTAGATCTCCATTTTGTAAGTTCCTCTGCTGCTAATAGAGTAGAACAAAATAATGTGTTCTTTCAATGAAGTTTGTTAGTTCTAAAACATGAGAGACAGGTATCTACATCTGTGAAGTTATGATTAAAAAGCATTTCAATCACGATTACACTGTACTTTCTGTTTACAGCTACAAGTTATGACTGAATCTTAGCCAAACATCAGAGCTAATTGTCAGTTTGTCCCCGTAGTCCGTCATGTTTGACTCTTTTTGTAAGCTAACAGCGAAGTCCTTGCCTGCACACACAGTCCCCAGCATGCATGCCCTCTCCACACCTGCTCAAATTTCAAGGGTAAACGTCCACTCTTTCACGTACTTTCCTGCCTCTGCGTGTACCAGCTCAGACCTCCCCTTGTTAGCATTCTGCATCACCACCCAAAGGCAAAATGTCTGTCTGTTTACGCCTCTGTTTTTCCTCTTCTTCTCTCCATTGATGTTCGCTCAGTCATCTTACAATGAGATCCTTTTGCATTGTGTTTGCGATAGTCGTACGCATGAATGGGTGATAAACAATGTCAGATAATGACGTGATTGCGGCTCGTGTTTTCATAGTGTGGCCTCCCATAGGGCTAATACATCAGCTCTGGTGCTTATATGCATGTGCAGTGGAGTATTTCAATAGGAAAATGCCTTAAAGTCATCCAGATGTCAAGTATTGTGAGATATGGCAACACAGTCTATATATCCTAGAGCTAATTTGTGCATTACTGTAACATAAACTGGATAGTGAAAACATGCATGTTTCTATTCACTGCTCCAGGGCTCTACGTATGTACTGTACAGACACACAGCTGGTACGGACATGTGGAAGTCACCGTGTAGACAGGGCTGGGACTGGATGATGGCAGAGGGGAGGGAGCGCAGCCTCAAAGCTAATCACCATCCGGATAGTTAATTAGCGCAAGAAAAATAGGGGCTGGTACCAGAGCACGGGGAGGAGGAGGAGGAAGAGATGTTAGCGGAGAGACAGGGGAAGTCAATGAAACTTCATTTACCTCTGCGTATTCCCAGGAGGGCGAGGCTTAACATGTGCTACAGGATCATGTGGGAATGAGGCGTTTTACAGTATTGACCCTCACAGTCAAAGCTACTGGAAAGGGCAAGCTTTTATTTCAAATGATCATCTGATTGAGGGAAATGTAAGCGAACTTCTGAAGAACAACTGCACTATGTATGTGCTAGTAGTGATATATAGGTAATAGACTGTTAAGATGCTGATGTATAGATATTTAGCAGCCTACATATCAAGCAGGTCATTTTGCGATTGTTAGTTGTATTGATCTTGGGGTGGGCGATATATCGATATCAGTCTGATTGATATATATTTTATGTGAGATATGTACTGGACAAGATATGAATTTGGCCTATCGTACATATCGAGATATTGTATCATTGGTAAAAAGAACTGGTGAAAAGCAGTTACAGTTACAAAGAAAAGTGACAAAAAGAAAGAGAAGATTTCAATTTTCTTTTTTTTGTAATAGTCTAACCCTAAACTTGTGCTATGCATAGAATTTTGTTTTTACGAGCAAAAGGCACGACTAAAATGAATTTATTCAATGAAAATTAAATTTCTACTTTCTATATAATTCGCAGACTAAAGGCTTAGAAAAAAATATTTCACTTAAAAAATGTCGTTTCAACGATAACAAGATATATATAGTATATAGAGATATGAATAAAATATGTCGAGATATACATTTGTGTCCATATTGCCCAGCCCTAGTACAGCATAGGTTCTGTCACGATTTAGAATGTGATGATGCAAAAGTCATCATTCATTCAACATCTTTTCCCAATTTTCACTCTGGTTAATTCTATTGACAATTATTGTAAGAAAATACATTTAGCGATATTCAATGTAGGTTCTCAATGTAATAAACATTTTTGGTCTAAAGCATGTTGTAATGTCATGTGAATGAAACATATTGACTGCAGAACCAATGAGCTCCGCCTCTTTATAGTGACATTTTAAGAAGTAGATTTTAACTTACAAATATCTTTGTGTGTTCTCCAAAAACTTAATCAAAGTTCATAGAGATGTGTGAGGAGCTAAGGGATAGTTGAGAACAGTTTATTTTATTTTTTTTTGCACTCAAGGCTCAGATGCAGAAACATAAAGATTTACTCAAACATGCATGAATACAAAGCACTTAGAAACTTTAAGAGCTCAGTTAGTGCCATCGTTGTAAAGTTCATTTTGCATTCATTAGATGTCCCTTAAAAACTGGTTGCTATAAAATCTAAAAATAATCATCCATCCTAAAGAAACAGCGGATTATAACGGTCTAACTGAACACGAGTCTGTCTTTCTTATCCATCCATTCACATTGAAAGTCGTACTACAGTATAATGCCATTTTGAAAGAACTTCCTGGCTGATTATTTCCTGTTTGCACAATAGCTGCATGATTCTGATCCTGATGTGTGCAGATTACATCGTCTATTGATGTCGCAGCAGCTGGACTGAGTGAGCTTAAGCACTACACAATGGGACATTACCTCTCATTTCCATATCTTGACCTATAAGTCATGTATAATAATGACGAGATGCATAGGAAGCGCAGATGTAATTTGGCAGAATGTTAATTGCAAATCGTGAATTATGAAAAAGTCCATTTAGTGCGTGACAAGTATTCAGTTTGTTCATCTTACAAACATCACACCTGCTGTGTTTAATCCAACATAATCCCTTGGTTCTGAAGCTAATGCACTTATATTAAGTCATGCATACATCTAAACATTTTATAAACAAATATGTGAAGCTGTGCTGCGCCATAGTGTTAAAACAAGCCACTATTAGTTACCATAGCTGTAATAAAGTGTCACAACCAATCTGAGTGTACCGTCACAGTAATAGGAATAGAAAGTACTAACAACATGTGATTTCATACTGTTTTTTTTCCAACTAATTATCATGCAAAAACCATAATTACTTTTTAGTTATCATGCCAAAGTCAAGTGCTACCCATTAACCCCTTCTGCTGACGTTAATCCACCTGTATTTCCATGAAAAACACATGTTCCGGAAGCTCTGCAGCTGCAACATTTGGGGTTGCTTCGACCTAGTCCTCTTCTAACAATTTAGCTAAGCAGGCTCAAATTGAATCCTTACACTTGCAATTCTTCTTTTTAGTTCACAAGGACAAAATGTTCACTTCCTGATAGAAAAGTAATGAGTAAATATCAGAGATGGGACAAAACCTCGGCAGATTTGATTGTCACGAGATTCATGAGATTGTGTTTGGTTTGGACATGACAAAAACGAGTTGACAATGCTAGTGAGAAAGTTTGGTTATGCAATAAATAACAACAAAAACACTACATAAAATGATGTGTGTTCTTTCCTTTTAATAAACGTTATCAGAATGTTTTGTTCACTCTCAGTAAATATGAATATTCTGTGGTCTTGTAAACCCTGGGAGTTCTAGCAACATTTCCTTATTGTTATGCCTGGTGTATTGAGAAAACAAACGCAGGCAGGGGGTTTGATTTGGTCTGTTTTTAATTCTTACCAGTGGGAAGGTCGAGATGCCGGGCGAAAATCCATTTTTTATGAGTGACTAAAGTAGACCCCCGGTGATCTATTTCATTTCCTAATAAGAAAACCCCACAAACATATGAGGCCAGCGCACTCACAGCGGAGCGCACCACGTCTGCTTCACACCCCAATATCAAAGACTAATCAGCGCCTGACACTTCTCTCATTGTTATTGATGGCCTACTGGGGAAGAATAGACAATGAGTTTGGCTGCAATCTGCACAGAAATGTTCCCAAAAAAGTCCAAAACCACTAAATACAGGTTGTTTTTATCGCCATCCTAAAAAAACCAAAACACATCCCTATCTTCGTTTAGCAGCAGCAGCGTGCCCGACAGTGATGGCTGCATAAGATTTATACCTCAAGCTAATTTGATGGATGTCCATAACTATCCCCGAGTTTGTTTTTGTATGCAAATGTGGCATGGCCGCCAGGATGTGTCCGTGCGAGAAAAGTTTAATGCCGCAAAAGAGAGATGGTTTAAGCCAGTCAACAGATGCTAATTATAGGCTGTGTGATATAAGCCGTCGCAGAGGCAGAGTCGGTAATGTACACGCTTAATTGCTGTGGAAAACATATGCATTAATGAAGTGCTTTCATTATAACATGATAAACGGCAGGCAGCACGGGCGCTTATAGGCAGCACAACAACAACGAGATGGTCCTTTAGGGATAACCTGCCTGCTAATGGTTTTTCTTTGAAGGATGTTGTTGGTAAAAAACATCAACTTGGCATTGTATGTTCCAACTACGACTGCTACTACTACTACTACTAACTCCACTGCTGATGATGCTGCTACTATTACTACTACTACTATGACTACTACTACTTCTAAAACAATTACTACAACTAACAGTATACTTTCCATTTGTAATGCCAAATATGGCGGTAAGCCTCTGTGTATAACTACAGCTGTCCTGGGCCAGACTGAGCTTGTGTAATCATCCAAGCACACACTAGCTAGCTGAATGAGAAGGTCTTGCTTAAGGATATACAGGCATTTTCAAACATGAAAGTACCAAGAAGTCCCAACAATCTTCACGCCTCTGTTTAGTCAGAGGAACTATCCTGCTCCTTTCCACATAAACTATTATGTACAAAATATGTCAGTGATATGATTAAATTAACAAAAAAACAGAAAAACATAAATAATTGTCATAATGCAATATATACAGTGAATATGAGCTTTTTTTTTTTTTTTTTTTTCTCTAGAAAAAGAAATGTTTGTTAATTGTGAGAATATGTAAAACTTGTTTTCCAAATAACATTAGTTCTGACTGGACAGTAGCTGCCCCAGCGCAGGAATTAAAGAACTGTATCCCCAGTCCATAGTTACAAGTCGGATGGCCCAGCTGGAGCTCAGGGTTGACTCCACCATGGTGTTGTTTGTCAGAATGTGTGTTGTCTTCATGTGGTGGATACGACAGACCCTGACCCAGTGGTGGAGCGTGACCAGGTACTGCGAGACTTAAGTGGCCTTGCAAAAGAAAGTCACTGGGGCTATATAGAATGGATGTAGTGGAGGCATGTTCAAACTGTTTCAGAGCTGCAATGCTTCAAATCAGCGGATATCATGCAGATTAGTTGAAACAATAATTTTGCTTTTATGTAGTAAGATGTTTTTAAATAGCATTGTGTACTACAGAACTGAAAAGATATTTATTTTTTTACATATGCCACAATGCGACATGGTTTACTTGCACTTCAGAAACAAAAAGAGAATACAACCATTAATAAAAAGTCAAATACAGCACAGGCAGAGCAAAATGAAAGCTAAAAATAAGTTACACAATTTCTTTGCAACAGTGCCTCTGACTCTGACTGTGTACAGCGACTTAATAGCAGGTAAAATGTGATCGTTTTTTAACTTGTTAATCCTTGTTTTCAGTGGATAAAATATTCAGTGTATTATTCTGTGTGATTGCACACTAATGGATGCAGTATGTTCATGGATGTTTTTCTCATAAGCTAAGTTCTGCTAATGCCGTTTAGTGTTAGCATTAAATGTATTGTAAATACCACTAAGTGCCGTAGCTTTTAACAACATCGTTGCTCAGAACATTTTGTGTCTTGGGTATTTGGTGATTGCCACTGCAAAGTCCCCATTTGACTGCAGGGGTCATTACAATTTCATCAGCTCAGAGAATAAACATGACTGCAGCGTCACGATAAACACCAAATCACACTCAGCTGTCATTGAGAAAAACTACAGCAGCAACAAAAACGTCACAAAACAAAACATTTTTCACTGGTGCACAAAAGGGCAGAATGTTGTGGTCCGGTGTGCCCTATCTCCAAAGCCCCGCGAAGTCATTAAGCTCTCCCAGAATGAAGACATCGGCGCCTTGTTTGCCTTGCACATCAATGCGAGACGGGGTGAGCTGGCACGGCTGGCAGGAGAGTGCACACTACATCACCACGGAGCTCCCCGTGCTGCAAGTCACAAACAGGTGCTGTTTCAAAGGACTGGAGATAACACAGAGGAGGAAACATACAGCCAGCCAGGAAATTCCACTCTGTTTTCAACAATAATACTTAAAAGCTATACTTCTTATATTTGTTCTTCTTCCATTTTAGAGTAGCACCATCTGCCTCCAACACTGAAGTGGTTTGCACACATGGAACGTTTTTTATCTTTAGTTTTATGCCAGGTGCCCTTGGAAGTGTTTTCATTCTATTCATAGCCACAGTTGTCCTGAAGCAAACTAACAACTGCAGGAACCATCACCATACACAGCATCTTAATTTTAGTTATTTAAAATGATTGCCAATATCTTTGCTTTGGAATAAAAGGACAGACTGAAGATGCATAGGCTATGCATTTTAACATCTTTATTTCTACATAACATGATAAAAGTTATTTACAAAGGCTTCAGAGAACTAGTCAAGGGTTTCTGATAACAAACAACTTCTATTCGGATCAAACACATTGCCATTGCTTCATACCTTTAGCTTCTGCTCCTCTCTGCCCAGTTGTAACTTATTAAAACCATGTCAAGAGAAACTTAAAGCTTGGATATCGGACTTTTTGTTTTTTTAAGTGAGTTAATGTCCTTTCCACCAACAAGCATGCTGCACTTTCTGACAAAATTAGACTGCTGTGTTCTTTCTAAATTGGGTAATCAAGTACAGATAGCAAAAAGCAGCACTCGATTGGCTGTGTTTGGGTAGTCCACTCTGTTTTCACTTTGGTCCTGTAAAAAGATGTCCCTTAGCTGTAACTGTAGCCAAAAATAATGCATGTGAATATTAACCATGTGCTAAAGGATTCGTGAGAGCTACAGGAGGAACTTTAGTTGGAAAAAACTGAAAATCAGGTACTGGAAGCTTTAAAACGTTCCTTGGATGAGAGGCAAAACATTAAAAGATACCTCCTATGTAAAATATATAATTTTGAGATTTTAACCATGTTATAGCAATGTTCTCTCATCATTAGCGTACCCAAAGCTTTATTTGGATTGATTCATGCACGTTTGAGTAATCTTGCAGGTGATGCGCCAGTACTCAGAAAATCCCTGTCTTCACTAGGGATGTCACGATATCAATTTTAGAATCACGATTATAGCAAAAGGAAAATCACATTTGCGATTATTCACGATTATCGGCAAAAGAAAAATAAATACATTATATACATATATTTATTTTTAAAATCAAAATTATTGGCATTTGATTTGCTGACAGTGACAATACACTGATTGTATTACATAAATATGTAGGTTTGATTAAAAACAATAAATGCAATTATTTTAAATAATTATCCTTTGAAAAAAAAAAAAATGATGTTTTAAACAAATTTTCATTCAAGCATTAAAAAAAACCCATTATTGTCCCTTTAATGATTGCTTTAATATTCTCATTATACTTAGGCCTACAAGGAGAGATCGATTACTAATAATATTATTATGTGTGATCTGTCACGTGACTCACGAAGGTGACGTCACCCAAGCGTTTTGTTTTCCCAGCGTCGTCACGTGACGCCTGGACGCGTCTCTGCTTTCGTTTTACTTTCAGGTCGGAGTTTATGTCAAACGAAGCATAAATACGCGGTTACTCTTGTCGTGAGCTGCGCGTCACTCTCTGGAGCGCTTCGTTTAAAGGATTTACGTTGTTTCTTACCTTTACTTGGACGAACAGCGAGGACGATCGTATCGAAGATGCTGGATCATGTTGGTGTTAGCGCTTTTAGCGGCTACTTTCAAAGGCACGTCTTGCATCTTGACACTCTTCAGCCCGCACAAAGCCCTGTCATCTAAAACAACCCTCGACTGATACTTGGATGGATACAACTCCTGAAGCGCTAACTTCAGCAGCCTTTCAACTAGCGGTAAGTTGACGACACACACGCTGTTCTCCGCCTCACGCAGCCCGAGCACGCATCACGTCAAAGAAGACGTAAGACGTGTTTGCGGTATACCGTGAGTTGTAAAAATTCCACGAATAACCTACCGTGGGGAAAATATTCACGATTATTGAAAAACCGGTTAATCTTGACATCCCTAGTCTTCACCTACCACCTATCTCACCACTTGTCTGTATTTACTTGCAATACTAAAAAGAGATTTCGAGTAAAACATGTAATGTTCAAAATTATCATGTAGACACTTTCCAACAACATAAAATTGCAATTTTTAAATCTTTGGTTTATTAATTTTAAATTTTACAATGAAGAGGCGGGGCTTATCACTTCTGCAGTTTTAACAGGAACACAGTGGACTTGCTTCTATTTCTAAGCCGTTTTAGATCATTTTGTGTTTTACAATGAACAACATGTAATTATTGATGCACTTATGCCATAGTTTCTTTCTAATTATAGAGAAAAAACACAAAATGTTTTACATTTTGTTCAGTGGACTAAAAAACGTTTCTTTCACCACCCCATTAGAAAATGTACATAGAGCAATGCCATTGGGTGAACTGGAGTCTTGACAGTAAGTCACATGGAGAAAGTTATTTTAGATTCTATTAGGAATAATTTATGAGAATTGCTCTTTGGCCATAGAATAATACCTGACATACAGAAGCATTAACCTCCTTGCAGACACAGTGAATTAGCCCTACACATTGTCATCCATAATTGATATCTTTGCTTGAAAAACACTTGATCAGAAGAACAAACAGGCCATTTGTCTATGTGTAAAATGCAAATGTTCTCTGCAAATATATGCACAGAGAAACATGGGCAAACAGTGAGAATGCAGCGCTCATGCATCAGGCCTATTTATGAAAAACGCTTACACTGTTTGCTAAAGGTCTAGCTCGCATCATCCGTTAGCGAGCAGGTAACACAGCTTTCAGACCACCGTCAAAGCAAGCAATTACTCACTTTAAACTGTGCACGGCGTCGCATACACGTGAGTAATAACATCTGGTACGAGAAACTAAACGTATCTGGCTGCTAAAAGATACGGCTATCTTCTGTGAGCGTGACGTTGTACAGGAAACACGGGGACGGACCGGGGGGACAAGCTAGTTCGGAAGTGTCGTCGTGTGGAGAAAATAGATTTCTCAGAAGTCATCAAGGAACACAGTGTCAACATGCATTAGCAGTTGGCACATTATCTCATGCAGCATTTAAGTCTAACTGGAAACAGATATTCTTCAAAATCAGGGAGTGCTGACTGCAGTTCTCTGAAAAACACTAGATGAGTTGTTCTCAATCAGCTAAAGTTGATTTTTAAGAATGTTGGAGTGTTAACGTAAAGTAGAAGTAAACTTTTCTGGGAAATTACGGTAGAGACAAAAAATACCACCAAAAACAATCATTTTGTTCTCTTTGTATTCTCACAAGTTTAGTTCCTTAAACACAATAGGTCTGAGCTTGTATTATCTTGTCATAGGAGACATTCAGAAGATTCATCAGGATACAAAACGAAATAGCAAAACAAGAGAACCTAAAGTCAGCCATTTCAGATCACTGCCAGAAAAACAACCACATTATGAACTGGGACGAGGCATGCGTCATTGGACCTGAAAAAAGATCAAGGAGGATATTGAAATCAGAAAGTGAGGCAGCAACAGCATTAACTGCAACAACAGAGATTTCCTACTTTGTCACATCTGGGATACGGTTCTCCAGAGACCACCGAGCAACAGAACCTCAGGAAGTAGCTGATAAACGTCATGTAATCAACAAGATCGATGGTAGATCTGAAGATAGCTTGCAGTTACCAGCTGTAACATGTAGAAGGTAACTACAGCTCAGAACTATTGTCTTTCAAAAGAATGTAAAGATTTACAAAACATCACAGGCATTGGTTAAAATTCTCTCAAACAATATGTATTTAGCTTAGGGTTTTTGATTAGTTAGCTAATCTCAACCTTTTAAAGCTGGTGAAAGAAACGTCTGTGACCAGCTAACCAAAGTCAGGTGTCACAGTGGGTCGTTGTGTCCTGAGGAAAGACACTTCACCCATGTTGTCTAGTATCAATCTGGTGTGAATAATGCAGAATGTGAAGCGTCTTTGGATATCATGAAAAGTGCTATATAAATCCTGTACACTTTTCTAACTCGCCCCCTCAGTTTCAAAGTCTTTGTCACATCACTAGTTTTCACTTTAACTGATTTTTGTCCACTAACTGTGACTCTCAAGGTCTTAAAAGGTTAAAGATAAATCTTATATTAAAGCCAGGAGTAATCTGGTTGTTTTAACCTAATGAAATGATTTGTCTGAAACTTAAGGAGTCATTTTTCAGACTAATGTGAATGTAATAAAAAATAAAATACAGATATTATCAGTTGTATGTTAAAGATTAGTAAGGTTAATTTTAGTTATAACTGGCCCTTTGACGACAAACATAATGCCAATGTGGCCCTTTGTCAAATGAGTTCGACACTCCTGAGGCAATCAGCTCTTAACCAATAGAATCATGATACTGACTCACATGGGCCTTTTAACAAGTTAAGAAATGCATGTTTAATAATAGGAAAAAACATGTTTAGGTCTGTTTTTTCCCCCTTGTATTTGTTCAACATATTTCCGTCTTCTCTCAAATGCTCCTGGTCATGTTAGAAAAAATATTATCTATCCACCCAAACTTTAGTCTTATCTGAATACAGCATAATGAATGGCAGTACATTATTCAGCCAAACACACGAAATCAAACTGCAAACTTTGTGACTTTGACACCTGGTCAACTTTTGCATCAATTTGAAGTTATACTCACTTATCATCACCATACTTCTATAAAACAAGCTGTGTGCCTGCTCCATCTATCAGGCCAGGACAAGTCTTCAATGATCACTCCTGACACCTGAAATTCACTAACTAATGATACATTTACCCCCAATTCTGCAGTGATATTTCGGAGCACTCCCTATACTCCGTGTTTACTCAGCCTCTCGCTAAGCACGGGCTTTCTGTCGCAGCAAAAGAGCCGTGTTTTAAGCAGATACCTTATTAAATATTTGGAGTGAGATCATCCTAACTACTTTGAAGACACCAAAGAGCTTATGAATGCCATCTAAAAGCACATCTCCCTAAATCAGCCGGGATGTGCTTTTTATTATGCATGAAGCTTTTGTGTTGCCAGATACCGTTGGCTTCCTTTTCCATCCTTATGAAGAGCATTACAGATTTAACTGGAGTGTCGGCGCTGTACCTTTACAAAGGACATTATATGATTATTAAACAGTAATAAAGAAAGATGGTGCGAGGGAAGCAAACGGGCCGCTAGAGTCTCCTCCCGCCTTTGTCAATGGACTGTGTAAAAGCATATTTGAGTCAAAATCATTTACATGGGACTCCAGGAAGGCTGCCAAAATAATTAAGCTCAACCACTGTTTGAATAGGCTGCTGTAGAACAAGTTATTATCATTACCGGATTTGGCAAAAGCTCACAACAGTTTCCAAGATAGTGGCGTTCGTGACGGAAGAGCCCGAGCTTGACGATGAGCAGGAATATGTGAATTATTCAGGCCGTAGTAGTAATTGTAAGTGAAGATGTATGTTATGTCACAGTTGTCCAGAGATTGTATGCATCATTGCTCATGTTGGCAGGACAAGTGCCTGCCATATGAATCCATATGAAAGATCACTCTAGTGACAAGCTTTTAAACATGAATGGATTTAAAACATGTTCTGAAGAGGTGAAAAACGTTGACCCGCAGCACTGACACTGTAATGTGACTTTTGACTTATTTATTACGTGTAAAGCTGACTTGTATCAGCTTTTTGCCATTTTAGAATGTTGCTATTTCATCAAAAATCTGCCCACATTTAATTCGCAAATGTTTAAGTAATTCTGAATTGTTTAACTGTCTGAATCTCCAAAGCAAAAAATGCTCTGCTCCACCTTGTGATGTCACTAAGTGCTCTTTTAGCCTCAACTAATTTGATACACGATAATAAGAACCTTAAAGTGCATTTGACAAGTTAGACCTTATTTCAGTAAAACACAGTGAATATGATTATTTTTAAAATTTCAAATTTTAACTTGTATTTTGCCCAGCAAACATGACATATGTAGAGGCAAACCACAGCCATTACCATTAGCCAGTACGATCACATAAGTCTGTGCTTAGGTCTTTGCACTGGCTTCCAGTGGCTCAGAGAATAGACTTTAAAACAGCTCTGCTTGTTTAAGTCTCTCCATGGACTAGCTCCAAAGTACATCTCTGACATGTTAGTGCGTTATGAACCATCTCGCACTCTGAGGACCTCAGGACCGGCCTCCTGCTGGTGCCCAGATCAGGACTAAACATGGGAATCAGCGTTTCAGTTTTATGCACTAAGATCTGGAACAGTCTTCCAGATAAATGTAAGACAGGCCTCCACTGTGACAATGTTAAATCTAGCTCAAAACATTTCTTTTTATCTGTGCATATGACTGAAATGTTTTTCTGCACTCTTTTTCTTTTAAAGTAAATTTTATGCTGATTATTTATATTTTTAATCATGTGTATTGTAATTATTGATGTATATTTTCCTGCCTTGTAAGCACTTTGAATTGCTTGTGTATGAATTGTGCTATACAAATAATTTGCTTGTCTTGCCTTACCAAGCAAACACATTGTAAATGTGGGCCAAACCCCACATAAATGCCACAGATGCAATGATTTGACAAACAAAAATATTTTGTAACACTTAAACTGTGTTAAATGATTATTTAAACTATAAAATAAACTGTGTCACTTGTGTGTAAATTGGTGCTTTTTGACCAGACATCAGGAAGGATTCTGTTTCAGAACTCAGATTACTTGCTGTCATTTTAACTTAATTTGTCAATTTCTTCATAATTGGCAACTTAACTGTTGTAAAACTATGATAAATATTTAACACAAGGAGTATCCCACCAAACCAATGAAAAACAAAACAAAAAAGTGACAATCTGTCATATAGGCTTTCAGTTGCACTCTTTTTGTTTTATATTTTCTTTTGCTAGGTGTTCTAATAAAAAGCAATGCAATAGCTGTAGCTTCAAAGTTTCAAATTCAAGGCTGAATGTATTCAGGCGACTCTAGAGAAGTGTGTGGAGATTAAAACACAGTGGAGCACTTACTGAAATTTCACCTAATGGCATCACAAGGGGTAACGGACTGTCAGAGTCTGAGAAAAATACAGGCTGGATTTGTGAACTAAAATTGTTGTGGATGAAGGAAACAGCTTCAAGTAAGTTTTAATAATGAAATAACAATAAAAAGTGCCCCTTATCTGATTTGAAGTTGTTCTTATATCTTCTAATATCTGTATATTTACTACATCTGGAGTTGTTTGTTTTGTATTAGGCCTACTCTTCACCAACACCCTCAAAGCTCACAGCGCCTGATTGGCCTTTGACTCGCCTGATCTTTGCCATGGCATAAGTCTATTATTATTTTATGAACAGAAGGGAGATTATGTCTTAATCCACTCTTATTTCTATTCAAAGAGTTTTGTTTATGCTGTCTCTTTAACAGACTGCAGAACCCTGAGTCGTTCAGGCAGATATTTCCAGTGACAGTGCTGTAACCTGGACAGCTCTATCTCCCATGATGCACTGAGGCTGATGGAGGTGGCTGTTGGTGCTGTTCCATTAACACTCTAATGTGCGAGAAGACTTATTTTTGAAGTGGGTCATTTGCTGAACTGGAATACTTTGTACTCTTGTTTAGATTCGGGTCTTTAAAGAGCCTTGTTATACTATTTACGTGAGTCTTTATTCATGTATCAAAAACTAAGCTAGAGTTGTATTGATAACTGTTTGAGTGATCTTTATTTTTAGGTTGTCTACATGCAAAGCTTAGATCAAAGGTGGGCAGTTATTTTTCTCCGAGAGCCATATTCGAATCTAGAGAAGTGACAAAGGGCCAGACCACAATTATTATGAGAATTGTTATGGTTACAAGCACATTTGTATAAAAAAGTAGCTACATATCTATTACAGTATATTTACTTATTAATCACAGGTGCTAAAATGTCTTGAAATCTGGATTTAATCTTTTTTTTTTTGGTTGAGTTGTTTTAGTTATGGACTTAGATGAAAACTAATTCAAGCTAAAATATCTCGGAAACAGTCAGAAATGTCTTCAAACAAGAGATATAACAATTTAATGAATATGCTAAAATAACTACATTAAGAGTATCGAATTCTAGTAGTTTTAACCTTGACTAGATAACTAGATAATAAGACTTGCAGGTTAATAGTATGACGCTAAAAACATGTCGGGCCTGATTAAAACAAGTGAGACCGCATCTGCCCCGGCCGCAGTTGCCCAGGTCAGTTTAAATGCTAATCTGTTTCACTTATGATGTCATTATGTGTATTTTAAAACATGCTTAGCTTAGCTTTGTTCAAATACTAAAACAACATATTAAAAATGAAGATTGAAAAAAAAAAATGATTGAAATAATTGTGTAAAGTTTGAAGTTAAAAACAAGTAGAGCACTTTCTTGTGACATCTAGTAGAACAGAGTGTTTCATTTAAGAGCAGAGGACAGACTAAAAAAAAGCATTGATTGGTGTTAAATGTGTGTAAATGAAACAAATCCCAGCGCTAAAATGTTTTTGATGAGGAAACACAGAACAAGGACAACAACACAAGTCCTTTAAATCTGGTTCTATAGAGAGTCTCAAATGCAAGAAAAATAATGAATTAGGTCAATACAAATGATATAACCACTCAACACTACACAACGCTATGCCAAATGTCATAGTGGCAGTGATAATCCATTGGAATGTGTGCGATAACCTTTCCTACACACAATGAGATGTGCACAGTGAGATTAACAAAGCGATGCCCCCCGCTGATCCCACGCCGCGCACAAAGACACATCTTAATTGCTAATGTGCCGCTGGTTAAAATATTGACAAACATACAGTCATTATCGCATTGAACTGAAGACATAGAAAGTAGCGCCTCGGTTTTGATTCGCATTGTGTAAACAGTTCATGTACTTTCAAAGTCTTGGCACACATTATGTGTTTTTGTATAGCATGAAAAGTGATTCAAAGTAACAATACAAACAAATACAGACACAATTATTCTATGCATACTTTGAAAAAGAGAGAGATAAAATCATTTTAGTCATGTTTACCTAACTGATGTGCATTAAGAATCGATTGTAAATAAGTTGGCCGATTAAAATAAAGATGTCTGGAGGTTACATCCTAAACTTATCATAACTTATCTCCATGGAGACAAGTGGGTAGTGCAAAAGGCAAACAACAAGTCAGATCAACAGAAAGACAGCACTCAAAGTAAGAATGTTTGTTTTAAATAACTATTTAGAACAGCAGTTCCCAAAGTGTGGGATGTGACCAAAATATGGAAAATACAAGATGATTTCAAAATGTATTTTTACACTTATAACTTGACATTTAATCTTCTTTTGTTGAAAACAGTAGGCTTGCATGAAATTAGGTTATAAAAAGCAATATCAAAATATACCAAATTAAACTCAATTTTAATGGCTTTGCAACTTAAAATAAATGCAAAGTATGTTTGGTTTGCAAATTGATTATTTTGGGGGTTCTGGTCTGAAAAATTTGGGAACTCTTGACTCGGAGCAATAAAACACATGTAATTGACGAATGTTAACTAAGTAAAACATTACCATGGTGACAAGGAGGGGAGTTATGTCCTCCGAGAAAGTTAGATAGTGCATCTTTAACAAAAATCTTAAATTCAAAACCATTGGAAGAACACTTTAAATGCCACTTTTGATGAAAATCAATCACTCTGTCAAACCCAATGTGTGTTTAAATAATTGCCAGAAAATACTGGTAAGTTTAAGTAATAACATTTTCATGAAACAAACAGGTGACAAACTCTTCACCAAAAAGCTACAAAGTGCATTGTTACATTTAAATGATTTAAACATGTATACAGCAAATATGTATCTCAGGTCAGGTAATATCTTCATTATAGTTACATAAATGCAGCATTTGAGGAAAAAAAATATATGATTTAGCACAAAATTCTCAGTATCTTCAGAATTTATCTTATCCCTTTAGGCTTTGTTGATGTTCATTTGAAATACAATCTAGTAAATATACAACCACTGGTACACATCTGGAAAATTCCAAACTACAAAACCATTGAACTTTTGTGGAGACAGAGAGCCTGGAATAACTTGCAATTCTACTTTGCACTTAAAAATATCTCATCGACACATATCATTTGTATATGTTAGATGAATGGACTGTACTATTTACATCTGTGGCTTTGAAAACCTTCTTGATATTCTCCTAAACAGTCAATCAATAGAAACTACGAGCCAGTCCCTGTCAAACACTTTTCTGTTGTAAAGCACAGAAAACACAGTGAAAGAACTGCGCACAGGCCTGTAGTATTACTGTGTGTTTTCCACCAAACATCAATGACATTACTTATGCCCATTTCCTGTGTCTCGACTCGGTTAGAGCAGTACAAATGTGATGGTGTTGGGAGTGTGCGGGGAGGCTGTGCTCTGTGAGGCATAACAAAGTGCACAGACTCTCCTGGTGTTACTGATGCACATGCAAATCACACCCATCACATCGAACTGTGAAACTGCAGCGAGCCGGGAGGAAGCAGATACTCATTTTGGGTAACAGTTAAGTTTGTCTGCAGAATAGCAATTATTTAGTCTGTTATTTTTTACAAAGAGAAACTAACAATAGAATGCCCAGTTTCTATAGCACTACTGCCTTTTCGTGGCTGGATCTGTAATATAACTTTACTACACTTGTTAAACTGGACTTGATTGAGTGCATATACAGTATAACCTAGTAGGCTCACACTTGTAAACTAAGTACAACAATAACAACATGTACTGGTCGAATTAAAAGTACATTTAAAGGTGGGGAGCTGACTTTCACATTGCAAACACAATTTATCCTCTTAAATCTCCACACTAGTTAATCAACATGTATTAATTTGGTTGCAAATATGGCTTAATAAACTCTTTTTACACATCAAAGTGAAACTAGAGAAGACCACTCAAGCCAGCCAATCAGAGAGCTGCATTCGACTCCTGAAGAGAACTCAAATTCTTTATTATTCGATTCAGATAGTACTCAATGGCCTCATTTTCCCACAGACTGCTGCTTTGATCATAAACTTTTTAGTGAAAACAAAAGTTTACTAATTTACAAGTAAAAAGTTAGCTCCCCCAACTTTAAAAATCCCTGGCACTAATTAATTTATGTTTTGATTAAAAAAATGTTGGTCAAAGTTTACATTTTAACTGTGTTCAGGAACATGGACATTAGACTGGAGACTAAATAAAATGCCACTTTTTATTTCTAACAGTCAGATCTATTTGATTAGTTAGCTTATTCTTTATTGAATTTAGATAAAGTCACCTGTCTCTCACTCAGAACTTTGCTGACTAATACACGTGGGTGGAAAAAAAAAAGTGCCTTTGTTTAAGCTTTGAGCTGCATTCAATTGAAAATGCATTAGGAATATTTAGCTAAATAGCATAGTCACATAAATAGGGTCACTATGAATTTGGATTACGATAATGCTTACTCTAACTAAAACCCAACTGATGACTGATGTAAAGATTCCCACATACAGGTCTGGAACATGAATTCAGCATCATTTTGTAAAAGAACTTTTGCTAAATATGGATGCACCAGGACTAATAATGGAATCAATGTTTTTTTTTTTGTTTGTTTTTTTTGGACGGTGTCATGTGTATCAGCCCCAGTTGAAATCCTTAATTGGATGCAAACCATTCTGTTTACAGACTTCGCACAAATCTGCCCAGTTGCTAATGGAGGGACAGACAGCTACATAGACCTTCTTGAGGATGCTCCAGAGGCGTTGAAGGATGGTCAATGCAGAGGACAAATTTCCTACGACAATAAAGTATACCTTAACTTAACTTGATCATTTTATCAATATAAGTTTTTTAAAGCCAGTCCTTACACTGGTATCAGGAAATATTTAAAGCCACATTATTGACATTGGTATTGGAGTTAGTAAATGCTAAGTATGACTATTCAAATGTTCAAACACCCTGCAGTTAGCATTAGTAACATGACTTTGTGCAGCAGAGTAGCAGCCTTTTGTGCTACAAGTTTGGGAGTGCTCTGACATCTGCCTGTGCATCCGTAATCCCTTTGGCCACATTTGACATGATTGTAAAGAGCTACGCATGCATACACGCTCACACACTAACCACCGCTGCTCCCACCTATGGCTACATGCACTTTACAAACGCAGCCAAGGAGCCAGCCCGGAGGAGAAGGAAAGACGCTGTAAGCCAACCCCTTCTGGCCCCGCGTTAGTATCAGCTGTAAAAAGATGGATTAGCGCATTATATAGCTTCTCGCGCGGCGTAATAGTGAGTGAGAGTGAGAAGGGCAGAAAGAAAGAACGAGAGAGAGAGTGAGGAGGGGGGCGCGAGCTAAAGCAGCTCAGAGCCTTGCGGGTGTCCGGTTTGCCGTGCTGTAAGGGCTTTTACAGAGTGCACTCAGATAGGGATGACTGGAGCGGCTTACAGTGGCGTCTCTATAACGCGGGCCCAAACAAGTATCTGGGGGGGAAAAGGAGGAGATTGCTCCCATTGTGATCAATCTGAAAGCGGCGCCAAAGCGGGACTGAATAGACGGTCACGTTCCCTCATCCGACAGGAAGCAGCACTGCAGTATCGCGCCGGCAGAATGACTTCAAAGTGAGCTGATGATACAATGGCAGGCGTGTGCAACATGTCAGAGAGCTCCTGGACGAATGATAGAGTACATGACATGATAAGGGATGTCTCATGTATAGAAATAAGAAATAGAGTGAGTGGGAAATAAAGTGTATGCATAAGGGACAGCCGCAAATGAAAGTCTCCGATTCCCTCAAGTCTGTGTTTATTCAGATGAAGTCAACCATGTTCACACAGCTACAGGCTCTGGAACTGGCTCTGTATAGTGTGAAATGTTTAAATATGCAATTAAGTTTTTTCCCCACTTCATTCTACTTAAAATTTGCGTATAGACAAGCTCAAATAAACATTTTTATTACCAATAAATTTGAAATTTTGCGCTAAATGATTGATTGTATTTCTGGACCTTCTGTGTCTACATAAAGATCAAAAAAGCTTGTCTGTGTCAAAGAGTTTCCTCAACTAAAACCTTGATATCAAAAAACCAGTTTGTCCTGTATCAACACTGTTCAAATGGAGCTGGAAGGACAAAAAGTACCTGGAACTGTGACAAGTTTTTACAGGAGGAAAAAAGTCTATTAAATACACTTAAAGCTAGCCTTACTAAAGCATGAATAAAGATTCAATGATGAACAAACAGTTCATTGAGGATGATTCAAACGGAGTGATTCATTAAAGGGCCAAGGATAAGAGTTAGGACAGACCTATAGAAAGGTGCTGCATCTGATTTTTACATTCTTTAAAGTATAAATAAAGATAATTTTCATTAAAGCTATTTTCACCAGTCACATCAGTTACTTCATGTCTATATCTAATACATTCTAAGCCTCGTAATTCTTCACCAAGTTTAGAGCTTTATAGGTTTAGAATCTCAAAGGACTTTCCTGCTAAAAAAAGATACAAATATATTAGACATAAAAGAGAATAAATTTCATACAGAGATACTGATACAATCTATAAACGCCTGAGATTAACCTTTGAACTTCAAAATGTGTTTCAATTGGGCACATCAAATTGAAAGATAGGAGGAGCTCATCACCTTTCGCGTTTTCATTTAATTCAATAGCTATAACGGATGATAAGATAACCTTTACTTGCTCCATAATGGGGGAATTCCAATGTCACTTTGCACAACTCAAGTGAATCAAAAGGATAGAGAGTTGCATCAAAATCAAGATACCATTGAGAATCGCTCACAAGACATTAGTCACCGTATTTATTGTATATAAAGGGTTATTTAGTCTCTGTGCAATCAAAAAGTGTAGTTTTAATCATGTGTTGGTCATGTGTTTGGAACAGTGGAATGACAATAATACTGTTGCCCTCCTTCAGAACTGTGTCCCAGGTGTGAGAGAGTTGTTAAGCCCCCTTGTCCTGATTTACAGTCTATTTTTTCTGAAACGGTGACAATCAGTTTTTCCTGATTGTAGTAGTGTTTTTAGACCTTACAAGAGAAAATGTAAGTTCTCTCTACTGGCTCTCATTTATTCTTGCCACTCACTGATAATTAGAATGCTGTGTCAATGCATAACCTCAATACCTCCTTCATACTTGTTATTTGCTTTCTATGTCTTTAGCATCAAACTATCCCATTCAGTAGTTCTCCTTCTGTCTTGTTTTTAGTGATGTGACATTCACGAACAATCCGATTCTTTTGAACGACTCCTCACTGTGAATTATGAGAATCGAGTCACGGTGGTGAATGATTGGGAAGCAAGCAAATACAAAAACAAGGACAGAAAGGATGCTTTTTTCACTCAAATGTGCGTGTACAGTGAACACAAAGGCCTCATGTTCTCCAGGTGTCACCCAGGACACAGTCCTTGGCCTGTTGCAGTAGTTACAGTAGTTAAGTGTGCTGCATTCACTGCCTGTGTCACGGTCATCTTTTGACTTGCAAGTCGAGATCACCCAAATAATTTCATAGCGAGGCAGGTTGTGGTGGGTTACGACAGTCTGAAAGTGTCTTCACATGCCCGCAATATCTTATTTAGAAACGTCAAATTCATGTCCTTATAGGCTTGTTCTCCATGATATTAGTAAAATATAATAGAACATACACATTTTAAGCCTTAAAAATAAACACATGTTATGCAGTCTTCTGGTCCTTTGTTCTAATCTCTTTTTTTATGAATAAAGAATACAGGGTGGACTGAGGTGGGTTAAAAACAGAGAAAAAAAAGTAAGAGTCGGATTTTTGAACGACTTGTTTTAAGATTTGGGAACCTTGAAACTGCTCCTGTCCTCAACTAGGAAAACAGCTTCAAAGTTTGTGTAAGCCATAAACCAGTTAAGCAGACACATCACAATAACACCATGTGACACTTGAGAAGAAGCTACAGCCCACACTGTTGAGGTAGCATCCAAACACAAGTATGTTCAGAAGAAAGGAAGTGCCAAGAAATAAACTGATAAAAACATCTTCACTTAGCAGAAAGCCAATACTGAGGTTTCCCCCTGAAAACAGCTTGACCTTGTAAGTGAAACTAGTCAGCCGTGTCCATCCAGCCCATTCTGCTTTAGGCAAATTGAGTTGAGACTGAGCAGGCTGAACAACGTTGCATTTATTGCTTTAACAAGGAGAAATAAATAAAGGACAAATAGCCTGTAGGTCAGCGCAGTGACACAACACAAATCTGGGTTTTGGCTTCAAGCTGACCCACAAATACAGTTTTTGGCCGCAGAGCGAAAAACAAAATCCTCCAAAGACTTCTGCGATAGATTTCACATTTACAAATGAAAAACGATGCTTCGCCGTAAAGCTACAGCGGCAATACTAATTGGAAAAGAATTGAGCCTCAGGAATAACCGCACAGTATCACGGCTGTTGTCAAGAGTATGGATTTTGTGTGGCCACTGATCTATATTTACTATACTTTCTGTAAATACAACAATATTTTATGATTTACCTATTGGCAAGATTTTTGTGCAAGGAAGGGTTATTTTTATGTATTTTGTTCTGGCTTTGAGACAGCTGTGAATTGGTATTGATTTCATTGTAATTCAGTTGCTCTTGTTGGGCTGGAGCTGCAGATGCACAAACTGCTAAACGGATGGGAGAGCATGCAGGCCCTGAAATAGATGACCTCTGTAGATTTAATTACCCTTGATACCACGGCGACCAGTTCTGAGGATGTGCTACTTTTTCATTCATTAGCATATGACGGAGAAAGGGTTTATTAAGGAGCAAAAGTCTCCGGGTCGATGGTCTGACGCACAGCCTGATAAAAGCCCTGTAGGCCAAATGAATCGTCAATCGACCAAAAAAAACGAAGAAATACTCAATAATTATGATACTGCCCTGGTAAATACAATGTATTTTATGCTGTACTATTGGTTAAAGCTGATTTTTATTAGACAGCACTTTGGTCACCTTGGGCATGGAAAAGAGGTCAACACGAACAAAAAAAGTTGTCAAGCAATTTCAAAAAGAACATTTATAAAATTCTGCTAACTGAATATCTGTGAAAAACCCTTTAGTCAATAAAATGATTCTATAGTTTAACAGTGCGTATCACGAGGCTGGGCACTGAAGTGACTTTTAATCAAGACTGAGATTCTGTACATTTTAATTGTCAATGTCATGCTTGGGTCGTTTTAGAGGTTCAGAGTTAATAATTTTGACTGTAAAAAGACTTGAAGTTAAAGTCTTTTTTTGTTTTAGTTCACAAGGCAAATTGTTAAAGTAAGTTCGCTAAATGAAAATCTTTTGACAATAAGATGTACCTTGGAAGTGAAGTGCAATTTTCTGTGAAATGTTAGTCACATAAAAATGAAGAAAAAATAAACTAAATCAATTTGAAACAAGCTGACACAACGTAAATAAAGATATATATATATATATATATATATATATATATTATATATATATTTATATATATATATAATATATATATATATATATATTATATATATATATATATATATATATAATATATATATATATATATATATAAAATAATAATAATGACTGCATTTTGATTTAAATGCAATGACGTATATAGACATTGGCAAAAGTTATTCAATAAAATGAAGAGCTAAAAATCTGAGGCAACCATCAGTTCAAAAGTTCATATAGTGGATTTGTTATTTCACTCACAGTGAGAGTTTGAACTCTTCCACTGAGTCGTGGGATATGATTCAATCATTTCATTGCAAAAGAACAGGTGAACAACCAAAGGTGTGTGGTTGATACTAACAGGAGATCTTTTGTGTAAAATCTATTTTCATCACTAGCTAACTCAAAGTTCTATTATGAATGATTCATTCATGTTTGAGTCATCTTATTTTGTCCTATAGGTGATGACTGAAAAGCCCTGTCCTCACCTACCACCTATCCCCGCCCTCTTCAGATTTAAAGTAAAGCATGTATGGTTCCAAATAGTCACAGCCACTTTATAACAGTAAAAATTACACATTTAAAATGTTACTATGAAGAGGCGGGGCTTATCAACTCAGTAATTTGCAGTGGAACAAAAAGGACTGCTTTTTATTTCTAAGCTCAATTTTGTGTTTATAAAAAACTAAATTTAAATTACTGATCTAGTTCATTACAGTAATTATAAAAACACATTAGGTCAATTTAAATTCAAATCCTAACCACAAACTGAGTAAATAAGAATCCTACATGTGACATTGTATTGTGCAATAGGCCTATTCATGATTAAATTCCACATTTAAATCACAACCTGGAATCAGAAACAGTTACATCCCCAAACTCTTGCTTTACTATTATGAACTTTGTCATGTTTTTCCGTCAGTAAAATGAACAAATATAAACAATCATTAAACTATAGATACCCTTGTGCTTTATAAAACTATATATAAGTTACACACAAACACAAGGTACAAAGCTTAGACAATTGTGGAATAACTTTTTCCAAATATTTTTGATCCATCCATGCTTAAAAGAGTTATTGTTTGTTTCACCCTTTTCAACATTTACCTATATATTTGAATTGACTTTATTCACATTGATTTACATTTCACACACTGTCCTGACTTCCCTGAGACGACCTACACATTTTTACATTCACCGTCAAGATTAAATTCAAATTACGTCTCCGAGTCACCCGCCGAGATCAACTCTAAAAGGATGATCTCCAAAGTAAAGCGTGGCGAGAGTTGAAGATTTACAGGAGAGAAGTGCATCACTGTCACACGTTACATTCCCCATGATGCCTGCTAATTAGATTTGGCCGTGCTCAACAAATCATGCTGATGCAGAGAAACGTTTGGCCAGTCAATAGCCGGCTGACATGTACTGATAGCATTGTCAACAGAGTGAGCGGAGCAGCCTGCTAATGTGGGCCAAAGGAGACTTATTACAGACCCGGGCCTGTTTGTATGTACAGGCAGGTGCTGTGTCCAAGGAAATTATGCAATCACAAGTGAAGCAATGTGTGAACTAAGTCATTTATATGCCAAACAAATGACCTGGGAGGCCCATTAATAAGTGCAGCGTAGAGAACAATGTATACAAATTGCAGGCTGTCAATAAGAAAAGAGTGTTAGGCAAGTGCCAGTGGAAATTAACCTTACCTCTTGATTACATTTTAGACTTGATTTAGAAATGTAAATGTTAAACCTACATGCTTTGCTCAGTTACCTAATGCATTTGGAGATTCCAGTGTTTTAAGTCACAACGTTCAGAGGTTAACCAAAGTGCTAACAACATAAACAATGCACTCCATGCATCCATTTTGGGTGAACAAACGTTTTTTTAGATGCAAAGTAATTTTCACATCAATAGATACACAAAAATGTTTATAGTGCGTTTAATGTGATGTCAAAGCCCTAAACTGCATGTACAACCATATTTTAAATAGACCTGGTAAACTGGGCAGTACTGGAAAAGTAAAGGAGGAGGTAAAAAGAGAGGTGATGGTGAATAGAACAATGCGATTGGCTTGGCACCTTTATGTTTGGGATAAGAACAATCAGGGTGATACATGATGTGTCACATTAACATTTGAAATGGATTGGCCCTCAAATGACTTAGAATTAAAGATAATGCTATTTAAGCGTTATATAGCCTGTAATTTAGTAACAAAAATGTTGACTTAATAAATATTTCCTTTTAAGACGTGGACCCTAAGCTACAGAAATGCTGTACTTGCCAAGGATTTTGTGATTCTGGTAAGTCACAATGACAAGCCTTATGATCACTTTGTTGTCATATCAAGTGGCATTACATAAGATAAAATGTCTTTTTTCAGCAAGTGTCTACTATTTACAACTGGATTTTTAACCCACTTTGACACCAACATCTATAAATCAGGGCTCTCAAACTCTTGGCCTCTGAGATTATTTCATGCAGCCCACACATCATTTCAGATTAATGTTGAAAGTGGCACATGCGTCACAATTTAAACTACAGGTCCCACAATGCACTGCAGTTTAGTGCAGCCACAGCTCCTCCTCCAATGCCCTTACAGCAGCAGTAGCAGCACAACACAGCAGAGATGAATGAAGACTCATAAAATGACTTTTAAACTTTCCACAACAAGACACAGACACAGAACAGAAGGATTGTGAGAGGAGAAGCCTCAGACACAGGAGGAGAAACGGTCACAGTGTAAGCAGCTGCTCTTTTACAACACAAATGCACAGATGTTGATTCAGCCGTTTAAAAAGACAGGTAAGCTTCTCTGTGTAGGCTCGATGTCTTAATGGAGTACTTCATGTGTCCATCTCAACACCACTTAAAATTTTATGGAAATTGGTCTAATATTTGCGGAGAAACATGCATAAATTCCTTCCAAAAAAGACGTTTTAGCAATGCAAACCGGCTCGTCATCAATCTAACTTTGTGCTTAAATGTTCTAAAAGCGCAGGCCTGTAGTGTTTGTTTGACAGATGGAAGGTTCATGTGTGTGAAGAGCACAAGAGGATACCAGCTTTATAAAATAACGCTATCGAAATATAAAGGTTTATATCATAACCTCTAAAATGCACTAGAATACAGCAAATTACACGCAATTTGGCCATAACTTCCCGGGGAGGACAGTATACCCTGATTTCTCACTTTTCTTTACTTTTATGTATCATAGGAGACAGTACTGTAAAATGTAACGTAAATAATCTGTACAGCCTAACCTTATTTTAATGGAATATAATATAGGTAGGCCAATATTTTAAAATGTGGCCCTCGAACAATATGCTCCGATCATTTTGACCTTTGAGTTTGAGAGAATATCCTTGAAATAAAGTGTGTATATTGATTCAAACTGCATTATGTGCATTAAAACGTCTTTGGACACATTTTATACAGTCTAATAGTTACAGTTGTTCAGAATAAAACTGTAGCCCTGTTAGGTGACTTATTATAATTCTGTTGTGCCTTTAGATCATAAGCTTCAAGAATGTACTTGCACTATAAATATTTATCAACCTGTAGACCATATACAACGACAACAATCCCACAGATATAAACTCAAATTGTACTGCTACATTTCCCACCATATAGTACATATTATAGTTACAGTGAATAACATGAACACCATCCACAATCCTATAGACTTTCAACAGAAAAGAGTGGTTGTTTCCTCTCAGAACTTACTTCGAGAGCCAGACACAACTACTTTTAAAAAAATCAATTGGGACAGCAGCACAAACGTGTAATAACAGAGAGGAACTACATGGCTTGTTCATTTCCTGCTTCCAGACAATCAAATCTTTACAGCTTCGGGGAGTGAGCTGCTTTAAAGTTTGTTCTTTATATATACAATTAGCCCGTTTGTTGGAAATTGTTCTGCAACTTTCCACGCCTTTTGTAACTTCTCCAGACTATTTTTGGCTAAGTCGTCTATCACTATACCTCACACTTGTTCCAACTGTTTTCCTTGCATGTGCAGTTGCCGCTAATTACTTGCTCTGATTAGCTTTGCCTCCAGCCTAAACTTTTTAAGAGTGTGCATTCCTACGCAAGGATCCTAATCACTTCTGCTGCCATTACAGCCACATGCCTCCAAAATCAGTTTGATTACAGCTCCAAATCAGCTTTTTTGACACGAGATGGAGAAATGTGTTGCTTTAATGAGTTTAGGAATTTACGGTAGAATTGTTTTAAGTGGTTGTTAGATTGACTTCTTTTTCAAAATTTGCTAAGAAACAAAAAATGACAGAATTTTACAAAAGGTGCAATAGAATGTTCAACAGTGTGGTTGTGAGCTTGTCACATAAGAGATAAGCATCATTATCTTGTTGTCTTGAGTAGTTTTGAGTCCTTGGATTTCAAAAGTATTGTCCAGGTACTTTAAGAGATCTATGTTGTGAAGTAAATGAAGTATATGTTTTTAGGACCTCCTTTACCATCCCAGGAGTCAGGGCCTCAAAACTCCACCTAGGACTTTTACTGTAGTTTGAATTTTCTTTTCATCATCTCAATGCAAAAATTAATATATAAAAAAAGTCTGCATTGTCAGACGAATGATTGACCCTTGTTCAAATCATTCAAACCTTGATTTAAACTTTGGAAACTCCAGAACTACGAGAACAATAGAATTGTGTCTAATTATGTCTAAAGTGCACTTTCAGCTTCTGTTTGTTCTTGTATTCATGTGTGCTCATGTCTGTGTGACCTTGTTGAAATATGCAATGTTCTATGTCCATGTCTGATTTTTTTTTTTTTTGGTGGTAGATTAAGTCTGGCCTTCCAACACAATTTGGAAATATGACATTTTGAGTTGTCTACAAACTTCCAATTTTAATAAATTATTGTTAATCAAGATGACTGACAACCTTAGACGTTATATTCAGGTGAGTGGAAAAAACGGGAAGAAAAAACTATCTCAAGCTTCAAGGGCTAGAAGTCTACTGGTTCAGATCTGATCTAAATAGCTGCTCTCTCCCGTTTTGTTGTTTTAATCAGTTCCCCAGTCAAAAAATAGGCTCTTTCTGGACTGGTGTGCAAGTTTATAGCTAAACTGTGAGAAGGCCTACTCCAACTGCTAATAAACAAAAACAGCTAGGCACTTAATGGATGACCATGTGACCTAGACAAGAAAAGACACCAGATGACGTCTGAGAACGCACCAATAAAGACCAAAGATGGCTTACAGTAAGGAAAATCTTGTTAAATGTAATTTGAACCCAAATCTTATCATTGAAGAGAGACAACAAGAGACATTTAATCTTAGTTAGACTTTTACTCTGGTGCCACTATTCACTTACATTAGTTGATTAATTAAATTGCATACAAAATATAATAACTACTAATGTCTTTACCTGACTCTATTCTATCTTTAGCTTATTATATATGGATACCTGACCATACATCTGATAAAAAACAATGTGAGAGTCAAAGCTTCCATTTCCATGTGTGACCTTACCAAACGCACCTACACTTTCAAATCTGTCCGTCTCTCTTGTTTGTTTTGCTTCATGTGTTTTGATTTCTCCTTTATTACCAACTGAAGTCATTTGTCGTTCTAAATCCTGAGTAGCTCTTCGCAGATTGCCGTGTCCTTGTCGGCGTAACATCCTTGTCAATGGAGAGTCGTTCACAAATACAGAAGACTTTTTTTGAGCATCAGCTGGTTTATAGCAAATAATTCACTCCGTACACACATTAGTTTGCTCTTTCATATTCTTAATTTTCTCTCTCACTGAGCAGCGATAGGTTAAGTCGTTTCAAGCATTATTTAAATTTGGGCTAGTCATTATTATGTGGCAAGCAGATGCTAAATTATACCAAGAAGAAAGGAGAGGGCGTGATTATCTCTCAGACTATCTAATCATGATCTTTCTTGCATGGCAGCCCCAGTTAAACAGGTAAGCAGAATAACAAAGAGGAAGACTTATCAAGGCAATTATAACAGAAGTGATGCATCTGTGGACGCGTTTCTCTTCTGACTGCTCTTTGATGAGACAGCAGGAGTTTGTGCGCGCGTACAAAGCCGGCTGCCAGAGCGACGCCGGCGGAAAAGGCCAGTGCTTTGCTTTTTTAATGTCACTGAGCTGGAAGTGCACTTTGTCACATGACCATTCGATGTTTGGAAGGAAAGGGCCAGGATGTGTTACGTTTAAAGACATGCAACAGTGTGGTTGCATGAGAGAAAACTTTGATTCAATCATTATAGATTTGCAATGTTTAATTCAAATGTTGAAAGATGTAATGCTGTGTGATGTGTATATTCATATTTTATACTTGTATCGGAGTATACAGGTTATATTTTTCATTTTGCAACCAGTTACATTCACAGAACCTTGCCAAAGTTGCAGTCTGCAATGCTCAAGTGCCAAGTGTATAATAGACTCAACATAGCACCTTCAGTGTGTCTAAATTAGAGATAGTCAACAGTTTAAACATAGACCATTATTCTATTGTCATTTCAAAATATTTGTTCTACTGTATAGTTTTTAATAAAAAAAAATGCAAAAAATAAATACAGAAATAAATACATAAAGAAATAGGTATCGATTCAAAGTAACACTGTGCAACTTGCTGAAGGTAGAAAATGAAGCGGGATATATAGAAAGCTAAAACCATACATGTAATGTTCCATGCACATACACAGTTTAATGCAGCGGAATATATTAGCTTGAAGTACATTGTAATGCAAAAATGCTCAAAGTTGCAATATATCAAAATACAGTCCAGTAAACTCTAAGTAAATACTGCCATCTGGCTTCGCAAATCACACAACAAATAGAAGAAGTCTTCATAACATAACAAGTGCAACTAAAAAGGAAATATTAAGACACTTGGACATGCTTTTGAGAATATCTGACAATGAATAGTCTCTAATCTAACATTTCATGTCTAACTTTTGCAGTTTGCAAACTGGTCAATCAGTCAAAAATAGCAAATAAAACAATAAGCATCTGCATTTTCAGTTGTAAAATTCATTTTCAGTTGAGTGATAAAGACTGGTGCAGTGCCACTGGAATGCCAAAAATGGTGCACTTGTTCTACAATGTTGTGCACGCAAAAATATAATTATATAATGTTCGGGAGAGATCAGATCATTGCGTATGTGTTTGTGGCGGTTTCGCTTGATTAACGGCGAATGATCATACATAGCGGGCATGACAGTCGATGGGCTGGTTGACCAGGCATGTCTAGAGGAGAGTGTCAAACTATGATCTCTAGAGTCATTGGAGATTCCGGGCGTGCGAGCAGTCAGAAGAGGAGTGTTGCATTCTTGCGGTTGCAGGTTAGATTAATGACAGTGTCGGTGAGGAGCTCGCTGGAAGAGGATCCTGCCCCAGGGGGTGAGTGGTATAGATCGATATACGAGAGACTGCCACTGATGATGGTTAAGGATGCGCGTATAAGTGTAGTTGATGGTAGAGGCATATTGACTTGCGTTGATGTCTGGGGTCGTATAGTGCCGGACAAAGTCAGGAGATTAGGCTATGAGTTATCCGAGAAGGCTGCGCTGCTAACATGTCGTGCCCTATTATCTCGACTCGAGGCAGCCGGCGACGTCGGTTGCCCGTAGCTTATCGAGGTTAGATGTTATGTAGACGCATGAGTTTGAAAGATAAGGTGTCGGTACAGGGATATTCTGCGACGATCTGAGCGTCTGCCAGACGGCTTATGGTGGATGTTCAGGTGCGGAATAATATGGGACGGGTATATAAGAATAGATCCGAGACCTCAGGGGCGCTATGGGTGCCTTCAGAAGGCGGCAATGATTGCAGTAACGCTAACTAGGGGTTGTGATATTTCGGGTCGGGAGGGTCTGTGTAGATGTGTAGGACTTTGCAAATTACATATTAGACCGCGAACTCGCGGGTTGATGTGTGAAGTTCCTGTGTGTCGCGTGTGTTATTGCAGTTCCTTGAAGGCGTCTTTGTGGCGTAGCGACTGTGCATCTGCGGCTGACTAAATGAGAGTAGGGTCCAGACGCATATGAGGCCGCCATCTCTTATTATGCTGTTATCTTCATTCAAGAAGAACTGCGGAGCTGTGTCGGAGGCGCTTGGACAGATAGATCTGGCTCCACGGTAAGCAGCGCACGTGCGCGGGCAGTTAATTCAGGTAAATGTTCGGCGGGGCGAGATTGGTATGGGCTTATGTAGGCGGCATAACCATGTTTCAGTGCACCTTTAGGAAATTTTCAATCAAAATGGGTCAGTCAAATATTGGAATCTTGAAGTTTTTACCAGAAAATAAGATCTGTCTAACTCAAAAGTTGATCATTTTATGATCGTGATAGTATGATAATTATGAT
This sequence comes from Mugilogobius chulae, assembly GCA_038363315.1. NCBI lineage: Eukaryota > Metazoa > Chordata > Actinopteri > Gobiiformes > Gobiidae > Mugilogobius > Mugilogobius chulae. The sequence continues at coordinate 32,320,823 of CM076401.1, read as the reverse complement.
TAGGGTCAATATAAATGGGTTTTGGGGCCAGGTGGCCTTTCACAGAAACAAGCAAGAGGCCCTAATATAAGTCTATTTTGGAGGGTTGCAGAACAGACGCACACCGTGTATACAATTTTAGGAAAAAAAAAAAAAAGTATGTTTTATGCAAGACCATTTTTTGGAAGTTGCAGAGTGTTTTAATAAACCCCTCAAATATAGACCACTCCTGAAAACATTAGTACAGTAATGACACAGGAGATCTCACAGTTGTTATGCAAGGTTCATTTCATTGTTAATCTCCCTGGCAGGATGGCAGACAGAGGAGAAGAGCACTGTTTTTTGGTAAATATTGTCAGAAAATATTAAACTCGAAGTACAAGCCTTAATCAAGATAATATAGAACAATTCACGTGAAGTTAATAAGTGTGAACATACATGTGCATCAACATCAACCTTGTAACTGGTCCTAACTGTCCAGTGTTTCTTACAATCATGACTCACATCTGCTTATTCATCATATCCAAAACCAGATTCTTAAAGGTGATCTGGATTTCCGCTGCATTGCTCAGAATGTAGGTCAGCTATTCTTCCAGGCAGACGCTCCCCCAACGGGATCTAAAGTTGTCAGCTCCTTTTGGGCTAATCTGCCGCCTTCTGCCTATCTGCGTGAGTGATGCTTAACAACAGACTCCAGACTTCACTTCAGCTCCACACTTACACTGAGCACAAAGCTAATGAACTAGAACCGCATTACAAAGGGGAAAGTTTGGGCACTGCACCACTGCATGAATACGCTAAACCCCAAATTAACTCCTGACAAGCACTCAAGACATAAGTAATACATTGTGCAAGCTTTCCATGAATTACAATGTATTATTCAACTAATTAGCCGCGTTGAATATCAAACTCCCGTTTTCTAAGTTCCTGACCTTTTTGATATGGTAATGTGACAGCTTGAAATCACTCATAAAAGTCAGCATTCAAAGGCGAACAGAAGACTATCACAATGTATCTCATTATATCACATTTGGACAAAGGAAGAGAACAATTAAACAAAACACATACAAGAATCTTTATCAAACATGAACAGAACGTAGGAACACAGTAGATAAGGAGATACCTCGTTTTCTATTGGTCAACGTTTTACAGGCCTCAAAAAGTTCACAATTTATATATTTTTATGATAATTTTTTCAAGGTAGTTACAAATCGATTTACACCAAAAATGTTTTGAGAATCTTCTATACAACTTTTAAATAAGGCAAAATTATGTTTTTTTTTTCAATGGTTCTCAAACCTTTCACGCCAAGTACAAATTCAAATAATATTTGTCTTTTCGAGGACCACCAAATCTCATCTCTGACTTTATGCGATCTAAATTTCAACTATGCTAACTAACTAAGTTAACTAATCTAGTTCTCAAATGAAATAAAATTATAGATAAGTTATTTAGTTAAAGGTGGGATAGCTGATTTTCACGCCACTAAACATGAAGCAAGGTCCAACTACAGTAGTTCCTAACTCTCATTAATCCTTCAGCACAAGGTAATATCCACGTACATTATTTTTAAACCTTAAAATCATTTCTTACAGATGACAAAATGAGACTGAGTGTGACCACTCAAGCACAGCCAATCAGAAGGCTACATTTGCCCCTTAAAGAGAAATAAAATGCTTTGTATTTTGATTTGGACAGTACAAAGTGTTTTGATTTTGTCACAATCTGCTGTTTATGCAATACACTTTTTGTTAGAAAACACAAATTTTATCCATTTACAACTAAAAAAGTCAAGTACCCCACCTTTAATCATAATATAACCACCAAAAAGCCACAAACATTTCATAGATTTGATTAAAAATGAAGCAAATAGTCAAACTGCAGAATGCTTCCAGTATCACCAGAAGCTACCAGTGTAACACCAGCAGTACTCGTACCACAGTTTGAAAAACACCAGCTAGACATTATTCACTTAGCATTGTCTACAAGTTACATTTGCAATAGAAATAGGTATGTAATAGATAAAATTGGAGTAATAAAGCAGAATATGAATGGTCCAAAATCCTTTGGCAAGCCTCTTGGCAGGAGGTGTGGAGCTACTGGCAGCTCCTGAGCCACAGGTTGAAGACCACTGGCTCAGAGTCTAAAGTGAAATTGTAGCCACAACTCATCTAATGACACACCAGACTGTGTTGAGATGTAAAAATAGTCACATCTTAGAGTGTGGCATTCAGAAATTAAAATTGTGCTGTGGTTACTTGGCTTTGTAAGAAGTAATTACAACCAACTACTACAACACAACACATACAGTATATCCAGGCTTCATTGTCCAGCACTGGAGCGACTACACTGACTTGAAGTTAACAACATAGACCAGATCCCATCACGCTGCAGTCTAGTTGGCAAGAATGGGTCACAGCTCACGTACAAGTGCCTCTTGGAAAGGTGTCAGTCTGCTGGTTTCTGGGACCACTTTTCACCAAAGCTTTCAATCCTTTTCAATTGTGTTCCCCTTTAGCAATGCATTTACTTGGTGCAGGATTGTGTGTCCAGGTTTCAAATAGGGTGAGAAAGAGCACAGTCTAAGGATTACCAAATCTGAAACCTTAGGAAATTGGTTTCAATGTATTTTATGTTTTTTTGCGTGTGTTAATATTAGTTCTTACTATAGACAACTTGACATTTAATGTTGTGCATCTTTATATAACAAATGATCTAAAATGTTGTATATTGTTTATCCTGCTGCTTACACTATTATAGAGCTTAAACAATGAACCTTCTATAAACTGCTGCATTAAATGGTACAACTATTGTTATTGGATATTCCACTTCATGTTTTCGCTTAATAACATTCAAATTCAACTGAAACATATCTGTATTTTTTGGCAGAGTCTATAAAACTGTCTGATTGTCACAATATTGCACGAAAAACATGCAAATTGTACTTTTTTTTTTTGCAATGAAACAGACCCAAGCTGTTCTTCTAATCTAACTATTTGCTTTTTGTGTACTTCTGCAATCGTTCTTTTTAAAACTTAATCTTTCCTAAAACATAATAATAACCAGTTCGACAAAGTAAGCTAACTAGTTGAAACAAGCTAATTTTTTACTTTTTAAAAGCCACTTCCTTCGACTTCCTTTAGCAATTATTAAGCTTCAATACATCAAAATGTGTAGCAAGACTCGGTAATATGACAAAATAATACTGTGATTGGTTAAATCCATTGCAAAGACTGATATCGGAGAAACCAGTAGGAAAACAAAGTGTGAATTTGAACAAACAGATGCAAATGCAAATCCAGACCAGTTATTTCAATCACATTGTTCATTAAACTCATCAAAAACCACAAAATGACCTTCAAATTTACAAAGTTACTCTGTCCACCTACCTGCTCTCTTGCTATCTTTCATTTCCCCAAACACAACTTTTCACGAGCAAAAACATTTGTGCCATGCCAGTCTTCAAAGTCTTATTATTGTGCCGTGTGCGGGTCAGAGCTGTTTTTATTGTTCTTTCATCGCGAGACAGTTTCATTCTGCCTTAGTCACGGGCTGTGCGATGTGTGAAATGAGTTGTTTGTAGTCAACCCAAACTGTTAGCACTCTCTCGCCACCTTCAGCGTGATCCGTATTATTGTCGGATCAGCTGCCGCCTTCACGCTCAACTAGAGGCGTTCCCATCAAAGGTGCGCTGCAAAGTTTTTTCAGCTTTCTAGTAAAAATACACAACAAACAACATATTACATTATTTAAACATATTCGCTGCTCGATGTAACAGAAAAATTAAAGACTTTTGCAGCAATCTCATTTGATCAAAAGGTCAATCAAAATTCTTCCCAAAAAGACTCAAGATTTTGCTATTGTGACATCATAAAGTGGAACAGAGTGTCTTCAACTCTGGAAATGTAGTCTGAGTGAAAATTAGGATTACTCAAATATTTATGCATGAAACAAAACACAACTGTAGGTTTGTCTTTGAGGAAACAGCACAATTAAGGTTAAAAGCTTGTAGTGTTAGTTCTGCATAATATAGAACATATACCTTATGCAGGTATATGGTTAGTATTAATGTAGTAGTCAAGACCGCACTAATCAAGAGTTCTTCGAGACCACAGAGTTCTAAGACCAAACAAGACCAAGACCATTGAGGATCGAGACCGAGGCAAGATCAAGACCGCTGTCCTCTGAAACCAAATCAAGACCATGTTTGTAGTTTTAATACAATTACATGATCTTATTGTGCAGGGCTTTTTGCAGACTACAGTATGTCTGGGTCAGGTCACTGTGCTCCTGGTGCAAGTTTAGTAGAGTGTATTGGTAATGAAATGTGGTCTCAAAATTGGGTCTAAGATCGAGTCCAAGATAAGAAGTCCAAGCTCTCTCAAGACAAGTCCAAATATTCTTGATTGAGAACTATACTGGTTAGTATTACATTTTTTAACAACTTGTAACCTAAAGCATTGGTTCCTAAACTTTTCAGACTGGGACCCACAAAATAAGGATGTAACCAATTGCGACCTTCACAGCAAAATAAAATGGATGTCTTTAGAAATTTCATGTTAGAAAACTATTTAAATTGAGCTAGAATGCTAAACAGTTAAAAAAAAACAAAAAACAACCAAGTCATTAATGTAAAATTACATCTTGAAATCATCTTGCGACCCTTGTTAATCGTTATGGCAACTGTGTAATATTTTCATCATATTGAAGCCTATTATGAAGATGACAGTATTTCAAGTTACTATGTATTAGTATTTTACATTTTGCCTTTTACTATTTAGAACTTTTTTTTTTTTACTTGTTCCAATTTACATGTCTTTTTCTTTTTTTTTGTATTTATTTTGCATTGTGTATTTATTTAACAGTCAAACAAGGAAGTATATAGCAACATGAACCTAATTTCTATACTGTAAAAATCTAGTTAACTCATATTTTATTGTTACACTTGCCAAATTTGCCTTTGTCACTAGCTTTACTTGATCAAGCATCTCTCAGTCAACTAGAACTCAATTTACCTGTAATTATATAATGTAAATTTGAAGATAAATACAATTTTTTTTCTTCCATGTGATACAGTTGTTTTTCACATGTGCAAGTGCAAATGAACACTTAATAGCTGGCCTAATGATATGACTTCTCATTACGTCTCAGGGCCTTTGTTCATCTTTGGTGCAGAACATGTTTGCAGAGAGCTTCAGGTACTTGAGGCTTTTCAGGTGATTCATCCCTTTTACGTCAGAACATCCATTGACTCAAATTAGCATTTTTTAAGGACAGAATGTGAGCCATCATGATCTCTGTGTCATATAGAGGTGAACAAATATAGTCAATTAAAAGGAATTAAAAGTGTTTTCTTGTTGCAATGTGTCATTACTCGATTTAGAACAGGGACAGATTTGATACATAGTTGAATAACCTCTACAAAACACTTTATTCTGTTCACTCATGTAGTGTCAGTTTAAGTCTAAGCTACATGAAAGTTGGACTATTTCACAGTTTTTATAGATACTTAGAGAAAAGTGATGATTTTAGCTCATTATATCAAAGCTGTTTTACATCTGAAGTCAGCTTTGCACCATTTTCTAACTGTTATCACCTGTTTAAATATTTGGTTTTATTCTGAGACTAAATTTGAACGTTACTATAGCAACATCAGCGCTCGTGCCAATGTATCTCAGTTGTGATTAAACCATTTGTAAGACTGTATTTAACACATATGAATGGCGATTTAAGGCTTCAGCTGACAAACACATTTTGAACTGTTTCTGGCAGCTAAATAATGAAAACAGTCAACTTAACAACTAGCATGATTGACCTAATAGTGACTCAAATTGGGGAATGACGCTGACAAAACTGTTCTTAATCAGACTGTGTCACAGTGTTCCAGCTCATGTAATGACAGTGTGCCTAACAAAGTGACATTCACGTTTTTCCAACATCTTTTCTTTGTTTTACGACTGCAGTGAGCGCTTCTGTAATTATACAGTAGTTTGTCTATGGCAAGGTCAAATCAGGAGCGTATAAACAGAAGAGAAACACGCGTGCTGCTAAGAAAACACATCACAATATACAGGGCACGCCATCTGTGCGAAAGGAAATCTGTGAATTAGTGCACAAATACCTGTACAGTTCTGAAGTGTGACCTTGCTTTGGCGCATTCACTCCTCACAGAAACAGATGTACAGGTGTCATCGCTATTTACTGGAACATGTGGATGGAACAAACCAAACATTTACCATTTTGACCCTTTTTTACATTCTAGCTAGGGTATTCACCTCATTTTTCTAAGGGCCAGATTTTCTGAGGGTATGACTTGAGCTTTTGGGTCAAATCAACAGCTTAACTGTTTCGTTTAACTCTGCTGTCATTTTTACAATGCCCAAACACACTGAACACAACTAAGCAAGAATAGACTAACCAAATCTGAATCTGGATTAGCCCATCAATAACCATGTCTAAACTAGGACCACTATAGTAGGTCTACAGTAGAATTAACCACGGCTAATAGGCCTACCATAATCAAGTCTAAGGTATATGCAACCAGAATTACTTTGGCAAACAAGACCAAAAAAACAAACATATTTTTGTAATATTTGGAATTTGCGTTGAGAGCCAAATTCGATTTTCGGAGGGCCAATTTGGCACCCGGGCCTTAAGTTAAATAGGTCTGTTCTATTGTCTACATGTGTTGACTGAGTAAACAACTGACATTAATGCAAAAAACATATCTGAATCAGTATTTCCCATTAAAACACATTGTAATGCTGAGATGAGCATAGAATAAGCACAAACTGTGGATGAAGGTGAGTTTATGTTTAGATATATACATAGCCTGATAGAAAACTATTGTTCTGGCAAATCCATATAAGGAATCGGAATACTTTCTATACTTGAAACCTTGGTGAATACGTTACCATCCATTTCTATATTCGGGTACATTTGTGCAGATGCTTGTAATTCATTCCTAGTTTATAAACTGCTTAATATGAATTATCTTGTCATTACAGTGACTTGAATGAGCAGTGCAGAACAGGCAGCTGTGATTGAATCTCTTATTGAACCAAATGTTTTGCCTAATACATCAATAGTCCATTTGGGACCTGTTCTCATTTGCAGTGTGTAGCTGATGTGCTCTTAGTTCAAAATGACTTCATGTCGCTCACAATGACAAGTCTGTAGAAATATAGGAGGATATTAGCAGATGTAAAACAGTAAGGTTCTTCTGTAGATGTCCTCCAGTTGGTTCCTCCAAAGCAAAGCCAACAATTGGAACAGACTTCTAGAGGAATAACTCGTGTGACCTAATCAAATGAGAAATAAATACACCAATTATCCACCATTAAAGATGGCAGAATAGATTTTCATGTTGCAAAACTTTAAATGTATCCAACTACTTTCTGTCTTTTACAAACTCTTTGATTCATTTGCACCTATGCATTAATTTATAGCTGCAATGGTGGTTTAAAGGGGACCTATTACATAAATCTACTTTTCTGTTTTTAACCTTGTGACAACAGTGTTCTCTCATTATTAGTTTAGCCAAAGTTGAATTTGGACGGATTCATATCCATGTTTGAGTAATTTTGTTTCGTCCTGCAACTGATGCTCCAGTGCTTAAAAAATCCTTGTTTTCACCTACCACCTATCCCCGCCCACTTTTCTGTGTTTACTATAGCAATTACTCAAAAAAATAAAATCAGATACCAAGCGACACACGAGGGATTCAAATGGACCTGTAGTCTCTTTCCAACCACAAAGAAGTCATTTCAAATCTGTGGTTATTAAAGTTAAGTTTACAATAAAGAGGCGGGGCTTATCAGTTGTGGATTTTTGAACAAGAAGTTGATGAATCTGTTTCTTTTTCTAAGCTGTTTAAGATCATTTTTGCATTTTTCTTCCTAAATATATGAAAAAATCACAATGGGTCTCTTTAAGAACATCTTCATGCAAAGACCAAGTGAAACTGAAGTGGATTGTTCAAGCTCAGCCAATCAGAGTGCTGCTTTTGTCTATCAATGAGAACTAAAAGATTTATAATTGTATTGAGAACAACACGTAAACAAACCAGTACATAAGAACAAATACTGTACACGTTCAGTTATTTTGAAGAATGATCGTTGGATGGGATTAGTTGGTTGGAGGACGTAATCCTAATACTGAATAGCCTTAACATAGTGATTCCTACATCCAGTAACTCATAGCAACAGTGGGAAGAGTATAGTAGAAGTAGTAGTAGGGTAGGAGATGGAGTAGTAACATAAATAGACGTACAAGTTTGTAGCTGTCTTTGTGAATGAAAGCTCGAGAATCCGTCCTGACAGGAGGAACACTATAGCCCTTGATCAGCAGCACAGCACATGCCTGTAAATGCAAATAGGCTGTGTGCAAATTAACAGCACGTTTTCTCTCTCTCTCTCTCTCTCTCCCTGTAGCTGCTGTAAGGATCAGATTAATAGATGCATGCATGGGAATCCCTTTGGCGAGGTTCAGGAAAGCTCTGGGCTGGTGGCATGAAAGTAGATTAAACTTCATTTAAAGCACTGAGGCGATTATTCACGGGTTAACTTTGTAAGCAAAAATAATGCTTATACATGCGGCTAATTCAGCTGACCCCAAATATTTCCCTTATTCATGTGAGAAGGCGAGCTGGGCTAACGCTACATGGCGCCACAGCCAAAGATAGAAACTAGCGAGCTCAATCTTGGTTATTTTGGACTTTGTGTGGCTCATTAGCGAGTTATTTAAAGCAGGAGGTGACACAAATGAAAACAATTTCAGGGCTGAATAAATATTCATTACTCATACTAATCATAGAAAAATAATAACACTAGTGAATCTGTAGAGACCAGGTATTTGAGCAAGAACAAGGCTCCTGCAGGTTACTTCTATAGTACACAATGTACTGCATGTTTTATTTTTACTTTTTGGCAGATCATATTATGGATAATCATTGGTGCACTAGATCTTTGAAATGGCTTTTATAGAGTCAAGCTTACTATAAAAACACTGGTTTGTGAATTGATTGTTTTGCGATGTTGGGAAGTAACTGAATACAAGGTTAAAAATAGCCTAAACTGTACTATTGAGTTACAGCTCCAATTGGTGGTTTTCAGAATATAGTTACTTTGAAAACCAGAGGAAAACATGTTGTTATTTGAACATCATATAATCAGAAAAAAATCAAGTCTTACTGTAATTATATGCATAACAAACAATGAACCAAAAATAAGAGCAGTTTTCAACGTACGTAAATCATGTTTTCACAATAAATAAGGTTTCAGAATACAATCATTTGAATCAGACCATGTAACAGCTAAACTCTACTCTCATGCTGCCTTCATTTGATGTGGAATATATGGTAAATACCAGTTGCCAAGTGGGGAATATCAAATATTCCTCATGTCGTAATTACTACTGGGAAATTGGGGAAAAAAATTTGATGCCCAAGTTGCAGAGTTGAAAATAACCTTTGACCTCTCTATGGAATGATATTATTTTTGTGTGATTTGGCAAAATTATATGCAGACACAAGTTGATCCACTGACAGTAATTATATAAAAAGTCAACATGTCTTTATTCTTTCCTCAGAGCAATCTTATGGACATTGTGAATTTCCTTGTCTAGACTGAATTTACATGCTTGTCTTGATAAAGTGTGTTTTTAACTAGTTCCAGTGTAAATACATTTTAGTATTTACCCATACTACATCAGAACAAAATGAATATGGTGACAGCATAGCATGGTGACAAAAAACATAGACAAAAAACATGTTTTTTTAGTTAACAGCTTCACACTTAGTAACTTAGTAAATTTGTGGAACGGTGTTTTTCCTCTAACAGCTGTTTGCATCAGCAGGGTTTTGTCTATTAACAAGGAATCCACTAGATTTAGCTCAAACCTTGATAAGAGAGAGCGTCAAGTGTAAAAACCTATTAGTGATTTTGTTTAGGATGCAAAATGGAAACTGAGCTGAATGAACTAACTTTATTGAGCTCTCTCGTGCTTGTTTTTCATGAAGAAACCAGATAAATCATAAAATACTATGTGTACATATGAAGATTGTCTTCACCAGTTACTTAAATATGTGAAGAAACAATCAATGAATAGGCAGAGATATGGTTTGCTTGACATAATATTCTACAAAGCTTCAGAAATGGATGTTCAAAATGGTCCACAAATGAATAAATGTAAAAAAATAATAATAATTTCAATGGGTGATGCTAATATTCGGTCCCAAAAATGTAACTGTCTTCAATGGAAAGGACTTTTATCTCCATGAATAATTGCGGATACATCTTTAGCACAAAAATGCAACAATTGTATACCACTTCTTTCCCAAAACAGTCCCTTCTCTCCACGTGAAATCATGACGTCATCAAAGTCTAAAACACAACCTATTTCTTCACTTTTAAAATGTGAGAAGTCTTTGCCCTGAGCCGCACTCCGTGGCATCTATTCCACTTCACACGACTTGTCAGCTCTTTTCTGTCTACAGCCGCTGACGTGCTGTCTGCGGCGCTGACTTTTATCTGGTGTTGGAGGAAAACAGCTGTATTAAGCAGTGATGGAGAAGTGAGGGCGTCTCTCAGCTGTAATGAGTCCATTCATTACAAAAGGTAAATCTATGGGTGGAATGGGTTTAGTTCATTTGTTCAGACTTTCCATGGCTATGTATAGTGTGGGATGTGATAATGTAAATGGAGTAATGCATATTTTATGTCAAGTGAAGAGAAATCTAGTGTAGCTGAACGTGCAGACTAGGTCTTTAGTAGCTGACCTCGACAAGAACTATATTGGATTAGGAATATATGTACCAAAACTATATAATCTTATAATCTCAGAGGGTTCAGTATGAAAGACCCCTGAACTATGCATTTCATAATGAAAATCTAAAGATGAACCAGATTGCACAATTGGGTTTTATAAATCATTGGCAATTTGAAGACATATAAAAAAGCAGTCTGAAGTTATTATCACATTAGCATAAGTTGTCTCACAATTATTAGTCACAACACAGAACAAATACATGAGGATATGAGTCCCCATGAGTTGTGAGTTATGGGTTGCCATGGATACAAGGAAAAATCTCATGTGAAAATCTGTTTTTCACATTATACTTTCCCAAAGTTCAAGAAAATAATTATTATGCTCCAAATCTTCATCTTGCATTTATTCCATTGGGTGTTTTAATGCTAAAACACTTTGGAGCTCCACAGATGGGGTCCTGATTACTGACCCTTTGCTCTTTGAGGGAACGCCCACTTCCTCATGATGGAGGGCTACAGTGCTGTCTGTGTGCGTTATAACTATAAAACCTATAAAACCTGCCGTTTCTAAGTTGGTTTATTATTTCAATTTCAATTGTAAAATGTTAGTATCTTGTTGACTGGCTACACAACAGGCATGAAGGTTGTAAACCTGATGTAGCTTTTTATTGTAAGCTTTTTGATGAAGACAGAAGATGTCAATGTGGCAGCAATAAATCCAAAGAACTGAAATTCCTCTAAGTTGTCACAGATTTGCAGTGAACCATTTAATGCAATGAATATCTGACACAACCTGCATTATGTGTGGCTAGCACTAGCCACACATGATATACAGTCAAGTTATTGAAATATATGGTTTTAAATCTGCTCCAGTGTAAGACGAAAGTCTGTTTACCACACAGTGGTACAAATCATGAGGGTAAAGTTGGGCAAACTGGTAAATGTATCAGCAAACATAGCAAAAGGAAGAAGGCATGGATCATCTAGCATTTATTAGCTTTTCAAAAATACCTTGCTTTGTGCGCCTAAAAATGTCCTACTTCCACAGACAACTGTATTGAACATGCACTAGAAGCAGCTGTTGCTTTCTTTACAAAAATAAAAGAAAATCTGAGGTTTTGTCAATTCTGTGCTCCCTGCAATTCTGCGTTCACGCACTTCTGCCCTGCGTCATGGCACATACATGCTCATATGACATAGGTGCAAATGGTCAATACAACTTTGCAACTTTGAATCTTTGCACAAACACATTTGTCATCTCTCTGAGTAAATGATAAATTTCAGTTGGACTCTTCTATATCATCATATCTTTGTATAAAACACAAACAGGTCTTTAAAAAGTGACACATGGCCTTTCATCTGTATCTTGGCCAGTTACCAGAACATAAAAAAAACACACTTTAAAAGCTTACGCAGACAGAACTGTAACTGTTTTATTTATTCCACATCTTCTATTTCCACTCCAGATGAGAAACAATGTCTCACTTTATCAGGCAGCGTAGAGGGTGTCGTTATTGCACTGGAAAACTGCTTTCATTCCAGACTTATGTAATCGGTTTCATCTGTGCATTCCCACTTGCTGATGTAACAGATACACAGCATTTCGTGAGGAAAACCTTATTACCAGATTGCAGGGTATGTTGCCAAGTGTTTTCTGCTCAGACTGTGTGTAAATGTTCACTTCCACTGCCACACGCTGAGCTGCCATCGATCTGCAGTCCCACTCTGTCCCACCGAGGACCTGGCAGGAGCTGGAAGAGCTTCTATTAAGTCAATGCACAGAGGAGGAGGTATAGGTCCTGTCATTGATCTGAGCTTCTTAACATGCAAACCCGCCACACTTGTGATGGAAGTCTCTATAATGTTTCAGTGGAAGAAGAGGAAGGCTTGGGAACTGTTATTGTATTTACACAGCCTTGAGAGAAAGATATATACATACATATTAGCTAATATCACTCACATGGGTGCATAGCAGAGGGCTTCTGGAGTGGAGTTTGTACATTCTCCCTGTGTTACTATGGGTCTATCCAGGTTCGTCTCACCTCCAAAAACATACATGCATAAGTCAGATGGCAACACTGTAAAATTCCCCTATGAATGAATGAGAGAGTGAACGGTTGTATGTAGGGCTGTAGTCGACCAAATCAATGCTGGTGTTGAAATTAGATACTCATTTGAACAAATACCGATAACATTAATAGGACAGACATTTGAACAAAATCTGATATTTTCTGCAAAGAAAAAAAAGTTCTAAAATAATCTTGAATTTTATCAAACTGGTTTGAAACTAAAATGTTTGATCATATACTTGCATTGTGTGTTGAAAATGTCAGTTCATTGTATAAAATCTGACTTCTTAAAAGGATTTTAATTCTCATTGTGGTATCGAGAATCAAGTTTATTCCTAGTATCAGCATTTTAGTATTGTGACAACTTTGCAAGAATGTTGCTCAAAAGACTATAATATTATGTAGTTCATGCAAAAACTGTAGTTTAAACAGAAAATGAAAGGCAAACTGTTTACTGTGTATAAAAAGGCAGATCAGACCAATGATTCTGTTACTGTTAATACGAATTCCTTATAATCGAAATAAAAGATTAGTCGACAAGGAGTATGTGTCTAGGTTATTTTAATGAGTTTGCCACTGTGCAGGTTGTTCACCCACCTAAAGCCCACAAGTGGGAGAAAAAAAATAAATAAACACAACATAATTAATAGTAAAGCATTGAAAATTATTTTTGTGATGCTTGAATTTACTGAAATGGAGATGTTTTTCTGAGTCTTTGTCATTGATGTGTACTTGACAGGATTTGAGTCATGTTACTAAGATCATTTATTTGGCAAGGAATATAAAAGGAATATGAGTGTTAAACATGAATGTAAAAGTGATGATAACCATGAGCATTAACCCTAGCCCTTATTCTAAGGTCACAATATAACCCAACTCTAATTCTGAATTAGCAGCCTAACCCCCTTCCCCCTACACGGTCCTCTAGCAAGAAGGACCTGGTTGACTCATAGGCCACCTGAGGCTTTTTCATGTGGGGTTTCCTTGTGTCTGCGTAGGTTTTCAGCAAGTTCGGTTCTCTATTTTCCCCATCACTAAATACATATCCAGTAGTGCCTCCTCTCTAACCTCCCCAGGACTACACAGCTGTAAAAGCTAGAATCTGGTACAAGCATCTCTGCCTTTGTGTTTAATGTAATTGTACATTGTCCTAAACACAACCTACTTTAACCCAACCATCAGTAATGAGAAATCAAAACCTCTGAGTGCTTCATCTCAGAGTGCAGTCTCTATGTCTGCAGATTAGAAATGCAGGCAATTTGAGCATTGAGTTCAAATTATGACCTTATTAGATTGGTTTTCAGTTGGTTTATACTCCTCTAGAAGCAGCACCACAAAAAGGTTTATTTGTAAATGATACAAAAACTGGGTTATCTTGTGTGAAAAGAGATAAACCATGCTCCATATAAGTACCACGTTATATGGAGCATGTGTGAGGTCAACACAACACACTATAAGCATTCTGTTAAAAGACTGTTGAGATTGTTACAGATGTATGGCCTGAGATTGCTTTGTGCACAAACCATGCACTATATATATTCTTGTCTTTTAGACTCAAGCCGACATGAAATGAAAAGCACGCTCATGCTTTCAAAACATCCAAACATCAGTGGTTTGTATCAGAGCTAAGTGCAGAAGCATACTATTCGGCTGCATTTAAAGATGATGCACTGTTTTTATATGAACATAATGTCATCCATTTTAGAAACTTACTCAATAAAAACAACACAAAATAGCTTGTTATTATACTGATGGATAATAGAGTGCTTTGTCATCGCTAAATTACTAGACTCATATCTTATCTGATGACAAGAACCAAACTTCAATCTTTTTAACAACCCACTTTAGTGTATTTATAAAAGGTCATGGGATTAATGGGTTCTCATTCTGGTTTTTTTTTCAGGTCTCTCCAAAGTCAGTACAGACTGCACTACCAGACTTATCAGGTGCTCTTTTAGCATGCTATGTTTTGAATAGCATTGTCCCTATAGGGAAATTTGTTCTTTGCATTTGACCCATCCTTCAAAGCCTCAGAGGAATCTACTCCGGAACAGTAAGCCTCAGTCGAGAACTCTGGGACCCTTCTCCAGATTTCTTGCTATAGGCTTGGTCAGGACTTGTAGCTGCAGACACTGGGAGAAACATGTAGGTTCGGAAGTTGAACCCACAACCTCTGTGCTGTGAGGCGAGAGCGCTATCCATTCTGCCACGATAAAAGCGATTTAGAAGACTTGAAAAGGTTTAGGTAAGTGAGCAGATGTGGACCGACAACAAAAGTTACCGTAATTTCTGGATTATAAGATGCTACTTTTTTCATGAGCTTTGAACTGCGCGGCTTATAAGGCAATGCAGCAAAATTATGGTTCTCATAGACTTACTGTTAACAAGTGCGGCCTATACTTTATCATTTTTCTTACTTAAGTGGGTGCGGCTTATATTCAGGTGCGCTCAATTGTGCAGAAATTACAGTAAATGAAATAGTTCTGTTGTTAATGTTTTACTTTAAATGTCTTTGCACATATTTTGTAAATAAGTAAACATTGTTTTTTCCACCAAAAAGCATACTGTAAATGCTGCACTTGATGACAAAGATAATGGCTTAACGACGGTGTTTTCCTGAGGTATTTTATTTCTTATAGATAGCCAAAAGCAGGGCCCTGATTGGCTGTGCTTTGATGGTCCAATTCAGCTTCACTTTACTGAAAAAATAAGTTATAATATACTTCTAATTTCACAAAGAAAATGCAAGTGAACGCCAATAGGCTACATGCTTTTAATATACTTTTGAGCAAATATCTATAATTTAATAAATGCAACATACATTATGGTAAATGCCATATGATGGAACATTCAAAGCAATAATCTTAATCTCTTAAAAAGTTTGATAGTACAACTGTCCACAGCTAGTTGAAAAGACTTAAATTCATACTTTCTATCAACTAGAAAGTCACATAAGCCATATTTTGTATGCAAGAGACTCCTGGTGTTTAGTAAATAATTCTACTGCTACATCCTGAGCTAGTTGCTACTTATATGATTGAAATATAACTTAATAATCTCAACACCTATAGGAGCAAAGGTACAATATTGATGCATATTACATGTTTCTCTGTTGTCTTGACCTTTGAACCTCATCCCACTCTTTACACTAACATGAAGGTTAAGCTAGACATCCCTTTAAAATATTAATAAAAGTGATAAATAGTGTAAGAAAGTTTACTTCCTAACTCCGACTCATGCTTTCATAATGTGATATTTCCGTATTCAGGCTGGATGCTGCCGCGACCAGCTCCTTGCAGATGGCAGTAGATTTGTGCGTGTTTTTGTCCCAGCTCTGTGGTCCCTTGCCCAACCTCACTGATCTTTCACTTCCTCTTTCCCACAACCTTCAGCTCCACCGGCAGACAAACCTGCTAATGCATAATTTAGCGCGCTGCTAACGTCCTCAGATTAGACAGAGAAATTGTTTCGGGAACGCATGAATGTTTAAAGAGCAGTCAGTGAAACCTCCGTGAGCGTCTGCAGGGGCCGGGGGCTGCTGTCATTAATTCGAGCCCAAACGAGTATCAGAGGGGTGAGGCGACATCACACTACAAAATTCACGAGTGACAAAATCACTGGGAACGATGTGTGGAGGATCAGCCGCTGACATGAGCAAGTAGCGCTTGAATACAGGCCATACACTTTCAACTAGGCCAAAAATTTAATATGCTATGCTACGCATCGGCACCAGTGTTGTCATGAGACTAAATGTTCTACTCAATTTGATAAATATATTACATACACATTTGTGACATCAATTCCAATACAAAATAAAAAAGGAAAAATCCTCATCATTTGCAGTTTCCAATGGTCTTAGTTCTCCTAAAATGTAACATCATTAAAGTACTGAAGATAAAGTAAAGTAGATTAACATTTTAGTATTGCTAAAATTTACTCTAGAGTCAATAGTTTAGTGATTTTATGTTTTTGACCAACCTAAATGCACTTTATTTGTACTTAAAGCTGAGTTATGTAACTTTTCTGGTGTTAGAGCTTTGTCTGCAATTTTCTTTTCAAGTCAAGCAAGGCAGGTTACAGGTCAGATCTGTGGAGAAGTGTATTTATGAAATGATTAAGTACCACAAAACCAATCAAGTTAGCTTATCAATTCCTGATCCCATCAGATTTCAGAAGGTAAGCGGGTTGGGCCTGGGCTATACTTGGATGGGAGACGCAGGAAACTTAGGTGTGACCGTGCGATGGATATACGAGGAACACATATTCGTGTCCTTGGGCAATACACTTCACCTACATTACCTAGTCTGAGTCTGGTGTGTGAATCTTTGGAAGGGCAGATGATGCCCCAGGGCAGTTGTGGCTGTTGCAGTACCTCTACAGAGTGTGGAGTGAATGAATAATGCAAAATGTGAAGCATCCTTGAGTGTCAAGAAAAGCCTCTATATAAATTCTATTCATTATCAACTCTTCAGGTTAAGGCCATAAACCCAAGAATGATTGGTATTTGTTTCTAACAGTAAACTCACACAGTTAATTTGGGCAATTCCAGACTTTTTGCAAAACAATAATTGGGGTGGACTATATCCACACCTTTTTTGTTGTTGTTGCAAAAGCCCAGGTGTCCTCTACATCACTTGTGTATATGCAGTTTCATAGCTGTCTGTGAAATTATGTTCTTAAGATGCAATTGCAACAAAAAATGTATGCATGTGGATAATAAGCATGTGCTAAAGGATTTGAGAAAGCTGGGGTTACTTCATTGCTTCATTACTTTGATCAGTCATGCTAACTATGTATTTGAATTTCTTCCAAAAAGCCCCTGCATCTGACACTTAAGTAATACGAACAAACAACTGTCGATGTATGCTTGTTTTGTCAGAAACTGCAACCTGTTTTTGTTTTCCTTCATCATCTTTTTTCGCTCATCCATTGGTAATTAGAAAACATTGCTGCTAAATTAACCTTACCTCAGGCTCAAACTGCGGAAAATGTGAAGATAGAAAAAAAAAACTTGTGCTTGAATGAAAATAGTCCTGACTTGGCTCCTAGTTTATGATGCCTTTGCCCTAGTTATACAGGATTGTTGGTGGTGTTCCTAAACGTTTCAAAACAAAGGCAGACATTATTTGGAGCACAAGTGGAATGAGGTTGGGCGGCTGGGATATTTGAGGCCAGCTCTTTGCTTTGTTGCAGCAATATCTCCCATAAGCTCGGCACACAAAGATTGGCCGTGCGTGTCCATAGTTTGCCAGTGATCTGAACTCAAACTCTTATCTGGGTCTGGGCTCAGAGCAGACTGTTTACATCGGATTGTGATCAAAGCACATAAGCCCACCACCCATCCCCGTGATCTAAAACACAGATTGCAGAAATGCTGGGGAAAATAACAAGTGAGTGAATTGTTTGCAAATTTCACATTTTGTCAGGAGAGAATAGGTACAATGTTGGTGCTTGAGGGTGAAGGTAAATCTAAAACATTTTTTTACTGTGAAACTGTCATCTGGTTATAGCATTCCTTACTGTTTTGAGCAATTTTAGTGCAAACTGAGCAAATAGCAAGTTCAGGTCCAAACAGTAAACCAATTTGCAAAGCCCATGTCATGTCTAAAGGTATAGTCAAGAACCAACTGAAACCAAGACCTTCTAACCCACAGAGTCCTGAGACTAAGACAAGACCAAAACCACTGAGGTCAAGGCCCAGACAAGACCAAGACTTTTGAGAATGAGCCAAGACCAAGGTCCATCAAGACCAAATCAAGATCTTCTCCATCCATCACGTCTACATGCACTATTGCAAACTGTGCCAGGGACAGGTCACTTCGCTAGGGCCATGAACTCTGGTGCAATTTGTGGTAATGAAATGTGGTTTCTATGTCAGACCTCAAGTACTGCAACCTTTAAAGCAAGAACTTTCATTTCTAGACACAAAGCTCTGTCCTGATCGTAAACACCAACAGTCAAACCAATCACACTGCTGCTTTACTCCCTCAACACCAATTTTAAAACTTCCCTATGCTTTTTTTTTTGTAGGTTTAGCTTCACTTTTCAATACAATGGAGTTTGCTTAAACTCCAGAGCAGGTTCAAATCTACAAACTGGTGAATAAGCTGAACCCGGAAATAAGAGTTATGACATCACCATTTACAACCATAGCCAATAAAGTTAGCTACATACTTAATCATCAAAGCAATCAGACAGCCTAGAAAAATATGTTGCACTGAAACCAAGTGCAAAAAACAGGTACGAGTTACTGGTCTTGTAACTGGTCTGCCCATTATTTCGTTTTTCTATTGGTTTTAACTCAGTATATTATTTTTGTCAACCCTTTAAATACAGATACAGTGGATGCAATCATAGCTGTGCCTATAACTACACCCATGGAAGTAGATTTACAAAGGTTCCTACGACAACTTTGCCCCTGAAGACTTGAGTCAGCACTGGTTGGACTACACTGATCTTTAATTTGATGCTTTCACTTTCTATTACGACAATGCCCTTAACCACACTGTGTTATTTCCCATTTTGTAAACACAACGCTTCCTCACCCTCGCTAAACTTTAAACATGACGTATTATTTGGATAAGCGCTGTTGCATAAGTGTGGTTTATGATTATAGCTTGAGTAATAGGCTTAATACACATCTTACATATTGGTGTCATGGCTTCTGTTGGCAATTCCCAGTGTGTTTTATGGCGTTGATTCTTGGCTAAAGTTAATTAGCTCTAAATGGAGTAAATATATAGACACAGTTTGTCCGGGGTTGCACTCTAATTGTTATTTAAGCCATGAAATATGCTCGGCCGTGTAAAATGGTTATTAGGTTCGACGCTGTTTTGTTTTCCTGCCTGGGATAATAATGGGAAATGATGGCGTCTGACCACGGCTGAATCCTAAAAATTCATATCTTTACTTAAATATTAATCAGCACCAAACAACCCGGCGGCTTTTTGAATTTGCGCCGGATTATTGAATCAAAAACTTTTTACAGACAAGTCTCATTTTACAGAATCTTGGATCGATGCATGATTGCAGCCGAAGACTAAATCGATCCACGGCAAGAGCCCATTAAAGCTCTCTCTAAACTCTGTAAGCTGTATTTAGACTGAGAGGACTAATTAATAAATGTTATTAGAGGCATTGTAACGTCTTGTCTGATTCCAATGTCTTCGAGGGAATAATTGGCCCAAACACAGTCAACTGGAATTAAGAGCCATTAAAGTCTATAGGAGCAGGGCCTGGAGCGTGAGAAAGATGCAATTACCATGTCAGGGTGATTGTGCATTGTTAATGAAGTAATGAACTCTAGGCGGGACTTATTAAAGAAGTAGGACTAGTGTCAAGGCCTGTATTGTCTTTAGACTCTAGGATACAGCAGGATTTAGGAGGTAGTTTTGGATTTCTTACATCAACTGAAAAAATGTAGGCATTTTGTAACACATGATAAAGACAGAGACACTGATGATTTCAGAAGTGATTCTACAAGAGATAAATCACATGATCAAGCATAGTGTAAAATAAAACAAATTCACAAGGCCAGATGCGTGAGTTGCCATCATATGAGCTGTTTCTTGTAAAAGTGATGAAATGTGTGGATTAAATGCCACAGGAAGGTAAATATGCTAGGACTGCAACATTTTGTAATCGATTAGTCAAAAAACATGTATTTTTTTCAATTGATCGATTTGTTTGTTTTTGTTTGCTTGTTCTTTTCAAAAATTGACCCAGAAGAAACTGAAGTGAAGTCATTAGTAATACTGATGGTGTCTTATTTTAGATCAAGTAGAATTTTCACCAAAAGCTGCAAATTTTCCAACTCACATTGTTATAAATTAGTTTATTGAAAGTTTTATTAAGAATGATTCTTGATGAGTAATCTTGTATTGTCTTGCAGCTCATGACTGAAAGGTCAGAAAAGCCCTGTCTCACCTACCACTTATCCCGCCCACTGTCCTTATTTAATTGTAATTATTCAAAATATTCAGATTCACTATAAAGCATGTATGGTTCAAGATAGTCACGTGCCACTTTACAACAACACAAATGACACAATTAAAATCTGCTGCTTGTTACATTTTCAGTTCTGCAGTTTTGCACAAAAAGTATAAATGTTTCTTTTTCTAAGCTGTTTTATATCAATTGTGTGTGTTACAAAAAACAAAATATGAATTACTGATCTACATATGTTATATTTTATTCCTATTACATAGAGGTCCTTTTTATTTTTGTGCAAAGCTTCTTTTCTCAGTTCATAACATGTATTTTAATCCATATCTAAAGAATGAACGGCTTGTCGATAAAAAAAAAAGCCTATTTCAACAATCAATTAGAATATTTTTAGGAGGTAAAGTGTTGTTTTCTGTGGGCGTGATGAAAACTTGGAGTGTGGCGCTGTCTGGTTGTTGTGATTGGCTGTTGCAAAGTTCCTTGCACAACATGTTAAACCTTACAATTTGACAAATAGTGGATGTGTCTGACTAAATACTTATGGAAAGACAAATCAGGCTTAAAATCAGTTCAAACTCCTCTATTGTGCAAAAAGGTTAATAGACTTTAGAGTATTTTAATTGACATCCTGTTTTCAGTTTTATGCCCCCAAATATGTCAACAAGTTGTAACCAAGGAGAACATAACAAAAACAAAATCGTCAAAAGCTGTTATGACTAACTTTTAAATTGGATGGCAGGTGTTACACAAGGCCTTTTCAATTCCAGACATTAATTAAGACTTTGATGATGCCTTTGAGGATTAAAACAGTGACAAAGACGTAGTGTCAAAGCAGAGTATTTTGTGTCACTGATCGGTTCAAGGTTTGTTTATGTGTCTGCTTTGAAATTGGTAAAATGAAAAGAAAATATTTTCCTGATTAACTTGCACATTCACTAAATAAAACATGACTAAACAAACATGGAACAGGTTACATAACATTCGGATCAGGACTGGAAAGAGAGGAGGGGTATTAACAGTATTAACATATCCTAAAAAAACTCAAAGTGTGTTTTTTTACTGTTAATATTTTGAGTAATAATCACACTTACTATTACGAATGTTTTTTGTGAAGTAAACTAAATATATGGTACTGGATTGAGAAATGATAAACTACAACTTCAATGTATGGAAAACAAGTGTTTCTCCACTTCTTTGCCATGTGTTTTTGGTTTGGTTTGTGGTTAGGTTGGTGTGAAAGCAGGTCACTTTGATTGGGTCGGACTTCGGGATGCTAACCAGCGCTGATTTGGCCCAACTTGCACTTTTGGATCTAAACGAGTTTAAGTGGCACACTGAGCACCACCAAAATAAACCCCCAGTGTGACAATCAAAACAGGAAAAACATGTCTCAAGATGAAATGACTAATCCCTGCTATTATTATATAATCAGACAGAAGTATATCACAGTTTCTGGAACATTTACGCTGTGGCTTCAACTCAACACCAAATATCACCAAAAACAAACAAAAAAGTATGAATACTAGAGTACCACCAGATATAAACTATCTTGGTTCTGCCAAATTAATTTTTTATCAAACTCTCGCCCAAACAAACCAAAATGAACATTGCGCTGATGACAACCTCTTTTTTTTTTTTAAAGCAGATTGGCTTGTGTACACATATAAAGATGCCTTGTGCATTCGCAGAAATAATGGTACTTTTCTATAAACTACTATTTTATATGGCAGTCTCCAACATTTTTCTATTAAAGAGCTTCTCAGTTAAATATGGTTAAATATGGAGTACAGCAAAGGTGCCAACAAAACAACAATAACCATTATCCATTTATCAGTACTAGTACTAAGCATGCAATACATACAACTTCAAAGAAAAAGTATTTTATATTAGTGAAGGGTCGTACCACAAAATATAATTTAAAATAGTCTCTAAAAGAACCAACAATCAGCAGAGACAGGTAGTTATGTTTTAAAAATCTGCTGCTGAAGTGAGTTTGACACAAAACAATGAAGAAATTGCTTCAATAAATCAAAAATAATGCCTTGTCTTGACATTAGCATATGCAAATTAGCCTCATAGTATATGTCTTTGTATATGAGTATGATACTGAATATTTAAAGAGCTGACACTTCGACATAGTATAGCTTACAAGCTCCTGTCTGTTGAAAAAGGCTGTTCAAATCGAGTTAAACAATGATTTAATCCAGATCTAATGTAGTAGATCAGGTGAATCAAAGGTGAACAACACAGAGTAGTGATTATGCTCTGAGGTCTTTGGATCAGAAACTGTTTGCTATTCCTTGTAAACTTTATGACTATCACCTTGCACAATATGTTGAGCCAAACTTCCTCCATTTGTTTGTGTGAACCCGGAACCTTCCCCTAAACTTTACTCACTTTGCCCACAGCTACATTCCACTGAAGCCTCTCTTTAAATGCAGAGCCACAACAGAAGCCTACCTTCTCCCTCATGCATAAATACTATAGGGTGAAAAGTGCAGAAACTGACCATCTGCTTGCTACTAGATAGTCCAAACACACCGCTCTGAAGGCCAAAAAACTGTCAACTAAATACAGCCGATTCCTTGTGCCATTTCATAAATCCGCCCAAACCCCATTTGCACTCGGAAAACTGGTTCGCCCAAAAGTCACTGCGAGACATCTTGCGAGGGAGAGATGTTGGGTAAAATCCAAGTAGTCGTTAAGTAATATGGCTTATGGCTGCGGGTGACACTAAAAGACAAATTAAACATTAAACATTGGAACGCTTAAGCAGTATTGTTAAGAATATATGGAGAGCAAAACGATGCACTCTTAAAACTTGCAAACAGGCTTTCTACGGGAAGTGCTATAGCGCGGCGATGTTCCAATGAGGCCAATAACTCAAAGTGCAATAGGACAGCACACTACAGATGTTTCAGATGACATTTCTCTAAAGCTCTTTTTAGTGAGCAATTGCAGACTTCTCCTCTCTCTCAGGTACATTATTAGAACGCTGTCTTGTCATTGCGATTCCCAAATAAAGTTCAGAAAAGGACGGGAACCCACAGCCGAAAAGAAATGAGTTCCTAGACTTCCGTTGTGCCATGTTGCGTAAGAGAAAGGAATCGGGCGCGACAAGGGAGTCCTGCTCAAAGATAGACCCAGGATTAAAGTTTTAGTGGTATGAGTGGAGAGGGCTGCCTTTGCCTCGAGCGCAGAGTGGCTGCACTGCAACATTTGTGGATTTGGTATTTGGAAATGACTTCAGACAACAGTATGGCTTCGGCTCTACAGCAGAGATAGACTCAGCGGCAATGCAATGGAGATAAGTAGGTCTGCAAATTCATACAAACAGTGGATGATTCATTGAGCTTTTGATTTGAACATCAAAAATACAAAAAAAAAATGTTTTCAGATAGCATTTGAGTAGCTTTCTTTGCTGCTGCAAGTTTATAGTGCTTTGCCATTTTAGTGCAATGCAGCCTTCGAAAACAGAACATGAATGTTTGCTGCTGTTTAAGGTTTATTGTAACTCTGCACCAGTAGATTTCAAGAACGTTCCTGTTTTGAAGTCATGATTGTGTCCAATTGTAGTCTCAAATAACGCTGACAAGTGAGTCAAGCTTTAAAAGGCCTGTGCCTGATTTTGAATGCCAGTCAGGGACATTTTTATTTGTTTGTTAGAACAGTTAGACCTCCCTTTCTTCAGGCACATTTAACATAGCTCTCCAGTTTACTCAGTTCTCCTAACCCCTAACCCTACTTTTTATGACTATAGACAATGTAGCTATAACCTTGACCATAACCCTAGCTTGACTGTGAAACTATAAAAAAATGAAACAAGCATTTAATAGTAGTCATCAATGCAAAATGACGGTTTTTGGCAGCAGTAGGTTTGAGATAGCCAAGCAACTGATTTTACATGATTCAAGGTGAGCAATGTGTCTAATTGGATGAAAAAAGGTGATTGCGTCAGTACGGCCTTGGTTAATACCCAACAAAATGCTTTTTAACCCGATTAGACCTTGAGGTTATTTTTCTTAATTATTTTTTTCAGAAACTAGACTATCATGGTGCAGGACAACAAAAATGTTGTAACCCTTGGGCGTCTTGAAAAGCACAATATAAATCTAATGCACTGCATACATACATACATACATACATACATACATACATACATACATACAAACTACATGCATACATACATACATACATACATACATGCATACATACATACAAACTACATGCATACATACATACAAAGTACATACATACATGCATACATAAATACATACATACATACATACATACATACATACATACATACATATATACATACATACGAACAAACTACATACATACATATATACAAAATACATACATACATACAGTACATCCATCCATCCATCCATACATACATACATACAAGCACGCATGCATAATACATACAGACATCCATCCATCCATCCATCCATCCATACATACATACATACAAGCACGCATGCATACATACATACATACAGACAGACAGACAGACAGACACACATACATACATACATACATACTATTGCACTGTATCCTTAGTTGTTAATGTACCATGCACTCATTCACATTAAACAAAGTAAATTAAAATCATGTACAGACACTTTTATTTAAACTGTGCTAATGTTAATGTTTTTAATCCAGAAGTGTTTGGCTAGTTCACAAGTTCAAACCATCCCTACACGAGTGCTGTTATATGAAACATGACCTGGTCAAGTTCAAGTCTTTCAGACAGTACTCCAAACAAACACATAACACAAGTATGCTAATGCAGCACTCCAGTCACTTGTGCCTGTGTTAGCTCTTTGGGCAGACGTCATTAGCACTCACAAGAATAAGTGGAGCATCATTGTCACAAGATTCTTCTGCTCAGCGGCACCACAAAGCCCCTGTCATCCGCCTGACTTTGGAGCTATAGATTTTTGGGTCACTTTACAATGCAGCAGAAGACTGGCCACTGCTTAATGCTTCCTCGGAGCAGATTAAGATAAGCATCGCTCCTCCTGTCCTAAATTCAATGAGATGACAACCTCTACTGCACCTCTGATTCTGACAAGCCCACAGAAGCCAGACAGTGATATGTCTTGCTTAAGCAAACTGCCAGTGAATTTCCAATAGGTTTGAACCTGGGTCAGACATTTCAGAGCCTAACCTCAATCGCACAGCTCCACAGCACAGTGTCTTTGAATAGGTGAGGATAATTAGGATGGCTGGAAGTGTTTCGACTAGGCTGCGGTTACCCCATGGTTCTTTTCAAAATCCTTTTTCGCACACCGTTGCACCATGATACGTTCATTGACTGACTTCAGCACATAAAAATCTGATTTTGCCTGCAGTTTTACTACACTGTCAATAGAAAAAATAGATGCCTCCAAGCTGGCTTTGTGATGAGATTTCTGGATTGCCCGTGACAACAGACGATACACCTTAAGTAAAAATCCAATTCTTTCAAAAACTGGCCAAAACTGTGCCAGGTGGGAACAAAACCGAATAAAGTGATTAGAAAAACATGTTTTATTCATGACAAAGCAAAGACTAACATATCCATCAAAGCTTTTTTTTTTTTTTTTTTTTCATGAGTCAGTCCAGGCGTGAAGACAACACAAATCTAAATACAAATTGTGGCACCAAACATTTTAAATACTACAGTTTTCTCACTATTGAGTGCAACTGAATGTAAGCTGCAATAACAGGATTTAAAAAAGAAAACATATATAGACCTCACTTGTTTTAGTAAATCAATATGAATCTATAATTTAGCTGCAAAGTTCAAAAGTTCAAAGTAGCAGCTTGTAGTCTGGAAATTATGGTAAATTTTGTTGATTTTAAATAACTCATTAGCACAAATTACTTTGCTATCACCTATCTTTCCCGCATTATAATTAAATATCACATTTGCACATTGTGTTTAGGATTTATTGACAATAAAGAGCATTTTATCATCCAAGAAACAATTTTTAAAAATCTGCCAAAACGTCTTTGTCACCAGAAATAACTACATCTATTTACCAGCATTAATTAAGTTTTCTTCATTATAAACACCTTGCATTCTTAACTTTTATCTATTCTTGCTGCAGTCTAATTAAATATCAGATTTGCATACTGTGCTTATGTTTTATTGGAAATAAACAACATTTTATCATACAAGAATAAGAAAACAGTTCTGCTATAACTTCTCTGGCGGCAGTAGATATCACTAAATATAATGAATTTTGCAACTTACATGATCGACTTAAACATATCCTTGCTGTGTTATAATGAATAATCAAATGTACATATTGTGTTTACGTTTTATGAGGAATGAACATTTATCATGCAAAAATAATTCTATCTTATAAGAATGATCAAATATTCTGCCAGAACCTCTTTGACGCTACAATCGCAGAATAATTCAGGCAAAATCAACCAAAAGAACAGCTATGTGAAGTCGCTAATTGGACTAGCTGTATCCACATTCTAATAGACTTGTGTTGTAAGCAGACAGAGGCGCAGGTGGCCCAGTCAAGCGCTCATTTAGTGTTTTTTCCAAAATATTTAGTGGATTTGTGTCTAGTCTAGTGCCCTCCCCACGCAGGTCTGTGAGTTTTATGTGTAAACCGCCCACATTTATCGATCAGGCAGTGACATGGCTGTAATGCAGGACACTGGTGCTAATGGAGGGTGATAAAGTAACTATAAACCCGCAGTGAGGCCTAGTTCATCACAGTAAAGCCTGAGAATGCGTCACAGGAGCTGCCCAAGCAAGGACTATCAAAAAGGATTGTTTTTTTTTATTCTCACAGAGCCAACAGGGTTTCTTTTTATGAGCTGTTGGGGTGTTGACAGTAACAACATTCTTTTTCTGTATAAACATTTAAATTTGCTGCATTGATTGAGGTGGAAGCGAGTGGAATGGTTGTTGGATTGTGAAACGTGTTACAGTTTGTAGAAGTTATTCCCTAGATTGTCTGAAATGCTCCACAATATTGTGGCCATCTTATAGTGACAGTCACTCACCAGGGTAAAATAAAAGAATAATGGGCAAAACTGAAAAGATATAGCTTATGAAAACATACTTGACTTGGATTTCCACTAGCGTCATCCAAGATTGTTTCACTAATTCTGTTGCTTTGATCCTGAGCCTCACAAAACCACTCAGTGTAAACTTTCCCAATGGTGTGATGCTTTAGATAGAGCTTCAGTATTCTGCTTTGTTTTTAAGTCCATAAATAATTGCTTGACTTTTTCTGAATATTTTGCTAAATTATATGTTTTTTGTCAGCTATGTATTGCAGGAAAAGGCTAGCTTTTGTGGAAAATCTATGGCTGAACATCAATAGTTTGTTTCATTTTTTATACCAATAGAGGGAATATCGGTCGACATAACTTTCTGCTCTACTGCGTGTTGCACATCAGGATTGCTGGGGAAAGTTCTTTGAATATAGCAACAAAACGAGACAAGAGCTAACTGTTCCAATCCATTTCGATGAACCAGTTTGACAGACATTGTTTTTCTTTCATTCACAAATGTTGATTTAGCAGCATAACTTTTGTTTTCGCTCAGTGATAAACTCTTATAAAACTCTTGTAGTCGAGCCAGCAACGATGCTGGCGTGACTTGTTTCCACGATTTGTGTCAATAAACAAATATTCCTTCTATACTGGTTCTTGAATCGTTCTTTTTTCAATTCCTGCTTTATTTGAATAAGTACGTTATAACAATATGCAACACTTTTTTTTTAACTTAGCCTACGTGTATGTTCAGTGACTCAAATGCAAATACAAATGAATCAGCAGGATGCTTAGCTTCACTTTCACTTTCATTTTCTCCACATTCTATTGAAAGCAGTGTTAAACAACACATGCTTTGGGCAAATACTCATTTACTGCACATTAACTTTGAACAGAGGATTGAGGATTGGATTTGTGCACTATTAGCTTAATTACAAGCCCAAATACTTCTCGAAATATATTGGTCAAGAGCAAAGAAGAACCAAAGGAAGACATGTGTAGTTAGCAAACCAAGTAAATTTTTTTTCTATAATTTAAGAAGCAGCACAAGAGCATGTTTAAAAGCCACTGTCAATACAAACAATGTATACCACAGTATGCTGTGGTGCATCATTCTATATGTAGAGAAGCACAGATGAGAGTGGACATTTTGTCTAGTGTTTTCACTCAGTGCTTAGACAACTTGTATGTTGGCGACGTCAGACAAACTCCATATGTTCCAGTGTTCCTCCACAATGTGTTCTTTAACAAGCGCTACTAATGTGTCCTCCTACAGTGATGGGAAATAGGAAAAGGCCAAGGTAGTTCTGATGGGTCAACAAGATTTCATTTAGAAACTGAATGAAGAGGCCTGAGATAGTGATGGAAGCGGATTATTTAAAATGTATTTATTCTGCTGAAGGCTGACATTGAACGGTCTTTGGAGTTAGCCATGCGGTAAAAGAGACAGAAATGATTGACGTAAATGAAGTACATTAATGATCCAGAAATCCTGCTCAAGTGAAAATGACATGGTGGTATTTTCTCTGTAGGTTTTGACGACTAGACGCTTCTAAAAGACGACTGAGATGACGCGCTAAGACATTCTGCTCTTAAAACGATGATCAAAAGAAAAAGGTGTGCTTGAAATCGACATATTTTCTATCAGTTCTGCAAAGGTGAAGGTTGAGTTGATAAGAAATTGCATAATATGGTGACAAAAGATGAGAGCAGGAGAAGTCTTGTGCACTCATTGACGCTTTGAATAGATGCTCTAAATATGCAGCAGCCTTGAATATGCATGCGACGAGGAAGTGCTGGCCCTTTCTGTTTGTTTATCAGGCCTCGCGGGAATTTCTTTGCTCCAAATCGAGGGAAGGGAGCTAATTGCCTTTTTTGTTACTTGTAACCTTTAACTTTTGGATTCATATAGCTTCCTGCAATTACACAGCACGCCCGGAGGATATGAAATTTCCCCATTAGATTTGTGCATGGCGTTCCCAAGCAGGCTGGAAAACCAACACTTATTGGCGCTTCCGTGGACCGGACAGGATTACGTTTCACAATTACTAGGAAGTCTGTGTCTTTTTTTTCCGTATAATAGCTGTGAAAGTCCATTCGGCAGCAACGGTCAATCACGCTGCTTGGAAAACACTAGCGCAATAATTATTGATCCAACAAGAATATTTCATTTTTACAGCCGCTGCAGTGGTTTACGATACTGTAGCTGGATAGACTAGCACCCCACATAACCCCAGGCGTCCTTCCCCTGTGGTAAATCCTCCCAGTGTTATTTTCTGCTTTTTACAGGGCCTCTGCGTTCCCCTATGCGCGCTCACAACACACTGTTTTGTTTGTACATAGCCAGATTGCAGTTGTTCGAAACAGCTGTGAGCTTAAGTTGGTTTCTTGCTCAGATCCCCCTCGAGTTTTAAGGCTGTCTACCAACTTGCAGGTTTTTCAAGGAATTTTTCACAGGCTGTTGGCATTTAGCCTCTTCGCACATTTGTTTTGTCAGTGTGTGTAACTCGGAGCAAGAAATATAAGCTGTTTTGTTATTGGTGGTGAGGATAAGAGTTGGGCTGTTCTGCAGTTTCAGCTACATTAATGGTACATTTGCAAATATTGTGTGATTATATTACTGTATAAGTACATGTTTGGTTAAAATATGCTACATGTGAAACTCACATTCTCAAAACTACAGTACAGACCAAAAGTTTAGACACACAGACCAAAAGTTTTTCACACTGAAGGCATCCAAACTATGAATTCACACATGTGGAAGTACAGTAGGCTACAAAGTGTGAAACGACTGAAAATATGTCATACTCTAGGTTCTTCAAAGAAACCACCTTTTGCTTTGATTACTGCTTTGCTCACTCTTGGCATTCTTTTGATGAGCTTCAAGAGGTAGTCACCTCAAATGTTCTTCCAACAGTCTTGAAGGAGTTCTTAGAGATGCTTAGCACTTGT
The DNA here is from genome assembly GCA_038363315.1 of Mugilogobius chulae. Lineage (NCBI taxonomy): Eukaryota > Metazoa > Chordata > Actinopteri > Gobiiformes > Gobiidae > Mugilogobius > Mugilogobius chulae. The sequence continues at coordinate 32,290,099 of CM076401.1, read as the reverse complement.
TGGCCCTTTGGCTGCATCACACTCCTTCCTGAAACTAAATAAAACTCTTTGAATGAGAAGATGTGTCCAAACCTTTGGTCTGTACTGTACATACATAAACTTGTGTTGGGTAAAAAGATGATTCATTCATTCATTTTTGACTAATTCTTCCTGTTTGAGTTGCAGGTGAATGGAGCCTATCTTAGTGACTTTGGGTCTTAGGTGTGGGGAACATCCTGGACAGTGGCCAACTCATTGCAGTGTGTGCCATAGCAGTAAGTAAAATTTCTGTAAAAAATTTACTCTGAACATGTTTTCATGGATTGCGTGTCTATACCACGCCATGACGAATTGTGTTCTATGACGACGGTTATACTTTTTAAATTTCTTGGTGTCATATAGATTTGCTTGAGGACAAACAGGAGGTTTTATTTGGGGTAAACAGCAAAGTTTAGGTCTGAGGTTACAAACATGGGTACGTTTCGGTCTGCAACTCAAAATTGGTTACGATTAGAATTAGGATTGTGTTATTATTCATGAGTAATAACACATCTTTACATCTCTGTCCAGTCAATAGAAACAACCTGGGCAGCAATGCGTAAAATACATACTAAAAAAACTGCATGGCACAGACACGCGTATTTGTGAGACCAGGCTGAATATTATTACAATATTCTATGATTAACTACATTTCATCTAAGCGCTATATTCTGCTTGGTTATAATCTATACAAACACATTTCAAGCATCAGCTGTTTTTCTTGGACACATATCTGTTAAGATTAGGGCACATCATTGATTTAATCGTGCTAATTTTGAAATGTAAGAGTTATCAGTTAAAGTTATTGTATGTTCAGGTCATGCCATCGTCTCAAGAAAGGTACAGTCTTCTTTTGAGGCAGTACAACTGACTAACAGCCCCGGGGAGGAAAATCAACAAGACAGATAACAGACACTGTTAAAACGCTTAACCCAACATTATCTAGAGAGAGAGAGAGAGAGTGGAGGGAGAGAGACAGTGAATAAGCCTGTTGTCTCTCATGATGTGATCCTCAGCTTGTTATCTTACTTGTTCTGTCCTGCTTGTTCAATAAATGATCCAGGCTCCTGCGACTTTCTAAAAGTTAACAGTATCCAGGCCTTGGTAAAGACAGGGTTACAAATTTCTAAAGGTGGTACTGAGATTAAAATGTTTTTGTATTGCAAATTATGAAACTCAAGAATTGCAAAACAATAAACTTTCATCAACTTGATAATAGACAATAGAATGGATTCATTTCTTCCAAGTAACTTTTTCAGGTTCTAGGTCATTATTTTTGTAAGTCACGGCTTTATATTTGAAGGGTTCAGTCAACTGTATTGAATGTAACAGTTTTAAATGTCTTTTGGAAAATGCTGGAAAACTTTGAATAAGACATTTGCATTGTAGTGTCACAATATCATTTCAAAAACACAACTTGTATCGATAGTATGACTTTTCTTGACCAAGTCTCCTTCATTAGTGCTTTCCTTTGATCTGGTCTCACTGGAAACAGAGCAGAGTCTTTTTAAGCCACTGAAATGCACTGGAGCGTTACAGTTTTACTGCTGCTTCGCTCCATTCAGTCAGCCTTCTGCCAAGAAAGTGTGCTAATGGTAAACACCATGAATCAAGATGTTATGCACAAAATGTATATCAATACAGCCTGGCCATAAAAAGGAGGACTTTTGTATCAGTATTCCAGTTGAAAAAAGCTTAGCTGGAGGTTTCATTTACTTTACTTTACATCTTTAGTGAAAAGGGGCCAAACTGCCAAACATTTTAATGGAGACACATTTTGAAAAGAAAAAACAAAACAAAACAAACAAAAAAATCTACATTTTTAGTTTTTAACAATAGTGTTCTCCCTCCTGACTCACAGATTCATGCATGTTTGATTAAACTTTTCACCTATCATCATTCCCCGCTCACGTAACTGTATTTAATTGCGATAATGCAAAGGATCCAGATTCCGAGATAAAAAAATGCAAAGTTAATGCTTGTTACAGTTGCATTTTACTTAACACAATATTTAATTCCAATTTTAGTAATCATTATTCATAAATAATGATTACATCCAATGAGTTTCTCCTCTGTTTGTCTCAGTGTGGCTCCTGAGGTTCCTCCTGTGGTCTCCCATCCAGGTACTGCCCAGACCAAACATGCTTAGCTTCTAAGATCTCACAGAATCAGGCTTTAGCCAGATACACCACCAAGAACTGAGGTGTTTGCATATCTTTGCATTTACACAATTTTTTGTCATAATGTTTAAACAAATAAGTTAGACACAATTAAATTTCAAGCAGTTGGTGTCACTATTAGTCTAATTATATAAGATTTTCATAACAATAAAAATGATTAAATCTGATTAAAAAAAAAAAAATATATATATATATATATACATATGCTACCTTTAATAAGGGCCACATTTTTATTATTACTAAACTCATGACAGAAACACAACATGTCTCCTTTAAACTGGAAAAACATACTTGATATAGATAAGAATTGACTAGAAACAAGTTAGATTCTAAAAGCTAGCATTCATAGATGACTTTGTGGTTTCTATTAATGCTGCTCAGTGCGTCGCCCCATTACAGCGATTATAGTAAGTGACTGATTAGAAGCTGCTGTAACACAACCCACTGTGAGCTTACAGACTGTTACACATATGTTATTAAAGGTTAGCCATACTCTCTCCAAAGGTTACGCAGCATTTACACCCATTTCTCCACACAAGTGCCGTTCTTTTAAAAGTGCGATTTGCAAGGCCACGTCACCAGACATTGCACCGCCGAGTGACAGACAGCGTACAATTACAGCTGTCAGCCCGTTCAGTCACGACACGTTTGACATCTCCCATACAAATTTCAATACATCTGCGAGAAGCCCACTGAGACAAATAATAACATCCAATACAAGCATATGTTGAACGAGCACCGCCGGCGTGACACAAATAAATAGGATGTACGTGAGCAAATACACATGTACGAGTATGTCAACAAGGCGCCCCGCTGACAAGACCTACACTGTTACAATCTATTTGCATGTACTTAAAGTGGAAAAAAAAACAGCACAGGTTAGTGTAGAAACATGTACTGTATGCATAGGGCCATGAGAAGCTCTTGGAATTTGGAATAAATCGAAATAGAGTGAAATAGACCCAAACAATTTTGATCACTGGAAAGTCCATTCAGTCTTTAAGTTTATATTTTACCAAATATAATAATATATAATATAATAATGTTGTGTTTTTATTATCACCACATGACAGTATTAGTACTTGGTGGTATTGAACAAGTAGATGGCTGATTATGACCTAAACCTTCTTTGATGTGACTGAGTGTATTTAAAGTGTCTTGGAAAAGTGCATAATAAGAGATAAAAAGATATAACATGCCTATTGCCATACATGCCAATAGACAGAGATAGTATTTATAGTAAATATCTATCAAAGCTTCAGTCAAATTGCTGCTTGTGAAAAAAGCTTAAAAGCTAAAAAAGATACTAAAAGTACTGACAGATATGGACTAGCAAGTTGAGACTTGGACAGATATGAGTCACCATTTTGAAAACTTGACCCTTGACTTGGTAAAATGAACAAAGACGGATGTTTAATTATATGTAAATAAAGTGGAACATGACCCTTAACACACCTTTGTACAGACCTTAACAACTGAACAAATACTGGATATTGAAAAATTAGGTATAATGGTTTGAACAGACTTGTGGCTAAAAGGAATGACATGGGACTAGGCTTGAAACTTGCACAACAATATCTGAATCTTCCTGTCTGCGTCTTTCAATACGCACTATTTCCATCTACAGTTCAATGACAATGAAGCATTTATTTTACAAAAGGTAAGTGTAACTTTTATGTAAATAAGATTAGGTGCATTATGTTGCGTTCATGTGGTCCTCGGGAAATCAGGAAAATGTTTTTTCCCCCGAGTTGAAAAATGCACATGAAAGCTCAAGCAGCTCAAAACTGCTCAGAAACTCGAGACAAACGAAGTTGCCCGAGCTCTACCTGACGTAGGATGGCAGAAACAAAACGCTTCGTCAATTGCAAAGTTTGTAGTTTTATGGGCAATCATTATTTATTATGGAATGGTTTTATTTTCCTGTCCATGTCGCAGTTGTTTCGACTTCCCAAGATGAAGTGACATGAACGCTTTGCACCTGGCGTAACAACTTCCATATTGTTTCCGAGTTATAAGGCCACATGAATGCGGCATTAGTTTACATTATGGTTTCTTGGTAATAATTGTATATACCTGTATATATCAAACAGAAAAGAAAAACGTAAGCTTCAACCTAGGGAAAACTATGAAAAAACATCAACAAAGCCTTAAGTATAATTATGTTTAGCGTCTTGAATTGTGAAGAAATAGTCACTATCTGCGCCTTCTTTCAAACAGAAGAGGAAAAAAGAGACATAATTATCCACTTTACAACTTGAATGCAATTTTCCAAGAAAAGCCTGTTGCTTGGAACAACAAGTGGAACAACAACACTGAAGTATCTATGGCAATTGTGTCTGTCTTCCCGACCCTGCATTGATTGAACTTTAGTGGAGCATAGAAATAACATATGAGTCCTTAAATCGACCACTATCCACCTTTTCCGCTGGACTATCGATAATACCCATTCCTCCTTGTCCCCAGTTAAATGGTCGCCAATATAGATTTCTATTAAGACGCCGCAGCAATTTTTTTTCTTCTTCTATTTTTCCCTTGCTGCAAACTGTTCTTTCGGCATCTCTTACATCACTCAATGACTCCACGCTCAATTTAACTCTCTGGCTGCATGGGAGAGCTGGTACAGTGGGTAAAATCCGGAGTATGTCCACTATCGCCTTACCTTTGGTCCACTTTCAAGCACTTGACACCTCGATTTTCTCCCAGCACTGATACACCAGATCTATAATTCTCCCAGCACCTCTCCTGACCTTCCACAAGACTTCCCCCTGTCAATCTTTTGCCCGGCTCCCCTTTGCTGTCTAAAGCTTTGCAAATTGAGCGAACACGCCGGATTGAGGTTGTGCGGGAGATAGCGGCTCAGACCTTAGCTTGTCTGATGACCTACCTTGACACTCGTCTGCTTCTTAACTTCTTACAGATATTTATTACAGCCACTTCTTCAACCTCTCGCTAATTCCTAACACCGCTCCCTCTCTCTCTCTCCTTCCTCTCTTTCTCGCAGATCAGTCTTGTCCTGCAGCCTTAGCTTCCTGTCGTCTCGGGTGGAGAGCTGCTAGACGTTCTTATCTTGTGAAGTGTGGACCATTTCTGCTGGTTAAATATGCAATTATGCAGTCACAATTCTCCATTGTACTCATGTTGAGTCACATATGTCCAGGCATATACTTAAATGTCAGACTTGCCTTACCCGACATGTACTCTACATTCACTGGTGCTGGTAAAAATATATATAAAGATTGGCAGGAGGAGAGCTCAAAAGCAGAAAAAAATCATGTAAATGGTGGTAAAATGTCACTATGCAGAGGCAGGGCTCTGCATTGAGTGTTGGAATTCATGATAAACAAAATGTAAATGCTATTCCTAAGTACAACATATTGTATGGCACAGTACTCAAACTGTTTCACATACTGTTTCTTGCTTGCTTTATCTAGATGCGTTCCCACCCAGTCTCACTCAAATGTGTATTTGCCTATTCTTTTTGCCATGTTGTGCCGATTAAACACAAAATGACTGCATTACATAATTGCATTTTGAAAATTAATATGAAAAAAAAAAAGCATTTGTTTAGTTTTCAAAAGAAATATTGCACTTGCAGGCAGATATGTGAGTATGTACGTGCAAGTATGTATGTTATGAAAGTTATTTGTGATCATACTTTGAAAGACAAGTTTTGCAATTACCAAGTCATAATAACATTGGGCATGCTGTGCATGAATAATTCCATGAAGTAGACTACTTATTGAAAGCAGTACCTTCAGCATATCAACTTTGACATGCTTCCTGTTCCTGATGGAGACATACAATTCAAGCCACTCTAATGAAACACTTGATTGTTACACTCTGGCTGAGCTGCAGTCTAGTTCACTATGTTTCACACAAATTGTAGCAGCAAACCAAGTCAACCTTTACAACCTTTCTAATCCCACCTTCAATGTAAAGCCCTCTGCATAGTGTCTGAAACTGCAGGCCACATAAAGACATTATGGAACAAAAGGTTTCATTCACGTCCAAGAAATCAATGTCAGGTAGTTGGGGGCAGTTTCCTCTCTTACTAACATTGTACTTTGCAATGAAATATTACACATATTAAATCTGGTGATTTTTATAACAAAAACTGCATTTACACAGTAGACTATTCATTTTATCTGCTTACCAATAAATACTATTGTCTTGTGAACAGAACTTCTTAGTTGTCTCAAAGCTTCCTTCAATAGGCAGTGGAGCCTGGAACTGTCTGGCTGTTCTGACTGCTGACATACAGTTCTTCACTACACTGGGTGGAACGTTAAAACAAAAATCACATAATATAACCTACAGATATGACATGTTACTTGGGTCACACCTCCCTGAAGTCGTGTAAGGGCAAATCAGACTGAAATTAAGACCTAGAATAATCCAATGTGCAGACGCCTTCAGCTTATTCACAAAAGTGTCGCCATGCATATTTACAACAAGTACTAATGTGTTGTTCATGCTCACTTGACTGACAATGAATTTAGTTACACTTTTTCCTTAGTCTAAATTACATCCAGGTTAAAACTACAAGTAAATAATAATATCTGCCAACAAATCTTCTTAACAGTAATGTCTAGTCCAAAGAGCTTCCTTCCTGTGCTGACCTGGCGTGACTTTGTCTTAAATTATCTCCTGCCTTTTCCTGCAGATTAGGTCACGAAAGCGATCCACGGACTTGCCACTTTTCCTGATTGCTATCATCAGCACCTCTCCGAAGGCGTGCGCGATTACAATCTGCCTCGGAGTCTGCTAAAGTGCTACTTGGGAAGCACTCCGTAATAAACCGCCTTTACAAGCTTGAAGCAAAGTTAATCAATTGTAATCAGTGTAACATAGAAATTGCATCATCATTCATTACACTTGGCAGAAAATGAGCGACGGGGCATGATGTAAAATGTGTGCTTTAATGTTAAATATAGAGGTCCATGACAGAGAGCGACATATGGCTCTGTCTGAGGGTTATGCTAATGCTATAAGAGGTGTCAAAGTCTTGTGTTAGGTTCAAGTTTGACAAGATGATTATGCATAATGTCATCAACAAAAACTTTTGGCTTGATTTTGATGCTAGGAAGAAATACAACTCAAACAACTCAAGTCAAAAATTCATTCTAAGCAAATAACAGTATGACACTCAGAACGTTTAACTAATTAGGGGCCATACCTGTTTTTGTGGCATTACCTGCTTGTCGAAGCCTGATCCTGTCATATTTCTGAAGCCAAGCAAGTCAGGGCCTGGTCAGTACTTGGATGGGAGACCACTGGAACATCAAGTGCCACAGTGGGACGACAACAGTGGACTGGGCAAGACACATTACCCTCATTGCCTCAGTGTCTGGGTGAGTGGATCACTGATTGTAAAGATCTTTGAGTGCTTTGAAAGGTGGAAAAGTGCTATATAGTTAGAGACTATTTATCATAATGGAAACTATTTTACAATCTTGAGTAGTTTTTAATCAATGTTTATTCCATTGAAAATTTCTCAAAAAGTTCCTTTTTAAAGTTCTGAAAACATTTGATATTTGAAGATCTAACAATATACAATTTGTCCCTAAGACAATTTTTTGTTCAAATACTTTCAGCTTTTGAAGAGGAATTATCAAATATAAATTAAACAGAAATTAGAGTCTGTTTTTCTTCTGTGCAGAGCTTTAGATTAGAGCCTCATCAGAAGCTAAAACAGCTTCAGTTTCACAAAGATTCCAGCCGTTTGTTTGAGCTCCAAAGGGTTCTGAAACAGTTTTAGACTGGATTTTAGATCATTTTTGGCAGGCATTTAAGGGAAAATTGGCTGGAATAATTGCATTCAGTTTAAAGAGAATTATATATATTTTTTTTTATTTTTTTTTTTTCTTCCCAGTGGCGCCATGCTTTCTATTTTTGACATTTGTTAATCTGTAAGTCTTAGTAGTAATTGTATTTTTAGTGCAATTTGTACTTTTTGATACAGTCAGCATCAAACTCTCACTAACAAACCTTACCATTGAGAGTGGATCAGAACAAAAGTTTTGTAACTGTCTGCTCAACAACTGCAAATGCGGACTTCAGGTAATATATGGTGTCAAATATAGACACAAAGACATGGAGATAAATGAAGTGATCCAACGGTCCAACTATGTAAATACATCCAACAATGCTGACGGTAGCTGCAAGCTAAATGCTAATGTGATGCTAGCGCCGTTTGGTGTGTTTTACCACACTTTTTTAAACTTTCTGTTTACTTTTCTGACATAATGCCTCATCGGTAACCTCCATTTAAACATGGTTGTGACTTGCCTTGAATTTGTTGTGCTAAAATACACTTAATTTGCCAGAAAAAGTCTTAAAAGAGGTAAACAGTTTAGCTTCTCGTACTTTAACATGATAAGGTATGAGGCGCTTTCCCCCTCAGCAGGCCACACCCCCAAATATGACGGGTTGCCAGGTGTATCTATACAAAGATTATCATCAAAAATGAACAATAAACCAACCAATTGGGACAAATAAAACAAACTAAACACAGAAGGTTTTCAAGTGTTCCAGACTTTTTTTTTTTTAGATTATTTTTGTTGCTTTAAATATTACATTTTCACTTGTTATGAAGCAAAAGAAAGTGCTATCTTTGCAGCAGTTCTTCACACTCCTTCACACTTCCTCATAAAAAAAAAGGGACAAAATGTCTTACAAGCTCATACACGTGTCTGGACTGATTACCATGGAAACGGTGGGCGTACGTTTTTCTTTTTTTTCTTTCTCTCGAACCATCTGCATGAGAGACGTGAAGGCCACAGCACAGATCCTCGTCAAACAAGCGGAGGAAATGAGAATGAAGGTGCTCCTCTCACTCTGCTTTATGAAGGATATTGTCTGTTTTAGTTTGTAAGCTTTCAAACGCAACACGGAATAATCCCACTAGGCCAAAATCGATATGTGCATTTTTCTTTTTGCCTTTTTGGAAATGAAAGCTGTGTTATGCTCAATAGGCTTAGCTTCGCTGCTGCTGCTGCTGCTGTCGACATCTGGGATATGTCTAATTATTTACAACAGAAGAACTATATATTTTAGCAGCTTTGGGGGAGTTTTACAAATTAACAAAAACGCAACAACAGAAATTAATTATTTGTTGTGCCGGCATTAGACTTGTAAGTGCATTGCATTTTTTAATTAGTTTCGAACTGGCAAGTTTTTAGAGAAAATGTTGTACTTCACAGAAAATATAGACACAAAGAAAACATGCAAATGAGTTAGGGCCAACTTGATCTGGGAAGTGAACTAGAAACTGTCTCGTTATGAGGGGAGAATGATGTCATATGCCATAAAACCCTTATATTTTTAGTGACATTTGTATAAAGAAAGAGGAAATTATTTAGCAACAAAGGGCTAAAAATCTACTTGTCAGAGAATGCTTCATTTTTTTCCGGAACTGCAGCCTAATTGGTGTAAAAATTGTAATAGGTAAAACATTTGATGGAGAGCTCTTCAGGTGACTTTCTGTCAGCAGAGTGTATGTCAGGGTAGTTTGAGGAGACAAAAGATTATCTGTGTCAAGCAGTCAATTTGGTAACCGCTCGAGACGTTTTCTCAAATGATTTCTTATTGAAAATGTGGCCAAATTTAGTGTAAGAAAAGTCTGCAGAATTCAAAAGCTAGCTAGCAGCAGAATAACAGAATAGCACTAAATTAAAAGAACAAAGGATCAAAAATTAAAAAATGAATGTTTTACCAAAAAATAAAGCAGCCATGATCACAAGGATGCTTTTCTGACAGTTTGAAGGTCAAGATTTACTTAAGTGTGTTTTTAGTCATTTTCAAATTATACTGCAACATTTAATAGAGACAATGACTTCTGATAAAACATTGTATTATGTATGTATTTGTGAATAAAAAGCTCTAGACCCCTTTTTTATTTAGTTTTAAACATTTGAGTCTTTTTTTTTTTTTTGATAATACTTAATTTAATTTCAGTTTTCATTAACTGTTCAGCTTTACTTTTTCTGGTTTCTTTTTTATTTTATTGAAACTTTATTTAGTTTTGATGTCATAGGTAATCTCAGACTTTCTGCACTGTTTTGTCCAGATATCTGATTTTTGATTCCTGTGCATTATATCAGGCAAGATCAGCTTGATTATTTACTTTGGCAGTATGTACTAGCCTATAGTTTATAACAGTCATTTTCAACCAGTGTGACAGGAACACTAGTGTGCCTTGAGATACTAAGGTGTGCCTTGTAAAAATGAGTCTGTTTTGAAAATCCAATCTATGAAATTAATTTAACTGATTTAATTAAACCATTTACCATTTTGGTGTGTTTTTCAGTCATAATGACAATAAAACAATTGTTATTTACTAAGAATAATTAAAGATGCCTTAAACAACAAGAGATACTGTCATTATGAATAGCTAATTATTTGGAATGTTCCAAAGTAATGTATGTTTGATAGGTTATAGGGTAATTTTATTCAAAATAGCTTGGGAAAATGTGGATGCCTCTGCATAGATCAGACCTGTACTATTTGGTTTTGTTGTATCTCGAGCTTCTCTCCAGACACATAGTAAGTTTGAAGGAACATTACAAGCCTGCCTACTTGCACAAATATACAAAAAGTAGGCCGTCCACTAGAAAAGTGACATAGTTTCCCTTGAAAATGCAATGAACGTTTTTACTAAATTAAAAAATGTTGTTTTACAAAATGTGTGAGTTGGTGGTGTGCACAGAAAATTTTCAACCAAAAAAGAGTGCCATGGCTTAAAAAAAGGTTGGGAAACACTGGTTTATAAGGACAAGAACACAATCTTTGCACTTTAAGTTTTCTTTAGTTTCCCACTGCAAGGCTTGATTCATGTTAAGTGAACTTGGGCACATGCCAGGATAATATTCCAAGCCGGAGAGTACACAACAACACAGTGCTCTCGCTCCAGTCAAAGAAAAGCAGGACTAATGCAGCGGCCTGGTCGGAATAGCAGGTCATTTGTTACCTTCATTAGAGCTGTCGCGGAGCTACTGTACACTGCGGGCTCAGGCGGATTCACGGCCCTGATAGATGCGCAGCCGTAAGTGGGCTCCACGTTGGAAATTGGCCTGTCACTTCTCACATTTCAGAGCTGCAGATGAGCTCCTCAGATGTGGCTTTAAAAACACACTCGGTGCCAGAACGCAGAGATGAGAGGTCATTCATTACAGTGAGAGAAGACAGAAGAAGGCCTCGGCTGTACAGGAGAGTTACATAGGTTTAGGGAGGCTCATAGGCTGAACATAATGGGCAATTTCTCTGGATAAATGTGGATTATCCCGGAGTCATGTATGGTCTTTCCTTCATGAAGTGGACATGGAACTCCTGTTTCAAAATATATTGCAGTAGTATGCCATGTTTAGAAGAATATATATATTTTAATGTACTTACAGAGTATTGAATACTGTTAATAAAATATATTTTGTAACATATTATGCTTTATGGTCCAATCAGAGAACTGTATTCTGAGTACTTTCTCTTTGAGTTGCATGTATCACTAAAAGCATGATACAGGATAGTGTTTTTGCATGACAAATTACATTTTTTACATTTTTTATGTCACCTGATAGAAATTCCATAATAATACTAGGTAATTTTGCAATAGGATTAGCTTAAAATATCATACAAATACAAAATATTATTGTAGAGATTGGCAACATTGGGTTTCCGTACTCTTAGGTTAAAAAATTTACAGAAATAGAGGCACTTGAAGAAGAAGAAAAATCTGAAGAAGAAGAAAAAGAATCTGAAGAAGAATCTGAAGAAAAAGAAGAATCTGAAGAAAAAAAAGAATCAGAAGAAGAACATCAATAACAACTTCAATTCAATTCAATTCAATTGTCTTTCTTCATTGAATTGTCCGTGATTGTAGTTTAAAAAAAAACAATGATAGTGTATGCTTCTTGGCCTCAGATTCTCCAAAAAGATCAAATCTATTTAGGATCCTCATCAAAACAAATTCAAGTTCATAGAAGAAGCATCGTATAAACTTAAAGAAGATACAGCCTATTGTTTTCTGAGTTGGTTATTAGACCATGGACAAATGGCTGCATGCGGCTTGAACTAAGTTAATGTTTTTCTTGGAAAGACAAACTGCCACACATATGGAAACACAGAGACTTGCAAAGCTGTACGTTGGATTTTAATGACTTTCCATATAAATGAGAAGCCTTGCTAATCCCCTGAAGACATAAAGTTAGCACTAGCAGGGTCTGTTTTGATCACCACCTACACACTTCCATTGCACACAACATTCCACAATAACAGGCTAATACAAACTGGAGGTGTAGCGCTAATAATGATTGACATGTGCCTTCCATCTTCGTGTGTGTGTGGGTCTATACGTTGAACTACAGAATCACGGCCTATGCACCTACACATCTACATCGTCAGAGAACCGCCCATTTACAAGATACTAGTGGCACAATATTGTTTCACAATTACTTTATTTAAACAGACAATTTATTTTTGCGGTCTTCAGATGGATGAAGTAATTACAAACAACTGTGGTGTACAGTCAGGAAAATGTAGTGCAATATAGTGATTGGAAGAGTACTAGGAAGCGTAAACGGAAGATCTGTATTAACCCTTTAGACCAGGAGTGCCAAATTGGGTCCCGGGGGTCAAATGCGCCCTCAAGATGTGGCGTTCGGGATGATTTCTGATTGTTACTGATAGTGGCTTCCTGATAAAAGCACACAACAATTTGAACTACAGGTCCCAGAACTGACAAGAGAATATGAAGGCTTTTATTGCCGAGATGTGACTATAAAACCTAAAATGCACTGGAATGCAACAAATGCACACAATTTGTCAAAAATGTTCTTGGAATGGCAGTGTGTAAAGTATATCAACACAGTAATATACCACAACAGAAAAACAGCATAGCACAATTTACGTTCACTATGGTAGTTGTAAAGATGTGTTCTTATTTGTGAATATTAATGAAACCCTTATCCTAATCTTAACAATCAGAAATCATCCCGAACGCCACATGAAATCATCTTGGGGGTCGCATTTGGTCCCTGGGCCCCAGTTCGACACTCCTGATCTAAAGGGTTAATACAGACCTTCCTGTCCTGTAATGATGTGGTATATGTACGCTTTCTTGTAAGATCGAGTTGTAGAATATAATGCAACATTATGTTACAATATAAATCTGGACATAAATGTACTTTATTAACACTCAAATCTGTATTTAGCCTCCACTCTATTTGCTTTAGACGCAACGTTCAGTAGAAATACAAGTCAGCAAACACAGACGTTAAACTTTACCCTGGAGAATCCAAACTGATATCTCTCTCTATTAATCTATATAATCGTTGATACAGAATTTAGTCTGACATTCTCCAGGTTGTTGAAACGATCAGACATGAAGAACCAGGAGTCTAGAGATGGACAGTCTGGAATTGCTACTTTGGCTTTCTCCAGAAGGGTAGCTGTTCAAGTGAAGGTACTTTATGAAATCTAAACTGACTGATTTACATTGACGTGAATGTTTGCAATTACATTCAGCATGTATTAAACATCCATCAATTATGATCAGACTTGACATGAAGAAAATGTTATATTATAATTAATACAGTAGTTTGCTGGTCTTAGTAGATGCTGCAGTTATAGTCAAGCTCAAATTGAGGTTTACAAACAATACAGAATACATTTGAGCTCATAAAGAGTCAAAAGAAGATGCTTTACACCTAAAGAAAGTTTGTCGAATTTAGACGTAGCTTGAAATAAAACTGAACTTTGTGTTATGTGTCACGTTGTTAATTTCTATTCACAAGTGAACTTCCTGGTGCAGCTAACACTTATATACACACCTTGTTTACTCCTGTAGATATCTCCCTCACGTCTCTCTTGTCATACTGATTGTGTTTACATACTGTTTGTACTTTACACTGTGCACATCCTTCATATCTGCTATTTATAGTGTCGCCACGCTGATGGATGGAGGTGCTAACGCAACAGTAACAATACTTTTTGAATTTTGAAAAACATCCCTGCGGGTTTTAGAACATATAATATAAAATATGTTAAAGCATGTTTTTTTTTTCCAATAATTCACTGTCATAAGATATACAAATTTACTACCATCTATTCAAAATACTTAAAGCTGAGGTACCTGACTTATGTTTGTAAATAAATAAATAAAATGTTTTTTTCACCAAATAATATGTTTTATGTACAGTACTGTATAGGCAAAATCAGGCAGTGTTCTGATTGGACGTGCTTGGGTGGTCCACCTCATTTTCAGTTAGATATTTCTAAAAAAAAAAAAAAAAAAAAAGTTCTAAAATCATATATACAGTTAAAACAAGTGCTTGTGAAATCTAGAAATGTGCATAAGCATTTGAGACAGATAGACCAACTTGTGAATATTCGGTACCTCAGCTTTAATCATTTCCATGTGTTTGCAAATTGTCACTGTCTCATTACCCAAGAAAGTCAAAACATTCTCTATGGAGATAAAATACAACCGCTAAGCCAGTAATACCACATGCAAGCTTCAGTTTACACAAGACAAATGGAACTACAAGATTTTAAAGCTGCATGATGTAACTTTAAGAGCTGTTATGCAGTAAAACCATTTCAACACAGTGCCATATTTCAGAGCATTTAAGTACATTCACAGACATAAGCCATAATTGGGCATTTTCCCACAGTAGTAGAGGGCAAACATAACAATTTAAGACGCCCGTGATCTTGTTAGGCTAAGACACATGGAGCCTATTGCCTCTGTCCTCCACCATGCTGTTCCACATCGCTCTCCTCTCCGCGCTGAGTCTCTGCAGACTAAACATGAACATATTTGTTTAAGCAATGTTACTCTGTCGCGGGATTATTACCCACAGCTGGCCACTTACCGCCTTTTTATTGGGCCAACGGGTGTGGATTTATCTCTGCAACAATGAGAGGTAAAAACTTTTTTGTGTCAGAACAGATAATGTCAGTGTCAAAAACTATTTCAGTTTATCATAAATATAGCTGGTATCTAGTCATAACTTGATAAAGAATGTTTTTATTGAAAGTTTAAATCCAACTTCATAATATCATTAATTACTGTCTGTCTGATGAAGCATGTATTCAATAAGAACTAAATTTAAACCAATAAAACAACTCACTACTAAGTGATAATACTCAAGATGGATCCTGAAGATTTTGATTCTACAATTTGCAAATTTACAAATACAGCTTCTCATAAGCTGCGCTGTTCAGTGATTAAAGCTGGGCTATCTGACTTGATTTTTATTTATTTAGTTTTTTAATGAACAAAGTCTTTTCCTCCAAATTGTACAATGTAAAAGCAGCACTTTTAACAAAATGATTAAGCCAAAAACTGCACTCTGATTGGCTGTGCGTGTGTGGTTCACCTAGTTTCACTTTGTCATCTGAAAAGTAAGTTTAAAGCTGGACGTCCCTTATCGCAATATTCATTCAGCATAATATGCTTTCCAGTCAGAGCATTATTGTGCTCATCTTGTGCATTTTATCTTTGGCCACAAGATCTGTTGGCCCTTTTATAACTGTTATTCATAATATCCATCCCTCTTTAACTGATATTACCACCTTGTAATAGATATTATCTCTTGTGCTAAGCATGTTGAGCTTGGGTACAACTAAGATGGGAGACACTCCAGATAATACATTGAGTGCTAGGAAGGCTAAAGAAGTGCCTTACTACCAATACACAAAATACTATGGAAAAACTACAAATCTTACATATGAGATAATAAGATAAAATTAGAATATAGTTGGTATGATACATTTGACATTTCTAAACAATTACTATTTTGAGTGGTGAAAAATCAACATTTTAAAATATTTTAGATCTTCGATGGCAAATTTTATTTCAAATCCATCAAAAATGTACTCAAAGTATATTCAATACTCATTTTAAGGACTCAAACATATGCTGTAATTTAGATTTTTTTTTTCAGTGTAATCTGTGCAATTGAAATGCTATTGATAAAACGCTATATCATAGTATAGCATTAGTCTACTATTATGGCTATTTCTTGAGCGACATAAAAGGTGGTTATTCTGATGTCCACCACACATTAAGTTAGCTCCTATGAAAACTCTGTAACTACATGTCTTCATTTCACCCTATTGCACACTGCCAAAGCCCTTTAGTGTATGGTTACAATGGATTACACTGGTGTGAAAGCTTTAAGACAATTATCCATCCATCTTAATCACTCTAATTGACTTGCGGACACTTCCGAGCCTCACTGGGAATGCAGAAGCCTGACTTATCAGCGTGCCTTCTTATTCAGGGACCAGCGTTTCTCACCTGCCACCATAAGTCTGCTTCGTAGGCTTAGTTTTTTAGCGCTGAATATTCATGCAGCCCACATAAATATGCAAACGGCTGCATATGTGATCACACAGGAGGTTGAGATTACAGGCCTTGGCAGCGGCGATACCGGCAGCAGTGGCGGAAAGGTTTTCTGTAATCCTTTAAAGAAAGACATATCAAAAAGGGATTCTGTTCCGTGGCAAAACAGGGCCAAAAATACAGAGCCAGAAGAGAAGTCTGTATAACAATGTATGGCACCATGTGGGGGTTTTCAACATTTATGGAGGTACATTACCAAACGTGCAGTCGACAACACTATGCAAATATTGCAACAGCGGTAACAATATGGCATTTAAAAAAAGCTTCAAAAAACAGCTGATGATATGGAAATCTGTCATTCCTGCAACATGTGTACTGAATTTCCATACACGCTTTCATAGATGTGGCCTTTGATGCTAATGCTATCAATTAGCTAGCATCTTAACTAAATTTTTTGTCTTATAGCTGTTAGCATTAACTCGTTAGTCTGTTTTTATTATGTAGAGAGTAGAAGTTACAGATATCTTGATGTTTTTTCAAAGATCAGATACAATTGTAATTACTATTGCCTTTTTGTACTCAAGGAAAAATGCTACCTTTACCTAAGAAACTAATAAAGTGTAGTACAGTAAAAAATGTTGTTACCTTACAGTACCTTACACAGATGTATTAAGCAAAACAGTCTTTTGTCTTGTTTATGATCACCTTTTAACAAAGTTTTCAAATCAAAAGTGTACAGAGTTGTATTGAGTTGATTGAAAATCGTACCTAGAATATCCTCCCCTTCTAGTCTTCAGAAAGCACATCGTTTCAAATTCCATGTTGTGTTTTTACACCCAAAAATCATCGTCAGACCCATTCTGAGCCTAAATATTATACAGTACAAAGTCAATGTCAATGTCTGCCATCAAACTGCACAACTGTGTTTTTGTATTAGCATGTCAAGGGCAAGCTAGCTTAAATTTATTTTCCCAAAGTAAGTCCCTCTGCTTCCAGAAGATGGACTGCGTTAGTATAGCTACATTTATTTTTACAACACGAGACAATATAGTTGCCAATAACAAAGCAATAAACACACGTGATCTTCAGATAAGCAGCAAAGAGAGCTGTAGCCTCATAATACTAGTAATTGCAACGGGTTTCAAGTAATAGAGCAACAATTGAAGTAGAATCAATGCCATTGTGAGTTGTGGATACGGTGGCAATAATACTAAAAGCACTACAATAGCTTCTACGATAGACTCTCTTTGAACGCAGGTCAGAGGTGAATGATCAGCTCATATCACTTGTTCAAATTGTAATAAAACAGAAATTGAACATGTCCACTTCTCCTGCCAAACGTGTCTCTGCTATGCACTTGCTAATTGTTCTGTTTTACAAGCCAACCTTTAATAAAACAGTTAACCGCGCTGAAATGAATTAGGTTGCCATCTTCCCCATTGTTGGTATGGATTTACGTGTCAGAGAAGGTAATTGGATCATCGATTTGTTCATCCATCCTTTTATTTGTCTTGTCATATGGACTAAAACTGTTCCAAGCCGGGCCGCGTTATAGAGTTGCCGTTTGGTAATTACCTGGAAGCTGATCAAGCTTGAGTTCACCTTCTCTCGGCCAATTTAGGAATGACTTTCTACATTGGATCAAAGAAGTACTTGGAATTGGCTCTCAGGTACTGAGAGCCAATACTCTTTATAGATTCCATCCAGGATAGTCTGATATTGGCAATTTGAGTGGATACTTGTGTTGACGAATGAATGATTTTAAAAACATTAACAAATCACAAATAAGGGTTAGGGTTCACTTCTGTGTGATAAATATAACAATAAATTTCTTGAGCATAAACATTTTTAACAAATTACTCTTCTATTTCGATTAATACTGTTTGCCTGTTATAAATAAATAAATAAATAAATAAATAAATAAATAAAAGGAACATTGAATTGTTTTGTACAAATAAAAAATATAAATGATAAATTAAAGTTGTATGGAGGATTTTTTTTTTTTTTTTTTTTTTTTTTTTTTTTTTTTTTTTTGGGGTGCACGGTAGCCAAGTGTTAGAGCTCTGGCTTCCAACAAGGAGGTCGTGGGTTCGACTCCCGGGTCGACCATATCAACATCTCACGATCTCTCTGGTGGAGTTTGCATGTTCTCCCGTGTCACGTGGTTTTCTCCGGTACTCCGGTTTCCTCCACCTCCAAAAACATGTATGTTTAGGTTAATTGGCATCAGCCAAAGCAACATGAACTGGAGGATTTTTCAAGAAATAAATAGTACACATCTGTTCCACCGCCCAAAGCCACGCCCACCACTGCTGGTATTGAGGTACCTCATTTTCTATTGGCTAACATCTTACTGGTATCACCATGTCTACAGTTTATATCTATTTTGATTATGTTTCTGTTTATTTTGTTACAAATATATCTACTATTTTAACAAAGCTTGACAGCAAACTTACAGTATAATTATTTTTATAATTATCTTAATCTTCCATGCAACCTTTATGCAAGATACAAATAAATACATAAATGATTAAAAAATAAAAAAACACACACAAACAAACAAACAAACAAACAAAAAACACACAATAAACCAAATACACAATAAAACTATTTTTTGTAATTTTTCAGTATAGAGGTTATGCAGGTGACAAGAATGCATAAGAGTTAATGGAGAGAAAGGACGTTTTCTCTTGTAAGAGTTCAATAAACAGCTAAAACAAATTCAACAAGTCTACTGAGCACTGGGTTTGTAACTGACATGTAAAAAGAGAAAATCAAGTCAACAGTCAAAGCAGATAAACAACAAGACTTTAGCTTCTCACATTTATTAGACATTGAAATCACACACAGTTGAACTTATTACTTTTTTCTTCTTAAAAAATACGTTTTTGAGTCCGTTTGTTGCAGTTAAAATGTCCTAAATCATCAACTGTTGTTAACAGACAAGCCGTTGCCACGACAACAAAGAAATACATTGAAGAAGTGCCACTCATTCTAAATATTGCTAAGCATTTTTGGAATAAAATGATGTCAGTGCATAACCTCTATTAAAACAATATTTGACATAATAGATCACCCAGAGTGCTAGGGTTACATCTGCCTTTGTTTACTTTGAAATGCAGGACATTTTGCCAACTATTTACCAATACAGAAAAAATGAATCCTATCGCAACATATTTACAATGTAAAGCTAGTGTAATTGGCATTCCCAACAAAACCAACCCTTCTCCCATTAACACTACTGCACATCAGTGAACTTGACTGATTTACATGTAGACTCAGTGACTAACTACAAATGCACTTTACCCTCACTCAGTAAGTATTCTCTCCAACATCATGTTTTTGCAGAATAACTTTACTTTCAAGTACTCTGGTAAATTTCCCAAATCTCTCGGTCCAGAAGTGTCCGTGTCTACAAATAGCGACACTGTTGTTTGCATAATATCCTCCCTCAGCTTCAGCAGCTGTTCATACTTACTCTAAAACATCCCAAACTTTGCAAACTTTCACTATTTATAGACAAACAAGAGGGGCACGGATTTGTGCTCGGCTTCAAGTATTCAGCATGAGTTTTTTCTTTTTTGTCAGAGGGTGGGTGCACGCTCATTTGCACACATTTGCATGTCATTAGCACTTCAAACCTACAAACTTGAAAGGCTTTCCTTGTCAAGACACTAATCTGCTTCTCTCTCCTCACCGTCTATGTCTCTCTCCCAGGTCGCTGCTCTCTCACACAACCAGTGATTAAGTGAGCTCGGGACATCAATTATAAAGTTTAACCTCCGTCCTCGGACTTATGACAGCTTTGAGAAGAGCCCAGATAGACTTAAGTGAGACGTAATGAGTCCAGACTTTAGTTTTACCAAAAGGGGGAACACTCAACGTTCTTTGGACTGTTACATCAGCTGTTTTTAAAGAGGTTTGTTGTTGTTTTGTTTGACTTTTGATTGTTTGAAGTGAAGTTGATTCATTTTCATCTGACAAGGAGAAGGTTCTGGGTTCAATTCTAGAGAGATGTGAGATTTTTCTGTGTGGCGTTTGCAACTTTAAGAAGGAGCAAAAAATGTGTATTAACCTTACAAACTTTGTCCACAATCACATTTCAAATGGAGCTGCTGAACTTTGCAGAACCTCAAGGACTAAAATGGCGGGGCTTGGAGATATAAGGAGCTGCGTGATTGGCAGATTTGAAACTCCGCCCCTGCGACTAGGGCTTTGCCATTAATCGAGAGATTGAGATCGAAGCAAACCGTCAATTATATGGTGGTGGGTAATCAAGGTTTTTGCTTTGTTTATGCTCACCAGTGATGTTAGTCATTTGTTTTGCAAAAACGACAGACAGCAATACCTTTGGTTGCACTAGAAAAAGCTAAACAATATACACAGCTTAATGTCAAAACATGACTTTCTACTCAACAGCAATCCGAGGACAAAAAAACATTTTATGCATTTTCACTTTTAATATAATCTGATTGAAAGTAACTCAAAACATTTCAGTCTTCAAAGTTGATACCTTTGAATGAACCTTTCTACTAATGTCATTTTTTTTTGTGATATTTAGTGACATTTTTAGTGACATTTTTTGCATTTACATGCACAGTCAAATTCAAGCACACCCTAGAACCAAATTTCGACTCAATTCCACAAAGATCACCTCATAATCACCTCATCTTCTGATTGTCAGAACACGAAAATATATGCTAATGCCAAGTTAGCTAATTTATGAGCAAATTAACGGATTAAAAAGTAAAAAAAAAAAAAAAAACAATCTAAAATTCTACTGAAAAGACATACAAAAAAGCACACATTTCTTCATGTATGAGCCACGTATTTTAACTTGAGTAGATATTTTCATTGCACTTTCCAGCTCGTCTTGTAATTTAGCATTAGCGCTAAAACAGTGACATCTCATTTTTGAGCATTTGGTTTCCTTGGCGTACGTATAACAACCAGATTTAGGCTTTTCCAGAAATTTCAAGCTTGCCAATCCCATTACAAACCGTCCAAACACGCTAACCATATGTGTCCATTATTTACCAAATGTCTTGGTTTAAATGCTTATAAAAGTACAACATGTCACATTATTTCCCATAACCTACTAACCTTAAGCTGCCTTTATAGAACTTTGGCAGAAATGTCAAGTCTGTATACGTCTTTATTGAGCTCTTGTTTGATCTCGTATTTTCACCTAAACTCTGTGAAAAATGAAAGGTCAAGAAAACTTCACTCATCACTTTTTGGCTGACCTATTCACTCAGTATGTACTCCCGACTTCAATGTACCGTCTGACCGGAGTCCATGAGTCAACAATGACAAAGTTTACCAAATATATCCTCTCTAAAACCTCAAGAAATACATCTGGCTCAAAATACATAATGCTCCATAATAACTGAGTCTGGCTGCACTTACAATCAAGTAATTGACTCAAGCACTTGCAATCAGTGTGTTTAAACACGTTTTCAACAAGAAGAGTATAAACTTGTAGTCGGTTGTGGACCCAATAGTCGTAGAATAAGGTCCAATAGGGTTAGATTGTCTTGGGTCACATAAGTTGCGTGACACACAATTGCACACAGAATCCCACACGCTCAGAACATTACGCAGCTACAAAAGTTCAGCTCTCGGTTCAGAAGCCTTGTCAAACCCAATCAGAATATAGTTCTGTGGAACATGTGGGTAAAAAGTTCAACAAGAAATGAAGGCAACTATAAAAAAAGGTACAATTATCTACAATCTGCATTACATCATTGCGATTCTTTATATATCTACGTACCTTTAAAAAAGGGCAATTCACTTCACAACAGAAACGTAAATTGATTGTATTTAAAGTGGCTAGTTTCACTAAAATGTAGGAAACATTATTTATTTTTGCCTCTTTCACCCCCTTTGCCTGGGGTCCAGAACCCAAGCTTCTGCAGTATCTCAGTTTCTCAGAGTGGGTCTGGTCAGTCACCACTCCCCCTGCTGCATTTCAAATCAAATCAAATCAAATCAAATCCACAACATACCAAGCAATCAAATTATTTTATTTGTGTGACTCACATGAACCAACTGGCCATCTGTTATTATAGCACTCAACTCACTTTAAAATAGTTATTTGTTCTTCTCATTGATTCTGCAGAAATGTGCAGTCCTCCATGATGCATGATTTATTTATTTATTTTTTCTTGTAGGCAGCCATGTTTGTTTTGATAGACTACTAGACAGTGTTCATCTGTCAATCATAGTGAAACTCGGGAGATGAAAATGGCGACCACAGACACTTCTGGTTTAGAATTGTACATTCTGACTAGTAATTAGTATTTTCTTTTATTTTTCTTTTTAAAACTTTTTAGCTGTGGTCCCTAGTTGAAGTGTGTGTACACAGAAATGAAGCTGACTGGGGCCGTGTGGGAACTGCTAAGCTCCTGTCCAGAGACAGGTACTTTTCAGTCAGACCAGGAACCTTTTGCAAACATGACAAAAATTACAGCACTAACTTTGGTGGGGTAGTGCTTGACAACAATCTTACATAGTTATTAGGAATTGAATTGATCATGAGCTAGCTGTTCATTAGTTTTGTTGTCAATACAGTGTTTCTCAAACTGTGGTGTGTAAACCACTGGTGGTACATGAGTTGCCTTCGTGGAACTTGAAGTCAACTGCATTTAGCATTTTTTCAGATTTTTCTCTTCTTTTGCATTCTTCTTCCTTCAGAACTGCCTATTCATTCATTGTTCTAAACTCAATTTAGGCAATTTTAATCTATTTTAGCTTTTATTTAAGACTCTATAGTCTGAGTTTTGAGGTGTTACTGAAATATATTAGGTCTACTAGAATCAAAAAAGTTTGAGAACCACTGTCATAGTTTATGTTCATCCTAGCCTCCTTATCTGCTTGGCAAACTGTCACAGTATGAACACAGTCAGTAAAGACTAGGTTCCTTTGGCTAAATAATTATGGGTCTTCTTGTTGGTCCTTTCAAGTAGCAATTAACACATTAAACCCAAAACTGTTGATGGAAGACAGCTGGGGCAAAGTACAAGAACAGAAGAAGAGTAAAAAACTGGTGTCGACAGAATAAATTATTTTTAAAACCTGTAACTCTAACACTGAACAAGTCTACAAGATAAAACTACAAGATTTAGTTTTGTTGATACAGCACAAGCTACTAATTTAACACGTCAAAACTGTGCTTTTACGTATTTATTCATACTTCTAAATTTAGTCCAGACACAAAACATCCCCAAACCCCCACTTTCTCCTTAACTCCCAGACGCAAGCCATCTCCAAGCACACAATTACCGCCACGTATTCTCGTCCAAACCTTTACAAACACAACATGTCGTCATTTCTGTTGACGTCTGCTCTGCTGCGCTTCTTTGACGACGCTCCGGTGGCATTTATCTAGCGCTTTGCATGGGATTCCATCAAACAAACATGTCACGGTAACACAAAAAAACAACACTTGGAGGTGAGACCGGATTTGCAAATGTAACTCGTCGACTCTTTGTGGCGTGAGCTGCTTTTATTCGGAGATGAAAAGAGAGTCGGAGTCTTTTAGCAGAGTGAGCACAATGGCCGGTATACGAGCAGTCCTTCGAGGTGAACTGGAATGAACTCGACTGTTTTGTGCGATGTTAAACTTTCCGAACAGAGGCAAACCGCAGCAGTAAGTGTCAGGGAGTGTGGACGGAAAGCTTAATGGCGTCGCTTCTGAAAAGGCGTGTAAAATGTTGTATAAATGTTGTCTTTTTGCTATGATAGTACAGCCAATTTATTTAAGCTTTCTCCTCGATCTGCAGGGATGAATTTCAAGCTTTTCTGAGGTGGTTCTTAAGGGCAAAGTGCAACGGCGGCCGGACTCTTCGTCAAGCTGTAGACAAGACAGAACACGGAAAAAATAGCAGTCTGGAGAAAATAAAAAAAAACTTTGAATTAGTATCCAATCACAAACCAAAATAAATCCAACATGAGCAAAAAAGTTGTCCCACCAAAACACGCTGGAGTCACAATGGACACAACAAGTCAGTAAAGCAAAATACACATTTTTACAGAGCTAATCTACCCTATGCAGCAGGCAACGTGCCACTGAAACAGAAAGGAAGCTTACCAAAATAAAAGCCTGGCCTTTCACAACAAAACACAAAAACTATAATATTCACACACAAACTAATAAGTACATTCTAAACTCTGTTACATCAAAGCATGTACACATTCTAAAACATGCACCCAAGTTTAAAAACGGAAACCCAAATTCTAAAACACAATTTCAACTCAACAAAGCAGGTAGATCCAATTGATTTATGATTTTCTGTGTGTTTTCGATTTGAGGTGTGTGCTTTTAAATGTTCATTATTTCATTGGAATTTGACTTTGTGTTTGTTATTTGATTTTATTGCATTTATGTTTTTTTTTTTTTTTTTTTTTTTTTTTTTTTTTTTTTACAATAATTTGAGTGTGTGTGTTCCTACATTTGATGACAGGTTATTGTATTTGAATTTGCGTTCATGTTTTGGGATGTGTGGTTTCTTGTTGATGTGTTTGTTTTACACTTTAGGACCGTCATACTTTTCAGCCCATTTACTGTTTCAATACCAAATACCAGAAACTGACATGAGACTAAAATACGCCTCAACGTGGACCTTTTTGTGCAAATACTAATTGGAGCTTTAAAATACCAAATCAATGAATGCTCATGTACCAGTCGAGAATAATTAGATCTGCAAGTTCCAACAAAATAACCAAAAAGTATTTGATGGGTTTTTGAGATTACTGCTGCTATTATTATTAAGACTGCTATTGGTTAAACCTATTAATTACCAAGTGCTTTAAATCAAATTGTGAAGTCTATTGTAAAGTTACAAGATGAAGGAAACAGCAAATAAGTACTAGACAAATCCAGTTAAACTGTAAAGTTGCTAAGCTAAAAAAACATGTTAACATTATGTGCATCACCCAAATGAAAAAGTGGAAGCTCAAGTATCAGTAGATAAAGAACATTTCTCCAAAATTACAATATGGTTTTTACAACAGAATTCTGTGATTTTGAAAACTCCTAAACAGAAAATATATTTTTCTTTCACTTTATTTATTCCCTTTTGATAACTCTCCCCTGAGGACTTCCCCGAGGCCTTCTGCCCGACAGCTCAGATGAAATATGTTTCTTTTACCAAGCCTTACCAAAATTCCTTTTTCTTATTTACTGCAATACCAGAGCCTATGTAGTAAGACTTTCTGCTCATGACAGACAACTTTTTGTGAAACATAAACAAACCTATATAGAAGTGAGAAATGCAACAGGAGTATAATAACGTGTGACCCCTGCTGTTAGATTAAATACAGGTATCCACGCTCTCAAAGTAATTAAATGGCTCTTTTATTATTCACAAAGGCAGATTTTTTGCTGCTCTTGCTAAATCAAATCAGTAATTAGCACGCTTTTGTATCCCTATGTATTTTTAAACAGCGCGGCGATGGCTGCTGTTTGCCAAATCTAGTTTAGTGTGATTTGCTGAGAATAACTTGGCACCGCTTTCACCACTGTTCCATTTGCCCAGAACATTTCTTAGAATAAACCTCTTCTTCAGTCCAAACCAAACAGGACTACAAGGACTACAAATGTCTTTTGTTTCTTCTCTCTGTAATGGAGGTGCTGAAGCGCTTGCAAAGGCTATTCAAATGGAATGTAGGAAAACACTGTGACAGTAGGCCTATAATACTGCTATGGCTACCACTACTGTACTATTACTGCTGCTAATACTGCTACTGACTACTACAACTGCTATTACTGCTACTATGACTGCTACTACTGTAGTACTATTACTGCTGCTAATACTGCTACTGACTACTACAACTGCTATTACTGCTACTATGACTGCTACTACTGTATTACTATTACTGCTGCTAATACTGCCACTGACTACCACTACTGCTACTATGACTACTGTACTACTATTACTGCTGCTACTACAGCTACTGTGAGTGCTACTATAACTACTATGACTGTGGTAATACTGCTACTATGACTACTACTGCTAATACTGCTATTATGACTGCTACTACTACTGCTACTATGACTACTGCACTACTATTACTGTTGCTAATACTGCTGCTGACTACTGCTACTAAGACTACTTCTACTGTACTACTGTTACTGCTGCTAATACTGCTACTATGACTACTAGTACTGTACTGCTAATACTGCCACTATGACTAATACTACTACTGTACTGCTAATACTGCCACTATGACTACTACTACTACTGTACTGCTAATACTGCCACTATGACTACTACTGTTGCTACTGCTAATACTGCTCCTATGACTGCTACTACTGCTACTATGACTACTGCACCACTATTACTGCTGCTAATACTGCAACTGACTACTACTACTGCTATTATGACTACTGTTATTACTGCTGCTAATATGGCTACTGTGACTACTACTACTGTACTACTATATCTATTCATTTAGAGATTTAAATGTACATACAAAACAACAGCCTTAAAAAAAGCATAACTGTGTCCTAGTGGTCAGTCAATCAAAGCTCGAGAATACTCTCTACTTTAAGAGTCAAATGTACACCAGTCATGATGTCTTGCTCGGTTCCCTAATGAATTCTGACCCTCAGAATTAACATGTTTACAAACACATTGAACCACATTGGTATGCTAGCAGAAGTTAGCCTAATAGTAACAACAGTCAAGCAAACAAACAAACACATTTCCTTGATTTTAGCAGACAAACACTTTACAGTAATTTGCCTTTTTTGCATTTATTAGATACCACTACGACATAGGGAGGTATACAGTAGACCAGTGGTTCTCAATCTGGGGTTTTGGTTGCAACTGAAAAAGGAAACCTCTGGTAATACCAATTTGCCAACTGAATTCATTGGCAACTAAAAAGATGAATTTTTACTGGCTTTTACTTGCCAGCAGTATACAAATAGTTAAAGTCAGTTCAATCTTTCTTCAACATTTATACTATTAGTTAGTCAAATCAGGCAAAATGTTATGCAAAAAGAAATACAATAGTTATAAACAAAAACTAGCAATGTATAAGTCATGTTTTCAGAGGAAAGAAAAGATCAAGCACTCGCATCAAGTTGAATTTCCGCTTCAATATTTGAAATTTCAACACACATTAGCCTTTTATGCTCCAATTCTAAGCTCACAAAGCAATGGCATGTTTTTGTCTGTATCAACAAGAAAACACTATTCTCAGTTTGACATTTGATTGGATCTCGTGTGTCCATCATCGCCGCAGCCGTAAGTCATAATGTCCGGCTTCATGCGAGTCAACAGAGTGTATATGTGAAGATTTGCATTTAGACAGGTGTTTTTCTTTAGACTGAGCACAGGTCACACATGACAGACATATGCGGTTACATCACAGACACGCTGGCGTCTTCTTCGAGTACATGTGAATCAGTGTGGCTGGCTCCACCTCAGCGTTAGTGTGAGCTCGCACAAGGGTGAAGAAATCAGGCAGTTTAGGCCACATTTAGACACAGAAGAGAACATCACAGCTTATTTAGAAACATGACATCTCAGAGGAATTTGAGAAAAAGTGTTGCGCAATTAAAAGCACAATATAACATGATATTCGCAATAAAAAGAAGTATTTCATTTTAAGCTGTTTATATCATTCATCACAGTGTGTTTTAAAGAGCTTTTCACAACTTTTAGAAGCCAGAGTGAGTTGGATTGTGTCGGTATGCTAATAGCAGTAGCCACGTGCTAGTAACAAACATAATGTAATTTTAGCGCACTCGAATATAAGCTACACCAACAAGATTAGAAAAAAGTGCATAAATAGGCCTCACTTGTTTGTAGAAAGTCTATGAGAACCTACAGTTTAGCTGCTTAGTTGTGTAAGTCGCCGAACACAAAGCTAGCAAAAAAGTAGTTGTATTTGGTTCAGAAATTAAAGTACATCTTGGATTTTAGAGGACAAAAATCTATAATTTGATGTAGACTGAACACATTTTAATTCAAACACTTAAACAGTATGTCTGTGCTGAGGCAAAACTACTTTTAAGTTATTTTATTAAAAGAATAATGGCATTAGGTGCCTCTAGGTGGGGTAGCTGATTTTTACACTGCAAAGACTAGTTAGGTTTTAAATCTGACAGCTTCTTCTCATAAACCCTTCGACACATGAATAATATCGACATGTATTAATTTTGGCTGCATTCATGGCTTATAAACCACTTTTTACAAACAACAAAGTGAAACTGGAGAGAACCACCCTAGCTCAGCCAATCAGAACGCAGCATTCAGCTCCTGATTAGAACTAAAATTCTTTATTATTCAGTTCAGACAGTACTCAGAGGTCTGAATTTTAGTGGAAAGCACAAAGTTTACCAATTTACAACTAAAAAAAGCTAGCTACCCCACCTTTAACTGAAGTGGACTACTCAAGCACAGTCAATCAGAGCACTTGCTTTGGTGATAAGACCTAAAATGTTAGTCATTTGATCATTAGTGCTTACAATATACATTAGTTTCATTCATTTATGCAAGAATAAAAGTACCCTATAGCTTCTATTCACTATGCAATTGCTAATGTTTACTAGCCATGCATTCCTAGTGCTCTTGTCTTGTGAAGAGTCATTGAGGAAAATCCATTAAGGCTGAATGTTTCAACTCACACTTTAAAAGAACCTTGTATAGTTGTAATTACTTCGAGTCAATTCTATCAGGCCTTGTTTTTAACCCTTTGTGCCCAGAAGAAGCACTATTTGTCCATCTCTGTCCACATGTGAATAAATCCCCCAGTTTGCTTGTTGTTTTCCTCGGAACATGCTTCCTGCGAGTCCGACTAATTGATCTTTGCTTGATCCAAGTTGAGTCAGAACAATGGGATTTCTTTCCACTAGTGTCTGTCTCCTTTCATTTGGCGCTTTACTTAATTAAATTCAAATTCAATTCAAGAGCGCTCCATCAATACGCTCGGACACTTTTTCCCCACTGCAGAGCCCGGCGGAGGCTTTGGGGCGAGGAAAAAGAAGATATCAGGGAAATAAAGGCTCTCTCAGATGGATGGTTGAAGAACTATCAGTCTGCTTAAACATTTCCACAGAAAATGACACATTTTGCACTAGAGGTTGTTGCGTGACACTATTCTGGCTTGGTTCAGTCTTTTGTCTCTGCACAGGCATCATGAATAAGTCTGATTTCCAAGACAATTATATGCTCAGTCAAAGAGTGTATGACTTTATTTGGAAGCTTAAAAACTGTTGTAATACTATGTAGAAAAGTTAAGATACAGTACAGACCTAAAGTTTGGACACACCTTCTCATTCAAAGACTTTTTGTAAAACTTCGGTAACACTTAAAGTACCGCCCGCTAGTTAATAGGTTACTACGGGGGTACTTACTGGTACTTCTGTGTTAGTACCAGTGGTAGTTACTGGTAACTACAGTGGTACTTGTAGTGGTACTTAGAGTCACAAGTACTGGTAACTAAAGTGACAGTTACCAGTATATTTATTTATAACTACAGTGGTAGTTCACTGTCAGTTACTATAGTAATTGATAGCTAACTAACACTGACAGCGGGTCATATTTAAAGTGGACAAGGGGTACTTCACTGTCAGTTACTATAGTAATTGATAGCTAACTAACACTGACAGCGGGTCGTATTTTAAAGTGGACAAGGTGGTACTTCACTGTCAGTTACTATAGTAATTGATAGCTAACTAACACTGACAGCGGGTCGTATTTTAAAGTGGACAAGGTGGTACTTCACTGTCAGTTACAATAGTAAACTCACTCCCTCAGGTATAAGAACCCACAAACAAACTGGGCCAAGGGGAGCATTCCCTTTAGCTCAATGCGTTTGTCAGGTTGACCGCCGTGTGGGAGACCCGGGTTCGACTCCCCCTCAGGACATGTTTAAGACCATACCGTTACACTATCAATTACTGTAGTAACTGACAGTGAAGTACCACCTTGTCCACTTTAAGTATGACCCGCTGTCAGTGTTAGTTAGCTATCAATTGCTAAGTAACTGACAGTGAATACCACCTGTCCACTTTAAAATACGACCCGCTGTCAGTTGTTAGTTAGCTATCAATTACTATAGTAACTGACAGTGAAGTACCACCTTGGTCCACTTTAAAGTACGACCCCGCTGTCGGTGTTTAGTTAACAGTTAATTAATGTAGTATTGAAGAATACCACCTTGTCCACTTTAAAATACGACCCGCTGTCAGTGTTAATAACAGTAAATTAATGCAGTAACTACCAGTGAAGTACCACTGTATTAAACTGTACAAAAAGACCAGCTGTCAGTGTTTTTTTTTGGAACTACTACCAACTTTATACTGTAATTTAGCTAGTGCTCAATACATTATTTACTAGTAACTACTGTTTAAGCTCAACCAGCTGTAAATATTTTTTGGGGTTTGTCAATAAACATTGTAAATTGTTAATGTGTTTCATATCTGTTGTGGCTGTGAGCATAATAATGAGGTGTCTCTTTGTATTAGATTGCCCAGTGTTTGATTTTTTATCATAATCTGTGTTATACACATATTTGGGTAACACTTTAAAGTACCGCCCGCTAGTTAATAGGTTACTACGGGGGTACTTACTGGTACTTCTGGTGTTAGTACCAGTGGTAGTTACTGGTAACTACAGTGGTACTTGTAGTGGTACTTAGAGTCACAAGTACTGGTAACTAAAGTGACAGTTACCAGTATATTTAGTATTAATAAGTAGTTCACTCATTACTTAGTAATTGATACTAACTAATACAGCGGTATATTAAATACAGTGGTAGTTCACTGTCAGTTACTATAGTAATTGATAGCTAACTAACACTGACAGCGGGTCGTATTTTAAAGTGGACAAGGTGGTACTTCACTGTCAGTTACTATAGTAATTGATAGCTAACTAACACTGACAGCGGGTCGTATTTTAAGTGGACAAGTGGTACTTCACTGTCAGTTACAATAGTAACTCACTCCCTCAGGTATAAGAACCCACAAACAAACTGGGCCAAGGGGAGCATTCCCTTTAGCTCAATGCGTTTGTCAGGTTGACCGCCGTGTGGAGACCCGGGTTCGACTCCCGCTCAGGACATGTGTAAGACCATACCCGTTACACTATCAATTACTGTAGTAACTGACAGTGAATACCACCTGTCCACTTTAAGTATGACCCGCTGTCAGTGTTAGTAGCTATCAATTGCTATAGTAACTGACAGTGAAGTACCACCTTGTCCACTTTAAAATACGACCCGCTGTCAGTGTTAGTTAGCTATCAATTACTATAGTAACTGACAGTGAAGTACCACCTTGTCCACTTTAAAGTACGACCCGCTGTCTGTTAGTTAACAGTTAATTAATGTAGTACTGACAGTGAAGTACCACCTTGTCCACTTTAAAATACGACCCGCTGTCAGTGTTAATTAACAGTTAATTAATGCAGTAACTACCAGTGAAGTACCACTGTATTAAACTGTACAAAAAGACCAGCTGTCAGTGTTTTTTTTTTGGAACTACTACCAACTTTTACTGTAATTTAGCTAGTGCTCAATACATTATTTACTAGTAACTACTGTTTTAAAGCTCAACCAGCTGTAAATATTTTTTGGGGTTTGTCAATAAACATTGTAATGTTAATGTGTTTCATATCTGTTGTGGCTGTGAGCATAATAATGAGGTGTCTCTTTGTATTAGATTGCCCAGTGTTTGATTTTTTATCATAATCTGTGTTATACACAATATTTGCAGTAATAAACTTGTTTCATAACAGTCTTTACCTTGTTTGTGTAGCATCACAAATAGAACCACCAAGTACACAAGTAAGAATCACTAGAGGTATCTGTATAAGTACCACTAATTAGTACAAATGATGCCATCATAATCCCTAATTATCACTTCAAGAGTACCACAAAAGTACCAGTAACTATCACTATAATTAATACTTAACTATCGGTAACTGTCACTTTAGTTACCAGTACTTGTGACTTTAAGTACTAACTACAAGTACCATGTAGCTACCAGTAAGTACCACTGTATAACACCAGAAGTACCAGTAAGTACCCCTGTAGTTACCTATTAACTAGTGGGCGCTATTTAGTAACTGTCAATTAATACTAGTAACTACCACTGTAGTTAATACTAAATATACTGGTAACTGTCACTTTAGTTACCAGTACTTGTGACTCTAAGTACCACTACAAGTACCACTGTAGTTACCAGTAACTACCACTGGTACTAACACCAGAAGTACCAGTAAGTACCCCCGTAGTTACCTATTAACTAGCGGGCGGTACTTTAAAGTGTTACCAAACTTTCATGACTATGAACATTGTCGATTCACACTGAAGGCATCCAAACTATGAATAAACGCATGTCGAAGTATAATACATAACCAAAACGTGTGAAACAACTGAAAATATGTCATATTCTAGGTTCTTCAAAGAAGCCACCTTGTGCTTTGATTACTGCTTTGCACACTCTTGGTATTCTCTTGATGAGTTTCAAGAGGTAGTCACCTGAAATACTCTTCCAACAGTCTTGAAGGAGTTCCCAGGGATGCTTAGCACTCTGGAAATTATTTTGCCTTCACACTGCGGTTTAGCTCTTCCCAAACCATCTGGATTGGGTTCAGGTCTGGTTCTGTGGAGGCCAGCTCATCTAGCGCAGCACCCCATCACTCTCCCCCTGATCATTCATGGTTTGGATGCCTTCAGTTTGAATCTACAATGTTCCTAATCATGAAAATAAAGAAAACTCTTTGAATTAGAAAGTGTGTCCAAACTTTTGGTCCACATTGAACCAACCATAGGAATAAATTATAATGACAGGCACTAGAGCAGAGTTACATAAACACAACATAAGTGTGTTCTGGTGTATTTATATCTTATTCCTCATGTGATGTCATCATTTATAATCAAAAAGTACATTTCTAACCATAAAAATGACAGAAGTGGGATAAGGTAAAGAAATCAGAATATTATGATCGAACTTGCATCTCAGTGACTGATGGTGAGTCCAACTTGTCAGCAGTGGTGAAAGTAGTACACATATAAAAGTACAGATACAGGAATAAAAATATACTCAAGTAAAGGTATATGTACATGTTCATTTTTTAGAATAAAAACCAAAAATATTCTGTGCAGTTTTTTTGATGAATGTGGTGATTTTAAATATATAATTATCTTATTTTTTAGTTGCTTAATTTCATAATAAAATGTTCTTGACATAAATAATTGTTTTTATTTATTTCAGGAGAGTCCTGCAAGAAAGGTGGAAACAATTGTGCATGTTTTTACTGATAGAGGAAACTAGAGCACCTAGGGGAAACTTACAGAACATGCAAACTCCACATAAAATCTTTTTAAACTTTGGTTACGTTCCATCACTACCTGTTTGACGTTCTGTGTCCATAGAGATTATATGACAAATACTTCCACTTCACTATATTTCAGATTCTACTTAACTACAGAATTATACAAAAAGTTATCAGTAAACATGACAACAAAAATGACTTCTTCATTTCACCCTATAACTGAATGTTTGCTTGAGTAACAAAATAGAGTGCATCATCCCTCACTGATCTAAAGTACACTTTTTATATTTAAAGGTAAATGATATACAATCACATCAATATAAGCCACTTGAATCAGACAACTCCCATCAGCTCTCAAACTGATCCTCATGACTCACTAAATGCCACTTTCCATTTCACGCAGCCGTTTATTTAACACACTTTCCATGTTGCTGTCTCTATGCGACTCCACGCTGCACCTGTACTGGCTATAGACAGTAACAGATGTGCTCCCCCTGCTGGACTACACCTCCACACAGCAGGCTCTTCTTGTGCGCTGTCCAACTCAACACATCATCATCCAGTCGCCGCTGTGACAAGGCAAGAATCCAGTCTCCTGCATTTCCACATTTCCTTTTCAAATAAATACACGCTTATTCCAAAAACGTCCACCCACTCTACCTGCCCGAGCAACATGTCCGCGTCTTACAGTAACGACGGCAAATAAAAAGCAGAGGAATCCAGTGTGGACGCGAGATTTGCATGCATAATGCTTAAGTCTGCTGTCATGGCGATGTGCTGGGAGTCTATTGTAGAGTCCATACATCAGTAATATGCAGCAGCTGTTCTGGCTCAGCTTCAGAAATCACAGTGACAAGTGCTGCAGGCCACAGTGCTTACAATGTTGTGCATAGTCATTGGTTTAAAGAAGGGAAAATGTGAGTCAGACACTGAGGCATGCTGGTGATTATCTGCAGGATTTCAAAGGAATTCGGATTTAATGATGAATGTACATGGACTGGTCTATATGTTTATTGAATACTTGTTAACGGTTATGATTCATCCAACCACAAGGTCACCAAAGAGACACATCCTTTGTGTCTGTTTTGGAGCATTTTTTAAAGTGCACTGTAACTTTTGGGTGGGGTTTATCTCCATGGTGATGTTATCACTGGGCATGTAATGCTTCATAGTATGGCATTAGAGCTATCCACCTTGCATTTATTCAATTACTAGTGCTTTTATTGCACCTCTCCACAGATCTGCCTTGTAACTTGACCCGATGAACATAGTTAAATCCACTGTCAGGTAAACCAGCTTGTCCATGGAGATGTGTTTACATTGCTTGGAATGTTCCACAATACGGCTTAAAATTTTCTTTGTTTTCTGTTTATTTCTATGACAAATATGCAAATATTGGCACTTTTCTTGTGTTTTAAACATGGTATTTAGAACCTTACTTTGGTAACTTAAGTATTAGAACTTTAAGCAAGTATAAGAAAGCATATGGCAGGTGGCCGTACCTGCTTGTCAAAATCTGATCCTGTCAGATCTCAGAAGCTAAGCAAGTTAGGGCCTGGTTAGTACTTGGATGGGAGACCGCGGGAACACCAGGTGCCACAGTGGGACTACAAAAGTAGAATGCAGTTGTGTCCTTGGACAAGACACGTAACCCGCATTGCCTCAGGGTGAGTGGATCCCTGACTGTAAAGCGATTTGAGTGCCTCGTAATGTTGAAATATATAAATAGAGACCATTTACCATACATGATACTTTTACATAACACTTTAACTTTAGACAGAATTTGTCTGATATTGCTAATGTAGCAGAAATGTTCAAAACCAGTGGCAGTTGATCACTGAGAGCCACATTCCCTGATCCCCTCACCCCAAAAAAGAAAATAATACTTTCAATAATATTCATGTGTTAATATCTCAGTGAGTTTCTATGACTCTGGAGATCCCAAGAGCAGGTGACACCATTTTGCTTAACGGTCAACAGTGAGAATATAGAATGAGTTAAGTACTAGTTTACTTCTAAAACAGGCTTGTTGTGGATGACCAATCATGATTCAGCATGACCAGCATTGTTTCTAATGCTAGTAGCACATTGGAGAAGCAGATCTTTAGCATATTAATCTTTTGTCTAAGCTTGTGGAGCTGTTGACCCCATTAGATAAAAAACAAAAATGTTACAGAGCGCACCTTTAATTTGTGTAGTTGTTGCTGCATCAAAGTCAATGCTCATGCTCAGAATACAAATGTGCCATTACACCGCCTGCACGCTTCCTTTTCTCTTCTAAAAACCCAGTTACAAAATGTACTGTCATCAACAATCGAACAGCATTTCCTGTGTTAGACACAAGCGCTCTCTCCTTTACACAAAAGAAGACTTAATAACCTGTAAGCTGCTCTTTATTGCCTAAAATTGGATTCCACTTTTATGCATGACTTTTATTGGCCAATATGGTTTAAGAGCAAAAAAAAAAGGACATGTATTTAAGCGTTCAGTCTGGCGGCAGCAATAGTAAAACAGGCACGTATCCTGGTTGTTAAAATGAAAAGCCCAGTGCCTTATGTAAAACAGTAAATCAAAACACCGACTTTCTAGGACGTAATTATACTGCTGTATACGTGGTTTTCTTGACAACACGTCTGTCCCTGTCCTCATTAAGACTTCACTAAAACACCAGCTTATGCATTGTATTTATTTTAATTATCAGCCAGGAGAATTTAACATAAGGTAAAATGAACAGTGGGGAGTAACAAGTTAAGTATAGTCTTTGTTAGTTTCATGTTTAATTAAAGCAACTCCACAAGCCTGAACTAAACATTAACATCCAGTTGAGCTGATTGCATGTGGTCAGGTCATGCAATAAAGCTAGCTATAGGACTCCTCATTAGAAAGTATACGGCAGCCAAGGCAAAGCGGGTATTATGAGCTAATGAAACTGTAATTTTGATCTATGAGTTAAAAGATTACAATCATTCAGCCTCCCAGTGTCCAACAAATTTAACACTGTAGAAACTATTTAAAAGATGTAATTAACACATTTTTGACATTGCATTATCTGAGGCATTGCAAATGAGGAAAAAAGGATGATATTGACATAGAAAAGTTCTGAAATGCATGGAATTCAAGGTTGGTCAGTGTTGACAAAAATGTATATTTTATTTGTATAATTTAAAGATCAATGATCAGAAAACAATTTCCAAAAGCATTAGCAATGTGCAGGTCTCCCTTTAGCCTTGTTTAAGGCAGGTTACAGGTTTATTTTTTTATATTTATGAACAATACACTCAATTTGTAACTTTGCACGGTCAAACTATAATTGTATAAATTTTTCAATTCATATTTTACCTCTTCTAGTTCAGACTCTGTTCTTATTTTATTGCAGGGCTATTCAATTTACTAATGGGCCAGATTTTCAGAAGGCTGTGATCTGAAGCTGAGCAAAATCTCAAAATGGCGTTATTTACGAGAAGTTTTACTGTTATAAATACAAAATAAAACTATAAGGCAACAACCAAACTTCAACTAGAGCAGTAGGGAAATCAGACCAGGTTCCAAACCAGACAAAACTTCGTCTATATTGGATCAACCTGTCTTGAACATGACTAGATCTTAACCGTTCAGCCAGGACTTAAGGCCTAACCATTTTAATGACCTGACAGAATCTGGTTCAACTGATCCTACTGAAAAAGAGAGCTAACATAATGTACTTAGAAGAATAAACAGCATTCAAGCAATAAGGTCCATGCCATGCCTATTGGCTCTCATGCTGGGCCAAAACATACTGCTTAGCGATTTGGCCCCAGGGCTTCATTTGAATAGCCCTGGTTTATTCATTTGAACATAATTTCATATATCAGATCATAAAATACAGACATGCAATAAACACAAGTTTTCAGTCTGTTTCATTGTAAAAACTGCACTTTTTTTTCACTAAAACTATTATTAATTTCCCACATCACTACATTCATTTGTTCATCAAATGTTCCTCACAGAGATGAATATGAAGCTAATCCCTCTAAATACAACTTTTATCCCATAAGATGCATGCCATTCATTTTCTGTCCTCAATAGTAAAGTGTAAAAGAGGATATTTGAATGTCATTAGATGCACACAAGATTGGAAGGCTCAAGCTGATGTTTGCTAGCCTTTAGCTTAAGCATTTTTTTTATTTTTAATCAAATTTTTATAGATAAAACACTAAAAGTTTGTAAATTCAATAACTGCTTGTGACAAGGTTCTAAATTCACCTAAATGTGATTACTAAGTTTGTACCAGTTGATACACTCTGGATTGTGTTTTTGGGAGCTAATGCTAACAGCTATAACAAAAATACAGTGATCGTAATTGTAACACTAGCATCAAATGTCATAAACGTTTTGCTCTATGGGAGAGACAATGTCACCACAATCAAAAGAGCACTACAATTAAACAACAAAGGAAGTGTGTAAGATCTTAACAACAAGGCCCTACGGCAATTTAGCTTCTGACCTTTGGCCTCTTGAGTTCTGCTTTCAAAACTACAAAAGAGAGAATTCTGAGAGAAGAGAAAGCAAAAATAAGTCCTGGGATGCTTTGATTGTGTCCAGTCAGCTCTGAGTTAATGAACCTGTGTAGTGGATGTAATGTGGCAGCTGTTTTTGGCCCAGAGGAAGCCCACACAGTCGGTGGCCAACAGGTAAAGATGCCCCTCGTCTCTAATTGTGCAGCGCTTTACTCCAACAGCTGGGCGGGGCTCGGGGGACACGGCCCATCGGCTCTCAGCCTCAGGACCCACACACGCGCTCTGCAGGACGGATCAGCGCCGGGGTGTCTGCATCTTGGATTAGTGCAGCCTGACTCCACACTGACAATTTAATCACTCGCAAATAGAGGAGGGAGACATGCGTTCTTAAAAGATTTGGTGACTACTACAGAGGTGAAAGGAGTATGACATGTATGTGAAGATACTAAAATAGTAACTTCTGCTTTTCACATTATTTTGGAAGTTACATAATCCTTCTTTGGTTGATTTTTTCACAGTGTCTAATGACCATACCTTTATAATGCTAATGCTGCTGCTAACTAACAATAAAAGTTCAAGTCAAGGAACCATAAAACTGACCTTACAAGTGCACAAATACAGCTTTCCTAGTTTGAGAATTTTGAAAGACAGTATGTCCAGAAATGTGATTTTTCAATTTTCACTAAAATAGTGGTGCTCCGATTGCAGATTTTTGAGCCTGAAAGCCAGGTGCCCCTCACAGGACACTTAAGACCACTGTTTTTACATGCCATAGGGTGTCCTCTACCCAAAAAAGTACTTAAGAGCTGTGCTTTTTTTTTTTTTTTGCAAATAAATGGCCCTACCCCGGGGACTATAGGCAAATATCTTCAGCTCTCTTCTATGGAACAGTGCAACTCCAAAAGCTGCTTCAGGTAAATGTACATTCTTATCACCTGGGCAGCAAGGTACCATAGAGAAGCTAGTATAGAAAAATAAAACTGCACCATCATTGGACTGTACAAAAACACATTTGTGCAAACTCAGCTAACTGAATTAGTCTTTCTGCTTACTAACTGTCTGTACAACACTTCAATGTTACCAAGAATCACTATAATCAATGCAAGTAGTACTTTCCTTTCAACAAGCGCTTGTAAAAACAACGCCAAATGCGTGTCATTTTAAGGCCCTTTGTGGATATGATTCATTTTGTCTATCTCCAGGGTCTTGTCGGCATAACAACACATAAACACGGACCATCCTCCAGCCCGACCGCTGGCGTGCGGATAGAAAAAGCTGTCTTCTCACAGGAGACCCTGGCTCTTTTGATTCTTGTAGAGATTCCCCATGCTTCCTCATCAGGCTGGCTGTCCCCCGAGGCGCCCGTGCACACTCAACACTTCACTTATGAAATACTGCCTCCACCAGCCTCTGCTTCACACAGATGGAGGTTTGGAGGACATGCGACAAATCAATGCTCATTTGAATAAGCAGCCGTAACTCACGTCAGAGCTGATTTATGCCCGTCGCTCTAATCTGCTGATTCTAATGACAGTTAATAGTAAGACGAGTAAATAAGTCATGTGAGGAGGTAGTAATCGCATTAGTGTTGGTGTAGTGAGTAGAATAATGCATTTTTCAGGGTAGAGCTGGTTTCAAATCAAAACGTATCGTGAGCTCATTCTTGTGACAATCTTTCCAAATACTCACTATTTTTACACAACCACTCCTGTAATTGGTCAGATTTTTGTTATGTTTGGATTGAGTGACGCTGTGTTTAACCAATCACAGTGAACTTTCTGAAGAAGCAGAGGATTGTCTTTTACCTCAAAGACAAAAGGAAAATAGACACCGATTTCAAGAATATTGCGATATTCATTTAAATTCAAATTGTTGTTTTTACATGTCAAATATCTGGTCCCCTCCAATCCAGTAGGTTGTATTAGTAGCAGTAGTAGCACAAGAGCAAAGTTAGCAGTGGACGTATCATGACAGAAATAGCAGCCTGCTTACAGAACTTTTATGGTAATCATCCCATTACGCCCCAGGTAATATCCGTCAATTAGTGGTCTCCATGGAGATAGTGCTGCTTGTTCCACATATCATGTGACACCACTAGCATGTTCTTAACACGTGATTCTGTCCATAAAAGTTGTGTTTTTTAATGTAAGTGTAACTTTCTGATCAAAAAAATAAAGTTACATAAAATCATGATGCCTTTGTGGCACTGATATAATAATAAAAAAAATTGATTTTACTCTGAGCAAGCTTTTAGGGCCAAAAATGGACTATTATTTTGCCAATAGGATGTTTCCATATCTTCTTTACCTATACTCAATAAGATGACACAAAATATATTTGTCTGCGATAAATATGCCATGTAAACATTTGCATATGATGTGATATGATGAATGTGATTTAGGGCTGCAACAAGTTAGTTGATTATTCGCAACTAATCGCCTATTGAAATAATCAATAGTCAACTAATTTAGTATTTGAATAAGATAGATTCTTGATACTAAATATGGAACCACAATAATAAAAAAATCTACTTTCTATACAATAGACTGTCATTTTCAGCATAAAATACTTTCTTTTTAAAACATTTTGTTTTTAAACTACTTTGAAAAAGCTCAAGATCTTTCTAAAACTCTAAAACTTTGTCCAGTTGATGTTATTTTTGTATGTATCAATGTTTGTTTAAATGAGGATTCAGTTTATATCTGAATTTCAATCCTTTTGAACCTAAAATGTACTTCTTCAAGGATGTCCTTAAGTGGCGTTTTTCAGTGACATCAAATTTGCCAAAGATCTTGTATTCAAGTCACTTTTGCATTCTAAACAACTAATCGATTAATCAAAAGAATAATCGCACAACTATTGATTACCATGAATAATCGTTTGTTGCAGCTCTAATGTGATTTTCTTCTGATTCAAACGGGTTTACAATAATTAGGCCAAAGCATTGTGACAAAGAAAAAAATAAAAGACAAAATGAAAGACTGAACATATTATTTTACAGTCCATTTCAAATACAACCCCTTATCTAAAGTCCCAGTTTTCTTTTGTACATGTAAAATTACTGTGTTTTTGTATTATGTTAGCATAGTCAGTAGCTGTGGTAAAAAACAAACAAACAAAGCAGCATTATTCATTAGTGCCATAAATCTTTGTCCAAGTCAATTCTCATCTGAATAATCCATAATATTTAACGTCATACTTATACGCTCCAATCTTTGTGCAAATCTGCTTGAATAATCCGCAGTCATTGTGCCATTTTAGGTGACGATTCTTCTAATGTCCGTGCCGTGAATGCAGCGATATAATAGAGCATTTACATGTAACAGCCAAAGCAGTGTGAGTCAACAACTATTTTTCTCTGCTCCAGCCTCGCACTAATGAGGGAAGAAGAAGTAACCATGGTAATAGAAGACAGCGCTACCTTGAGCTGTGCCAGGATTTGAAAGCACACAGACGCGCACAAAGGCAAACACGCAATCCATCCAGCTTGCTGAGGAGAACAGAAGGTAGAGCCATGAATATGTACCTGGATATAAAGGCGCTGAAGGCCGCACAGACCCGCTGGCCTCTGTTTTGTGAGCTTTGCAAAAGAGATGCTTTGATTTATGTCCTTTTTCGAGGCGGTTCACGGCATAATGCAATAGACTTTTCAGTTTGTATGCAAAGAGTTTGGAAATGAAAAGGTTTAGACGGGTGAATTAGTCGATAGTGACATGTAAGG
Source organism: Mugilogobius chulae (assembly GCA_038363315.1). Taxonomy (NCBI): domain Eukaryota; kingdom Metazoa; phylum Chordata; class Actinopteri; order Gobiiformes; family Gobiidae; genus Mugilogobius; species Mugilogobius chulae. The sequence continues at coordinate 32,248,046 of CM076401.1, read as the reverse complement.
ACACAAAAAGGATTTATTTGTTGTGTCAGAAACCGCGATATTGTCATTGGGATATTCTCTTAGGAATATTTTATCTAGATTATTGTGGCATGTCGATGTATTATCCTGGATTATTAAATATAAGCTGTGCAGAGCATGTGTGAACTATAGAACTAACCATTTTTGGACTGTTTAGGTCTCAAACTCAACTGGAGTTTGGCCAAAATGATCAGGGCCGCATTGTAAACTGTAGACTTACTTATGATATATTCTGTATAGATATGACTGCTAAACTACAATATGTCATTATTATTATTATTATTATTATTTTTTTATACTGTTCTGGAGTCTAGGCATTTATGGCAAAGCAGATGCCTCGAGGTGATTAAAAAAAGCGTGTAATTAGGGTCAGGCTAAGATAAAACAAGAGATGTCTTATTACCTTCGATAACAACTTCCGTCATTCCGTCGCAACTCAGTTCGCAAACCCCAATGGTCTGCCTGGTTGACCACGCCTGGAAGCAGCAGCTGATAAGACACTTCAACAGGTAACATGTAAAGTCTCTGAAGAAGACAGAAGATGCTGAAACTGGACAGGTAATAAAACATCCCTGACCTATATTGTGTGTATACAGAAGAAAACACGTTCATAACTATTGAGTGGTCCATCACTATTTAAGTAACTGTCCTACAATGCATTGCAAAATGCACTTGTTGCCTAAATTTTCCTGGGGAAGGCAGCCTGACCCTGATTACCCACTTTTATTTACTTTTTAATCCAACATACTTATAAGAAGAAAACATCCTTCACAACAAACTATAACGATTTGACCAGATTCCAGCAAGTATTATGTTACCCTGCATTAGCAGATGAAAAGTGTAAAATGCACGAGAGCAGCCATCGTTTGGTTTTTACACAGCGGAAAAGGGAGCGTCTCTGATTGGCTAATCATTCTGTCAATCACGGCTACAGAAATCTGAAAGAGGGACACGTTTGGCCAGACGATATATTTTTTTTAATGTCTGGAATTACGCTTCTTGTGAGATCGAGCTCAAACTCACTATCATAATAATCAAAAAGTGCCCGCGGCCACACAAATCTCTTAGAAAAGAATAGAACTTTATTGTCTGTTCCAGAATAAAAACGAAATTTGTTTTCAACACAGCTCTCCAGTCATTCATCATAAAAAAGTTATAAAAGCTTAAGAGTAGATACAATCTCATGCCGCATTTGCCCTGGGCCGCATGTTTGAGAACCTTGGTTAGCTGAAGGTCTGACTTTGTCCTAGAGTCTTACGTTCTTATTCATTTATATTTTGTCAGATTAAAAGCTCAGACATCATCAAAGTTGCTGGTCTCATGTCTATGCCATAATTGCCTGTCAAGTATCAGATCATTATTCACAATAAGCCTTGACAACAGAAAACAAGTGAAAGATTTTGAAATGTAATGAATGATTTTTTGAGACCAATAGCAGATGTATTAAAACTCACAAAAGTAAATCTCTTTTCCACGGTTTGATATCACTTAAAAACAAATAATACAAAACTTTATGTATCACTCAAGTTGGTAAAGAAATGCTTGCCATACTTTGACACAACAAAACTCTCCTTATCAGCCCGCAGTACACTTTAATTAAATCTGAACTATCCCTTTGCTTTTGTATTTGACTGCATTAGCGAGTCCATTCTGCTTATCTCTTCAGCTGCGTCTCCAAGCTAAACAAACAGCTCCAGCTTTTTACACCACACAATATAGAAAGTGTAGTTAAAAAGAATAACTCAGCACCAAAAACTAAATTAAAGACACATTTATCAAGCTCATTACAGCCTTTGGAGCGACACAGAGTTCTGCCTACTACAATGGCAAACGTGATTTAGAAAGCTTTTAATTGGACTACACTCCTACACGGTTTTGGCCAGGAAAAGAGCCGGATGCGCTAACGATTTTCTTGTAAATTTAAGCTGTTCTGGGATGGTCCTGCTGTTTAGAAATATGAATTTGGACATATTTGAGAAAGACTGGCCTGCATGTTTACAGAATATAAACACAAAGAAAAGGCAACAGGTTCATTTGAATAAAATATCCACATATGGTGTGGATATTATGTTCAAGATGGTGAAAGAATACAATAGAGATCTGAGCGAAACTTGTCAAGGCTCTACCATGAACATCCCGTACGCTTATGGACGAATTCTATTAAACCACCGGGTCTTTCAAATTATGATGTGTAGCTTTCAGTTAATCTGGCATTCTATGAGAAAGTATTACACTGTCTCCTGTACTAGCATCACCAATATGATGTACATGGTCTGCTTTCTCCAACTGTGACATTATGCAATGCAGTGGTTCTCAAACTTTTCTCACCAAGTAAGAGAGCACCACCAAGGAAATTTCAGAGCAAAAACAGGACAATTACAAAGGGCTAAACCAGGTATAAAATTGAATTACAACATTGATGCAGTTTTAACCCCAAAACTACTCAAAGGATCTAACTTAGACAATTAGAACAATAGAGAAACTTGCATAAAGCTTGTGTTCCACGAATGGCACATGTACTATACTTTGTCAAACACTGTTCCACCTTATTGCTACTACAACTACAGTTACTTAGAGGAAGACCTTAACCCTTTATTGGGCAAGTAACCAAATTAAGTCACTTCTGCACACATTCAAAATGGCCACCTCCTGCCTTCATTTAGATTTGTAGGGTCATGTGTTTTATTGTCAGCTAATCAGGAGGCATCAAGCTATCTGACAAATATGCCTTTCATTGCATCTGTCCAATCAGCAGTGGACTGCAACACCTCAAACACGCCCATTTTGCAGAAATCGAAAAATTTGCCTTTTTCCAACTTGTCACCTCTTACAACTTTTCCATTACCAGCAAAACTAAACATGGTAAATTGGTGTAAATCTCAAATTATTTAGTTAACTGATTCTGTTAAAGATTAAGATTGTTGTCATTTGCATAGTGTTTCTAAAAATTGGAGTATTGTTTTGCTGAAAACAAGAAGCACCATATTTGATCATATGCCCCGTTCACCTAAGGCTTGAACTAAAGCACAAGTGCATTTTTATATACATGCCTTTTGCAGTTTGTTATATTTAAATGGCATATACAGGTGTTTCTTGATATTCTGAGGTCTAGTCAGGGCTGGTATAGGTTTTTGGTGGCCCTAAACGAGATTTTGGTTGTGGCCTATCCATAACCTGTAGCAAATTGTCGAACAATAAACACTCATGTATAATGGGGGGTTTGGGAGTCCTCCCCCAAGAAAATGTGAATATATTTTGTTTAATTTGTGTTGTTTTGAAACATTTTAGATATAATATTTTAACTAGAAGTTGAATAGGCTGCTACAAATAATATAAAGTAATGATTTTTCTTATGCCCGGGACAGTTTTGAAAAAAATTGGTTATTTTCTTCAAAAACGTGTCAGGGCTACACCAGGGGCCCCAATCTCAGGTACAGCAGCGTCAGCGCTGAAAAGTCTGGGGAGATCGGTAAAGAACCTGACCCAATTGGCTTAAACGATGATTTTGAGTCTAGAAGCAGTCATTTCAGTGGGACTACTTTTCTTTGCGTAACATAGTGCTTTGTACATAGTTCTTTTTATTTATTTTGGCCTGACATACTTTGTTCTCCATGAAAATAAGACAGATTTGAATAAAATAGGGACAAATAAAAAGCTACGGTTCTGTAGAACAGCACTGAAAGTTAGAAACGTTTTTTAAAATACAGTCGAGTTCAATTCTTATGGGTTAACTACATAAACTGGATGTACAAAAAAAACTGATCAGAGCATGTGGCCCCCTCAAGTGATTGTGGCCCTAAACATTTGTTTTTTTTAATGTTTACTGCAGGGACTGGCCCTGTTAAAACCAAACTGTTCCACTGAAGCAGTCCCAAAAACAACTCGTGCTATTGTACCTCGTGGTGAATCATGTTCAGCACATTATTACCTGTATGAAAGTCACTAAACATCATAACCAGGCAGGTTATCAACTGAAAATATTGGTAAAAAAGTTAAGCACTGCAGCAGGAAGGGGAACATCATGAGGTCTAACCTTGTCTGTAGCATTTGCCAGGTTCATCTGTGCCACAATGCTGAGTGCAATTGCTTTGTCAAGTTCCATGAAGCTATTGCCTAAGTGACTGAATTGGACTCAGAAACGAAGAAATTTGTTCAATGTGTAATGTTTGTAAGTGGTCTCTGACAAAGCATTTGTTTCTCAGAGTTTTTATAGTTTATATATGTGCATGCGTATTGTTGAAAATATTAGTTGCTGTTTGTCTTGAATGACTGTGAAGTCAGTTATAGTACCTCAACAGAGAGTGATATCTTTAAACAAAGGTTCCTTGCAGCCTGAGACAATAATCTATACATGTTCTTTGCAGTTTGTGTCTGTTTTTGTCATATTTTTTAATATTTATTAGTATAGTAGTATAAAAATTGTATTTTACCTCAAACGGGCAAGGACACATATATGGTCACTTCATTGACATTGATTTGCTAGGCAAAGATGAAAAATATTGATAACTTTTTTTTTCCAAAAATGTCCAGTAACACCCCCCATTAGCTTTCTGATGTTAAAAATTATAATTTCCAAAGATTTCAATGAGTGCCCTATAAAGGGTTAAAATGAATAGAACTGACTGTGAATTAAGTGCACGGCCCTGTTTTTTCTGTTTGCACAGTGTGGAATTTCCACCGTGTCTGGGTGAGTTTCCTCCGGGCACTCTGGTTTTCCTATCCCACCAAAACATGCATGTAATGTCCTCCATCTACGGAAGTCCTGACCAAGCCTAGCAAGAACACCTGGAAATGGGCCCTGAATGTTACACTGTAGCACTCACTGCTTCTGAAGAGATGCCTCAGCAGCAAGGATGGGTCAATGCAGAGGACAACATTTCTTAAAGGTAACAAATGCAAGTGTACCCTAACCGCAAAGCAGAACAAAGCTACTTCAGCAGTAGTGCACCCCCTATAGCTCTCTTGTGTAATTAAACTAGCCAACAAAAATTAAGCTTAACATTATGTATTTATTTTCTAACTTTTGCATAACTTTAGGATTGAAATAAGGCATCCAAAACACATGTTGGCACATTTTACACTGCTAAACGACAGAAACTCAAGTCGATACAGTGGCAACACGGACAAGTTGCATTTGCTGTATCTAATGTGGGAGGCAGCGAAGTGAGTCGACACATGCTTCAAATGCCCCAAACGTAACTATCATCATGAAGACTTACAAAGACATTTAATAAGGTCAAAATGTTCTGCTTTAACCTTAAATATTAGACCTATAGAGGATATCGTGTAGCACCAGAAGAAGCATGCGTACTATCACTACCATAGCATAAAAATAGAAAATTCAATAAATTATGAAATGTAAAACGAGATGCATATAGGCTTGGTTAAAAGGTCTACAATCAGATTATTCATCTACATTTTGAGCAGTTTCAGCCATGGTGAAAATGACTTGCTTTGGCGATGCAGCGTATTTCACTTGTTTAAAGACATTTCTGACTGTTTAGAAAGCATCTTTTGGTTTTGAAATAAGAACGAATGCACTGAAACAAGCGAGAAACAACTACCTATCAACTAAATACATCTAACACATGAGCAAAAATGCTTATATCTGAATTTTATGACTTTTTTAAACTTGTATTTTACAGTGTTGGCATTCCACTTCCTGCCATACACAGAATATGACAATAAAATGAATGATCTGAATATAGAACCATTTGACAGACTGTTGGACACTGTGTGCAGTGACTTGTCTCCTCACGTTCTCTCCTTTTGACATGTTTTGCAAAATGTGTGCTAATGTAACCGGTCCACCCGTGTGATTGATCTGCGTTGTGTTCTGGGTGCAGGGAATGACGACAGACAGGGTCGGGGTTTGATTGTAGTTTACTGTTTGAGATCACAAAAAAGAAACTGCTGTGAGTCTGCTGCACACCCTGGGTCCAAACATCTCCCTCCTGCATAGCTTAAAGCAGCACTCACACATATTTAAGTCAATATTTAACATTCACAGTCACTGTATTACATTAAAAAAATATTGTAAATAACTTTGACAATGCTATGAATAAAAATTCGTAAATGTCCCCAGAAACATAGTAGAACATGTATTAACACACACACACTTGGTCCGAACTAATACAGAGATCGCACATGAACACCGTACCTGTTTGAGATCACAAAAAAGAAACTGCTGTGAGTCTGCTGCACACCCTGGGTCCAAACATCTCCCTTTACAAGAAAATAAAATACAAAAAAGAAAATTAGGACAAACGGTCCACGAGAAGTGGCGCGAGTTTAAGCTAGCTTTAATACAACTGCGCATACGCTCGTCTTGGCTCGTAAAATGCCGATTTAAGTACTAATCTTTACACACAGGTCATATTTTACACTTGGTGGTCAAAGGAAAAACATCCTAACACATTTTAATGTAGAACTATATTGATTTTGAACCATTAGATAGACGGGAAAAATGTTTTTAAACCAGACCCAAAGTTTTCTGCGTCTTACCTCCTGCATAGCTTAAAGCAGCACTGGCGTGTCTCCGTGTGCGTCGGGAGACGTGAGTGCGCTGCGTTCAAGTACAACAGGAAAAACTCACAACTATACTCAAACAAGGGTACCATAGCAACAGAAAAATAATTAATTTGCAACTGGTTTGGTGGAATTCGATAAAGTATTACCAGTCACCTGTTACATTCACCCCTCCTAGAATTCCACAAACCACAACACGGATCTCTTACCAAAAAAAATGTCTATAACCTTCTGCATAATTGTAGACCAGACACAGCAAGGAACAAATCCTTGAATCAGCATAGAAAACTATCTGACAAACAGATTAAAAGTCGTCAACAGGTTGATCAGGCCCGCTAACACTTCAAGAGTACAGAGGTGCAGCCTACACCCCCAAACAAGCTGGTCCAGAAATGTAGTGTTGTGAAACACAAACATCAATAGCAAAGGAAAACATAAAGAGAACCACCTAAACCGTGGTTTCCACCCACACTGGTTGCAACAAATCCCACACCCTGGGCTCCTGAACCATAGTCTCTATAAGTCGGGTCACAGGTCTAACAACACGACCGGCCCTAGAAACAACATGCCCCGGGACGTTGGCTGAGTCCGCAGGCGGTCTATGGTCAACATCAGAACTTAGGAGTCCCAAGTCAGGTAACAAGTCAGCGTCAGCAGCTGCTTTGGGTAGTGTGTGGGAATCAACAGTCATTAGTTCGGGAGAGTCAGCACTTGGCGAGACATCCACACGGTCACTTGGAATTGGTGGGAGATCCGGGGCAACATCATTCGTGTGGTCCACTGCAGCACATGAAAAGCCAGGCACATCAGACTCCAGGTCGTCCAACTCCGAGCCAACATCAGAACCACGACTGCATCTGGACAGCACCCAAGAGGAAGTTCGCTCCTCTGAACATTCTGCATCAAGGCTGCCTGGGCCACCCATGTCTATACTTGCAGTGTCGCACTCCTCTGAAGCCTCTCCAGCACTGAGGTCTTGTGGTCCCGTAACAGGTAGGAAAGTCACATCAAGCAGCAGGTTTCTGTGCACAACTTTACAGTGTCCCTCTGAATCTTTGATCTTGTAAACGTGTATCTGCGGTCGCCTGTCCACAACAGTGTAGATCGTGGGCTCCCACCTGTCAGCCAACTTCTTTTTGCCACGCTCACCTTTATTAGCCAAGAGCACTCTGTCGCCAATCTGGAGAGCGATGCCTTTGACTTTTTTGTTGTACTCTTTTGTCTGGCGCTTTTGTTGTGTGTGGCATGTTGCTGGGCTATCTTGGCAGCATCTGCAAGATTCGTGAGAAGAGTGGTGGAATATGTGCTGAAGTCGGTTACATCAAGGTCGTGGAGAACTGACCGGAACATCACATCTACCGGAAGCCGAGGAACACGGCCGGACATCAGGTAAAAGGGAGCAAAACCTGTGGTCTCGTGAGTTGTCGCATTATAGGCAAAGGTCAATGTCTGAATCTGCTGAGGCCAATCTTGCTTCGCTCTTAAGGGGAGAGCTCTGATCATATTTCCCAGAGTGCGATTGAACCGCTCCGTCCCTCCATTGCCCATGGGATGATAGGCTGTGGTGTGCGACTTTGCCACACCTGACAGGCGCAGGAGTTCAGACAGCAACTCACTCTCGAAATTGGCCCCCTGGTCAGAATGGACACGTTCTGGGAAACCATATATGCAAAACACATTGTCCCAGAGCTTCTTGGCCACTTGTTTTGCGGACTGGTTACGGCAGGGGAAAGCATGGGCCATCTTGGTGAAATGGTCTGTCACCACCAGTACATCCACAGAGCGTTTGTTCTTGTCCTCCGCTGACCAGAAGTCAATGCAGACGAGTTCCATGGGAGCAGATGTTTTTATGCTTTCCATCGGGGCACGGGCAGCAGGCTCAGGGGTCTTGGCGAGGACACACCGTGGGCAGCTACGAACGTACTCAGTGACGTCTCGTTCCATGTTCGGCCAAAAGAACCTTTGCCGGGCAAGATGGAGGGTCCTTGCTTGGCCCTGGTGACCTGCCAAATCATGGACACCTTCCAAGGCTCTGTTTCTGAGGCTGGCCGGCAAAACAAACTGGAGCCTCGTCACCTTGGTCACTGGATCTTTGGACTCCCTATACAGTATCCCGTCTCGGACTTTGAGCTTGTCCCAGGACTTTAGCAGGGTGAGCTGGCCAGAATTAAACCCAGATCGGTCACGTCTTGAAGGGCGAACTTTGCGGATGACTAGAGGCAGCAACTTTGAGACTGTGGCATCCTGACTTTGGTGGTCCTCAAGTTCGCGCAGAGTAAGGGATGACAGGGGCTCAGGGGCTACTGGCTGCAGTGACTGAACATGTTGAATGAAGTGGACAGCTTGAGTCTCAATTCCTCTCTGCCAGAAATCATGGTGCTGAAGGACTGCCTTGACCTCTGGAGAACTGAGCGAACTTGGGGCATGCTCAAAGCGCTGAGGGCACTGAATCACCTGGTTGTGCTGAAGGCCAAGTCGGAAAGCATCTTGCACCGCATCAACATCGGCACCATCGGCTATCCCCACCAATCTGCTGTAGGGCTCTTGCAAAAGTCTTTCGCTGATGGGTGATGCAAAAGGTTCACGGCTCAATGCATCGGCCACAACATTCTTTGAGCCCGGGATGTACTTCAGGTCAAAGTCATAGGCTGAGAGTTTGGCGACCCACCTTTGTTCATAAGCATCCAATCTTGGTTTAGTGAGCACGTGAACCAAAGGATTGTTATCGGTCCACACCGTGAACTTGTGTCCCTTGAGCCAATGACTGAATTTTTCTGTGATGCTCCACTTTAGGGCCATGAACTCAAGTCGATGAGCGGGATATCTCTGTTGCGATTTGCTCAAGGTCTTACTCGCAAATGCGACAGGTCGAGCCTTATCTTCACCGACAGGGAGCTGCGACAAAACTGCCCCGAGGCCATCTAAAGACGCATCAACCGACAGAATAAAGGGCCTGTTGAAATCTGGATGGGCCATCACAGCACAGTTCAGGAGTTCACTTTTTAGCTTCTCAAAGGCCTCTTCACAAGCCGGAGTCCAGTCTGCCTTGGTCAGCTTCCTGAATGTACCAATCCCACTCCTGGTTTGCGAGTGCCTGCCTTTTCTCTTGAGTCCAGCTGTCAGGGCGAACAGTGGTTTTGCAATTGCTGAACAGCGAGGAATAAAGCTCTGGTAGAAGAACACCATGCCTAAAAAGGATTTAAGCTTCTTCACAGAAGGGGTAAAGCCATCGTCATCCATCAGGGACTCTTTAGGCATTTTGGAGATCACCGCCACCTTAGATGTATCCACAGACACTCCGTCCTGGTCAATAAAATGTCCCAAAAACTTCACGGACCTGCGCAAAAGGTGACACTTCTTAGGGCTCAGCTTGAGATGGTTATCCCTCAGCTTCTGGAACACGACATGCAGCCTGTTAAGAGCTTCCTCCTCTGTCGGGGCAAAGACAAGCAAGTCGTCCAAATAGCAAAGAAGGCTGGTAAAGTTGAGGTCTCCAAAGATGCTCAACATCATGCGCATGAACGAAGCAGGGCTATTGCAGAGTCCTTGGGGCATTCTGTTGTACTCGTAGAGCCCGACTGGTGTAGTGAAGGCGGTGTAGCGCTTGTCCTCTTCACACATGGGGATGTTATAAAATCCTGATGTTAGATCCATTGTGCTAAAAAAGGTGTTGCCACGAGAGCTGCGAGGCAATCAGCCTGGTGAGGGAGCGGGTGCGCATCCTTTAGCGTTCGTGCATTCAGCCATCTAAAGTCTGTGCAGATCCTCAAACTGCCGTCTTTCTTCCAGACCATGACCAGAGGGGATGCGTACTCGCTAACAGACTTGCGTATTATTCCTCTCTCTTCCATGTCAGTCAGGACTTGACGTAGCTTTTGGTAATGGGCTGGGGCACTCTGCGATACGGCATGCGGAAGGGTCTTTCGTCAGTTAAGTGGATACGATGGACAAAACCACTGGCCTCACCACAATCAAGTGAATGACGTGAAAAGATGTCTTCATATTGCTCCACCAGTTCCACAAGCTTTTCTTTGGAGCGAAAGCTAGCTTGACAGGAGTCAATGTCGAGATCACTTAGACCTAACTTTTCGAGCTTGACTTTAAGGTCAGCATGCGAGACAGCTGGCTCTGAGGTGGTGCTGGGATCTCTATCAACCTTCGAGCAATGACTTTGGCCAAGGCTGAAATCCTCAACGGCGACACATGGCGACACATCTGCAACTTTGGAGTTCCGCTTGAGAGTAACTGGCCTTGTGAGGGATTCGTGATCTTCATGGGAATCCACCTGTCCCCGTACATGGAAGTGACGACTCGTCCAACCAAAATGTCTCTAGGTCTGGTTCTAGAAGAACAAGGTTCCACCAGGATGGTGCTGCCAGGGGATACTGGGGTGTTGCTTGGCAGTCTGCCCCACACTAGATGTTCTTGTTGTGGGAGCAGGGTGACAGCACGGGGTAACCTTACTGTTCCAATAATGTCAGGCACGTCTTCGCCTCTCCATCTAACTGAGCAGGACATCATATCAAGGAAGTGTTCATAGTCAGGAAGAGAATATTTGCAGCTGTCTGAAACGTGCTTCCAGTAGTCATCATGGCGCTTAAGGACACTCATCAACTTTTTCAGGACATTAGAACCAATGATAAGATCATCTCTTTGGCCGGGAACAACCAGGACTGGAACAATGCATTTCATACCATAGAGAGAAAGGGTCAGGTCATAGATACATCTCGGGTGTGTTTGTTTACCACCACATCCAACCAGGAGAATGCGCTCCGCTGATTTAGGATCTCCAATCTTGGCTCCTGCCTCCACAAGCTTGTTTACTGCTTCTTCACTCAAAGTGCAAGCCATAGATCCGGAGTCGATCATGCCCCTCAGCTCTGCAACATCGTTGACTTTAACCTGGGCGTAAAACAACTCACTAAAAGCTGGAACTTCTGTTGTTCCCTGGACCACGACTTGATATCCCTCCGGAGCAGTAGAACAGGCATTGACATAGACAAGCTCAAGATCTGGTTCTTCACTGAGGGTCTTCTCTTCACCACTCACACTGCCCCTCTCCGAGCGTGAGTGTGCTAGTTTCCCAAAGGCTGGTTCTGGTTAGCGTTGTCGGAAGTTTGGGTCTGTATCGGTTGCTGACCTCGCCTCGGGCAGTCTCTTCTCCAGTGTCCAGGAGCAAAGCATGCTAGGCACAGGCCATTCCTTCTGCAATGTGAAAGCGTCGAGTGGGCCGAGTCACCACAGACTTTGCAGGATCTCTGGAAGCGATCAGGGGCCGGACGTTGGACTGAGCTGATAGGTCCGTTGTTGTAGCGGGTGACCAAGCAATCTAGCAGCTGCATCAACGAGCGCATACCATCCACATCCACAGGCTGGGTTGAGACAGAGGCCGGAGCATTCATTGCAGAGCTGGCAGGGAACTGCGGATGAGGCGAGAAGGACAATGGTGGCGAGGGAGCTAGCTGTTGTGGGACCTGAATGCTTGACAGCTGTGCGGGCCAGACAGGGGCGAGTGCTGGAGCTGCTGGTGAAGGTCTGTAATTACAGGAGCTTGAGTGGCAGCAGGAGACGTCTGTGGGGCTACCTGGGCAGAGGCTGGACATACTTGTGAGTTGGGGCAACACTGGGCTTGTGCGTTTTGTTCTGGCTGTAGTCTAGACTGAACATAACTGGACACGAACCTTGGTGTAATGGGAGACTCACAGTTATTGGCTCTGCATTCTCTTTGGAAAGCGCTGATCCGCTCCTGAACCTCACTAGTCGTCCACTCCTCAGCTGCTTTAAAACTCAGCCTGTTTGCAAGAATGGGGTCTGGACAGTACTTAATGAACATCATAGACACTTCACGACCTGGGTCTTCAACACTCCTACCTTGTCTTCGCAGGCACTCGTCAGCAATGTCAATGGCTTTGTTGAGCCTGATCCAATATTTCATCACACTTTCAGAGGGAAGTGGCTTTGTGTTGTAGAAGTCAGCCATGGGCATAGCAGAATAGGCTAACTCACCAAAGTGCTGTTTTAGTATGTCAAATATCACGCTAGGTGTTTGAGAGTCATCAGTCGGGGATAGGTTGCGTAGAGTCACTTTAACTACGTCTCTAGCTGTTCCTAACAACTTAGCTAACACTTCAGGTCTCTGTTGTTGTACAGGATAGCTTTCTTAGTCAGGTAAAGCTCTACCATCTCTACCCACTCATTAACAGAGCACTTGTCACTGCCATCGCCTCTATAAACAGGTGGTTCTTTAACGTCAGACTGCATGACAAGTTTAACACCAGATAAGTTCAACTCAGAAGGACTCTGAGCTGTCTGAAAAGTATCATGAGACTGTGAGTGAGCACCTCTAACATCGCTCTGCAACTGAGCGGCAATAGACTGACCAATCTGATTAGCTAAATCTGATATCAAAGTGCTTAACTCGACATTGCCTGAGACTTGTGGGTTAGAATCACATAATGAGGGTCCTACACGAGTAGAGCTCAACCTTGGGGTTCGTAACGCACCCACCTGAGGAGTCTGAGAAACATCTCTAAACCATCCTCTCCCAAAACCCACATTAGAGACACCCACATCATCCGAAATACACCCATCTCCATCATAGTTAGCTGCCGCAAACATGGCGAATACAGAGAAACTGGATAGTTAAGAAAAAAAATTACAGTATAAGAAAACACAAAACTCCTATACTGGCTTCAACCAAAGTCCCCAGACCTAAAATCAAAAACCAAATGTCCACCGGTTACACTTCAACAGGACGATCTTGGAGACGAGATGAGCTCCCCCGGCGATCGAGATGACACCGATGCTCCTGGATCCAAGAGGTCACGGCACCATTGTAACCGGTCCACCCGTGTGATTGATCTGCGTTGTGTTCTGGGTGCAGGGAATGACGACAGACAGGGTCGGGGTTTGATTGTAGTTTACTGTTTGAGATCACAAAAAAGAAACTGCTGTGAGTCTGCTGCACACCCTGGGTCCAAACATCTCCCTCCTGCATAGCTTAAAGCAGCACTCACACATATTTAAGTCAATATTTAACATTCACAGTCACTGTATTACATTAAAAAAATATTGTAAATAACTTTGACAATGCTATGAATAAAAATTCGTAAATGTCCCCAGAAACATAGTAGAACATGTATTAACACACACACACTTGGTCCGAACTAATACAGAGATCGCACATGAACACCGTACCTGTTTGAGATCACAAAAAAGAAACTGCTGTGAGTCTGCTGCACACCCTGGGTCCAAACATCTCCCTTTACAAGAAAATAAAATACAAAAAAGAAAATTAGGACAAACGGTCCACGAGAAGTGGCGCGAGTTTAAGCTAGCTTTAATACAACTGCGCATACGCTCGTCTTGGCTCGTAAAATGCCGATTTAAGTACTAATCTTTACACACAGGTCATATTTTACACTTGGTGGTCAAAGGAAAAACATCCTAACACATTTTAATGTAGAACTATATTGATTTTGAACCATTAGATAGACGGGAAAAATGTTTTTAAACCAGACCCAAAGTTTTCTGCGTCTTACCTCCTGCATAGCTTAAAGCAGCACTGGCGTGTCTCCGTGTGCGTCGGGAGACGTGAGTGCGCTGCGTTCAAGTACAACAGGAAAAACTCACAACTATACTCAAACAAGGGTACCATAGCAACAGAAAAATAATTAATTTGCAACTGGTTTGGTGGAATTCGATAAAGTATTACCAGTCACCTGTTACACTAACATTACACTCAAACTTTGGGGAAAGAAAATATAAAACAAAATGTGTCTTTTTGATCACCTTTTGTGTAAAGCGCCATGTCTTCTAGTGACTTTGAGCCCGTCCTGTGATAAAAGACTTAAAAATACATGACGAGATGATGGCTGGTGTTGGTGGCAGGGGCCGTAGAGCTGCAAAGGGTTGAAGTGCTCATTAGGAAGACCGACCTGGAATTAAAAGGCCTGTCCAAGGGCTGTCTCCAAAAAGCATGATTTATTAATGACACGAGAACAAGAGGTGAGCTCCGAGTGCAAAAGCTGATCCAAATTTCAATTGAGTTTCATCTTAATCAAGCATAGTCGTATTTCCACCTGACAAATTGGTTCTTACGTTTGGCTAAAGATGGAATACTTTGCCTTCAAACAATCCGTAACATTCTGACATCTATAGTCTGTTGTTTGCGACCATAGTAACCACTAAGCACACTCAGTAACGTGCTGATCATTTTGTCCAACCATCACCAGGCTTGATTTGTAAATTGGTAGTTACTGGAGCACATTTGGCTGGTTTCATGAGTAATTATCCTTTTTCGGATAATTTTCTGGTCCTTCACAATCACTGGATCATCAACCACACAGAATCGAGAGACCAAATTAACGCCTGACCATCACACACTGTCAAACTTGGTGAAATGATTGTGTTTTCCCATTTTGCAAGTCACTGTGAAGATACAAATGTGATGATTCTTGCTGTTTTTTTCACTGTACATTTTCAAACTACGAGAAACGATGCAAGAAAGCCCTGAACATCGGTGGCACTTCAGACTCACGTAACCAGACCTATAATTATCCGAGGGCTTCACCGCAGAAGCAGAAGCTCCGGCGGCCATTTTCCCCGCCTGCGTTGCTTGTGTTTGTGAGATTGATTGTAGGTTTGTGTCAACATTTGCTTTTATAGGTCATTGCTTTTTTCACTCAGAGAAGTCCCAGCAGGAAGTCAGACGGTGTCATCATTCAAATAGACACCGGATGATATTGATGATGTTATTTGTGTATCCTGGAGGACAAGCTGATGTACTGTAAGATGGATTTGGCGAACTGAGTGACAAAACTACGCAGGAAGCAACAAAGAAAAGACGTAAAAGATACTACTGGGATCAGATGATAAATCCAGAAGAAGCACACTGGCAGTTTTTGTGCGTGTCCTGATGTAATCTTGAGTCTAGTTGAATCTGGATGTAGACTAGGCTTATAGTCCTAATTCAGAGACACTTTTTTATACACTGACAAAAATATGAGGGTTGAGTAAAGAAATGTAGAGATCTGGCAACATGATGTTCTAGTAACTAAGATATTTAATTTCAAGAGCAATTGTAATAAAAAACTGATATTTTAACATGTCATAACATGATTCACTCTTGGTTACTCATCAAAAACATACTTTCAGTTATAATTAGCTTCACTCTCATTTAATGACTCATGTCTTCTTCCAATGAGCCTTAGAAAACACCCGATCCAGATTTCACAGATTTATGAAATTACAGAGATCCATAAGACTCAAATGTTGTTCATATGTTTGTTGTTGTTGTTATATATACGTAATTAGCATTTCAGAAGAAATCTAGCTTTTTTTTCACTATGGCGACTCGCTCAGGAGATGCATTGCTCCAACCAACCCTGATGAGTGAACGCCTAACGTAGATAGACTATAGGTAAGGTGTAATGTTTATTGGGACAATGTACAATTACATTAGGCACAATGGCAGAAACCAGATTTCCATCTGTGGTTTTGGAGAGGAGAGAGGGGACGCTGCTGGACGTATTTTTAGTAGTACGGGAAACGGAGCCACGAAAACTTAGGCAGACACGGAGAAAACATGCAAACTCCACATAAAAAGGAACTGGGTGTCTGGAGTTGAACCCAGGACCTTACTTGCTGTGAGGCCAGACTAAAGACAATCAAAAGCAGAATGATCACAAATGATGTACCATACATGTCTTTATAATCTGTATATTTAAATGACTTTTTTTTTTTTTACTGATTTGTTATTGTTGGTGGATAAATCCTTGTGATTTCATGCTTTAACACATTCAGCTTGAGTGAGACTAGTGGTTAGATTTAGCAGTATGTTTAGTGAAGGGTTGCTCAAAAGACACATGAAGACACAAAGCAGACTTTTTATTACTAAATGTGGACATACAAGTCACATTTATAATTTTCAAAACAAAACCTAGCTTATGTAGCTGTTAGTCAGTCTTTCCTCCGAGCCATGCTGGCTGTGGTTCATGTGTCCCAAAAAGCACTCAAAGTCTTAGGTTTAACAATGACTGCCTCACTGCAAAGAGCATAATACATGTTTTGCAGTCTCGTATTCAATCACAGCATATGCTCTCAATTTTAAATTTAGGATTGCGCTTGTATTGTTCTGAAAGATATCCTTAGCGCCGTCTCGGCCTTTATTCAAGCCCTCTTTGCGGATCTTCTTTCTTGCCAATGCTAATAAGCTTCCCAAAATAAGCATGCAAATGTGAGTTTAAGACCTAGTTTTACATGAGGGCTATGGCTCCCCAAGTACAATGAGTGTTGCACTAAATCCTGCTGGGATGATGGCGTTTTTGTCACAAGCTATTTCCGTTGCATTAGTGAGTGTGCATTAAATCTTATGTATTCAGCCTGGTCTTATCTGAATTAGGTTTATAGGTCAAAATAGTTGATTGACAGTAAGGAAGTCACATTTTTACAGGATATGATTCTTACTTATCGGTGACACATTATAATAGAGATTGCAATCATAAGCAAAACTTGTGGACTGATAGAGGAAGTTTAAAATGTATAATATTTGTTTGTTTACATTTTTAAAGAAGCAAAAATCAGTTATAGTAGCTTTAAGTTTCAATTCATAATTGCCATGCTTGTGTCTTTTTAACTGAGGAATTCAGAGCCCTCTTTTGGATACGCTCAAAGTTCACACTTTGAAGCAAAAGGATATATTTATTTTGGCATTGGTTAAGGCAGTGGTTCTCAACTTTTTTAGTTGCAACCCCCAAAATAACAATTGTAGGCATTTGTGAACCCAAACTTCCCACGATGTGATAAAGTATTCTTTAATCTGATGTTTGATATTACTTTGAAGCCATAAGCTTAGATAAATTCATTGATAGACTTGTAAATAGGAACCTACATCTATCAAAACAGTTGAATAGCGTCAAACCTTGTCTAAGATTCAATGTTAAAATTCACACATCATCAGGAGACCCCCAAAAATCATTCTAGACCCCCAGGTTGAAACCACTGGCTTAAAGTATTGTTATGTAATGAAAGCCATTTGGTTTTAGATGAGGCATTCTACATCTGATAGTGATCAATACAAGTTTAAAAAATGTATTTTTTTTTTTTTTTTTCGTGTGTGTGTGTGGTGCGGGGGTAATAACTAATTAGCTCCATGGGAGATTCTGCAAAAGTTACTGTTGAGCTCTGCATCAATCTACAAAGCTCTCGTTCCAAATAAGGTAAATACTCTTTTGAACTGGCTCCTTGTCTGACCTGAGAGGTTTGTACATCTGACCCTATAGTTCTTAATCCTTTCAGAAGTCTGTGATTGACACACTGCTCAACAAACCCTTTCAAACTACTCAACACAAAATAAACTCCACCAATGCCAGCAGTGACAAGATGCTGTGTACTGACATGACACAGGCTTTAAAATAAAACTGAACGTGGTGCATCACAGCTTAGTGATTCATGCTCCCCTGGGCCTATATGAATGCATAGCTCTTATTATGGTCTGCTTAGTCACTGCTTTGAGAAGACCTCGTTATCTTATAGCGGTGGGTTGACTCTGGGCAGATTGAAAGATGCATCACACATATCTCTTATTGTTGGGGTTAAAAGTCTACGATAACAATTGACAAACTTAAGAAGTATTCATTGTTTAATTAAAAGCTCAATATTGCACAGGTACAGTATGTTTACATGACTATTCATGTGAAAATTAGTTTGCAGTCTCCCATCGCAAATCTAAACCTTAAACAATCAAATGCAATAAGAATAGCTAGGTGTCTGTCAAAACTAAATCATACTTTTTGGTAGTTGGCTCAAACTTTGCTCCTACAATTTGCTAATATGGAAGTCTTGTAAAATAGACAAATAATAAGAAGCAAAACTGACAGCACGTTAAAGGATTTTTGTCTCATTTTAAATGTGCATTGTTTGACTTTTTGACCAAAAACAGACTTGAAGAGAAGCATGTTTTTGCCATTTAAACTCCCTATTGTACTAAATAAATAATAGGAATTTACTTATTTTGCTTTGAAACTGACATTTCACTTCCAAGAAGTTACACAATGCACCTTTAAGCCTTTATTGCCTTTCTACAGTATTAGGAGAAGCACAAGTAGCGATTATTCTAAAATATTATTTTCTAGTTTGATCAGTGTGATTCTTTACTACTTATCTCAAGTTATAAACTGATTGTGATGATTATGAGGAACTTTACAACAGCAAAACAGCCAATCAGAGCTACCAGACAGCACCAGACATTTGAAATTGTGACACCACTAAACTTTAGAAAGAGAATTCACTAATAAAACCACACAGTTTGTGCAGACTTTTCATGCATCATCACCACTACAATGATGAAACAGGCTTGGATGAATAGCATTGTAGCCTTTACAAGCACTGTTTAATTCACTGATTTTTAATATATTTTTGTCTTTGTAAAAACTGTGACCTGGCGTCCCTATTTAACATTACCTTGTGTCTTAAAATCACAGAAGACTTTTAAATCCATCTGTGTGCCGTCGATTCAGCTTACTCTATCTATAAACTGCACTTTCCATTGGCCCTGAGATGTCATTTACTGCGCATACAGCTATAACCCATATGTTCCATTAACCCGAAAGAATACATCAGTGGGAGGTGTACCAGAACGAGCTGTCATCTCCAATCGCGTCTTCCCCTATGTGCTCCGGAGCTCGCAAAGTTTCCCGATGATGAGTTCAGAATTCTCTCCCCTGTGGATATCATGTCCTTCAGCAAAAGTAGAAGCAGAACTAAGCTAAATTATAGTAAGGTGAAGAGCGGGGTTGCCGTCACTGAGCAGACACTCGCAGGCTGTTTTGGATGCTGAAGCTGCTTGGGGCCAGGACAATATGGAGGTGCCAGTGGTTGACAAGCCCTGGGAGGATAGAGGGTCTGTCACTGGCACCTCTGCAGACTGACGGGTGAGGGGAAGCAAACTCATTAAACATGCAGCCGGAGAACGCTGGGGAGTGTCTTTATTAAACGTGTGAAGATGTGAGGACTGGCACTGCTATAATGAGTGTTATCTTGTGGTTTTGTCTCTAGTATAAACCAAAAAACAAGTAAATTGTTGAAACAAAGCTTGTTTGAATACTTTCTGTATTAAGTTACTGCGATGTGGATGGATCTACAGTCACCCTTTCCATGGCGTAGGTAATGAGTTGTAGAAAGCTGTAGAAAGTCACAAATTGTGTCTTTACGCTTATATATTCCCATGGAGACGGGCATATGGCACTACCAAGCCAAGTTAAATATCAGATCTGGAAAGAGACCTGTCTGCTCACTGTAAAAGCCTGTTTTCATTGAACTTTTAAACAATATAACCAAAGACATTAGATATACTTAAACATTTACATACACAGAACAAATCTAGGCAAAGCAATAACATATCCATGGAAGCAAGCAGGCAGCTCTATCGGAAAGCAATATAGTGCACCTTTAAGCTATGGCAGTATGCACCTTAAAGTATATTAGTATGCGCCTCTAAGCTATGGCATTATGTGGCTTTAAGCTATGGTAGCATGCACCTTTAAGCTATGGTAGCATGCACCTTTAAGCTATGGTAGTATGCACCTTTAGGCTATGGTAGCATGCATCTTTACGTTATGGTAGAATGCTCAATGTGACATCTGGTGATCTCTCCCATGCATTTGTGCTTGGTAAATCCAGATTTAGTTCTAAATGATAGTTAGCTAATAAGTCACTGAAATGAATAAATTTGAATGCACGTTTCTGCTTGAGTTTGATCAAAGTGCAATAAAGGTGTAATGATTAAATGTACAGTTTAATATACAGGGAATATTCCAGTGTATTTATCTGACTTGGGGTTGCTATAAACAGTTGAATTAATACGCAGGTAAGTCTAATTTTAATCACACAGGTAAATCTACAGGTAAAATTACATACTGCATAGTCAATGATTGGTCAGTTCCAATCTTCTTATTCATTTTGCATGGGCACATATGAAAAATAGAAAAATGTTCAACTGAAAGTAGCATACTTTAAAGTTTTAAGTATTATGGATAAAAAGAGAAAATATTTCTTACATATTCTGAGAACTTTAAAAATGCTAAAAGTAGTGATTTTATAATAACATTTCTTGCGATTCTCATAATTTCTTGTATTTTTTATGTAACTACATATCTTCATCAACTCAAAGCTGGGACTTGAACCTGTTAGCAGGATGTCGCTAGGAAGGTGGTACAACACAAACCACTTGAAAACTAAACTCAACATTTTACTATAAAACTTTGTTACTTCTCCATCCCCATGTTTCCTCTCATTTCTTTTGCTCATGTAGTCTTCTGTTCCACTTGAAATGGATGAAATGGGAAAAAAAGAATGTCTAGTCAAAGGATAGCTTGTTCTGTTGTCTTGAAATTCCTCATAAAACCAATTTCAAACAGCACAGCAATCAAAGCATTTTACTCCACCTAAAATATACTTTGAAGCCAGCCTCACATGCTCCATCACAACAAGGACTTTCATTTTTTTAGCAGTTGTCCTTCCCCTAAAAACATCACCTCAATAACAGCCGTTTGATCGCGTTCGTAGTGAAAACACGCGAGCGGGTCTTGCACCATCTGTGTTTGATCTGATGCACTTGGACAGACACAGCTATTTATGCTAATTATCAGCAGCAGACCTCCAGCGCGACGACATCACTACTGACACCAGGCATACGCCGCTTCCTGTCAAACTAGCACAAACAAGCCCGGCCTATTCACAACGCTAGATACTGTCCAGGTGGAAAAATACATAACACAGAGAAAAAAAAAAAGTTTGAACAAAGTTTCTCGGTCAATATTTAATTAACTTAGCGTGGAATATAAACAGAACAGCAATCAGACTTATCACTGTAGCACTGTAATTTATTCCGTCGCTAATAATTTATGCTCTGAGCCAGTTGTTTTGGTGACACAATTTAGCTGTTACCAGGTTTTCCAGTTTTTTGCTTGTCTATTTGCATTTGTCTAGTGTCGTGTCAACTTCACCACTAATACATATTAACACAAGTCAACAATGTAGATAGCTTGAGATTGTACTATGGCATCAGAGGTTTAAAAGTAAAAGAACCAATTGCAATAATAACTCAGCACAGTAGTTTATTGAATATTTCTGTGGCTCTTCGTTTTACATTGCCAGGGCTAATACTGTATATTCTGCATATAAAGACATCACAGTATGTTGCATTCCAGAGTAGTTTCAACATGAAAATTCCTATTGGAACAAACTTCAAACTTGAAATCCTTACAAATTCTGAAACTGTACTTCTGAACATGGCATACAGTTATTTCTCTATGCATTCATTTACTGAAATATGTACGCTAGATTGCTATTGGTTGCATTTTGTTTTGAATACGGTTATGCGCTAACGTCTTCAGTCTCAGTTTGACATAGGTCGCTGTCCGGTGGCGTAGCTGCCATAGTGACACAGTTGTTTACTTCAAATGCGGTGGACATACACGAGGGATTTTAGGCTAATCCTGAAGCCATTCTCTATATTTAAAAAGTCTGTTTGTATAGATTGCTCACACTTTTGCAATTTTTCTTATGAAATTCCGGTTCAGAAGCTGCACTTTTCCTGCTGTTACATGTTGTTGCGTCTACATTAGATGGCAAAAGAAACTTTTTTTAAATATAGAAGATGGCTTGAGGACTAGCCAAAACCCTCGTCTGATGTCCATCGCATTTGGACTAATGCTGTGTCACAATGGCAACTATGCCACCGGATGTAGCGACCTATTTCAATCTGAGACTGCAAGACGTTAGTGCATAACCCTATTCTTTCAAGACCAGAACTCATGTCCATCTTGAGAATCCCCAAAGCAACAGCTGTGACCCTTTGGACACACTTGATTCCATTCACATTGATGCATTTTATAACATTCTATAGACAATGACACATAATAAGACTATATACTTAATACAACTGCATCTTACTCGATTAAATTCACTTTGCTGTTGTATTAAAGTGAGTTATTAGGCCTAGTCACTAAAGAAATGATAATGTTCCACAATTGTAAATTTGTCTTTGGTTATTTCATGGGAAATTCAACTTGAAAATCGGCTCTTGGGAGTCTTCACTCCATGCTAAAACATGAAGACAAGCAATTTTATTATGAGATTTCTCAAAGTTTGTTGAAGAAAAGTTTTCTACATGTAGTCAAATTTATCTGGGAAAAGTAAATTATTTGGTGAACTGCAAATGCGGCCAGCACCTGTGAGCTGTTTTCTCAGAGACACCTGGTGGTGGGCATTTGTGCATTAAGAATTAATGCTCGCTTTACCTGCGGCTGCACTGAATGTTTAATGGACATTCTGATTGGTAGTAGCTGACTTTTCTCCACTTGAGAAGCTGTGGCTTTCGCAACACAAACTAGAGCCAGCACACTGTTATAAAACACCTTTTTGTTTTACAAAAAAATGACAAATCTGACACTTTTTCATGTTTAGGAAAAAGATACACTATGATACTATGTTACACTTGGTTATTTTTATCTGATCTTGAATTTTTTTTTGCTTGTTTCATATTCTAACTTCATATCTTCAAAAGCAGACATCTTGTAGACAATGTATTCTCTTCTAACCAAACACACTTGTATTGAAGATCACCATCGTCTTCCCAAACTTTTAAGGGCATTGTATCAACAAGCGCCTTCCTAATGGCTGCCTTCTGTTGCACAGATGATGCAAAGTTAGCTTTAAAGTTGAAATCGGCTGATGAAGAAGCCACATTGGCAGAGAAACAAGCAGAGACGTACGTGCGCAGACACTGCATTGTACCTAGTAGGGTTTCCTCTGCTTTGATTGATATGGAAATAATGTAAGAATACAAAGGACTACATGAAAGAGGGAGGTTTTTAGGATGATGACACATGCAGAGGTGGAGGAAAATATGTACCTGCGTCAACTAGAGACAGCTTTTCTTCAAATTAGAATACATCATAACACCATACAATATACCCAACTAAAGAACACCTATTCAGGAAATAAAAATGCTATTTGTTTGCAAATAAATCAGGCGTTTAAGTATCACATCTCAATGTAAACAAATGAAACAATACCACTATTTATTAGTTCTTCTCACCAATCCTTACAAAAGTCATGATTTTGCCTTAACTTCAGACTGAATTTACACTCAAAAGATAAACACTATATACTGTATATATGCACGACTAATTGTATGGGATGTGTGTTGAATTAAAGACAGTCTGTAACTGTTTTGGAAAGTCACCTACATGATTCCAGGAATATAAAAATCAAACCATAGTTTGTTGCATTTCCCATTGACCCAATGTTAATTCTGTTCAAAGTTTACATTTCAGTGCATTCAGGAGAGTTGGAAAAAGACTGAATTATGTCTAAGAAAAACAGGATTACAGTTTTCATAGTTTGTTGTTTGTGAAGGAAATTATGATACTTAATTGCAATTGCAAATCACTAAATGTGCCTATAAAAAAATCAATTACATTTTCAACAATAGTATGCAACCCTATTTTCCATTGCATGCATATAAGGAGATTAGTTTTTGGTTGAAAATTATAATAAAAGCAACAACAAGTCAAGCATGTTCTGTTTACATATTAGTGTAATTAAACAATCCATCCAAAATCAGAGCTGAGCAATAGTCCATCACATCTATTAAAGTTACCTCAAAGTGTGACAAGAATAGTCTGAAGATTGCTCTGAAAATATTGAAAACAGACCAATCACATTTCCATGTCCTAACAAACAAGCGTCCATAGCTCAGCCCTGAAACAAACATGCAGCAAAAACATGAATTCATCTCCTTCTCGACAAGATTCTGATTTTGAGCTCGCTGCTGCTTATGATTTTCAACCTTTTTCATTTGCAAGTCATTCAGCAAATTACAAATGTATTGTTATTTTCCTCAAACCCAGCTCCAAACAATCTAGCATTTACAAGAGCTAAGTTTATTTATTCTGATGCCAGCCCCTCTTTGTGCATTTGATGCCAAAACAAAACCTTGATTGTACAATTGCTAATTTATTCTAGTGGTTAAACTATTCTTAAAATAAGCAAGTCTAACAATGTAGCCAAAATCAATGGTTTGCTGTGCAGAAAAAATCATAAAGCTTCACCAATAAATGAACTATTATTATATTTTAGTTTATTGCAATACTGGCTTCCTAAACAACGTCATTGTTCCGTCTGGCAAGAAGATTTTCAGCAGACATAAATAAACACCTTTCCAATTACAATTTAGCAACAAAAGGTACCAACATAATCTATATCTCAAGAAAATGTGTTCCATAGCAGTTACATCATCACTTTTTTACTATCAACTGTCGCATGTTTTTCTGCCGCCACAGTTCAAATACTTCTTTCAATCGCTGTGACTTCTAACACATCACCCTTAAGCACATATTTCCATGATCCTGCCGTTTTTCGGTCACCCAGTACAGCGGCGCTAAAAGCAAAGCTTGATTCTATGAAAGCGACTCCAAGGTTAGAGAGTGTGGGAAGGACAGAGTAAAGTGTGAATGCTAGTCTTACCTGCAGTGTCGGTGAACTCCGGCCACGGTCTCGATGATGGAGCATTCGCCCTCGTTCAGACAGAAGGCCAGGTCTTTGTCTTCTACGCAGGGTTTGAAGACCTCTGAACGGATACTGGGGAGTGTGGGGGCCACCGCTGGAACACAGGAAAACATACAGTACGTCAGCATTTGAATTTTACATTAAGCATCTACAACAAATGTGTACAAGAGTTCCAAAAACATGTGCCATTTGAAAATAAAACACATCGAAGGCTTACAACTTACTCTTTGCTAGCGTGTTTTCAAAAGTCACTTTTTTTGTGCGATCTCTGAGCAAATACATTTTGTTGATATTTTAAAGAAGACAAAAACACTATCCCTATATCCTGGATTATTTTTACAGTCTTGTTAGAGACATGCAAACCTGCAAACAAATACATTTTCATAGACAACAATGTCAATACCTATAATGCCTATAATCCTCTACTCCCTATGGGATCCACCCGAGTCCTCTTTGTTCTCACTCGCACAGGAACTGTTTGAAAAGAGAAATTAAACTGGCTTTTCACTCCACATCAGATGCGGTTCTCATTTAAAAAAAAAAAGTGCTTAAAGCCATGCACCCAGTTACACTGATTTTTAAAGCAGTGGAAGTGAGGGTCCGAGAGCTACATTTTCCTGAGTCTTTATATAGGTGCTTACATTAACTTTTGGTCAAACACAGACCACAATGCACTGGAGTAAGTGTAGCAAACAATTTGCAAGGATCCCATGTGGGTTCCTATAGGGACTAGGACTCACAAACTGGCCAAGCTGTCTATGGACACAAGGTGTAAACAATGTATGCAATGTGTGATGTACGAAAACAGCTAAACACAACTCAAACAAATAGAAACATCTGTTTTCAGTTGTACATTTGTTTAAGATCACACAGTTTAAAATGGACTGGAACAGTTGTCCTTAACCACGTCTTTGAAGCACAGATGGGCAAAACCAAAAGTCACACAAAAGAGCAATCAAACAAGAATAGTGAATGAATTTGTTCGTGTGAGAATCGATGACAAATGATTTCTAACAAAGACAGTGTTGCAGTGTGTTCCAAAAAGATTCCTGGTATCAAGCAAGAGCTAAATCCTCTATGTGTGGTGCCAGTCCCTTTACTTTACTGTGTGTAATGTAGAGTCAAGTCTAATATGTCCCAGAACATGAAAACTATGCACAGTGTACAAAGTAGAAACCTAATAGTAACCTGTGCTAAGTCATGGTGAAGCAGAGTAACAGATTGGCCCACACCCTTTGCTGTGGCTTTATTTTCCTGCTCAGCTCTGACCCTGTGCAGCACTGCATTGCAGCTTCTGTGAAATATGCACAGCTGTCACACACACACACTGAAATATTGTGCACAAGCATGGCACCGGCTAATGTATGCAGACCCTCTATCAAAACGCTTCACACGTGTTAAGCCTCGGATACTTGTGAGAGAAGTGGGATCCAGCACAAGTGGAGAAAACAATACATAGTAATTATTGTGTAAGCAGCACAAACAATGATGCTTATAATGTGAATATTTAGACTGACTTAAAGTGCTTGTAAAATGTGATTGCTATTAAGACAAAAGAACATAAACAAAGGTAAGTATTGAATAGATTTTTGACTCAGTGCTTTTCATTTCTTTTTCTTCAACAAATCAATTGATAATGACAAATCTATTGATAATGTGAGACTCCTGACGTAAAAGAGATTGTAGTCAATATAAGTTTGTTTTGGAATGATTGGATGCTTTACATGACTAGGTAGATAGGCTACTTTGTAAACCGTTACATGGTACGTACCTACTATACTCAATTCTTGCTTCCTTAAACATACAAATATATTATAATAATTATTAATATTAACTTCTACATCTGTCCACATGTTTTGCTCACTTGCCTAATGCATTCTGAGTCTCAAAATTGTTCATAACGACGTGTTTTAAGTCTATTTTAGAGATGTTATATATGCTAATGGCAGTTAGCCACAATGCTAAAACAGCAACAATAGACAGAACTTGAAAAAGGACATTATTAGACAAAACAGACATTAGCTAATTTCAACTGAATAGATACATAACAATATATGTGTAAGAAACTATTTACGTTATTTTATGTAAAAGAAAGCCGATATAGGTAGTCCATTTATGGAAGGAAAGAAATTGCATTAGCTAAAACCAAGCTATTCGTATGGTAATAATAAAAAGGATTTGAGCATTGAAATGATCAGCTCAAGAAAGATATCCGGACTTTAAAATGAGGACGCATACAGGTAGTTGTGTATAAGGTACCTTTTTGATGAGAAGGCAAAATGATACCATCAACAGAATGTATTTTAGTGCACGAAAGACTTCCTACATTCACTAGGGGATTCATTTTTAGATCCATTCTAACTCAACCGCCTCGAAAGTAGGACTTGAACCCGAGATGACACCGCCTCAGCTCACTCATGAACAGACGGGGATGCATCTGTTGTATTAATTCATCTAATTCCCAAAGTGTCGTGAGCAAAGGTCGTCTGTTCCATAAGAATAGAAAATAGAACACAACATCCCCCAGTGGTTAAGTATGTCCCGCTAATACAGTAATTGTCAAGTGTTTTAAGTGGCGACGTAAGAGGCAAGACGCAGCGTGTGGAGATGAGAACTGCAGATTTCAGTTTGAGTTTGACTATAACAACAATGGTGTTATTTCACAGTGGTTTAGCAAAGAGACTGGACCATAACAGGTCTACAGCAGGACTATTGTTCAAAATGACAGGCGCCTTTAGCAAGTTCAATGCTGCGTCCTCAAAGTTTGGATTTGAACACTTCCAATTCCACCTGAATAGTTAGAAAACATGAGGTTTAGTAAAATGCCATGTCTGTAAGTTAAGTGCAGCTCTTTTAAGATGTTATGAGGAACTTGAAAAACCACCACTGTCACTGTGAGATAAATGATTGTTGAAAACTGTTTTTTATGTTGTATGTGGATGCACTTTGACACATTTTAAAAAGGCAAAATATTTAGCTTTAGTTGAAGTCAAAAAAAAAAAAAAATCTCAGCACAGTACGCTACGAAAACAGTTCAAATATACTGACATTATTTTTACTATAGCTGGTTGATCTACTCTTTCAGCCACTAAGAATTTGCAGTTATATTTGGGTTGTTGTGCTAATGTTGCTAATGTAAATACGGAGCTAAAACTAACAAAAGAACCTCCAAATGCAAAAAACAAAACAAAAAAACACTGTCTGGATTGAAATTTAACTTCAGCTGTTTCCATATTGGTCTATTTGAGCAGGTTTGATCAGTTTTAAGGCATGAGAGTTTATGACCCTCAAGCTTCTTGGTTAATTAGACCAAATGGTCACAGATTATATTTCTATTGCTGTTTTGCAAACCTCCACTTTTGCGATCTCAATTCTAAAGATATGGTAGTTTGTTTTAACGTTTTTAAATGCCATTGTTTGAATTAATGACTTTATGAATCACCAGTTTGTGCATAGCTTTCTACTTTGTAGACGTTTTGAAATGTAGCCCTCAGTCATTTCATTTTCAGTCATTACTGTAATACTGTACAGAAAACTGGAATAATGATACCATCACTCTGACTTGCAAGGATAAATGGAAATCAACAAAGACTTTAACACAGAGCAAATCCATACATTATTAAATAGTGTATATTAAAATAATAACTAAACTAAAGAGTGCAAAAATCCAATTAACCAAATGAGCATCTTTGTATTATACATGCACTACAGCTTGAGAAGCATTGCATTAACACATCTATGACTTTACCATCTCTGCACTTATGAAACTGAAAGCAGCAAGAGTGATACTAAGAAAAGAAATAATGCTCATGTTTCTGCTAGCATCAGTCATGCTGTTTTCCACTGAATTCTGTAAGTGTGGCGATGGTTAACAGTGCTTTTCCTAGTACTACTGCAGAAATGAACTCATTTTGTCTGTCAGGGCAAATGTGCACAAGCGCAGCACAAAAGAGAGCTGAGTTATTTAAAAATAACTCCTGGAGTGTCTAGACAGATTGATGTTGAGATAGATTTTTCAAAATTACATTCACAGTGTTTAAAGCTCATGTAGTAGAATCAGTCAGTGATCAAATGCACAGAACGTCAGTCGGGTTGTATCTAAAATAGCTAACGTTTGTACATTTCATGTTGGGGTTAGCATCCACAAACATCCACACTATTCCCTATATAGTGCATTATTCAACGGTCACACCATCTTGTAGTGGTATCCGAATGTCTAACGATAAAAAACAGCACACTCAAAAATTACCACAATGCATCTGGAAAAGTATAAGCAACGATGGTCACTAGAGCAGTTATTGTTCACCTTATTCTGCATCGTCCATCTTCTTAGCAGTGCACTTCCTGTTTAGCTGTGGTTAGCTTACAGAATTCTGTCACTGGGTTTGTTTCGCTGTCATTATATGTATTGAGATTGCCCTGTGAGACAGACAAGCTATGTTGGCTACCTTAACAGAGCTAAACAGAGTGTGCTGCCATGAAAAGTGGGCTTGGCAGAATAAGGTGAATAGACCAAAATTTATTGTGAGAATCAGAAAAACAAAGCGGACAGAGACAGAAACAGAAACAACACCACTGAATGAAAGCTGTTAAAAAAGATATTTAAACATATTGTCAAGCCAAGCTAATGATTAAAATACTTGTATCTAAAAACCATTAGCCTAGCGCTAGTGCTAACGTTAGCTGCTTTCTTAGTTTGAGCTGTAAAAGTTGAATTATCTGGACAATTTGCTGTTTAAGGAGGATGATTATTAGTCTATTAATATGTGTGTGTCAGATGGATTAGACCAGTATTTATTAAACATGAAATACTCATAAGTACACAAGTTAGCTGCTTTGAATGTCCGGTGCGCAGGTTGTGCAGTATCTTTCCTGTAGCTGAAGATCCTAGAGGCGCTTCATTCGTCACATGTTTGTAAGTGAACTGAACGTAGCCTGAACGGCAGAAGGTCAGGCAGGCAGACTGACACAGCACATTGAAATCGATGATGACAAATGATGTCTTTAGTGATGGTCACAAGGGACAAAAGTCTACTCCATCAAACCACACAGTGCCATGGAGCAGCCTGAATAAAACGCACCATTAGCAGTCATTACTCAAGCTTCCACGTGGATGTTATTTTAAAAAGGGAACACTTTATGCTCAAGGAAATTGAAAGTAGGTTTTTAAATAGATTTAGTAGAGTTAGTTTGTCACTTGTAGATTGGGATCAGTAAAGTCTGTCCGAATCTAAATGGCGAACATGAATCATCAAAATCAGACAGGACCATTTTACGATAGGAAAACGTGTCTTAACTTAACTACAAACACAGTATGAAGGTTCATATTGAGATTTATTTATTTATTTAAAAATAGGGATGCACCGATCTGATACTTGGATCTCACATCAATGCCGATCCAGGAAATTTTGCTGGATCAGGAATCGACTCCATAATATCGGTTCAGTCGATATCATAGTACAAAATTCCGTAGCAATAGAAAGTTAAAACTATTCTTTGGAACTTTCTGAATGGAGATGAATACATTTTATGACATAAACTGAAAAAAAAAAATCAGCTAAAGAAACAACTTTTCTGCTGAAAAAGATGTTCTGGCCCTCCTCCAAGCATAATAATAGACTATTTTGTGGCCATGCAAGCCAGTCGAAGTAAAAATGCAGACTTTTATTACTTATTTAGTGTAATAAAGGCATCTTATTGACAATAATGTGCATTTATTCAAAAAGTTGCGCAGTGCATCTTTAATTGAACATAATGAGACTGATGTATTGACTGGTTTTGATCCAGAACATCCATATTGATAATTTTATTCAGATTAAGTTGTTAAGTTGTAGCTTGCACTAGGAATAGAGTTACATTACATATAGTTAACACTATATAACACATTGTTTCATGTTTTGATAAGAAAGAAAAGCATATTCAGTTCTTAAACTGCTATTGGTTGATATCGGGTATCAGTGGATGCCCAAAGACAAAGTATTGGTATCAGAACTGAAAAAGCTGTACCTATGCATTCCATATTAAAATGAATGTCCAATCTTCATCTAATAACAATTCGCTTGCAAACTAAAATCCAAAAAGGGTGCTTGTTGACATTGTTGGCATTTGACTAAGTGCATTACTCAAATGCTAACAGTGTTCGACACAGCACAATTTATGTTGGCTTCAAAAAACAAAATTTATTGTGCGAAATGCTTTGGTGAATGTAAGTGAACGAAACATGTGAATACAATAAAAACGTAAGTAGTGTCTTTAAAATCCGTATCTATATCCAAAAATGCTATTCTGTATCAATATTTACGGTTCAGGGTCTAAATGCCCGTAGTGCAAAACATTTTCCACAATCGATGAAATTTAGTGTTCAGCAGTTGTCACATTAGTACATTTTAATCAAACTGGTAACTTTCCTTCAAACAGTTACACTAAATCAGCAGCCAGCGCCCTCGTCAATGTTAAAACATCACCTCAGATCTGTTTGTCCTGCTGGCCACATGAAGAAACAAGTCGTCTCCGGATCTGTTTGGCCTTGAGCTATACAGCCCGTCAATTCCTCATAGGTTTCCTTTTCATCACAGTGACAGGCGAGAAATAGTCAAATATCTGAAGCACAGCCAGCCACAAGTCAGGTCCTTTTGAGAGAGTACATGTCAGAGCGGGCTGCCCAGATATGCTCACTTCAACATAAACCTGTCAGAGAAAGAAGTCAAGCTGGGTTATAGACTGTGAACTGAGCCACTCAAATAGTTACGATTTCTCACAGCTACTTTTGAGGTTAAACTGGTTATGAGTTCACACAGAGCAAAAAAAGCAGCAACTGTGAGCTTAACAGTGACCAATTGCAGGCTCTAGTATAAAGCTTCTCAGTCTCCACGTGCGACTTTGGTTCTCCAATAATGAAATTGCAGGCCACCAACTAGTAGCTGCTATTGCCAGCCAGGAAAAGCAGCATGAGGGAAAAAAAAAAATAAAATCTTTCCCAGTATCAAAGCAGCTATTTCAGATTTGAAATGGGGAAAGAAAAATACATGGAGAGTGTTATCTAATAGTTTCTAGAGGCCAACCTTTCATGATGCTGTAAAGGACTAAGGGCCTGATTTATCAAGCATTTGCTCATGTGCAAAACAGGTTAGGGGGAGCAAAATCTTGCATACCTGACTTTTTTAGGTTAAAGATGCAGAATTTGATGTGGTGCATATCTCTTTTGTGTATTGTGTAATATGTACATCTTCTCATATTAAAGTAAATAAATTGCCCCCAAATATTATTATTTTTTTTTTCCAGTTTGCACTCGCAATTTAGCACCTGGCTTGATAAATCAGGCTCTAAGTGTAGTATGTAAGTGCACCTGAATACCTGATACACACTGCAAAAAGTGAATTTCAAAATGTGTTAAAAGTGCTTGATTCCAGGATTTAAACCCAAATTTCAAGCTTTTTGGTTTATAGTGGAGACCTAGATCATTTTCTTGTTTCAAACTGTTTTGAACAAATTTCATTTAATTTCATTTTCATTACTTTTTGTTTCAAGCCAAATATTTGCCAATGGGTTGCGAAAATTGCATTTATTTGTTCCTAATTTAAGCCAAATTCTCTTATAACCACACATAAACACCTTAAAACAAGGGAAATATTCTACATTACATAAAATATTCAATCTTATCAAGTTAAAAGGATTCAAATCCAAATTAAAATTCTGAATCCAAGTCAATGTAAGCAAGTCTAGATATATAGTTTTTGCAGTGCAGCAACTTTATTTTATACATAAAAAAGTACACAAGCTGCAATTGTTTATGGTAACTCTATGATAATTTATATTTAGCTGCATTGTTGCTACAAAGTTCAGTCATATTTTCTCTACACTAAATCCAGAATATTATATCTCAGTATTTTATTCAAAGGGCATGATTGACAGGTGGATTAGCCAATCAGAGACACAAACATGACTGCTGACGAAAATAAATAGACAGATAGACAGGATGAAAAACACTGCAGTTTTACAGATAGTCATACAGTATATCTTAAATGCGCACAAATCTCAAAACAAAAAGATTGCATTTTAAATGGATAATTTCTTTGAAAAAAGTTTGTTTGAGTGTGTTCTTAATGACTAATGAGCCTTTTAAATAGACTAATATGATTGCATGTGTTTTGCTTTCAACTCCAAGTGCAACCAGACAAGTAAGAATTGAAGTGAAGTAGTCATGTCAATCAACACTTCAAACTCATTCTTCCAATGGTTTGTGATCAATACAATTCTTTATTATTAGCTGCAGACAGCTCCCAGTGGTCTGAATTTGCTTCAATGCCAAAATTCATTTATTGTAAGGGGAATTTATAAACAAACACAAGACTTTGAATAGTGAGATCTAGGCTACATTGGGGAATGAATGATTGACAGTTAGCTGCACATTCAAGTCAGCGCAAGTAAGCCATGAGAGAATCCACAAAAACAAAAACACTGCTTGATTTGTTGAACATTCTTGATCAAAATGTATGCCTTACTTTTGCCTAATAATCCAAATGTGCTGTTGAAGTAGTAATACCTCCGAGCTCTCCCCATCTGTCACCTGTCAGTTTTCAGTTTGTCCAAACCAAACCGATCCAGGGTTGGTTTGGAGCGTTTGGAGGCTAGTGCTGGGTGGGAGCAGTAAAACCCTGGTATAAAATGTGCTAATCAATGGCAGCTGCAGAGGGAGAGTGATTCATCCCCTTTGAAATCATTTTCACGTCTCGCGCTCGCTTCTTTTCTCAAAACCAATCCACAGCCCATGGGAACTTTCAAGGAATCTGCAGCTAACTGGGGATCACCCGCTCACCGAGGCCAGTTAGTCATCAAAGTTCAGCTGATATTTGCACTCCATATATTAAATGACTCCTCACAAAAAGGTCAAGTATCAAAGGATGGAAAGATATTGGCCAGTTCCATGTCACGTAATATACCAGAGCCTTTGGAGTTAAGCCATTCATTTCACACAAATCTCAGAACTCCACGACACGACCTAGATAACAAAGAAAGTGGGAAAGAAATACATATCTGAATATCCATAAATTGTCAGACTTAGTTTTGTAGCTAATATTAAGCATACTAGTGATTTCTTGTTTGTATATTATGAAGGTCTTGGGTTCAATTCAGGCTGCTGTTTGGTAGGTTCAAGGTTCCATTAAAAACCTGTACAATAGGCTCCACCCTTTCTCATCCTTTTGGCTACGTTCACTCTCCAGATCGAATTCTCAATTCCGATTTTTTCATTAATTCCTGTGGTCGTTCCATTACACAAAACATGTGACTCTGGTGTGAACGGGATGCGGCCCCAAAAGTGACCCGCCTGCGCAGTAAAAAGCACCACGTCACATGAACAGTGTGTAACTACACAGCCAAGAAACGTTTGTGTCTATTTCAGGCTGTTTTGTGCAAAAACTGAGCCACAAAGACCAAATACTATCAGTGAAAAGTGGTGCTAATAAGCTAGCGCAGATTATCGTTTCATTCCAAAAAAAAGTCAGAATAGGGATTATGCACTAACGTTTTTTCCGGTCTCAAATAGACAGAGGCTGTTACATCCTGTGATGTGGTTGCCATTGACACAGTTGTTTACTCCAAATGCGATGGACATCAAACGAAGTATTTTGGGCAAGTCCTGAAGTTGTTTTCATAAGGAAAAGTTGTAAAAGTGAGCTACGAACTACGCGAACAGAAGTCCGCGCACATACCGAGACTTACTGTGCTCATGGGCCCGGGCAGAGGCCTGTGGGTCGGGGGCGATCACTTTTGTCTCTCTGAAAGTCTGGCAACCGCGAGCGGTGCGTGTGTTCACTTCTTCCCGACCCACAGCGCCTCTACCCGGACTCATGAGCACGACGAGTCTTGGTATGTGCTCGGAGCTTCGCGTAGTTCGCAGTTCGCGCAGACTTTTACAACTTTTCCTTATAAAAACCTAAAAGCTGCTTGTTGCTGTGACCGTCGTGCAACAAAAGATGATAAAAGAGTACGTTTTTGGAGTAAACAACTGTGTCACTATGGAAACCACGCACCGGATGTAACGACCAGGTCTATTTGAGCCCGGAAGACGTTAATGCATAACCCCTATTGTGCTGGTCACCGTGCCATGAAAACACTGGATACAGGTCACATATAGGCAAAAAAAAATTGGAATTGACCTGCAGTGTGAACGTGGCCTTGGATCTCATTTAGAATGTCTACTTTGAAGGAATAGGTTTTGTCTGTGTTCTGAGATAAACAGGTTATAAATAGCATAAGTAACAAAACGGGATAGATTTACATATTAGGTGATTTTTTTTACAAGACAAAAACTAAAATAACTCTTGACTGCACCTGTCCCATCTGTTGTTGTTAGCATTTGGGGCTAACTGTTGCTAACATACCCCTGTGCATTGCTCCAATAACTGAAAAAGCTTAAAACACATTGTGATAAACAATGTGAAGGAATTTTAAGGAAGCAAATTTCGAGCATAGCACTTTTAATGAGGGATAATTTCCAGACATTGTCCAAGTGAATATTTGAAAATTAGCAAATTCAATAAATACCACTGGGTACAGAAATAACACAGCAACTACAAAAAACCAAAACAAAACATTTTTGCAGCAATTTAAGGAGACAGTTCGTTGCTCCTCTTTGGAAACTTCATTATGTCTACTTCTTAGTTTTAATTTTCTTTATTCTGGCCAGGTCTGAGAGTATTCTTTAAGAGACAAGTCACAACAAGAAAAAGGGCTGTTATAGTCTCTTGCTTGTCCAACCATGAAATAAAACTATAAACCCATAAAAATCATATAAACTTACCCAAAACAGTCAAATTTGGATGTACAACACACATATTTTAGTCAAGTTTGATTTTTTTCTACTTTCTTCTGAGAACCCTATTTATTTTCCAATAACGACCCTCTTCAATTGCAAAATGCGATGTTCAAATCCCAGCTGGTGCAAACACAATAAACAAACACTAACAAATGACTACCTTACCAAAACACTTTGAATTACCACCAAAATCTCCGACTGCGATAGCACTACAGGGGCCTATATGCAGTGTTTAAAGTGGATTAATGCACGCAGACAGATGCAGTCCCACATAGAGAGAGAAGCGGTGTCGACAGCAGAGACAATTCCATTTACAGTTGTAGCGTTCTCCTCTATGCCTCACTTCTAATGCACTCATTAGTGTTCTTGTGCTGAATCTCCTGCCCCCGGAGACACGATGGTGGGTGAGAGAAGTGCGCCGTGTGTTTACTGCGAGCACACTTCAAAGGGCCCCTACTACGTAAAGGGAGAGTCCTGTGAGAGCGCGCTGATTGCTTACCCATCATGCACCGCTGCCTTTTGGACACCACCACGTTGCCGTTGAATATATATGCGCACACAGAGACACGGCCAACACGCGGGAGCAAAGCAGCGCTATCTGTCATAGAGACTAGAGCCAGAAAAAGCTTATTTGCTCCCATTCCAGGTGTGCAAAAGGGGATCAAAAGGGTGAGGAAAATCTCGCCTTCCGAAAAAGTCGAAGCGTGGACGGGCTAACACGGGTCTTCGCCGGTTTGCAAGTGGAATTTTATGCAGTGAAAACGACTGAGCCAGCAGATTCTTTTTTGTCTTGAAATGTATTCCAGTGTGAGAGCAACATATGGCTGGAACATGCCACGTAAGCTGTACACGGAGAGAGAACAGGCAGAAATCTTGCTGAAACACAACTGCTTATTGATAATCTAATGTAGATGGCAAACGATGTGATCATCCAGGTTAATAGATGTACAAGCATGCTGCTGCTTGGATAACATGCTTACGTCCAATTAAACTCTATCCAGTGATTGAAGAAGACAGCTTTTCAAAGCCAGGGCACAATTTTGCAGAAAAGTCTAGACAACTTTCAAGGCTTCATCGATTCTATTATTCTATGTAGTAGACTATAGACTGACATTTGTCCTTACGTATACCTGAAGTGAACAGCATTAATTGTGGGCAAACCGACTTCCTAAAGAACTTTTATAGAGCTGGAGTTGAATACTTTAGCTTCCAGGTGGCTGTAAAATAATGTTGTAGATCATTTCAATTACATAAGTTAAGAAGCAAATAATAATCTGTCTTTCATCTTTGCAGAAAAAAACAGACTAAGCTTATTGGAAATAGTTTTTTTCAGATCCTAAACAAGTTTGGCCATGACGATACAGTCTTTTAGAATGCTTGAAATAGTTGATCCAATAGGGATGTTTGTCGTCTCGTCATGCGTTCATGACGTGATGCTTTGGTTGGCAAAATATTTAAAACTTAACTGACGCACACTGAACAAACACAAAAAGACAATGATTTTACTGTGTTTGTTCACAGGTTTGATAAGAGCAAACCAAAGAGCTTCTGTTGTGTTCCTAAAAAGCCTACACCAAGAAAGCAATAAGGCCCCAATGAAAAAAACAATGGAAGCTAGTTTTGGTTCTGCCAGCCAGTGAGTGGCCACGCCCATATTTTGAAGTACGTCGGCTTGACAAACATCCATTTACATAATATTAACATCAAAATCCCATCAGCAATTGCCCTAAAGTTGTTTTTTTATTCTAAAAAAAAGAAAAACATATTGTTCTTGAATTGATTCCAGTATTGTAGACCTTACCAATATGTTCTCATGGAATATACCACAAAATATAAATGTAAATATTGTGTTTTGTCAACACATTTTCCTTTTGAAAATGCTTTGACAACATGACATTTTCCTTGCACCTTTTAGACCTTACAGCCATAGGTGGAAGTTTTATTTTAGTGTAGCAAGTAAGTTCGAGTCTGATAAAAAAAAAAAAAAGGCTTAGTTTAGGTCTTTGACTTGGAGTTGGTTAAGATGTATGTTTGATATAAACATGCATTTCCATGAGACCAAGTTGCCCTAACCCAGTGTTCTATGACTTTACAAACCAACAACATCATAATAACAATGCCTAAAATCTAGATATATGAGCACACATAAAAAACATGTTAACCTCCATTGCTAGCAGCATTTATCCTCACAGGTGGCCCTCCAGACATAACCCTTACTCATGGCATGACCCTGTGACACGTGTTTGTCACTTCTAATGCGTCCACACACTCCAACATGGCGCCGCTATCAGAGCCAGCGTCTTTGCCTGATCATGAGTGCAGCGAGCCCGGAGAGAGCGCCGCGTCCATGACATGACACAAACAAATGGTGGAGGGCCCGCGGGGCACTTGGCTAAAGGTGATGGCGACAGAAGCCTTAAGTCGGGTTAAACAGGGTCCGGCCTTGTCCCACTGACAGCACACTGATAGGCGTGCGCTGGCAGCATTTGTCACAGGTGCTCCCGATCTGTCCCTCAGCACGAAGCAGAGCCACACGATTTATGTATAGGAAGAGAAATATGTGTGCAGAGAGGCGCTTTGTTCAAGTAGAAGAGACAGAGATCAGAAGTGTACTTGTTTACAGGTATTGAACTTTTGAAGACAAGTAGATCATTATCTTATTCTGTTCAAAATGATGATCTAATGCGGCTTAATAACAGAAAGGAGACAAATGACTTTCTGTTCTAAACTGCAGAAATAATTCACTGCCTCTCTTTGTTGTAGCATTTTAAAACTAAATAGTGAGATTTTCTGTTTTTATAAAAAGTAGCTACAGGTCCTTTTAGAATGCTACATGTAGCACTCATATTATTTTCTCAAATAATTGCAAGTACGTGGGAGACAAAGAAGCAATTTTGGAGCAGTTATGCAACAAATCGGGACTGCAACTAATGATTCGTTTGCAAATCGCTTAGTTGGGCGATTATTCTGTTAATTGAATATTTGTTTGGAACGCAAAGTCACCTTATGTCCCAATTGCAAAATTAGATTTTTGTGTATTTTCAGTCGTAATTTGCCTATAGCAGACCAAACAATCTAAACTAATCAATATTTGATTAGTTGAGATTGTTTGATTAACCTCTTAAGGCCCAACACCAATACAGGACAATACAGAACTAACTCAAACATTCTTGAGTCAATCAAAATCTAACTTCATAAGTTAATGATAAGTGAACACTGTTCCAACATTAGAAGCTCATTAAAGTTTACTTTGCATGATACGACTCCTTAAAATGGCTTGGTCCATTAATAAGCAACTGCCGCTGGGTTTCTGCCAAATTACAGACTAGACTTAATTTCAGAAGGTCATATGTCACTGATTTTTCTCATCAATAATCACAAATCACCTACATCAGTGTCGATCTTTACCATCTTTTCAACCTCTACTGTGAATTCCAAGTAGATTTTTATGGCCAGTATAAATATATCTGCCAAAGAACTCAGCAAAACTACATTTCCAGCTTGTTCATTCATCCGCTGGTTGTTTATCCAACTTATACAAGACACAATATCAATTCCAAACCCGAAAATAACGAGTTGCTGAAGTTCTCGCTCACTTTCTTCCTATCTGTTAAAAACTACCATCACCAGAATGCAATAAACCACAGCCCAACAGACACAACCTCAGGGAACCATTTCCGACTTAATGAAACGTTTGAATTCTCCATGTGTCAGCTGTACGTTGATTAAAATTTGGAAGACCACCATTTCGCGAAACAACACCGACAGAAGTCCCTCGCCGATCCATTTCCCAACTTGAGCGTTTTGAGCCGATCATAAAGCTGCCGTGAAATTTCCGAGCGCAACCCACGCAACATATTGCAAGAGTTTTACGGCCGCGGAAGAGCAGAGATGATCCGTGGAGTAGTAGTGGTGGTGGTGGTCTGCCTGTTGTTAGCCGTGATGAGGAAAAGTGTGAGGGTTCAGACAGACAATAGACAGCTGTGTGTGGAAGACTGCGCTTTGATTGCCGTTCTCTGTGGAAGCGTGTCCGTTTGACCGCTGTGTGGGAAGAAGAGCGTTCAAGCTGTGTGCGCAAAGATGAGAAGGAGCAAAGAGTAAAGGCTGTGTAGGTAAATTCTGATTGGCGAAAGAAAAAAAAAGAAGTTGAGGTAAGATTTTTAACAAAGTAGGTCAAGGGTATTCAACTTATTTTTCCAGAGGGCCAGATTGTACAGAGGATCAAAGTTTCTGAGCCAGGTGGTTGCACATGAGGTTGTCTCAAATATTCACAGGACTAGAGTTGTTTCTAGTGATAATAAGTCTATTTTATTGCTTTACAAAATGTCAAATTTAGTGTTAAACCACATAACCAAATATGAATTGGGAAAATCTCTGCGTTAAACCAAATCTAAGCAAGGACTGAAATATAAACTATAAAAGTGGCCATCTTAAATTGGCTAATGAGTGAATAAATGTCAAAAATAGGTCATATTGATCTTTGTTTGAGCATATTTTAACTGCCGTAAAACAAGACTTGACAATAAGTCAAGAGCAAAGTAGATTTTTTTTGGCTAAGAATATGAAAAATACAACAAAAATGCAACTGGGAATGAAAGAAGAAAAATACACTACAATCACTGGCAAATCTTTTGTTTTCAGACAATGCTTATTGACATTGGGAAATGTAGGTGTTTCTTGAGCAATAACCCAAGTGTATTGACCCTATTTTGTCCCGCCCACTTTTCGAGGAATTGTACTTCCTGTTTAGCTGCATTTAGTCTGTAGACTTCAGACGATAATTTTATTTTAACTGTCATTACATATGTTTGAAATCGCCCCACAAGACAGACAGACAAACATGTAAACTACCATAACAGAGCTCAACAGGAAGTGCAAATCCTAGAAAAGTGGGCGGGACAAAATAGGGTCAATAGAGGACAGAATCAGATCTTTGGAGGGCTGATGTGGCACAGTGCAAAGTAGTGTGTTAGCTTTACTTTAGAGGTACACGCTGGAACTTTTTAACTAAAAATACATTTAAAAGTATATTTTCTGGTTTAGATGTCTTTGAGACATAAATAAAACAATACAAATCCATGACTTTATTCTGAGCGAGATTGATGGCTACAAAATGAAATGTTATATGCCAAAAGTTGTTTTCTTAGCATGAAGCTATAGCGTGAAACAACTATCTCCAAAATGAATGTTGTAAAGAATGATTATATCTTTCTGTTTCTATTGAATTGTGCATTTGACTTTTTACCTCCAGAAAGTTACACGGTGCACTTTTAAACAAATTCAGACACAAGTATATTATATCTTTTGGCAGCTAACATGGTTTTTGTTTTTGGGAGTCACATGTGCTAACTGTTGTTATTTCAGTGATCATAATTAAAGAAGAAGTGTGTCGTTATGATCAACTCCACAAATAACCAGCCAATTGAATATGTTTATTTGCATGATGCACACGAAACAAAGGAGCTGATTGGCCGTCAGTTATTTAGACCAAAATCTAACTTCACTCACCTCACATAATTTTCAGAACTACTGAATACTGTTGCCATTCTTTTCTATCAGAAAAGTAAAAGTATGGACTCACTTATGAACTGAAAGAACTAAAAGACTGAAAAAGTGCCAGACCTTGGTGTATTGTTAATGTAGATACACACTCAATACTCTACATCCTGTGAGTCATCGGTTATAATGATCAAAAGAAACAAAGAAAAAAGGAAAGCAAATCAGTTATAGTCCTTGAAAGATTATTTGCAAGAGAGAAAAAAAGAAAAGTCGTCTCTTTTGACCAAATCTACTCAACTTTATGCAGTTTGAACTTTCTTTTTTATTAGAAATATGAAGGTGATCCTCCTCTTCCAGGCTTTTTAACTAGCTACTTTTTGCTCTTTACATGTGTTGGCACCAATAATAGTTAAAAAAAAGCTGAAAAGAGTTATTTGAATGTTTTGAAAAAGTCTGTAATAACAAAAGTCTTTTCAAATAACTCAGTCACTGGCACATAACAATTAGGCCCTGTAATGTCCACAGTTGTGACATTTTGGCCGTCTGGCTCCCCATGTGTCTGAGTCAGCAGCATCCTAAAGGCATGGAGCCAAAAGCTTTCCTCTGCGGATCACAACACAGACAGTATGACAGCACAGATCAGCCGCTAGACTTGTTTTGACAAAAAGGCCTTTTCATATCAAGGTCACTGTCTAAATCTGACCTCCGCCACCCCGCTGGAATTCTTTATCGGACATAAAAGGAAACGCAAACATTACGTTTTCAGATTGAAATGTATCTGGTCCACTTTAAAGGTCCTGTATTTTACTCATG
The DNA here is from genome assembly GCA_038363315.1 of Mugilogobius chulae. Taxonomy (NCBI): domain Eukaryota; kingdom Metazoa; phylum Chordata; class Actinopteri; order Gobiiformes; family Gobiidae; genus Mugilogobius; species Mugilogobius chulae. The sequence goes on along the minus strand of CM076401.1, from coordinate 32,205,799 downwards.
TGAGTTTTTTTTTTTTACCATGTTCGAATGTTACATTACCATAAACACACACAGAGTTATCTTATCTTTTATCACATATCTTTGGAAATTTGGCATATCCAAAGCTAAAAATGCTCTGTTTCACCTAGTGATGTAATTAGGTAGTTTCAATTCAACTGTATATTGCAAGAAAATGCTCTTAATAATCTTAAGAAATAATCTTACGAGACATAATTTAGTTTTACCTTAGTTTAGATGTGATTTCTACATTTCTAATTATTTTGGCTTTACTGGTAGAGAACATTCATAAAATAAGTATTTTCAAATTATTACAATAAAATAATTTTCGTTCTCACACAGATATCTTGTTAATGTATCTATTCAGGTGGAAATTAGTCCGCAATATCCTGACTATGGCTAATAATGTTCTCTTTGTTTACCAAAGTCAACTAAGTCCATGTATTGTTGTTAGCAGTGTGGCTAACTCCCGTTAGCATACTGGCCCGCCTTGCTCCTAACAGCTGTGACAGGCAACAAGTAAGTGAATAAAACATGTGGACTGACAGAGGAAGTTTAAAGGTTGTATGGAGGATTTCAAAAATTGTTTGTTGTCATCTTGGTCAAACAGTGTAATTTGTACAGCCTTGACTTAGCAAAAAAAGATATAAAATAATAAACTTAAAAAAAAAAAAAAAATAAATAAAAAAGTAATAACAAATGAGCTAAAAAAAAAAAAAAAAAAAAAAAAAAAAAAAAAAAAAAAAAAAAAAAAAAAAAAAAGGCTAAAAACAATAGCTGTAGCATCCTCAGCTTCCTGAGCTCTAACTGTTTAAATGATACTGATGGTAATAATAATGCTTGACAGAGTTTAAAACTCATTAGAACACTTCTTATATTCATAACAGAAACCAGTTTTTTTTTTTATTTCAATATGAGAACTCAACCAAATATACAGAAAGTATGAATAAAACGAAAAGTTACGTTTTAGATGAGGAAACAACAGCACATATATATAGGCCTTAAGTGCGTATGACACGTTTTTATCTTTTTCTTATTTAAATTTACCTGTTGTATAAATAAATAATAGTTTTAGGTTAATTAAGAACAAGCTTGTGAAGAAGGCCAGGGAGACATGGATATTTTCAATTTTCTCAAAAGAAAACAGATTTTATGGGTCTGTAAACGCACATTTAACAAAAAAGTGATTCTAGCATACTTTTATGGCTAAAGTAAAAAAAAAAAAAGAAAAATGTTGTATTGCATTGCTAGACAAATAAACCCTCTCTTATTACTATCCTACATGTTATTATATAATTATTAGGAGCTCATTTCTCCTGCGCTAATTTGTCATCACAACTCGAACGCACCAAGATAGAACGAGACAGATAATTTATCCTGATTCATTGATTGTAATTTGTTGTGTAATTATGATAATAAAGCACCAGGAGGGACACAACAAGATCAGACACTTTACTGAGTTGAATGCGCAGACTTATTAAATCAACAATGTGTGAAACTATAGCCTCGCCAGTGACTTTTTTTCTATGAAGAAGTTGAACAAAAGTCATTCCATCCCAAATGTTAAAAGGATGTTATTAAGCTACAGTTTATATATTACACAGAAGGCAAGACTTGGAAACTTGCAGGAATAAAATTAAAAAAGAATTAAATTAGAACAGCTGGACTTACTTAAATTAACAGCCATCGTTTCACTTCCAACCAGGTAGTTACCTCAGGGCTACATCTGAGTCCTGTTGGAGCGTGAGCTAATCATTTCACTTTATAATATCTAATCCAAACCAGACACCAATTACTCCTGTGTCTGTACCCGATTTTTTAAACTGAAGCGACTTAAAAATCAGTTTTGCAGCAGTACAGATGAAGTGTCAAAGCATCTATTAGGGTGAAAATTGGTTTGCAGTTTTCCATCTGTGTCTAATAATAGAGTATTTTGTTAAAGTCAGAAGTCTGCTTGTTGTTGTTAGCAGGCTGCGTCATTAGATGTGCCTTGACCGCTTCTGAAATCATGAACTCATTGTGGTGAATAATTATGAGGCTCAGAATGCATTTGATAAGTGAGTGTTGTAAAAATACTGAAATGAAATCGTTTTGTTTGTAAGCAGGTAGGCAATTAGTCAGTTTATAGACTTACTGCTCTGTCTCCTGGGAGACACTTACAACATGCAAATGCCAGGCAGTCATGTCACCATTCAGAACATACTGTACTGTACACGCTATCATAACCTTGTTGAAGAGCAATAACACATGTTCTATATTTTCTATCAAATACCACATGATAGTATGTTTGTCTTGCAACGTTAAAGGCATGTATCTGATATTCATCATTTTAAAACTGCAATAAACAGACACTGACCTTTAAAGCACTATGAATTTCGTTTTCATGAGAGTTCTGAAGGAGCCTATTGTATATATTTTCAGTGGTACAGGGAAACTGGATTACCTGAGAAAATGTGCACAAACAAGAGAAGAATGAAACTCCGCATAGAGAAGCCATGTGCCATGCTGGAGTTGAACCCAAGACCTTCTTTGTATGAAGCTAGTTTGCTAATCACTGTGCAGCCATAACAGCAACTTATTCCACTTTTTTGGCTATTATATTTTCTTGTTTGATTGCATGTTTCTATTTCCTGGCCTCGCTAAGGTGTTTGTTGCAACATTGTAATTTCCCCATTGTGGGACAAACAAAAGATACCTTATCTTATTGAAGCCACTGTTTTGTTCATTTACCAAATGCATTTTGAGCCTGCAAATGGAAACATTTTGCTTAGATGTACTTATTGCTCAAAAGCTTTGAAAAGGTTCAACATTGCTGATGTCATTATTCTACGTAATTTGATTCTAAATGTATAATGGGTACGCCAAATGCCATTGTAAAAATGTAAAAGTAGCACGTATAGTTCTAGAGATGGGTTGGTTCACCACAATGAGTTTAGAAGCATTTTTCACATCATCAGAAGCAAGACCAAATGTCGCTGCCACAAAAAGACTAACAAGAAGTACAATGCTAACAACAATAACAACAATCATGCTTCCCGAGCTGGTGGATGGGACACCGCAACTTCCATACTTTGACAACTTATCTGAATAACTGATTTTAAGTTGTGCATTAAACAGAGGGGGTAAGTAATAAGTATTTTAATTCAAGTACTGTACTTTAATTTATTTTTAGTTTCTGTACTTTACTTGAGTATTAAAAAATATGTCAGCTTTTTACTTTTACTTCTTACATTTTTAAGAAATATCTGTACTTTCTACTCCCTACATTTTAAAAACAAGTTAGTTACTTTTTAAGTCCACAAACTTTTTTTTTCCCCTCAAAGCCAGTGCACAGCTGCTTGCTATCATATATCAACATTTTTTTGTATAAGCAAGTTAAAATTCTATATACTATCAATATACTATTCACCACACAACTAAAAACTCAATTTTATCACAGTTATTGCACGTTTTCAAGCCATTTCACACCACAACGCACCTAAAATCAACTTTGTATTTTAACTTTTTTTACTTAAGTAAATTGCCAGTGTGTACTTTTGGATTTTTACTTAAGTAAACTAGTTTCAGAAGGACTTTTACTGTAACTGTACTTTTACTTGAGTACTAAACTTCAGTACTTTTGCCATCTCTGGCATTAAACCTTAAAATCAGTGCCTGTAAAAACTATGAAAAAACAAACAAACTAGAATTACACTAGTTTAAACACATTATTGGTTAAGTACAAACTTGCAAGCTGTCCATAAGCTTGGCTTGGTAAGAGAATGGTTTTAATACCTTACGACTCGATTGTGTTGTGAAGTCTGAACCAGATTTCTGCACATGCGGTTTGGTGTCTCTGCTCTCCTCTAGCCTCTTCTGCCCTGCCATTGTCTCCTTCACAGACAGAGCACGAGAACACATTCAAATCTTCCACATGCATAATTAATGAGAAAGGTCACTTAAGTGCCTTTGCCACAACCGCAGCATTAAATTTAGATCTCGGATTTGGGGGCCGCAGTATAAAATGAGACATGGATTGGAGCTTAGCGGAGTTTAGCAGGGATACCTGTGGCGGCGCTGGTGGTACTGCTCATTATTAATAATTCAGGAGTGTTTACTGAAGCTGCAGAGAGAGAAAGGCGGAGGGAGCAAATGAAATGTAAACAGCTAAAGTACACACGGAGCTGGCACTAAGTCCACACAGTTTACATTTGTGTGTGAACATGATGAGGACAGACTGACGAGGCTTTATTGATTCAGATCTTAAGATATAGGAGAAACAGGACATTTGCATTATTGAGTCCATATGGGGTCAACTGAAAATGTGACCTTTTCGCTGATTCACTTCCCTCGGCTGCTGTTCCACATTATTTTTAAATATGTACATGTATGTTGTATTGTTCACTATGCACTATAACTTCTATGATGAGAGGTCCGCTTCATGCCTGCAGATTGATTTTTTTCTTGTGTTTCTCTGCTTTTGTCAACGAAAATGGTACTGCTTTAGCTGGGTTCCACAGTCAGAGGTAGCAAAAGATTACTACTCAAAATACAAAAGTAAAAGTACAGCTGGAACTCCTTCACCTGAGTAAAAGCACAAAAGTATAATTGTCTAAATGTATTAAGTAAAAATCAGTCACTGCTCAACAACAACAACAACAACAATAATAGCAAATGTAGACTTTAAAGGTGCACGGTGCAACCTTCTGGAGATGAAAGTTAATTGCACAATTAAATAATAAACAGTTAAAACCACACGTTGGGACATTCTCAATGGTAATAAATAGGTTTTATGAAATAACATGAAAAAATACAGCTAAAATAACAGCTTTTCAATGGGAACATACAAAAAGAGGCCCTATACAAGGCCAAATAACATTCATTTGTGGCCATGCAAGCTCATTTAAGTTGAAAACACACATTTGTTATGTAGGCCTATTTATTGCAACAAAGATAAATACTTGTGTTTGCTTCAGTTGAATTTTGGTCAAAAAGTTACACAGTGCACCTTGAAGGAAATATATTGTGTCAAATATGATTACAAAGACATGAATATAGCGATCCTACGGCTCAAGTTTGTAAATACAGTATATACAACAAAGCTAGTGATAGTTGTGAGCAAAATGCTAATGTGATGCTAGCGCTAGCGGGGCATTTTCACAACTAAAGAACATCAACAACCTCCATTTAAACTTTGTCCTGACTCGACTTAATTATTTTTGCCAAAAATACACTTTATTCACCAGAAGACATTTTTAAAGAGGTAATCAATTCAGTTTCCCATAGAACTTTGTTTTAGACTTTCCCCCACAGCTGGCCACACTCCCAAATATGACATGTTGCTGACTGCAAAAATTACAATTACATTTAGTTGAAACCTGTGATAAATAGTTAACTAAGAAAAATAATTGATGACTAACAACACAGCTGGTCTGCACTGGCTTCAAGAGAAGAGAAAAATGTGAAAAATGTCAGAAGTAAACGTAAAAAGTCATAATTTTTAATACTCAAGTAAATTAGGCCTACATAGATACTCAAAAAACTACTACAGTATTTGAGTAACAAATACTAGTCACTTGTCCTTTGTCCACATTATGGGATTGTATGGTAATAAAATGGTCTACAATTAGGGGCTTTTCTACTGATAGAAACCATCATTTTTTATTGTAGCAATTTGGAGAACAATAAGTTTTTATAATTTAATGATGTCAGATTGGTTCTCTTTTACAGTGGATGAAGACAAACATCGGAGACAATGGGCTCTTTGAACACGGGATTTTCAGACAGCACAACCTCAATCTGTGCTGTGATTGGCTCTGCAGGCAGCACACAAGTGGCCCATGATCACACAATACAACACTTTCAGGCCTCATACATACAAATCTGCACAAGAAAATAATGTCTTACTTTAGAGAGCACCAACAATGTCCCAGAAAAGCACATTCTACAAAATTGTATTGAAGCAGAAAATGTATGTTCAACTGCAAATCAAATGAGACAAAATGGTGTGTTTTGCTGACTACATTTGTCTTATAAACAGGGCCTTAAGTGGAGCTCCACCTGCTTGTCAAGTGGCCCACTGAAAATGTTGCATAATGCGCCTTTAAATTATTCATGTGTGTATGTTCAAAATGTGCAGCAATGCATTCAGTAACTGTACAATGTTTACGTGACAAAAATACATGAGAAATGAGCATGGTGGATACAAATGGGTTTGTTTTGTTCAGTTATTGTTACTAATTCTACTAAAACATAGTATTTCACCATTATCTAGAAAAAAGCAATATATAGATATTCCAAAAGTCATTTTCAATATGATGGAAATAGTTCAAGCCCAAGATTTTACACCTCACATTCAGAGCCGTCATACCTTATTATCATTCCACTGGTTTGGTTTCTGTGAAGATCTTTTGAGACTATTGTAAACGGAGGAAGATTGTAACTTATTTTCAAAAAGTGTTCTTTAATTAAAGGAGCATTGTGTAACTTTTGACCAAAAATAGATGAACAAAAGCAGGGTTTTGTCATGTAGATGCTTTTGATGAATACACAATCTTTCATGGAAGATTTTCTTTAGTTATATTATGACATAGCACACAATTATCATTCTTAACTATGTTCAAAGTATGTTAACTTTCTATTTCTACTCAATTGCACAGTTGACTTTTCAGCTCCGTAAAGTTACACAGTGCAACTTCAAACATAATAGGGTTTAAATATCAATGAACAGCACCATCAGGATTATATCTTTTATCAGTCACCCTATCAATATAACCAAGAACAGTACAAACAATCAAAATGATGCATTGGACATTTAAAGATGACATTTAAAGATGCTCATTTTGCATCAGTCAGTGATACACACACTCCTTGGTATTAAGCCACTACTGTAGCCACAACTGCTTGGCTTACAAACGTACAAACGCAGGCTACCATTCTGTGTCATCAACTCGACCCACAATACCATTCACCTGGACATCTGACCCATCCAAATTCTGCCAGAACCAATCAGCTTAGCGTCTGAGGTCTGACGAGATCAGGTTACCAAATGTAGTGTGAATACCAGCAAAGTATAAGTATAATCAGCCCAGTCTCCCAAAAAAAACATAGATATGTATAGAACAAATGTCAAAAACTTCCAAAAGCACGTTTTCATCCCTTTTTAAACGTCAATATGCTACAAAAGCCAAAACAAACATAAAAAAAAAAAAACCACAAAATTTGGTTGAAGCGATATTTTCTTTAGATTTAACTGGTAAATCTTAAACTACCCCAAGCCAGTCTTAAATTTACCAATTTTAGTAACTAGAAGCCTAGACTTACCCTTTAAACCCAAAGAAAACGTGGTGGTTATTTTACGTTTGTTTGTATCTACATTTTCTTCAGAGACTGTTTTGGACTAAACAGTACAACAACATTTATTATTACCTCCTAAAAACGACACCAAATTAATAAAGCAGAGTCAGTGAACCAGTACCAACTGTGAAAACATCGTGACAACCCAACATTTTGTCCCGGTACTAGAAAAGCATCCTCTCCCCCCTCCCCCCCATCCGGGCCTGTCCTGTCACTGAAGATGTTACACGGCGTAAATGAAGGCACAATTAGGGAGTGCTGTACCTCTCACTCTCCCTGACACTTTCTGCTGGCCAAGCACAATCCCACTCTACCCCCAGGATTACATTTTATGCCGTCGCTTTAAATATAGTTCTTAATAAAATGGCAGATGGACCGGTAAACGACAAGATTGGAGCAGGTTTGCTCGCAGTCATGCGGAGGTTGCCGGGTGCACATAGCATGTCAAATGTGTCCCGTTTGATAAATGGAGTTTTTAATAAATTGGGTTTATATAGAAAATGTACATACGCTGATTGGAGCTCTAAATAACGCTGAGTGCCCGGACGTTAAGTTGAGGCTAATAAATATGTGCTCTGTTTAAATTAGTTGTTACTAAAGCAATGTTTAGGCCATATACACAAACATTTAGGTGAATAATATTTAATACTGATGAAGACAGCTACATTTTATATGGCAAAAGACATTGGGCAAAGGTCTAAAACATTGGAAATTATATTGTTTTTGGAGGAAATATTGAAAACAGAAGGCTAAAAAGGTCTTTAAATCTTAAATGTAAGTCTTTATACTGGCACATACGACAATTATTATTATTTTTAATCATGTGGATAGACCCATTAGTCTGAAAATGTCACCATAAAATTCTGACTTGCATCTTGTTCAGTTATGACATTCCTTTTTGTGTTTTAAAAAGCAGTGGAAAAAGAGAATACACTTAACTCGTTATTTTAGTTCTTTCTCCCCCCTCACCATAGATCAGACCGCTTAATCTGTCCGAGCTGCTGAAGCCAGTGTGTTCAGTTCACACTCTGGTGCGCAGAGCTAAATGTGAATCTCACAGCTCTTAAGTGTGGCTTTTTTCATGAGAAACACTATTTACTGTAGCTTTAAATATAAGAGCCTGTAAAGCCTGAGGTAAGTTACTTAAATGGAGCTGGTGTGTCATAAGGTGAAAATAAGTTATAAAAGATGCAAAAATCAACTACTGAAATTGTAAGTACATGTGTCCACAGGATAATCGTGACCATGTGCAATAAAAGATTTCTTATTGTGGGAGCTGACAGGGACTACAATTAGAAGCACAGTCAGAAATTAGTATTTTGTTGCATATAGAACAGAACAGAACAGAAAAATGTACCTTGAGTACAACAAAATTACATTTGGAGTGAGCCACCGGGCCGCTGCACCTTTTGTGCGCCACCACTCACTCTTCCAAACATATTTCATGTTTGAAATATTGGAATTGTGAGTTTTGGTTTTTGTAAGCCAACTTACAAAAAACAAACCAATAAACAAACAAAAAATACTGTTGCTGTTCTTGATCTTTGTCAAACACGTGAACAAGAAAAATCTCCACTGTAGATGGGACCATATATCTTTTATCTTTCATTTATTACATTTGACAAACTAAAAAAACTGCATTTAAACAATACTCATTTTAGCTGAACATCGACATTATAGGATTTTAAGATTTATCATTCCTTTTATTTTACTTCCAATACTTAGAATTATTTTCAGTGCAAAGAACACCTGAGATAAGAGATCCTTCTCTCTATTTACAATTGTGAACAGTGAAAATCAGCACAGCCAGGTCACTTTGACTTAACTTAACCTACATAGTCTAGACTGCAGCACTGAATTAAAAGTACACGTTAAAGTACTTCTATCACAAGTATATAGGTCAAAGTGAAAGTACAAAAAGTAAAAAGCTCAAATTGGTAAACATTTAGGCAGACATTATTTCAGCCTATTTTGCTCTTCCTAACCCAAAGGCACCATTTCTTGTCTAAAAGAAAGCTGCTTTTCAAGTCTTCTTCGACACGTGGTTTTCCATATGTAGTTTTGCTTCCTGGAGCTCTCACACCATCGCCGGGGGAACTCCTATGGTCTGCAGACGAAACACAAGATCAACAGTGCATCTTCAGCTTTCTGTGGGAACGCAGATACGGGGGAGGGAAGCGGAATGATTCAGCGACGGCAGTGTGCGAAGAGTGGCTTCCTGTCAGAGATCTTGATTAAAATTCCTGGGACCGAGAATACGGGGTGTGATGTACGGCGAGCAGGTGGCGTGCTTTTAATATGCATGAGACAGGACAGCGGCCGCATCTGCAGATTGGCAGTCAGTGAGCGCCCCTGTCCGCTCCCTCTGGCATATGGAGACACCGAGGGCCGCGCACCAGCTAAAAGTCCTAAAGCGCACACAATTAAAGGGTCTGTGACATAGATTGTATTAGAAAAGCAGTGTGTTGCAAAAAAGGAAAGAATGAATGATACTGACATTTTTAGGATAAGGAAGCATGTTATGTACACAAATGTAGAGCGTATTTATTCAACATGTGTTTTTATGTCGCTCAAATAAATTAAATCTTAATAACAGCCCCTTCACTGGAGAAAACTAGATATAAGACGAAATGTCAAAACAACAAATGCCCTTTTTTAACGCCAAAGTGTTATGAAAAGCCAAAACATAAAATAACCACGAATAATGGATAAATCAGTCCTAAACTTAACCATTGAAGCCTAAATTTACCCATTAAACCTAAAAAATGTCACTACATTGTTTCAAAAAAAAAAGTCCTGGGTACGTTGGACGAGAACCATTAAATAAAAAAAGAAAAACAAACTAACAATCAAATATTGCAATTTAATTTTGCGCATCCAATCTTCTCTAATGGAAACATGGCAACTGTTTTCTTGATTTTTGAAAAATGCACTTGTAAGACATGTTGAAAGTCATTTATTTTGCAAAACTACAAAGTAAATACCTTTTCTGATATTTAATGTTGATACAAGTTAAAACAAAAACGTTTTGGACAGACAGGTAGACGGAAAACTGGGAGCACACTGGGTCTTGGACCAGGTTTAGACTGGATCTCGGACAGCTCAGCAGATCCCATGACGCTACACTGCTTGGTAAAAATAATGATGGTGGATTGGATCTACTCTTCCAATATGAGATGGACTGTCTCACAATAGCACTTCAAACAGCTGCTCCCAAATGTACCAGGACTGATAAGAGTATGAGGACTGTCACTCCACTGCTTCAGAAGGCCACTTTCATGATGATGAAGATATTGTTTTTACACCTGTGGATATGTTAACTAGCACGCTAACAGTGCACGTTCTGGTTTTCAGAGCTAAACAAGCTGTACCCAACTACATGTAAAACAGGTACAGGCTACTTACAAAAGAATAGAATTCTGAACTTTGCATGTGTAGGCTTTCAGATATGAGTCAGAAGCTAAAAGAAGAGAGATTCTTACTCAGGTCAACATGTCCGAGGGAATGCTTAAAAATTATACTGTATTTTTATTGACAGGTTTGTCAATCTGGCTTGAAACTCAAATATGTCTTTTATAATTAACAATTAGTAAATTCGGAGCGAGAATTAACAACATAAACAACAGAAATGTGTTTTATGACCTCATTTCAACTTGAGCACTGTACGACTCAATTTGCCACTGATACTTCGCCCTTTAGATCAGTGGGACGCTGTCGTGGCTTTGGTCTCGCTCAAACAAGACAAGATGAAGGTAGCGCTTTGCAGCTGTATATTTTATTGATTTCCTACAAACAGAAGGGAAAGATCAGAAGAGCAGAGGATTACAAAAAAAAAAAAAAAAAACTGTACTGGACCAAGCCAGACCAAAGAAAGGGTGATTAAGACACATCCAAAACAGATGTGACTGATATGATAATGTCACCTGAAGCCCTGAAGTGGATTTTCATTCATTATGTCGCAACATAAACACACACATGTATTTTTGTTTTTAAATCAGAAAACCCATGTGCATGTGTGAGGAATGAAGGTATTCTAAATAAGTCTAAATAAATTAAATGGAGTGGTGTACATTTCAAACTTAAAAAAAATAATTATCAGAAGATGTGATTATTTAGCACTCACCAGACACTATTTGTTTAATAATTTGATCAGTCCTGGTGTAGAATGTGTCCTGTTTGTTGTCACTAAAGTATGTAGTGTGTGTAAGTGAGAGCTAAAGAAGGATAAATACATTATACACTGGTAGTGTTGGTAAGCCAGGTGTTTAGCCTCCCTGAGGCAGGCTCCAGGAGCTGAGGCCACCACACTGCACCTGCAGACTCACAGCAGACTCCATTCTATGGCCTGGAGGGCATCAGTGCACAATCCAAGATCCCACATGGCTACTGGCAACAAAATAATGTCTTATGGCCTATGGCAAAGTTGCATCACATCACGCAGGGACACTATGGCCACAGCTTTAAATGGAATGTGTGTTTAACATTTGAAGGGGCTGTACTTGATTTTTGCCTCCTAAAAAATATTAATAATACAGTTGTTTGATAGCAGTCCACATGTTTTTTCACTTAACACAGATATTTCATTGTAATTATTTCAGAAAGCCAAAGACTTTGGGAGTGTAAAGGATTATACAATTACATGTAAGCTGATCACTGCAAGCTAACTTTCTAACTCGTATATCTGCACTGGGGCCAAACTGTTTTAAGAGGGCTGTTGACACGGGATCAAACCATCAACCATCTGATCAGTAAACAAGCATCTCCACGCCCAGGCCAATGCTGCCTAAATGGAAAATATAATTAATCACAAGGTTGTCAAAGTTACTTAGCATGCATCACATGTAATTAATGCGTCAAACGTAATTAATATTTGTCAATAAGGAGGAATAGCTGAAGCTTAGCAGCACATGCCTTATGCAGAGGTTTACTGCTCCTGTCTGTGAGCATGTATCATCTGCACTTTGTAAATCCACTGTAGACAAGGCTTACATGGCTCCGCAATCAATAGTAACCTCTGTGTGTGAGCAAATGTTTTCTTTCAGATTAGTTATGGAGAGCTGCAGACACTCTAATGCTACATATGAAATTAAACTACTTTAAGACTGGGCTTTGGGTGAAGAGCAACGCAAATGATGAGAAAATTATAGATTCAAAAGTGTAGAAGTCATTTTCAAGTATCGCAAGATTGACTTTTAGAGCTGATCAAATGTTTCAGATGATCCGAAGTCAATATCAACCTTGTACTTTTGTTCCATTTATGTCAAATCAAGTTTTCGAGCATAATATGTCTTGTTCCGTCTTAGCTCTCTTCTCTGAAATATACTGATCAATCTACAACCTACTCACTCCAGTTCATATGCAAAAGGATGTTCTACAATTGATGTTTGGGTAAGTGCATGTTAAAGATGATATGCCAAAGCAGTGTCAAAAAGTTAATGCCTCAAATGTGTCTTTTTTAGTCTTATTTTGGTGTTGCTTTGTAGCTATAATAAGTGTATATATAAACATCCTATATAGTCCTGTTTCCCAAGCCAACCTGAAATAAATCACAGCAATATCAAGCGGGCTAAATGTACTAAATGGATTACATTAATGATAAATTGCAGGGAAACGCTCACCGGGGGACCACAGTTAATCCCAATTAAAAATCCCTCTAACTGTGCGCCTTGTGGACAAAGCAAAGCCCTAGTGAAATCAATTTTACCTGTTGCACTTTTGTTTTGTTTCCCCCATAATCCCACACGTGCAGACTCGCGTTCACGGAGGAGGTTTTCTGACAGTAGCGGCGCACTAAACGCAGGTGCACAGACAGCAGCGGCAGTACATGAGTGTGTTTGTGAATGGAGTAAGAACAGGATTACATGGCTTTCAGAGAGCTCACTCCCGACAGACAGGCGGCTCTGATCCAATCAGCCTGACACATGAGGAGAGGAGCTGCAGCACAGACACAGTACACGTAAATAAGCACAACCCTCATTTCACTGGATTGGGTAAATATACTGTTTTATATATGGGGCTTATGTCGAGGTGTCAGCGGCGGTATTAAAAGTAGTTATGAGATCATGCTGACACAGTTTGTCATAGTGTTTATGTTTTTGACGTGAACATGCAACTTTACATAGAATATCTTGAGGCTGGTGTCAAGTAGATGCGCCTTTATTGTATTTTCTTTAAAAAAAAATAACATCACAGATTTCGATTTTATCATGATTCTTGACTGTTTATTTTCCCATTGGCTTTGAAGTAAATACATTTTAACAACAGCTAAATCCAGCTATCAAAAGCAGACCAGTGTTGCTAGATTTCAGAGAGAAACAACCCACCTCAGCCCTTCAATAAAAAGTTAATAAATAATCACTTAATAAGAACATTGTGTGTTGCGGCAAAGCAATTGTTATGGATTTTGTCATATCATGTGTTTTCTTACATTATTAACTTTTAGACATGAAAACATGCTCGAAATGTATGTTTAGTTATATAATGCATATCTTTTAATCAATCTAAACTGAAAAATTGCTAATATTCATTTTTTTAATAACTTAAAGTGCACTCCAAAAGAAGGCCAAAGTTGCTATAAAGACTTGGACCTGGCAACCCTGAGACTAATAGGTTGGAAAAATAGTGTATATTTGAAAAGACAGCTGCATCAAATAGAGACTAAGAAAATCACGATATGGGGATTTAATAAAAAAGCAGATTGTCACAATTCAATTTTGATCACAATATTGCCCATCCCGATGATGCATTTTACAAATTAGAGCAATGTTCTTTCCATATTTCATGTAAGTTGCACTGACATTCATTGAACGTCTTCAAAAAGGCAGAAACATAAGTTGAACATATAGAAAGTCAGTCTGTCAAGTACAAAAGTAAATAAATGTGTGGGATGGCAAGATCAAACTGTTTCCCTTTTTGAATCAGTCAAATCAATGATTAAAGTATTTTATGTTATGATGATATGATACTCAAAGTTGTGTAATGATACCGTGCAAAATGATATAATGTCTCAGAGCTATAAGAGTTTCAACTCAATGTACAGTACATACTAATCCTTACTCTTTTACTCCACCTGATCAGTATGTTTACTTTAAGTCCAATTTGGAAGTTATATCTTATTATACTTTACATGTTGCTATTTGACCACCACTGTTATAAAACTGTTTGCGATACTGAACATTCCCCAGTGTGGAAGAAATAAAAGCTATCTTAATTTGTCTTGCTTTATTTTGCATTTGGAAGTTTGTGTAGGCCTCTTGTTAAGCTGTACTTGTTCTTTCCTTCCTTATAAATAGTGATTCATTCATTGTTCGCCACAGCTCTGGACTGGGGGTCCTGGCAAGTGCTGGGCATCAGTGATCAAAGGAAGAGAACTGCTAGTGCTGGGGGATAAGCTCCAGTATGGTGTCGTTTATTGGATTAACACATTGCCTTATTTTTAATAAAAAGCCAAGAAGAAATGAAAACAAACTGCCTTCATTCTTTTTAATCAAATTACTTTTCATTGTTTACGGCAGCTCACAAATAACTTACGCCAGATTCCCAGAACATTTTATGCCATAATTGCATTTCTGAAGCCACTGCAGTATTAATACAGTTGTTTATGGCCACTCAGTCAAATCAGATTGGAAAGAACTATTTACTAATTGCTGGCTTGAACTCCGGCGTTAAATCAAAACTAATCCAGACAGTTATAAATCTCTCAGCGCTTTTTCCACCACAGCCTGATAACATTGCAGCAGTGAGTGGACTTTTTGGTCTGGTCCTGGCAGCATGTCCATGTCTGAGGATCAGTGCAATCCTGTTTAGCCCTGCTTGGCCTTCGGGGAGAGTGTGTCGTCTAATTCTAGCCAAACGGTGGCCTGTTTAACACCTCACCACCTGCTATGTGGAGCCCGGCGTGAGGAGGAGACAGGGGAACACGGCCCGCACATCTCTATGACAGAAGCGACCTCATTATAAGACACAGGACTGCAGGGCACGCGCACTCACTCTGTGGACAGTGCAGCGAGCTCCGATAACATGGAGCCTGGTAATGGGGTGGCTTCAGATGACTAGCAGAGCACGGCTGGATTAATGATGATGGGTTTTACAGTACAATAGGAGACGAGCCAGTGTCTATCCTGTAAGGAGGGAGAGAGGAAGGTCTAGTTCAAAAGAAAAGTGCAATCTTACTTTACAGATGAAACCACCACATCGACATATCAAGACCTGACTCAAAATTGTTCAGCTTGCTTTATTAAAAGTAGGAATTCATCCATACTGAGATCAAATATTGGTGCAGATTCAGGAAATTTTACTGGATCGGATATATAATTGGGACATAATGAGTCTAATTTACTTGCAGGTGTTGATCTGAAGCTCGCATATTATTGGACATTTTATGAGATTAAGTTGCCAAGTTGTGGTTTGCACTAGAAATAAGTTACAGAACTATATGACAAAATGTCTTACGTATGATAAGAAAGAAAACCTATTTCAGTTCTTACAATGGTTTCAGTTGACATCGGGTATCGGCAGATACTTAAAGACAAAGTATTGAAATTGGTATGTAACTGAAAAAGTTGGATAGGTGCATTCCTTAATTAAAAGATATATTGTGGTTTTCTATGTATTTAGTAATAAACTAGACCAGAAATGGTAGAAAGGCTTCAAAGTTGTCATCTGGACAGTGTTTTAAAGATCAAGACGTTTCTATCAACTCAGATTGAAAATACTTTAGAATGAGAGCATTTTTCTACTATGGATCACTCCTGAACGAATGAAGGACTACACCGACTGGACACGATAGTGTAAATTGTTAACATTCATGTCTCTTTTTTCCATGACATTTTGCATGGTGGGTGAAAATGGGATTTTTGGAAAACTCAAACATCAGCTCCAAGACAATATGAGAGATTCAACATTGAATAAACTAATGATGAGAGAACATAAAATGTCTAAAAACTTAAAAAGTGGATTCTAAATGATCTGCTCCTTTTACAAGTCTCATTAGCTCCTAAACTGTCAACAAGTAATTTTGTAATCAAACAGAGCTGAACTAATTTGGTAAATTGTCTGATTCTGATTTTCTGACAAAACAATCTGATTCTTGATTTTGATTTGGACTCTGTTTACGTTTAAAAAAAAATAATTTATTCAATCTCTCAAAAATGATGTATTAAGCATTGGCTAAAATAGGTTTCAAATACAATTTAAATGTGCACTATGTAACTTTCAGACTGTTCTTCAAACGTATTATATATTGTTGAATCTTCATCACTTTTGATGAGTCCCGCTTGTGATTACTTCACTGAAATGGGTTTGTAATTTTCCACAGTTTTGGAAAACATTGTGCAGTAAAATAGATTCTGGGGAAAAAAAGACACTTTGAGTTGGAGATGTTGGTCACTTTTTAGGAGAAGGTACGTTACTTGTTTGTATCCAAAGAACTTTTCATGCTTTGGCGTAAATGTTCCACAATGGTGACAAAGCGACAGCAACCCCATCAAGCAGTCCTATTAATTATCTTTAAACTGCAATTCTGATTAGATTGCAATCGGTTTGCAGTGGTTCAAAACATATATTTTTGAGAAAAACGTTTCTATAACTTCCAATTTATGTACGCAAGTATATTCAACCCTTTTAGCAAACAAATTACTAATATATAATCCAAAAAAATACATGCTTGATCAGTCATTTTAGCAGAACATACAGTGGTGCAGAGGGTTAACCAGAGGATTCATGGTTCAAACTTCACTGAATCCCATAGAACTGTACTATACTACAGCAATAGGAATGCATGATGACTGCACTTTCACTCTACAGTTAGCTGACACACTTTGTTGACTTTTTTGAGTAACTGTGTTGATGCATTTGACAAATTTTTCAGTCAGTGTCTTGGGTCAATTGAAAAATTAAAGACTAAAAAAAAATGTAACTTGAGAAGACCAAACATCACAGTGTACTTAGTCATAATATTCCAACATCTTGGCGATTCATAGCGTTATTTACAACGGTAAATAATGCATCGAGCCAGATCTCCAGAGAACAAACATCTTTTCAATATTCCTTTACCTCCGCGGTGGCAGCTTGTAAAAAAACATTTCCAAACAGTGGATCTGACGAACAAAACATTGTGAATGATGGCTGAGGAAAAGTGTCTCTGGTGCCTAGCGTTCCAGTGCCGACATATTAATCAAACGACTTTCGCTGGGAGCCATTTGGGGGACGAACACAATGTGGTCTCGTCATTGCTCCCTCGTAACAACACTCACTCTGCTTGATGTGTCACATTCTGCCAAACGCCAACGGCAATGTATTTTAGTGACTGTCTCCAAATTACTGCACCAGGACCTTCTCTAGAGATGGAAACAAAAGCTGCAAAGACAAGCCGTGAATATCTTTGTGAAGTTTTTTTTTATTATTGTTTTGTTTTTGGTGTGGTGGTTCAATTTGGCATATTAGGAAGAAAGAATACCTCGGGTGGTTCAAAGCGGTGAGCAAAAAAAAAAATCTCAGGTTAAAATGGTTTGGAAAGAAAACAAGGGGTAAAACTGAAGAGATGACAACAATTGCTCTTGAGTGCTCAAATACCAACAAGGAGTGGAAGGAAAACAAATAATCTACCAATATGTTTACAATCTGTTTTAGCGTTGACGCTGAAGTTGCATTTGCACTACATAACTGACATTTCTATGGCTAAAATGATCCAAAAATGTTTGTGAACTAACCTCAACTAAACAAGACAATGTGGAAGTTTTTTTTTTTTTATCTGCTATTTCAAATGGGATATTAGCAAAGAAAAGGAAACAGACATTGCACATTTTTAAACTGGCCTTAAAACTGTACATTGGCTTTGGAATCTCATGCTTGAACTTAAAGTAATGGCTATATACTACTAGTATTTTCACTTACTGTAATTTTTCACTATTGAGCACACACCAACTGGATTTAAAAAAGAATCCAAAAAAGTACATATACAGGTCTCACATTAACTCTGAGAATCCTTTTAAGACACAGAACTCAAAGCTTGTGGAATAAAGTCGTGGTTGTTAGATCCAGAAGGAGCAGAAAGAATTAACATAATTAGATAATACGTGTTGGCTTGTCTTAGACATGCTAATGCTAGCATGCAGTTATAATGAAGTTGGTTTAACAGCAGAAATGCTCAGAACAAGCCTTATTTATCACAAGCTGGTGAAAGTTTTGACTCTGAGGGCCAGATTTATCAAGCATTTGCTCATGTGCAAAACAGGTTAGTGGGAGCAAAATTGGCGTAACTGACATTTTTTTCAAGTGTGATATCTTTTGTGTAATATGTAATATTACACATCTTACAATATTAAACTATGCATAAATTGCTCGCAAATAGCATGATTTTTTGTGGGTTTCTTTCAGTTTGCACCTGCAATTTAGCACCTGGCTTGATAAAAAAAGTACATGCCGATACCCGACATCAACTGATAATAGTGCAGGAACTGAAAGTCCTTTTTTACTCCTTAAAGCATAAAGAAATTATGTGTTAACCCTACAAAATGCTCCGTGTCAAGATCAGCCTGTGTCTCATTATGTCCAAATAAAGGCACAACCAAGATATTCACTGAACCGCTAATATGGGACCAATACCCAACACAGTAACATTTTATGGGTCGGCGCTGATAGTTGATCCTAGTATCAGATCAGTGCATCCCTACAAGGGGATTCAATAAACTCACTAATTCATCTAACAAACATAGAGAATCTAGATAAAAGGTATGTTTTTGATGAAGCAATGTGCTGCATAATGGATGTAAACAATGTTATTAAGTATTTCTTTTCTGATTTTGGGTACAATTGTGTCTTTCTGCGAAGGACTATCTTGCAAAACAGTCACAGAGGTAGAATATTGACCCACAGCTTAAACAGTTACATTGAACATTTTTGGAGACGTTCCATGGTCGCAGTTTATTCAGTGAGTGAGCGTGTTGAGAAAGTAGAACTCTGTGATTGTCACTATTGACAAATGGGAGTCGGCAAGGCTTAGGATTTGACAAATAACGCGACGCACCTTAATCCCGTTAGAGCACAACAGTGGCTGACACAGGCTCCCTCAGTGCAAAACAAAGTGGCTCTTTTCTCTCCAGCCTTCTGCTCCCAAAACAAACACAGAACAAGTCAAAATCATACAATACCGTTTAAAATAGCACTCCCAAACAGCAGCTGTCAAGTCTGATGTTGATTTTACTTAATGGTTATTGTGGCCTTTTTGACTTGACATGACGGCTGCTCTGTTTTGACATCCCGACCACCCTGCAGTCTTTATTGCTGTCACTCGTGGAGGATGTAAAAATATATATAAAACAGCACAACATTGGGAACTTCTGCCAAAAACCACCGCCTGTCGTGTTTTCCATTTTATTTCGTGCCACAGAAAAGGTCAAGTACAATTCCGAATGCGCTCGTTGGTACAGTGATTGTAACTATAGCAATTTGAACATGCCACTGGTGCGCTTTACTGAGTCAGTGATGGCTGGGCCAGATAATGAGCAAAGATGGCTGCAGGAGGATTTGAATACTCATAAGTTACTGGTCTTATTTTGGCAATGTGCTTTTGGGAGGTTGACTAGCGGAAAGAACCAGAAAGACAGAATAGGTTCTGTTTATGAGACATCTTTGCTTTCTGTTGGTTGGTTATTTTTTCATAGTTAGAGGCTAGCTAAACACAAAAGGTTAATGTGTTAAATCTTTAATAGAAATGACTCAAAGTAAAATGATCTCTTTAGATATGTCATGGCACAAGACAGTGAGAAGTAAAAATTATCTGGCATGATTTAAAGGACTTCAAAGTGGCTCCATGTATCTTTCATAGTTTTAGCAATATCCCACCAAAAACACAAGTTTTGAGTGCCAGCTGGATTATTCAGAAGTCACATTTTTCAGTCAGAGCCTCAATGCAAGTCCCTGTTGAGTTTAGAAACCTATTACAGTAGGCTAGTGTTTCATTGTAGATAAACAAAATAGTGTGTTAAATTGCTCTTGAAACTATCAACTAAAGGTCAAGTGAGATTCTTGATTTTGTCTGCATCTAATCTAAAGACCAATAACCGTCATCCTTCACACCAAAGTTGTATAGTTTCACTTTTCTGTGAGGAGCATTATCACATTTCATTACATTTATTAGTTTGAAAAAAAAAAAAAAAAACAAAAAAAAAAAAACAACCATTATACTAACAAAGCTCAAAAAGAAAAACATTTTGCTCATATTACTCCAATTTGAGTTCTTCCACAGTCTCCATGTGGAACTTTACTAATTAGTAGTTTTAGTAGGTTTTATCCTCAAAAGTTTTTCATTGTGTTCTATTGATTTGCATCGTCACTTGTACTGGAGCACCATGGCGTCGCCGGCGTGCTGCCCATATCAAAGCAACTCAAAAGAAGCCTAGACCCTAGAAATGAAAGTAACTTAATATGACATAACAAGCTTTTTGAGGTTATAAATGGTTGTGAAAAGCTCTACTAAATACATCATAATCAAGAATTATGTGAGCCAGAAGTGAGAAAAACTTGTGATTAGTTGAAGAAAGTTTTAATATAAATATGATCTTAAGACACTCAAGAAAATAAGTACAAAAACAATTGGTGTGTAAAGTATTTTTTTATGATTGCACCAAGACAAGCTTCACAAACTATTCTCATGACTCTCCAAATGTTTTTTTTTTACCAACACAAGAGCATCTATGGCGTTGTGCATATCATGGATGCTGTCTGCTTCAATCCCCTGACATGTGTCGCCTCCTTCCAGCCGTGCCGCGCTGCCTTGTTTGACAGCCATCCGCGGCTAAGCTTAAGTAAGACAGAAGAGCTATTAGAGCATTTCGAACACAGTGACGGCACCTGTCACCCACTCGCATTAGGGAGGCTTGATGGAACACGTAAATAACAAACCGGTCAAACGAACTGGGGTAGCGCCCAAAACCCTCTGCTCTGTGAGAGTGTACAATGCGCCGCGCTGTCAATCATCCGCCGCATGGACTGTGCTCGTGGCTGTTGTGAACCGGCGATGCTACGTGGAACCAAAAGGCCGGGGTTAAAGGGAGCACGCTTCTCAGATAAGTACAAATCAGAACGTAATCATGGAAGAGTGACATGTCAGGATAGATTTCGTCAGCGGTAAAACGGGGAAATTACTACTGTAGTAATTTAAAAGCCACATGTTCTCTCTGTGTCAGGCCCAGTGGGGTTGGACTGAAGGGTCAATATGCAAACTCCAGTGTTATAGATCCAATGTTATTCCATGGATTGGTCCCAAAACAAGCATAAATGTCTTGAAAAAAGTGGACCCAAAGCACTCTTCATACACTAAAAGAAGGCTGAAGTAGTGAAGAAGGCAATATTTTTGGGTTTGGGCAAGCACATGATCCAACCACAATAGAGTGACCACTTGTGCACAGGAATTTCCATGATTTTTTTTTTGACTAGATTTAAAGGAGACCTATTATGATTTTTCCTTATGTGTAGGGAGAAACTATGGCATATGCAGAACAATAATTCACATTTTGTTCATAGTCAAACGCTAAAATGATCTGAAAGGGCTTAGAAATAGAAAGCAGATTTCCTGTCCAAAACTGCAGAAAAGAAAAGTCCCGCCTCTTCATTGTAAAATTTATCTTTAATAAGCCACAGATTTTTAATTGACAATTGTTGAACCTTACATATTTTACTTATAATTTGAATAAGCTGCAGAACAGTACAAGATTATTCAAACATGCATGATTACAATCTCAGAAAAGTAAATTTTACACATAATGTGTCTGCTACTTCCACTTTCTAACGATCTGAATAATCAGCTGCAAATATTACCATGATGTTCTGTTTATTCCTGATGACTTTCAGCAGCAGTCTATCCAGATTGATAATGTGTAGTACTGAATCCAAAGCGACACAAATATCAATCTGCATTGCGTGAGTCAAGACATATTAAAATTGCATTAAAAAGCATTGCATTTGATTACCTGAAACCTACATAAAGCCTAAACACACAGACAGACAGACGGATTTATTGATGCACAATGTTTGTGAGCTCGTTTGTTGCGGATAAATTTAACTGATCTAATCTTTTCAAAATTGACCTCAAGAGTCTTGTCAGCCAAGCTCTTTTAACACAAGCACCGTTAACTGCATGTGTCCTGTTAGATTGCAAGGGTCGCTTTGACAAATGAAGCTATAACTAAGACAGAAAGTAGACCCTGGAGAGTGACACACATGCATCCAGCACTCGTCATGTGTTTTTCCAACCAGTGACTGCTATATCATGCAGAAATACATGAGGAAAAATAGCATGTTTTACGATTCAAATGGGCCACAGTGCTTGTTAAAATCTGAGGGGAAAAAAGCTTTATGGGGCTAATGCACAAGAGTGAATGTTGCACAAGTTTAATTGGATTAAAGAGGTTAAACAAATAAAGAAATAAACGTGATAAGAAACACGGCGGATTGTGATCCTTGGGGGTTGTTTTATCTGAGAAATTGTTAATGAAACGTAGCATGAAAGATAAAATGAACGTGGCTATCCGCAGGAGGTAAGCCAGCACGTGAAACAGATTGCAATAAATAACGAGAGTAGAACATATACACATTTAAAAGTAGGTTAATGACTGAATACTGTGTTAATAAACTTTTCTTTCAATAAGTTGGAGGAAGATTTGGTTGTTTAACAGTCAGATTGCAAATTTGGTTTATGGTTAAAGATGTGTTGTGTTTTTTCCATGTATATAGTAAACATAAACAAAAGTGAAATTTGTTTTTTAGTCTTTAGTTGAGCTGCCATAATTCAACCTCAAAGTCGTGAAGATTAAAATGGCAAGTCTGTGGCGCTAATCCCAACAAATAATGATATCTTTCAACATTTGTGGGTTGTAAGTCTGTTTACTTGATGTTTCAAAATCTCATATATACAGTAGTTACATAAGTCTCTGTCCTTCTTCAGATAAAATAACATCATCCAATCCTAGAATGTAGACGCAGCTTTTACATAAGACATTTGTTTATTTCCTAGGGTTTTCAGTAGGTTTGTTCGCATGACATCGCAACATGCTACAAGATGCTACATAGAAAGACCGTTAGCCAAAATGAAAAACAGTGCACTAGAGCAGAAAACCACCACTGAGGTGATGGAGGAGGTGAACAGAAAAACAAACGAGAGTTTGATGAATGTTCACCGAGCTCTTGCTGATTTTCAGAAAAACTTTGACACCAACGTAGTTGTGCCGTTCAGTCGTGCACAGATAAACACAGAACTAGAGGAAGCTTTACAAAACCAAGCCAAGAGCAGAAGTAAAGTTCGAATCCTGGAGCAATGCAGAAGGAGGAGGACAATCTACAGCTCCAACAAAAAATGCAACATAACAACCATGTCCAAGAGCACAAGTTGGCAGAGATGCAGAAAGAGATGGATGCACTGAAATTTCAACACGCACAGACTGTGAACCAGTTAACTTCACAGATTAAGCAACTGGAAACAGACAAAGAGGCGTCAAAAGTAAACTTCGAAAATGCAAGACAAGCCTTGGAGGAAAAATGAAAACCAGCAACTCCCTCCAAGAACAAAAAGCAAATGAATGGAAGAAACAGATGGATGAAGCCGTCAGAAAAACTGACTTGCTTGTGGTAGAGCATGAGGAGATCGTGAAGCAGCTTAAATCACGAATAAAACAGCTGGAGGAAGCTCCCAGGACAGGCAAGACTCAAGAACAAAAGAAGAATACAGACAAGACGGAAGAGATGACCAGAGAACAAGAACTTGAGCAGGCAGTATGGCAGCTGACAACAGCAATGAGAGCAGATCAGACTAAGGAGGCCCAGAAAACAGACCTGATTGTCCAGCTTCAAAGGCAGCTCAATGTAACCAGAGGTTTTCCAGAAGAGCCCAGTACATCGAGGAAGACGGCAAACACGGCAGTCGAACAAGGAGGGCTCCAGTGCTCAAGAGATCAGCTCTGTGGTCAAATACGTATTCTGCAACGACCCACAAATCTGCAACAACAGATAGTTGAGGCTTCCAATCCCCAGGAGGGTACGTCCCATGATTCAATATGTATACTTCAACGACACACCGGAATGCAACAAGAGACCAATGCTGCCTCCAGTTCTCTACAAGATCAGCCCCATGGTCAAATACAAATCCTACAACGACCTACCGAAATGCGACAAGAGCCAAACAAGGCCTCTAGTTCTCAGCAGGATCCACCTCGTGCTCTAGTGCCTACGCTACGAAAGCCACAAGAACATCCACAAAAAACAAATATGGCTTCCCATCATGAGCAGAACCGTCAACATCGTCAAACGCGCAAATTCCATCAACGCCCTGAAGAACAAAACCAAAGCGAAAACAATTCCAGTTCAACTGTACGAGCATATGAAGAAGAAATTAGGCAACTGAATGAGTTGTTGCGGGTTCAGGAACAAGAAACGACCAATGGTTCTCGGCAGGGCCAGTTAAAGAAAGAAAGACAGAAGAATGAGGAACTCCAGAAAGATTTAAACGAGAAAGACGAGAAGTACAAGGTTTTGGAGAAGTACAACATACTAATTTGCACTAACCAAGATCTGAACAGAAATTTGAAAGGAAAAGGTAAAGACGCCACTGACATGAAATACGACCGAGTCTGCAAGTGCGAGATAAATGTGCAAGAGTTAGAGAATCTTCGAAACACCCAAAAGCAGCTCCAGGAACAACTGAAAAGGAGGAGAATGGCAAACTGGCTTAGAAGAACCAGCTCGATGGAATTCGCAATCGAGATCAGAGACTTCACATCGAAAATGCTAAACTACAAGCAAATCTGAATCAATATCTCACTGAAAACAAGGACGTCAAAGACCAAGTTCAGAGATTAGAAGAAAAGTGTCGCAGTGATTTCAACGTGCTTTGTGATCAGCTGCGAAAGGAGCAAAATAGGGCTGCAAGTTTACAGACGAGCATGACTAAGAGCAACCACCAGGCTAGACAGGAGAAGGAGGCTCTGGAGAGTTCTGTGGCAAAGTTAACATCGACGCTCGACCAGGAGAAACAAGAAAAGGAGAAAGAACAAAACCGAGTGAAGGAGCTGCAGCAGAGAATGGAAGAACAAGAAGTCACTTTTAGCGAGACCATCCGGAAATGTTATGCTGTGTACCAGGGGGGAGCACAACTACCCCCTCCCAAAACACTAACTTGAACACTAACCCTGAAGTATATCTTTCCTTTCTGCTACTTCAGATGACAGGAAATGGAATGCAAAATTAAATAAAAATGTTCAATAAAGAAAACAAATGTATGTTTGGATTATAGTTTCTTTCATTACACACATGTATTCTTTACCTCACCAGCCAAAATGGCTGTGCTAAGTGTTTCGATGGTGTCAGTGCTCACTTTGTTCCTCTTAGCGCGCCGGCTGAAATGATTATATATTATATTTGTAAGTGTACAGTTAAAATTACTTCTTTATATTGATATTTATGAATGTATCTTACAAAAGTTTGCCAATAGAAAACCCAAAACAGCACATTTATTTAGCGCCATTTAAGCTAGCAGATAGCAGCCGGAACTAGCTTAATCAGACATTTACTGCTTTAAACAGAAATAATCTCATTTTACATGCATTTGCGTTGTTGACATTTGTAAAGGAATTTAGTGTTTAACAGTTTAGTTTCGTCTGTGTTTAATTACATTTTCAATAATAATAAAATATGTAAAGAAGTAAAGCTAAAGATTCGAAGTGTGCATCCGGTACGAAGTGGGCATGACAAATGGAATAATCTGACTCTCCATAGTGACAGTGAAACTGTCTTTTATAATTTTACCGTCAAATAAGAAAATGATCAAGTCCTGCATTGCATATTTTAAGAGTTTGTAATTACTAAAAAAAATGTGCCAGCAGGATTATCATCAAAATTGTGTGAAATTGTGTGCTACAGAACTGGATTAGTCATGCTAGTCCCTGTGTGAGTGTTTGGTCAGCCTTGTGATTTAATACAGCCATTATTGGCAATGAAGCTTGTCGTGCACCGCCCTCCAAATCCTTTATTACTGCCCCTTCAGTGGGCAAATAACATCATCCAGATCTGATAGGATGGAGATATCCTGACTTCAATCATTTTTACACCTGCTTTTCATCCAATAATCTCTGTCGTGCAGTTTTAACAGGATATTTTTATAATCCAGAGTGCGGCTTGTGCCTTTA
Organism: Mugilogobius chulae; assembly: GCA_038363315.1. Lineage (NCBI taxonomy): Eukaryota > Metazoa > Chordata > Actinopteri > Gobiiformes > Gobiidae > Mugilogobius > Mugilogobius chulae. The sequence continues at coordinate 32,179,292 of CM076401.1, read as the reverse complement.
AATATGCGCATATGATTCACAGCTCTTAACCGACGACATGCAATCTGTTTTCACTGCATCATGTTAAAAACGGTTCAACTATACTCTGGTCTCTGCCATTGTCTGAAAATGCAACAATTATTTTCCAAATGCAAGGCTGTTTATAGAGAAAAGGGCTGGGATTTTGTTTTGTTTATGCGCTCAGAGAAAGTGTTAAATGGTAACTAGATTCAACAAAGCAAAAAATAACAAGAGGCTTTTTAGTTCTGGCGGGTTTGGGAGAAAATAAGAGTAGCACAAGGTCATTAAGCTCACCTGTTTATTCTGTCTTGATTGAAAGAAAACAAAATAGAAAAGTGGAAGGAGTAGGCGCGTTCTGCACACATTACTCTACTGTTCAATATGAAATGCATTTTTTAGGCTTTCAAACATAACAAACATTCACTTCAGTTTGTTGTATTTGTGACAGTACTCATTTAGTTGAAAGTCATTAGAGACAAGTTTACATTTACAACCACACAACTTACATTAAAGAACAATATTGGGTGAGATAAACATCAATGTTTTATGGAAATATTGCTTTTCAGACAAAACTTTAATGGAATGTCTGAATAGTATGTGTTGATTACAAACCGCTTCTTTCAGCCAATCAGTGAGCAGTATTCAGTTCCACAGTGGTGCTCAATGGGTCTCTCTCCCCTTTAAGAAAAAATAAAAACTGTCCCCATGAGCCGCTAGGCCACGCTCTGCTGCAACCAATCCATATAATTAGTCCTTTAGCTGTGTAAACCCTTGGCTCAGTCTCCAAGTCCATTTCAATATTAATAACTGACAATGGCTTCATCAAATGGGACTTTTATCAGCATTTGTTTGACAGATGTAATCCGGTCAATGTGTGCTGGGGCACTCCGGCATTTAAATGTATGAGTATTATAGATATTAGCAGTGGTTTAGCAAAATCTGTCAAATGTGGATTATTTTTTATGTCTTTCAGTTAAAAGTAAGTTCATGTTTGCTAAAAATATAAGTTAATTTCATGTTTATAAGTTAGTTAAAAACGTTTTCAGGAAAAATGTCAGAGTGAGACATCTTTACCACTAAGGATTGTTTGAAATTAGCACAGAGTGAGCACTCCTGTTTGCTATAGACAAGCTTTGATGTTTTCTCCGCAGTTGAGAATCAAGCTAGTTTCACAGAGAAATGTGCTTTGAAAACCACTCATTATGCCAAATGTGCTTTATTTGTTTGAACTTTTTGAAACTTTCGTCTTTCTAAGTATTTTTCTATTCACAAGCACCTAGTTTAAGGTCACTGTACATATTATTTGATGCCTTTTACTTTGATTGTAAAGATGCTAACTGTAGCTACAAATGTACACAAGCTAGTTACCTTGAACTTAGACCTCTTTTGCAAAGTGTAGTTTGTAAATACACACCTTTCTATATTTTCCAGTTACTAAACAAATAATGATCACAAGAAACTTCGGTAACACTTTAGAATAACTACAGAATAATTAGGCATAATAAATCATTAATAACACCTTAATAAAGACTTAATTCAATCTGAACAAATGATTGATAAATAGATGAAAAAGCTTATTAATGCTTAGTAACTACTTAATTACTCTGAATCCTGCCCCCTAACCCTAAATCCTAACCTTAGCTCCTTAGTTAAAAAGTTACTAAGCATTGATAAACTTTTTCATTAATTAATTCACTATTAGTTCATGAATAATTAAGGCTATATGTATGCTTTATTCATGGTTTACTAAGGCTAATTAAGGTGTAGTTAATATAAAGTGGTACTGAAACTTCTATTAAATACAAGAAAAGCAAACCTTGTCTACGGAGTTTCTTCATTTGTTCGCTTAGTTCAGATTCCAACTTGCATACTACTTAAGGTTCTGATCATTATGTCCTTTTTCTTTTTTATTCCAGATTGCCAAGCCTACCAGATTTATTTGTCAAGTTTAATAGCAGTTTGGGCACTTGCTCTGATGGTTGATATCTGATTTAAAACTTCTGACAGTCATCACTACTGTGTACCAACAGCGACCAGGGAATCCACCTTCACGCCTCATTGACTTTGTTTTCTCTGACTAATTTTTCCTCTCTCTCTCTCCTGGCTGTCTGCACTTTCCACACCGACCACACACAGCAGACATCACATCCCTCCCTCGCCCTCGCTCTCCTTCCACGCCTCACCGTTTTTTGAGGGTGATTTTGACATGCAGGCTGTCATCGTGCTGCACTTCTCCGGGAGGTGGCGATTAACAGAAGAGCTGTCGCCATATGGAGTGAGATCAGCCGTCAAAACCATACATAATTGGCCAGGCGCAGGGTGGGAGCGGGTTACGTAACACAGCGGAGGGGAAGGAGCAGTGGGAGGGGCCATCTGGAGAAGGCGGGGCCAACGGTGTAGTCCCAACCAATATTAAAGGCCCATTAAAAAACGCTTGCAAGTGATTCATTAGTAATGAGGAACTAAATGCATCATAAAAACCCGAGAGACCACAGTAGATCTGGTGGAGAGGAAAGTGAAGAGATTTTTTTTCACTGCTCCCTGAAGAAATATGTGTGAGAACAAAAAAAAGAGAAAGAAATAGCTTGCATTTTTAAATGACTGCAATGTCTGATTTGTGTGGGTTCAAAAACTGTAAATGCGTCAAAAGTGTATCAAAATCTAGCTTGACATAAAAGGCTAATACAAGATTTTTAGACGCTAGAGATGTTAATTTGAAATCTAGCAGTAAATATAGACTTGAAACTAGACTGATCTGTACTATTCTATACAAGTGCTGGTGTGACTGGGGTGCAGAATTGCTACTTCGGAGTTTAAAAGTGCACAATGTAAGGTGTTGGACAGAGGGTCTACAATTACTTATTTTTTCATGGACAAAATAATGTTTTATCTACAAATTGTTACACAATACGGATACATTACGTACTGCTATCTCCATGGAAATGTCAAAATGGTTGGCAAGTCAGCAGCTTGATCTGCTTAGAGGTGAGAAAGCATGTGTTTCATTGTATTTTTGAGCAGCACAGACAAACAATGTGAAACTTAAAAATCCAATATAATCGGAACAATTACAGTTATATCCATAATCAATAAAAAATTAGGGGTGTTTGTTTTTCAAGCGATTAACTGGTTAATCATGTAAGCTTAACAGAGTTTGATTTTTTTGTGGGGGTTTTTTCCCCTGTTAACTGACACAAATATTGACCCTATTTTGTCCTGCCTACTTTTCTAGGAGGTGCACTTCCTGTTTAGCTGCATTTGCTAACTGCAACTGAACAACTCTGATGTCTGTCAGAAAGGAAAAAAGATTGCTAAAACTCCAAAAACAATGTTTATTTTATAACGACTGAGCAAACCTCGTTATAAAATGAACGAGGTTTGCTCGTTTATTTTATAAAGAGCAAACCTCAGTGTATTTGGAAACTGCAGTGTCCAAATACACTGCAGTACTTTATACAATTCACTTGGATTTTATATTATGTTAGTCAGCTTTTGCATGGAAAGTTATCAATCTTTTACCTGTTCAAGTTCAGGTAAGCGGTTAATGTTAGCAGCAACTTTAAAACATGACTATTTGAGGGATTTTGCAGAATACGCACTTGAACAATGCATTACAGCAGTGTTTATTGACCCTTTTTTGTCCCGCCCACATTTCTAGGAAGTGCACTTCCTGTTCAGCTGCATTTAGCCTTTAGACTTCAGTCGATGGGTTTATTCTAACTGTCATTACATGTTTAAAATTGCCCCACAAGACAGACAAACAAACATCTAAGATAGCTCAACATCCTTGAAAAGGCGGACGGGACAAAATAGGGTCAATAGAGACTTTTATTCAGTGGCGTTGTTCACAGTTCAAAGGCATGTCGCTGATTTACTGCGCTGCTTTCTTGTGGCTCGTTGTGCCCAATTATAACATGTTCAGAGAAAAAAAAAAGAGAATAATAAAATGTATTACATTAACGCAATCGGTTAACTGATTATTGACCGTGAAGGGCTCTAGCTAGCGGTTAAAAACTTTCTCGAAAATGTGCATTCTTATTCAAATATTGTGTACAAGATTCTTAAAAATGTTGCCATCTTCAAACCAACCATAAACACCATTACATTTTTTCGCTTGCATTCCCCTTCTCAGTACAATAACAGCTTTAGACAATATGTCTGTAGACAGAATTTGCATCCGACATCCAGGCTTTTCAACACGCCAAACCCGACTCGTCTTCCCATTTCCCTCTCAATCGAAACCCCTCTCTACGGACGGAAACAGACCGAGGAACAGCGTCGGCATCAGCGTACACACAATGCTATTAAGAGTCACGATTGCTTGTTTTGCTAGCTGACTGATTACTGAGCGGTGCATGGGGAAATAACTCGAATCACGCTTGCAACACCCTTGTTACACATATTTACCGGTAATAGCTTTGTTAGTCTTTGTCAACACATCCATTTTGTTTGGAAGACGTATTGCACCTTGACAATTAGATGCACCTATATTTAGAAAGGTTCTGCTTCATGAGAGGCCAATCGCTGTGTCCAAAGGCGCTTCAATGGGACGCTGATTGTCTGGTTGGCTTTGAGGAGCAGCTAATATGGTCGCATGGTGATTTAGCTTCCATCCAACTAATTATAAAAGACTGTTTTGATAAGTGTAACCTTTAGAGACAGGTGCGAAAACACACAGTTAATTATCCACTGGCACAGCAGGTAAAAAAAAAAAAAAAATCGACATTACGCACACGAGGGACAACTGAATGACCTTTCTCTTGAATCGTCCACTCCGTGATTTTGGCAGTCGCTTCTAATGTAAACATAAATACAGTTGGAAATAGTATTGACTTGAGAGAAGCAAATCTCCAAATTGAAAGGTGAGGGGAATCATGCCGGTTGCCATGGCGCCTGTCAGTGGGCGGAAAGGAGAAGAAAAACTGTCCTTGGGAGTTAATGAGCTGTAAGAAGGAGAATTGGACAAATAGGTTGGCTTCACAAAGATACAAAGAACAAACAGAAGCAGTAATGTCCGAATTATTAAGACGCGGTTCAGCCTGGATTCCCAATCCTAGCTGAAAATATGCTTTGTGTGACCTAGATCAGTGGCTTTCAAACATTTCACACCAAGTTTTTGGCTTTTTGCGTACTACAAGATCTAAAACTAGATTAAGATTTCAGATAAGTGTGTTTAAAAAGAGACAAAGCTAGTTTTACAATGAAACTAAATTGTGAAAAAGTTTGTTCTTAGTGGAGATTTATCTGAATATAGCCAGCAAATTGCAGAGTACTTCATTTATCACCATACCACAGTTTGATAAATATTGTTCTTTATAGTATTAGGTTAAAGGTAAGCTATGGGTTTTTCCGATAAAGACTCCACTCTTTGCCTGGCTTCATGGTGATGTTCTCACTTTGCTTAGATTGTTCCCTGTCACATAAGTTACCATATTGAAAAATGTATTTTGCTGTGGGTTTTTTGATTGTTGGACCTTGAAAAACATTCTTTATTACAGTGAGTAAACATGCCTCTCCACTGGACTGGGACGATTCACATAAGTCTCGATTTAATTTAGTTTTCAATTTCGCAGCCACAATTTTCAAATTTCTTTTTATTTTGTTAGGATTTATTTTTTGCCTTGAAACAAAACAAACATAACGGTTTACATTTAAAGCAAAGCAAATGTGCTCAGAACATTTTAACATTAAACAGCAATATTTAGTGTCCATATTTAGAGGTCCACCCATCAGTTTTTAATGCAACATAAAAGTGCACATTCAGTCACGTCTTGCATAGGTTCACTCTTTGTTTCTTCAGACATCGTGGCTATTATTGTATTATTTGCATTATACAACTATAGTGTCAGTGACTGCATGAGCAAACTGATCAATTCTGACCTTTCAATTCAATCGCTACAAACTTTGAACAACTTTCAAAGTTTTCTAACTCGTTACTACTGTGTAACATTATACAGAAAAACAACAAACATATCAGTACTTTTAGCTAGCAAAAATGTACTTTTAGACGTTTATAGCCGATTCATTTGTCGATAATGTCTTAGTTGACCAAAACTTTTATTAGTGAACTAATTCTTTTATTGAAATTATATGGCTTTATATAGTAAGTTATAGAGTTAGCCGAATATCTAGATGCATGTCATTGGGTTATTTTGGCTTTTTACTTAGACAATTACCTATTGCTTTTTTGCATACAGTGTTGTTTTTGCACAAACTTCAAGCACTGTCAGCATGAGGTAACTGAACAGATCCAGATTGTTTGACAGCCTTATTCAATCGGTCGATGAGACATGTCTTTAGTCGACCAAGAAGTCGACTACAGCCCTATTAATGGTAAACAAAACCAACCTCGCTGACCCCACCTGCTCTAAGTCTCAAGCACAAACCAAAGCCCTTGTATCATTTCTTACTCATAATTCTCTGTAACGTGACATAACAGTGTGAGTGCCGGGTTCATGAGCGGTCTTTGGCGGTGCACAGATGGGGTCAAAGTCTGAGTGAGTCACCGTGTCACAGAGCCTCAGCCTGTGTCACCTCAAAAACACAAATAACACGTACAAGCAGCAGGTCAAAGTCAAGGCCTCCCAGTGACCTTTACACACTGGGACATGAGCGTGAAGACATGCCCACAGCTCTGGGTCAGCCGAGGACAAGTGCCTCCCTCTCGCAAAATCCTCTAAGCTCACTGTGAGGAGATGAAAGACGACTTTAAGCACTTGTGATAACTATTACTGCTGCTTTTTTCTTTTCTCCATGCACAGCTCAGTATGGGAGCAGCAGGAGAAGCAGCTTGGGCTAATGGTGCATTCTAGTTATCCTCAGCCTGGATTTTCAAGTATCAGAGGTTTGGACTGGAAGAAAAATCCTGCTACATTAGAGAACTGGTTATTTTCCCTGTGGTTTTTCTCTTCTGCGAATTCTCCTACAACTTTTGAGCTTCTGATGTAAAATAAAATAAAATAAAAATACAGCTACACGATGCTAAAGTAAACAAAAGTACACATTTGGTCTCAAACTATTAAGGTACCAACAATATTTTTATGCATTCGTTGAGTTAAGCTGACTCTTTTCGTAAAGCATTTTTGTAACCCAGAAAACTCCACATTCAGGTCTGAGTTGTAACTTGTGAGGATGACTGGAACAGGTATAAGTACTATTACTGTCTACTACTAGAGATGAGTCAAGATGTGGCACAATAAAACGATCAAAAGATTGTGCACACACTCGGATAATGATCTCATTAGGGTTTGTGTTGTTTCTCAAATTGTCTTACCCAACTACTGTCACACAGAGTTTATTCTCCAAGCAATGTGGAAGTGTGAACCAAGAACAAAAACATAATTCCACGAGAGTAAAGTTTCTCAAACTGTGGCTAGTGTACTAGTGGTGACACACAAGTTCCTTCTGGTGGTACTGAAGGAATAACCAGATAGATTCTCATGATATTTGGGATTTGTGAAAAATTTTACCTCTATGGAATTTAACAAAAAACAGGACTACACGGCTACTACTGGGTTCAAATGCTTCACCAATCAAGATCTAACTATTGACACGGCATTCCGGCTTTCAGCTTCAGTCATTCTAAATTGATATTGTGAGTTTCTGAAAGGCCATGATTAATTGTAAATACTGAAAAAGGTGGAGTTAAAACTATTGCAGCAATGATGCAGTCCAATTTTAGACTTGAAATAGTCCTTTAAATGTTTTCAGAAGTTGTACAAAAGGTTTGAGTGCAATAACATGAACAACTGGATCTTCATGCGACATCATTTCCATATTGTTCTTATTATATATACTTTGACGCCTCAGGGCTACTATGAGTTTCACAGAAAGAAAATCAGTCGAAGGTTCCTTTCCCATCACAGCTGAGGCTCCTGACTTTGGAGGAGAAAAGCAGTTTTAAATGGTTGGCTGGAGGAAACAAAGTGGTGTCTGCCTCACCTCTGATGCTGTTGGAATTCCCATCTCACATAATCAGAGCAGCTGATATCATCCTGCACAACAGGCAGCGCACCACTACACACGCCTGGTGCCAAGACAAAGAGGGCACTCAAGGAAAGGCTCGCAGAAACACCAGGTTTCTAAGAAGGTGAATTTGCACTTTTAATGGTCATGTCCTTGTGCAATCGTACAGACAGAACAAAGATTATTGCCTCTTAAATTCAAGTGTCAAACTTTAATTAGATATAGACAATAAAAACAATTGTGGACAAAGGAAAATTCCAGATGTGCACATTGCACTGAAAACATGTTAGTCACATTTTGAAGTATTGCAGTCGTGAGATTTGTGAAATGTTTACTGATTGGAGAATCAGAGCGATTATGATTTTAACCAAAAAGTGCGACAAATCTTGTTCAAAATAGAACATGATCAAAATATGAACACAGTTTCTCAAAGTGGGGGTCTGAGTCACTGCAGCTGAGTGTTTCGAATACTTGAAAAGATAATTGTTTTGTTTTATTTTAAACAAATTATGGGAAACAACAAAAGAAGTCACCAAGAGTAATCCCAAATGACTACTTCAACTGTGATTTTTGACAGAAAAAGTATACAATCCCCTGATATAGTAAATCTTTGGTCATGATAACGCCTGAAAAAATCAGAAAATTCACCACAGAAACTTATTGACAAAGCTTTTTTGCATTCATTCATTCATTTTCTACTACTTATTCCTGTTTGGTCACGGAAGACTTGAGTCCATCTCTATGTCTTTGGGCTTTTGGCGGGGCAACACCAAATCAGCGCAGGGTTAACACATAGACAGACATACACAGACACAGATATTTTTGAAGGTGAGAAGAGCCAGAGAACCTGGAAAGATCATGCTGAATTGGATTCGAACCCATAATCTCCTTATTGGGAAGCCATAGTTCTAATCACTCTGCTACCTCTTATCAAAAACTCTTTCTCTCTTTTCTCATTGATAACTTTCATGTAATCATTTGCCAGGTTTCAAAAACTAATCCTTTTCAGGTCTGATTCGCACTGAAAAGTCCCACCAAGGTACATTCAAAAGTTTGGTTTCACCCTTCCTCTAGAAAGTCCAGACTTTCAGAAACTTTCTATGGAGCTGTCTCTACTGTTGTCATAGCATTTGGTCTTTGTTCAAACTCTCTTGTTCACACTGGTCAGGACCAGACCTTGGACCAGACTGAGTGGATCGCTTTTTCAGAATCAAAGGACCAGCTGTCTGGTCTGCAGGAACATTTACATCTGGACTTCAGACAAAACCAAACAGGAAGATTTTAAAATTCAGACCAAAATGGTTAGTGTGGAAAAAAAAAAACCTTAATTGGGTATTATCTTTTGTAGAAGCACATCAATTAGAAAATACAAAGCACCAAACTGTGTCCATATTCACCAGCAGCAGCAGTAAAACCATCAGCCACCTCAGGATCTCCAGCTCCTCACCGCTCTTAAACTCGACCTAAAAGTCTGTCTTCTCTAATCAACGTCACAGCAGCATACAGACATATAGTTCTCTGATATCTTCCGGTTATTACACCAGCTATGCATTGACGTCACACTTGTGAATAATCATGTACGTCCTGAAGGCCTAACATGTTCTTTAACGCCGGGACAACTGTCACATCTTGTCTGCATCAACTCTTTTTTGTTACATCAAAAAAAGCAAAAATAAATAAATCCTTTGGGAATTCTGTTTTTTCTAATTATGAAGAAGAATTTTAAGCAGCGCTGGTACCAATCCCAACACACAGGAGATGAAAGGGGAATAATAGTATCCCGCTCGGAGTTAGCGCCATGCTTCTCCTCAAGCTAAACGCTGAGTTGGTGACACGCACTCCAAACTCATGAATTATTCAAATGCCTAGTTTCATTTTGTGTGGGGGAAAAAAAGTTGCTGCTGGTGATTATTATATGTAGTGTCTTGCGGGTGAATAAACACTGTTGCTTTTGCTTACCCCTCCCACTGGCTTGAATATATCAACCACAATATGAAGGAGCTGGCAGCGCTGTTTGCATAGTGTCATTTCTGATGTGGGAACGGCCACACTGCTTTGGTTTGCCTTTTGCCTCATACTGACTGATCTTTTATCTTAGTTTTTCTTTTTTAGTCTTAATAATAATAATTGGTCCTTGAGAAAACATAGCAGTTACCAACCAATCAAACAGAGCTGGTAAACTGGGCAGTGCTGAAAGGGTAAAGGAAACAGTGAAAGGAGGGGTGATAGGTGAGAGGAGCGGTGTGATTGGTTTAACAGCAGGAGTTTGTGATCTGAAGGGCAATTTATGATGATGTCACACATTGATCAGAAACATCACAGGCCAATGTAAAAGTCTGTATTAAATAGCCCCATAAATGACTCTACATTACAAGCAATGCTGAACAGTGAACCACAGGCAATGGAGCATCTACAAATATCTGTATACAGTATATACTTTAAAATCTCAATGTACACACAAAGTTAAAGGTCCAATACCCAACTTTTGCTTCCTTCCTACATCAGTCAACATAGAGCCTTTATTGATCGACCTCACTTTCAGCTGTACTGCACATGCTCCCTGCAGAAAGAGACGCTGTCTGTCTTTTAGCTGGGGAAACTTCTTTGATTAAAACAACAAAACGGGACTCAAGCTGTTTTGAATCAGCTCTGAACCGGTATGACAGACGTCTGTCACTCACCTGAATGTCACTTTAAGGGTCGTAGGGTTGAATTCCATTTGCAAATATTGAATTAGCTACATAACTTTTGTTTTCGCCCAGGGATAAACTCTTGTAGTTAGCAGACAACAGCGCTGGCTCAACTTGTTGCTACAGCTTGGTCAATCAGTATTTGTTTCAAGATTTTTTTCAGCTGTTTGGAGTGAGATCAATATGCTAACAGTAGTTAGCCACAATGCTAACAACAAAATCAGACTTAGAGTTTGGTGAACAAACAGCACATTATTAGATGTTGACAGGTCAGTGCAGATACATTTTTACTTGAATAGATTTATATAGATTTATTATAGACATAGATTTATTTTTTTCAATAAATCTATGTGCTAAAGGGAAAATTGATTTATTGTAACAAAAATAATTTATGGTCCCTTTAAATCTATGCAAATTAAGTCATTATATGTTTTGAGATGCTCAACGTCTGGTCAGTCCTGTCTTAGGCCAAAAACTATAGGCTCAATTTCCACGTGTGTAAAAGCAATTAAAGACAACTGAAAGAGAGCCAAAAATACATACAATATTCCTCAAGTGATCTGTGGAATTGCTGGAGTATCAACTAATCCAGCAAAAATAGAACCTAGAATATTTAGAAATATCAAATTTATTTTATTACATTTACCAAGACAAAGTTAAGGTGATCACTTTCTGAACCTGATAGATTTGAGAGACGTTTTTCCCCTGAAAACACATTTACATGTTGGGAAGTAATTGCTGCTTTGTAATTCACTAAGCCATCTGTTTGCAAAGCCTCCACCGCCCTCACAGTTTAACCTGAAGACTGCACGTGGCCCTTAATAAAACAATTAATACAATTGAAAATGTTTTTACTTTTAACCCTCAACTATCGATCAAAAGTAATCAAATCAAACAACCATGCAAAATTATTTCAAAATCAGTTCTCTTTTGAACTTGTTCAATAGACAATCTCTGGAGCCCTTGAAGTTCCTCTGGGGCCCAAAACCACACTTAAGTATTCAGCTCTCTAAGCAAATAACATGTTTTTGAATTCCAGTAGAATGAATGAATGATTAACTGGTTAACTTTTCACTTGATTTCTTACCAGCTCTGCTCTAGGTTTAGTTCTGTTGTAAGTCCTAATGTGAGATCATAGAAATCTACAGCTGCCTACATTGACCACATTCCGATTAAGCTGCGTTTCATGCTTTTCCACAAATTAAAACAAGCACTTAAATGATGCCACGCGTTTAGCAGCACTTTCAATATGGTAAACAAAGATAGAAGCTGATACGCCATAAGTTGAGATGCAAAATACGTTTCTCTATAATTGAAGGATAATTAGAGACTAAGTAAACAGCTCGCACCTACTTTATGCCGTTTTTAATCCTGACTTGAACCTTGCAATTAAAAAGGTGATGATATAAGTATTAAACATATGCAGATAAGCTCTTGTGCGCCGCATTTTTGTAGGTGAGGAAAAACAGCTAAGCCTGCAGTAAACACTTTTCAAGCCAGTAATTGGGATCTTGCAGATAATGAGTCAGTGGGCAAGTTTCAGAACTAGGCTGGTGAAATTCAGACAACGTTCCAAATACATAGTTCACGCTTTCCAAGAAGTCTCAAAAAACAAATGTACAGACAGCTAGTCTTCTCAGAATGTTTGAGAAAGTAAACTGCATTTATACTAAGTTAATGTTGAGATTGAAAAAATTATACTTTCTAATTTGCCTTTGCTTTATGTTTTAATTCTGAAAGCTTACCATAACACATATATTATTTTACTGCTGCGTTTCAAAGAAGTAAAGTCGAAGGTCTGCATCACTTTTCCTGAGAACTTTAAAGACTTATATCTCTATGGTATAAGCATGTGCCTGTACCAGCCAAGTTAAAAGTTAGATCTGTGGAGAGGTGCCTGCTTAAGTTTTAAAGTGTTTTTGAGCAATATAATTAGTTCTAAATAAAATATGTGTAATGCCATAAAACATAGATACAGTCTTCATCAGAGGCCACGCCCACAAATAGACCTCCGAGGGGGAAACTTAACATTAACAGTGAAACAGTTTATCACTCACTGCTCAACAATAGTAAATAGTAAACAGGAAATATATTGTGTCGAAGATAAGAAAACATGGGGATGAAAAAAAGTGATCCAACAACCCAAGTTTGATATATCCAACGATGCTAACAGCAGCTGCGGGCTAAATGCTAGCTAGATGCTAAAGTGATGCTAGCGCCACCTGGTGTTTTTAACATCTACAGAACATAACACCACTTCACCAACATCCATCAAGTGACTCAACCTTAAATAGGCCTAGTTGTGTTTAAAAGAGTGAGAAAGTTGCAGTTCCCATTGTATTCTTATAAATCTTTAATCATTAAATTCCCTAACAACAAGCCACGCCCCCAAATATGACTCACTGCCAACTATGTCTATTCTAAACAAACGATCAAACAAATTATCCAGTCCGTTTGTGATTAAATGTATTGTCCAAGTTAAACCAAACTTGTATTATGATTAGTAGTCCAATAAATATGTGCGTGTCATATGGACTTGGTCAGTATTTATTGCAAAAGTTCATTTTTATTGGACTTTTACTGATTGTTATTTTAACTCAAGGGGGAGAGTAGCGTGAGCCGTGTCAGCTGACCAGATGAATGAGTGCACTGAATAGTCCACTGAACAGGGCAGGACTATAGTGATTGAGTGGATAGGGAACGAGTGTGGACGTTCAGACGCAGCGATGAATAATGCAACTTTTAGACTTGGGGACTCCTGAAACTGAGATTGCGACCCCCACATTGAGAAACAGTGATTTACTGTATATGAACTACAATGAAGACTTTCCAATAAACTCTTTTAACTGAAATCCCTTTTCATATGCATGTCTATTTTTTGTCCATTAAAATAAGTTTCCCGACTCAAAAAGTAAGCAGTTGCCCACCCTCTGCACAGTCAATCAGCTTTCACCCCAATGAGTCCAGACAGCGACTCGAACTGCTCTTTTCTACAAGTTAAGGTAGCCCTATGTTTTACAAAGTTTTGCTTTTGATAATAAACTTTAGGAGAAGGGAACAGAATTTACTAATTGTAATTATAAAGTTGAGTACTGCAGTTTTTCATCTTTATTAAGCCATTTTTGGAAAGTAGCCAATTTTGGATTTCTTTCAAAACAAACTTAGTTTTCAGAGTCATTAATACAATTTCTCATTTAATAAGAAGTCTGTAGCAATCACAACAGGCATTTTAATTCTCCTCCATTCAGCAGGTTACATATAATTTAGCCTGGCGACAATAGCTTTAGATTGCGGCGCTTTAAGCTGGAGCTGCTGGTTGATAGTGAAGCGTTTATGGTAATATGGTCGGTGGGCTGGAGAGTGGCCGGCTCTGATAAAGCTGTGTGTCTAATTAACGCGCTGACAGCAGCAGTGTCTGGGCAATCGCACCTTCCAGTTTATTAAAGTGCTTAAGGAAGTCAGTGTGGCTCTTTGGGGGATGCTGCAGTCATTTCCCCCTGTAAGTCTGTGATAGGAGAAGAGAGGAGGCCGACCTGGACTGTCTCTGCTCTCCAAAAACACATCTGATCATTCAACCAGCCTTGACTGGGATGAAGTTTTTATTTTATTTTTTGTGATGTTATTTGATTGTATATGTGTATTTAACGTATACGTCATCGCAAAGTTGATAATCTAGAGATACAGACTATCAATATTCACAAACTTGAAGACCTTTGGACAAAGTGTGACAGATGACATTATATTGCACACTAGAAGGTATTGCATAGTGTTTGGAGAGAGAGAGAGAGAAAGCACACAGAAAAAGTTGATATTATGTATTTAAAGCTTGCCCATTGTTTCTGTGATAAAGCACAAAAATCAAAAAGTTTGACAAAATGTATTTTTTTTAGATTATAACAATCACATTAGTTTGCATTATTAACCAGCACAACCAGCCACCATGAATTATAGTAGTGACTAGAGAGATTGTTCCCATGGTAACATACATCTCAAGTTGCATAAGCCATTTGTGTTTAACAAATGTCTACTAAAACTATTAGGAAGCAAAACTTTTGAATTACACTTTTCCCTTAAACACTTGAATAATCAGACTTTTCTAAGGTCCATGTTCCTCTGCTCCATTAACAATGAGTTAATAATAGTTTTAATACAAAAGACCAAAGCTACCATTAGCATTAAGAAAAGTGGACCAAAGATACCTAAAAGCAAAAACAGGTGCTCAACAAGGTTGTTGAGGGCAAGAAATATTGTAAAAACAAAGTCTGAAGCACTCAGTCTTTTAATACTGCTTTATTCAGTCACGCCAACGCGTTTCAACACGGTCTTCATCAGAGCAAAGTCGCCATTAGCATTCTTGAATCTTTATTAAGAAAACAAATGATTAAAAATAAATGAACATTCTCCATAAAATCTACTTTTGCTTAGAAGTTGAAAACTAGATACTTTTAGCTATAGAGTATCTCTGTCCATATTAGCATGTCTGTCATAGCTACTAACACCATGCCAAATAAGACCCTATTCTAAATGACACAGGTATTCCCTGGAGTGTCAATTGAGAGTTAGTCTATATTTTCATTCAAATGTGTGCCCTGAGATGGTTACATCACACAAAAGTATGAGTCAGTGGCTATCTTGAAGTGATGTAGTAAATATTCACATAAAAAGGACTTTGAATGTATTATCTTTGCTCCAGCATATAAATATTGAGTAACATCCTTCTCCGCTCTTCTCTCTCTGCCATTTTCCAACATCAATATGCCGTCTCCTTTTACCACTGCCCCTCCCATCTCTGTCTTGGAAATATAATATCGCCTTTCAAGACTTTTTTTTTTTTTTCAATGAGAGCTAAATATAACTGGCCCAGCAGGAAACGCTGACTTGTGCTTCCCACACCACTTTAGTGTAAACACAGAGCCATTTTGATTGGTCAAGACAATCTTCTGATAGCAGCGCAGGGGAGAACGGCTTGTTTGGTGTCTACTCAGCAGCAAGTAAACAACAGACACACGACTATAAAGATCTAGGCAAGAATTAGCATGAAATATGGAGAGGTATATTGTTTTAACTATAGCGTCATATGTTCTATAACTGAGAGTGTAAATGCAGAAAGAATAGTCAGTGTAGCAGAGCAAGGGCTGGCAGTGTGGCCTTGCTCCACCTTCACAGCTTGATGCTGATGTACTAAATCAAATGGCATAGTCATATTTACACAAGCTACTTCAATAATAACACTATGCAGAGATAAAGTGTTTCATAACAATGGCACAACATTATGCATTTTGAGTAAGAAGAACGATAATCTTGCAAACAAAAGAAATCAAACAGCACTATTCACCTTAATCTGCCTGACCACTTTTCTTGTAGTGCACTTCCGGTTTAGCTGTGGTTAGCCCAAGGCCCGATGATCAAAGATGGCGGGCAAGTCGAGTAAATGATGAAATGAAGCACAAAGCTTAAAAAGACACTTTATACAAAACTAAAATACTTTGAACTGTAAAACTTTTATGATGTGAAAATAAGAATTACCACAAGATCCAACAGTTTTTAAAGTTGTAGATGCTGTTTGTGTCTGAGTTGAAAAAATGCTTCCTACCCTGTAGAGGGATTTTCTCGTTTCAGTAACAATAAGGCGGCCACTTTACAGCAGTCGATTTACAGCAGCTACAAGCTAGCAATACTGTATCCAGATAAGATAATAGAACTATGGATTAGCCTAAGTTACATTAGACACAATCAAACATCAAATGTTGTAATGATCATGTTCATGTATATACAAAAGCGGTACCTTGTTGGTTTACGTTTTATCCATTTAAGATCACATAGCAAACAGACAAGCTAACATGTTAGCTATTTTAACAGAGCTAATCAGGAAGAGTGCTGCCAAAAAAAGTGGGCAGGGCAGAATTAATTGAATTCATGTTTTCATTCTTTCTTTTTCATTCAACTAAAAATGCTTTGTAAACGAAAACTAGCTGATATACGGTAACATAACAAGCAAAGTGATAATACCTCCACAGACACACGCAGGTAGCTTACACTAGCTTTCACTGGACACTTTCTACATTACCTAACTATGCTTTGACATCTCATGTTTTGGAACTTAAAGCAATGTATCATCCATACTTTTTATAGAAAAGAATGACAGAGACAGCAAGTAAAGTCAAGTTTTACATACAGTGAGACAAAATGTATAGATATAATCTAACTGCAGGTTCGGCTCAGGAATGTGACCTCAGAGACAGGTGAAGAAGCACATACTATAAAAACAAAACAGAGACTTGTAATAGCTTAACAAAAACATTCACTCTCTAACAATGTACTGATTGAAACGATAGAAGGTAGCTTTTCCCAACATGCTGTGCAGATGTACATTTGATGGCACAAATGATACTTCAAACACCACAAAACACAGAGTTCTACCTGCTGTATCACACGCCTGAGGAAATTGAAATTAAAGTTTGATCAGGCAAAAGAAGCTGACAAATAAACAGAAAAAAACAAAAACACAATTTCCTCCTGCCCACGTGTACATTTCCACATGCAAACCAACTCATCAAAAACACAGCGAAACTGCACTTTGTGGGCGAGGCAAAGACAACTCCAGTCGTGATTTGACACGGCTGGGGAAATAAACTGCGAAAATTGCAATCCCGCCAGACAAGTCAGATGTAGGTAGTGATGGTGGTGGGTCATGTCTTAATCTATTTCTAGGAGCTTGGTGTGCCTGGCTGCTCCCTCTTGAGCCTATTATTTTTCCATGCTGCTGTGGGTGAAAATGAAAGATAACAGGTCGAGAGCACAAGACTCGATTGAAGGACGGGAAATGAGTGTCAAGCTCACACTCCAGTCGGAAGAACGCTACTGTAAATATCATGCATGTAGGAAAGATCGAATATGGGAATATGGTGAGCTGTCACGCTGTCAGGAGGATTTTCAAAGGCTGTCATTACTGTGGCTTTTCTTATAATTAAGCTGTATCTACAGTGGAGATACAGTTATTTTTTCTATCATTGATTAAGATGAAAAATAATTTTAAGACACACTGCGTCATTTCTTGTCTCCATGGAGATGCTGTTGCTTGTTTGACAGAAAAGCGCAGTCTTATGCCGCATTCATGTGGTACTCAGGAATTCAAGAAAATGTTATTTGTGTTGAAAAATACCATAAATGCTCGAATAGGTTGAAACAACTTGCTTGAAACTCCTGTGAAACCCTGCTGCCTGAACTCAACACCTGATGTCACCAAAAATCAGCTCATTCATCAAATTATTTTAATCACTTGAACTCTATGCTAAAAATACTGTACTACATTTAGGGCTGGACGATATTGACAAAAATTTATATCTTGATCATTTTTTGACATATTTCGATTCATTTAGATATATTTCAAACCAATGGAAAATCAAGCATGCTGTAAAATGGACTAGTAAAAGTTAAATGATGAGAACTTATAGTTTAATAGCCATAGCTGACTAAAAGCCATTCTTGGTCGACTGAAGACAAGCTGGTTTCTCAATGTTCTGTCCAAATAGGCCTATTTGACCCAAACGGCCCTCACAAGACACAAGCTCAGAGGTTTCCAAGACTAAAATATAACAAAAATATCAACTTCTACCCTTATTTGAACATATATATGTTGCATCAACTTATTTTGAAACACTTTTCTTTAAACATATTGTTGCATATCTTCAAAGCAAAGATCACAATATTATCTAAAATTCGATTTAATGCACACCTCTAACTATAACTCAATTCATTACAGCTTTTAGGTTAACAACAGATCTCACTGCTAGCTACTGACCTCTGTTAAAAGTGTTGGTTCACAGATGTTATATATTCATGCAACAAAATCCTGACTTTCCGACGGTAAAAGCACATGAATCCACATGAATCTCCAAACTAGAGGAACACTTGAATGTAGCAGCAGGGTCACTGTCGTTACCTAATTCAGAATGCAATTCAATTTGACTTTTGAAGAAACTATAGTTCAATATTTTAAAACATGATTATTCTTTGTGGTGTCACTGTAATTTACATCAAAGTATATACATACATATTTTGTCATGTAGTAAATTTGACTAAGCTAATCTCACAAATGAGGTTGGCTGAAGTATCGTTACATAGCAACATCACCCATCTGAACACGGTGCCAAAGTGGACAGCAACCCAAAGGGGTAATGACAGTCACCTCTCCACAGATCTAACCTCTAACCTGCTGGTGCCACCTGCTTGTTTCCATGGCGATAGATACAGTTGCATTACAGTCTTCTCAGCATTCTCAGAGCTCGGGTTTTCTGGGTTCTGACCTAAATTTCTAAAGAAAAAACCTGAATTTTCCTTTTGAGACATACGCTTATAGTCACACAACAATTTCCTCCAATGCTGTTCAAACTTCTGATATCTTTATCCATTTTTAATCGCTGGGATTCGTCGGTTGTGTACTTGTATGTTTGCTGTTAATTATTGAAGAAGTGGTGATAAAACAAAGTGGAAAAATCTCCCAAAAGGCGACTGGAGAATGTGTTTCTCCATCTGCCGGTCCAGAGGGGCAGAAGAGAGGCGGACTCGGAGGTCAAACAGGTGTATGAACTCAATTACCAAGTCTTTAGATCTCACTGTGGAGCCAAATGAGCTGTGGACGGAGCAGCTAATGTGTTTATGTGTGGAGCAGACAGAAGGAATGTTTGTATTATGGTTCATTTATTAGAAGAAAGGCATTATTAAACATTAAACACTGTCATTAGAGACGCTGCAAATGAAAGAGATTTTTGAAAAACTTGAATTTTTGTTTGCTTGGATACAAAAAACTTATTTTGGGAAGATTTACTAAAACTATGGGCTCATGCTGGTTTTCATGTTTTGAGAAATCAGAGATGCCACAGTGCTAAGCTCCACTACCTATATAATACTGTATATTTATTTTTGTTTATGTTTTTCAGTTTGACATTAAAGTTGTGTATCTCATGTTAGGTCTGTGGAGAGGTGACCACTTACAGAACAATACATATTTTTATTATGTTTTCAATAATCCTGCTCTTGACTGATATTAGGTAATGCTATAATGTAGTACATTCCAAGCAAAAAGCAACCATTCACCTTATTTGCCCACCCAGTCTTCCTGGCACTGCACTTCCTGTTTAGCTCTGTTAAGATAGCTGGCATGTTATGTTTTAGGGGTGTCATTCCCCATCGTAGTCAGTGCCTTTTGGAGTCAAAAGTCGATGTGCGCATGCCCAGAAGCTTCTGAGCAGGTGTATAAATGCTAGTGTTGACTACGGCAACACCTACGAGGTCAAACAACATGTTATATTTATCATTTACTTTTAAATGTGCTTATTTTAGGTTATATATGAGCTTTACATTTGTGAAAACATTTAACTGCTAATAAACCTAAGTAAACAGCTCGAACCACTGAATTGAATGTTTTTTACGAGTGTAGAAAGTACCAGATTGTACGTGACTTTATCAAAAAATAAACGTTATTAAACTTTCTTAAAGGACGTTTTTTTTAATCCCATTTGATTGGCGATCTAAGGTTATAATTGACAGATAATATTCTTTACTGTTTCTGTCAGATTAAACAATGATAATATAGTCAAGCAACAACTAGCATGATTGACTGCAGCTAAACAGGAAGTATGCTGCCAAGAAAAGTGGATGGGGCAAAATAAGGTGAATAGCATGCTCACGTATTATATGAAACACATTTTGTATTGTTGACTCTCTCTTTTTTTAATAATTATGAACATGACATTCAAAATAAAATAATTCATACAAATACAATATACAAATGACAGGCAACTAATAACAGACTTAAGAATAATAATGAAATACACATAATCTCTGTGCCAGCGTTCCAAGCAGAGCAGAGAAGACACTTTTGAGCCTATTGGATGCGTGTTGCTGTAGGCTTTAGTGCACTACCAGGAAACCTAATTCTGTGTGTGCAGTGGCTCTGGATGAGGTTAGTGCTCCCAACTTTTACCCCAATGGCTTTCCTTTCATACAGGACCCGGACTCGCTGGGTAATCTACTTTCCCAGGGTGCACGCCGGGGTTAAGCAGATTTCTGACCTGCACTAAGGACAGGTATAATTTAATCCCATCGCTGAAATGAACTGCGTGCACTACGTTGTCTGTCATTTGTGCTGCTACTGTATCTTAAGGCAGTTGAAGCACAGAAAGGACAAAGCATGTCAGCAGGATAAAAAAGGGAAATGACTGTAATCATCTGGCCTGATTGCATTCAAGAATGTAAATGTAACGTATTTTTCATAGTATTTGGTGGGATAATACCTGTTGCCTTTTTAACTTTGTGAATAAAGTGGAAAAAATGTCATACATGTAAAGGAAATAGTACTTAACTTTAAAGACTTGAAGCTGAATTGAAACTCTAATGTCAGGGCTGAAAGTATTTTTTGTTTTGGCTTTTTATTATTTATTTTTTATCTCATTCTACTTAACAGGCCAAGCTGCATCTGCGTCATTTGCTCATTTGTCCTCAGCCAATCAGAAAGATAGTTCACACTTTATAAAATGAATAGATACAAATGTTGGTAAATTATTACATTACATCATCATTACTCTTGTCTGGCTTGTTTTATTCTCTTCTAAAAGACCTGGAAATGCAATATTTTACCTGTAACTGTTTTAAACTATATTTTTAAAAGAACACTAAAGGCAAAGTGTATGTCTTGGGTTGTGTTGCTGGAGCCTCTTGGCCAGGACTCCCTTGAAGAATCTCAATGGGACTTTCCTGGTTAAATAAAGGTAAATAAAATAAAAAATTTCATAAAATGTACACAGACAGATGCCCCCCACTAAGTGTTTTTTTTTTTTTTTCCTAAAACCAATTAGTGATCATTACTTTTGAATAGGGGTTGGAAGTAAATGAGTAATAAATGACAAAAAAAAAGCATTTATATGGCTAGCAATGTATTTGTCCTATAGCATTTCTGGTACGTTAGAGCTGTCTTGGCCCAGTTTGGTTTGTGTGATGTGTAACAATAAGGAAATAAAAGAATACTTTTTGAAAAACCTGCAAATTAATAATTTAATCAGTTGTACACTTCCACTATTTTATTTCTAAAGTACATAATTTTAGCTTTTATAGTAAATTTTTGATGTAAATTTGTCATAACATAATGTCATGTACAGCAGTAAAAATAGTCCTCACTTCATTCTTTTTAAGCCTTTAAGTATTAATCTTATTGCTCTGAAAAATTAATTGTACCCTCACAGTTCCTTGCATATGCGTAAAGCTCTCCTTTCACTTTCAGAAGTAAGTTATCAAGCTTTCACTGCGACGCCTCCAGCCAAAAAAATCTAAAATTAAAATCTATTCAAACTACCAGTCAATTTAAATTAAGTTAAATGTTGCCAGCTTCGGGAATAAGCAAGTCCTTCCCAGCACGGCTATGCAAACAAAGGAAAATACGCAGGCAGAATTCAGGCTTTAGGGATGGGCGCCCGGGTCGTGACTCGGCGTGTTCTGTCCACATTGCCACGGGAGACATCACATCGCATCATCTTTTCACAGGCGGACATGTTTGTTCTGACTAGTCCACAGGATCGCAGGCCTCAGCACCCTCCAGCCTCCTACCTCCAACCACGGATAGCTCTCACTTCAGCTTCGTTTTAAACAAATCTCCATGACTGGCCCGCCGCTGTCATGTCATCACCTATGGGAGGGAGATCATGTCTGAGCGGCCCACCCCGAGAGCTGCTGCAACACTTCGGATGAGTGAGGTGGAAGAGGGAGGCACATAGACACGTTGGGAATGGAAAGGGCAGCGTGCAAGTGTGGTGTTGATTCTTCTCTGGGTTCTGTTAGTTACTCATGCTTGTTACAACTTAACTTTGTATGTTGTATGTGCCAGTATTTACCTTTTAATTCATTCTATTCAATACAATACATATAGTTTTTAAGCTAATTTGATACATTTTTGCTACTATAAAGATTCTATACACAATATTTATTAGGAAAATAACTTAATATCAGTTTTGCCTCAGCACAGATGTATTGTTAGTTTCTATTCAAGTGAAAATGTGTTTGCAAAGTCCAATGTACTTCTAATAATAGACTGTTTGCCTAGAAAATCTAGGAACCTGTATATGTTTTTAGCAATAGGCTAACCAGCATACAATTAGCATACTGATGCAGCAGGATGCTTCAAAACATGTTGTACAAATTTGGATGCTCACAATGCATTGTATTGCATAACATGAACAAAACTTGTGACTGCTATAAAAATTTATTTTAATGAATATTTCTGAAACTTGCATAATGATTGATATTTTGCAATGTGTGTATGTTCAAGAAATGTTCCTTTAGAAAGTCACTTTACTTCAAAAACTTCATTGATTAACAGAAGGCCATGCTTAAGGATTCTGTGCCCATTTTTGCTTCCTCAAAACAATAAAACAAACCAAAATACTTTATTTTAAACTTCTTACATCAGTCCATGTGTTTTGTTCACTTATCTAATCCATTCTGAGCCTGCAAATTGTACTCTCTGATGTGTTTTAAGCTTTTATCAAAGCTCATGGGAGAAAAATGTGCCGCTATGCTAACGGCAAATAGCCACAATGCTAACAACAACACACAAACTTAGTGGCGATTGGTGAACAGACGGGACATCATTAGACGGAAATAAGACATTGCGGACTATATTCACCTATAGATACATTAACAAGATATCTGTGCTTGGGAAAAATTGATTTTATTGTAAAAAATTGAGCAAAGCCCCTTTAAGAACATGTATCCTGCCACAACCACACGTCAATAACTGTGGTTATGCACAGACCATTACCACTGGAGCACAGAGAAGTGATGTACATGCTTTTAAAAACCCCGCAAGAAGCCACAAGCAAGTGGTAAAAATGCACTGTATAACCACCGATTTCAAGCCTTGCCTCTCAAAGAGCTAACCTGTATCTTGACTTTAACATTATACATGGGTGACAATGACAATACTGTTTGTTTGTATTGGAGGCTACTTTTGCTATGATTTCACTGATGATATGTTAAACTAAGAGAACGTCCAAGTTTGTGAGAGTTTTTTGTTTCATGTAGAAATGAAATATGAGAAATAAACCACAAAGACAAATTCACAATCTCACAATTAAACAACACATGGCACTTTAGAATTCAGACATTATTTGAAACCACAGTCATCCTAATCAAACCAAACAGAAAAATAACACGATGCACACAGCTCTGAAGAAATCGGGCGCCAGAGACAACATGACGTTTTTGCGAGGCAGATCTTTATCATAAACTCGTTGCTATGCTCAATTACAGTTTATGTCAAATGAAGGATCCCGCCATTAATGTTTACGAGTCACTAAGTGTTGAAGAAGCCTTTATTGTTTCATGCTGCATTGATCTTGATATTTGTTTGAGGCTGCTTAAGAACACATCTCCCTAGCAACAATGTTTAATTACAACTTCATTATTTAGATTACACCAAAGGGTTCAATCTGAGGCTGTCATTAGTTTGAACATTTAGACAACAATAAAACAATACTGCAATTTTATTTGTGTAGTGCTGTCAATTGAGTATTCAGTGCCACTTTTGGTAGGTCTTCTTTTTGCCATCTTGTAAAAAAAAAATGAAAAAGGTTGGCGTGATTGTTGGAAACAGCATGTGGTTCGCTCTTCAAATGTACATATGGAGTGCTGATTGGTTCCTACACACTGGGTTACTGTCAACAGATGCTTGTTAATGGTTAAATATTTGGACATAAACAAACAGGTGGTGCTACTCAAGCACAAATGCCCGTAACGACAGCAGAAACAGTGTGTCATTAAAAGAGCACCAATTACAGCTTTATAATGGGGAAAGCAATGCCAACGCTCAAAGAGGGGTGTTGTACAAGAAGTTAGTACGTTCTTCTTTCATTAAAACAGGTCTGAAGTAGTTTTATATGTAGTTCTGCAATCTCTCCTATCCAGTTTTCAAATATTATTCTATCTTGACCTTGCAACACTTCAGGTTTGGTACAAAGATCTGCCCAGAACCTTACGTAACCAGGAAGTGTCTGTTATAGTGCTGTATCAATAAGACTACAATACTTACTTTAATTTTCCACATTTGTTTTTGGCTTCCTATTGAAAATTTGGGTGCCCAGAAGACACACATCTTTTCACACTTCTGAGAATGAAGAAAACTCAAATAAGACCGACATCTAAGATTGTGTGCCGTGTGTTTACTCCATTTTACGGAAGACTTTTCCGCGGTGAACTACTTAAAACACACACGTAAACAAGCATCCTCTCCAACAAAGAGAAGTCTGGTAGGTTGCATCTTAACTTGGAAAAACTGATTCATATTGGCTGGGATTTCTACCAGCAGTGGTTATGACATGCAATTGTAACTGTTAAGATTGGCTCCAATTGCTGTGTTCAATTGTGTTGTGACAATGCTGCCCATAGCGTTTTCAGTCTAACAAATGTGGTAATCTGGAAATGTAATGCTTTATTTCTTTTCCTCTCTTGCTTTTTCCTGTTTGAGGTTGTGGATGGAACTCTGGGCCTTAAGCACCGAACACCCTGGACAGTATAAGACATACACAGACAGACACTCTCCAATTCATTCACTTACTGTCAATCAATCTATACATGTTTGTTTTTTGAAGTAAAGGCAGAGTACTGTGAGAGAATCTGCAGAAACATGGGAAGAACATGCAAACTCCACCCAGAAAGATGATAAGCAATGTTGACTTCGTCTAATATCGAATTCAAACCCATGATCTTCTTATTGGGAAGCCAAAGCTCTAACCACCCTGCCACAGTGCACCCCCAGAAGCATTAAACTCCCTCTTTAATGCTTGATTTGAAGCATCACATTGGATTTTAGCTGGTGAGAGTTGGATAGCAAGCGTTATTGTTGGGACAGGGCAAAAGTTTACCCTTGGGGGTATTTGGTGACTGAATAAAACCAATGGTAACATAAGAAAAACATACAATACACCACCGTATTGACTAAACTATCCCCTAAACCACAATCTGTATTTAGAATTGGATGAGGGAAACAATAATAGAATGTTAACAGTAAGAAAAGTAAGCGTCTGCAAAAACATACAGTGCTAATTATTTGAAAGAAATCCGTATTGACGGAGCATTTAACCATATTCATTGAAGATTTACGGCTCAAAGCGCAGCTAACCTCCCAGATTCTCCCTCGAAATGACAGCGCACCAACTCAAAGTGTTCTCTGGGCCTTTTCTGCTAGTGATGCATCGAATCCATTCCTTCGCCGCACCTGGAACCCCCCAGTTAAATAATAGCTGAGCCCAGTAGACTGTTTCAGCCAGAAAGCACGTGGAAATCAGATTCTTGCTGTGTTTAGCAACTCACTGCAGAGGCGGATTGTTTCTGCCTTGAGCATCAGACGGAATACTGTCTGGGTAATCTTGGCACCATTTTCCAAATTGTAGGTAATCACAATCCCGAGGGCTAATAAAAGGGGATGAATGTGTAGAGCACTGGCTGAAAAAGGACTGATGAGAGAGTGTTCTTGTAGGGAGAGCTATTTTTAAACCATGACGTCTAGCGATGAGCAGGGGGTAGCTTACTTTTTCTCCCTGATGCGGTTCAAGCTTTTTTCGACTGAAGTCAGCACCTCTGCCTCAGATCACATGCATTACAGGGCCAAGAATGAACAATATGCGGCGGGCGTTGGCACAGACAAGTGTCAGTACTGCCAGAACACTTCATCCATCGCGGCTGGCAGACCGTCTATCATTCGCACTCTGCAGTACAAGGCTCCAGCTCCAGCCTCCTCGCATGGCCCAGCCACAGATTACTTTTGGAAACATGACACTGCAGTTATGGCCGTGGAGTGATGTGGACAGCACTCAGGCAGCTCGTATATGAACACATAAGGAACATACTGTATAGTATGACTATGTTCTTGCTAAAACATTTCTGATTAAAGTATGCATATTGCTGTTGGTGATGTTGGTTGATTTGTTTTTCAGACTTTCACCAAAAGATCTATTCTCAACAGTTTATCCAATATTACAGAAATACCCAGACTTTCTACTGCACTCCTTTTCAAGTAGAAGTGTTTTCTGCAAACCAATATTCAACATTTTTCTCTGTGAACCAAAATAATCTATATTGACATGTTGAGGACCAAGCCTTGGAGAGCTCACTCCGTTAGATGTGAGATTCTGAGCCATTCATTGGCCACTTGAGATTCATGGTACCTCCTATTGCACATGTAAACACAAGGCCCGGGGGCCAGATGCGGCCCTTCACATCATGCGTCCCTCATGGTCTTATCAGATTTAAATTTTATATTTGTGCCAGGAGTAATCTGGGCGTCTTACGCTTTAGGTTCCAAACAAATAAGTTGATTATTGAAGTAATTTTTCAACAATGTGGATGTACATTCTGTAATCGAAGTATATCTAAGATTAGTAAGGTAAATTTTAGTAATAATTGGCACTTCAAGGACAACCATAATGCCAATGTGGCCCTTTGTCAAAATAAGTTTGACTGTCCTATAGTATCTTTGACAAGATTGTGTACAGTTTAACACAAAATAGAGCAGAGCTAAACTACAATATAACTGGTAATAAATTGTCATTGGGTTAGAATACCAATATATTATTTTTCTTCATGCATTTTTTTTCAAGTTGTAACAGAAAATGTACCTAAATGTCACTAAAACCTACAACAAAGCTTTAGCAATAACTGTGGAGGCTAGCAATGACAAAGTAAATTGTAAGAAGTGGAACTAAAACTTAACAGATATGAACATATTTGCAAACATTACAACTTCTTTTTATTTGATTCAGCAACTTTGAGTGATTTATATCTATAGTTCTCTTATATTTGAAAGCATATTGCCCTTCGCAAAGACTATAACGCACTCCTGAACAAATGAGAGATCACATCGATATGAACCTGCAGGATGTTTCTGTGAACACGGTCAGTCCGTCGTAATGAATCCTACAGCAACAACACTTGTAGTAGATCTATGTGAATTGGCGGTTCTCTCCCTTGAGCTTCGACGTACTTTAGTCTGGCTTTTCTATCAACAGCAACAAAAACCTATCCAAAATAAGCCTCTTCCCCAGATGGAATATCAACTTGGAAAACAAATATATTTTACATCAAAAAGCTGGGAGTGGGCCAGAAACCAATTCCATGTTTGAGTGTGAAGCACCCTTCGCTCCGACCGGTGCCAGGAGCGGTTTTAATCAGGAGAAACGCTGTCATCACATCTGTAGCCATCACCAGTGTTCTTACGCAGCTTCTCCAGACCCTCTCTGGAGTGTCACTTGACTGCCCTGGGCTTCATGTTCTACCCCTCGCTCTAATTTACTTTGCTCATACTTTGGGTTGTTGTGAAATTGGTGGGTCTTTCAAAAAAAAAAAAAAAACTGACCAATACTGCACACTGTTGTTGCGAGTGAATAATTCGGTGCCTACATTTCCTGTGCGTTCCCTTGTGTTCTCATTATCTATCTTTTTATAGGATGCAGTTCTGCGGCACAGCACCAAACAAATTCACTCAGCATGTAATAAATACAGGCGTGTGGCGCAGATACAAAATGGGAATGTTTTTTGTGTTTTTTGGCATAAATACATTTTCAAACCGGCTTTCTTCTGTTTATGTTTATTAGGCTTGTGATACTCGGGAGCTAGCATCAATGCGGAGTGTAGAAGAAATATTCTGTGATGTCTAATACAAGTGTATTAATTTTTATCTATTCCTGGAGCTACAGCATCCAGGCAGTGTTTTCACAGTTTGGGGAGAAAAAAAGGCATTCGACTCGATTCCTAGCATCTTAAAAAGTAAACAAACAGAAATTATTTTTGTTCCGAACTTTTTCAAAGGTCCACACAGTTTGCTCACTTACCTATTGCATTCTGAGGCCCAATTCTTGAATACAATGTCTTTAGAAGCACTTTTAATACTTTGTTGAGAGTTGAGCTGTGTCAGTATGCTATCAAATGCTAACCAAAAGCAAACAACATAAACAAGGGCACTTCCTGGATATTATAAACAACATGCTATTGCTTAACATAGACAGAACAATGAGAACTGAATTTCATCCAAGTAGAAACTTTAAATGTATAGGCCTATCTGTGATGAAGCAAAACTGTTTATAAGATATTTTACTAAAATCATGAATAATGAGCCATCAAAAACAACTTGGTTTCTGTCGCTTGATAATCACATAAGCTAGTCAGTGCCTCCCAATCTTTTACAGTCGCAACTCCGTACACCGCAGGCAGTTGCGACCTCCAAGCACGAGGCTGTCTGCAAAGTGATAATGTAAGTGTAAGATTTTGTTTTGAAGCCAGCAAGTATGTACATCTGTCATTGCTCCATTTTTTTCATATATCCTCACATATATACACCCACAAATCATTTAGCGACCCTCATGGTGTTCCAACCCCAGGTCTAGAACCACTGACATAAGCTAATGACTTCTTAATGTAGGCTATCACTTGAATTTGGTCGATATGTTTTAAAGTTAGAACAATGATGACTGATTACAGAATGTGGCCTAGATCACTTACAGTAAGATATCCAGAAACATACATTGAAATGTATTAAAATGGATACTGAGCTTGGATGACAGATGCAGATGATGCTTTAATGACAGTTGAAAAATATTTAAAAAACAAGCATGATCTGTATAGTTTTAGACTCACTAAATTAAGCAAAAGGCACGTCTGGGATTGTTTTTAATTTGAGCCTTTCTCGGGCCAAACAAATAGAGTTGAATTGTTTCAACCAGTATATTATTTTTTCTCTAAATCTATGCAAAATCATTACATTTTCAGTAAGGCTTAATTATTACTGGTTATTAGTTGCGTAATTTCACTTCTTCCATCAATCCGGAGCTTTGCAAATCCAGTAAAAATCTTTGACTTTTCTTTTTTACATTCGTACATATCACTAAGGAACAATACTCACAATCTCGAAAACTTCATAAAACTACTTTTACGTAGATTCTATAACTTGTCCTGTAAGATTGACTCCTGTGACCAATACTGCAGCGAGAGTGAACACTTAAACCCATGCCTACCTCCAAGTACTAAGTAAGAACTGCTCGTAGAAGTAAGTGCATTAGGATCCATGAGTCACTAACCTGAGAGCTTCATTTGTATCACTCATGTTCTTCTTGACACCTAGCTGACCACACTTGAAAGTCTCATTCCTTATTCTCTTCATCCCAGCACCTGCCCACATCTCTTTTTTTTTTGCATCTGCTCCTCAGCTCGACTCCTACACCTTACCTCGATGAAAAGAGCGCTTCACACATGAGAAAAATCAGTCCGCACATCTTGACAAAGGTATTTATTTCCCAGAACAGTCTTATTCCCTCTAACAATCTGCTTCCTGATGATGGATGATTATTATTTAGCCTTGGCATTTATCTGACGCAGGCGTGTGTTGCTCAATCTCGTGGGCTCTCTCCTATTATTCACTGCATGCTCACTAATTTACATTGTGACAGTAAGAAGCAGTGTTTTTGTTGTGGCTTGTATGCAGTCGAATGCACATATGCCAGCACAGCTTTGAAGCAAAAGGCAGCGTCTATTACAAACAGCCAGAGGGAGCACCGTTTAAAAGGAACCAGTGAATTTCCTGATGAAAAGAGACGCAACTCTTATAAAATATACATTTGACTGTCCCATTCCATCTATAGGGGATAAGCAAGGGACTAGAGATGGCTTGATGTGCTGTAGGATATATCCAAAGCAAGCAATTCTGTAGAATAACCAAAGAGGTCAAGCACAGGGGGTTATCTTAAAATAACTCTGACTCTCTGATATATGAAGTGATGGTAGATTATATGTTTCAGTGCATGAATAATGCATCGTGGTAACTGGAACAGCGTTGTTTTCTAAGCTACACATTCAAAGGTTTGGATCAGCAAGTCATGTTTTTTTCACTTGGAAAACTCGTTTATGTTGAATTTTGTTCTTGTAACCTGCACAAACACTGATACTGTCACCGTTGATTCAAATATCTTTCTGTGCCAAATTATTTATCACACAAGACTGGTGCAGACATTTAGTGAGCTCACCACAGTATGTCACAATAAAAAAACAACCACATTTCCTTATACTGTATGTTACGACATAGTGCACAATATGAAAAGCGTCATATTGTACAGGTCAGGCTTTAGCTTCAAGTTCCTAAAACAACGTGTTCTTGCATGTATATACCACACCATGGCAAATAGCATGGTTGAGGATAAACATGAGGTTTTATTTGGGTTTTATGCTAAGTTTTGGTCTGAAGTTACAAAATGGGTAAGTTTAGGTCTGAGGCTTGGAGTTGGTTAAGTTAGGATTGGATTGGTCAGTATTCATGAATAAAAACACATCTTTACATTCACTATAGACATCAACTGGGAAAGAAATGCGTGAAATACATGGCAAAATAGAAATTGTGTTCATAAGACACCCCTTTCAAATTGCGTGGTATCGACGCTGTGAGAACAGGCTGCCTAAAATGGTTTAGGGCTAGAGCTTCTGGTAGGTTAAGATTAAGATTTTGTTAATTTCATAAATAATAACACATCTTCACATCCACCATAGAACTGGGGTTACAACGTGTGTCATATATTTGCAAAAAAGGCAAGAAATTGTGCTAATCATATCTCACTGACATGTCATGGTATATAAACAGACTACGGCAAAATGCATTAGTATAAGCAATGATCATGAAATTCCACAATTTGTTGCTTTGGAGTTGTGACCTGACAAATTGTTTTAACACAGTCACACAAACTCCACAGACAGGAGGACTAATACAAAAAATTAATTTCTTACAAGAACTCATGCCATGCCTCCCTGAACCTGTGAGATAACAAATTGGGCTCAAAATTTAGCAAAAGATTTTCATTTTTAGTTTTTCTCAGAAAGTTCACCCGTGCCCTACTTATTAACTTGGAAATGTGAATTACTCACTCCAGTGTTTCATTTACCTGATGTGCTTCTGACAACCCGATATGAAAGTGACAGCTTGATTGGCATTTCAAGAAAGAGTTCAAGTCTGCTTCATGACGTATTCAAACATCCACCTGTGTCCAAAGTAGAGCAGATTTTACACTTTATCCCTCTCAAAAGCAGCGAATTAAAGTTCCATGAGCATCACATCGGATTCCCATTTGAAGAGTCCCTGAAGATAGCGTTGTTGTTCTCTCTCTTTCAGGCTGA
Source organism: Mugilogobius chulae (assembly GCA_038363315.1). NCBI lineage: Eukaryota > Metazoa > Chordata > Actinopteri > Gobiiformes > Gobiidae > Mugilogobius > Mugilogobius chulae. The sequence continues at coordinate 32,147,439 of CM076401.1, read as the reverse complement.
ATTTGTCACATTGTACTTGGGTTTCCTTGGCCGCGTTTTCACTCAAAGGACCTCGAGATTAAAGACATTACAATGGCTACCGCACAAAGCACTCAATCACAATTGCTGTGATGCAGACGTGCACCGCTTCACCGTGTCAACGCCGCAGCTGACGAGGCAAAATCGCAAAGTAGCAGACATCGACGGAGCGAAGAAAAAAACACTTACATTTCCCTGTGGTGTCCGGCCTTCACAAAGACTAAAAAATATCAGGGCAAATATATAACTCCATCTCGGAAATAGCACAAGCCACCGCAGAACGCTCTCACAAACGCTGTCACAAATCAAAACACACAATCGTCTGAGGATACATATAATTTTAGATCTCCCAAAATAGACATAACAAGCGTTTTAAGATCACTTCTGGCTTGTTCGGAATAGTAGTTCTGTAGGGAGCTCAGCAAATGCTACGGGACGAGTTTCAAAAAGTAGCATTGTCCATTTGATGTTGGCTTGTTTTATCGGTAAACAAAAGCAGAAATAAATATATCTCAGATGCCGTGTCAGGGGTCTGAAATGAAAGTAAACATGCATTGAACACTGGGTTACAGACATTGCGTTTAAAAGGTACAAGTCTCCAAAGCAAAGACACAGTGAAGATCAAGTTTCAGTTCTCTAATGAAAACAGACCAGCGACAAATAAAGGCGATCTTGGAAACATACTTGAATTTAAGCTTGGATACATCTCACACACAGGTCAATCACAATTCATTCATTATGTATGCCCTATTCTTGTGCTACTAGATAGAAATGTGTCTATAGAAGTCAAAGTTCCACCATTAAAATTCATGACAATATTTAAGTTCAAAGTGAGAAAACTCCCAATTGCATAAAACCTGTTGTCCACTGTAAATGTATTCTTATAAGATTTATGGATGTCACACTGCAAGACGATAGGAATTTAATGTTGAAATGTAGCATATCGGAACACTGCAAAAGTTCACACATTTGATGTGTAGCTGTTTTGTTAAAGGTGGGGCAGCTAATTTTTTTAGCTGTAAATTAGTAAATTTTGTGCTTTACACTAAAAAATATGTAGTAAATACAGCACTTTGTGAAGAAATGAGACCTCTGAATACTGTCTGAACTGATTAATAAAGAATTTTAGTTCTAATCAGGAGCTGAATGCTGCGTTCTGACTGGCTGAACTTGGGGCGGTCACTCCAGTTTCACTTTGTTGTTTGTAAAAGACGTTTATAAGCCATAAATGCAATCAAAATGAATACATGTCGATATTAACCATGTGTCGAAGGATTTATGAGAGGAAGTTGTCAGATTTAAAACCTAAATTGTGTTTGCAGAGTAAAAATCAGCTACCCCACCTTTAAGTGGCTCAAAGAACAATGTTTGCTTGGTTAAATTTCAGTGTGTGTCCTTAGTAGACGTGAGGGCTACATGCTAAAAGTGGATTTCTATTTGTAGACTATTAAAAGTACAAGAAAAGAACATTTAAATCAGTTAACACTAGCACATATGTCTTGTTAATGTATCTATTCAGGTGAAAATGTGTTCACACTGTTATGTTAATGTCTAACAATGTTTCGTTTGTTAACCAAACTCCACTAAGTTAATCTGTTATTATTGTTGTTAGCATTGAGGCTAACTGCAGTTAGTATGCCAACATACAGTACGTAGCTCATAACAGTTGTGGAAAAAGCATAAAACACCTTGTGGTGAACAATTAAGAGGCTCACAATGCATCAAGGAAGTGATCAAAACATGACTGAAAGAAGAAGTTTAAAATCAATAATTTCTGTTTGTCAAAATGTTTTTGTAAAAAAGTATAGCACCTTTAAACAAAAGGCAATGTGAAAATAATCTAAGCTAGCATGCAATTAATCCTCTATACTAGTGGTTCCCAAAATGGAAACAAAATCGGGGTTGCGAGATGATTTCAAGATGTAATTTTACAATATATATATTTTTTAATTTTGTTAATTACTTACATTGAAACAGTATGTTGTAGTTAATTTCAATCATGTAACATTATAAAATACTAAAAAAAGGAACTTAAAAGTAGTTTTGAATGGTTTTATTTCATGAAATCTTTACATCCATCGATTTAATTTTGCGATGGGGGTCGTGAGCAATTTTAGGGGTCCCGGCCTAAAAAGTTTGGGAAGCCCTGCTCTATACTATCTATCTGCTAACTGTCTGTCTGTCTGTTTGTCTATAGTAACCTATCAATGAGAAGACTCTGCATGATTCCCTGGTCCTTTGAACAGTTACTGTACAGTACTCGGAGGATGATGGAGAGATGGGTTCATGACCTCTGACCTATATCATAGCTGAGCTGCTCTGTCTATACTTTGTGCAGATCTTCTGTTTACAGTCGGTCACATGTTTGACATCTCCAACTGTAAACAGTACTGCAGAGATAGAATGTCATGACTCCAAAATATCCGACATGCTTAATATAAATCGCAGCTTATCTGAAGTCAACTGTTAATCTTTGTCCCCATCTCACTGGAAGACCTTTGACCTGCATGAGTCAAGATTTTTCAAAACCGGGCAGCGGACACCGGACTTAAGGCGTCATATTTTTACTTGCTTAACTTGGCTCTCTATTTTGGTGATTTCACAACATAGATTTCAGCCTGACTCAAAAGCCTTTTCAAATGTCTACTCCAGCAGTCTCCCGGGGCAACAGATCAGGAAGTGCTCAGTTTGCTCTGAACCTTGATTTTCCTGAGTTGTTTAAGATGTTTGACAACTTCCTCTAATCTCCCCACAGAGCTGACATGATTGAGTGCCTCGGTAAGAGTAAATGACAAAATCCATGGCACGCACACGCAAAACGGACAGCTTAGCAACCAAAATCTTATGAAAAGAAAGGTAACATAATGGATTTTTTTTAAAGTTAGTCCATGCTGGTTTCATTTTGAGATTTCACACACCAGTTGCATATCAATTACCTTTTGCCAAATTTGGTTAATTACTCAAATTGGATCCAATTGCTTTTTAAACCAGCATGAAACTAGCCACCAGAGTGATAATTCTGCAGGATAAGAGCTTTTGACTCAAATCAACTGGTGCAAAGCAGTCCCATTAGCACAAGGGGATTGGCCAACGTTCAACTATTGACAGGAAGGTGGACATTGGAGAGAATATTGTTAGTGTAGTGGGACTGAGGTTTCACAAAGACTTAAACCAATATGTTAGACTCCAGAGTCTACAGTTTGGGCCAATTTGAAAATTCCTCATTAGTGTTTAACCAAAATCTCAAACTCAACACTCGATTCTAATTGTTGATTCTATAATGAACAGTGTTGGGAGTGACAACGTTAAGAGTGACAGCGTTAAGGTATGACGGCATTAGTAACAGCGTTATTTTGATGGGTAATGTGTAATCTAATTAATTACTTTCCTGTGAGTGATAACGCCTTCTCCGCTGTTTTAAGTGTGCAGATGTTTATTATCTTCTGTTGTCTGCGTGTGTTTGGCTCTTGTGCTGTTTGGTCCAGAGGTTTGGCCTGTGTTGCTGTGACTGTGCTGGGGAAAAGAGCGTAAAATAACGCTGCTGGTGGTTGAGTTTGGTTGTTTGCAGTAAATTTGGACTATGAAAGTCAGACTTGTTTAATTATTATTTTTGTTTAAGATATTTTTGGGTTTTGTGTGTAATTTAATAGTTACTTTGCCTGGTAACTAGTTACTTTCATCACTTAGTAACACAGGTACTAACTCAGTTACTTTTTGGAGAAGTAACCAGTAACTAAAACTAATAATTTTCACTGATAATAAATAGATACTATTCAAGATTTTAGACAGATAAAAGTTCTTTCATAATTTATTGATTATGAACTAGCTCTGTAGACTGTAGTTCCTCTTTCTACATCTGTTCATGAAAAAGCCAAATTGTATTCTGTTAATGTAATTTTTGCATCAATACTACTCAAAAAAGAGCTCAATACTCTTTTTAGCGCCATTTAGTATATTATATTTTTATTCATTTGACTCCATAATCAGATGTCCATACATTGGCCAATGTAATTCGGTCAATTATAGCAGAATTACAAACTGTTTGCATTTAAAAAAAAATGTGTGCATTTTTGGATGAAAAAGATACTTGTCTTTCGACTAACCAAAACATGACTTCTTCGCTTTTCTGGGGTTCAGATGCTTCGACCAATCAGATTCCAATATTGCGATGGCTTTCAGCTGTAGTCATTCCAGATTGCTAATGTGTAGAACTCTTTCAGAGTGATAAACATATCAATCTGGCTTGAACCAGGTTATGTCAACACTATTCTGCAGTAACTTGACCATGCAGATCCCACCAATTTGTGTATGGACAACAATTTGAGAATGTAGCCCAAAAGCCATCAGCTCTGAGCAGACAGCTGTAATCCCTTGCTGAGCTCTCCTCTCTGTCAGACTCCACCTTCCTCCAACAGCCAACAATGAAGGGAAAACAGGCCTACAGTAGACACAAACGCTGAGGAGGAGGGACAGAATTATTGGGTAGTAAAAAAGTCGAACATAGCTCCCTTATGATGGCACAAAGACCCCAGAGTGTTGCCATGATGCACATGATATGTTGTGGAGGATTAGGCTGTAATCGCAGGAGCTTGTCTGTCCCAGCTGAAATCCACACACTCGCCCTGTCAGCAGCTGAGCCCTCTGCTGGCGTCAACACGGACTCCCACGTATGCACGCACGGCACATGTGGGGGCTGTGGCTTTGGAAAACAATGGTATACGTACTACAAGCAACGATGACTTTTCAAAACAGCATTCGTCTCTGAACATGTCTTATCTCTTTTGAATGTTTAAAAGTGCTCAAAACAGCAGTATTGATCATGAATATGGACACATTATTTTTATGTACTGACAGCTGTCTTAATTTAATCTTTAAAACTATGGTAACTTTTTTTTTTTTAATTAGTTAGCTTTATCATGTCCATCATTTAGTATATTGTGAACGCAACACCTTGTGACAAAATAACAGTGCTTTTATAGATTATATTAGATCTCATTATTAGCAGTGCTCTGATTGGCTGTTCATGGGTGGTCCACTCAAGTTTGACTTTCATATCTGAAATAGTATGTTCTTAAGCAGTAAAAATGACTTTATTTGGATATTATCCATGTGCTGTGGGGACTGTGAAAGCTAAGACTTTTTGGATAGATTTAAATACAAATTGAAAGTGAAAATCAGGTAGCCTAGCTTTAATGAACTCGTTTACTAAGCAACTATTATTTGAATTTATGAATGAGAGTTACCCTTTATTGTTATGTTTTTAACTGGCTTTGCTAGGAAGCGTGTGTCTGCATTTGTGTTCTTAATAAATATAACAATAAATGAAATAAATAAGAGATCAAATAGCCAAATGTACTTTATAATGAGAATATGCCACATCGACGTGACCCTTGGATCTGGATTCAAATATGGAATATGGTTTAATAAGCATTGCCCACCATATATTAAAGTAGAATGAAATGGTTGGCCAGTTTTCTTGTGCTTTTTGTTTAATGAGGGAGCATGTTCTATAAGACATTGTCTTCATCATGCTCCTCTTCAAACATATGTTATGTATTATCTTGTCAAATAATGATTGCAACTGTAAAGATAAATGACACATGTAAGAATAAACTGAAACTGGTCTAAATGTAGAGTGTTAATGTAGACAGGTAGACAGTAGGTCTGTGAAAATCTGCAACCGAACAATGAAAAGGTACATTTTCATCTACTCATGTGTTTTTAGGAAAAAAATAAACAAATCAAATTCCATGTTATCTTAGTGTAAAAATGATACTGAAAACTCACATTCTGGTTGATTAGAGCACAGAGTCAAAATATCTTAAAGCTACATTTGAAAACATCAAATTTGTCTTCATCCAAACGCTACCTTCAACTTTGATTTGAAAGCACATTATCAACCTCTTTTCAAGCTAACCATTTTGTTCTGTTCAATTAAACAAGAAATGTACGAGTTGAGGCCCCTTCAGGCTCCGGAAAAAAGTGCTTTAACCACTTTTTAAGTTAGTAATGAGTAATAATGGACTCTTTTATAATCTTTGTCGAGAGCCATTTCTAAATGTATCTGATTCTTAGAAGGCAGAATGAATAATACAGTCTGAATAGAAACTTTATAATGCGACATGACTCAAAGCATTAATAATAAAAGGAGTAGATCAGCATTGCTTTGATAGATTTATGGACAGAGTGAAATAATTATTTATTTTATTTCAGTACAAATAGCACTTTTGAGTAGACTTTGACTGTGCCGTTTGAGCAGATATTCAGACCTCTTACCATGCTACTATAGTTCCAAATATCCCAAACCTCCATTGTCCTGATTTCTAAAAACAATAACATACAACATTGTTTGTTCTGACTGGCCAAAACTCACAGAAAAAAATGGATTAACTAGTTAACTTCAAGTCAATCAATCAATCTTTGTTTCCTCTCAAACTTGGTGTTATGTTCTGACTACACACTGGAGGAGCTTTAAATCTTTTGTGATTTTTAGACTTCAAAACAACAGAGCCCACAGATGCAAGAACATTTTGCAAAGATTATTTGTCTTATGCTGCGTTCAGATCGGACAGCATTGGAGCATCCAAGTAGGGCTGGGCCATTCATCGAAAAATCAAGAAATCGAGATCGAATCGTCAATGATTTGGTGGTGGGTTTTGAATCGAAAGATCAAAAAACAATCTTTTGGCTGTAAAAATGTGTAGTTTGGAGCAAAAAGTCAAACTTTGAGGCAGAATACTGACATATAGTTTGAAAAAAAAACATCTAAAAAATGGGACATATTAAAAGTTTTTGTTTTGTTTATGTTTACATTTGTTTTTGAAAAGGTTAAGCATCGAAACAAAACTCGAGATCGATCAATATGAGAAAAAAAACAGATTATATTTTCCCCAGATCGCCCAGCCCTTACATCCAAGTAAAGATAGACCGATATATCGGCTGCCGATATATCGGGCCGATATCAGCTCATTTTATGATATCGGCCATCGGCCTCAATTTGGTCTTGAAGCCGATTTAAAAAATTTTTTTATTTTTATTTAATTTCTTTTTAGTTATTCAGTTTCACATTTTTGTAATGAAAGAAACTAGAAAACATTAATTATCGTAAAGAAAAAGTCAGTTTTTCATCAGACACCACCTGGGCAGCCATAGTCAGAAGGACCCCTACACACACTAGAGCGGGGGAGGAGCACTAAGCGCCTCAGCACCAAAGTTGAACGGAGAGAAAAACATGGTAAGATTCTTTTCTCTCTCAATCTACTTGTATATTTCTGCATTAACGCTTAGCGGCAATAATTTTTCGAACTTTTGCTTGCAAGTCCTCTGTAGAAGCCATCACCGAGTGTTTGTTTACAAGAACACATGCACGTGCTTTCCTTTCGTCGTGCTGTTGGAAAACGACACACTGTCATCAAAAGGGTGAAAACAACATGCAGAATTGCATATCGGCCACTGAAATCGGCATCGGCTGGTCAAATCGCGTAAAAATCGGCATCGGCCACCCAAAAACCCATATCGGTCGATCTCTACATCCAAGGCGTCCACTTTACATGCTAAGTCAATGTAAACCTGCGTCTTGAGGAGTCCTACAAATTTGTGGCGTGAATTTGAATCTATCGTAATGAAATTCTCTTGTTCGGTCTTGCAACGTAGACGCTCCAACTTATGACGGACTTGGGATTTTAAGCGAGATTTAAGAGCTGCAATCACAAGGCAGATGTCTGTGAGGTTCATATGCTGCATGAACGTGAGGACTTTTTTTTTTTGTAATAACTTTTCCTCTGTCATTGTTTATCCGGCCGCACCTGAAGCAAGTCTATTTCAAAAGATTATTGGGCCTAATCCAGGGCTCTGAAGATTTGTCCATAATTGAGTTTCTGTTTTGGCAAGTGGCTGACAGCAAAAGCAGCAGACATCGCGCTTAGGTGGTCAGCAAGCGGCGCCAAGTCCATTTTTTTTTCTTCCTACATGAGCGCTGGAAAATGGCATCAATGATTGCCTCCAATAATTACCAGTTTTCTTGTTTTTAAAGGAATATTTTTAAACTTCCAAGCTGCTGTAACACCTCTTCTGCCAGTCCCTTTCTGTTCTCCACAAGGCCGGCCGCGCTTTCATTCAAGTATGCTACAATCTCTTGCAGCGTGATTCACTGTTGGACACAATGAGTCAGAGGTCACGTGTGTCCGTTTATGTGAGGCCCGCAGACCAAAAGAACCAACCGCCAGCAAAGAGAGAGAAAGAGAGAGAGATCTGGAGATTAGGCCAACGCTTGATAAAGAGTCCTGTTTTGCCATTTTCGCACTACACTCGCACTAAAACACATCAGCTGGGACCAATCTCCAATGCTCTGGAGGCTGGAATTAAACACACACCGCTGAGCAAAGCCACCGCAAAGCATTGTTAGCTCCACAAAACTGCAAATGTGGAGGAATACCTTTAGAAAAATAAAGCTTTGTACTGTGGGTGTTAAATAAGAGAGAGAGATGTGTGATGTTAACAGAAAAAAAAAAAACTGAAGGTAAAAATGTCAACATGAAATTATAAGTATTGGACTATATTAAGTAAAAATAAATCAGACTTAAAAAAAATAAAAGTGTCATGTAGTTTGCTTCTTGTGTTTGTTTTAAATAGAGAAAGACCACTATATCGGCCAGTCAATAATTTGATGCAGATATTTGGATTTTTGCATATCGACCACATTGGCCATCAGCCTTATTTTGGTTGATATTTGATCAGGCAGTTGTTTTAACAGCCGTCTGCACGATAGAGCTGCAGTCACAGTGAAGTTAGTTTTGGAGAGAAATTATATGGTTTGTTTCATATTTCTCCATTTTGCTGTGTTTTGAAAAGGGGTACTTTCTTAAATGAGTCTTTAAAATGTTTTGTAATGTGCATAACATGTTGTATTCATTAAACAATGAGGCAAAAAAAATATTGTTTAGAATCAACTTTTTCTTTTTGGATATACCATCTCATCTCAGCTATGTTGTTTTTAAGAATTAAAATAAGAAAATCGGCTTCAGAAATTGGGCTTGAAAATAGGCCATTGATATCGGCACTGGCTGACAAAATGTTTAAAAATCGGCATCGGTATCAGTCCAAGGAACACCCATATCGGTCGATCTCTAGTTTTAAAGATTTTTCATAAAAAAAATCTTTTCATTCTGAGTAACAGATAATTCAATTTTTTCTGACTGATAACATTATGCAACAGTGACAATAGTGAATATATGTCAGTATGTTTTGTAGTTTGATTAGAAAGCGTAATTTACTTGGTTAATTTAGTTTCGTGAGTGGGACCACACCCCCATCGCACTCCAACCACACCCCTACGTCACCGGAAGCCTTCATATCCCAGCTCACGCTTGTGTCTCAGTTTGACCATGTGCCTCATCTCAGTTCAACTCTGTGCTCTCGACCCACCCGCCCTTCACTTTTTCACAACATTCCTTCTAGCACCCATTTAGGAAGGGGGTGGGGGGTCTTGAATCAGCCGGGCAGATTGCTGAGACAGGACCCCACACTGAATCTCCTCGCCTGGTCATCGCTCATCTGATTCCATGGAACTTCAACATCTACATCTATTCAATAAACAATGTATAACTATCTCTATTTTGGTGTGGTCCTTACTAATGAATGTATTTTCACAATCACTTTACATCGGATTGCTGTATTCATTCTCTTCATGTTTAATGCCTATAAGCTGCTATTGAAGCCACAGCTGCCCTGGGGCGATCTGTGCTTTTGATGGCTTCCACCACCACCATCATTCATTCAAAATGTTTACAATGACAGTTGGATCTGCTGTTCCTGTAGTCTTCCATCCAAGCACTAACCACACCCAACCTGCTTAGCTTCTTTGATTCGACAAGGTGTCCTGGCCATATCACAATGACCTTTCTACAATTGTGACAACTTTTATTTCCACAATTGTGACAACTTTTGGTTTAGTTTTTCAGCAGTTCTTCTTATCAGGCTGCACTGCAATAGGGTTACTCTTGATCTCACCACAATACACTGATAACTACTCGACCGATCAATTCGACCGATCCATTCACATCCAGCATTGTTTCTGTTGAACTTGTTCTCTGGCCACTTTACAAAGCGCTCTCTCGAGGAACACCCCACGTGCCCAGTGGCCTTGGCCTCAGTTTCCTCTAATGAAAGGCAGAGGTCATCAGATCTGAGCACTGAACATTGAACAAGTTGTCCAGAGCACAACAGCTGCCTCCTCCTCCTCCTCCTCCTCCTAACACTTAAGCCCTGGTCTCCTCACCTCTCACTGCCCTCACATCAACTTATAAGTACTGTCCTCTGTGAGCCCCGCTGACTTTGGCTGACATCTTCTCCTGGACAAATCAATGACTGGGTTTGTACCTGAACCCCAGAGGTTACTGCATTGTTCAAAAATGGATTTAAGATCTCAGTAAAGTTATTTTGTTCCGATGACTAAGCCACATACACATTTTTTTTCTAAATATGACTTTGACAATTTGCTCTGTAGTAAATATTTATTATAGTGTCAGCTGAGATCTGAATAGCTTTATCTCATCCAAAAAGTGTCCATTTGAACACGACGGCATTTTTCTGACAATTTAAAACAATTTTACAAAATAGAGATGTATTGTACAAAGTTATTGAGCAATTATTATTACTATAAAGAGTTTGAATGTTCTCCCATGTCTGCGTAGGTTTCCTCTGGGTGCTCCGGTTTCCTCATACAACTAAAAACATGTCCAATATGCCTCCAATCTCCCGGACTACAAATGGAAATTTGCTGTAAAGCTAGAATCTGGTACAAGCATCTTAATGCAACTGCACATTGTCCTTAATAAACCTTACCAGACCATATTTATTACTATTGTGGTATTTCTAGCCCTATTTACTCCAAAATACTAGCCCTTGTTAACATGGTTGCTAGGTAACAGTAGTAAAGTTATGTCTACCAAGGTCATATCTTCTGCACATGGGCAGGAAGTAAGCTATTCAAACATCTCCAAAACCAGTCCAACTAAGGAAAAGAAAGCTTTTTTTCTCTCATGTAAAATACAGTATAATGTCATGCACTTAAAGAACAATCATTACCATTTTGAAATGTTAAATCATAAACCCAACTATGGTTTTTGCCAAGATGGACAGAGCTTATTGTGGAACTCCAAAAGAAAGCCACCATTTTAGTGGCAAGTGTGCTAAGCTTACCGAAATCCAATACAAAACAAATGGACATTAATTTCACTGTTTCTCCATTTTACAATCTCAAGTTCTACTCTGTATTTTGTGCCATCCTAGTTTGACCTATAAATTGCTGAAAATTCTTCTGTTATGATTAAAAATAAATACATTTCAATTTTCAGTTCAAAGCGTATCATATTTCATTGCATTAGTTCTACACTTGCAGTAAAATCACAGTCTATTCCATCCTTCACAGGTGGTAAAGCTACTGTGTAATTACTCTAAATGGGATGTTATGTGTAGCTATGAGCGCTCCAAACAAGTGTAAGCAACATTAAGAGCTATAGTCTTGTGTGTTTGGCTGTAATGATTCTAGCCGGCAGACTCATTAAACAAACCACATCTGGCCTCAGACCTGAGAGCCTCCCACAAGTCAAAGTGAGGATGACTGTATTAAAAACTCTTTATGCATCTTTAGTACTTTCCTATTCAAATGCCCAGGATTCAGAATGTATTTTTAATATCTAGCACCTGCAATGCTCTTCTTTTGGAGGAACTAAGTGTCCAAAAAGATGAGGCTGGGCGGTGAGCCACGTTCAAAGTTCATGTTCACTTTTCAGTTTCCCAAGGTACACAATGTAGCTTTTTTGTTTCATTGTTTCAGAGCTGCCTCCACCGTAGAGAAGTTGAAAATGTTCTGCATTTTCTTTAGACATGTCAGAACTAGGGCAAGTCACAAACAAAAGGGCATTTGCCAATAATTACTTGTTTCACAATTGCAAATACACAATTGGCTCTATGCAAGAAACTTCAGTTAGCTTGTTCATGTTCAAAATACCAAGCTTTCGTACATACATTCCTGTTCAGTTCATTTCTATACGGTATTCACTACACCAGCTTAAAGTGACAGTGAGTTGAGATGAATGTAACAGAAAACACCGTTAAAGACTTCACAATTCAGAAGAACTTGTGTGTTTTAAAAGAAGACGTGTTTGTATCTAAATGCTAACGCTAACAGGAAATGCTTGTATGTACAGAAGTTAGCTATTTTGAACAAAAACAAGACCACAGGAAAGCAGGTATTCAATGGAGGTAATGGGTTTGTTATGCAGACTCATTGTGTATGGAATAGAATAAAAATCAGCACAACCTTTGTTGGCTTTTTTAAACATTTTTTGAGTCGTTGCAGAGCAGTAAAGTACATGGCTGCTCTGATTAGCTGTTGAAAAGTTGGTTTGAAATGGATAACTCTGGAGTAAAGAGAGATTACATCGTCCTGTTGAAAAGTTCTTTGTCAATGCGCTGCAATCTTACATTCTGACAAAAAGTGACTCCACAAACATAAAGAATAACATCAAAACTACAAATTCACAGAAAGGCAAATCGAGCTTGTAATTGTATCAAAGCTCCTTCAAATGATCTCTATTTATATTGTGCTTTTCCACCTTACAAGGTACTCCAAACACTTTACACTCAAGGATCCACTCACCCAGCAGACACTGAGACAGTGTGGGTTAAGTGTCTTAGCCAAGGGCACATCAACAATCCACTCTTATCATCCCACTGTGCCACTTGTTTCAGTAGTCTCCCATCCAGTACTAACCAGTCCTTGTCCTGCTTAGCTTTTGAGACCAGATAGGAGCCAGCAAGAATAGCCAAAGAATAGTCTGCACAAAAGTGTTTTCTGACTAAAACATTGTGTACCTTTAACAAACAACAAACTATACACAAGAAAATGTTTCAGACACCGAAAATATTTTTAACATTCATAATGAAATAGACATGTCTTATCGAACAAATTATGGATATTCCACAGACATGTTTTTTTCAGCACACATTCTCAAAAAAACTATATAACAAAAAGCAACTGAAAATCCTGAATCAAGATGGATAAACTTACCCAACACAGAAATGACTGTGAGAGTGTTGCATGTCTTTTTATCACATCATTAAAGGTGTAGGGTTTGAAAGCTCTGAGTGAGCGGGCTAAAAAATCTAACCGGATCTGAGCGCTGAAAGCCCTCTCTATGAAAGAGAGAAAAAAAACATGGCAGATCGGTGTGTCCTTTTTGGCCAGCGCTGAGATAAGTACAGAGTAAATGAGTAGTAAACAGAATAGGCTTAGAGAGACACAAAAACACATTAGATTTGAGTTATGGGAGCTCTCCAGGGTGCTGAGTGACCGAGAGGATGAGAGTGTCCAGGGAAAAGCAGTGTGGTCTGGGATTGGCTTTTTTTGTGTGTGTGTGTGACAACAACAGAAAATGCCTGTATCCGTCAAAATAATTCGCGCTGACCAGGGCAGGTTTAAACCTAAGTTTTCTGCTTGCCGTTGTCATGAATGCATTGTTGTGAGGTGTGGGTTTTGAGGGAGCAAGGGAGGATTAGACAAGAGAGAATGAACGGTAACGGGAAACTTAGGCCCACTTCCTTCCTTCTCTTCCTCGTCTCTTTTCTCTTACTCTATCTCGTTTACCTCTCTTCCCTCAATCTTCTCCTTCCTCTTTTCTTCCTATCCCTTTTCCACCTTTACCCGAAGCTATGATCGCCTTCGCCTCCTGCACGAAATAAAACAAACAAAATCTGTTTAGAAAGTCAGGTCGGTTTAAGAAACGCGTCCAACATGAAATTAGATCGTGCTGAACATTTGTAGAGTTTTTACACAGTTAAGCCAGCTCCACACTCGAGGAGTTTATGATATTTTATGCGCCATAGACATAAGGACATTTACAATGATTATTTGTCTCACAGTTCCATCATGTGGCAGAAGAAACAGACGACACAGACCAGTGAAGTGTGTCACATGATCGAACGCAGGGTTAGGGTTCTTTCATGTGTGCGGTTTATGAAAGTGAAATGCGAGTGGATTAAGCCAGGTTTATATATGGAGGGTCATTAGACAATCATTGTAAAAAAGAATTCTGCACTTTGACTATGTGCAAAAAGAGTTACATTTATTTAACTTGAAGCAATGTTTCTTCTTTATTTTCTGTGCACATGCAGCATGTGAACCTCCCGATGATGCATCCTGACAAATAGACACATTGACGCACATAAAGGCGGGCAGACACTGTGCGATTTTTGACCCATTTTGGGACGAACTTTCACTTGTGCCACTGAGTTCCAGCTCAGTTGTGTGTCGCGCATGTGTACATGTTTTATTATTTGTTTGTTTATTTATTTGATTGGTTTACTAGTGATCATCTGTGTGTAAACCACTTTGGTCGACTCTGTAGTTTTAAAGTGCTATATAAATACAGTTTGATTGATTGATGGGGTAACGAGAAGCAATTAACACCTCACAAGCATCTTCCAATCAACAATTGTAGAATCGCAAGAAAATCAAACTTTGAAATCCTGGTTGCTCCCTGTGAGAACATCGCACTGTAAAAGCAGTGCCACGTATCTCTCACACTGCCCAGGCACAAACAAACAATGTTTGTTGTTAACATGGGGCATCTCCACTTCCAGATTCTTCTTCTTCTCCTCCACCTTTTATGTTGTGCTTCTGGATACAGGAGTCTGACGTACTGTGGGTCGACGTACAGTGTGAGACTCAGATCACATAAGACCATCTGGCCGTGTAGTGTGAGGACATGAATCGTGAGCTATAACTTTTGACCCTAGAGATTCAGTCGTACAGTCTGAGCAGGCGCTGCATATCTACCACTGAAAACATCGCACAGTGTCTGCGCCTTAAGTAGAGAAACAACAAAAAAACTCTTATGAAAATGTTTACTTTGGCCACACCTCCCCAAACTCCTAAGGGACGCTTAAAACTCCTGTAGTGTGCAGTCGGCTTTACATTGCCTAGTCTGGTGTGTGTGTGTGGATGGTTGGTTCAGTCAGTCAGCCCAAGAGCAGCTATGGGTACAATTGTAACTACACAATATGGAATAAATGAATAATGCATAATGTGAAGCGTCTTTGAGTCATGAAAAGCACAAAATAAATCCAATTAATTAATATTATTAATTATTACTCATGGCACAACAAAAACAGTGACTTGGTCCAGACTCAAAAATGCAATTGACAGAGCAGAAGATTGCAGAGATTTCCCAATAACATCATGGAACTGGGACATTCAGAACAGTGTTTTCTGAGGCTCAGAGGAGAAAGAACAATATCTCACAGACAAAAACTCCAGCTGAGTTTGTGACCAGGAAGTGATGTAAGATGTAAGAAAAGACAGTTTTTGATCAGCCTCACCTCCACCTCTGATTCTTTTTTGTCCAAACCCAAGTCTTCCATGTTTGGATCTGACGCCTGGAGACAAACACAAACATGTTTATTAATAGTTTCAGTTTTGTTTTGAGCCTCAGTGTCCAGAAGAGGGCAACACAGTGCAGCTCATTTCACAGCTTCTCTTTAGTTCACATGATTTATTTAGTAATGTTGCTGTTCTTTACCGCAGGAGGCTGGTTCTGCTGTTTTTCTCTGGCTTCTTCCTCTTCCTGAAGTTTCTTCCTGTTTGACAAAGACACAGGTTTTTATTAATCGATTAATTGTCATGAAAGACCAGACGATGTGACTAAAAGTAAGTTAAAAAACAAAACAAAACTTGTCTTCAATACATTCAATCTAGTTTCAAGTTCATTACACCTCTCTCTCGTTTATTATTTGATCTCTAATCTCTTTCTTTCTCTCTTTCTCTCTCTGTTTATACCGTAATTTCTGCACTAACTTGAATATAAGCCACACTAACAAGATTTAAATAAGGAAAATGATTAAGTACACACACATATGCTGCATCGTTGTATAAGTAGCAGAGTTTAAAGCTTGAGAAAAAAGTAGCGGCTTATAGTCTATATATTACAGTATATAGTGTATCTGTATCTCTCTCTCACTCTTCCTCTCTTTCTCCCTCTCGCTTCTCCCCTTTGCTCTCTCTTTCCTTCTCTCTTTCTCCATCTCTCTCTCTCTGCATCTCCCTCTTCCTCCTCTCGCTCTTTTGTTCTTTTTCCTCTCTCCTTCTCGCTCTCTCCCTTTCTCTCTGTTTTCTCTCTCTCTCTCAACTGTGCTCTTCTCTCTCTCTCTCTCCCTCACTTTCTCTCTCTCTTCCTCTCTCACCTGTGCTCTACTCTTTCTCGCTCTCTCTCTCTCTCACCTGTGTTCTTCTCTCTCTCTTCTTTCTCTCTCTCTTCTCTCTCTCTCGCACACCTGTGCTCTTCTACTTCTCTCTCTCTGTATCTTTTTCTTCTCTCTCTCTGAATCTCTCTCTTCTCTCTCTGTCTTTCTTCTCGCTCTCTCTCTTTCTCTCTCGCTCCTCTCTCTTTCTCTCTCTCACCTGTCTCTTCTCTCCTTCTCTCTCTCTTTTCTCTCTCTCTCTCTCTCTCACCTGTGCTCTTCTCTTCTCTCTTTCTTCGATCTCCTTCTCTCTCTCTCTCTGTATCTCTGTCTCTCTTCTCTTCTCTCACCTGTGCTCTTCTCTTTCTCTCTTCTCTCGCCTTCTCTCTCTTCTCTCTCTCAACTGTGCTCTTCTATCCCTCTCTCTTCTCTCTCTCTCTCTTTCTCTCTTCCTCTCTCACCTGTGCTCTTCTCTTTCTCTCTCTTCTCTCGCCTTCTCTCTCTTCTCTCTCGCTCTCACCTGTGCTCTTCTATCCCTCTCTCTTCTCTCTCTCTCTCTCTTTTCTCTCTCTCTCTCTCTCTCTCTCTCTCACCTTTGCTCTTCTCTCTCTCTCTCTCTCTTCTCTCTCTCCCTGACTCTCTCTTTCTCACCTGTGCTCTTCGATCTCCTTCTCTCTCTCTCTGTATCTCTTCTCGCGGTTTTCCTGTTCCAGTCGTTCCAGTTCCATTCGCTCTTCCTCGAATTTCCGCCTCTCGTCTGCAGCTTTCTTCCGCTCTTCCTCTTTCCGCAGCTCCTCTTCTCTCTGAAAACACAAAAACATGTCTGAGTTTGTTTCGTCTTTAAAAGTGACACCGTGTAACTCTGCTGAATCTGGAACATAATAAACTACTTACTAAGACACGATATTAACGAGGATTGTTATGACTGTCTCAAGCATGCAGACGCCATTGGCAAAATCTAAAGTGAATGTCCACCTGCCTCAAAGAAAAATATGAACCCTACATCCATTTCTAATCCTCAGACCAACTCTTGTGGCGTTTACACATTTTCGAGTCCAATAACACAACCAAACAATAGAGCAACCCTAAAACCAAAAGTGACAGATTTTCATCAGACTGTCAATAGCTCAGGTGACCCTTGTTGGCCCTGGACAGAGGTTATTCGTTGCCTGATGGATCGGCAGTAGTGTCTGAGTTGATTCTGTGGAATTGAAACACTGGGACCACCCCGCCGGTTCACTTGGAGCACACAAGGTTCAGCCTCTCCCAGCGTCTCATGTACACCCGATCTTGGCCATCTGCTCTGAAGCACTGGAACATTTTTTCGTCACTGAACACAACTTGGGATCACCTCTGCAAAGTCCAACGACGATGTGCAGTGCACCATTCGACCCGAGCTTGGCGATGTTGGGGGGTCAGCACTGATCCAACATATAGTAAGTAAGTAAGTAATCTTTATTTGTATAGCGCATTTCACAGACACAGAGTCACAAAGCGCTTCACAGTGAGATGAACCCCTCCTCCCCACTCAGTGACAGTAAACTGCCCTGGGGCAACTCAGCAGAGGCGATTCACCTAACACCTGGCGCCTCAACCTCCGACTATCACCAAGTGTTCCCTCACATGCATGTTATTGGTTGGTGGGGAAACCGGAGTGCCCGGAGGAAACCACCCAGACACGGTGAGGAACATGCAAACTCCACACAGAAAGGTCCGGGCCTGAGCGGGAATTGAACCCGCGACCTTCTTGCTGTGAGGCCAGAACGCTATTCGGAGCACATATGGCCAATATGGTCGAAAATCGGCAGCGTGGAGGCGATTACGGATGGTTCTGGCCGACACTGGCCTGTGTCCCAATGATCTCGGCTAAGGACCTGGTGGCGGGCTGGAACCCGACGTCGTTACATGGGGGCGACCATTACGAGGGCGGTCGTTAGAGGAACCAGTGGCTTGGTATCGCTCCACAAGACAACTAATGGTAGAGCGGTGACTCCAAATACCCTGGAGACACAAGACAACACCGTCCAGCTTGGAGCAGCCAATAGCTCCATTCCTCTCTGGTTGAGACAATCGTGGCATCGTGAAAAAGTGTGTTTTTGGCTTCATTCTGGTGCCTTTTATAGAGAAGACTTGAGCACAGTTAACCAGCGGTAAAAGTCAACTCTGAGTTTCAAACATGAGTTTGTGTGAATAAACGACCCTGTAATACACTCTTTATTGTTCTCACAATCAGTCAAGCCAAACCAAGAAATCTGTTCACCTGTCTTCAGCTACTATGGACTCAAATCATGATGCTAACCCAGAGCTCTCATTCAAAGCACATATTAGCCAAGCGTGCAAAACTGCCTATTTTCACTTGCGAAATATTGCCAAAATTAGAAATCTACTGCCTAAAAATTAATCCATGCCTTTGTCACGTCGAGGTTAGACTACTGTAACTACCTGCTTGCAGCGTGTCCTAAAAGCTCAATAAAAAGTTTTCAATTAGTTCAAAATGCAGCAGCAAGAGTACTAACGGGTACTAAAAACGAGAACACATTTCCCCAGCACTAAAAGATCTTCACTGGCTTCCTGTTGAGTCTAGAGTCAAATTCTTCTCCTAACCTTTAAAGCTTTAAATGACCCGACCCCATTCTTAAAGAGCTAAAAGAGTTACAAGAACAGCAAAGTTCCTGCAGTGTAAAGTTCGATTAAACAGTACCTTTGCCTGTTCCCAGAATTCCTCTCTGTTGATCTTCTTCATCTCCATCTCTGCGTTGGTTTTCTCATAAACTGTTCCCTGCATCGGACAAAAAATAAACATTTAAACCAGTAAGAATCCAGCAAAATGTCAAGAATTTAGAACCAGGAACTAAACAGAAAGGAGCGGACAATGAGGATTAGTTTGCGTTGAGCTATTTTTCTGTTTACTGATTCTTTAGTTGAATATTGAACAAACCACATCCGGGTGCTCCTCCTCTCGGGTTTTAAGGCGGCTCAGGACCGGACTGGCCACCGCTGTCGTCCCGTTGGTCAGTCTCTGTCCAATCGCAGACGGCTCGATGTCCTCCAGGCTGCTGGCGTTCACGATCACCTCAACACCCTGGAATTAAAGAAATACCACCTTAAGAAAGCAGACTACGGTTAACTCTTTGGTTTGATATAATTACCAAAAACACTCTTAATTCGTTAATCTAATTTTCCCCCTAGAATCTCTTTACATTTTATAACTGAGTAATTGCCAAATACGACCTTAAAGATACAAGTGACTGAATTAGATAAAGATAATTCAGTCACTTTTGTTGCATAGAATTACCAAATACCACACTAATACTGTTTTCTCTTGATTCGTCTTATGCCACTTTAAGAAAAAACTGAATAATTTCAATCCTTTTTGTTGTTATTGAGGGATTTTCAGTCCCTCGTCACTTTCCGTCCTACTGTGCATGCGTTATGCAGAAAGAGCCACTCTCCATCTGGTTACATGAGGAAACTTCTTTGAATAAAACAACAAAATGGGACGAGAGCAGTTGTTTAGATCAGGTCTGAACCGGTCTGACAGACGTCTGTCTCCTGAAGCTTGAGACAGTGTTTTCCTCGTCGTTTTTTCACCTGAATGTAACGTTTAAGGGTCGTTGGGTCGAATTTCATTCACAAATGTTGATTTAGCAGCAGAACTTTTGTTTTCGCGCAGTGATTAACTCTTGTACTTAGCTAATAACTGTGCTTTTTCGACTTTTTTCCACTGTTTGTGTCTATGAGTGGTGGCTCTTTCTACAGGAGGGGTGTGCGCGCATTGCCTGTGTTGATAAACAAAAAATCCCTCTATATAACGACCAAATACCGCTTTAAAAAGCAGGCTAGTTTTAATCACAATTGGTCGCTTGAATCTCTAAATACCACCTTATGAAATAGGCTAGTGTTAATTACTTTTGTTTCTTAAAAGTACCAATTATCATCTTAAGAAGGCAGGCTATACTTTTAATACATTTCAGCAGCTAAAAATACAAAATACCATCTAATTAAATCAAGCTAGTCTTAATCAGTACCACCTTAAGAGTATAAGCTAGTATTAACCACTTTTGTTTCCTAAAATTACCACATTCTACCTTAAGAAACAAGCTACTTTTAATAACATCGCTATATATTCTTCTTTTTGAGCCAAAATTCACACTATCGCATTAAATCAAGTTGCTAAAATTGAAAATAACATGTAAATTAGCACACTTAACCAATTAAAAGTTAGAATTAAACATTACTAAAGCGAAAACCACTGAATAAACAGTGTTTTTAGCTGGAGCTACATTTATTTAATCCATCAATGACAGAATAAATTAGGCACTTTTCTAAATCATGCGGCTGTGTTTGGCGTTTATCGGAAAACAATCATTTTTCCATCTGCTGCTTTTTCTTTCTGACAGAATCATTACCTCATTATCTTGTCAAAACAAACCAGAATTGAGTTGTTATTGTGAGAAAAACCCAACGGAAATTCTGCAGCTCTCGATTAAACATTCATTTTTCGTGTTATGTTCATGTAATGTGTCTCAAAGTAAATATTTGTCTTCACGTTTTCGACCTGGAAGAAGTCTGCGATGGTGGCCACGTGGCTGGCACAGGCACATTTACGAGCGTCGGGAACGTCGTCTCCGACCTGCAACACACACACACACAACAGAGACATTACACTCCTGAAGGCTAGGGGGAG
Organism: Mugilogobius chulae; assembly: GCA_038363315.1. NCBI lineage: Eukaryota > Metazoa > Chordata > Actinopteri > Gobiiformes > Gobiidae > Mugilogobius > Mugilogobius chulae. The sequence goes on along the minus strand of CM076401.1, from coordinate 32,126,495 downwards.
CTGTTCAGAACGTCTGCTGATGGAAAATACACACAAGTGAATGCTATAGGGCACTTAGCATCTCAGCTAGTCCGGTTTGATTTGAAGGACTTTCACTGAAATGCAGGATCCAGATACTTTGGATGTTTTAGCAGAACCAGAATAAAGTTTAGCACACAATTTTAGTTTAAAGGTTGCGCTAACAGACAATAGAACTCCTGCAGCTGACGTCACGCGATCCAATACCGATACTTTGATTCAGGGTAGGTGTCGATACCGATACCAGTCCCGATACCAAATATTTCATTATAATGACTAAAGAAGTAAATTCTCAATACAGCTTTTAACTCTAATTTAAATCAACAATCAGTTTTAGTTAATGGCTTATGCAATCCAGACTCATAAGTCTCAAAAACCAAAATAAATACAAAAAAGAGCTACACACATAAAATAGGCTATTGTTACTTCATTATAAAGATGTGTTTATTGCAACTGTTTGTATTTGGATTTTTAAACCTATTTTAGAGTCAAATGTATTTTTCATCAAACATAACTGTGTTGAGTATATTCTTATTTAGTTCTTTTCCACCTCTGTGTGTCATAAAAACAACAGCGAGGCTGTAAAAGACGTTCATCCTCATGAAATGTAATGTGAAATAAAGTTAAAGGGAACCCTGGCTATGAAAACAAATCTGACTAAAACACTAGTACTGCTCATCCTTACTAAAATAAATTACAAACAAATATATAACTGCTTACTATTTTTAATAAAATTGTCATTGTTTATTTTGTTTTCAAGCCACTGGGAGCCGCCATTTTGGTTGATGACATAAAATAGTGTTTCCATGGTTACTCCCACAATTTCATCTGTGAACTGTTGAAACAAAAACACCACTGACAGTGTCCAGTTCTTACCTCTTTCTCTTGATTATCTTCAGTTTTACTAGATTCCACATAATCGTTCTGTATTTGGCTCAAACTGACAAGGTTTAACCCAGGAATTCATGTTGCTTAGTTACCTGCTACTGCCTGTTACCTTGACAACACTATTTTATGTCATAACCGCAGCAAAATGGCAGCCTCCATGTCATTTCTTCATAACACTATTTTAATAAAACTACAAATACTTCCAAGGTATTTGTCCTGCATTTAAATAAGTGATGATATTATAAGTGTTTTAGGATAAACATGATTATATCCAGGGTTCGCTTTAAAGTTAGCATGTTAGCGCTTCTAGCTAGCACTGCTGTTGGACCATTTTTAGAGTTAGTTTGACCTCAGTCCTTCTGCTCTAAAAACTAAATGAAACATCACAGAGGTAAACAGATGTTTGTGAGCATATATGGAGTATTTTTGTGGTTGAACTTTGAAGAGCTTCAACACAGCTTTTTCTAGCTGGTCTGAGTGTTAGCTGTAGCATTAGCCATGAGCAGAAAACAGCTGCTGTGGCTGCATCTACAGCTCCTCATTCAGGACAATACAGGACGGTATCGGAGATTTGATATGAGTACTCTTCGATACCAATACCTGAAAAATGTAAAACAACCCTAGTGTAAAGTAAATAAGATGTCCAGAAATTACAGATTCAGACCGCGATCTATGCTTCTAAATTCGAGAAAAGCAAAGTCAGGCCACAAAATGGTCTCTTATGTTTAATTTGAGTTGTTTTTTTTAATGCACAATTATTTACAGCTTGATTTAATGCCAAAGATAAATCATAGAAGGAAATGTTCAGGCTTCTTTCCATTAGATTCAATGGTAGCGTCGCTGCTGTAATGTCTTATTTGTCTGAAGTGAGGCTCATATTGGACTCAGTTTGTGTTGAGGCTGTGACACTGACCCAGTTGATGAGGATGTAACGAGGCAGAGCTGCCGTCTGCTCTTTGATGCTACAGAAGCCGTACATCACCAAACTGTTGTCGAACGTCAGAGTGATCTCAGACAAACCTCCTCCTGAAAACACAAGAAAACACAGTCGAACGTCAGCGTGATCTCAGACAAACCTCCTCCTGAAAACACAAGAAAACACAGTCGAACGTCAGCGTGATCTCAGACAAACCTCCTCCTGAAAACACAAGAAAATATAGTCAAACATCGTTATATGAAGATTATTTTATCTAAGTTCGGGAGCAGGACCACACCTCTCCTACGTCCCTTCCGGTGGCTACGCTATTTAACCACCCTGGCTTCACACTCACACCCTACCATTTGTGTCTCAATGCCACCCTCCCTCTTTTCATTCATTCATTCATTTTCTACCGCTTAATCCCGTTAGAGGTCGCGGGTGACTGGAGCCTATCCCAGTTACTTTGGGCCTTAGGCGGGGAACACCCTGGACAATGGCCAACTCATCGCAGGGTTAACATTCACCCTCTCATTCACTCACAGGGAAATTTACATTGATGCCCAATTGACTTAAACCAGCACTGTTATGTATTTTGTCCTTCTATGGTTACTGTAGCTACGCACTACGCGAGCACGCATGTAATGGGTTAATGCAGAGATGTTACAGAAGTGTGCTAAGCCTGCACACGAGGCAATAAACCGTGTCGTTCCTGAATACCGTCTCTTCAATGTGTTTACCTGAAATAACGGTAGAAGATATAACAAGCGCTTCTCAAAGTGTGTGTGCGCCCCAAACCGCTAACACCTCATTAAATATGCGCACGGAGAATCAGCGCTGGATCAGCGGCGATGCGTGAACTTTTACACACGTGTCTGTGATGTTTACTTTGAAAACGTTAAAAATGGGATTGTTTCACTTCCCACTGTGTATTTAGTGAGCACTGAGCTGGTTTTAACCAGGACTATCCAGGACCAGGTTTTCATCAGGACTGAAAATGTTAGTTATCAATGTAACTGTAGTTCTATGAGTGGCTAAAGCTAAAACCATAAGCTTGGTTTTATAAATTTCTGTTCAGCCTAAACAAGATGAAATAACATTCTGATCCTAAAAAAAAATTAAAACTGATGAACATTGGTAATATTATTATGTAAGACTGAGTTTATTCATTGAACTACAAATTAGACATTTTTAAATTAATTTGGTGTTAAAATTATGCATCTAAACCTAAATACCACAGACAGACGTTTTTGTACTTTAGCAGGCGTGGATCCTTTTTTTCTATTCCAAGGGGGGCATGGCAAAAAAAGTTTGAGAAGCACTGGGTTAAACGATGTTTTTGGAGGTGGGAGGAAACCGAAGAAAACCCACGGTGACACGGGGAGAACATGCAAACTCGGGGAGAGAGAGAAAGCGAAGAAAAAGAGAAAGAGGAGAGCGAGAGTGAAGGAGAGAAATGGAGAGAGAATAACAGACAACTCACAACACTCATAAAATTTTAAGGCAGAAATTGTACTTGTAATTTTAAGTTAAAATGTCTTATATTTTTACAGCGTAGTGCATCTTGAGTTGGACCAGAGCCTTGTGAGTTTTGAAGTTGTACACAAGCTAATTAAATTAAATAAAAAAGCTGGCTCAGAGCTCACTGGACTTAAATTTGTATATAACAGTATCTTTACATGCTCTTTATGAAGAATCAGTGTCTGAACTCAAATCCTCACATTTTTCTCTTCTGAATCCAACGAGGACAAAATGTTCACTTAGCGGTGACGTTTCCTCCCACAAACAGGTGCCAAGATGAAGAGAAAATGTGTGTAATTCACCTCACCTGGCAACACAGCTATTTTAATCCTGTTTAATAATAAAAATAATATGCAAAACAGAGCTGAGAGGACACATTATGTTTGCAGACCTGTTCTAACATTAAAAAAACAAACACGATCTAAAACAGATACGAAAAAAAAACTTTCATCGACTTCTTGTTCAAAACTGCAGTTGTTTTAAAGTGGCTACACAACAATTCTTAATCAGATTTTTTTGAGTAATCACAAATAAATACAGGCAAGTGGGCGTGTATAGGTGGAAGGTGAAGACAGGGATTTTTTGAGCACTGAAGCTGCAGGACAATACAAGATTACTCAAACATGCATGAATCAGTCCAAATATAACTTTAAAGTCAAGTAACGATTCAAAAATGCAGAATATTGTTCTTAATAAACAGCACAAAACTTCTGAATCTGGAAGTTTAAAACCTCTGAAACACAGCGTTGTCACTGCTGCAAAATGAGATGCTTCAATCCGATACTGGGATCAGATATTGTTGCCAATACATTACATCTAATTTTGCTGGATCGAGTATCAGGTCCATGATTCTGTCGTTCAGCTGATTTCATGTTTGCCTTAATTTGACAATAATGAGACCACAACAGGCTAATGTGGCTCAGAGTGTTTGAAATTGACCTTTCGCCGAGCCCCGCCCCAAAACGGCTCTTGTCCAATCAAACATGATAGCAACCGTTGCTATGTAAATATGGTCCGTCAAATCTTGAGCTCCAAGCAAGATGGTGAAGCGATGCGCCTATGGTTTATGTAAACCGGACCACAGATACCTCGAAATATTGACCGGAGGAGTTGTGTTCTTTCCATTTCCAAATCCGAAAACAACTGGAGCAGTGCCTACAATAGATTAAACAGTACGGGCAGCTCGGGGCAGCTCCTCTCCCAGCTACATATATTGAACAAATGTCTGCTCAAAGGTAAAACTAATGTTTAACTATAGCTACGGACTTACTGTGTTGTTAGATCTAGAGGCAAAAATACAAACTAGACTGAAGTTATACCATGATGAGGATATTTATTTATTATTATTCATTTCAATTGTGTGTTCTTATACATTCAACTTTATAACAAAACAAATCACCATCACAATTGAAAAGGAGCAGAGAGAAGAAATAATCTTATGTAGATCTGCCCCTTTCTTACATACATTGTACAACATAAAGTCAAGATGGTGCGGAACATACAGTATTTAAGTTTGTACACTTACTGATTTTTATATACATATTCAATGTGTGCACACTTACAAATTATTAATATTCAGTAATTCCTCACATGATGGACATTTCATAGGATTTAAATGTTTTAGCTTTCAAATTTTTTTTTAAATGTATATAAACTTGAAGAAGTCTTTATATTATAATCCAAAGAATTCCACAATTTTACTCCAGCCACAGTTATACCCATTTGCTTTTGTGTGGTTCTGGCAAAGGGAAGAGTGAAGTGCAGTTTCCGCCTGCTGTCTTGATCGGATCTAGGAGAAAACAAAATTTGTAGAGCTGAAGGCAACAACAATTTTTGTGCTTTATACATCACAGTGAGAGTTTGTAGTTCTATATAATCATGCAATTTCAATAATCTAGATTTATTAAATAAGTCATTAGTATGCTCTCTTGAATGTACTTTATGAATAACTCTAACAGCTTTTTTTTGAAGAATACTCAATGGTTTAACGGTATTATTGTATGTGTTTCCCCAGACTTCCAAGCAATAAGTAAAATAAGGCAATATTAATGTGCAGTATAATAACCTCAATGCAGTGTAATCGAGGACATATTTTACTTTATGCAACACAGATATGTTTTTGCATATTTTATGTCTAATTTTGCTCACATGCGATTTCCAATTTAATTTTTCGTCAAGTGTCACACCCAAAAATTTTATTTCAGATACTCTATCTATAAATATTTCATTTAGGGAAAGCTGAAAATTTTTATTTTTGTTCCAGTTTGTAAACAGCATACATTTTGTTTTAGCAACATTTAATGACAATTTGTTTTTATCAAACCAGTATTTTATTTTCAATAATTCTTTTTCCATTGTTTGTGTTAAATTGTCTATATTATCACCCGACAGAAAAAAATTTGTATCATCAGCAAATAGTACTGAATGTAATATTTGTGATACTGCACATAAATCATTAATATATAAAATGAATAATTTTGGCCCAAGAATGGAGCCTTGGGGAATGCCACATTCAATATTTAGATTTTTTGAAGTGTTGCCAGCGAACAGTACAAATTGTTGTCTGTTTTCCAGGTAGCTTTGGACCCAGTTTAACACTTGCCCTCTTATTCCATAACACTGCAATTTTTTTAGCAATATGCCATGGTCTATGGTATCAAACGCCTTTTTAAGGTCGATAAATACTGCTAAAGTGCTTTGTTTATTTTCTATTGCTGTAGTAATGTGTTCTGTTATTTGCATAAGTGCTAACGCCGTGGATCGATTTTTTCTAAATCCGTACTGATTTTCATTTAATAAATTATTTTTTTCTATGAATGAATCTAATCTGCACACAAAAAGTTTTTCTAGAATTTTAGCGAATTGTGAAATTAAAGAAATTGGTCTATAATTTGTTAAAGAGTGTTTGTCACCTGCTTTAAATACAGGGACCACTTTAGACATTTTCATTCTATTTGGAAAAAGTCCGGATGAGAATGACAGGTTGAAAATATGACAAAGAGGTTTAGTTATACAATCAATAGTTTTCTTTATAATGGTCATATCCAACCCATCACTGTCTGTAGATGTTTTATTCTTAAACTGGGCAACCATGGATTTAATTTCTGCCTCTGACACATTCTCCAAATACATAGAATTTATCATTTTACTTTCTTCCTTCTGTACATCTATGTTATGTTTATCAATTTTCTGAGCAAGATTTGGTCCTATGTTTACAAAGTATGTGTTAAACTCATTGGCCATCTCTTTGACATCAATTTCTTTATTGTCTTCATTCACTAAATAATTAGGTATGCTTATGTTCTGTGGTTTCTTCCCAATCACATTTTGTAATACTTTCCATGTCCCTTTAATATTGTTTCTATTATCTTGTAGCATTTTTGAATAGTAAGCGCTCTCTGCTTTTCTTAATATGCTTGTCAACTTGTTTTTATAAGTTTTGTATTTATTTCCATGGTTTGTGTTCTAAATTTAACAAAATCTCGATATAATTTATTTTTCTTTTTGCAGGCCTTTAACAACCCTTTGGTTAGCCATGGTTTCTTGCATTTTTCTTTCCATTTCCTAATTTTTACAGGGCAATTTTTGTCATACAGCAATTGATAGCGACAAATAAAAGCATCAAATGCTTCATTGACATCTGCTACAAAAACTCCATCCCATGTTTCTTCCTTGAGATCAGTTCTGAGATGATTAACTGCATCTTCAGTTCGTGTTCTTTCCACTTTTTGATGTAGTACTTCTTTTTTCTTTCGACCACTTTTGAAATTAATAAATATAGGTAAATGATCGGTTATATCATTAATCAAAATGCCACAGTTAGCTATAGTTTCTCTTATATTGGTAAATATGTTGTCTATTAATGTTACAGAGTTCCTGGTTATTCGGGTAGGCCTGGTAATGAGAGGGTAGAGACCTTTACAACTCATTAATTCAAGAAAATTTTCAGTTGATACGTGTTTGTTCAATAAATCAATATTGTAGTCACCACACATTATGTAAGTTTTGTTGTCATTTAAATGTTCAAACAGTTCTTCTAATTTTCCCGTAAAATCATCTACACTAGAACCAGGAGTTCTGTAAACACACGTCACCACAATATTTTTTGCCTTTTCTGTTATGATTTCGACTGTAATACACTCCATTAAGTCATCTACAACCGTAGTCATCGTATCCACAGATCTGCATTTTAAATCGAGGCTGACATAAAGAGCCACTCCCCACCTCGCTTGTTAGACCTGTTAACGTAATATAATTCATATCCTTCTATCTCATATTCTTCCACTCTTTTATTTTGTAACCATGTTTCAGAAAGTGCTATAATTTGAAATTGCCCATTTAATGTTCTTAAATATTCACAAAGCATATTGAAATTTGCGTTCAGGCTTCTGCAGTTAAAATGGATTAATGTGAAGTAGTTATCCCTTATAATATTGCCCACAAACTCTTCGTTAGAGTAATATTTACATGTATCATTTATTTGACTGTACAAATGTGTGTCTGGGTTTAAATCCTGATTAGAGTCATATATTTTATCTTCTTCATCCTCGTAGTCAGGACCCCCAAATACTTCATTTTCTAATGTATCAGTCATTTGCACTCAAGGGTCAACGGGAACAACCCCTGTTATATTTTGTAGTCATTTCGAACGTACCTTAATCCTTGTTTGTATTTTGTGGCGAAGGACGGAGAAGTGTCTTTAGTGAGTGGCTCAAATCATCTGGGCGCCCCGTTTTGCCACTTTTGGTACGAGGGGTTTGCCAACCTGCAGCCTGCAACACAGCCTCCAAATCGGGGTCTTTGGAACAATCCATGTGTATTCCAAACTCCTGTAGCCCTTCAGCTGCTGCCTGGGGATTTGCGAACACCCTGGTCTCTCCGTCTGCCACAAACATTTTCAGTTTTGCTGGATACAGGATGCGTGTTTTTATTTTGCGCTCTTGCAGCTCTTTCCGGACAAGTCTGTACTTTGCGCGCTCGGCAAAAACTTGCGCGGTAAAGTCCTCGTCAAAGAATATTCTCCTGTCGTCCAGACGTATCTCCTTCCTTGCCCATGCGGCCTGGAGCACCCGCTGCTTCTCCATGAAAGTCTGGAAACGAACCAGTATGGATCTGGGTCGAGTGGGGTCGGTGCGTCCTCCTCCATTCCCCGTTGCTCGATGTGCTCTTTCAATGTGCACTCCCGTGATTCCCAGTGTCTCATTTAAGAGTTTATTTATGAATGTCACCATGTTTGTCCCTTCTGACTTCTCCGGTACAGAATAAATTCGTAGATTTTTCCGTCGGGAACGACTTTCAAGGTCTTGGCACTTCTCCTCCAAATATTTCTGTTTGCGTAAAACATGGATAAGCACTTTAGTCATCTCGGTGCCACAGCTTTCGTTTTCGGCGATTCTTTCCTCTGCAGCATTCACTCGTAATGTTAATTGCCCAATGTCTTCTTTTAGCTTTGTTATATCTTTTTTTATTTCTGCAAAGTTCTTCTTAGTTTCTGCACGAAATCCCCTTAATTCTTCAAGAATGTCGGAAAGAGATGAGCGGTCTTCCGCGTCCTCCTCCTCGCGTGGGGTGGTTTCAGGTTGCTTTTCGTTGGTTTTACTCTTCTCCTTTTGGCTTGATCTCTTCATTTTTGCCTTCTTTCTTTGTCCTGTGATAAAGCTTCTTAAAGCTGTTCGTCTTGAGTAAAGTAGTGCGCTTGAAGTTCAGTTTTTGATCACTCTTATCTGTGCGTCACGCTTCAGCAGTAAGCGTGTTCCGCCATCTTGACAAACATACAAAATGACACACTATATAACTGCAGAAGTTACGCTCTAAGCTGCTACGTTTAGCGAGCTCTTTAGCTTTAGCCAACACTGGTAGCTTTAGCTCGCTAACATACCTCGTATATGAACAATATTCTTGCAATAGAGAAAAACAGACCTTAACATATGAAAGTGAACTTACCCGGCAGTGCAAGAGCAGGACAAGGTTGTGCTTGTTGCATTTGAGGTAAAAATCATGGGTTTCTCTGATTTAGCTTGAGACCAGTAGCATTAGCCTCCACAGGAGTTATGTTCCTCTGTTGCGTATTTTAATGTTTTGAATAAATCCCTCCGCTGCATAGTGAACCCCTTTTGCCTCGATCTAGAGGATATCGCGGAAAAATTGCTTTAAAAAAGTCACTAACGTGAACAGGTGTACTTCCTTCTGTCATTGAAGTCTATGGCACGCTGTCATATTTGACGGACGTAGCAAAAGTAACTAAGGGGGGCGGGGCTCGGCGAAAGGTCAATTGTATTCACTCAGTTGTTAAGTAGTTATTTCCTCAATAAATAGTAATTACATAACACTATAGACACATTTTTATGGAGTTTACTACTATCAGTATCAGTTAGTGCAAAATTATCAAAATTAAAGCTGAAAAAGGTGGTTTGATGCATCTCTAGATCTGGCATAGATGGTTCATTGAACTGAGAAAATACCAAGGGAGCAAAGGTGAACTAGGCGTTTGCCCAGGGTAGTGTTTTCTAACCTTTTTTGAGCCATGGCACACTTATTTTGTTGAAATTTTTCCGCGGCACACCACCAACTCAAATAATCCCAAATAAAACTATTTTGGAAAACAACATGTTTTAATTTTGTAAATGCTGCCCATTACACTAAATGGAAACTGTGTCACTTCTAATGGAGGGCCTGTGCCTTTTTTGTATATTTGTGCTTGTAATATTCCTCCAAACTTATTATATGCATTAAGAGAAGCATAGGACAGCAAAACCAAGTAGTACAAGTCAGATCTACGGAAAGGCAACCTTACTGAATACATTTTTCCAAGCTATGCTGAACAAAATTACCATATAACCTCAAATATAACCTCAAATACATACAAATATCTGTAATATTTTACTTTGGAACATTCCAAAGTAATTAGCTATCCAGAATGACAGAATCACTTGTTTGAAATCTACATAGATCTAATGCACATTTAAATTATTCTTTAAATTAGTAAAAACTTATTTTGAACACTCATTTTCAGCCCGGGAACATTTTTAATGGACCAGCCCTCTGACAAATAAAAATGTAAATATGTATGCGATTATTAATATTATTTTTTACTTTTATTATAGCTGCTCAAAATGAATGGGTTATTTAGCGCCCCAGCAAAGTCAACTGAATCTTTATTTTTTTAAATATAACATGGTTTTGATGTAAGTCAGGGGGTCTGGGGGAGAATTTTTAAAAATCCTGTGCAATTTCCTGCATTTTAATGAGTTTTAGATGTGATATTCTTATTGTTATGTGATGTAATTTTACTATAATTAACAATATAATTATTATCAAATTCTAATATCAATTAAATTTTTTCATGTTAGATGAGCCTCCTTTTTCAAACGGCCCTGCTCTTCCCAGCGCAGACCGTGGAGGCACTGAGCCTTTACGCAGCAGTGACAGTGAAGCTTCGGCTGTATCGGCTCTGAAAACACCACAATCTTGCATCAGGACGTCTGAACTCATGTTTAGTATCACTTTTACATCTCCTGTGTCTTGAGACAGTGAATGAAATGCTTCGTAACGTCCCGTCAAATTCTGACCCCCATTGAAATGAATGAATAGCAATTTTCAGTAAAGGTGAAAACAATCATAACTCCGTGAATCTGAGGTCTATCTTCGTGAAATAAAAAGTGTCTGAAAGCTTGTGAGTAGTAGAGTGTCACTGTGGACTTCAAAACACTCGCAAGACTCAGGATTTCTTTGTTTTAGCTTAATTAGGAGGGATCCGCCAGGTTACAGCACAGCAGCTTTACGCACATGCGACTCTCTCCCTCAAGTCGGTGAGAGGGAAAGAGAGAGAGCGTGTGGAGGCACAAATGTTATTGAATGAGCCAAAGAGCCGCAGTCTGCACCTCTCTGCGTCTTGGTCCAATCCGGTAACAGAACGGGAAATGTAGGCTGACTTGGGACGGGGCTCGCTCCAGTCACATCTGTACAAACTGCACTGACATGTAAGTGGGCCACACCGGCCCTCAAAGCCCCGGCCCTTCGGGAAGTCTCCCGACTCTCCCGATTAGCCACGCCGGGCCTGGATACAATTAAACACTTAAGTTCATTTTATAGATTGGCTTTTACAAACGAATTCATTTTTTCAAGGCACACCTGAAAGTTTCTCAAGGCACACTGGTTGAAAAACACTGGCCTAAGGCAAAATCTATTGGAGAGGGGGCCAAGTTGGAAAAAAAAAAAAAGTACCACTTCTACCTTTCAGCTATAGTCAGTTTTTAATTAGCGTCAATAAGACATATATTCATTGAGTAAATACTACAGGGCTGATGATTTTACATCTTCATATTTAATCACACGAACTACCTCAACAGAAGAAGCCACATAAAACATCAGGCTGTCTGTTTCTGGCTTTATATGAAACTTATCAGCTGTGTTCAGCAGGAGAGGGAACAGTGATGAAGGAGAGAGCAGACGGCTGGGGTCCTGGGACAGTTTGAATCTTGGTCAGAATATATACAAAACTATGCTTATGTTAACAATGGTAAAAGCTGCTTTTCGTGGAGTACTTCAGATTATAGAAAATGTAATCTATTTTCTCCAAAGATTCAAACGATTACCCTGCCCCATTTTGCTGTCGAAAATAAAATGTGTCACACTTTAACTTCAACACAGCAATGAGTCTTTTTGAGGCTCAGAGAAGACAAGCTTGTAAACAGAACGAATGAAATAAAACTGCCACAACTCCAGCTGCGTTTCTGATGAAAGAACAAAGTAAAAATCTCCAAAACTCATTGAAAGTTCTTTTTGCACATTTGTCCTTCACTCGGAGCGGCACAGAGGAAATATTTGTGACTCTAAAACATTTGTAATCAGAGCAAAGACCTCTTCATTCACTTCTCCTCTGTTTCACTCGAGTATTTCAGTCCCATTCACACAGACGGAGCCGGACGGAGAGACTTTGATTGTGAAGTGGAAAGTAGAAGAGTCCATTAGTCCAGAATGTTCTCCAGAGTGAATCTAAACTATGTAAATGAGCCTGGTTCACAAGGAAACACTTCTCAATGTCATTTTTTACCGACAGAACAAATTTAACATGAGCTTAAAGAGACAAAACCAGGCTGAACCACAGTATATGCATTTATTTTTCATTTGTTATAGTGTATGGATCATTTTGACAAAGATAAAGTTCTCCCTAATACATATTACACACATTTATGAATGAAATGGTGTTTATAGAAAATGTTTTATCCAAAAGAAACAGGAAAACGTGTTTTTTAAACACGATGGACTCACCTCCTGAAGCAGCTAATGTCAGATCATTGGTCTCGTCTTCATATGTGTACAACGCCCTGTGAACAGAACAAACACGCTTTAGTCATATCTACAACAAACACAGAACAGAAAAAGGTCCAGGTAAAAGGTTTATGCCACATGAAGCCAGCTCAGGCGTTTCAGAACATATTAGTGATGCCATGCGCTGAGAACGAGGCCTCAGCCAAGCTGTGTCTGAGCTTTAAGAAAAGTCACGTGACCAACACAGTTACGGTATCGAAAGGTATCACTCTGTGTTAAGTGTCAATGAGGCACCAGGTCAATACAACAACAGAGAGCAACAACGAACGCACTGCTTCACCAGTCCTCTTGGGTAAAAAAGAACAATAACCCCTGCCGTACACTGAGTCTGAGTTCGACTCTCGCAAGACTTAGGGCCCAGACACACAGCAAGCGACAAAATGAAAAAATGCGTGAGCAAGCGAAACTACAGCCGTGCGTCCACGCATGGGTGGCCACACCGCCAATTGCAGCAGATGCCCCGTGCGCCTGTGGTGTGTCATCGCGAGCCACTCACCCTGCGTTTCTCTATGGGAAAGCTGTTCAAGTTTGTCTGTCTGTGTTTCTGCTCTTGTGTCAGGTCTATAGTGAAAATAACCACATGAATAGACTTCTATTTCCCCTCTGGACCGGCTGATCACGGCAAACGCCAGGTTTTAAAAAGTAAATATGAAAACTGAAGCAGGCAGTCCTATTGAAGCAGGGCTCCGTCACACAGTCCAGGTCTGTCCCAGGACGTGTGGTGCTGATGGCAAGTAACACATACAACTGTAGAAGCCTGGTTTCTTTGTATTCTCTGTATTCTACGCTTCTACGCAGCTACGCCAGCGTCAAGCGACGTTGGATTCTTTCGCTCCCAATTCTCGCTCGCATGACGTCACGCTCGCTACGCGCGTCAAACGCAGAGTGTGGCCGGTTTCATTGACTTTGCGTGTTTTCTAAAAGATACGAGTGCATCGTTGGACTATTTTTTACGCGCGTAGGGCCTGCAGTGTGTCCCTGGGGATAGAAAGGGACAATGTGTCCTTGTACACAGATGGCGGTGCAGTGCAAGCGCACATCCGAGAGTCGCGCGAGTGTGTGGAAAGAATCCGTAGAAAGTCTATTTTTGTCGGAGGTCGCAGCGGTCGGATTCGGCGTTTCAATTAATAATACGAGCATTTCGAGCGCAGGTTTGGGCAATAACGAACCGCAGTGGACTGCAGCTGGTGTACAAGGCACATCGCAAGAACTGACACGTCTCGGACCGAACTCACCTCGCAGTCTGTGGACAGGAGGAGTAAGACTAAATAAAACTTCTTTTAACATGCAATATTTCATATATGTTTTTAGGACGATTTCCCTTGATTTTCAGTGAATGTTGTGATGTAAACACGCAAAAACTACCAGGATTCGCAAATACAAATAGAGTACAGTTAGCAGTTATTTAGCCCCCTGCGCTCACATGATGTCACTGGTCGCTTGGCCTAACTAGCTAGGCTGCTGATGCATAATGCAAAGGGTTGCAGGTTCGAGAACAGCGGTGGTACTTTATTTTTCTTAATTTCAAACTTGTGTGTAGAGACCTATATGTGAACTTATGTTATTCTGTAATGCCAACACTTTATATGCAAACGTTCTGAAGCTCATCTGCTACAAGCAAAAAGAAAAGCATGAAAACATATTAAGAGTGAATATTGCTAAGAACAAAAACTTTTAATATGTTGCTTGTACATCCATTTTTACTGACAAAAGACTTTCAACTCAAAACTCACCACCAAATAACTGACGATTCGGTTTGATGATTTATTTCTTGATTTTTTTTATTACTGGCCCAGCCCTAATTGGCTCTGTCCAGTTGTCTTGTTTTCGTTCAAAATACTACATCCTGTACATGCAAACACTTCCTGTTCAATTCTTTTCTATGAGGTTTTCACTACATCAGTTTAAAACAAATAATAATAATACCGACCTTTATAGGATCCTCTAAAATCTGCATGACCTTTGACCCCGAGTGTCCCATTGTCACAGTTTTCTCTAAATGTTAATCTGTAATAATCTACAGCAGCGCTCGGGTCTGGATTATAATCTGAGGATTAGAGAGGAAACGGGGGTCATAAAGGAACATATTTATGAGAGATTTGTATGAAAAGAGTCAACCAGGCCATATGTTTAGACTCTCGTAAAGATTACATGGGTTTGATTGTTTTTAAGGACAGAGAGAGAGAGAGACTGAGAGAGAGAGAGAGAGAGAGAGAGGAGGGGGGGGAGAAGAGAGAGAGAGAGAGAGAGAGAGAGAGAGAGAGAGAGAGAGAGAGAGAGAGTGAGGAGAGAGAGAGAGAGAGTGAGGAGAGAGGGGAAGCAAAGAGAGAGAGAGAGAGAGAGAGAGAGAAGAGAGAGAGAGAGAGAGGGAGAGAGGGGAGAGAGAGGAGAGAGAGAAGAGAGAGAGAAAAGAGAGAGGGGGGAGAGAGGGAGAAGAGAGAGGGGAGAGAGAGAGAGAGAGAGACTGAGAGAGAGACAGAGAGAGAGAGAAGAGAGAGAGTGAGGAGAGAGAGTGTGGAGAGAGAGACAAAGTAAGGAGAGACAGAGAGAAAGATAGAGAGTGAGAAGAGAAAGAGGGAAAAAGGGAATGAGAGAAGAGAGAAGAGAGAGAGTGAGGAGAGTGAGGGAGAGAAAAGAGAGAGAGGACAGAGAGAGAGTGTGGAGAGAGAGACAAAGTAAGGAGAAACAGATAGAAGAGGGAGAGAGAGAGTGGAGAGGGGGAGAAGTAAGGAGAGACAGAGAGAAAGAGAGTGTGAGAAGAGAAAGAAGAAAAAAGGAATGAGAGAAGAGAGAAAGAGAGACAGTGGAGAGAGAGAGGGGGAGAGAGGAGAGAGAGAGTGTGAGGAGAGATAGAGAGTGAGAAGAGAAAGAGGGAAAAGGGAATAAGAGAAGAGAGAAAGAGCAAGAGAGACAGTGAGGAGAGAGAGGGAGAAAAGATAGAGAGTAAGGAGAAAGAGAGAAATTGTGGAGAGAAAGACAGTAAGAGAAAGTGAGAAAAGGGAGGGAGTGAGAAAGAGCGAGAAGAAAGAGGGAAGAAAGGGAATAAGAGAAGATAGAAAGAGAGTGAGGAGAAAGAGAGAATGAGAGAGCAAAAGAGATATATATATAGAGAGAAAGAATGAAGAGAGAGAGTGAAGAGAAAGCGAGGGAGAGAGAAAAAAAAATGAAGAGAGAGAGAAAGTGAAGAGAGAGCGAGAGAGAGAGAAAAAGAGTGAAGAGAGAGAGAGAAAAGAGTGAAGAGAGAGAGTGGAAGAGAGAGAAGAGAGAGAGAAAAAAGAGTAGAGCGAGAGAGAGAAAAAAGAGTGAAGAGAAAGAGAAAGTGAAGAGAAAGCGAGAGAGAGAGAGAAAAAAGAGTGAAGAGAGAGAGAGGAAAAAGAATGAAGAGAGTGAGAGATAGAAGAGAGAACGAGGAGAGAGAGAGAGGAAGAAAGATGCATTTCGAAATCACAAAGAGATAAAGAGAGAGAAACAGAGAGGGGGAGAAGAGAGAGAGAGAGGGGAAAGAGAAGAGAGAGAGAGAGGAAAGAGAAAGGGAGAGGGGGAGAGACGGGGCAGAAAAAAGAGAGAGAGAGAGAAAGAAAGAAAGAGTGAGTGTGACAGAAAAGAGAGTGAATGAGGAGAGAGAGAGAGAGATAAAAAGAGTGATGAGAGAGAGAGAGGAGAGAGGCAAGAAAGAGAAAAAGAGTGAGGAGAGAAGGAGGGAAAGAGAATGAGAAAGAGTGCAAAGAGGTGGGAGAAAGAAAGTAGGAGCGAGAGAGAGTGTGAGAAGAGGGAGAGAGAGAGGAGACAGAGAAAGAAAGAAAGAGAGTGAGAAGAGAGAAAAGGAAAAAGAGGAGGTGAGAGGAGAGAGGAAGAGAGGGACATGGATCTTGAGAACACAGTATTTGTTGGGATATACAACTCATATATTGGATGGTTTTGCACAGGGTAAAAGTAGTATTGACAGAGGAAAAATAGTTCATTTAAATTATAACTGTTCAAATGGAAAAATATCTTCCCACCAAAAATTGAGCCCACAAAGTTGAAGGAAAAGTCAACATAACTGCGTCTGAGAAAGAACAATGTTTGGGAACGGTATCTTTGCAATAACTCACTGCTAAACATCTAAAATAATTCTACACATGTTAAACTTAAACGTCTAAATAATCACTTCTGAACCTTTGAAGCTCAGAGTCGAGTTTAGACCTGAATCAAACCCACAGAAGCCCATAAAGACGCTGCTGTTTGGACACACACAGAGAAACAAACTGGGCCCTGGGGTGTGAGGGGGGTCGCCATGGTAACAGAGGCGGGGGGAGTCTCCGTGGCAACCGTATCCCCCCTCCCTCCCTCCATCAGCAGCAGAAGCAGGACTAAAGTTCAGAGCAGCTACCTCGGGGGAGAGTTGTAATGTTTGTGTTTTTAGGTCTGTGCTTCCCGAGGGGGCGGAGTTTAATTCTATTAAAAGCAAAAAATATATATATTCACACAATTTTTTTTCATATTTTTGAACGAGCTCCAGGAAGCCACTAGAGTTGCGCTAAAGAGCCACATGCGGCTCAAGAGCTGCGGGTTAGACTTTAATTGGTCCTATTTCAGTCCTGGTTTAATTCTGGTTTAATACTGAGATTTAGTTATTACTAGTTTTTAATTGTGGCTTAATAATAATTTGGACATTTTGCAAAGCAATAAAAATAGACTGCAGCAGTAGTTATTATCACTATGGAAACAAATCTAGTCCTGTGAATATCTGGCGCAACCTCATATCAAAAGTGATGACGTATTGTGCCACAACTCGACCCAGAAGCCACGGTTCTCGATAAAATCTGGCCCTTTGGAAAATAAAGTTGAATAGCCCTGGTCTATGTCAGTGTTTCTCACAGGAGCAGTCTGTAAAGTCTGTCAAAAGTGTTTCTAAATGCTGGTACATGTGGTAAAAGTGTTTCTGAATGTGGTAAAAGTGTTTCTAAATGCTGGTACCTGTGATAAAAGTGTTTCTAAATGCTGGTACATGTGGTAAAAGTGCTTCTAAATGCTGGTACATGTGGTAAAAGTGCTTCTAAATGCTGGTACATGTGGTAAAAGTGTTTCTAAATGCTGGTACATGTGGTAAAAGTGCTTCTAAATGCTGGTACATGTGGTAAAAGTGTTTCTAAATGCTGGTACATGTGGTAAAAGTGTTTCTAAATGCTGGTACTGGNGTAAACAACAACGATGCAAAGGAAAGAGACAAGATAACCAAAGAAGGGAAGACTAGACACAAAAGAAAGATAAAAGAAGAGAAGGTGTAGAAAAGACAGATACAACAGACAAAAAACAAACTAAAGCAGAACAAGAAAAAAGAAATACTAAAGAAAGAAAGGAAATAAAGCGACTAGAAGGAAAGAGAAGAGGACGAGAAGTCGATAAACAGAACAAAACGAGATATAAAGACGTAGTAGAATTACGAGAAGAGGAGACAAAACGATCCGAGTGACACGAAGAACGAAAAGAACAACAACAAAGAAGAAAACGAAGAAAGAAAAAAAGAAAAAGAAAAAGAGCATTCGGACAGACCGAGAAGGAGAGAGAGAGGAGGAGATAGAGAGAAGGAGGAGAGAGAAGAGAAAGAGGGAAAAAGGGAATAAGAGAAGAGAGAAAGAGCAAGAGAGACAGTGAGGAGAGAGAGGAGAAAAGATAGAGAGTAAGGAGAAAGAGAGAAATTGTGGAGAGAAAGACAGTAAGAGAAAGTGAGAAAAGGGAGGGAGTGAGAAAGAGCGAGAAGAAAGAGGGAAGAAAGGGAATAAGAGAAGATAGAAAGAGAGTGAGGAGAAAGAGAGAATGAGAGAGCAAAAGAGATATATATATAGAGAGAAAGAATGAAGAGAGAGAGTGAAGAGAAAGCGAGGGAGAGAGGAAAAAAAATGAAGAGAGAGAGAAAGTGAAGAGAGAGCGAGAGAGAGAGAAAAAAGAGTGAAGAGAGAGAGAGAAAAGAGTGAAGAGAGAGAGTGGAGAGAGAGAGAAGAGAGAGAGAAAAAAAGAGTAGAGCGAGAGAGAGAAAAAAGAGTGAGAGAAAGAGAAAGTGAAGAGAAAGCGAGAGAGAGAGAGAAAAAAAGAGTGAAGAGAGAGAGAGGAAAAAGAAATGAAGAGAGTGAGAGATAGAAGAGAGAACGAGGAGAGAGAGAGAGGAAGAAAGATGCATTTCGAATCACAAAGAGACAAAGAGAGAGAAACAGAGAGGGGGAGAAGAGAGAGAGAGAGGGAAAGAGAAGAGAGAGAGAGAGGAAAGAGAAAGGGAGAGGGGGAGAGACGGGGCAGAAAAAAGAGAGAGAGAGAGAAAGAAAGAAAGAGTGAGTGTGACAGAAAGAGAGTGAATGAGGAGAGAGAGAGAGAGATAAAAAGAGTGATGAGAGAGAGAGAGGAGAGAGGCAAGAAAGAGAAAAAAGAGTGAGGAGAGAAGGAGGGAAAGAGAATGAGAAAAGAGTGCAAAGAGGTGGAGAAAGAAAGTAGGAGCGAGAGAGAGTGTGGAGAAGAGGAGAGAGAGAGGAGACAGAGAAAGAAAGAAAGAGAGTGAGAAGAGAGAAAAGGAAAAAGAGGAAGTGAGAGAGGAGAGAGGAAGAGAGGGACATGGATCTTGAGAACACAGTATTTGTTGGGATATACAACTCACATATTGGATGGTTTGAACAGGGTAAAAGTAGTATTGACAGAGGAAAAATAGTTCATTTAAATTATAACTGTTCAAATGGAAAAATATCTTTCCACCAAAAAATTGAGCCCACAAAGTTGAAGGAAAGTCAACATAACTGCGTCTGAGAAAGAACAATGTTTGGAACGGTATCTTGCAATAACTCACTGCTAAATGTCTAAAATAATTCTTTACACTTATTAACTTAAACGTCTAAATAATCACTTCTGAACCTTTGAAGCTCAGAGTCGAGTTTAGACCTGAATCAAACCCACAGAAGCCCATAAAGACGCTGCTGTTTGGACACACACAGAGAAACAAACTGGGCCCTGGGGTGTGTGGGGGGGTGGTCGCTATGGTAACAGAGGCGGGGGGAGTCTCCGTGGCAACCGTATCCCCCCTCCCTCCCTCCATCAGCAGCAGAAGCAGGACTAATGTTCAGAGCAGCTACCTCGGGGGAGAGTTGTAATGTTTGTGCTTCCTGAGGGGGCGGAGTCTAATTCTATTAAAAGCAAAAAATATATTCACACAATTTTTTTTTTCATATTTTTGAACGAGCTCCAGGAAGCCACTAGAGCTGCGGGTTGGACTTTAATTGGTCCTATTTCAGTCCTGGTTTAGTTCTGGTTTAATGCTGAGATTTAGTTATTACTAGTTTTTAATTGTATATTAACGCTGATTTGGACATTTTGTAGAGCAATAAAAAACAGACTGCAGCAGTAGTTATTATCACAATGGAAACAAATCTAGTCCTGTGAATATCTGGTGCAACCTCATATCAAAAGTGATGACGTATTGTGCAACTCCCGGCCCAGAAGCCACGGTCCTCGATGAAATCTGGCCCTTTGGAAAATAAAGTTGAATAGCCCTGGTCTATGTCAGTGTTTCTCACAGGAGCAGTCTGTAAAGCCTGTCTAAAGTGTTTCTAAATGCTGGTACATGTGGTAAAAGTGTTTCTAAATGCTGGTACATGTGGTAAAAGTGCTTCTAAATGCTGGGACATGTGGTAAAAGTGTTTCTAAATGCTGGTACATGTGGTAAAAGTGCTTCTAAATGCTGGTACATGTGATAAAAGTGCTTCTAAACGCTGGTACATGTAGTAAAAGTGCTTCTAAACGCTGGTACATGTGGTAAAAGTGTTTCTAAACGCTGGTACATGTGGTAAAAGTGTTTCTAAATGCTGGTACATGTGGTAAAAGTGTTTCTAAATGCTGGTACATGTGGTAAAAGTGTTTCTAAAATGCTTTGGTACATGTGGTAAAAGTGTTTCTAAATGCTGGTACATGTGGTAAAAGTGTTTCTAAATGCTGGTACATGTGGTAAAAGTGTTTCTAAATGCTGGTACATTGTGGTGGTAAAAGTGCTTCTAAACGCTGGTACAAGTGGTAAAAGTGCTTCTAAATGCTGGTACATGTGGTAAAAGTGTTTCTAAATGCTGGTACATGTAGTAAAAGTGTTTCAAAATGCTGGTACATGTAGTAAAAGTGTTTCTAAATGCTGGTACATGTGGTAAAAGTGTTTCTAATTGCTGGTACATGTGGTAAAAATCCTTCAAAATGCTGGTACATGTAGTAAAAGTGCTTCTAATTGCTGGTACATGTGGTAAAAATCCTTCTAAATGCTGGTACATGTGGTAAAAGTGTTTCTAAATGCTGGTACATGTGGTAAAAGTGTTTCTAAATGCTGGTACATGTGGTAAAAGTGTTTCTAAACGCTGGTACATGTAGTAAAAGTGTTTCTAAATGCTGGTAGATGTAGTAAAAGTGCTTCTAAACGCTGGTACATGTGGTAAAAGTGCTTCTAAATGCTGGTACATGTAGTAAAAGTGTTTCTAAATGCTGGTAGATGTAGTAAAAGTGCTTCTAAACGCTGGTACATGTGGTAAAAGTGTTTCTAAATGCTGGTACATGTAGTAAAAGTGTTTCTAAATGCTGGTAGATGTAGTAAAAGTGCTTCTAAATGCTGGTAGATGTAGTAAAAGTGCTTCTAAATGCTGGTAGATGTAGTAAAAGTGCTTCTAAACGCTGGTACATGTGGTAAAAGTGCTTCTAAACGCTGGTACATGTGGTAAAAGTGTTTCTAAATGCTGGTACATGTGGTAAAAGTGTTTCTAAATGCTGGTACATGTGGTAAAAGTGTTTCTAAATGCTGGTACATGTGGTAAAAGTGCTTCTAAACGCTGGTACAAGTGGTAAAAGTGCTTCTAAATGCTGGTACATGTGGTAAAAGTGTTTCTAAATGCTGGTACATGTAGTAAAAGTGTTTCAAAATGCTGGTACATGTAGTAAAAGTGTTTCTAAATGCTGGTACATGTGGTAAAAGTGTTTCTAATTGCTGGTACATGTGGTAAAAATCCTTCAAAATGCTGGTACATGTAGTAAAAGTGCTTCTAATTGCTGGTACATGTGGTAAAAATCCTTCTAAATGCTGGTACATGTGGTAAAAGTGTTTCTAAATGCTGGTACATGTGGTAAAAGTGTTCTAAATGCTGGTACATGTGGTAAAAGTGTTTTCTAAACGCTGGTACATGTAGTAAAAGTGTTTCTAAATGCTGGTAGATGTGGTAAAAGTGCTTCTAAATGCTGGTACATGTAGTAAAAGTGTTTCTAAATGCTGGTAGATGTAGTAAAAGTGCTTCTAAACGCTGGTACATGTGGTAAAAGTGCTTCTAAATGCTGGTACATGTAGTAAAAGTGTTTCTAAATGCTGGTAGATGTAGTAAAAGTGCTTCTAAACGCTGGTACATGTGGTAAAAGTGCTTCTAAATGCTGGTACATGTAGTAAAAGTGTTTCTAAATGCTGGTAGATGTAGTAAAAGTGCTTCTAAATGCTGGTAGATGTAGTAAAAGTGCTTCTAAATGCTGGTAGATTAGTAAAAGTGCTTCTAAACGCTGGTACATGTGGTAAAAGTGCTTCTAAACGCTGGTACATGTGGTAAAAGTGTTTCTAATGCTGGTACACTGTAGTAATAGTCCAGCGCTGGTTCTGGCTGTGTTTGGTCTCACTTGTGGCCGCCGCTGCTGACTCATTGTTCCATGACAGAGGGGTTTTCTGAGCCGCTCCAAACTCGACTCAGCGATTTTCAACTCAAACCAAAGAAGAAAAAAAGCCTGAACCTCGACTCAGCCTTTTCACTCCGACTGACTGCAGCAGAGGAAACACAGACGTGGGACCAGCACAGGCCAAAAGTGAGTTCAGTCGAGCTTTTCAAGTTTTACAGCAGACCGCCCCGACAAGAGACGCCACAGTTAATCAGAATAAAGCATTTCACAATAATTTAGTCAAGAAGTTTGTCCCAAAGCTCCAGAAGCAAAGCACTGCATTTCTAGTAAGGATAGCTTTGTTTATCGAGTCAATACAGGAAGTAATTTAAGTGGTAAAACAGAATCTCTCCATGTGTGTCGTCTAAAAGCAAAATGCAATTTACACTCAATGACGCAGGACAAAATTAAAGGAGACCTATTGTGCTTTTTCTACGTATTCAGGATAAATGACAACATAAGTAGATCAGTATTTTACTTTTTGCAAAACACAAAATTGATGTAAAACAGCTCAGAAACAGAAAGGAACATTTACTTCCTGTTCAAAAGTGCAGAACTGACAAAAATGCCTATTTTTTAGATTTTAACAAGCAGCAGGTTTGAGATTTGTCATTTTTATTGTTGTAAAGTGGTTCTGTGCCTATTTTGAATATTTTGACAAATCACAACTAAACACAGACAAGTGGGGGGGATAGGTGGTAGGGAGAACAGGGCTTTTGTGAGCTGCAGGACAAGACAAGATAACTCAAAAAGAATGGATCATTATTATTAAAACTTGCACAAACTAATAAGAGAAGGCAGTTAAAGGGTTAAAAACCTAGAAAAATAGATTTTATACAAAAGGTGTCCTTTAATAATAAAGCACTGGGTTTATATAGAGCTTTTTACAACACAGAAAGATGCTTCACATTTTGCATAATTCATTCATTCCAGCCACAGCTGCCCGTTTGCTGTCACCCAGAGAGATTGTGAGGGGAGTCGAACCCACGACCTCCTTGTTACGAAGCCAGAGCTCTAACACTCTGCTACCACGCACCCCTTGCATTTAAGGCATTTTAAATGGTAAATTGTCTATTTGTCTATTTATATAGTGCTTTTCTACCTTTCCAGGCACTCAAAGCGCTTTACAATCTAGTATCCACTCACTCAGTGTACGCAGACACTGAGGCAATGTGGGTTAAGTGTCTTGCCCAAGGACACAACAACCATCTCTACTCCTGTCGTCCCACTGTGGCCCCTGGTGTTCCAGCGGTCTCCCATCCAAGTACTAACCAGGCCCTATCTTGCTAAGCTTCTGAGATCTGACGAGATCAGGTTTCACAAGCAGGTATGGCCACGATGAAATACTTTGATACCTTGTTCAAAAAGACATTTCAATCACCTCAAAAATAACTAAGGACTATTTCTAAAAGTTGTGGGTTGGCAAGATAAAATTTGCCAAAATTGGAGCATTTAAAACATTTTTGCATTTCTTGAACATAGTTTAATTGTTAGGACCTTTTCCTTCCCTGTCGATCTCATATGTGCCGTTAATCATCAGTTCTCACAATGTGAGTGCTAATAGGAGCACACGTGAATAAAAACCCTCAGCTCCAGTGCACACACACAAGAAATGCACTCATTATGAATATACAGATACACTATGTTTTTATAGTGTATATTCTTTTTTTCAAATCCCCAGTCCCAGGCAAAGTAATTAAAGTGCCTTGCCTAAGGACACAACGAGAGTCTACTCTCTTCGTTCCACTGTGGCCCTGAAGTTCTTTCAGCTGTCTCCCATCACGTCCTGCCAGGCCCAACCTGCTTAGCTTCTGATATCTGACAGGATCAGGCTTTAGTATGCCAAACTGTCACAAGATATTATTTGTCAAATCATAACTTTTGCAACAGTTGTGTTTTACTTCTATGTATGCAATTTATTGGACAAAAGACAACAATAAATAATCATCTAAACAGACAAACTGGATGAAAACAAGCAAAATGTTTAGTCAAATCTGAAATATAATCATGTTCACTGTGTTTTACTGAAAAATAATTTAACCTGTCATAAACTTTAAATAATCCTGAACATTTATAAAACAGCTAAAAAAATCTGCTGTTTCCTCCATCTGTTTTCATCTTTTGGGACTGATTCCTCCGGGCTCCAAACGCTCGGGACCAGAGTCAATGATCCACAAAGAGGCAGTTAATACAGCAGCATGGCATTGTGGGTAAAAACACAGCCAGAGAGCAGTGCATTATGGGTAGAGACAGCACATGGAGAGAAAGAGATGACGGGATTTGTGGTGGTGAAAAAAAAAGCCAAAGTGATGATCTAATGCAGGAGATATGAGCCAGGCGAGCCAGAGGGGATTATGGGTAGTTTAGGGAGGGGAGGGGCAACGGAACAGGACTAAACCAGAAAAGAGAATTGATCAATGTGTTTGGATGGACAAGAGAAAAAATACAGTTTGGTTTTAGTGCAAATTACAACAGTATGCAGCAAATAAAGCATTCTGTTGTAATTAGTCTTAGTCGACCAAAATCGTACTGGCCAACTGAGACAAAGTGGTCTAATTATTATTTATTGATCTTTATTTAACCACAAAAGTCCAGATGAGATCAGAAGGAGTCTTGTACATATTGACATTACATTTTTAGATGTGCTTTTGCCATCTGTAGCTTCCATATTCCTCTGGTTTAGGTGATGACGTGACTCAATAATGAATAAAATGCACTAAAATCCTGAGTTTTTTACTCTGTAGATCTTTATAACAAACTAGCCTCACTAAATGTAATGTAATGACAAGAACTAAATTACTTCTTGTTATGTTTTTCAAACAGATCACAAACAGTAACAGCAGTAAAGCCAAATAATAAAAAGGGAGTTCCCCAAGGTTCAATCTTTGGTCCCATATTATTTACTTTTCCCTTCATCTTTCTGCTGCACAACCCACTTTTACACAGGACTAAACGTGGACCAGAGTCAGGACTAAACGTGGACCAAAGTCAGAACTAAACGTGGACCAGAGTCGGGACTAAACGTGGACCAGCGTCAGGACTAAACGTGGATCAGAGTCAGCTCTAAACGCGGACCAGAATCAGGACTAAATGTGGACCAGAGTCAGGACTAAACGTGGACCAGAGTCATGACTAAACGTGGACCAGAGTCAGGACTAAACCTGGACCAGAATCAGAACTAAACGTGGACCAGAGTCAGGACTAAACGTGGACCAGAGTCAGGACTAAACCTGGACCAGAATCAGAACTAAACGTGGACCAGAGTCAGAACTAAACATGGACCAGAGTCGGGACTAAACGTTGACCAGAGTCAGGACTAAACGTGGACCAGAATCAGGACTAAACGTGGACCAGAGTCAGGACACTTGTAACATGCTGACTCTAACCTTGATTCCTGTCTGATGTTTGAACCGTGGCTGGGTTCTGCTGGTTGGATCTAGTTTGTGCGTTTGTCGGTGGAAGGACACGGAGCAGAGATGGAGGTGAAGCGGAGGGCAAACTTCACTTTGAATCAATGTTATTATAAAACCACAACGAGGCAAAAGGAGAAGTGCTGCTGGGCAAAGGACACAGGAAAAACCACTAAACATGCAGTGTGAAGCCCTCCTCTCTTTTTCCCTCCCTGTCTCTCTCTCTCTCTTTCTGTCTTTGTTTCTCTGTCTGACTCTTTCTCACCTTCTTCTCTGACTTTTTCTCTTTTCCTCTCTCCCTCAATCTCTCTGTCTCTCTTTCTGTCTCACACTTTCTCCTTCCCCGTCACTCCCCATTTCTAGCTTTCTTCGACTCTGTTTCTTACTTTCTCTCTCTCTCTCCCTCCTCTTTTCTTTTTCTCTCTCCCTCATATCCTCTCTTTTTCTCTCTCCTTCCCTCTTTCTCTTTTCCTCTCTCCCTTTCTCTTTATTCTTTTTCCCTTTTCGCTCTACCTCCAGTTCTCTTTTTCTCTCTCTCCCTCCTATCTTTCTCTCTCCCACCTTCTCTTCTCTTTTTCTCCCTCCTTCTCTCTTTTTCTCTTCCTCATTCTCTTTTTCTGTCTCCTCCCTTGTCTCCTTTTCTCTCTCCTCTTGTTTCTCTCCCTCCATCTCTCTTTCTCTCTTTTTTCTCACTCTCTCCTTTCTTCCTCCTCTCTTTTTCTCTCCCTCCATCTCTCACTTTTTCTCTCTCCACTTCTCTTCTCGCTACCTCTGTCTTTCTCTATTTCTCTCCCTCCATCTCTCTTTTCCCTTTCTCTCTTCCCTCTCTCCTTCCCTCTTTCTCTTTTCCTCTCTCCCTTTCTCTCTACTTTTTTCTTTTTCGCTCTCCCTTCAGATCGTCTCTTTTTCTCTCTCTCCCGCCTATCTATCTCTCTACCACCTTCTCTTCTCTTTTTCTCCCTCCTTCTCTCTTTTCTCTCTTTATCCATCATCCCTCTTTTCCTCTTCCTCATTCTCTCTTTTTTCTCTCCTTTCTTCTTTCTCTTTCCCTCTCTTGTTTCTCTCCCTCCATCTTACTTTTTCTCTCTCCTTCCTTCTATCTTTCTCTTTTCTCCCCTCGATCTCTCACTTTTCCCCTCTCCCTTCATTCTCTTTTTCTCTCTCCACTTCTCTTCTCTCTACCTCTGTCTTTCTCTATTTCTCTCCCTCCATCTCTCTTTTTCTCTCTTCCCTCTCTCTCTTTCTCTCTCTCCTTTCTTTTTTCTTTCACTCCTCTCTTTCCCTCTCTCCTCTCTCTTTCCTTCTCTCTATCTTTCTCTCTCTCACTCAAACTATTTTTCAGACATTTTGACAATAATGATTGAAAACTATTTTTGTAGATTTCACGTCCGTGCTTATCTCAGGAAAAGGAGAATCGCCATGGCAACAACAACATGCCATATTTGTCCAATCAGGAAGTGCAAATATAATTCTTAACAAAATCTCAAATATTTCACCGTAGTTTAACCTGTGACTTTAAATAATCTTCTACATTTTCTGCAGATGAATCATGGGAAACAATCAGCCTCCAGATTCTTTCGGTGAAACTTGTTTGTCGATATTAAACGGTCTGTAGTCTGAGAACTGTGGCCGAGCTCTTATCAGATCCAGAGGAATGTCACTGGATGTTTTCACTGCAAACACTCACGTTTTGGGACAGATTTTAATAAGAAACTTTAGCTTCAGACACAACAGTGAGCTGCAGTCGGGCCAATTTAAGTATTAACAAAAGCGCTAATGCAATGTTTGGAAGTGAAACAAACTGCATGGGTTTGACTGTGTTTGGTTTTAGTTTCTTGACCATTTTCTTCCTGTGAAAAACTGCAGGACTGATCGGGTTTATAGCAAGAGTTTAATGTGAAATCTTAAGGCATGGAAAGCTCAACTTTTTACCTCTTTAAGACTTTTTCTGGTTAATTAAGTTAAAGTCGAGTCAGCATTAGGATTAAAAGAAGGTTACTAAGCAAGCAAAGTTAAAGAAAGACCAGGATCACAGCATTTAGCTCGCAGCTGCCGTTAGCATTGTCGGATATATTTACATATTTGGATCATTGGATCACTTTATTCATCTCCATGTCTTCGTGTCTATATTTGACACAATATATTTCCTTAAGTCCACATTTGTCGTTGAGCAGTGACTGATAAAGCGGTTGTTCTGATTCACTCCCCATGTTAACTTTCCCCCTCGGAGGTCTGTTAGTGGGCGTGGCCTTATGCACTAACGTCTTCTGGTCTCAGATTGACATAGGTTGTGACACAGTTGTTTATTCCAAATGCGATGAACATCAGACGAGGGATTTTGTACAAGTCCTGAAGCAATCCTCTTAAAAAAAAAAAAGTTCTCTTTTGTCATCTATTTGTAGATGCAGCGACGGCTGTAGCAGGAGGATAAGTATAGCTTCTGAACCAAGTTTTCATAAAAAAAGCTGAGAAAGTGTGAGCAAACTACGCGAACAGATGCACTGCGCACATAGCGAGACTTACTGTGTTACTTGCGCTCCAGCATCAGTCCGACTCCTGACCGAGGCGTTTCATTAAATCTGTCTCGTGCACGTGAGGTCGGCACGGCTCTGAACGATTGCTGCTCGGATCGGTACACGTCTTTCTATCTCCGCTTGTGTTTGCCTGGTGCGGTGCTCCGGATTAGCGTAAGCGCGCCGTGCCACACACACACGAGCAGAGAGAACAGCCCCGCAGGTCAGAGAAGAGCCGACAGGACGCGTGAACGGGACACGTGAAAGTCGTCAGCGAGGACCAGTGACACACGGGCTGAGTGTCCGCGGTACAACGCCTAATTTAGGACGTAATTTAGAAATCACACACAAACTGTGGCTGCTCTGATCACAGCAGCGTCAAACTGTCTCCTGCCATGTGCACTGTAAACTAACACTGTAAAAAGTATTTAAAAATACTAATAGCTAACTAGTAGAAATAGGATAAATATAATAATAATAGTAGGTCTAATGATAATAATATACATAATCATAATCATCATAATCTCAATAATCATAATAATAATCATAAAATATTAAAATAAAATTACAAAGTTGGCTAGTAGATATGTTGTTTTTATGCAAAAGTTGAAAATGTAGCTACAGGATAGCCTACATATTGTAGGCTACTGTTTTTTGTGAGTAAAAGAACCAGACTAGAACTGTTAAGACTGGATCGATAAACAATACATCGAGTTGTACCTATAAATCCTTAACGATGACGATTATATAGAAATTTTTTGCCCCTCCTGTTTATAAACTAGACCCCCCATCGCCCCCCCAATTACATTTCTCTGGAGCCGTCGCTGGATGTCCATCTCATTTGGAGTAAACAACCGCGTCACTTTGGCAACTACTCCACCGAAAGTAGCGACCTTTGTCAATCTGAGACTGGAAGACGTTAGTGCATAACCCCTATTTTGAACCAGACATACTTCACCATTAATGGATATTTTGCATAATCACAATTAAATACAGACAAGTGGGCGGGGATAGGTGGTAAGTGAGGCTTTTCTAAACACTCAGTCATCAGCTGCAAGGCAAAACAAGTTTACTCAAACATGCAGGAATCATTCTTAATAAAACTAATGAAGGAAAAAGTGAGGTCCTCGGAGATAACTGTTGTTAATATTAATTTAATTGAATTTCTTATTTCTCTAAATCTTCAGTTCTGTCCCTCACATTAGATTAGACTTATATTTAGTGTCGTTCTGCTGGTAAAGTCTCTGTCTATAGATAGATATAAAGCCCCGGCTGTAATGAGGTCTTCTGGGACGGAGTCTGTAATGATCAGGACAACGTGAGCAAAGATTTCAGCAAACAACAGCTTCAGAGAGACAGGTTCAGTCCACACAAGAGAAAAGAAACGACGAACTGCCTTTGGAGACGACTTAGGTTAGGGACATTCTGGACAATGTAGGTCAGAGATGTTTTTTTAAACTTTATTTAAACAGGAAAGTCCCAATGAATCCAGAATCTCGTTTTAGGGAGTCTCGATTGGGTGGGAGGTGGGGATTCTGGTTTGACATGTGTAATAAAGCAAATGTAACACTAATAAAAAATCCTAAAAAACAGTGGGGGTATTTTAGCATTTCTAAGCGCCTATGTTCACCTAATGCAGGGGTCGGCAACCTTTGATGTTCAAAGAGCCATATTGAACCAAAAAAACAAAAACTAAATCTGTCTGTAGCCGCAAAAAATTAAAAGCCTTATATAAGCCTTACAATAAATGCTGTAAGTGTCTATAGCTTTATCAACCTGTTATCAAAATGAGAAGTCGGCTACAAATACAAAATGAGCTTTCATGATGGCAATATTACCGTACAACAAACGCGAGGAGCTACATTTGCTGCTGCAGCTCAGGTAAGTTCAGCTTAATCACGTTAAAACAAACCAAAAACACAAGAAAAGCTCATTTCACGAATGAAGTAAATAGTTGTTGCCTTAAAGTCTGTTAAAACAAGAAAACTACAGACATCAAATATGTCTGTGCGAAAGCCTGTAAAAAACAGGCGTCTCTGGGTAAATATTATGGGAATAGTACTTAAGTCACACAAGCCAAAATACACATATTAGGAGAAAAGAACGTGTATAAGTTGCACCGGACAACCAGTGAAATTAAAGGGACTATACCTAATTTTTGCACCCTTAAAAATGTAAACAAACAGAAATATGTAATTTTAAACTTCTTACTTCAGTCTACATGATTTGCTCACGTAGCAAATGCATTCTGAGCTTCAGAATTGTTCATCAGGATGAGTTTTAATGTTTTTTCACAGCTGTTAGCAGCGAGGTGACTCTCCATGCTAGCAACAGTTAGCCACAATGCTAAAAACAAAAACAGAAAAAGTTGGCCACAAACGAGATTTTATTAGACATAGACAAGACATTACAGACTAATTTCCACCTGAATAGACACATTAACCAGATATCAGTGCTAGGGGGAAATTGATTTTAAGTTATATTGTTGCAAAAAATAGAGTATAGTCCCTTTAATGAATAATTCAACACCACGAACAGACACGTTTGTCAGTACCGCTTCTCTTCGAGCCTTTTTGACACAGATATTGCACAGAGGCCAAGGAACGCTAACATGAGGCAAAACTACAAGATGCTTTTATATGATCACTAAATCATCTGCAAAAAGTGTTGTGTCCATTTGGCGATCAATGAGCGATGAGCACGATCAAAGTTTCAAACATCTCTTTCCGCTAAATCCAGCTTGATTTGCCCAAACTCCAAGTGTTATTTTTGTGCCTTCGTGCATAAAACACAGTCTTTCATTAATTCCTCTGTGAAGTTTTTTCCTCCGCGCTGCTTCTGCTGTTGATCTGCGAGTGTTCACCGTCTTTGAATGGCTTTCAACGCTTTATTATCTCCATGGGTTGCAATAAAACTGCCGCATTTGCAATGAAAGCAAATGATTCGGTCCAAAAACTGTTGAATCCTGTGTTCTATCGTTCTGTTTCTCTTTTGGATCCATGGCCCTGAACCCCTGCCGTCAACAGAAATGTGCAGAAATGTGCCGTATTTTGCCGCGGTAATTTTTGCGATATGCAGACGTTTAAGTACATCACCTTTATGTGTCCGTAGTTCAGCCAATACTTGACGCAAAATAAAGATTGGCTGATGGCTTATGAGACACAGAACATGTATTTGTTTTCCAAAATGTTCACAGAGTCTTTGATTTTGAGCTCTGTGCTGAGACACCTGATTCTGCTTTTCTTAGCTCAGCACAGGGAAAGCAGCCATTGTTCTTAATTCAGGAGGCGGTGCCCTACGAAACTTGTGTAGTCTGCGTATAGGAAGATCCGGCTCTGGAAGAAAGAGATGAAGAAGAAGTAGCTATAGACCCATTTACTGTTAGTAAACAAAGATGGCTGCACGCGCGAACTGGTGCCCTGAGTGGTGCCCATCTCAGGCTTTTCAAGCTACGCAGGTGCATTTTCATTGAAAAATCGTAAAACTCTTTTTAAAAACTCAATTTAACGAACGACAAGCGACTCCAGATCCATGTACAGTTAGCTCCTGAATGTTAGCATGACGTTAGTGAGTGTCCTGATGTTCAGTGACCTGATATTTACGTGTATTTGATGGGAAAAACTCATGTGCACAAGAGAAAAGCTTTGATCATACAAATCCCTTGATGAGTTTGACGACGTAATTTGCAGAAAAGCACAGGAGGTGAGTTACCGTGACATTGCTTAAGATTTTTGTGCAAGTTGTGTTAATTATTTATCAATTATTAGTGGAGAATTAAACTCACAGTAAACTGCATCTGTGTGGCATTATTTTGTGCTGATTTCTACAGAAGATTATTGTATAAAAGACTCCGAGGATATACTTACATGACTCTGAGGCCATGTATTTGTTTGATAGTGATCCCTCATTTTTTCTATAGATTTTAGCGGTAAGCTAGTTAGCCCGAAAAAATCACGAGTTATAAAATGTGTCACTGGTGCAAACCCAAGGAACACATTAGGAATGGTCAGAGCTTCGTTTGAAGTCATTGTTAAGTTTTCTAACCGTTTAATATCGTTAGTACAGCTTACTTGTTTTGTATAGAAACTTATGGGGAAACTCTGCGGAGGGCACCCGTGCGGCTCCGCCCCAAAATGACGTAGGCTCTGAACGGGTCTATTTTATCGAAGTTAGATTTTTCTTTTTTGCATTGTATTTACGCAAAAAAGGCCTGAAATCGTGCTAATGATACGCTATTGACATGTCCTGTTATGTCGTGGTATATGTACAGTATATTCTTGTGAGATCGAGTTGGAGACACTCTCGCTGTCATTTGTTTCACTTCCATGTAATAATAATGAAAATGAACAGTAATTACTTATTTTAGAGTCTATTTGACCGTGTTTTATCTGTGTTTTAAGTGTGCAGATGTGTTAATAATCTTCTGATATCCATGTGTTTGATTATTGTGCTGTTTGGTCCTTAGGCTTGGCTTGTGTTGTTGCAGTTTGATTCAAAAATTAAGCACTGTTCAAGGGCATAATTAGCTGAAATGAGTCCGCAGCGTCTCGTCCACGTCTGATAAACGAGAGTTCTGTTGTGTTGGGTTTGCTCTGTTTAAGTGCCGCTGATGAGAGGAGAGAGCACTTTAATCCAGTTACGCTTCATGTTTCAGACTCTGAACCAGAATCAGCCTCAGCGCTAATGGAAGTGGACACGACTGAGTGAAAGAGTCCAGCAGAACCAGACTGAAAAGAGTATTACACATCAAGCACATTCAATAAATGATGGGGTTCTCTTGCGATTGTTGTTATTACAATTAAGTTTCAAGGTTAATTCTTGTACATGTTTAAACTAACAATATAAAATCAAATTCATGTGTAGATTGATTTGTTATTTTAGTTTTATTTGTAAAGGTTTTCTACATCATCAACAGTAGAATTATCATCGAGACACATCCACATCTCACTGTTCACTGCCTGATCTTATTGGATTGTTTCGTTTTACGCTGGCTTGGCAAAGAGATAGAACTGACACTAACCAAAAAAATAAATAATAAGTATTGCTGCTTGTAGCTGCTGTAATCAGCACAGTAGCTGGTGCTGCAGCAGGAAAATCTCTCTACAGGCTGGAAGCGCAATGCAAACAGATACTGATTTTGTGGCAAATTATCGATTTTTCACATTATAAACTTTTTCTGGTTCAAACGGGTTTATTCATTCATTTTTTTTCTTGTTCCCGTTAGGTCGCGGGTGACTGGTGCAATCGAGTAACTTTGGGCCTTAGACGGGGGAACATCCTGGAAGTGGACAACTTGCAAAGTTAGACAAACAACTATTCCGCTCTCATTCACCCAATTACTTAAACATGCATGTCTTTGGAGGAACCGGAGAAAACCCACCGTGACACGAGGAGAACATGCAAACTCCACCCAGAGAGATCAGGAAATGTTGACATGGTCTGACCAGGGGTTGAGGCCAGAGCTCTAACTGCTCAACCGTGCACTCAAACCTCAAATGGGTTCAGTTTGGTATAAAATGATTTTTTAAGCCACTCGCTCTGAAATTCTCACTCTGATTGGTCGAACAGATCTGAGCTTTCGACTCCACTCTGCTGAGCACAAAGAATTATGGAGAAAACACAACTGCACATGTCCAATAGTCTAGAGCAGTGGTTACCAAAGTGGGAGTCGGGACCCCTCGGGGGGTGGTGAGAGGATTTCAAAATGTATGTATTTTACAACTATGACATGGCATTTAATCAGTTTTTTTGAGGAATTGAGGTTATATAAAGCAATACAATATCAAACTAACCAATTAAGCCTATTTAAATGTTTTTAAACTTAAAACCCTGACTAGAGCACCTATAGTAAAAGGCTAAACTAACAAACGCCAGTGAGCAAAGCCGCTGACGCACAGAGGTCACCATCTTGTGGCAGTCACAGATTCTGAGACGCACAAATGAAGAAGGCCCCACACAGAGGACAACAAAAATAGAAAAAAAAATAGAATTTCATATTAACCAAAGTTAAAAAATATGTAATCGTGGGCCTTTGTATTAAGATGTCTCACCCAGACCCAGGTTGTGATGTCTGTGCAGCCTGAACTTCCAAATCAAATGAAATCAAATACATTCAAAGCTAAATACATTTGCACGATCACTTTTGACAGAAAGTTGAAACCGAAGCAAATATCATCACAAACATTACAAATGCTTTTCCAAACACAACAGAAGTGAGCAGACAGCTGCACAAAGTGTGTCATGTGTCTGTTTTCACATGATCTTAACCGAGCTGTGATTAACTCTGAGCAGACGTTTGAATATTCATCTCCAGATCTGAGGCTAAACCCTGCGCTTCCTACAAAACGTGAACAGACAAACATGATAAACTCCCTCAAATGAACATCAGCCTGAGAGAAAAGGGCTTATGTGAGCGTTAAAGCCTGACTGTGGAACATTTTTCGTTGTTACATGAAGAAAAACAGAAACATAAATGGATCAATAATGTGTTCAGGTGACTCCAGCACATTCTAGAGCCAGTGTTATTTCTTTCAGATATTTCATTAAACAGAACAATGTTATAACTGCGAGTGCATTATATACGTTCAATTGTTCTTCTGATAAAGAGATCGTAAGCGGCTGACGAGGTGCACAGTGACAATAGCTCCTGTGTTATATAATAAACATGAGGTGAGCGAGGGAGGAGGAGGAGGAGGTCCGCCTGCAGAACTGGGTCAAATCACACATGGAGCACATTCAACAGCATCACATCAGCCGCAGGAAGTGGAGCGGGAACAATCAGGTCAGGTGACACACGAGCGAGGTCAGCTGACTCCCAAACAGGAAGTGAACGAAGTCAAGTCTCAGGTGCAAAAAAGACAAGTCCAAGTCAAGTCCCATGTCCAAGAGAGACAAGTCACAGTCAAGTCGAAAGTCAAAGAGACACAAGTCAATATCAAGTCAAACCAGCGTCTATGCTCGACCAACACTTGAAGAGCAAAGTGACAGTGGTACAAAACGATTCTGGCAAAAACACAAGGCTGTTTTGATCATAAAATACAACAAGTAACAACTTTATATTCACAGCAAAACAAACACGATTCCCGTAATAAAAATTGTCTGTTAACGCGACTGAACCAGAATTATTTGGTGTAATTTCAACATGAGACAAATCCTTTTTTTAAAGTTATTTTTTTTAACTATTTTCTGTTCACAAATAAAGAAGTGAAAAGGAACATGTTCCAGTCACAACGTACAAATCCACATCTTGGTGTAACATAGAAAATATCATTTGCTTTATTCAAATATGAGTTTTAAGATACTAGTAAAAATGTCACTTTGAATTTTTTAACCTGAAAAAATCATTCAAAATTAAAAGTTCCTCTTTTATTTTTTTTCTATGTAGAATTTCAACCCTATAAATTCACAGTGTAAAATTTCCCTGCCAATGACGTCATAGACCTTATATTCGCATTAGGGCTGTCAAGCGATTAAAAATTTTAATCACGATTAATCGCATTTAAAAGTTTTAATGTTTTTATTTTATATATTTTTAATGTATTTTACATTCTAATAATATATTTAGCTTTAATTCCTGTTTATTATGTCTTTTTTGTAGAATCTGTTACATTCTTGAAGTGTAAAATAATGTTTATATATAATTTTTTAATATATATTTTATTATTTCATAATAATGCATTCCCATAACATTAGGCCAAATGGTGGGAGTGAGATGTCTCACTTATTATAAGCATTTATTACACTGCTCTTTCACAATAAAGCGCTTTCTGCAGCTGGAGATTATAAAGCTTTTATTGTGAAAGAGTCAAAGGAAGTGTTAGTTAAAACGAGCGAAGCTTTACCGCTAAAAAATAGAACTACGAAAGTTTTTACCGGAGTTTTGAAAGACTATTCTGGATATTGGATGGTTTTAACAACCTGAGTGGACAAACATCGCATTTAGTGACACGGACCACGACGTTATCAAGACACGGGAGGGTGGAAACATGTACGGAGCCTCGTCAGCTGATCGAGCTGCACATGGACGGAGCCGAGGTAAACAAAACACGCTCACGCTCAGTCGTGGGATCGAGTGGAAACGTTACCAAAGTCTACAAAAGTGAACCAGCAGAGCTTTGTCTGGGTCTCTTTCTGCTTGTGCTCTGTGTTTTTCTATGAACCTCGCGTCATTGGAGCGTTTAATGGTGAAAAATAACCATGCGATTAATTTGCGTCAAAAAAATTGTCGCAGTTAAAATTGTTTTGCGTTAACACGATAAAAACGCGATAAAACTGACAGCCCTAATTCGCATCAATGTGGGGCTCTCTGATGATCGTGCTGACTTTGTCTACAGTCAAAAACATGATGCAGTTTCACAGATTCACCAGCAGAGGGGGGAGTAATGTGAGCACCAGGACCCAGAGGAAGTCAACTGACAATAATAAAATCTGATCAGCTGCATCTGGAGGCAGACTTTCTTTCAAACAGATCACAGGCAAAACATCTTGAACTAAAAACATAGTTGAGTAAGTTTAGAGCAGATATTTGATCTTTAAAATGAAGAAAAGACGATCATACTGGACTAGGATTCTGAGGAGAACGACACATGCAGCGAGTCTAGAAACTTCCTCTTCTGTGAGTGATCCAAAAGTGTCAGAGGAAGTCAAACTACGGGATTTCTTCATGTTTGGAGGGTTCAATATTTTCTCTGCTCCATAAAAGAGGCTGAATCTATAGAATCTGCACCAGGAAGTAGAAAAGTGCTGCTGCCATCTCGTCTGTAACAGCTTTTGTTGGTTTAAAAATGAAAAAGACACTTGTCCTCATTGATTTAATCATGTAAACCTTGTATTTTTTTATCCTAAAGCCATTAGTCCATTGTTTCTCGTCAAACGCTGAAATCTAATAAAAACAAGGAATTTCAAGTGTCTATAAAAAGAGAATGGAATAATGTAGAATAACAATTATTTTTTAAATGAAAGTAGACACTTGTAAGTCTCATTTGATGCACAACATGTCATGATTCCAGCTGTGAATATTGTTTAAAATGATCAAAAAGGCCTGGCAGGGAAGCAGGGTCAAAGCGAAAACAGGGCTGGCACTGAAAGAGTTAAAATTTCTTGCACTTTTTGTAAAATCACTATATTTAATGTCCACAGTCCCACTTCCTGTTGAACGTTTGTGCTCAGACCGTGTCCATTATGTCGTTAAAACTCTGGAATAATGTAGAAAAGGTGGATGAGTGGGATCCGTCTGAATAATGTCGTAACACCTTTCACTTTGATGAATGACTCAGTGCCACTGCGGGAGGAGGGCGGCCATTTTGGATCAGAGTGCTTTCATTTCTCTGTGTAGGTGCACTCAACGCAAGAGCTGGTAAAAATACAAAAGGACTGACTAATTTAAGGAGGAACTGCACAAATACTACTCTTCACGGTCTAAACACTCAAACCTCTGATATAATGTTTAATCACAGGTAGAACTTAGATAACAGTGAGTACGTTAGTTTGACAAAGAGTGTTTCTAGCATTGTGTAACTAATCCTCCATCAAAAACAGCCTGCAGTGGCTTATTTTTATATATGTGAAGATTTCATTATAAACATTTGACAAACATCCATGAAGCTTTTCAGTTCAGATTTTTTTAAAGTGAATCAACTTTTATTTACTGTCAGACTGTTAGAGGTACATACACTCAAGGAAAAAGAACTTAACAGTCAGTTTTCAGAGTTTTGGGCAGAAAAATTGTATTGTTGAGATCCGCCTGTTCCATATGAACCCTACATCTATTTCTAATCCTCAGGCAACTCTGCAGCGTTTACACATTTTCGAGTCTAATAATAAACCAAACTATAGAGCAACCTCCAATTCCCCAAAGTCAAAGAGTTTCATCAGACTGTCAATAGTTCACGTGACCCCCGGTGGCCCTGGACAGCGGTTATTCATCGCCTCATGGATCAGCTGAGTTGATCCATTCTTCCACCAGTGCCACCTTCAGCTGCTGCTGAGTTTCAGGAGGATGTTCACCACACTGAGCAGATCCCAGACATTTTACATTTTCATTTTTAATTGGGACCACTTCTGCAAAGTCCAACAACGATGTGCAGTGCACCATTCGACCCGAGCTCGGCGATGTTAGGGGTAAGCACTGAGCCAACATATGGCCGATATGGTGATACAGGTCAGCGCGGAGGCGATTACGGATGGTTCTGAAGACACTGGTCTGTGGTGGTCCCAATGGTCTTGGCTGTGGACCTGGTGGAGGCTGAACCTGTCATGGAGATGTGCGGGCGGTTGTCTTGTGCAGCGGTCGTTACACTGGTCCACCAGTACGAGGGCGGTCGTTAGAGGAACAGTGACCTGGTATGGATTAATTCAGAAAAGTAAGTCCCTATATGACGTTGTGCTTGAGGTCCTTATTTAACCTTTCTTACAAGTATTCGTCTCTCTGTGCCTGCGTCTGTGTGTGTGTTTGTGTGTCTGTGTGAGTCTGTGGAGGTGGTTCCTTTCTAAAGTCCACAGTGTATTTGTGCCTGTGTCATTACTGTCTCTGTGTGAACTCCCACGTCCACAGCTCACAGCAGCTCAGGTGTTTATCTGGGTTGAAAGAGGAAACTTCAGATCAGGACGTTCTAAAAACTAAACATATACTATAATAGATGATTTAGTTAGACGTACATGTATTTTTGTAGTTTTACTTGATAAAAAGCAAGTCATTTTAGTCACTGTTGACAGGTGAACTGTTTAAATTGTCTCCATGCAGAAAATGTTTAAGAATGTTTTAGAATCGGAAAGGTTTGAGTCGGTTTGAGCATATTTCTAGAAGTTCCCGTTAGAGGCGCAGGGTTTGAAGCTTGTTTTGACAAAAGTAGGGGCGAATAACCCGGAGTTTATTTAAACTGGGCATTTCTGTTCTGTAAAGTGCAAATGCAGTCATTTAATTCCTCTAAAATCAATTTTTAACAGTTCTAAATCGATTCAGAATTGTTTTACAAGAATTGACGATGCATCGGAAAAAACTATTATATTTCCCGCCCCTAATTTTAAGCCAGAGAAGGCCCCTCTAGAAGTTCAGGGAAGCATGCGCAGAGAAAGGATTTTTGTAAGAGATTTCTTGTGGTTTCTCTCCTCATGTCTGTGAGTCACTGCAACTATTTATCAGAGCATCGTGGTGAGGTTCACATGCTGCATGAGTGCGAGGATCTTTGCAACAGAAGCATCTAAAAATCACAAAAGATCAAAAACTCAAGAGTGTGCAGCCGACTTAAGCAGCATTTAGTCTTTGACTTGATGTGTGACTTGGACCGAGTCGAGAATGATTTAGTTCTGATGATGACTACAACAATGCAGAATCAGGTCGGCTCAGGCTGGAGCGTTGGTGCTGATTAGAGCTATAGTAATTGTTGCTTGCCAATAGAATGTTATAGTTTAGTTCAAACTTGGTGAGAGGCGTCTGCTCATATAAAAGTGGCTTTTACAAGGTATTTTTGAGCAGTAAAACTGTGAAGCTAAGTCTAGATACGATACAAGTTTATTGCAGTTACACGGTGCACCTTTTAGTTACTTTAATCAGACAAATACGACTTCTGAAAGAAACTCTATTGATGTCTTGTCAGTGTGCATTCTTTCTAATGCGAGCCGTGCTGAGGTCGTCGTCTTTAGCAGAACTTCCACTTCCTGGATCCAACGAGAGCCTCAGAAAACCTCAGAAAACCTCAGGTCCGGACTCACCGCGGCTCATAAATGTAAACATGAATATTTTACATCAGACAGAAAAGGATCGCAGTCAGCAGCAGCTAAAAATACAAACCTCAGAACCTCGTGTGTGACGCAAACACCGCAGACACGAGCTCGGTGGTTCAGCGGTTAGTCTGCTCGCCTCGCAACCACAGGGTCACAAGTTTGAGTCTCAGATTTTACATTAATAAGCAGCAGAATGTTTTTTTTTTTGTCATGGGAAAGTGGATTATGTAGCAACTTTGAACATGTTAACTCAGAACCTGACTCTCCTTCCTTGCTAAATTTAAACAATATTCACAGCTCCACAAAAACTTTTGCACTGGAATCATGACATGTTGTACATCAAATGAGACCTGCAAGTGTCTACTTTCATTTAATAAAGAATTGTTATTCTACATTAATCCTATTCTCTTTTTATAGACATTTGAAATTTCTTATTTTCATTAGATTTCAGCGTATGAAGAGAAACTTTTGAGAAAACGTCCTTTTCTCTAAGTCAAACTTCTTGTCAGTGTTATTTTCCTCTGTTCTACTTTTTGGTGAAAGATATGAACTACTACAATGAAATAATGTCAATATACAAGGTTTACATAATTAAAACAATGAGGACGAGTGTCGTTTTTTTATTTAAACCAACAAAAGCTGCGTTACAGATGAGATAGCCGCAGCAGTTTCTACTTACTGATGTAGATTCTATAGATTCAGTCTCTTTCATGGGGAATAGATTATATTTAACCTCCAAACATGAAGAAATACAGTAGTTTGATTTTTTGATTTGATTTGACCTTATTTAACCAGGGAAGTCCCACTGAGATTCAGAATCTCTTTTGCAGGGAGCCCTGGGGGAAGGGTCAGGGGAGGCATTAATGGATATGTTTTTAGTTGTAGGAGGAAACCGGAGTACCCGGAGGAAACCTACGCAGACACGGGGAGAACATGCAAACTCCACATAGAAAGCCCCGGGCGGCCCGGGAGTCGAACCCAGGACCTTCTTGCTATGAGGCCAGAGCGCTAACCGCTGCGCCACCGTGTCGCCCAGTTTTACTCACTATGACACTTTTGGATCGCTCACAGATGAGGAAGTTTGTAGACTCGCTGCATGTGTCGTTCTCCTCAGAGTCCTAGTCCAGTAGGAGCGTCTTATCTTCATTTAAAGATCAAATATCTGCTCTAAACTTACTCAACTATGTTTTTAGTCCAACATGTTTTGCCTGTAATCTGTTTGAAAAGAAATCTGACCTCCAGAAGCAACTGATCACGTAAACCCAGCCTAAAAGTAACAAAAAACACATGTATTTCCTCCTCTGCGTCCTTGTGGTCACACTACACCGCCCTCTGCTGTTGAATCTGTGAAACTGCATCATGTTCTTGACTGTAGACAAAGTCAGCAAATGCATCAGAGTCAGACATCTCTGCAGAGAATAAAAGCAAGGAAAGAGTTAAAACCATGTTCCTGTAACTACGCTGGGCATTACTTTGATCTAACATTGTTGTCTAGTTGTTTTTTATTGATTATTGTGTTGATTATTAAAGCTATATAATGCTTTTTTTCCCCTCCAGCTAAAAAAAAAGTAAACAGATGTTCACGTAAAAGCACATGTACTGCGAATCATTGTCCATGTTTTTGAGCAGAAACACTTCCATTGTGTGTCGTAGATGTACAGAAGAGATTTGAAAACATATTGAAGTGTGTTGTGTGTTGTTTGTCCTGGAGCCAGAGTCAGGCCTGTGTCAGAGAGAAGTGGGCTAAAAGCATCACATCGATCCACCGAGACCGGGAGAAAATCAGACTCATATACAACAAATGTGCTCTCAGACTGCAGCAGCGAAAACACGGCTAAAGCAGGCTAAAGGAAGGCTAAAACAGGGCTAAAGGAGGGCTAAAACACGGCTAAAGCAGGACTAAAGGAGGGCTAAAACAGGGCTATAGCAGGGATAAAGGAGGGCTAAAACAGGGCTAAAACAGGGTTAAAACAGGGCTAACACAGGGTTAAAGCAGGGCTAAAGCAGGGATAAAGGAGGGCTAAAGCAGGGCTAAAACAGGGTTAAAACAGGGCTAACACAGGGTTAAAGCAGGGCTAAAGCAGGGCTAAAGCAGGGATAAAACAGGGTTAAAACAGGGCTAAAACAGGGATAAAACAGGGATAAAGCAGGGATAAAGCAGGGCTAAAACAGGGATAAAACAGGGCTAAAGCAGGGATAAAGCAGGGATAAAACAGGGTTAAAACAGGGATAAAACAGGGATAAAATATGCCAAAAACAGAGCTAATGCTGGGCTAAAGCAGGGCTAAAACAAGGCTAAAGAAGACGAAAACAGGGCTATAACCAGGCTAAAGCAGGACTAAAACAGGGCTAAAATATGACAAAAACAGAGCTAATGCTGGGCTAAAACACGGACTATAACCAGGATTATAACTAGGACTAAAGCAAGACTAAAGT
Organism: Mugilogobius chulae; assembly: GCA_038363315.1. Classification (NCBI taxonomy): domain Eukaryota; kingdom Metazoa; phylum Chordata; class Actinopteri; order Gobiiformes; family Gobiidae; genus Mugilogobius; species Mugilogobius chulae. Next base: position 32,084,055 of record CM076401.1, on the reverse strand, counting down.
AGAGCTAAAACAAAACTAAGACGATGCTAAAACAGTATCAAATCAAGACTAAATCAGGAGGAAAACAGGACTGAAAAAAGAACAGAAACAGGGCAAATGCAGGACTTAATGAGAACTGAAGCAGGACTAAAACAGGTTTGAAACCGGACTAAAGTAGAGGAGAGCAGGGTTGGTTGTCACATTTTTTACTTTGATTTGAATTTCTCACATGAACCATTTTAACAACAGAGAAAAGCTCAGAGTCTTGTGTAACTAATGAATCCTCCTGCTGTTCTCTGTCTTATTCTGATCAAAAGTTATTGATCATTTAACGTTAATTGATCACCTGTGACACCAACCCCAAGTCTGGGTTGGTTGTCACAATGTTATGTCGATGAGAGACCGATGACAAATGTGTTTTGTCTTTGGTCTGATTTTTTTATGTTGGATTTCATTTTGATTCAAGAATGTTTTACATTTCTGAATCAGGAGACGTTAAATTACAAGAAAAAGGCAAAAGGAAATTGCATTTTTGTCAAGATTTAATGATAATGTAAAACTATATTTTAATGTAAATTAGTGATAATAACTTTTGAACAGAATAAGCTCCATGACACTAAGATTTATTTTTTAGTTGAAACTTTACACTGATTTCCTGCATTGAATTGGAATATTTAAAATACAGTATTTTTGAGAAAATCTGGCTTTTGTAAAAGTGTGACAACCGACCCGACTGGACTGTTTTACTCTCACCTCAGATTACTTCTACATGTTTAAACCAGCTCAGATAAAAACAGTCCTAATTGTCACTCTGACTCTCCTCTTTGTAAAGTCAATGGTTTTAACACAAAAAATAGAAATTTTTTTCTCAACATCTGAAAATTTACTTTTTGCTAGAAATTTTTTATTTTGTCTTATCACAATCTTGAACAAATGTTTACAAAAATGTTTTAGCAAATTAATTTTGGTTCTTTTAATGAACATTTTAATCTGACTTTTGTTCAAATGCACCAATCACAAGCTGAGATACAGACACTGTGACAACCAACTAACCCTAACCCTAACCCTAACTCTCCCTAGGATGACAACCGTGACAAAAACCAATACTAAAGCCAGACAGAAACAAGACTAAAACAGAACAAAAAACAAGACAAATATCAGGTTCTTACGTCGTTACTGTCGTCTCAAAATCAAACCAAACAGAACGTTGTTAAACAGCAAACACAGACGAACAAACGACTTAACGACGGCGAGGAGATCTGTCAGAGAAAGTTCCATCCGGAGCCGCTCGAACAGAAGTGCATTTGTGACTGTGTGGGAGGAAAAGGTTTTCACGAGAAACCCAGCCGAGCTTTAGTCCTGACGCCTGCTCGACAGGAGAGACGAAACAACGACAGACTCACACTGAGAGGCAAAGATCACATTCGATACACGGCCCAGGTTTCTGCTGTTTAAGATCAGAGAAACAACACAGCAGCAAAGTTTCTACTATTTAAGATCAGAGAGACACAACAGCATCAATGTTTCTACTGTTTAAGATCAGAGAGACGCAACAACATCAATGTTTCTACTGTTTAAGATCAGAGAGACGCCACAGCATCAATGTTTCTACTGTTTAAGATCAGAGAGACACAACAGCATCAATGTTTCTACTGTTTAAGATCAGAGAGACATAACAGCATCAATGTTTCTACTGTTTAAGATCAGAGAGACACAACAGCATCAATGTTTCTGCTGTTTAAGATCAGAGAGACATAACAGCATCAATGTTTCTACTGTTTAAGATCAGAGAGACACAACAGCATCAATGTTTCTACTGTTTAAGATCAGAGAGACATAACAGCATCAATGTTTCTACTGTTTAAGATCAGAGAGACACAACAGCATCAATGTTTCTGCTGTTTAAGATCAGAGAGACACAACAGCATCAATGTTTCTACTGTTTAAGATCAGAGAGACGCCACAGCATCAATGTTTCTACTGTTTAAGATCAGAGAGACGCAAAAGCATCAATGTTTCTACTGTTTAAGATCAGAGAGACACAACAGCATCAATGTTTCTACTGTTTAAGATCAGAGAGACATAACAGCATCAATGTTTCTACTGTTTAAGATCAGAGAGACATAACAGCATCAATGTTTCTACTGTTTAAGATCAGAGACACAACAGCATCAATGTTTCTACTGTTTAAGATCAGAGAGACGCAACAGCATCAATGTTTCTACTGTTTAAGATCAGAGAGACGCAACAGCATCAATGTTTCTACTGTTTAAGATCAGAGAGACACAACAGCATCAATGTTTCTACTGTTTAAGATCAGAGAGACACAACAGCATCAATGTTTCTGCTGTTTAAGATCAGAGAGACACAACAGCATCAATGTTTCTACTGTTTAAGATCAGAGAGACATAACAGCATCAATGTTTTTACTGTTTAAGATCAGAGAGACGCAACAGCATCAATGTTTCTACTGTTTAAGATCAGAGAGACGCAACAGCATCAATGTTTCTACTGTTTAAGATCAGAGAGACACAACAGCATCAATGTTTCTACTGTTTAAGATCAGAGAGACGCAACAGCATCAATGTTTCTGCTGTTTAAGATCAGAGAGACGCAACAGCAGCAATGTTTCTACTGTTTAAGATCAGAGAGACGCAACAGCATCAATGTCTCTACTGTTTAAGATCAGAGAGACGCAACAGCATCAATGTTTCTACTGTTTAAGATCAGAGAGACGCAACAGCATCAATGTTTCTACTGTTTAAGATCAGAGAGACATAACAGCATCAATGTTTCGACTGTTTAAGATCAGAGAGACACAACAGCATCAATGTTTCGACTGTTTAAGATCAGAGAGACACAACAGCATCAATGTTTCTACTGTTTAAGATCAGAGAGACGCAACAGCATCAATGTTTCTACTGTTTAAGATCAGAGAGACACAACAGCATCAATGTTTCTACTGTTTAAGATCAGAGAGACGCAACAACATCAATGTTTCTACTGTTTAAGATTAGAGAGACGTCACAGCAGCAATGTTTCTGTTTAAGATCAGAGACACAACAGCATCAATGTTTCTACTGTTTAAGATCAGAGAGACGCACAGCATCAATGTTTCTACTGTTTAAGATCAGAGAGACACCACAGCATCAATGTTTTACTGTTTAAGATCAGAGAGACGCAACAACATCAATGTTTTTACTGTTTAAGATCAGAGAGACGCAACAGCATCAATGTTTCTACTGTTTAGATCAGAGAGACGCAACAGCATCAATGTTTCTACTGTTTAAGATCAGAGAGACACAACAGCATCAATGTTTCTACTGTTTAAGATCAGAGAGACGTCACAGCATCAATGTTTCTACTGTTTAAGATCAGAGAGACGCAACAGCATCAATGTTTCTACTGTTAAGATCAGAGAGACACAACAGCATCAATGTTTCTACTGTTTAAGATCAGAGAGACGTCACAGCATCAATGTTTCTACTGTTTAAGATCAGAGAGACGCAACAACATCAATGTTTCTGCTGTTTAAGATCAGAGAGACGCAACAACATCAATGTTTCTACTGTTTAAGATCAGAGAGACGCAACAGCATCAATGTTTCTACTGTTTAAGATCAGAGAGACACAACAGCATCAATGTTTCTGCTGTTTAAGATCAGAGAGACACAACAGCAGCAATGTTTCTACTGTTTAAGATCAGAGAGACGCAACAGCAGCAATGTTTCTGCTGTTTAAGATCAGAGAGACACACAGCATCAATGTTTCTACTGTTTAAGATCAGAGACACAACAGCATCAATGTTTCTACTGTTTAAGATCAGAGACACGCCACACCATCAATGTTTCTACTGTTTAAGATCAGAGAGACGCAACAGCATCAATGTTTCTACTGTTTAAGATCAGAGACACGCCACAGCAGCAATGTTTTTACTGTTTAAAATCAGAGAGACGCAACAGCATCAATATTTCTACTGTTTAAGATCAGAGAGACGCAACAGCAGCAATGTTTTTACTGTTTAAGATCAGAGACACGCCACAGCAGCAATGTTTTTACTGTTTAAAATCAGAGAGACACAACAGCATCAATGTTTCTACTGTTTAAGATCAGAGAGACGCAACAGCATCAATGTTTCTACTGTTTAAGATCAGAGAGACACCACAGCATCAATGTTTTTACTGTTTAAGATCAGAGAGACGCAACAACATCAATGTTTTTACTGTTTAAGATCAGAGAGACGCAACAGCATCAATGTTTCTACTGTTTAAGATCAGAGAGACGCAACAGCATCAATGTTTCTACTGTTTAAGATCAGAGAGACACAACAGCATCAATGTTTCTACTGTTTAAGATCAGAGAGACGTCACAGCATCAATGTTTCTACTGTTTAAGATCAGAGAGACGCAACAGCATCAATGTTTCTACTGTTTAAGATCAGAGAGACACAACAGCATCAATGTTTCTACTGTTTAAGATCAGAGAGACGTCACAGCATCAATGTTTCTACTGTTTAAGATCAGAGAGACGCAACAACATCAATGTTTCTGCTGTTTAAGATCAGAGAGACGCAACAACATCAATGTTTCTACTGTTTAAGATCAGAGAGACGCAACAGCATCAATGTTTCTACTGTTTAAGATCAGAGAGACACAACAGCATCAATGTTTCTGCTGTTTAAGATCAGAGAGACACAACAGCAGCAATGTTTCTACTGTTTAAGATCAGAGAGACGCAACAGCAGCAATGTTTCTGCTGTTTAAGATCAGAGAGACACAACAGCATCAATGTTCTACTGTTTAAGATCAGAGACACAACAGCATCAATGTTTCTACTGTTTAAGATCAGAGACACGCCACACCATCAATGTTTCTACTGTTTAAGATCAGAGAGACGCAACAGCATCAATGTTTCTACTGTTTAAGATCAGAGACACGCCACAGCAGCAATGTTTTTACTGTTTAAAATCAGAGAGACGCAACAGCATCAATATTTCTACTGTTTAAGATCAGAGAGACGCAACAGCAGCAATGTTTTTACTGTTTAAGATCAGAGACACGCCACAGCAGCAATGTTTTTACTGTTTAAAATCAGAGAGACACAACAGCATCAATGTTTCTACTGTTAAGATCAGAGAGACGCAACAGCAGCAATGTTTTACTGTTAAAATCAGAGAGAGGCAACAACATCAATGTTTCTACTGTTTAAGATCAGAGAGACGCAACAGCAGCAATGTTTCTGCTGTTTAAGATCAGAGACACAACAGCAGCAATGTTTCTACTGTTTAAGATCAGAGAGACGCAACAGCAGCAATGTTTCTGCTGTTTAAGATCAGAGACACAACAGCAGCAATGTTTCTACTGTTTAAGAGACGCCGAAGAACGTCAATAATCCCTTTTACAATGAAGTGTCAAAAATGTATGATGAGCACGTTTTCACACCTTTTTCTGTGAACGTGTGTGGATCTTTGATTATATACCATGTTAAGCATCATACTGAATTAATCATTAGGTTAATTCTGAAGCTATAAAAATAACTGGGTCAGTGGGTCATGTCATGTCATGTAATCTGTATCATTTGTACATTTTGTTAAGATGTGCCTTATGGTATCAGTATGATGCAATCAAGTGTAAACAGACAAAGTATTATCACAAGTAGGGCTAGGCGTAGTGGCGAAAAATGTATATCACGATTTTCTTGCAGTCAGATTACGATTTCAATTTTATCACGATCCTTGCAGACCGTTTATTTTCCTTTCGTCTTTGGGGTAAAAACAATTCAATATCACCAGCTAAATCAAGCTGTCAAAATCTGACCAGTGTAGCCAGATTTTCAGAGAAAACAAGCAACCTCAGCCTTCAATAAAAAGTTAATATAAAAATCGATTCATAAGAACATTGTGTGTTGCTGCAAAACAAGTGTTAGGGATTTTGCCATATAATTTGTTTTCTTACACTAATAATGACTTTTAGACATGAAAACATGCTAAATATCTACGTTTCAGTTATAAATTTTAATAAATCAAACCTGAAAAGATTGCTAAGAGAGTGTAAGTAATTAAGTTTGACTCCAGTTCTCTAAAAACACAGTTACGAGCATAAACAGCATAAGCTAAACTTTGGTAGATTTAATCATGTAAATGGCTGCAGTGAAGTACAAAATATTTCTCCAAACAAGTGGAATTAGGCTTAGTCGCATGAAACATGAAGTTATTTGTTCTGACAGAAGTTTCAGATTTTATTACTTCTGTCCACAAGTCAAACGTGTGAGATTTCAAAGTGTCTGTGTCTCGTGTGCACTGAAGAAAGAACTGAGGGGTAAAATGACAAAAAGCTGAAGCCCAACACAAAAAAAAGCAAATTAACCATTGCTAAATGTAACTTTTGTTGGTCTAAATTGAACTAGATTAATGCAAATTGCATTTACTTTTTAGATTTTCCTAGGGGAGAAGCCCAGAACCTCTCTTGCCGTCAGAACTACAAAAACATACAGTACAGACCAAAGGTTTGGACACACATTCTCATTCAAAGACTTTTATTTAAATTATTTTCATGACTATGAACATTGTAGATTCAGACTGAAGGCATCTAAACTATGAATTAACACAGTATAGTCCATAGCCAAAAAGTGTGAAACAACTGAAAATACAGCATGATTTCTACGTTCTTCAAAGAAGCCACCTTTTGCTTTGATTCCTGCTTTGCACACTCTTGGCATTCTCTTGATGAGCTTCAAGAGTTGGTCACCTAAAATGTTCTTCCAACAGTCTTGAAGGAGTCCCAGAGATGCTCCTTCAAGGATCTCTGGGAACTCCTTCACTGCGGTTCAGCTCACCCCAAACCATCTCGATTGGATTCAGGTCTGGTGACTGTGGAGGCCAGCTCATCTGGTGCAGCACACCATCACTCTCCTTCATGGTGTTTATATCATGGTCATAGTCATGAAAATAAAGAAGACTCTTTGAAAGTGTGTCCAAACTTTTGGTCTGTACTGTATATTTTGATATTCAGAATTGTATTCAAAAACTCTTATTTTTATCACAATTTTGCTCAGCACTAATCACAATGTACGACTTTGTTTGTCCAGTGTGCCAGTTCGCCACTTTGCTAAGTACCATCCTGTTTGTCAATAAACTATATGGCGCCAGACAGTTATCTTTAACTTGAGCATGCATGGAGAACATCATCGCGCGCAGTAAACAAGAATGAGAGCGTATACATGCAAATGAGCGCAAACTTCCTGACAGCCCGCGTAGGCTCTGTCCGCGCGCCGTTTTCCTTTCACCACATGCTCAAATTGATAAAACCACGCAGTGTTTTAATTTCAGCGTGATGTTTGATTCTTTTGCTTTGCTTCTATCTGAGAGCGCTGTTATTTGTCATTCATGATGTGACGTCATGTTAATTGTGAAGGACTACAGATGGAAAGTAGCTACTGTGCTAACTCTGGTGCAGCCATCTTTTTAATGTAACTGCACATTGTCCTTTAAATAAACTAAACTAAATCAAAATAGGAGCTGCAGTCGATCACTGATTCACAGGAGTGTGGAGATCTGACGGCGAAAAGGAACAGATTTCATAAAATAAAGCTATTTTTTGGTAATTTTACATACACATTTGCACTCATTTTCAATTGATACGCTCTCAATTCTTGTTAACTGCGCGCAATGATGTTCTCTATGCTCCCTCAAGTTTTTTTGCCTGGAGAATCCAGCCTCACCGCTGCACCAGCGGATGAGTCTGGTCGCCCCCCGAGTCAACTGGATTTCTAGGGCGGAACAAAGCTCACCTAACAGCGGAGGGAACCAATCAGAGAAGAGCATAAATGCCTCTACTGCCGTAAGCTGTTGGGATTTCTCTCGCGCTGTCATCTGCCGGTAAGGGCGGTCCCCTTACCGGCTCGAGCCGACTGCACTGCCTTGACCATCTTGAACACGACTATTGACGCGATGTCTTTTTGGTCATTTAAAACGCCATTTACCGGTGAATGGAACAAACTCTCGGTTTTCCGGTGCGCCATGTTGTTTATCCTTCCGCCGCGCTGCCTAGATCCATGCGCGCTGCGCACAGCAGGGACGTTGTTAGCAAAAACCACGTGACTGAAATAAACGATTTTCATTGCATGGTACGATCTGGATTTCGAAGGAAACGCCCTTGGAGGGGAGGGCGACCAGACTGACATTTTCTCTGTGTAAAAATACAGAGAAATGTCATTCTGGATCCCAGGCAACAAGTTTTTAGGTTGCTCTCTTACGCAATACAACTAAAGAACTGGTCCGGCCTTTCGAGAGTCTTTTCTTGCATAAAGTCAACATATTTTACAAAAAGCCAAACTGTAAGAAACACAAATTTTGGTTGAAGTGAGGTGGCAAATTTTTTACCAAGTACATCTTACCCATTTTAGTAACTTCAAGTCTAAACTTACCCTCTAAACCTAAAGAACCACGTGGCTTCAACCAAAATCTGTTAGCGAGTGCTCTCTCAGAAGTAGAAAGTAGCTTCAGAAAGACAAAATTGTGTAAAAGTCAGCTCTTACCTGCAGAAGACGAATCCCAGCGGCCAAAGAGGAAACATGGAAGAGAAGAGAGAGAACAGTCTGTTAGAGATTTGATTCTGACACGAGCCTGGAGACAAAACTGTGGGAGGAAGGTTTCACTAAATCAGCTTTAGCGCAGCGATCGTTTATGAGACTGTAAAAGACAACTGTTACCATGGAAATCCACAGTTTTTGCAGCAAATTGGCAAAGAAATACTGTACATTCTAGGTAAAACTATGTAAAAAAGGACAGGGAACAATTAAATAAACTTCTGCACATTTTATAATGACGCAGAGCTAGCCAGGTCAAAGGCAACAGCAACACAAACCAGGACAAACACCAAACACAGAATTAAACTGTTAACTCTTTCTTTTCTGTCTTTGTCATTGTATATTTATTCTATGCGGCAAAAGAAACCACTCTAATGCAGGTGCTGACTCTTCTACAGTCAGATACATGATGCAGTTTCACATATTCACCAGCAGAGGGGGGAAGGACCCAGAGGTGGAAACACATGTGCTGTTTGTTGACATTAGGCAGCAAAGTCGGCTGTGTTTACGTAATCAGCTGCTTCAGGAGGTCGGCTTTCTTTTCAAACAGATTACAGGCAAAACATCTTGGACTAAAAACATTGTTGAGTAAGTTTAGAGCAGATGTTTGATCTTTAAAATGAAGAAAAGACGATCATACTGGACTAGGACTCTGAGGAGAACAGCACATGCAGCGAGTCTAGAGGGTTAGAAAGTAGAAAAGTGCTGCTGTCTTCTCGTCTGTAACACAGCTTTTGTTGGTTTAAAGATGAAAAAGACACTCGTACTCATTGTTTTAATTATGTAAACCTTGTATTCTAATGACATTATTTTATAGTAGAAACTCATATCCTTTCACCAAAAAGTAGAACAAGTGAAAATAACACGACATGAAGTTTGAGTTAGAAAAAGGACGTTTTCTCCTTTATTGTCAAATGTAGAAATCTAATAGAAACAAAGAATTTCAAATGCTTATGAAAAGAGAACGGAGTAATGTAGAATAACAAATCTTTTAATAAATTAAAGTACACACTTGTAGGTCTCATTTGATGTACAACAGGGGTGTCCAAACTTTTTACAAAGTGGGCCACATTTTGAAACTTATATGAAGCAGAGGGCCATATATTTCACGCCAGTGAAGTGAATCATTCAAAATATTGCATTTGACCTAATTTTAATGAACCACCACGCTTTTAATAGAGCCTTAATCATTCATTTTAAGGCTAAAAGCAACTAAAATGTTTGTTTTTTCGACTATGAAAGAAGAATTGCTCAAGTTTGACATTCAAAACTATACTTTTTGTAATTTGGGCCAATCTGGCTGTAAGTCTGAGGGCCAAAGAAAATTCGTCCAAGGGCCGCATTTGGCCCCCGGGCCGCAGTTTGGACATGCCTGATGTGCAACATGTCATGATTCCAGTTGCACAAAGTTTTTGTGAAGCTGTGAATATTGTTCAATATTAACAAAAAGGCCTGGTCAAAGCGAGAATAGGGTTGGCAGTGAAAGGGTTAAGTAGCTAACAACTAGCATGACTACTGCTAGCTTGACTTCTAAAATAATCACGTCTGTTTGTGTGAAAGACGAGGAAGCAAAGGTCCAGATGGACAATACAAAACTGGACTGAAAACGTAAAACATGTTTCCACTCAAACGTTGTGTCTAAATATTTGTCCTTCTGAGCGTCTGTGTTTTCAGATGCAGGAGCAGATTCTTTCTGGTTGGACAGAGGCCAGTGCTCGTCACAAACGGGGTCTCCCAGTGCCCGCCGCAGGGAGCAGAGGCGAGCCATCTGTCTGACGCTAACCGCTAACAGCTAACCGCTAACAGCTCGGGCTCCATGTGGTGAGCTGGCACTGAGCGACGCAAGATGTGTTTCCTGAGATAATATCCGACTGAAGGGACATGGCAGAGGAGCACAGTTTGTACAAAGTCACCTGAAGAGAAGAAATTATGGGACTAAAGTGTCGCAGGTAGTCGGCCATGTTGGTTCTTAATTTAAACAAATGTCAGCTCTCGATTTGGAATGAGATCCATTTAATCCGATCTCCATTAAAACTACTTTAACTTAACATTTATTTGGTGGCCTCAGATTAAATGTCGTCGAGGGTGAACTGGCTGTAGGTGCAAAACATGTTCTACGTCTCGTTAGCTCTCCGCTGTTAGTCTTTATTTCACGTCAATATGACAAATAGATTCAGATTCAGAAAACCTTATTGATCCCAGAGGAAATTCATTTTAGCCTTCCTCAAAACAGTTCACACTTATGCACAACATACAAACTGTATCAGTCCATCCCACAGTTTAAAACTATCATTGAGTCCACCTCCATATAGACACAACAATCATAATTCAGGATAACTACAGATAAATACAAGTAAGTCAGTGAACACTACCATTCAAATTCAACATGCATTGAGCTGGAGCCTTTGTAAAAGTAGATTTTTGTTGGTCTAAATTATTCCAGATTAAAGCAAATTACATTTACTTTTCAGACTTTCCTGTGGGAGGACCCCCAGAACCCCTCTGTCTTCAGAACTACAAAAACTATAAAACTATAATTATAAAAACATATATTTTGTTATTCAGAATTTTATTCAAAAACTTGTATTTAACAGCTTCCAAACCAACCACCACGAGGCAGCATCTTCAAGCTTACAAACCATAGTTTACCTAGGCTGAATTCTTAAAAATCTTGCTTAGTTTCAGTAAGTCAAAACACCTTAAATAAAGCATTTGGCATTCATTCGGCATTCATTTTAAAAACTGAGGACCAACAAAATATTGTCAAAGGACGGCATTTGGACATGCTTGACCAAGGCCTAGTCATCTCAGACAAACTGAATGTACACAAACTCCATAATCTAAGGGCGCACTCACACTAGGGCTTTGTAATCGTGCCGCGCTCAAACCCGATTGCAGAAAATTCTCTGGCCCGCGCCGGCCCACACTCACACTGGCATAAACGATCTAAGCCGGTGACGTCATCCTCTAGCGCCGTTTGTTTACATGTAGCGGTGAAGAGTGGATCAAGCGCTGAAGTGCTACTGCTGTAGCGTCAAAAATAAGATCAGCGGGCCGTTATATCTTTAATATAATGAGGCAGACCCGAGTTTTACCCGTGATGCGCGCTCCTCCGTCAGGCTTTGGATTAAAAACCACGCGGAGCAGCAAAAACAACAGAAGATGAGAGACTTCACAACTTTTCTCTCCGGGTCATGATGCTAACTCAAGGTAAGCACATTTCCACGGAGTTTGGTGCAGAGTTTCTGTCTTCTTGTGACAAATATCAGCGGTCACAGTGGGCTTGTGTGCTAAAGTCGTGCGTGTGCGTGTACATGAGTAACCGTGCCGAGCTCTGGCCCACCTCCTCCAACCGTGCCAGAGACGGAACCGTGCCGAGTCTGAGCGCGGTTCGTTTGCACTCACACTGGACAAAAGAACTGCGCTGTAGGGGCCATCCAGGCCTGGGCACGGTTCGGTTGTGCCAGTGTGAGTACACCCTAAAAGTCATCAAGTTACAGAAAATTACACAAATTTTCTCAAAATTTTCTGGGGGGACGACCCCCAAACCCTTTGACCAGAGTGGCCTGTAGTGAACAATACTACTTAGGTTTTATATGTTATACTATACAAAAATTGTACAAATCAAGACATAACTGCTGTTAAAATCCAAATAACTTACATATTTTATTATAAGTAAATAAATCGGTAAGATTATGTAGTCCTGATGGTTGATTGTGCTGCAGGGCTGATGAGTGCCCTGGACTGTTTTCTGTCCCACTCTGCCCTGTGCAGTAATATATTACAGAGAATAAAGACAAAACCAAAAAGAAGTAAAAAAAAAAAAAAAAATCAAGTAAGTAACATTTTGACCTTGTTAAATGTCTCTAAGTCTTCGTGATGATGATTACATTTGTATTTTGTGTCAGCCCTCTTCGCTGCGTCCCACATTAAGTACAGCAAATGCAATTTGTCTGTGTTGCCGCGGTCACCGACCCGAATTTCTCTTCTGAGAAACTCTGGCTCTTCGTTTTTTTTTATGTAGCAGCTAACGTGTGTTTTTGCTGCCTCATTTCAATCCTAGTTAAGTAAAAATGAGAAAATAAATAATGTTAAGTTTCGCTTCAGTCGTCTAGTTTAATTATGCTTTAAGCTTGACATTTTACAAGATTAAAATCGTAATTGTAACCATGACGATAATGCACACACATAGAAAATAGTGATCAAGACCAAAATGATAAAGTTTTACCCTCTTATTGTGAAATTGATGTACATTTCTGACTAATCTAAAATCATTCTTCCTTCAACTTTCTATTTGTAAACTTTTGTTTTTACTAATATCTTGTATGTGTAATAACAATACATGAAATATACCAATATGTCTGGGGTTGAATATGGCACTCAGGTTAAAATAATTACCCGCTCCTGATTCAGAAGAACTTTTCACCAACTTTCAGAATCTGAATAAATAGCTCATGACAACTAACCATGCTAAAAACAACAACAAGCATGCTTCCTGTGTTTCAGAAAACAATTATTAACTGTAGAAGAGACAAATTTTCAGCCTTAAAAGATCTGATGCAAAAGTTTCCGAGCACAAAACCATGAAGAATTCCAGCGTGAGTGAGTCAGAGTGAGAGGAATCTTCAGACGGTGTGTTTAAGAGCCCAGTCTCCCACCGAGTTTCAATTTACACCAAAACTATTCCCGCTCACTGCCCAAACAGAGGCCCAAGTCTGGCTCCGAACCAGGACTAAAGCAGGACTAAATAAGGACAAGACCCGGGACCAGAGCTGGGAAAGAGGAAGTGGTTCATGTTCTAGAAAGTGATGAAGCCATAAGAGCAGATGGTGGGCAGGAGTTTTTCAATAAAGAATCTGATTTTTATAGTTAAACATAAGGAATTGAAATCTGTCACACATCAGACGCAGATATGTTTAATGCTTAACATTTTTATGACAGGCTGAACTACTCATTCACTAAAACAAAGTTAGATCATTATATTTTACAACATTGAATAAAAGCATATTTACTGTATTTTATGTGGGGGAAAAAACAGATTTGTAACATTCTGAATTTTGGACGAGGGTCTGGCTGCAGACCTCCTCCACCGAGAGAACCGGAAGTAAAGCAAAACAAACCTCATTTGAAATTACGTTTTGCTGGATCAGGTAGGCTATCAGTTCCTATGACAACCAATAACTTTCACAGGACATGAAAGTGATGAACTGACACGTAAAAAACAATATAGTTAAAAAATGTTTAGTTACAAAACATAACATTTGTAATAACTGTGAGGTCTTGGTAAATGCTCGTTAGTCAGGTCCGGAGGGTCGGTGATTAAGTTTAGGAGAACGGGTAAGGTTTGGAAAAGAGTCAGGGTAGGGCTGGGCGATTAATCGAATTAATTCGATTAATTCGGAACTTTGAAAATCGACGATGTGAAAAATGGCCAAATCGTACAATCGAGCTCAGTCCGCTGTGATCCAGCTGCACGCACTGAGTGGACACCTTCAGCGGCTTTACAAAGCTCTCCCTCGACTCTCAAAGAACAGACGAACAGAAACCTTGTGCCCGTTTAGCGGACCTTTTAATCACTTAACAGCCACGAGTAACCTTCCGGAGGTGGTGTATAGCTTAATCTCTACAAGTTACAAGTTTGTTATTTCTCCGCGGGTGATTCGGCCACTTTCAGCGCTTTAGACTCGCGGTAAATTTCTAGAAAAGTCCCGCGGTAAATCTAGCGTCTTTTTGATTTGCCTTTGCTGTTACACGAGCTGCTGCGTTGCTTTTTGTCCGGTTTTCTCTGATAAAGTTTAAAGCAATCTACAGCGTCTCTCTCCCATGCTCTCTCCTCCTCTCCTCTCACCAAAAAGCAGCAGCCTGCAGGCCCCGCCCCTTTCCCCTCCGTGTATGAGTAACCATGGCGACACAGTTTGAGTGACAGGAGTGAGAGACGAACACTCGCAAACTTAAAACTTTTAGATATAAAACAACAAAATCATAATGATGATCATAACAGGGCCTAATAGATGCAAATGCTAATAACAGTAAGCCAGGCCTATGCATTAGATGCAGCAGCAAACACTTATTAGTTTTAATCTGACATAAAACAAGTGAATCTCATTGGCTCATTCTTTATAGATGCTTTAAAATATTATGAGCTCATAATAAAAAGCAGCAGTCATCGATGACGATGATCTAAATCGTCCAAAGTGGTCCAAAAAATCGAGATTTTATTTTTTGGCCATATCGCCCAGCCCTAAGTCGGGTAATGAGTAAGGTTAGGGGAAAAGTTTGAGTAATGGTTAAGATAAAACAAAATAACCGTTTAGGCCCGTTTAGCAACTGTAATAAACTCATTGCCATGGCAACCTGTTCACTTCTGTCCCTCCGGCGTCTTGTCCCGTGTTTGTTACACATGGAGCACAGCGACAATAAACATCCTGGCTCCTCTTTGTTTTCTTCAACGTTATTGGCGGGTCTCAAATAATGTTTGAAGTGCACAGCGCTACATATTGTACTGTGTATAGCTACATAATATGGGTGAACATCCGGGCTTTAGGGTCCTCAGGATGGAGCTAAGTCACTTGAGGGTCCTCCTCATGGAGGTCTGCAAGGCAGGGTGCAGCCAGATGCCTCTCCAATTTTGTGCCGCATATGGAGCAGGCTGGGGCTGACTAGTGTCTGGGGATGTTTTTCAGCCCCAGTCCGCCCCTGCTCCAGGATCATGTTCATAGTTTTTATATTTACGTAATTTCACATTAAAACCCTGGTGCCTAAAGGGTTAACTAAGTTTTCGGGTTCACAAAAATGGTTGTCTGGTGAGAAATTAAATGTCCTCATCTCCCTCCATTACTTTTTGTTATTTTTAATAAATTATATATTATATTATATAAAATTATATTTTTATATGATGTCATTCCCCAGTCGATGTGCTGAATGTGAGTCAAAAGTTGATGTGCACATGCCCAGAAGCTTCTGTGCACAAACATTAGTGCTTGACTACAGCAAACAACATAGAATATGCTATATTTCATTAATTTATACTTGTTTTGAGTTAAATCTTAAGCTTAGCAGTTTGTGAAAACACAATATTTAACTGTTGTTGATAAACTTAAGCAAACAACTCAGAAAAAAGGACTAAAGCAGTAAATAAAACAGTATGACTTTAATCCCAGAGTGTAATTGTCCTCATCTGTTGGACTTGTTTCAAGAAATCTGCTGCAATAGAGAGCAACATTCTCTGTGACCTCAGTGTCTCCTTATCCTCCGAAAACCAGACCTAAACCAGAAAATTAGTCTTAGCAGAACCAAAAACCAGATCTAAACTCAGGAGAATGAGACTCTAACAAAAAAAAAAAACAGACTTAAACTAGAAACACTAGTCTCTACAGAACAAAACACCAGACCTAAACCCATAAACCCTAACCCTTTTTTTTTAATTTTGCAATTTCGATTCGATATTTATTAACATGTGTATAAATATGTTTTTTTTTCTGTTGAGCAGACCAATTTGCAACAATTGTAGAATGTTAACCATGGAAAATATTAAAAATAAACTGCCCCTACTAATTTGAAATATTTAACAACTGTATACATACATTTTAAGCATTAATACTTCTGAAGCTACAACCAAGATTGATTGGATTGTGCTTGATAATTCAGTTGGCCTGTATAAAAAGTACCTTAAGACTATTATTAACCTGTAACCTGTGACAGAAATATACATCTACGCCAGCAGATGGCGCCAACTCCCCTGCACAGCTCTGGCGTGTTAGACTGAAGAAAAAAAATTATAATATATCGCTAAAACTCTCAAAACAATGTTTATTTCATAAGGACTGAGCAAACCTGCGTGACACTGCAGTGTTTATGGACTAATACCAGTCGTTCAGATTTTATTCACTTGGATTTTATGTTTGTGAAGAAAACAGACTGGATTTGCCTGGGAAACTATCGATGTTTTGCTTGCTCAGGTAAGCGGCTAACGCTAGCAGCATCTGCAAACCGTAACTATTTATGAGTGTTTTTTATTGAATACGCACTAGAACAGTCATGAAAACATTGTTTATAGACTTTTGTTTAGTCGTGTTGTGCAGTTCAAAAGCCTGTCGCTGTTGTGCTGCGCTGTGTTCGTTTACGTAGTGCGCTGTGTCCAACAAAATAAAAAAGGAGGCTTATGCGTAAGAAAAGGAGGAATATCGAGGCTTTTGTGATTAGCTCATCGCAGTTGTCAATATCGATATCAATATATTGTGCAGCCCTAGTGTCTTTGCAGAACCAAAATGTGCACTTTAACCCACTCCAGGCCAGAAATGGGATTAAGATTTCAACTAGACGCCAAATTTGAATATTGAGTTTATTGTTTGTCCTAAAAATGCAGCAAAAATACATCACAGCCGTCAGATGGAAGTTTACGACAACAACAAAAATGCGTTTAAACAATAGTCACATCAGCTGCCAAACATCTGGTTCAACTTTGTCTGAAGATGACGTCACGTGAACAGAAAGTTTGACAAAAGTGTAGCTGCGTTTTGAGTCACATTCCAGTTGAATTGAACGAATATTGTCTGATTTTTGTGTTATCATTACAGAGTCTAATCTCAGTTCAGAGTCCAGCTTTAATCCAAAATAAATTGAAAGTACAGGGTTTTATCTCACTACAGAACAAAAAAAAAGCCAGTGTGATTCATTATTTTAAATGAGAAGAACTGAAGCTTCTGCAGAACTTCTGCCGTCGACACGAGATAAAAATATCAAAAGTGTGAAGTGAATAATGAGAGAGTAAAAATATCACTGAGGGAAAATGTAAGACTAAAGCCGGTCTGAAACAAGACTAAAGCAGGACTAAAAAGACTAAAGCCGGTCTGAAACAAGACTAAAACAGGACTAAAACAAGACTAAAGCCGGTCTGAAACAAGACTAAAACAGGACTAAAACAAGACTAAAGCGTCTGAACAGACTAAAACAGGACTAAAGCCGTCTGAAACAAGACTAAAGCAGGACTAAAACAAGACTAAAGTCGGTCTGAAACAAGACTAAAACAGACTAAAACAAGACTAAAGCCGGTCTGAAACAAGACTAAAACAGGACTAAAACAGGACTAAAACAAGACTAAAGTCGGTCTGAAACAAGACTAAAACAGGACTAAAACAGACAAAACAAGACTAAAACAAGACTAAAGCCGGTCTGAAACAAGACTAAAACAGGACTAAAACAGGACTAAAACAAGACTAAAGTCGGTCTGAAACAAGACTAAAACAGGACTAAAACAAGACTAAAGCGGTCTGAAACAAGACTAAAACAGGACTAAAACAGGACTAAAACAAGACTAAAGTCGGTCTGAAACAAGACTAAAACAGGACTAAAACAAGACTAAAGCCGGTCTGAAACAAGACTAAAACAGGACTAAAGCTGGTCTGAAACAAGACTAAAGCAGGACTAAAACAAGACTAAAGCCGGTCTGAAACAAGACTAAAGCAGGACTAAAACAGGACTGAAGCAGGACTAAAACAAGACTAAAGCCGGTCTGAAACAAGACTAAAGCAGGACTAAACAAACTAAAACAAGACTAAAGCAGGACTAAAACAAGACTAAAACAGGACTAAAGCAGGACTAAAACAGGACTAAAACAAGACTAAAGCAGGACTAAAGCAGGACTAAAACAGGACTAAAACAGGATTAAAGCACGACTAAAACAGGACTAAAGCAGGACTAAAACAGGACTAAAACAGGACTAAAACAGGATTAAAGCAGGACTGAAGTAAGACTAAAACAGGACTAAAGCAGGACTAAAACAGGACTAAAACAGGACTAAAACAGGATTAAAGCACGACTAAAACAAGACTAAAACAGGACTGAAGTAAGACTAAAACAGGACTAAAACAGGACGAAAGCAGGACTAAAACAAGACTAAAACAGGATCAAAACAGGATTAAGGCAGGACTAAAACAAGACTAAAACAGGACTAAAACAAGACTAAAGCAGGATTAAAACAGGACGAAAGCAGGACTAAAACAGGACTAAAGCAAGACTAAAACAGGACTAAAGCAGGACTAAAACAGGACTAAAGCAGGACTAAAACAGGACTAAAGCAGGACGAAAGCAAGACTAAAACATGACTAAAGCAGGACTAAAACAGGACTAAAGCAGGACTAAAACAAGACTAAAGCAGGACTAAAACAGGACTAAAACAGGACTAAAACAGGACTAAAACAGGACTAAAGCAGGACTAAAACAGGACTAAAGCAGGACTAAAACAGGACTAAAACAGGACTAAAGCAGGACTAAAACAGGACTAAAGCAGGACTAAAACAGGACTAAAACAGGACTAAAGCAGGACTAAAACAGGACTAAAACAGGACTAAAGCAGGACTAAAACAGGACTAAAGCAGGACTAAAACAGGACTAAAACAGGACTAAAGCAGGACTAAAACAGGACTAAAGCAGGACTAAAACAGGACTAAAACAGGACTAAAGCAGGACTAAAACAGGACTAAAACAGGACTAAAGCAGGACTAAAGCAGGACTAAAGCAGGACTAAAACAGGACTAAAACAGGACTAAAGCAGGACTAAAACAGGACTAAAGCAGGACTAAAGCAGGACTAAACAGACTAAAACAGGACTAAAGCAGGACTATGCTTCCTCTAGACCACACAGTGTGATTACAGTTTGTGAAGCAGCTGCTATTTCTGTCCAACTCTTCAGAACCAAACAAACCCACAGAGATACAGGGATTTAAGTGAGTTTTAAAGGCAAACGTGCAGCTTTCTGACTAAAACAATCCAAACATTCAAACACTGACTGAGCTTCAAAAGGAACAGACACCACAGAAGTTTGTCTGGACCCATGGGAACACAGGGAGAACATGCAAACTCCACTCAGAGATGTTGGTTTGGTCCAGTCGAGGATTCAAACTCCTCTGTGTGAATATCCGTGTCTGTAGGGGGGAGCGGGGTAGGTTGTCACACTCACTGTATCTCAGCTTGTGAATGGTGCATTTGAAAAAAAAGTCAGAATAAAACGTGCATAAAATGAATCAAAACTCACTCACTAAAACATTTTTGTAAACATTGGCTCAAGATTGTGATAAGACGACATAAAAAAAAAAATTTATAGCAAAAAGTACATTTTTAGATGTTGAGAAAAAATTTTCTATTTTTTCCAAAAACTGTGTTGAAAGCTTAAAACCATTGACACAAAGAGAACAGTCAGAGTGACAATTGGGACTATTTTGTCTGAGCTGGTTTAAACATGTAGAAGAAAGTTGAGGTGAGAGTAAAACAGTCCAGTCAGGGTTGGTTGTCACAGTTTTCTCGGGGTCGGTTGTCACATATGATTCTATCTAGAACAGCAGCACAGACAGAGCGGGGTTGGTTGTCACACTTTTACAAAAGACAGATTTTCTCAAAACTACTGCATTTTGAATATTCCAGTTCTACGGAAGCTCAATACTGCCAATCTCTACTCTATTTTTTTTTTCGGCTGTATCACGAAATTTCATGATAAATATCAGGTAATAACGTGATATGAAAAAAAAAATGGGGTGCACGGTAGCAGAGTGGTTAGAGCTCTGGCTTCCCAATACGGAGGTGGTGGGTTCAACTCCCGGGTCGGACCACATCAACATCTCATGATCTTTCTGGGTGGAGTTTGCATGTTCTCGCCGTGTCACCGTGGGTTTTCTCCCACCTCCAAAAACATGCATGTTTAGGTTAATTGGGCGTCACTGTAAATTTCCCTTAGTGAGTGAATGAGAGAGTGAATAGATGTCTGTCTAACTCTGCGACGAGTTGGCCACCGTCCAGGGTGTTCTCCTGCCTAAGGCCCAAAGTCACTGGGATAGGCTCCAGTCACTCGGCTACCCCACATTGGTGGGACACAGCCTTGGTATATAGATAGATCACGTAATTATGTGATACCCCAAATTTTTTATTTTATTTCATTTGTTAAATTTCCAATGACCTTTTTCTTGTAATTTAACGTCTCCTGATTCAGAAAATGTAAAACATTCTTGAATCAAAATTAAATCCAACATCAAATAATCAAACCAAAGACAAGACACATTTGTCATCGGTCTCTCATCGACATAACATTGTGACAACCAACCCAGACTTGGGGTTGGTTGTCACAGGTGAACAATTAACATTTATTGATCAATAACTTTTGATCAGAATAAGACAGAGAACAGCAGCTGGATTCATTAGTTACACAAGACTCTGAGCTTTTCTCTGTTGTTAAAATGGTTCATGTGAGAAATTCAAATCAAAGTAAAAAATGTGACAACCAACCCCGCTCTCCCCTAGTTTGAGTGTAGCTTTAAGAGGAGCTGGTGCAGTGTGAGTGACAGTGTGCTGCGTGTGCGTTTGCGTGTCCTGCGTGTGTTTGAGCGTGTGTATGTGTGTGGGAGGCAGAGGTTTGACAGAGAAAAGGCCAAAGACACAATACGGATAAAAATAAACCTGAGGTGAAAACAAAGTGTCAGTGACAAACACAAATGTGCAAATTATTCTGTTCATCTGCTTCATTAGACTTCCCCCGTTCAAGTCCCCTTAGACCTGGATCTGTTCTGTCTTAGGCCTGCTTTAGTCCTGGTTCAGTCGAGGTTTTAGTGTTGCTTTAGTCCTGGTTTAGTCGAGGTTTAGTCGAGGTTTTAGTGTTGCTTTAGTCCTGGTTTGGTCGAGGTTTTAGTGTTGCTTTAGTCCTGGTTTAGTCGAGGTTTTAGTGTTGCTTTAGTCCTGGTTTAGTCGAGGTTTTAGTGTTGCTTTAGTCCTGGTTTAGTCGAGGTTTTAGTGTTGGTTTAGTCCTGGTTTAGTCGAGGTTTTAGTGTTGCTTTAGTCCTGGTTTGGTCGAGGTTTTAGTGTTGCTTTAGTCCTGGTTTGGTCAAGGTTTTAGTGTTGCTTTAGTCCTGGTTTAGTCGAGGTTTTAGTGTTGCTTTAGTCCCGGTTTAGTCGAGGTTTTAGTGTTGCTTTAGTCCTGGTTTAGTCGAGGTTTTAGTGTTGCTTTAGTCCAGGTTTAGTTGAGGTTTAGTGTTGCTTTAGTCCTGGTTTAGTCGAGGTTTTAGTGTTGCTTTAGTCGAGGTTTTAGTGTTGCTTTAGTCCTGGTTTTAGTCGAGGTTTTGTGTTGCTTTAGTCTGGTTTAGTCGAAGTTTTAGTGTTGCTTTAGTCCTGGTTTAGTCGAAGTTTTAGTGTTGCTTTAGTCCTGGTTTAGTCGAGGTTTTAGTGTTGCTTTAGTCCCGGTTTAGTCCTGGTTTTCGTGTTGCTTTAGTCCTGGTTCAGTCGAGGTTTTAGTGTTGCTTTAGTCCTGGTTTAGTCGAGGTTTTAGTGTTGCTTTAGTCCTGGTTTAGTCGAGGTTTTAGTGTTGCTTTAGTCCTGGTTTGGTCAAGGTTTTAGTGTTGCTTTAGTCCTGGTTTAGTCGAGGTTTTAGTGTTGCTTTAGTCCTGGTTTAGTCGAGGTTTTAGTGTTGCTTTAGTCCTGGTTTAGTCGAGGTTTTAGTGTTGCTTTAGTCCTGGTTTAGTCGAGGTTTTAGTGTTGCTTTAGTCCTGGTTTAGTCGAGGTTTTAGTGTTGCTTTAGTCCTGGTTTAGTCCTGGTTTAGTCCCTTTTCGTGCTACTTTCACCTGCGTTTTGTCTCTAGTAAAAGTCTCTCATGTCCGAGTCGAGATCAGGTTCAAATCAATAGCAGATATTTTTAGTTCTGGTTTGAAACTTGAGTCTGGACCAAGACTAAACTGTCCAAACGTCCTTCAGACACACCAAAGGACAAAATAATCCATACACTGTAAAAAATAAAATGCACTTCAATTCAATTTCTGAATTAAAGGTTTATGTTGATTAAACTATTGTGTGAGTTGTCTGACATTCTCTCTCTTCTTTCTCGCTCTTTCTTCATTTTTCTCCTCTCTTCCCCCCTTTTGCTCTTCTTTCTCTCTCTCTTTCTTTTCTGTCTCTCATTCTCTCTCTCTCTTCTTTCTTGTCTCCCTAACTTTCTCTATCCCTCTCTCTTTTTCTCTCCTGTTTCTCTCTTCTCTCTTTCGCTCCTGTCTCTTTCCCTTTCCTTCTCTTCTCGCTTTCTTTTTCTCCCCTGTTTCTCTTTCTTTCTTTTCTGTCTCTCCTGGTTTTAGTCTAGCTTTAGTCCTGGCATTGGCCCTGATTTTAGTCCTGTATAGACCTGCTTTAGTCCTGGCATTGGCCCTGATTTTAGTCCTATATAGACCTGCTTTAGTCCTGGCATTGGCCCTGATTTTAGTCCTATATAGACCTGCTTTAGTCCTGGCATTGGCCCTGATTTTAGTCCTATATAGACCTGCTTTAGTCCTGGCATTGGCCCTGATTTTAGTCCTATATAGACCTGCTTTAGTCCTGGCATTGGCCCTGATTTTAGTCCTATATAGACCTGCTTTAGTCCTGGTTTTAGACCTGGTTTTACTCCTGTTGCAGTCCTGCTTTAGTCCTGTTTAGTCCTTTTAATGTGTCTAGATTGATGAAAAATTGTGGTTCGTTTGATGAAAGTTGCAGCGATGTGTGAGGAGATGAGAAGCAGAAGTTTCTCCAACACTAACAAACTGAATAAATAATCTCTGTGAGGACGTTCTCTGTTGAACTAAATGTTTTATTCCAGGTTTTTGCGGCACACTTTGTTCTTCTGTGCTGTGTTTAATTGTTTGTTCGGCAGATTTCCGCCCGGCACACGGCTCCGGAGCTTTGCCAAAACCGCAACAATCCAAAAATACACAAAACCCAGAGATAAAACACAGGCAATGTTCACAATATTCTCTCATGTGTGCAAAAGTTTGTTTTATCTCTACAAACTGTTGATGATGATTGTAAACTGGTTTGACTTTTGAGTTTAGTCACAGAAACAGGTCCATGGACTTCCTGTTCAAAACTGCAGAACTTACCTTTTACAGTGATAAGCCCCGCCTCTTTACAATGATAAGCCCCGCCTCTTTATAGTGATAAGCCCCGCCTCTTTATAGTGATAAGCCCCACCTCTCATTCCACTATTTGGTGGATGTGCACATGCCTAGAAGTTTGTCTCAGACTACAGCAACATCTATCAAGACAAACAACATAGTATGGTTGTGGTCGACCAAAGAATCTCGGTAACACTAAAGTACCACCCGCTAGTTAATAGGTAACTACGAGGGTACTTAATGTTACTTCTGGTGTTAGTACCAGTGGTACTTGTAGACTAAAGTACCACACCTGCTTGTCAAAAGCCTGGTCCTGTCAGATCTCAGAAGCTAAGCAAGAAAGGGCCTGGTTAGTACTTGGATGGGAGATCGTTAGAACACCAGGTGCCACAGTGGGACGACAGGAGTAGATTGTCGTTGTGTCCTTGGGAAAGACACTTAACCCACATTGCCTCAGTGTCTGCGTACACTGGGTGAGTGGTTGCTAGATTGTAAAGCGCTTTGAGTGCCTGGAGAGGTAGAAAAGCGCTATATAAATAGACCATTTACCATTTTTACTGGCAAGTTAAGTATTAATTATAGTGATAGTTACTGGCAATTACTGATACTTTTGTGGTACTCTTGGAGTGATTTACTCAAACATTTATCCTTCTACAAGTGATGAAAGAAAACAATCTTCTATAAAATGTCTTCTTTAAAGTCCAGTTTGTAAATGTAATTATATCACGTCATGTGTCACGTACGTACAGTATTTCCAAGTGTTACTGGTGGTGAGTGCAAAGTCTGGTCTGAGTCTGGTTCTTCTGACACTTCCCCCAAAACAGACGAATTTCACTGACTCATCGCTTCAGCTGCTCTGTAAATCAGACAGAAGACCCAGGACTGGACCAGGACCGGACCAGGACTAAAGCAGGATTAAAACATGACTAAAACAGGACAAAACTAGGGCTAAAGCAGGGCTAAAACAGGAGTAATGCAGGACAAAAGCAGGACAAAAACTGGAGGGAGATCATGAGCTGAGTCCATTGAGACGTCATAAGGACAATGTAAAGTGCGTCCACTGGAGCCATCGTCAACATCAACTCAATCCAACATTTATGAAGATAAAATATTCACGACAGAGAGAGAGAGAGAGAGAAAGCAAAGAGAGAGAGAGGGGGGGCAGAGAGAGAAGAGAAAGAATAGAAGAGAAGAGAGAGAGAAGAGAGAGGGAAAGAGAAGAGAGAAGGAGAGAGGGAGGGAGAAAGAGAGAGAGAGAGCAGAGAGGGAGAAAGAGAGAGAGAAACAGAGAGAGAGAAACAGAGAAGGGAAAATGAGAGAAAGAAGAGGGAACAAGGAAGGGGGAAGCGAGAGAGAGGGGTGGCACAGAGAGAGAGAGAGAGAAGAGAAAGAGAGAACAAGGAAAGAAAAGAGAGAAAGAAAGAGGGGTGGCACAGTGAGACAGGGAGGAGAAAATGAGAGAAGATGGAGCAAAGGGGGGGCTGAGAAGAGGGAGAGAGAGAGAGAAAGAAAGAGTGGAGGAGGCAAGAAGAAGGGAAGAGAGATATAGACAGAAAGAGGAGGCGAGGGATATATAGAAAAGAGAGAGAGAGAGAGATGGAGTCAAAAAGAGAAATAAAGAGGTGGGGGTGAGGAGTCAGAGTTACCCTAACGTGACATGATTAGTGCCATTTCTCTCAAATATTCTTTACAAATGTATTTTAGCGAACACTTATCTTTCACTGAGACAAGCCAGCTACAGCCTATAATACATACATGACCTTATACTAGATATTACATTATTATCTATAGAAAAAACCCTTCCATCCTCACCATCTGGACCAATTCTAGCACTAAATGTGACCTATAACGTTAATAAATATGAACTGACTTATCTTTTCATGAATCAAAGTATATTAGCAGAACATAAACGGTTCAAAATGGTCTGATTACATATATATTTTTGCACAAAGCGGTGTTGGTCTGTGGGTGTTAAATCCAGGTGCAGAAATGGTGTTATAATCCATGACCCACATTCATAAGCCCCGCCCCCTTCGCAGCCTCAGATCATATGCTCCGATGGATTAGGATTCACACATCATCGTTTATGCAGCGGGAAATGGAAAAGGAATACACTTGTTACGATTACACTGGACTACAAAGGCTTTATTCATATTCCAGCGTGAGTGGAATGTGAACATCTACATCAGCATTTGGCTTAAAATTTTTGTTCTTTTTTAAGACAAATTCTCTTAAAACTCAACTAAAATGATCTTGAAATCAGAGCTACATAAGCAATTACATCTTATCCAGTTAAAACAGCGCAAATCTGGATTAAAATTCTAATTCCAAGTCATTTAAAGCAAGTCTAGATTTATAGTTTTTGCAGTGCAGACTACAGAAGGAAACTAGCTTCAGCTAATCTGGGGTAAAGCATCTTTAATGTTTTTGCACATTGTCACTGCCAAATAAACTAAACATAATTGAGCACCATTGGGCTGCCACAGACTTGGCAAATCAACCATTGACAAATAATTTGGTTTGAAATAAGAAGAAATGTCTTGAAATTAGTTCGAAACACTTTGAAACAAGGAAAAAAATATATGTTACTGCAATAAATCAATTCGTCAAAATGTTTGAAATTACATTAAATTGTCTTGAAATACATTTTTTTGCAGTGTGAGCAGGTGAAAAATAGAATATATAATGTAAGCAATATTTCAATACACACTACAAATGACTACTTATTACACAATTCCCCCTGGAAAATGTGAACCAAAATGATAATATTTCAGGTATTCTGATGGAATAAGCAGACTGAAGCTGTCTGAAAGTGGACAACATATTGGTGGAAACAATATAAATAACAATTTAGATAAGGTTGGATTACGCTTTTACATGTTTCAATGGAGAAATTTATCGTAAGTCAATATAAGTCTTTAAGTTACTACCAAACTTTACAAAAGACATAATCTATATTGCTCAGTCTCACTGAAAATGATAGTGAACCTTTATATTGCGAATTATGCATTTTATTAGTTCATTTTCCATTACATTGGGCAGTTTTTCTCATTTTCTATGGCTTTTCTATGATTGGAAAATGAGCTGAAAATGCTTTTAAGATTTCTATTCAACTTATGTCACCCTGCCTTCTTTTCTTGGCAGTGCACTTCCTGTTTAGCTGTGTTTAGCTGGTAAAAGTGAATTGCTAGGTTTATTTTAACTGCGGTTATATTTCTTTGAGAGCATACCAGATGGTAAGCAAGACGCAGCTTTTCTATTAAAACTAGGGATGCACCGATCCAGCTTTTTCAGTTCCGATACCGATCCCGATACTTTAGAATTAAGCATCTGTCGATACCGATATCAACTGATACTTGTGTAAGGACTGAAATAGCTCTTTTTTTCCTTTTCAAAACATAAGACTTTTGATCATAGTGTTTATACTGCAAGTCAAACCTTAAGAAGAAGAGAAAGAAAGAAAGAAAGAAAGAAAGAGAAAGAGAGCGCGAGGAGAGAGAGAGAGAAGAAAGAGAGAGAGAGAGAGGAGAGAGAAGAGAAGAAAGAGAGGAGAGAGAGAGAAAGAGAGAAGAAAGATACAGAGCACGAGAAGAGAGAGAAAGAGAGAGTGCGAGGAGAGAAAGAGAGAGAAAGAGAGAAGAGAGAGGAGAGAAGAGAAGAAAGATAGAGAGCACGAGAAGAGAGAGAGAGAGAGTGCGAGGAGAGAAAGAGAGAAGAAAGAGAGAGAGAGAAAGAAGACAGAAATAGAGAAAAGAAAGAGAAAGAAGAGAGAGAAAGAGAGGAGAGCAAGAGGAGAGAGACAAAGAGAAAGAGAGAGAAAGAAAGAAATTAAGAAAGAAGAGAAGACAGAGTAGTAGAGAGAAGAGAAGAAAGAGAAAGAAAAGAGAAGAGAGAGGAGAGTGAGAAGAGAGAGAAAGAAAAGGAGAAGAAAGAGAGAGAGAGAGAGAGAGAATAAAATGTCAAACATTATGAGACATCCTGGCTCAACATCGCCTATAAATCTGACTCATTATGTTCAATTAAACACAACTAGGATATCGGCTGAACCGATACCATGGAGCCGATACTCGATCCAGCAAAATGTCCTGGATCGGCACCGATAATCGATCCCAGTATCGGATCGGTGCATCTCTAATTAAAACTGGACAAATCAAATGCTGATGTAACTTAGAGTCTAGAAATGACTTTATGAAACAATGTGCTTCTTGAAATGTCTCCAAAATATGTCACTGATTTAAAATGTTGTGATTTCTGCAGCTGATTAGACCCTTTAAAGTCTGGATTTCAACCATTTTAATTTTAGCCAGCATCCTGATTGAATAACATTGTCCTGAATGTGATGTCAAGCGAAAGGCAAAGAAATCTACATCTGTAGCAGTAAGACGTCTGTTTACAATCTCCAGTCTCATTTAACAAATAATAATGTCTGGAGAGCGTATAAACAGTGAGATTATCTTGCTCCAGATTGTGAGTCAGCAGCAGCGTCGGTCCGTTTGTCCTGCTGAGTTCAGACAGATTTCAAATGCTCCGACAAACCAGGACACTTCTATTTACGACAAATGTGCTCTATAAATAAAGCTCTTTGACTGTGTTTGTGGGTTAGGAACAGTAACAGTTTTACAGTAACAGAGAGCACAGGCACAGGAAATATGAATTAACTTTGAAACAATTTGGACAAAGTATTGATGCAAATATTATCAGGTTAATCAATACTCCGGATTATTAAAGTCACAATAAAAACATGAAAACTAAAAATATGTCATTGCGATGATGTTAGAACCCAAATAATATTCTTTTCGTTATGGGCTAGGGATATGACAGTGGCGGCTCCTGACTAATTTCTTTGGGGGTTCTATGGTAAATACAGACATTATTAAGTCCAATGCACACAAATATATTATATTTTCTAATCAATCAATGTAATTTTGCACCACTAGGTGACATTAACATACAATCAATAAACCTGTGGGCCACTTTTGTCAACAAAACTA
The DNA here is from genome assembly GCA_038363315.1 of Mugilogobius chulae. Lineage (NCBI taxonomy): Eukaryota > Metazoa > Chordata > Actinopteri > Gobiiformes > Gobiidae > Mugilogobius > Mugilogobius chulae. The sequence continues at coordinate 32,055,605 of CM076401.1, read as the reverse complement.
TAAAATTAAAATCCAGAATAGGTTTCATACAGTACTAACATACTGTATCTATTTGTAAAATGTTCAGACATTAAACTAGCATGAGAGCCACAGTCAGGGTTCTCTCACTAACCCTAACCCTAACCCACGGACAAAAACGGCGAGAAAAACACTGTCTCAAGCTTCAGGACCTGATCCAAACAGCTGCTTTTGTCCCATTTCGTTGTTTTATTCGAAGGAGTTTTCCCAGCTAAGCATAAGGAGCGAAACGCTTTCTGCATAACGCATGCGCAGTAGGGCAGAAAGTGACGTCGACCGAAAATACCTCTATACAACTTAGTCCAACTTTGCAAAAATACACAATGTTACATTTTCCCACCTTTTGTTTTGACTTAGCCGGTGTCAGGGGTCGTAGCTGTTAAAGAGAGCTTCTTTGAGTGACGGATATTCTAAGTTTGATCACTAGGCAAGGCAAGGCAAGGCAAATTTATTTGTATAGCATAATTCATACACAAAGCAATTCAAAGTGCTTTACAAGGCAGGAAAATATACATCAATAATTACAATACAACATTATTAAAAAATATATAAATAATCAGCATAAAATTTACTTTAAAAGACGAAAAGAGTGCAGACAAAGCATTTCAGTCATATGCACAGATAAAAAGAAATGTTTTGAGCCGAGATTTAAACATTGTCACAGTGGAGGCCTGTCTTACATCATCTGGAAGACTGTTCCAGGTCTTAGCTGCATAAAACTGAAACGCTGATTCCCCATGTTTAGTCCTGACTCTGGGCACCAGCAGGAGGCCGGTCCCTGAGGTCCTCAGAGTGCGAGATGGTTCATAACGCACTAACATGTCAGAGATGTACTTTGGTGCTAGTCCATGGAGAGACTTAAACACAAGCAGAGCTGTTTTAAAGTCTATTCTCTGAGCCACTGGAAGCCAGTGCAAAGACCTAAGCACAGGACTAATGTGATGGTACTTCCTGGTTCTGGTCAGGACTTGAGCAGCAGCGTTCTGGATGTACTGCAGCTGTTTTACAGCTCGTTTGGATAGGCCGGTGAGCAGGCCGTTACAATAGTCTAACCTACTGGAGACAAATGCATGGATAAGTCTCTCCAGGTCAGGCTTTGACACTATACTTTTGATTTTGGCAATGTTTTTTAGATGGTAGAAAGCTGCTGATGTGATTGACTTAATGTGGCTGTTAAAGTTCAAGTCTGAGTCCATTATTATCTCCCAGATTTCTAACTTGACTTGAAGGTTTCAGAGAGAGAGACTGAAGGTGACTACTGACACTTTCTCTGTGTTTCTGTGGGCCAAAGATGATAACCTCAGTCTTGTCTGAGTTAAGCTGAAGAAAGTTGTATTGCATCCACACACTGATCTGTTGGATGCAGCGACAGAGTGAATCCACTGGCCCTATATGCACTCACTCTTGACTGACACATGAACACATGATGGGAGAAAATCATCACGCACACGTACAGTGGGATGACAGAGCGTGAGGTTCAAGCACTCAGAAGAAGTGGTGGATGTGATGTGAAACAAAGTTAAGATCATACCAAAAGAACCTACATATCAGCAGCTGAAAAAAAGGTTTTCTTATTGGACAAGGATGTTTTAAGGCATTTTAATGAGGCTTTAATCGGTTTTGACCTACATTAACTACACACCTCGCATTATTTTCTCGCTTTTGTTCGGCCGCTCCTCCGCTGACAGACACATACACATGAATGGGATTTCAAGTGATTCTTTTCCTGCGTCCTGTACAGTATGTGCACGGACATGGTTGCAAACAAAAGAAGATTTCACTAAATATGTCCCCCTTAGTGAAAGAGCACGCGAGGATTTGCTTCAGAATCAAAAGTACAGTAAATAGAAGAGAAAAAAAAACAGTGCAAATGAAGCAGAAAGGATGTGATTCCTCCCTGAGCTGCCTCTGCTGTGAGCTCATACTGACAGACCGCTCCCACTCACAACACAGCAAACATACTCTCCGCTCTGCTCTCATCTCAACAGGGCCATTTTAGACGGAAAACTATAGCTTTTCGATCATTTTAGAAGCAAAATGGGTCTAAACTCAAACAAACAATGAAAAGTGATGTATGGGAAAGAAAGAAAAAGAAAGATTTCATTGTTGTTTCATGGTAATGTAATCATGAATAACTGCGGGATTGTAACATTTCGTCTTCAAATATAATCCTATTATTTATTTTTGTAGAACCCAAAATTACAACAACAAATGCCTCAGTGAACTTCCCAAGATTGTTACTAAACATTCAACAGCAATACAGGAAATCAGAAACAGTCTGTCAAGTTTGTTGAAGTAATTAGATTTGAATAGATTAGAATTTAAATGGCTTGGCTCCTGGTTGTTATGAAGGATTTTGTGGATTATCGAAGTGTAAATTCAGTGAAATCCACAAGAATAGCCTCTTTACATGACTGAACCCTTGAAAAGTGTGCAATATGTATTTTTATTATATGTGTAAATGTAACAAGTTGTGTTAATATGTGTAATGTACTGACTGCTTAGAGGATCTGATCTAGTTCCACTCAGAGGAAAGAGACAGCGCTTAATAGCAACCACAATGACAACAGATTGAAGTGCTCATGAATATGTGTATTAGAAAAGCAGCAGAAATATTTACATTATTTACAGAGTGCACTCAGTTCATAATAATCCCCTTAGTCCACAGCGCGCCTGGTTTGAGACCAGTTTGATACGACAGTTATGTATGTGTGTGTGAATGTCCAGAGCGCATCTGAATGAGTGGAGTGAGAGGTCGGCTACAGAGCCTCCTACCGCACCAGTAGTATGCAGAAGACTTGGAAGAAGACTTGGAAGAGTTACGTCTCAGGTGGCTCAGAAGCTGCGTCTTATTCTCCGTGAGGCTCAGGAGAGTGGGCAACAAGATGAGCCTGGCCAGTTCCTTTCAAGTAACAGAACACGCAGCTACGAGCAGAGGTAGTGCGGCGGAGGCATCTGCAGCCGTTTTCAGCTGTTCCCTTCCACCCATCTACCCACCGGTGCTCGCTGCTATGTTTATTACCTAGCTTCCGCATAGCGAGGCTACGCAAGCTCCGCGAGAGTTGTGGAAACAGGAACAAGGGAAGGAGACTAGATTTGTAAGATTACTCGTTTTAAGAGCTGGGTTACACCAATGTTATTAACTGTATGAAGAATCAGTGTTTGTGGGCTGTTCTTTTCCCTGCCACGGAACTGCAGATGTAAACTAGCCTGAGGCTAACTCTGGTACAATGCATCAAATGGAAACATTTATGTTCTAACTGTACATGGTCACCTTTTAAAATAAATTAATTAAATAATTTTTTGTATCCATTTTGTTTAGCCTTTTTTTTTTAGTATAATTTTAATTAAAACAATGCTCAAAGCTGCGATGAGGACCATGATGTTTTATAAATTCTCAGAAGTTCTGAATTGCAGGCAGCTTGTTGAATGTGAGTGACTCGGGTAGAATTCTACCAGCGCTCATCCTTGTTCATTGTATTATTGTCATTATTTGTATTGGTTTCATACATCAGATGTGATTAGAAAAAAAAAAAAAACATTCTGCCATGTAGCTTCTAAAACAAACAAAAAAATGTATTGTTTTGAAGTTGTGGGCAAAGCGAGCCCGACTGATGCAGGGCCAAGCAGCACTCGGACATGTGTGTGCGTTTCAGATCAAATCCACATCGTACCGGGCAAACAGATTAGTTTATTTGTGTGACGCAGATGAAACAAAGAAGCTGATTGGTCGTTTGTCAAAATCTAACTTCACTCACCTCACATTAAAATAGTTTTTTGCTTCGCTCATTGATTCTGCAGAAATCCGCGATGTTTTCAGTTCCACTTGATATTTTTTCATCATGATGCGTGTCTCTGATTGGCTAATTAATCTGTCAATCACGGCTACAGAAATTCAAAATGAGGACTCGGTGACCAGACGATATATATTTTTTGTTTTGTCTGAGTTTTTATACCTTTTTCCCTGCCCTCCAGGTTTGCGGTAAGATACAAGAAGCTATATACCTACCTCCTGTTTGGCAGCATAATAATCAGGTAACTCATCTTTAACATCAGTCTGTGCTGGAGTTTTACGTCTGACGGATGACTAAAAACCACACAAGAATCACAACTGACCAAACTTCTACAGCAATAAAAGCCAAGACTGAACAGAAAAGTCACACTTACAGTCAGACCTTCACCGTTTCCCTTCGCCTGCCCCTTAAACTCTTCTCCAGACTGTGATAAATCCTCACTTTTCTATCTTTTGGCAGGTTCCCAGACAAATACAATGTGTTTTATATGAGTGCAAATGTAAACGTATGTGTCATCTGTCAGCTCCTCCTCACGCTGAGCCGCGCTTGGACCCGGTCTAGGCCTGGATCCGGTCCAAACATGTGGGGAACAGCTCTGGAGTCTGCCGGGATCAAATCAGGACCTGGTTTTCACATGAGCGAGACAATAGGCCTGTGTCTGTTGTGTCTGTGGGACTGAGAATGAGGTTATACAGTTTAAACTATGTGGACGACTCTTGGATTCCACGGTTAATTGCTACTCTTGGTTATAAAGACTAGAATTCAGAATGTTCATCTTAATTCAGCAAAGTTTTAACCAAATAAAGCTAAAAGACATTTCTGACTGATCAAGGATGATTCAAGGCTTTCTAACTCTTACAGTTTTTGCAGTATAAAGAAGAAATAAAAAAAACAGCTGCACAAAGTTTGGATAAATAGAATAGAATATAGTCAGGATTGTAGCAGTTTTTACTTGATAAGTTCTACGTGGCAAACCTAATTTCAAGCATTTTGACTAATTTAAACTTGATTTATTGTAGAGACGGGGTGCATGGTAGCCAAGTGGTTAGAGCTCTGGCTTCCCAATAAGGAGGTCGTGGGTTCGACTCCCGGGTCGGACCATACTAACATCTCACGATCTCTCTGGGTGGAGTTTGCATGTTCTCCCCGTGTCACCGTGGGTTTTCTCCGGGTACTCCGGTTTCCTCCCACCTCCAAAAACATGCATGTTTAGGTTAATTGGGCATCACTGTAAATTTCCCTTAGTGAGTGAATGAGAGAGTGAATGGTTGTCTGTCTAACCTTGCGGCAAGTTGGCCACTGTCCAGGGTGTTCCCCGCCTAAGGCCCAAAGTTACTGGGATAGGCTCCAGTCACCCGCGACCCCTAACGGGATTAAGCGGTAGAAAATGAATGATTTATTGTAGAGACATAGACTATTTTCCTTGTTTCAAAGTGTTTCAAACTGATTTCAAGACATTGCTTCTTATTTCGAGCCAAAATATTTGCCAATGGTTCAAGAAAACTGTTCTTACATCAGCAATTTTTTTTCTTATTTTAACTCTTGTATAACCAGTTAAAAATATCTTGAAACCAGTGAAATATTCTACATTACGCAATTAAATCTTATTCAGCTAAAGCAGCTTAAAATTCTGATTCCAAGTTATTTTAAGCAAGACCAGATTTATATTTTTTGCAGTGTAGCCAGTCTAGCGTCACCTACTGCCTCCACTCATAAGATTAAAACAGGAGTCACCCAAAACAAACCCAGCGTCAATCAGCAACCAGACTTGAAATAGAACAGATCAGAGCTGCAGTGGGACTAACAAACTAAGTCTATATTTGGATTAAATAAAATAGTCTAAATGGTATATTTATAAAGCACTTTTCTACCTTTTCAAACAACTCAAACCGCTTTACAATCTAGTATCCACTCACCCAGTGTAACAGACACTGAGGCAATGTGGGTTAAGTGTCTTGCCCAAGGACACAACCACAATCTCTACTCCTGTCGTCCCACTGTGGCTCCTGGTGTTCCAGCGGTCTCCCATCCAAGTACTAACCAGGCCCTAACTTGCTTAGCTTCTGAGATCTGATGAGATCAGGCTTTGACAAGCTGTGATGGTCACATCAGATGTAAACTACATCTGATGAATAGACCTGAAAATCTGAGCCGAGAGTAAACCAGGACTATAAGGTCTGAACCATTTAAATGACGTAACAGAATGTGGATCAAATGATGCAGAGGGTACTGACAAAGAGAGAACAACCAAGTTTATTGCCTATATTTCATTGTGCAGGGACAAAACAAACTGCTTAGTGGGCCGCATTTGAATAGCCCTGGTGTACAGCAAGGCTATTGAACTTTTTTCACTGAGGTGCATGACACAACACGGTGGCAGAGCGGTTAGCGCTCTGCATGTTTGCATGTTCCTCCCCGTGTCTGGGTGGTTTCCTCCGGGCACTCCGGTTTCCCCACCAACCAATAACATGCATAGGACACTTGGTGAACACTTGGTGATAGTCGGAGGTTGAGGCGCCAGGTGTTAGGTGAATCTCCTCTGCTGAGTTGCCCCAGGGCAGCTTACTATCACTGAGTGGGGAGGGGTTCATCTCACTGTGAAGCGCTTTGTGACTTTGTGTCTGTGAAATGCGCTATACAAATAAAGATTACGAAAGATTACGAACACTCCTTTCAATACAATTTAGGGTCCCACAAACATTAAACCTGTTTTAACATTGCCAAATAACTACTGCTACATTGTGTAGAAAAACAAAAGATAAAAGTCTAAACTAACATTACATATTGCCATTCAAACGCAGAACATGAATAAAATGAGGCCAAGAACAGATACACTTTAGAATCAAACCAGATCTAAACAAGCTCAAACTTTAAACTACATCAGCGATTACAAAACACATTTATTTTCTAATAGTTTGAAGAAGGTTCGGGGTCAGATTTAGACCACATACTGAACAGATTGGTGTACAGAGTGAGTTCAGCCTGTGTGTCCGTGACGTCAGAGCCGCTGTCTGGACGTGTGAATAATAATAACATTAACAGCTCCAACAGCTCCGTCAAATACAAAGATAAAAATAGAGCCGCTTCCTGAGGCTGAACACAAACTATTGTCGAGTCCAACACAATGAGCAGCTTTTTATAAACACAAGCATCGAATTCAGAAAATATGATTAAAGTACAGTTAACAACCTACGACATACAGCGTCACTTAATCATGTTCATTATAAACCACAATTAACACTGCTTAGTAAATGAAAGTATTGGAAGTGGGCGGAGCTGTTCCTGCTCCTAAAGACACACAAAGTTTAAGTCCAAAAATCAAATCAAAATGGATGAAATTAGCAAATCACAAAATAGCGATGTTAAGATGACCAGGTTAATCGATAATCGTGATGATTCAAGTCACAACATAATTGTAAGAACAATTGTGGCAGTTTTAGAAATAAAATTAAAATCTTTTAGTTCACTTTACAGAAAGGGTTAGGCACATATGTTGTGATATTATAGAGGGATTTTCGATCAAAGTCACTTTCCGCCCTACCGTGCATGCTCCATGTAGAAAGAGCCACTCTTCATCTGGTTACATGGGGAAACTTCTTTGAATAAAACAACAAAATAAGGCGAGAGCAGCTGTACAGATCAGGTCTGAACTGGTCTGACAGACGTCTGTTTTTCTCGTTGTTTTTTCACCTGAATGTAACTTTTGAAAGTTGTAGGTTTGAATTTCATTCACAATTGTTTCTTAAGCAGCAGAACTTTTGTTTTCTCACAGAGATAAACTCTTGTAGTTACTGACAACGGAGCTTTTTCAACTTGTTTTGTCTATGAGCGGCGGCTCTTTCTACAGGCGGGGTGCGCGCCCATCGCCCGTGTTGATAAAAAAAAATCCCTCTACAGTATATCAGACCTGGGCAAACTGCGGCCTGGGGCCCAGATGTGGCCCTTAGACTGTTTCAATGTGGCCCTCGGCTCATTTTTGAGAATAAATGTTTATATTTCTTTTATTTGACTGACTTGGCTATGGAGCATGTGTCTTGTTATCAAGTAGTTATTATCAAGGTTGTGCAGTTGTTACCAAAGTATTTGTTACAACAATGGCCGTGGTCCGGCCCTCCACCACTTGTCCAGGTTTGGATATGGTCCTCAGGAAAATTTTAACATTTTAGAGACAGGCAATATTAAAGGACACATCTTATGCAAATCAACCTTTTAATCTTATTCTAAACGTTCATCTTCATCAATAACACTGCTGAAGTTTTGTCTGTGAGAAATGTTTCTGTTCTGAACGTCCCTGATCTGTGATGTCATAGATAGATCTGTTTTTAACTCCATAAATCATCCAGACTCGAGTTGAGCTTTTCTGCAGCAGTAGCACGTCAGGAAAGATGGGTTTGTTTGTGTAATCTGACTTGATAGAGCTCAAACTTCATTTTTGATTTACAGCACTGTTTTTATTGGTTATGACATTTTAAAGTGGAGGTGTTTTTGGAGGTGATATTTTGTCTCTCAATTATCAAAACACTAAAATAAATATCGTGACATCCATAACGCAAAGACTGGAATGTTTGAAGTCGTATATTTCCTTCACAAACAACAATATATGTGCATAAATCTGCTTGAAAACAGGCAGAAGTGGCCATTGTCTTCACAGAATTGTAGACATTTGGTGGTGGCCAGATAAATTTAGACGTTCACGAGTTCACAATAATATAACAATATCTCAGTAAAAGGCCTTTTCGCGTGTGATTTTTCTCACCGTGACTGGTCTTCACAGCTTTTACTCGCGGCTCGACGGGAAACGCTCGCAAACAAAACAACATCTGAGACGCCAAACGCAACAGGAAAAGTACAATTGTGTCTCGGCAAAGAGAGAAAGGATTGCACTAATATGAGCATTTATTCTGTTTTATGTGTAAGAACGTCACTCCGGCTGCTGTAATGTAGCACCTGGCTTGATAAACCAGGCTCTAAGACCAAGATCTTTCTGAGATCACAGAGTCCAGCAATGCAAAAACAAGAAAATCTAACTTGAATTAAAGGTGGGGCTGATTTTTAAACGGCAAACACAATTTAGATTTTAAATCTGACAAGTTTCTCTCATAAATCCTTTGCACTTGGTTAATATCACAACATTCATTTTTGATGGTAACTGTTCCTTAAATACCACTTTTTACAAACAGGAAACTGAAACTGAAGTGACCACCCCAAGCTCAGCCAATCAGAGCGCTGCATTCAGCTCCTGATTAGAAGAAAATTTTTTATTATTCAGTTCTAACAGCAGTGCTGCATTTATCAAAGACTTTTTAGTGGAAAACACAACATTTTCTAATTTACAACTAAACAAAATCAGCTAGCCCACCTTTAAGCATATCAATCTTAAAATATTCATTTTAAGATTGTTTGACTTAAAGGAACCGTATGTAAGATTTTGATGTCAGATTTCATAAACATGACCTATATGTGCCCAAAGGTACAAGGTCAACATGTCCAAATATACTATTATTTTTTCTGAAAGTCAATGTAATTCTGAGTTATTCTTAATTAAAAAAGCAATGGACATGATGTCCCTTTGTTGATGTTTACATTTATTATCCAATCAGAAAGCAGAATAAGCCTCACATGACTCTCTCAGTTGGGTTGCCAGTTTGGTTTCTTAGAAGCTGAAGTTAATTTTGAATCAGTAATCAGTAGCTTCCTAACCTCAATGTATGAGCCATTTCCCACTCTGGCAACCCATGTTCGTTTGTGATTGTTATACCTTTCTAAAACCACTAGTTGTGGATATTACATACGGTTCCTTTAATAAGACCAAGTGTTGCTAAGATTATTTGACTTGATTTATCTTATCTAGATACACTGTAAAGGATTTATTGTAGATTTTACAGTAGCTGGATGCCAGTACTTTACTGTAACCCCCTAGTACAGTAGTACTACTGTAGAGCTATTTTACAGTAGTACTACTGTAATATAAGTTCACAGTAACTGCTTTACAGTAACTGTAATAATAATAAAAACTTATTTTAAGCAAATGTGTATCTGTTTTAAGCCATAATTGTTTGAATCAAGAAAATATTTGCCTAAAATGCAGTACTTGTCAACAGTACTTAAAACTAAAAATTTCTGTTCAAAACAACGAGGTTGGACAATTTTTCTTACTGCACTGGCAGATTATTTCACTTCAAATAAGACATTTTTACCACAAAAAAAGCAACAGTTTCTTATTTTTCGAAAGACCTTTTTTGCAGTGAGAGGTCAAGTCAAGACCAAGACCCGACCACAATTCATCATGACTAAATAAAGACCATTTTAGTTTTTTTTTTTACATTACATAGGCAATATTGAACAAAAACTATGAAGGATAAAAACATCTCATGACGTTTTTTGTGACCTTGTCCGTCTCAGTGATAGACTGAAGTTACGTCTAGTGTTGGATCGTGTTTGTGTGAATGTTCTTTCACATCGGTGTGCCCCAAAGAGACTTGAACGATTTCAGTGTATATTACAAAACTAAGTGAAGAGAGCCCATCTAGATTAGTACCAACATGAGTCCACAGCCTAAACCACCTCTGCATTCGCCTCATCATTCACACAGTTCTTAAGAGTTTAAAGACTGGAAAACAAAAACATGTTCTACTACTCACAACGATATTTGCCAACACGAGCTAGCACCTGATAAAAACAGTAACACGTACACAACAAAGCACCAGACGCAGACATGGCCTTAAAGCACGTCTGCTCTCTCTGGTCCCTGAGCTCTCTGGATCCGCACAAAAGGATTCTTCAGACGTGAGCAGCAGGACCGCCGGGAATAAGTCTCCTGAGCGCAAAAACAGACCGGAATTCTGACCTGCTGTTTGAGAGGCAAAGACGGGAAAATCTTTCTCTCGCTCTCTCGCTCTCGTTCTCTTCACCCCTGATCCCCATCTTCTCCTCCCCCCTCTTGTCTCTCTTTCTCTCTCCCTTCTCTTTCTCCCTTGACCCTCTCTCTCTTCCCTCCCTCCTTTCTTCCTCTTACCTCTCTCTTTCTTCTTTCAGTTTCTCTCTGTGTCCTGCCCCCTCTCTCCCCCTGATTTCTCTTTCTATCTCTTTCTCCCTTCATCCTCCCCTTTCTCCCCTCCTTCTCTCTCTCCCTTCACATGTACTCTCTCTCTCTCCCTCCCTTCACCCCCTCTCTCTCCTTCCTCTCGCTCCATCTCCATCCCTCTCTCCCTCCTCTTTCTTCTCCCTCTCTCTCTCTTCCTTCTCTCTCCCTCCTCTTTCTTCTCCCTCTCTCTTCCTTCTCTCTCCCCCTTTCCCTTTCTTGTTCCTCTCTTTCTCCCTTCTCACTCTTTCTCCCTCCCTCCTCTCTCTCTCTTCACCCCCACCCCCCCCACTCCATCTCCACCCTCTCTCCCTCCTCTTTCTTCTCCTTCTCTCTCTCCCTTTTCTCTCCCCTTATCCCTTTCTTCTTCCTCTCTTCTCCCGCCCTCCCCCCTCCTCTCTCTTTCTCTTCCTTCTCTCTCTTCCCCCTCCTCTCTCTCCCTCCCTCTCTCTCTGCTCTATACTCTCTCTCTACCTCTCCTTCACCCCCCTCTCCCTCTTTCTCTCTCATCTCTCTCTCTCTTCCAACTCTCTCCCTCCCTCTCTCTCCCTTTACTCTTTCCCAGTCCTCTCCCTCTTTCTGTGTCTTCTCCCTCCCCCACCTCTCTCTCCCTCCCTCTCTCCCCCCTCTCTCTCTCTTCTCCCCCCTTCCTCTCCCTCCCTCTCTCTCTCCGTCCGTCCCTTCTCTCCCCCTTTCTCTCTCTCTCCCTCCTCTTTACTCCCCCCCTCTCTTCTCTCTCTCCCCCCTCCCTCTCTCTCTTCTCTGTGGTGTTAGTGGATGATTTATGTGACGTGTTGTAAGTGTGTTGACTTTAGTTACACTTGTTCTCAGGTCTCACATCTGGACTCACAGCTGCAGCACTTCATCCACCAAACAGGAGCGTTTGCTTCCATAACGCCTCAACACACGCTCATTTTATAATTTTTACCAACTACTTACTATTACATCTACCAGTTTAATTGAGCGAGTTCATAATAAATTACAAAACACAGTGAATTTTAACAAGTACATCTAAAAAAAAAACACCGTATGAGTGGTTACAAAAGCATCTTCAGGTCTTTTGTATTGAGACGGCTGTAAAAGACGGTCTGCTCTGATCTGAAGAGCTTCACCGAGGCCGTGTGTCTGGAGAATAAACCAGCTCAATCACAAACTCTGAGAGCAAACAGAAGAGACAGGATTAACCACAGAAGAGCTTTTATGTCGGCACACTTCAGACAAACTAGAACTAATAATGCAGCGTTCAGACTGTTCAACGACCGAGCGTCCAAGGCCTCAGAGATACATGTTTAGTCAATGTTCTGTGTCGGGTTTGCGTTGGGCGTCAGTGTCAGAGTTGGACAGTGTTGAACTATATGTGCAGGGCCGGCTTAAGGTTTTTGGAGGCCCTAGGCTAATACATTTTGAGGCCCCTACCGTTCCGCCACCCCCTCCCCCACCCCGCCCCAAACATTTTTGCTTAAAAAAAATGTTTCCTGCATTTTGGTGGATTTTAGAGTTGTTGGTTTTTTTTTTAGGGCCTGGCCATGGTTTAATTAAACATTAGTATTATTATTTCAACATGATTTAGCAGTATTTAAAGTTAGTAAGGTTTACCTTACAGAAAGTTTCCAGGTTAGAATTAAGCTAAAACTATTTCTGAGGTCTCAATGTCAAGCAATCTATCTAACAATGTTAAGTGATTTTTGTGCAATTTAAATCACAGTGGAGCACTTGTACTTAAAATCAGAGGTTTCAGTTTAGAGAAGAAACAGCTAAATATGAAGGAACTGCGTGAAAAACAAGGTGAAAGAAACAAAACACAGTTCCACATATGTTTTAGATGAGAAAACAGATCTAAAAAATATGGCAATTTTTTTTGTATATGGACCCTTTAATTTCCTCTTCTCTTCGGCCTGCACCGCGGCAAAGCGCGCTCTCGCGTACCAGACACACGAAGCAGAGTAGCTCACGCAAAATACTTTAGAACTTATGTTTTTAGACATCTTCTTTGGAATAATTCGACAGAATGCGCCGCGCTTCGTTGTGGTGATTTTTGCTATTAAAATCTGCTTGAGGATTTGTTCATCTCTCTTTTTGATCGTGTCTCCGAGAATACATGTCGGATGGATCCAAAACAAAGACTGGCTTATCGCTTATGGGACGTATCTGTTTTGGGCTTCTAAACTGTGTCCAGAGTCTTTGATTTCCGCTGTGTGCTGTAAATGATCAGCCGCATCTTTTCAGCTCTCTCTCTCAGTGAGCGCAGCAGCACAGGGCCCCTCCCTCTGAGACACTAAACATTTTTATTTTTAATTTATGCCAATAGAATAGCGACAAAAACAGTGTTCAATCATAAAATAATACATAAATAAAACTTTATAAAGCAGTTTTGATTTAGCTTTTCAGATGATATTGTAAAATTGCTGCTCACTGAGGCCCCCTGCTGGCGGAGGCCCTAGGCTGCAGCCTGTGCAGCCTAATGCCATTAGCCGGCCCTGTATGTGTGTCTATACCAGCCTTTCATTTCACTTCATAGAAATCGTCTGACGTCTCAGCATTGGAGCTTGTTTGTTCTATAGGCGGTCTTTTTTTGCATTAACCAATCAGTGCCGTTTGTTCGTTACTGACGCTAGTATATGTACTGTTACGATGAAACAGACTCATACATGCGACTCCATCATATCATAAAAAGGGTGATATTTGAATCTAAATTTACAGCAGCTATTACGCTAAACGCTTGAATTTCACGTCAACACTTAATTTCTGTTCTCTGATTGGTCGATCGTCTCTAAAGCTTGATTCAAGCAGCAACAAATATTGTAAAGTAGAAACTACTTCTGGATTTATCGTCACTTTTTTGTAAATTTTTTTTTTCTTTTGCAAAGCCTCTGCGACTCTGAGCTGCATTTTAAACTCAATGTTTTGAGGTTGGATTATGTTAAGACACATTACGCACATATTTTAAACATTGTTTTGCCTCGACAAACAGGAAACAGCTCATGCTCATGCTCTAGCTTGCTTGGCCTTGAGCAGGACTTGGATGGGAGACTGTTGGAGAATTTGTTGTTGTATCTTTAGACAGGACACCTGGCAAAGTCTGGATCTGATGTGTGTGAATGGTTGGTGGTGGTCAGAGGGGCTGATGGTGCAAAATGGCAGCCTCTCTTCTGTCAGTCTGCCCCGGGGCAGCTCTGGCTACAATAGCAGCTTAGTATGTAGTGAATAATAATGCAAAATGTGAAGCACTTTAGGTGACTCGAAAGCGCTGTATAATCTAATGGAACGCACACGTCCACCAATAGACTCTGCGCATTGAAGCTGTTTACTTTCAAATGGTCAGACTTTAGCATTAGCAGTGACAGACAAACACATCTTTTTATAAACACACTTTGGTCCTTTGGTGAAATATTCACTCCTTTTGTAAAGTATTTAACATGTTTTCAGAAAAAAATCACTGTTCACTGTTCACTGCCTGATCTTTAGTCATTTTTCATTTTAGGCTGATGCAGTGAAAACCTCATAAGAATGAACTAAACAGGAAATGAACCTGCCGGCAAAATGTTAGCATTTTTGGAAAAAAAAAAAAAAAATACTCAGTACACAGTCAATTAGACTAGACCTGGGGAAACTGCGGCCCAGGGGCCAGATGCGGCCCTCAGAGTTTCATTTCAATTTGGCCACTGGCACATTTGTTACTCTTCATACTTTTATTCGACTTGACTTGACTGGCTATGAAGCATGTGTTTTTGCTTGTTATCAACCAATTATTATCAAGCTGTCAGTTAGAAGTAGTTATCAAGGTGTCACAATAAATTATCAAAATAATGGATGAAGAAGCTGAAGTTCAGTCTTTTTTAAATGTTCTCTTTAACATCTTTTAAATGTGCACTGAATGTTATAATACTTTGCTTTTCATTGCAATCAGACGTTAATCCAAAAATCTGTTTCTGCATAATCACTGTAACTCAAACAGGAAACATTCTTTAAGCTGTAGTGAAGTCTGTGTCTGTCACTGTTGTTGGCAGATTCACATTTGTGTGAAAACGTTCTATAAATACAAGTGTGAGTGTTTTTTTGGTTTTTGCAGAAGTTCCAGAGTTCAGAGCTGAATCAGAGCCTAAAGAGCAGCTTGACTCACAGACCTTTCGCCCACAGACACACACAGATCTGCTACGGATGATACTACAGGACTGAACCAGGCTGAAGCAGGCTAAAACAGGACTGAACCAGGCTGAAACACGATTGAACCAGGCTAAAGCAGGACTAAATGAAGTTTAAAGCAGAACTAAAACAGAACTAAGGATTAAAACCTGTTTTAAAGTAGGACTAAGTAGGACTAAAACAGGACAAAAGCGAGACTAAAACAGGACTAAAGCAGGTCTAAAACCAGGCTAGAGCAGGGCTAAAACAGGCCTAAAGCCGGACTAAAGTGACTAGTGCATGCAGCAGTCAAACGAGCAGTGACGTACGGTGAGATTTCTAACTGGTGAGGCAGGTCTAGTTGCTTATTTTCACTACAAGATGCATTTTTATTCACTTTACACACGTGTATATCCAATAGAAGCTTTTAGTCTCATGTCACTATTTTGTCTCCACACGCAAAATTAAAGATAAAAAATATATATATTGATGCGAGTTTCGATCCCCGACCTTTCGCACCGCGGCTACTCACTCATCCATCTGAGCTAAATCACGTCACCATAGTGGGGAGGACTTAATGACTGCTACTGTGCAACAGTTGTGGACAGATTATTACGTTTTTTAGGATTTATACAGTTGCTTAAGGCTTTATTTAACCGCACAGTGAAGTTTAACACAGACACATTTAAACGTGGAATCGTATTTTGGCTGCAGAAACCCCAGATTTCCCTCGTAAGCAGCTGGAGGCAGATTTTGATTGGGCTTTGTACAAACTCCGTTTACTGTCAAATTAAGTCATTAAAAACGCTCACTTTCACATAATATTCTCTTTCTTGACAATTAGAAGACAAAGCACTCGATAAAAGTACATCTACAAACCTATTTTATCACTTTTGTGTAGAAACAGTGCGTGAACGCGCTGCATGAACGCGTCTGTTCATTGTGTTTGTGTCTGTGAGCCCGATCTCACAAGAAAGTGTACATTTACCACGACATTACACAACATGTAAATTACGTATGATTACACGAGTTCACAGCTGTTTTGTGTAATTATAGTACGCGTCACAGTCCCCATTCATTCAATGGTGGTTGTTAAGACGTGTTCTTATTTATGAATATTAATGAAATCCTGATTCTAATCTTAACCTGCCCCAAGTCCTAGACCTAATCTAACCAAATTTAGTAACTTTATGCCTAAAACGTCCCCACGTGGCTGCAACCAAAACTCGTCGTGAAAATAGCGGTGAAGTTGTGGTCAAAATACGCTGTTTTTGTGTCGTGGTAAAAGTACGCCATCTAGTGAGACTGTGTTGGGCTGTGCAGGTCTGAGTGAGGCGAGCCTCAGCGTCGTAGACCTGCGTTATATCGGCAAGTCCTGGAGATTTTGCGGTTTGTGGCGACACGGTGGCGCAGCGGTTAGCGCTCTGGCCTCATAGCAAGAAGGTTCCGGGTTCGACTCCCGGGCCGCCCGGGGCCTTTCTATGTGGAGTTTGCATGTTCTCCCTGTGTCTGCGTAGGTTTCCTCCGGGTTCTCCGGTTTCCTCCTACAACTAAAAACATGTCCAATGTGCCTCCCCTACCCAGGACTACAGATGGAAATTAGCTGTAAGCTACAATCTGGTACAAGCATCTCTGAATTTGTGCTTAATGTAATTGTACACTGTCCTTAATAAACCTTACCTTTAAAACCACAAAACTCAATGAAAATCACAAGAAACTAACTAAATATGACAAATATGAAACATTTTACATACAAAAAATATTATATTTATTTAGTCCTTTTGACATCAAGTATTTTTTTTCCCCATTTGGACTGGTGAAGCACTGCCTCACCTGCCTCCACTGACCGCACGTCGCTGCAAACGAGAGATCACCCCAGACAGGAAAAACCTAACCCAGGAAACAGCTGGCTCCTTAAACATTACAGTTACTGCTGAAACAAACGCTATAAAACTGTTAACAACATTAGCATTGCGACACGTTCATAACAGCACAAGGTCAAAAGCTGCGTAGGAAGGAGCAGGTTCACAGAGGCGATAAAATAAAATAACACAGGTACAATCAATAATTAAACCGTCGAAGCTTAATCTTTCACAAAACACAGGGCGCCATGTTCGATTTTCTACCTCCAGCTTTGAAATTTTTATAGGAATAAGAACGAGGTGGAGACTGTTTCAGCTGAACGTGGTTTGAGCGAACAAAATAAAAACTCTGCATGTGTCCTGCCTTAAAAAAGCTCAAACAATCAATAATAACAGACGGAGTTGAAGTGAAATGAAGTGGTTTAATATGAGACAGTGTGAAGGAGCTCGAGGACAGAGCCGGAGGAGATTTGTTTGGGCGTCGAGCCAAAGTAAGTCTGAGAAATTAATGAGGAACGCTGACTAATTTAGAGCTGTGAATATGACATGGGCCTGGGATTTCCTCCAGACATTTAGTCCTATTTTTTGTCCTGTTTTAGTCCTGGTTAATGCCTAGTTTTGTGCTCACAGTTTATATGGTGTCGTGGCGAGCTAATCTTGCTTTACATGGAAACACAGACAGACCGAAAATATTGTAGTTCTGCCGAGTCAGGAGAGGCGGTATTGTGCTAGGACTACAGATGACCTTACAGTGACCCCACGCAGCCTATGATAACACCAGCATTGACAGGTTTACAAGTTCTTCAGATCAATAAAATGGCGAACGAAGCAACAAGGACCAGCGCACAAGAAAAAAAGGGAGATTCTTCGAAACAAACACAGAGGTCCGAGGACCAGTGCACGTAGAAGATGCAAATTAGGGATGGGCGATAAGACGATTATATCGTCTATCGTGAAAGTAAAACATTTTGACGATAGCACTTCACTATCGTCTGTAATCGTCTGTATCCTCCTAGAACGTGCAAAGTTTTTAATCAATGCTGCAGCAAACAATCTCACTCTGTTATATGCATATTCTCAATCATTTGACAAATATTCAACCACTATTTTGTTTTCATAGTAGCTTTTTTTAAATAATTGACAAGTCCACAAAAGCAGAAAAAACTTGGCATCGCAGTTTTAAAAGTTACGCAGCGTCCCTGAACGCATCCTCACGCCACCAACACGTGCATATGAAAACAGACATGGCTCAGACAGCGCGCTCTAATAAAGAGATGAAGAGGACTTTTTAAACACCGTGGACCAGGACGGAGGACCTGGACGGAGGACCCGGACAGAGCATGACGTGTGGAACGGTGTTTGTGGGCCTCGTGGAGCTGGAATCAGGACTTGGACAAAGTTGTGCGTCGTCATGAAGCATGATGTTGGATGTAGGCTGTTTGGATGTTTTCTTTTCTTCGTGTCCGTGATGGACAGAAGAGGAGTCACTTGAACTGGACAGAGGTGAGCAAACTAACTTTATAAACTGTCGGAGAAGAGTATCGTGCTTTCTTTGTACTGATCCCATCACGCGCCGAGACGAGTCCGTGCGTAATAGCCACTTATGGATACAGCTACTTTCTCTCATCTATTTGGTACAACTTTAGTGACAAAGAAGAGGCAGAAATCACTTGTTACCGTAGATGTGCATGTATTTAGCTTAATAAGGTGTTTGGCCTTCAGTTTTTGTCCTACATATCAGCCGTTTGAACTTATAATGGTGTTGGCTATGTTTTAAATGTGAACTTAAAACAGCGGAGAGCCTTATCAATATCAGTTCAAATCGTGTTTGTATGTGTCAGTTTAACACGTACAAACACGATTTTAATCCTGTTGTGGTCTAAACTTTATGGTTAGCTTGCTTGCTTGCGTGCTTGGATGTCTACGTGCTTTTGTTCGTGTGGTTGTGACGCACGCAGACGTGGTGCCGCGTGCGTCTCAAGAAAGTCTTTTTCTAAATGTGTATTTGTGCAATATAGTCGATAATATAAATCTCTACCACTTTTACCGTCACATAGTTTACACATTTACCCTGCGTTGTGTATCTTAAAATTGTCAATAAAGCGAAAAGAGGTAGTGTGGCGCGGGGACGCGGAGGAGTGAGAAAAGCGCGAGGCTTTGACAAAGTACTATGGTTTTTTACATTAAAATTCACAAACCTAGCAATGTTCTATAGCGAAAGAGCATTATTGTATCTGTAATACACACCGTGTGTGTGCGTGTGTGTGTGAAATTACCAGAAAAATCTGACTAAAGCTCAATTTTGAGCCCTTTTTGCCTTAATTAGTGGGCAGACGATAATATCGTCTGTCACGATACTATATTAAGACGATATGACGATAGTGAAAAATGGATATCGCCCAGCTCTAATGCAAATCACCGAGAGTTGGACACAAACACGGGGAAGACGGCTCTTTTACCGGCGCAGACACTTGGACAGCTGGCCTGCGCGTTTACAGTCGAATAATACTTGTTGTGGAGCGCTTAAAACTTTATTTTCTTCTGAACACACAAAGTTCATTGGACTGATCAGCACCGGAGGGGCTTTGGAAGATTAGTTTAGTGTCTCCTCCTCTGCAATACGTCAGTAAGAAACACTGTTGGCTTAACTTTGTAACACTATGTGAGAATGAAAGGTGCTTTAGTTTTAAGAGACTTTTTGGTGACTGTGCAGTCTTCTTCTACAGTCTTGAAGTAGCGGCTACTGCACGTGCTTATCAGTGACCGTCTTCATTGACAACTGTTTTTTCCTGTTTACACTGCAGCGCATCCACTGAACATCCTCGGCGAAATTACCTCTTGAATCGTATCTAGTGGAACGCCGATTCAGTGAACACGTTGCTCATTGTCGTGTAAAAGAGAAGCCAATTTAACATGGAAACGTCACGGATTCGTGGAAACTCGTTGTCGTATAAACTGCCCCTAAATTCTGTTTTTGTCCTGGTTAAGTCCTGGTTAAATCCTGCTTTAGTCCTGCTCTCGTCCTGCTTTGCTCCTGTTTTAGTCCTGCGTTAGACCTGTTTTAGTCCCGCTTTAGTCGTGTTTTATTCCTGCTTCAGTCCTTCTTTAGTCCCGCTTTATTCCTGGTTTAGTCCTGTTTTAATCCTGCTCTCGTCCTGCTTCAGTCCTTCTTTAGTCCCTGGTTTAGTCCTGTTTTAATCTGCTCTCGTCCTGCTTCAGTCCTTCTTTAGTCCCTGGTTTAGTCCTGTTTTAATCTGCTCTCGTCCTGCTTCAGTCCTTCTTTAGTCCCTGGTTTAGTCCTGTTTTAATCCTGCTCTAGTCCTGCTTCAGTCCTTCTTTAGTCCCTGGTTTAGTCCTGTTTTAGTCCTGCTCTAGTCCTGCTTCAGTCCTTCTTTAGTCCCTGTTTTAATCCTGCTCTAGTCCTGCTTCAGTCCCTCTTTAGTCCCGCGTTAGTCTCCTTTATCCCCTGCAGTCGTCTTCGTGGTCTAAATCTCATATTCCCGATAATGACAGAGACGATGAAGCTTCTCCATATCAAAGACAGGGACCAGAGCGAGGCTTCTGATTGGCCGAGGGACAGTCACGTGACCCGGCGCCTGCAGCTGTTTTGGGGGAGACCTCTGCACACATCAGACACGGAGAGGTTTTCGATTTCACCAGAAGGAATGAGGAGGAGTTCAGACGCTGCTGATTTTTGTGTAACTGCATCACAAATGGTTGGATTAGTTTAGTTTTTTAATCTTTGTCAAGCCATAAAGACACATATTGTACTAAATGATAGATTGAACAGTAAAAATACGTTTGAGTTCACTAAATCTTCAAACCAAGGAGGTAGTTATTGGCTTGAATTGCCTTTACGGTGAATAACTTTTCCAGTTTTCTTCGGTTTATGTGACAAATCAGTTTAACACAGTGGTAAAAACTGCACTTTTATGGACAAAAAGCACTAAAACAAACATTTCCAGCAAAGCCACCAGCAAAATGGACTGACAATCTTATATTAATATAGATAAACATGACATATTCCAAACTGATAACATTCATAGACACAAAATATTCTGCAACCTTGATTACCAAAGTTTGCAAAACAAGAATAAACTTAGTCAACATTTGGATTAAAACCAGATCTTAACCATTAAAAATGCTTAACAAAATGTGGTTCAAATGACACATACAGTAAGCTACTGAATAAAAGCTGACATAGTGGACTAAAAACTACAACGACTATCAAGCAAAGTGGTCTGTCTATATTCAATTTTTTCCTGCTGAGCCAAAACCATCCATCCGCATTTGGCCCCCGGGTTGCCATTTGAAAAGCCCTTCATTAAAGTAATGTGACACATGCTACAATACGGCAAGTTGCAGAAAATTGTATCACAAAACGATTTATTGTCACAGCCTTAGTAGTTTTACACAACAACAATAAAACACAAATGGGTTCGTAAACTCAACAATGACTTGTAATGAGGCTCTGACCTTTGGCTCTGCTAAATGTGGTCGATAAGTTTGTACAGCTGACACACTCTGGATTATTTATAATGCTAATGCTACTAGCATCACAATTGAACTGCACATTTAACAATAATAATGAGGTTTATAATTGTCTTCTGTCCAGTGAATGTAATATAGAGGGATTTTTGTTGATCAACACAGGTGCTGATTGTGCACCCCACCTGTAGCCGCCGCTCATAGACACAACAGTGGAAACAAGTCGAAATAGCTCCATTGTCAGCTAACTACAAGAGTTTAAAACAACATTTATGCTGCTAAATCAACATCTGTGAATGAAATTGGATCCTACGACCCTTAAAAGTTACATTCAGGTGAAAAAACACTGTCTCAAGCTTCAGGAGTCAGACGTCTGTCAGACCGGTTCAGACCTGATCCAAACAGCTGCTCTCGTCCTGTTTTGTTGTTTTAATCAAAAAAGTTTCCCCAACTAACCAGACATGAGATCTGTATGTGTGACATGTGCAGTAGGGCGGAAACTGACGTTGACCGAAAATCCCTTTATATTTAGAAGTAAAAAACAAATATGGGACAAAATCTACATAAATGACATGTTTTGACTAATAACTTTATTTGTTAAATGAATAAATGATTGTCTCAACCAAGGCTATTTAAATGGCGGTCGGGGGGCCAAATGCGACCCACTAAGATGTATATGTTTTGGCCCTGCTTGATAAAACAGACCTTACTCAACCGGTGTAGTTTTTGCATATTTTATTTAAGAACAGAAAGGTAATGAGGTGAACTGTGAGTGATCCTAAACTCTGTCAATGTCTTTTATTAATCCCAATGAAAAGCGTTCGCTATAAAGTACAATTTTGAGTTGTTTGTGAATAATAAATGTAAAACACATTTATAGTTCATTTTTGTAGTCCGGCCCTCTGACTGTGGCCTGCCGAAAAATTATCATCAAGTTTTATTTGCCAGTTTCTTCACAAATGGCAACTTAGCTGCAGTAAAACTATATTTACCACAAGAACTATCACACAAAACTATATTTGTTGTTTGTTGCAATTATAATTTATACATCCGTGGCACTTTATATGTCAGAACATAAGTGAGCAGATGATGTCATGTCTGCTGGACGGGGGCATCAGGGGGTTTGTGAGTGTGACTGCTAATGGGGGGCATCAGGGGGTTTGTGACTGGCTAATGGGGGGCATCAGGGGGGTTTGTGAGTGGCTAATGGGGGCATCAGGGGGTAACAGCGGGGCGTCCTGCGTGTCTGCGGTCGGAGCTGTTGGTCTTTGTTCAAAACTATCGAGCGGAAAAACGGGACAAACCAAGAGGATGCGTCACTCACTTTCAGACCCCGCCCCGAAAACTAGACCAGGACCAGGACAATTAACCACAGACCAGGACTAGACCAGGACTAGACTAACCTGGTCCTACGCAATTGTCAAAAATGACATCAACACTTAATCAAAGAAACGATGCTGCAGTTTGAACACAATTAGCAAATCTCTGCGAGTGATTAAGTCCAGTTGTCATTCACTCAAAGTTAGAGCCAAAGCAGACACAGAGGTTTGCATTTGGATTCTGCCTTCAACTGGAGCGACGAACAGGAGGATGTTACGACAAAGTTTGGATTATATCGTGTGTTTGCGTAAACTTCAGACTGCGAATATATCAAGTGGATTTATGAAGCTCAACACGTGCAGACTTTGACAGAAAGACTCATACTAGAGGCTGTGTTTTTATTGGAATATTGTTTGTAACTCTGGACCTGCCGTTTCTCCGTCTTCCCTTTTCTTTGTTTGGGAGACTTTGGTAGACTCGCGCACACTTTGTTTAAGAGAATTGACAAATGAATTGTAAACTCGTTTATGCAGAGCGCAGTCCGAACCTCGCGCAGTTTGTTTGGAAGAAGTAAGAAGTGATTGCTGTGTTTGTGTCATTCTTGAAAGCACATTTGGCACAAAGACTACGTAGTGTTTTTGATGTTTGTAGAGCGCACATTAGGCATGGGAGGTGTTTCTGTTGTCTGCTTATTGCAGCTGAGATTTAAAGAACCAAAAAATGGCACTGCCCTTGTCCTTAAACTCCTGCTTCGTGTGGACGATGTGTGGTTTAAGTCAAATATTTGTGCTGAAACGCCCGAGTTTGGCTTCGTCTGGACAAGGCCTGAATGTTTTCTACAACTACAAAGAAACTGTCTGGGACCTACTTTTCCAACAAGGAAATATATGAAGACATTGTTTTGTCTTCGTGTGGACAAGACCTTAGGGCCATTTCATACGACCCGCTCAGGCTGTACGAACAAAATTACGTATTTTTGTCCTTACACCATTCATTCAGCAGTTTGCGCGGGTTGGTCTTGTCACATCAGCTGAGCAGAACTTTGTTCGGCAGAGCTGTGCGACAGCTCGGCTCTGATTGGATGGTTTTTCAAAGTGGGCGGGGTTTCTCAGAGAATCTTTTGACAGTTCTGTTCTGTAGTATTTAACAGCAAACATGCCGCTCACTTGTCTCCATCGGTCAGTGCAAAGTACGGTCGTCAACTGAGAACGTCCCACCGTTTGGTTGTTTGTTATTAACCCTACTACAGTAATATAAAGTTTGAATTATCAACAAAATAAGAAACTTCAGTACTGACTCAGCCAAAACCACAAATGATCCAAACCTCAGGATCATTTCTCAAACATACACATAATGATGAGACGAGCAGGACTCAGGTCTGTGTCTGCTTCAGGTTAAACTTTGGGATAGTGCATCAGGAATGTATCAAGGAGGAATTAAAGACAGAAGAACATTTGTGTCGAGCTGATGTGATAAAGTGGTGAGGAGACAGACGTGTTGCAAACGTGAAAACACTCTTCTGGCCAAGACAGTAACGGGAATCTGTTCTTTATGTGTCTGATTTATTTAATTAGACTCATTTAATTGACAAGGACACTGCACAATGCAACAGACCAGAGAGAGCTCGGGTTTCATCTATTCTATACAGTGTGAGCGTATATATGTATAAATCTACATAGTAAATACGTGGAAGCGGTTGTTAGGGCTCACAGGGGCAGAGTCTTGTTCGTAGGGCTCGAGCGGGCCAACAAACTTCTTATAAAGTATGAACAGGTCATTAGTCTATTTATTTTATCTCTTCACTCTCTGCATTTAAGAAGCACTAAAGTTACGTGCTCTCTCTAAACAAATAATCGTCTGACTAATTTCAGTTGTGATTTCAGTAAGCTTGATTCTTATTTCCACTATAAGCCTTAGACCTGCCTCTGTCACAAACACAGCAGCAGCAGCAGTGAGTAAAGCCTGTTCCTCGGAGAGCGCCGAGTGGAAAAAGCTTGTTTCCGCCGCCGAGTGTGAAGCTGTGAATCCCTCTGGACTTCATCAACATCAACAACAACAAACAACAACAACAGTTTTCACCACAACTGACTCGAGAAAACCACAGCAGGATCGGCTCTGGAAAAGTCTTTGGAACATTCAGTACAAGACAACAGCTTCAGTGTAGATCAAGGCAATGTGGTGATAAAAAATCTAATTGTGAGCTTGTTTCTGCTGGTTGTTAAAATTGTGTGATACATCTGTTTGTTCAAATACAGATTATATTTTCCAACTTCTCATATTCTTCTTTCAAGAGTTGCCAAATCCACTACTTTATAGCGACTTTGAGTGGGGCTGGGCGGTGTGTTTTCTTGGAGCAACATCACAATTTTGATTCATCACGATTCTTGTAGACTTTATTTTACGCTGCTTTTTCAAAAAGTTACTTCTTCAAATCCAGTTGTCAAAGGCTGACCAGTGTTGCCAATTTTTCAGAGAGAAAGAAGTGACCAAGACTTTGAAAAAATGCCAAAACAAGTGACCACAGCCCTTAAATAAAATGGGGAGTTAATGTATGTATATTAACCAAGTTTCAGGAGCAGGAACACAGCCCCTTTGCACCAGGAAACCACGCCTCGCTCGTCTTCTCGGACACACCTCCAATTACCCAGAAGCTTCTACTTAAACAGTCCTTTCCTAACAACACGCCTTGTCTCAGATCTCTCAACCCCACTCTCCCACCCTCATCTCATCTGTCCTTCTGCTGGAGACATCTCTATCTACAGGTGGGGGGGTCCTGAATCGGCTGAACGGATCGCTGAGACGGAGCCCCCATCCACAGTCTCTCGATCCAGCCATCAATCAATCATCAATCATCATTCATCAATAAATACCTTAATTGCATTCTTTGTGTGGTGTGGTCCTTGCTAGTGAAACCCAGAATTAGAAAAATGTGTGTCGCCACAAAACAAGTTTTTTTTTACATTGATTTAGACTTGTAGACATGAAAATATGCTAAAATTCACCTCTTTCATGACTTGACAGTGCAGCCCAAAAAACACAACCTTCAAAATTCGTAAGAGACTAAAGAGATAGTAATTTGGCTAAACCAAATCAATCTTTTCTAATATTTATTATATTTTTTCGCCACCTATCCGTTCGATGTTTATTGGCACGGTCTTTCTTTGCCATTTTTGTAAACATTTTAGTGCATTATTAGGCACTGTCTTTCTCCAACTTGAGTCAAAATTTGATATGTGCGTGTCCAGAAGCTTCTGCGCATAAACACTGGAGCATTCGTCTATGACTGCGGCAGCACGAGGTCAAACATAGAATATGCTATATTTAATCATTTACTTTTTAAATGTTTTTATTCGAGTTAAATGTGTTTGTAAAAACACTATATTTAAAGATATGAAATAGGTCCAACTAGTTCCTAGCTTTCACAAGTTCCTAAACATATGGTAACATCCACATACATACACTTTCTTTGTCTGCAATAAGTCTTAAAGGGACCAGTTATGTATATGGTTCTTTTTTGAGTTTTTACTCGGGCTGTAGTTCTTTAGTCGTTTAGTCGATTAATCGGTCAAAGGAGTATTGGTCGACAAATATTTTATTAGTCGACTAATTCTTTTATTTAGATTATAAGGAATTTGTGTTCAACAGGAACAGAATCATTGGTCTGAAGTGTCTTTTTACATAAACACACAATTTCCTCTTCATTTTCTGCATAAACTATAGTTTTTGTATAAACTAAAGAAAATTATTAGTCTTTTTGAGCAGGTTTCTTGCAGAGTTGTCACAATACTAAAGTTTCCAACCTGATGTTGATACTGAGGAATAGACCTGATTCTAGATACCACAATGAGAATCAGATAGCTCTTTCAAGAAAGTCAGATTTATACAATGGACTGACATTTCCAACACAAAATCCAAGTTTATGATCAAACATTTTAGTTTCAAACCAGTTTTGATGAACTCAAGATTATTTTAAAACTTTCCAGAAAATGATTTTTTTTTCTTTGAAGAATATTTTTTTTGGTCGACTACAGCCCTAGTTTTTACCATGTCATACCAGTGCTCTCTCATCATTAGCGTACCTGAAGTTGTATTTGGATTTAATCATGCATATTTGAGTAATCGTGTATTGTCCTGCAGCTAATGCTCCAGTGATCAGAAAATCCCTGTCTTCACCTACCACCTATCCCCGCCCACTTACCTTTATTTACTTATAATTATTTAAAAATTAGGATTACAAGTAAAACATGAAGGCTTCAAAGTTGTCACATAGACACTTTCCAACAACAAAAAATGGTAATTTTGAATTCTGTGGCTCATTAAACTTCAGTTTTACAATGAAGAGGCGGGGCTTATCAGTTCTGCAGTTTTCAACAGGTGAATGGACCCATTTCTGTTTCTAGGCTGTTTTAGATAATTTTTGTGTTTTGCATTGAAAAAAATATGTGAATTATTGATCTTTTATTCCATAGTTTCTTTCTAAATATACGTAAAAATAACAATAGGTCTCCTTTAAACAAGCCTAAATGTAATCTGGAATATCTAATTAAAGCTGTGACAATTTATCCAAATTACATCAAATGCAAAATTTAAGTTATTCACTTATTTACTATATTTATCATGTGGCGATCTTAAGCTACAGACAACATTTCAAACTGTTTCTGATCGCTTGAATAATAAAAAATATCTATTCTGCTGCAGATATCTGTTCTGACCAATCACACTGCGCAGATGTATGAGTGTTCCTGTTGTTTATCTGGTTATATACAACTGTTTACCTGTTTTTTTATCACATACTCATCTTTGTAATCAGGCTGTAGTTGATCTTTCCCAGTTTAAGTTAGGTCCAGAGCTTTTTTTTTGGTGGTGATGTCATGGTTGTGCTGTTGCCCGCGGCGACGCTGAAGGCCGATCGAGCTGCTGTTTAACCAGAGAGCTCTCGTTATCCAAACACCTCTTTTGACCCGACGATTCCAGAGAAAAAAAAAATGCTGGCTGCAATCTTCCTCAAAAACTAAAAAACCAAAATCAGCTTCTGCTTTCACTTCTCCTCGAAAAACACGAACCGAGACTGAAACTGTGAAAATAATATAAACACTGAGCTACTGGAGTTTTCTACTGGAGTTATTTCTGAACCGTAAAATGTAAAGATAAAGATGCACTGTGTAACTTTTCTGGTGGAAATAATAAGAATAACTGCCGCTGAAAGCAATCAGAAACATAATAGAACATGACAGTAATACTTGAATCTGATTGGTCGAAGCATCTGAAGTAGCTTTTTGTTAAAGTGCATATTTAGTTTAGGTTCGACCAGTGTTTTTTTAACTGGTGTGCCTCGAGATGCTGACAGGTGTGCCTTGAAAAATGTGCCAGTTTTCAACATTTAATGCATAAACTTAATTAGATTTAATTAAATGATTTTACATTTTGGAGTATTGGAACACCTTTTTACAGCAAGAAACAAAGCAAAACCAATCACAATTTACAAACTTAAAGAATAATATAAAGACTAGGGCTGTCAAAGTTAACGCGTTAATCATGTGATTAATCATAAAAAATTAACGCATTAATCATGAATTATCGCAGATTAATCGCACTATTTAATTTGACCGCTCAGTACGCGCTTCAGTGCGGAGGGAGCGCGTACTGCGGGAGGGATACCTGAAGGCGGCGGCGCAGGTTGTTATTAGGTCTGCGTAGTAGCTCAAGTGAACGCATACGCGTGTGAAGATGAATGGGGAGACAGCGACCGGTGCGCTCGCCTCGGCAGAACTCGGCGGAACATACCGACGGGACTCTAGATAAAACGAAGGTAGTGTGAATATATTGCAGTGATGAACTCTCCTTTCAACGAAGAACAACAAGCTTAAAATACCACCTTAAAACCAAACATGTGTTTGAGGCAGCGGCTTCACCAAGCCGTGCACGGCAATGTTACAAAAGTTTAACAACCTTTGCTAAATGGAGCCACAGCATGTAGACCCATCAACATCGTTACAGACCAAGGGCCGCAAAATATCAATGATTATGCACATGGCCACAGGTGATCCCACAAGTTACCTTCCAGAGGAATCACAATGAGAATAAACCAACTGTATAGCTCAAATAATAATAATTGACAGATTCAAGTAACAAATATTTGAATGAAAGACATTCTAACAGTCATTTACCTTTGAGAGTTTGCAATCAAGCAATTAACTGCAATTAATCGTGATTAATCAAAATTTGAAAGTGTGATTAATCTGATTAAAAAAATTTATCGTTTGACAGCACTAATAAAGACGTTCTGTGTAACTTTTCCACTTTTTTTTGTTTGGTTGGTTTATTTCTAAACGGTAAGGGAAAAAAATGCTATTTTATTGTGAGCCAAATTCCCTCATAGCTCCGACCTGTACGACTTGGCTTTTTTGTGTCACATGCTTCGATTCAGATAATGTGTTTTTTTATTTATTTATTTATTATTTATGATCCAGAGATTACGATTCAGTCATGTCATATCCTCCATTTGGTTTGGGTTTTTAATTAAATGATCAGCAACCGATTTGGAGCAGAAGTCAAATTTGATAAGCATATTACACTTGAAAGACAAATTTGAAGATTGTTTCACTTAATAAGAGCAAGTCTTAAGATTATTTGACTTGTTTTAAGATATTCTATCCTGATTTACCTTATAGATATAAGAACTTATTTGAAGCAAATGTGTATCTGTTTTAAGCCATAATTGCTTGAATCAAGAAATATTTGCCTAAACATTGAAACTAGCATTTTTCAACTGGGTCAAATTGTCTTACTGCACTGGCAGATGATTTCACTTAAAATAAGACCTTTTTTTTTTTTACCAGAAAACACACTGCTTTTTTTTGCAGTGTGTGTATTTCTGTAACAAACGATTACTTTGCTAATAGATTATTAGAACAACTTCTTTCGATTAATCATTTAGTTTATTTCAAACTCAAAAATCACTCAAATACATAATTTTTCCAAATTTGACCCAGAGAAAGCTGAAGTGACTTTGCTTGAGGAAGTCCTGGACATTTTCAAAACAGACTTGAATAAAATCATGTTTTGCCCTTTAGATGAATAAATTTATTTTTTAGAGATGCACGGTAGCCAAGTGGTTAGAGCTCTGACTTTCCAACAAGGAGGTCGTGGGTTCGACTCCCGGGTCGGACCATACTAACATCTCACGATCTCTCTGGGTGGAGTTTGCATGTTCTCCTCCCACCTCCAAAGACATGTATGTTTAGGTTAATTGGGCATCACTGTAAATTTCCCTTAGTGAGTGAATGAGAGAGTGAATGTTTGTCTGTCTAACCCTGCGGCAAGTTGGCCACTGTCCAGGGTGTTTCCCCGCCTAAGGCCCAAAGTAACTGGGACAGGCTCCAGTCACCCGCGACCCCTAACCGGTACTAAGCGGTAGAAAATGAATGAATATATTTTTTAATCTGTGTTTTGACTTTCAGAGTGCTTGTACGACCACAAAATGAACCATTATTGTCCTGTAGGAGCTTCTTGTTTGTTTGTTGAAAATATGTTCTTTTACACATTATGGCATAACACACAATTATCTTTATCAATTATGGTTGGTACGGTGTGATTTTAGTTTTATATTTCTACTTACATCCAGAAAATCACAGAGCACCTTAAAATAATTGTCTTGTTTCTACTGTTCTTTAAATAAACAATATCTTACCTCAAAAACTCAACAGTAAAGCCATTTATGGTACAGTTTGTTGCATCTAACCACAAGCATGAGCCAAAATCTGACGTAAACCACGCACGGTGACCTTACGCCGTCCAAAAACGTGCTTTCCTCGGACTACGCCCCCAGCAGGTGATGCCCGGGACTCGCACACACACACACAAAAAACACCGAACCCCAAACTCCACAGAGTCCATTTTAGCTGCTGCTGCTGCTGCTCCTGTCGGCCTCGCCTTTTCCCTTTAAACCGCTTCAGGAGAGCCACATTTCTGTCTCTTTCACACTCACGTCTCCTCCCTCGCGCAAACAACATCTGACGCTGTCCAAAATCCACTAAAACCTGCGCAAATCCCCTTCCCCGTGCGCCAAAACCACGACTTCTCCCGCATAAACAAACTGTAGCAGCAGCAGTAGCGTGTACGTGCAACACAGCGTGCCAAAAAGCTAACAGCGCGTTCACTAAAATAACCAAAAAACGTGCGTAAAGCTGGGTAAATCCTGCGGGTCTAGATGTAGCTTTGCGCAGAGTTTTTGGGGTTGATGCTGCTCGTGTCCCCCGTGCCTCGCATCATCCTCTTCCTCCAGCGGGACACATCCACGCGGAGGAGAAGCGCAGCACTTACCAGTCGTGTCGGAGGTCTCGTCTATCACGTCCTGGTACGCGGTGAGCAGAGCCAGCGGTGTTTGCTCAGGTTGACGGCATGGCTCCCTGTGCTGCTGCTGCGGCGGAGGAGGACCGGAGACTGACTGCGGTAGCGGCGGAGGTGGAGGTGGGAGATCCGAGAGGAGTGCGAGCCAGGCTGGCACCGGGACGGACGCGCCACGGGGAGGGAGGAGGAGAGAGGCTGCTGCTGCTGCTGCTGGGAGAGGAGGAAGAGAGGGAGGAGGGGTGGAGGAGAGACAAAGACACAGGGCGCAGGCGCAGGGTCCTAGCGCCGAGGAGCTGCACTGATTTAAAGCTGGAGTAGTTGATTTTCACTCTGCAAACACAATTTAGGTTTTAAATCAGACTACTTCCGCTCATAAATGCTTAAACACATGGTTAATATTGACATGTATTCACACTGGTTGCGATTACGGCTTAGAAACGTCTTTTTTAGGCCTACAAACAATAAAGTGAAACTGAAGTGGACCACATGAGATCAGCCAATCAGAGCGCTGCAAAAAAGGAAAATCTAACTTAGATAAATCGGCTTGAATTAAGTGTAATTTAAAAGTCTAATTTTAAGTTTTTTCACGTAACTATATCAAGTCTTATTAAGATTATGTGACTTGTTTTAGGATATTTACCTTATCTGGATATAAAAACTTATTTTAAGCACATTTGTTTCTGTTTTAAACTATTATTGCTTGAATTGCTTGGACAAAAAATATGCTTAAAAATGTTGTCAAGATGCACTGGCAGATTATTTCACTTTTACTAAGACATTTTTTACCCCAAATTAAACAAAATTGTCCTACTTTTTGAAAGGTTTTAGCAGTGACCGCAGCATTCTACTCCTGATTCTTTATTATTCAATTTCAGACAGTACTCAGTGGTCTTTTGTAATAAAGGCCCAAAGTCACTGGGATAGGCTCCAGTCACCCTCGACCCCTAACGGGATTAAGCAGTAGAAAATGAATGAATGAATGTTTTATTTTGAATTATCAATCAAATCAATTTATTTTTGTATAGCTCAAAATCACAACAACAGTCGTCTCCGAGGACTTCCCAAGATTATTAATTTAGCAAACATGAATAGTAGAAAATACACATTCAAAAAAACAATAAACATTTAGAAGCAGTGATTGATCAAGCATGTCAAGAGAATTATTAGTAGAGCAAATGTTGCAAAATTGTCCAGAGCGTCCCCTGTCCTTAGACCGTCCTTCTTGGCAAGGAAAAACTAAAAAAAAAAAAGAAAAAAACTAAGGGAAAAAGAGAACCTTGAGGAGAACCACAGACAGGCTGTGGATGTGACTAGGCTAACGCAGCTCTAACGCAGATTATCGAGTTTATGTTTGTGGAGCCAGAGTCCATAAGCAGAGGGAAACGACTCGTCTAGCAGGACCAGGACAGGCCAATCCTGAAGAGGGAGGTGGGCGGAGGTCCAGGCATCAGTGGTCCGGCCCACGTCACTGGAACAGCAACATCATGTGTGATTGTCCGTCTGGTAAATAAATGGTGAAGTCATGTAAATTGGCTCAGTACAGTTGGCTTGTTTTCGTTCAAAAATACTACATCCTGTACATACAACCACTTCCCGTTCAATTCTTTTCAATGAGGTTTCACTACATCAGTTTAAAACAAATAAATCCTCTTTAGATCAGACAGTTGTGGTGAATGTTACAGAAAACATGTTAAAGACTTTACATATTAGAGGAATATTTCACTGGAGGACACTTGTGTTTAAAAAGAAACATGATTGTGCATAAATGCTAAAGCTAACAGGAAGTGGTCGTATGTACAGACGTTAGCTATTTTGAACAAACACAAGCCAACTGAGAGCCAATTGAGCCACTTTTTGGTAAATCAGAATATAATACTGCATAAATAAACAAACCTCTCTGTATACTAATAGAGTGGTTACATGTATTGTATATTGCCTGTTATATTTTAAGATGAAATTCAGGCAAATAAATTAAATTATTTAGGCGCTAGAGATTTTGAAAGCTCAGCATTCCCAAAATAGTTTGTGCCGGTTCAACTAAAGTGAGCCACTGAAATTTCCACGTTAATGAGTACGATATGCCCTAAAATCCAAATATCGGCCAGCTGATATATCGGTCTATATTGTTCCCTCACCTTTTCTCTTTCTGCACCTGTATTCTTCTCATCTTTGCTTCTTGCTTCCTGTTAAAATGTAACACCCATCAGACTTTTGACATAAGCAGACATTTCAAAACATTTATGACAATATAATGCATTTTCACATTAAAATGTTTATAATAAATGTCAGCTTCTTTTATCCTCAATATTGTAAGCTGCTCAGACATGAACTGTATTTTTCTCTGTGTGTTTTAAACGGGACCTATTTTGTCAAAGTCAATTTTTTAAGTTTTTAACCTTGTTTCAATGGCCTCCCTTCATGTTTGAGTAATCTTGTTTGGTCTTCAGCTGCAGCTCAAAGTGCTCAGAATCCCCGTTCTCACCTACCCACCTATCCCCTCCCACTTGTCTGTATTTACTTGTTATATTTCAAGAGATTAATACTCAAAGTGAAGCATGGTTCAAAACTGTCCCAGAGACACTTTCCAACAATAAAAAATTGTTTTTTAAAAATCTGTTGCTTCTCACAGTTACATTTTAAAATGAGGAGGCGGGTCTTATTAGTTCTGCAGTTTTTAACAGGAAGTCAATAGAGCTGTTCTATTTTTAAGCTGTTTTAGATCAACTTTGTGTTTTACAATGAACAAAAGGTAAATTAATATGCATATATTCTAGTTTCTAAATATATATATATTTAAAAATACACACACACAATAGGTCCCCTTTAACCAGGTCTCGTTGTGGTCAAGTTCTCCTGGTCCTGTGGCGTGAGGTGCAGGTCGGTCCCAGGCAGGGTCCCAGGCTGATCCCAGGCAGGTTCCAGGCTGGTCTCACGCTGGACGGCAGAGGTATGTGGCCCCGAGCCAAAACGGGGGTCCGCTGTTTGAAGAGGGGCACGGTCTCCACGGCAACCACCTTCAACGCCGGCCGAAAGCACAAAACACCCGAAACGCGGACTAAAGTGAAGAAATGTCAAAGCCCCCCTCCAGATGACTTCATTCACTTTTCAGCATGATTCAGTCTGGTTTAGTCCTGGTTTAGTCCAGGTTCAGTCCTGGTTCAGTCCCTGGTTCAGTCCTGGTTCAGTCCTGGTTCAGTCCTGGTTCAGTCCTGGTTTAGTCCTGGTTTAGTCCTGGTTCAGTCCTGGTTCAGTCCTGGTTCAGTCCTGGTTCAGTCCTGATTTAGTCCTGGTTTAGTCCTGATTTAGTCCTGGTTTAGTCCTGGTTTGGTCCAGGTTTAGTCCTGGTTTAGTCCTGGTTCTGTCCTGATTTAGTCCTGGTTTAGTCCTGATTTAGTGATGATTTAGTCCTGATTTAGTCCTGGTTCGGTCCTGGTTTAGTCCTTTTTTAAGCAAGAGAGAGGAAAAGGCGAGAGAGAAAGAGAAGATTAAGAAAGATGGAGTGAAAGAGAATGAGAGGGAGGGAGTCTGAAAAAGGGTAGAGAAAGAGAGAAAGCAAGAGGGAAAGAAGAGGAAAAAGAGAGGAGAGAGAGGTAGAGAAGAAAGATAAAGAGGGAGAGTGAGAGAAGAAAAAGATACAAGACAGGGAAAGACAGAGGGAGAGAAAGGAGAAAAAGAAAAGATGGGAGAAAAAAGAGCGAGAGATGAAAGCGAACGAGAGGGAGGGAGTCTGAAAAGAGGAATTCAAGAGGAAGACAGAAAGAAGAGAGAGAAAGGAAAAGGGAGAGAAAGAGAGAGAGGGAAAGGGAGGGAGAGAGGAGTGAGAGAGGAGAAGAAAGAGAAAGACAGAAGAGAAAGGGGAGGAGAGGGAGAGGGGAAAGTCAGAAAGATAGAAGAAAGAGAGCAAGAGAGTGGAGAATGAGCGAAGGAGAAAGGCAGAGAAGAGAGAATAAAAAGATAGAAGACAGGAAAGACAGAGGGAGAGAAAGAAGACAGGGAGAGAGAGAGGAACAAAGAAAAAGAAGAGATGTAGAGAGAAGGAGGGGAGGGAGTCTGAAAAGAGGAATGCAAGAAGAGAGACAAGAAGAAGAGAGAGAAAGGAAAAGGGAGAGAAAGAGAGAGAGGGAAGGGAGGGAGAGAGGAGAAGAAAGAAAAAGACAGAGAGAGGAGATGAGCAAGGAAGAAGAGAGAGAAAGGGAGGGAGAGAAAAGAAAAAGACAAGGAGAGAGAGAAAAATAAGAAAATGGAGAGAAAGAGAGAGAGATGTAGAGAGAGAGAGGGAGTCTGAAAATAGGAGAGAAAGAGAAAGAGAAAGCAAGAGGGAAAGAAAGAGGAAAAAGAGAGAAGGAGAAGAGAGAGGTAGAGAAAGAGAAGAAAGAGAAAGACAGAGAGAGGAGATGAGCAAGATAGAAGAGAGAGAAGGGAGGGATAGAGAGGAAAGAGAAGAAAAAGAATGATGAAGAGAGAAAGAGAGGGCAGAGGGAAAAGAGAGAAGAGAAAAAGTTAGAGAGATAGAAGACATGGAAGACAGAGAGAAAGAGAGAGAGGGAAAGAAAGGAGAGAGAGGAGGAAAGAGAAAGAGAGGAAATAAAACTTTAATACACTGACATTATTAAGTTTAACTGCCCTATTATTCTATTTTTATCGTATTAAACATCACAACGACTGAATTAAGACAAACGGAAGAAAAAGAGAAAGACTAAACTAAAAGCCGCAGTGTTGGTTCAATAAAAAGGCGTCAGATTCCAGACTAATCCTGAGTAAACTAAGCCAGATTCCCTGTTTGCATCCAGTCTGTCCCAAACTAAATATAAACATGTTCCTCTTGTCGTCGGAGCGTTTGGACAAATATCTCCGACGCTCCGGGTTTGCTGATCCAGGAGCATTTAAAACAAACTGTCAGATTCAGACGGAGCGAGTTTAATCCGACAATCCTGCGGAATTTACTGAATTAGGTCATTAAACGACAGGGATAAAAATAACCTAATATGAGTGATCGGAAAGACAGTTGTGTCGTTTGTGTGTAAAGCCGGAGCAGAGTTTGAGGAGCAGAAAACAGGATTTGTGCAAAAGCAAGTCCAAGAGAGAAAAGTATAGCACTTCAGTCAGTGCGTTTACATGATCGGGGAAATCAGACTAGGCTAGAAAACCGGACTCTATTTGGTTTTCCCCTCCAACCAGAGCCCTGTACTACGAAGCTAGATTTGGGGTTTAGCGAGGTAAGTTCTGGGTTAACCTGGTCCTACGAAACTGGATCACTTTCTATCGGGGTAGATCTCTATGGCAACATGCGGCAAACTCATAACCTGCTCCTGACCAAGATAACGTTTCCGAATAAGTTAAAAAGACGAGGCGCTGGCCAATCAGAGACGAGAATTTAGCCTTTGTGAAGAGACGGAGAGAGAGAGAGCAGCGGAGAAATGAGGAAATGCAAAAGTCACGGCGTATTCTTTTACAGATTGATGTGTATGTAGCGTTTTTATTAAGAGGAGCCATGAGATCTGAAGAATCCTGTTTAATCTGTGTGGTGATTAATAAACTCTTTCATTGTCAAGACATAATGATTGAATGAATGCACTTTTACACATTTGGCTGTGGATCTTTACGTATCACTTTGACTCAGACAAGACACTATAGTCGATCTATTAAATGTTTCGTCATGTCTGCGCATTTGTCTGTTGCATACATGTAGGACATATAAATTAACTCTTTAGCATAACTTCTGTGTCTGTGATTGGTCGCTTAAGCACAGACTTCACTTGAGCAGCAGCGCGTTTCCTTCGCTGAGATTTTGAATACTCGTATTACGTTTCATGATTGACGTTTCCTCACGTTTGAAGTCTGCAGGTCGATTGTTCTGATTGGTCAGTTTGCGTTAACCCGCCTCTGCTCTGTGAATGCGCACGGCTTCATTAAGAAAATCCAGGGTTAACAGATCCAGTTGTGAACTCGTTTCGTAGGAGAGTTTATCCAGAGCGGCTCATAAGAGAAACTTATCCAGGATCAGTTCAGCGACATTCGTACAGGCCTCAGTTGGACCAGTTTTGCTCCTATTTACATGTGAGAGAGTAAACCGATTACCCTGGAGCGACAAGTTCTACTGTATCAGATTCTCTACTGCATGATTCAGACTGTGTTACATGAATATTGTTTATTATTAATAAGTTGTAATATTGTTTGTAAAATTATACACTGATGTTTCTGGGACAAGTGGAACCGTGTTAAACATTTAGATCTGTGTTAAACATGTAGATCTGTGTTAAACATGTAGATCTGTGTTAAACATGTAGATCTGTGTTCAACATGTAGATCTGTGTTCAACATGTAGATCTGTGTTAAACATGTAGATCTGTGTTACACATTTAGTTAAACATGTGGCTGTGTGTTCCACTTTGTGCAGGAGCTATTTTGTTGTAAAAATGTTAACTTTATTGTTGAAATGTGAAGTGGACAGGGCTTGTGAACTGCTCAGTTGCATTTATCCAGCTGAAGACTGATTGTCTGTTTACATGAGTCTGGAATCAGACTACAAACGGTTGGGACCACATGTGCCAAAGCGGTTTACAGTTCCTCAACAGATCTGGACTATAAGTAAACCTGCTCCACCATCACTGCTGTTTCTACCTCCAACAGCACCAAATCCACTGAGGTCCTTGGTTCTAACAGATTCTCAAGATATTTGTGACTTTCACAAAATCAAGAGAATCCATTTGGAGAGACGCTCGGAGTGTGATTAAAGACGACCAGGTCAGTCGAACCAATCATGATGCAGCTTTGTGGTTTGTATTTGGACGACTGGAGCAAGACACTTTACCCACATTGCCTATAGGGATGTGTTAACTCCACAAAATGAAATAATAATGCAAGTGAACCATTTTTGACTGTCAGAAAATGACAAGTGCAATATTATTATTACAGTTGAAACCAAAAGTTTACATTCATACACTATGCAGTTTAACAGTTTTTTTATTTATTTATTTTTTTTTTTAGAAATTGTATTTTTTATCACATTGTTTTCATTTTAAATCAATATTATGGTTTACAATGAGAAAAAATACAAAAAGATGATCTAGTTAAGATAAAGTTTTGGATAAAAGTAACTTGAAACTGCTCAGTATGTCTCCTTTAATCCGAACATTTGGTCACGACATTACATATTGAACATGTTTTATTAAAACTACAGACACAGAGAGAACATGCAAACCCCTCAAAACCTTAAAACTGTTCAGGAATCATCACACAAGACTCTCTCGTTGTATTTCATCCTGAAAACTGCACATTTTTCAGTTTTGTTTTTTTTTTTGTTTTTTTTTTTTAAGCAGCAGATCCGTGTCAGGGCTTTTAAAAGCAGGTTTCCATGGTAACGCCGCTGCCACTAAAAAAGGACTTCCTGCTGAAATGCGGCTCCACTTCCTGCTAAAAATAACATTGGAGTTTTGTGAAAAGCCTCCACGTTTTTCCTCTGGAGCGGGAGCTGGAAATAGGTGAGACGTGATTAAAATTCACAAACCTCCAAAGAGAAGAAGAAGAAGAAGAAACTGTGGTGGTAGTTAAAGGTGCACTGTGGAAGTTTTATCATCTGTTTTTATCAACAACAACAAACCCAAGAATAGAAACAAGTGTGGCCAGAATTTGTTGGGAAGTGTGTCCACTTTCTGATAGACTCGTTAATTGACCCACTTTCTTTTAAGCATACGCATTCACGTAGAAAAGGGTATTTTCAAAGCCCCACACATTAGGGACTGCTACGGCTACAGGAGCAGGAATTATGGCCATTTGTTTGGCTGTTTGTTGGGCCATTTTTAATGTGTTTTTATTTGGCGATTTTATTTTGACTCCTGTTGGGTCTGGCTGGGACCTGGTACCTGTTGGCTGCCGTACGCTGGGAATTTCTGTGGCTGAGGGGAGGAGAAGCACGGAAAGAAAACTATTTTATTTATTTTAACTATTAATTTTATTTCAATTTTATTATTATTAACATTTGAGTAAAATTTTTATTGTCTTGTTTTATCATTTTTTCCTCCTTTTATTCTGTGTTCTTGCTTTAGCCTTCCTACTACATTTTGTCTTAACTTTTTCTATATCTTTTATCT
The DNA here is from genome assembly GCA_038363315.1 of Mugilogobius chulae. NCBI lineage: Eukaryota > Metazoa > Chordata > Actinopteri > Gobiiformes > Gobiidae > Mugilogobius > Mugilogobius chulae. The sequence continues at coordinate 32,016,481 of CM076401.1, read as the reverse complement.
AGTGATTATTTTAATCTCGTTGTTCCTTGTGTTCTAGGACGTTTCAGTGTCGAGGCCCCCCCTGGTTGTCAAGACCTGGTCCCTCCCTGCATGGACTCCTGCACTTTTGCCTTCTGTGAAGTCCTTCGAGATGACGGATTGTCGTGATTTTGTGCTATATGTGACCAGTCGAAGTTTATTCACCAAAATTAATTACAATTTGGCTAACTAAAGATACGAATTTGAATGAAGATAGAAAACGCAATCGTAAACCAGACTTAAAGGCACACAAGTTCGCTTAACCGATGGACAGAGACAAAATTATAATTTATAATGAATTTATTAAGCCTAGAATAAATAAGTTTACTTTGAGATCATAGTTACAATCATTTAAAATAGATGGCTGTAATCACAGAATCATTCACATTGTAGACAACTATACATGGGAGTCAGATAAAACAGTTCACTTGGTCATTCAATACTCCCTGTGCCACTTAGTTCCAGGGCTGGCCTCGTCCTTACAGCCGAAGCGCACAGGCCACACGATGAACCAAAAGAACCAGAGAGAAAGGGGAGGCACGATCGCTACCATCAGGAACCAGGCCTAGTACATTCACAGTACGCCAAATTCGGTACCCCAGTATCTTCTAGATCCATGTCACAGCACGCTGGAGCCTCAGCCACGCGTTCTGGCTCTGACAGGCCGCGATGGCACTTACGATCACAACGCATTCCCGTCGCCCAGCTCGACTCACAGAACGCGGCGACTGTCATTTTGACATGGTTGGCTAAAACGGCTCTTATCTTTCATCTACGGCCATAGCACTGCGTCTGATGGCGTGTGACGTTAGGGGGAGAGGTCAGGTCAGGGGACGAGTGCAAGAAGGAGGTGCCTTTTATAGGATAGAGCCCACCTGCAGCCTCTATCACCTCACTGCATTGTAACCCGCCTGGTTAAGAGCAAATAGCATTTGATTTATGCTGTACAATTATTTAAATTACGTTTTATTTAATATGTGTTTTATTTTGAAAACCGGAAGTTTATTTTGACGTGTAGCCGGAAGTTGTACGTATGAGCGCGTGTGCTTCACTTTTTCACTTGCACACGGAGCTCTGCTGTTGTTCTCACGTGGTTGTAGAGAAACGTGTTGAAAAAGGTATGAAAATCCAAACGTAATGTGTTGAAAGTACAATGTTGTTTAAAATGAAATCTAACGGTAGAAAACCTTTTGTTTAGAGGGGGAGAGGTTCTGGAAACTTCTTGTTGTTCTCAGTCTCTCCTTTGCTGAACCCTTGGTAAGCTAACTTGCACCTGCACTGAAAAATAATTGTCACACTTGCTAACGTGGCTGTGAGTCATTGTAATATGCATTTGAATGTAAACGGTATTTTTAAGTTCTTTAAAATGCTTTAGCAGCAAAGCTGTATTTTTTGTTAATTGAGAGAAATGTATTTTTGTAAAATTATTTACTAAGCAGAATCCTATGTAAAAATGGGTACATAATGAGCCAATACACAAGTATAGTATTACAATTCATACATTGTAATTAGAAAAGGGTACAAGTAAGACAGTTTCTTGTATGCAATTGTAGTTACCAACCTGTAAACTATATTTTTCTTCATTGAGATATATTTATGTTGTACAACAAGTTTTGAGATATGTATTTAGAGAGTTTATGGCAATTGCAAAAGGAATTTATTTTAAAACCTGTTTTACAAATACAGGTCAGGTCTTTTTAAGAGTCCGCCGAAAAGAGATGCTCCCAGCCTGGTGTCCAACAAGGTTGATGGTGAGATGATCCATTGATGGCGAGCCTCCCAGTCGATTAGAGAATCCACCAACCATACAAAGGATCCTGCGGTAGGATGTGTCAGTCCCACTGAGCGACACAGAGAACCTGCCTGTGATACTTTTGTGACTTGACTTATTCCCCTGACTAACTGACTTGAACATTTATTGACATTGAAAGGAAAACCTCCTGGGATTGAACATTTTTCAAAGAGACATTTTATTTTTTGTTATTATCTGGGCCCATAGGTTGTATTGAAATTATATTGTGCACATGTTTTCTATTATTGCAAACTAAAGTTACATTTAATTGCAATTACCTGTGTAGCGTTGTTATTGCTATGCTCTGAGCTCCTACGAACCTAGAGGTCTAGACGTGTACATACCTTGAAGTGGGTTACACGGTAAAACTTGGCGAGCCAGCCAGGAGCTTAGAGTAGCAATAACATTAAGGATAAAAGTTCTTTTGATTTGTACACTGGTATAGCCCTACCAATATGGATGTGATTCAAACCCAGAATATTAAAGTTCCCAATGCAGTCATTGTATCAGGGTTGACAAATACCACTGCAGATGAAGAGGTTTTCGACTTTTTAAAGCAATATGGGTCTATTAACAGAGCTATTAAGGTCACAGAACCAACTTCAGAGTTTCTCGGTAAGGTCATTGTGGAGTATACATCTGGTGTTGCTGTGGAGACACTTGAGAATGATTTACCTCTCGATAGAAAAAGTGATTCAGATACTAATGTTGTCTTCCACATTGAAGCATTAGCTAAAGTATACTCTTGTGAAAAAGGTACTGATCTTACTAAAACATTTCTGACAGACCTTCAAAATATTGCTAAACTCAGTGGAAAACCTTTTCAGCTCCTGTTACGTGATGAGCTGTCTAGGATTACTAGTCTTATGAGCGAGTCTCTTCAAAGTGAGTCAGAGCTTCAAAGTACAGTAGAAGCACCTGCTGAAATAGAGGAAGGTCCTGTTTCCCCTGACGCCACTCAGACAGACTCAGAGATTGATGGGCAAAATCAAACTATTGAACAGGCAAATCAAACCTTTCCAACCAAGTCCCAGCGGCTGCTATGCCTACTCTAAGAGCAACTGCACATTCATTTGTGCCCTCTACTCAACAGCTTAACCCTCCTGAAGTGCAGCGGGTAGTGGTCGAACACATTGTTAAAAGTTCAGACCTCTCTTCTCAGATTCATGCCCCAGCAAAACTTAGACCATTTTCTGGCAAAGTCCCCTGCCCAAATTATGAGGTTGATTATGACACTTGGAGGAGTAATATTGAATGTCACTTAGCTGATCCCACTGTTTCCAGTGCACAGCTTGTAAGGCGCGTTGTTGATAGTTTGTTGCCTCCTGCCTCAATCATAGTCAAGTCATTAGGTCCCCACACTAATCCAAAAGCATTCTTAGACCTGCTTGACTCAGCTTACGCTACAGTGGAAGATGGTGATGAGCTTTTTGCTCAGTTTCTCAGTGTAAACCAAAACTCTGGTGAGAACCTTCAAATTATCTTCAGAGATTACAGACACTGTTAACTCGGATTGTCAAAATGAAAACTATTTCCCCCAAGATTCAGACAAACAGCTCTTAAAACAGTTCTGTAGGGGCTGCTGGAACAACGCGCTGATTAATGCACTTCAGCTTGAGCAAAAAAAGATAGCCCACCCACTTTTCCAGAATTTTTACTCCTTTTAAGAACAGAGGAAGACAAACAAACAGCAAAAGCGAACAGGATGAAACAGCACTTGGGATTTCACAAACAAAAAGAACAAGCTGCAGCGCACATGCATGAGGCATTTCTTTCCGAGACATTTGATACCCAGCCATCCTTCTCTAAGCCTCCATCTATTATGCAGGAAATTCAAAAACAAATAGTTGATTTGCAAGCCCAAATTGCCGCACTCTCAACTCCAAAAAGAGAAACGGCTGCTAACAAAAAACCTGCAAAGAAAAAGGACAAGCCAAAAGAAAAGACAGTCACTGCAAAAGCACAAATTTCAAATCCTACCTCAGAAGCCGCACCTGCAACAGTAAAACAAAAGCCAAAGCCATGGTACTGTTTTCGTTGTGGCGAGGACGGACATATAGCAACAACCTGTAATGATCCTCCAAATCCCACTTTGGTGTCTGCAAAAAGAACCCTGTTAAAGGAAAAACAACAAGCTTGGGAGAAAGACAATCCAACTCCAGAAAAGCCGTTAAACTGAACAATGTTTCTATTGAGGGACAAATAGAAACAAATGAACCTGAATGTCCCAAAACTGAGCCAAAAACAAAACCGAGAGCTAAAATCAAAGAACACAGAGTCACACAGAACAGAATGTTGCCAAAAGGCCTAGTTGGAAGTAAAAGCACAGCTAACGTTAAAGTTAATGGGCTTGAGTGTAATGCATTACTTGATACTGGCTCTCAGGTAACTACCATGTCCAAATCCTTTTATGACAGTTACCTTTCAGATCAGGCCATTCACCCTGTTGCTGATTTGTTAGAGATTGAAGGCGCAAATGGCCAGTCAGTGCCATACACAGGGTATGTGAAAGTTACACTCCAGTTTCCAAAAGAGTTCATAGTCACTCAGCCTGAGATTGAAACGCTTGCCCTTATAGTTCCAGATGTTCGTTCCAACAGTATCACACCATTGCTAATTGGAACTAATACTCTAGACCCACTTTATGATCAGTTCTGTGATGACAGTGCTCTAAAAACTAATATGTACTGTGGCTATCACCAAGTCTTGAAAACTCTTCAGATTAGGCACAAGAAAAGTTCAGATGGCCATTTAGGTCTAGTGAATCTACGAAATTCTGAACCAAGTGTAATCCCTGCTGGTCAGAAAGTAGTGCTAGAGGGCTATGCAAATATTGACAATATGACAAATGAAAAATGTGCTTTACTTGAACAGCCTGCAGTATCATCCTTACCTGGGGGAATTTTTGTTGACTGTTGTCTTATTAATCTTCCCAGAGATTCTCCTTACAAAGTACCTGTAGTGCTGAGAAATGAAACTGATCGTGACATCTCCCTACCTGTCAGGTGTGTCATTGGTGAACTTAGCGGTGTTAAAGAAATCATGCCAGCTGCCCAAAACACAGCTAGTTGCAGCAGTCAACAGCAACCTGTAAGCCAGACAGATAATCAGCCTGGTTCGAGTCTGACTTTCGACTTTGGTGAGTCGCTTCCTGAAAAGTGGAAAGTTCACATGACAGAAAAGTTGAACCAGTTTTCAGACATTTTTTCACACCATGACCTTGACTATGGACATGCAACAAAAGTCAAACACTCAATAAAACTAAAAGACGAGACACCTTTCAAGCAACGTCCCCGCCCCATACACCCACAAGACTATGATGCAGTGAGGCGTCATTTACAAGCTCTTCTTGAAGCTGGAATCATTAGGGAATCCCAGTCTCCCTTTGCCTCACCAATAGTCGTGGTAAAAAAGAAAAATGGAGATGTCCGATTGTGTGTGGATTTTTACCTGAGGAGGATGAGGATATTGTAAAACCAAAACAAGTCTCAAAACCCAGGACAAGGACAACTCCTGTTCCATCAGAGGAAAATCCTCCTGACTCAGTTAATGTGATGATGATAGTCAATGTTTCTATCCATAACAGTTGAAACAACCATGAGATATGATCCAACCCGACAATGTGACTACAAAAGAGAAATGAGGAATCTGTAAACTCACCAAAGAGTCAAACCTTAGCAAATCTATGGAAAAAGGAGAGGAACCCTAACTGAATGCGGAAACTTACCGATGAGACAGAAAATGGAAACCTGAATGGAAATTTACCGGATGTGACACTAACTGAACTGGACCTGAAAATACTGAAATAGACAATGATGAAACAGACAATTCCTCTCAAGCTGATACCAGCCGAGAGAGTTGAACAGTCTTCAGAAATCCGAGCACAAGACAATCAACCTGGATAGACCATGCGCTGCTGCTGGAGTAGCCTGTTTTAGTTGCCCTAATGAACGGACATAACGTTGTTTCTGCTTACTATCGTTGCGTTTACCATATCAGACTTGGGCTGGCC